>CM062813.1:854074241-855410363 GCA_031772625.1 Pinus tabuliformis
TATCAAAGGCTTCTGATTTCTTCTTAACGGAAAAATTTATTCTCCATGTATATCCTTAGAGAAGTCAGTCTATAAATGATACATAGTACACAGACTTACCTAGTGATGAAACCTTCACAGGTCCAAACACATCACTGTGCACAAGTTCTAATATATTGTTTCGCCCTCTTACTACCAAAGGGAAACTCACCGATTTTGCTTCCCATATACACCATTTTCATAGAAATAAAAATCTAGAGAGCTATTACTTATACCTTCTACCATACCTTCACCATGAAGTATTCTAGAAGGCCTATCTGTTCATGTGTCTCTCCAATGTGTCTGAGCCTTTGATGCCACAACATGGTCTTCTCTCCAGAGACCACTAGATTTTCTACTCCACTTTCAGGAACCATAGAACTGTTGCACCCATCAATAACAATGCTACCTTTCAACTTGTAAAAAGTTCCAATTTGAACTCCCTGCATCAATACTAGTGCTCCCCGAACCATTTTGCAGGTATCCTTCTCAAACACTATTTTTACACCTGCATCATCTAGCTTGCTTACAGAAATCAGATTTCTGGCCAATGCAGGAATATGCAGAACACTCGTAAGTGTTCTAACCCTTCCACCTTGTAACTTCAAATTTACTTTTCCACGGCCAATGATTCTAGCCTTCCTGTCATCCCCCAAGAAGAAATCACCACCATCATATTTCTCATACTCGTAGAACCACTCTCTATGGGGAGTGAAGTGAAAGGATGCACCTGAGTCAATCAACCATGCCTCATGATCTACATGTGTACTTGAAGAAGCCAAGTACACATCCCCACATTCATCTGAGGTGGTTTTCACCTCTACAGAAGGGGCCTCATCGGATCCCTTTCCTTTGTCAGGAACTTTAGATTTACAATCCCTTTTGTAGTGCCCTTCCTTTCCACATTTCCAGCACACCACCTTTACAGGTTTTCCTGGAGATTCAAATCTCCCTCTAGATTTAGATCTCCCACTCGATGAATTATTTTTGTTTTGTTTTGGGACCGTCCTCGTACAGACAAGGCATCACCATTCTGGCTCTCCATATTTTTTCGTCTCATCTCCTCCGTCAGCAAAGCTGAGACTATTTCATCAAACTGCAAGGTAGTTGCATTGCTACCTATTGCAATAACTAGACTATCCCACGAATCTGGTAGAGAACACAACAAACTAATGCACTTATCTTCATCTGAAATTTTAATATCAACAAATGCTAACTGACTTACCACATTATTAAATGAGTTTAGATGCTCTGTCACTGGGTCTCCATATTTCATCCTCAGGTTATACAACTTTTTCCGCAGGAATAGTTTTCACCAGAGACTTAGATTGGTACAAAGTCCCTAACTTGTCCCACAAAGCCTTCGTCGTAGCTTCCCCTAATACATTTAGCAATACTGAATCTGAGACACATAATCGTATTATGCTCTTTTCCTTCGGATCCAACTTCTTCCATTCTTCATCGGAAACTCCCGTTGGTTTAGTACCCATATCTACCGTGATCCACTGATCTTTATCCACCAAGAAATCCTCCATCTTGAGTTTCCACTACTCACCATCTTCTTTCTCCACTAGAATCAATCTCACAGATCTCCCACTGAATAGGGTGTACCATAGGCCCAAGCGAAACCCCTCAGCAACAAAGGCATCCCCTTGAAGCCAAAACTGCTCTGATACCAAATGTAGGTTTTAACCCAGTATAGAAATTACCCGCATATGAATTCTAAAACATAGAAAATAAACATTGCGAGAGCATAACACATAAAACACATATACACAAAGATTTCCCCTGGATCCCAAACCCGGGACTACCAGCTTGATTTTTCATTATGTTCCTTTCAATGTTATAATACATATTTATACATGCCAAAGCATCCAATACCATGGATCAAAAACCATCGCGTCAAAAACCCCCCTATGACCCCCCCCCCCCCCCCCCCCCGGTACATAATTGGCGCAACGCAGGAGGGCTCTGCCCCCCTCTAACCCCCCGGTTAACTACATGGGCTAGTCTTGGAAAGAATATAACACAACCCAACACAGAGGCCTAGTAGTCTGCAACCAAGTGTGCAGACCCCTGCAGCTGAGTGCGCAGGGTGAGTCAAGTCTGTAAAAATTGGAGCATTAACAAAGAGAAGTTTCATATCCATTATGTGTATTTATTTCTTATTTTATGCTTCTGTTACATTGAATATGCATTTCAATTTTAATGCTTATATGATGCACGAATATGTATGAATGTGTTGATTAAGTGAATGCAAGAAAGAATATCTTTTTACACAAGTTAACTAAGGTCTTTAAGAAGATAAGTAAGATACGCAGTATAATTTGGGGAAATACCACAGATCGCTACCGTAGCAATGCAAAAGCATCTCAACCCCTGGTTAGGGCTGTGCAAAAAGCGATTATAGCAGATTGCAAAGATATTGAAGGTTGGAGCAGTGGGCGAAGTGACCTGCATGAAGGTAGGCACAGTTGGACTAAATCGACACCTCAGACATCTCAAGGGTGCGGAAACTTGGTTCCATCATCCCCCCATACTGTTTCAAGTGAAACTTTAGTCTGTGCTCCACGGGCTGATGCCGAAAGAGCCAGTAGTGTAGGGATTTGTTTGGCTAAATAACTCTAAACTTGGGTCAGACCCCATCAAGCCAACAAATTGTTTCGTTGCCGGGACTGGAATATGCATAGAGATGTCTGATGTCGTATCATTGGAATCCAACTAAGAAGGAAATTAAAGGTTGGTTGGACAAAAGAATTCACAAGTTCTTGACATAGGAGAACAAGAATTTGTGATTGTCAAAAGAAGAGTGGTTAGACTACTACCTATAGACGGAGATCCACGAAATCTTCTTCACGTCTTTCCCTACTAAGCTGTACGAGTGGATCGCAAAGCTAGCAGATAGCCAAGGAAGGTGGAAACTCGATGGTCCTATTGTGTGGACCCCAGAGTTAGTGCAAAGGTTAGAAGCGTCGAAGGATAAGATCACGTACACCATTGATCATTGGCTCGATCGGATTATAGGAGGATTCATTACTGAGTTCGTGATTGAAACCTGACTCAACTACAATGAGGCAGAGCGATGCTTTCTCAAAGGACTACGAGGCAAGTACGCAAAGTCTATAAATACTTGGATTAAAATGTTATTATGCAAAAAGAGGGTTATGCAATTACCTTGATGTTCGGGGCTACGCGAAGTGGAAAACCTACAGGAACAAAGGAAGTAAGGGACCAGAAAATATCCCCTTGATTTTGCCTCTACGAGGGGACGAGGAAGAGCTCACGAACATCTCTCCGTGAGGTGCAATCCATTTGATAAGGAAAAGAATTCTATGAATACCACCCCCACCCACACCGCCACTAGCTTCACCGCCATCACCTCCATCTTCACCCGTACCACCTCCACCACCACCGCAATTCAATATGGAAAGTACAGTGAAGTTGCATGTGTTCAAGGGATTGGGAAATGAAGATCTGGACCAATTTTGGTTGATTGTAAGAGCTGTATGGGAAGTGCAAGGAGTTACAGACTACAATATAAAGAAAGCGACATTATTTAGTGCCCTACAGGATCACGAGCTGACCTGGTATATCAAGCACTCCAATGATAATCCAAATGTGGGAATCGTAGATATCCAAATTGCACTAAATAAGGAATTCAATAGGCTGAAGTCTGAAGCACAGTTGATCATTGGATTCAAAGAGATCACGATGCTACCGGGCGAGACTCCTTGGGAGCTAGATCAGAGGCTAAAATGTACAATTCACGAAGCTAATATGAATCTGACAGATGGACAGCATCGTGAATGGTTTGTCGCATCGCTAATGCCACATTTAAGGAGTGTGCTATCACAACAAAAGTTAACAACTTAAGAAAAGGCCTTACAGATCGCGATGAGGCTGCATGGGACCCCAATGCAGGATCCTAACTTAGGATTTAAGAAGATCCAAGTGCAGCTGAAGAATTTATGCCTTGAGATGCAAAGTCTGAAACAGGACAAGACAGCTCGACCAGTAGTGCGCAAAGAGGTGTGGTGCGTAAAATGCAAGGGCCAGGGTCATGACAAGGACCACTGCCTGGTTTTTGAAAATTACCTCACAGGAGGAGGACTAATGCCTTTAAGGCTAGAAGCGCAAGCAGGACCTAGCGTGGCACCTGCTTTGTGGTGCGCGATTTGTCAAATAGTTGGAAAACATGCCACGAAAAACTGCCACTTGTTACAGAAGTATACGCAAAATTCGTAGCAATTGTTTTGTAACTTTTGTAGGTCAGTGGGACAAGATGAGCACACTTGTAGAAGCTATGAGTTGATGATGGATAGAACTCCCATCTATAGAGTTCAGGTCGAAATGCGGCCCCTAGACCAAAATGTAGGAATGGTGTGAACTAGATTTCAAGGGCGCGAACGAGACTAGGGTGGAGGAGGACTTGGAAGAGGTTGTGGACAATTGATATGCTACAATTGTGGAGCACCAAGACATTACGCCCGCGATTTCACAAACCCAACATGCCGGTCATGTTTGTATTGTACCTTGTTTGATCATGAGATAGAAGATTGTCCTATGCTGATGGATAGGATACGTGATAAAGGAGAGCTACCGCCTCCCCCGAATCAGAACCTGCAAATGATGAGGTCTGAGCCGTGCGAGGAAGATCCGAATGTGAACGTTGTGCTCTGAAGTGGAATCGCGACGGGATATGACAAAGGCAAACAACCAGAAGATAGTACTTTGGTTCACAAAGCTTCGATGAAAGAAGCAGAGTTTGATTTAGAGTGCACTTGGGAAACCTTCATGGAAGCTAAGAAGAGCTTCATTGATGCCTCTACTTCAGGAAGAAAAGATAGACCGAAGTTGGAGATCGACCCATCGATTCTCATGACGTTCCTGGAAACATGTATGAAGTTACTGTGCGATAGTAAAGCTATAAAAGGATTACAGGAACTCATCAACAGATGCGCTGGGACTGCGCCAGGAGAACCGAGTGTAATCCAAAAGATTGGAAAGCATAAGACAAGGATGGGAAGAGAAATGAGGTTAACCGCATAGATTGGCGAATATGAAATGGACCAGGTAATTCTGGATTTAGGATCAGATGCGAATCTTTTGCCGAAGCATACATGGGAACGAATGGGGCAACCTACATTGCAGTGGTTTCTTATTCAGCTGCGAATGGCAAACCAACAGAAGATAATACCCATGGGGTGATTGTAGGGAATTACTGTGGACATTGAGGGAGCAAGCATGCTAGTAGACTTTGAAGTGATAGAGATTGTTGATGATAGCAATCCCTACCCTACACTCTTAGGAATTGATTGGGCCACTAACATGAATGGGGTGATTAATCTGAAGAAGTGCAAGATGATTTTTGAGAAGAAGTCACTATGTGTAGTTATACTCCTGGACCTTACTGAAGGATCGTGCTATACAGAGCCAGTGCGCGACTATGAAAGTGATGATGATTTGGACTACATCTACAAAATCAAAACACGAGAGAAAGACTGGGTAAATTCTACTATGGATGGGTGGATTTCATGGGAGTGTGAGAGCTCCTGTACTTTGGATTCTGATGAGGAAATAGAGCGATGGAAAAACCGGTTACATGAAGTAACCACATCGAATTGTAATATGATGATAAGGTCACTACACTGCGTATCGAAAGAAGTAAAAAATTTGTCTACTTATGATGTTTTAAGCGAGATAGATACCTTCTTGGATAAATTTGAAAGGGAGGTGTCAGAAAAAAAATGATTCCAGGCCTTGGATTGGGTACTACGCACTATGCCCACGAGATGGTGGTGTATGCACAAAGGAAGCTTTGATGACAGGGGTGAATTTAGGAGAATGATGCGCACATGATTTGGGAAGCCTAGGGTGCGATTGACAGACAAGTACAATGGATGGGATGGTCCGTGTGCACATCTAGCTAGGTGAGTGCAGGCATATGGAAAACAACCTACATGGATGCAAATGAACTCCGCACTGAAAGGTATGGTCAATAAGCATGTGTTGGGGTGGAAAATGTGCAAATGGCTCTTCATGTTGGAAAGACATTATGTAGGAAGAAAAATCGCGTAGAAGGTTATTCATGCAGAAGCATTGAATAAGGTGTGCAATGCTCTAAACAAGGTATGCAATGCATAGTGAAGTGATTGGGACCTGCGCGTACCCGCAGTATTATGGGCGTATAGGATGGCATGTAAGAAGCTAATGGGACATAAACCTTTTAGGCTTGTCTATGGAGTAGAAGCTGTAACGCCTATGGAGTACATTGTGCTCAATCTACGTATACCAGTGATCACAGGTATGATGGACCGCGGAGCCGTGTAGGAGAGGCTCGTGCAGCTGGAGGAGCTCGAAGAAGAGCAATTTTTGGTTGGATTCCACCAACAAGTGGAAAAGCAGCGCGAAAAGGCTTGGCACGATTGACATATTAAGTTTTGCACCTTTAAGGTGAATGATTTGGTGTTGTTATATGATAGCAATTTTCATAAATTCCCAGGGAAGCTCAGAATGCATTGGCTCCAACCGTATGTTATTAAGGAAATCGCAGATGGTGGCATGGTGCAGTTGGTGAAACTAAATGGCGAACTCTTCCGAGGAAAGGTAAATGGTAGTCATTTGAAGCCATACATAGGTGGCCCAACCATCTGAATAGCTACGGGAAGCATAGTCTTAGTGCTCCAGGCAGCTAAAAGGAGGCACTAGACTATAAACTACTCTGCCCAAGAGCTATGCGATGTTAGGACTACGCGCAGTAGCGAAGTGTCACTGGGTCTGCGACAACATGAGGGTAGTTGCGCTACTACGTAGGTTGGCTGGAAAGTGACCGTTAGAGTCACTATTCACGATGTGATGCTTGGTTTGAGACCAAACGGAGTGAGCGACAAACATTTAAGGTGAACTTTATGGGATAGATTTGTGAAAATCTATCACCAAGTGAGCATTAATGCACCGAATGTGGGGGAAACTGTCGAATTCATATTCAAAAGGTGCTATAAATTGCAAAGGGCTATCCAAGCAAACAACAGTTGGCCATTTGAGAATTGAGCTATTGCGCCCCCAGACACTTATGAACCCAGACTTGTTCGATCTTTTGAAGTCGAAGTCATTGTTTGAGCACTTGCCCGAGCCGTTGAGAGAATTGTGGAATAGCAATATGGCAGCGCCTAAGGAAGCTATAGATACCAAAGTAATGACCGCTGAGGAGGCTGCGCAGGCCTTGATGGAAGGAGAAGCCCTAGAAAGTGTTGGGATAATCACAGAAATCCCTAAATCACCGTGCACTCCGAGACCCAAGAAAGACAAGTAGCCTATGGTACCGGTGCACGTGTCCCATAGGAATCCATTAAGGACTAGGCTCACCGTGGAAGAAAAGGGGAAGGCTATCAACCTGGAGGCTGATGAGGAGGAATAATTCAAGGAAATCCTGGTAGAGGAGGAAGAGGACGTAGAGATGGAGGTGGAAACAGAGGGTGCGGACCCTCTGACCAGGCTGGCCACGTATATTCCTCTGTGGAAGGGGAAAGCAAGGGTGCCCAAGGACCTAGATGAGAGCAAGAGCTCTCTGCAGACCCCGCTTCTCCCCGATGACATCATTTTTGAATGAGTGCACTTGGCGCGAGTGCCTGTGATGAAATTTGAAGACTAGTATCTCATGGACAACAAGAAGTTCCCACATTTGGCAACCACGCAACTAATGTGACAAAAGAAAAACACACCACTCAGAGTTGTTATCACTCAGGTTGTTCCCCAAAGTTGTAAGAAAGGGAATACGGCCGAGGTAACCACAGACAAAACTTTTAGACACACATTCTAGCCAATCTGCATCCAGAGAGGGCTCTCTATTTATAATTTAACTTTGTTTTAAGGTGTATTAGGCTAGTTATGAAGTGCAAAGGTTTTGGTTTTGAGTTTGGTTGGAAGGATGGGGACTCAATAGAATAGTGAGGTAAAGTTGAAACATTTCTGTCCATTGGGCATGATGGAGTCAAGAAGGATGGCTTCCTGGGTTAAGTTTCTTATCAAAAAATTTATCACAGAGCAAGGTACTCGGAAATCAAACAATTTACAGGCTGAAATCTGATGGAATGGAGTCAATGGGTAAAGGGCAGCTAAGAATCCTTCATCATGTTGACAGAGGGAAAATGGATGATTATTGCTAAGGAGCAATTAAGAATTCCTTAGACAATACTAAAGATGAAAGAACCAGGGGAAACAGAAGCAATTAAGAATTCATTGTTTTGGCCAATACTGAAGAAAACATTAATAATAACAGAGATTGAACACAGAGTGCTAAAAGCAAATTCTGGGCTATTCTTTTTCTCTATTATTCAGATCATGAAATATAGATGATATAATAAACACAGAAACTATAAAACACAAGTTAGAAGAGACTTATTGATCCATAAAATGATTCAAGAATTCTGCAACATGGTCCTTAGCATCAATTCTTCATCCAGTGAGCAAGACAAATGGTTCCAACAACGTTTTATTCCAAAAATTTCTTAGTATTACAGTCACAACTATGAACATCCACCACCAACCAACCCCAAATACTTCGTCTGGGGGGGTATTTATACAAAAATGTCAAGATATTATGCAAAATATCTGATAGAAATAAATATCTGCTGACAATTAATGTTTCTTTTACACAGATAGAGACAGACAATCTCGAAAGCAGGGAGACAATAAATAGGGGCAATAAATTCATGTTGTTCTGGTTGATCCGAATTTATGAGAAGTACTGGAGGTAGATGCTGCAAGTCGGTTTCCCAGCTGTCTTCCACTCATCCTCTACACTAATCTTCTACTTTGGCTAGGCCTTCTTTAATGCTGATGTGATACGCTTTAATTTGCAGGACCGTGTTTCATTTCTGTTCTGCACATTTACAATAGATGGTGCACAATTTTGATTTGACCCATGATAAGTCTACAGGATCTCTAGCATGCTTTGCCACCACTCTGGCCCTGGTATTTTATGTCTTTGTAGCTTTCTTAAAGTCTCATCCATCTCTGTGTACCTGAAAAAATTAGGTGGGGTTGTTACACAGCAATTTGTCACCGTTTGTCACCGTCCCTATTACCCCTCACCCGCACACTGGAGGACTCATTCCGGGACCTGTGAGAAGTGACATGACCTGAAACCACTTGCATCATATTCCTCTAAGTATGAGCTTCATTTGCCCTGAAGACATCTCCTGCAAAATACCTATGAAAACAACTCTTTTTGCATTAGCGCGAGTCCACAGTTCACTGCCCGCACCAATGAGGGAAATCCTCTAAAAAGGGTGCGCCATTGGCGCTCTGTCCCAGAGTCGCACTCGCGCCAACCGAATTGAGTAAATTTTTTAACCAACAAGATCCCGAAGGTTCTCTTCAACCCATTCACCAACTGAATCTATGTTGAGCTAGGATGGTTTGGCTTCGAATCTCCATAGAAGGGAAAGTGGTTTTCCACCTTTCATGGAAGTTTCTAAGTGATAAAGCCAATCCCATGAATAATGTGGTTGATCCTATCTCTTTCCTCTCTATCTATAAAATCTTGTCTCTATGCCTTGAGCAGGCTAGTTACAGTAGTTCTAGTCAGTAATTCCAGCATAGTGATAGAGAGTTTGAAGCTGCAAGAGCCTTCTTTGCACCCATAAGGCCAAATCTAAGTAAGGAGATTCTTGTCACCCAAAGAGAGAGAGGCTTGTTCCTCATCCCAACAAGCTTTGCAAGACTTGTGTACCTGACTACCCAGCCAAAGGAGGATTTGACGTCAGAACAATGGTTGTATTCTTCTTTGTTATTTATTAATAATAGATGACTATCATTATGGTTCCACTCTCATTGTCTTATGTTTTATGTTGAGTTATATCTTTTCTGACTGATATATAATTGCATCTACTAGATTTTATGCTTGTATTCGTGTTGTTCTTTGCACGTGCAGGTGTCCAATCACGGAGATCGTGGGGATCGTGACCGGCCAAGGCAAAGGAACGAGGGAGACATCTCTTCTACGAACACTAGCGTTGGAATCCAAGTAGGTTCTCACCATCCACTTTTTATTTGCAATTAGGAACTTGCGTGATAGCATTGTGTGATTATTGCTAGACCCGGTCTGGGCTAGTAGGGATCGTCTCTGTCCGTAGAGAGGATTTACCTCCACAACAGGGGTGATGAACAGGTGCTTCACCTCATGCTCTATGTAAAAAAGATTTTCCAGGCTGTCATAAAGGGACTGGCCAAATGGAAGTGCTTTTTCTGTTGAAGTACTTGAATATGCAGTAGCTTGATTGACAGAAAATGTATTTAATTTGTGTATATAGTCCTTGTGTTTCATCAAACGATCATTATCTTGCAAAGGACTCGGTAAACCTTTTTGATTTAGGACTGTAAATTTGTCTGTGAAATAATCAATTTCCACCTGCATGCCCTGGCATCCTCTGTCCAAGTTTTGCATTAGAGTTCTCATGGTTAAAACTCTCTTGATGTCCAAAATGTTACCTGTTCTGTCTCTAATGTCAAGTGCTTCCAGTTCTTCACTGGTCTTGGTATTCAAAAAATGGATTAGCCTGTTAGCTTGCTTAGGCATTTTCCCCAATAAGGCTCTTGTTTTGTGAACTTCCACTTGGGCTACTTTTATCAAATCAATCTGTTCATAAATGGTCTAAATAGACCTCCATACATCACTAAGTGACCAAATGATGTTGTTCCACAGGATTCCTCTAATTTCTGCCAGAGGCTTATACAGAGAGAGATCCTTTTCTAAGGCTCTTACCTTATTCTCCAATGCTTTGACTTCCCTTGTTTTCTCTACCACATTCATTTTAGATTTATCATAGCTTTGCTCAATCTTTGCCAGTTTTTCTTTGACTTGCTTCAATTCAGATACTTGGAGTTTCAACTCCTCCATGGCTTTGATTAATTGCTCTGTGGTCATGGCTGTACTGCTGCCTGGTGCTGTTGTTGTCGCTCCTATGGTGATTTCTACAGTTGATGCTGGGACAGTGGGAGGCAATGTTGTTATAACTATGGGAGGGGTAGTTGTAGCCATTGGAGTTACTTCAGGTGGCTGGGAGGTCAGAACTCCCTACTTTTCTTGTAATTCTTTCTCCAATTCCTGCTCTGTTTCACTCAATCTTTCATTCAACCTCATGAGCAGGTCCATCATGTCCTCCTCGGAATTCTGTTGTACAACATCTACTGTCTGTGGACGCATAGAAGGAGGCATTTTGAGCTGTTTTCTGAGGGCAGCAATGTCCTCTTCCTTCTTCCTCATTAATGCTTTTATGCCTTTGGCATCTTTGGGATCATGTCCTAACTCAATGATAATATCTTCCAAGGATTTGATCCTGTTGTCCTTTGCTAAAGAGGAAGCTTTCTCTAAATCTAGCTAAGCAGAGGTGTTCTCCAATGATTTTTGCAATTTATGAGCCAGCGTTGCTTGTCAGCTAGTGTAGAATACACCATCTCTCTTGTCTGTTTGTGCAGCTCAATCTAGTCTATTGGATGAATGTCTTTGGCCAAGACCTCCAGATTTGTCCTGATATAATCAGCTGCTGACTATGGTTGCTGCACCTTGGGCTTGAAGTAGCTCATGATCATCTTCCCTTCTTTAATGTCATATGCTGACATTAGTCTTTGCTATTTTGTGGGGGCCATCTTAAGATATTGATCATAAATTTGCAGCCTCAATGGATCATTTCTAGCCTTTATCTTTGTGAATGTTATTTTGACATCAGAGGTCTGATTTCTTGGTGGCCTTGTGGATGAAACTTCCACACTATGCTGCTTTTCCAGCTCCTGCCTGTGTGAGCTGGTTGATGTGTCTATCACTGGGGAGGTCTGTGGGCTGGTTTCCCTCTCACCTCTTAGGCTTTCTATTGTCTCTTCAATGATTTCCTCTTCAGATAGAGGATTGAGTCTTTGCCTTTTAGCACCTGGTTGTTCTACAGGTCCATTGATGGGTGTGCTCTCTTCTCTATCTCTCTTTTTGCCTTTTTCCTCATTTAGAGGAGTATGTAATGCTGGTATCCCTGGTGCTTTGGTCTGTACTGGAGGAATTTGCTCCTTCTGATCAGTCATTGTTTACTTCTCTGTGCCTACTACTTCCTTGCCCTTTGAAGAACTTGAAACTGATGCGCTGGCCTCTTGTATGGGCTGCTGTGAAGTCCCAGCAAAAGATGTACCCACTCCGGCTTGTTGAGGCAGCTTGAAAGATACATGTCCAAAAGAGTCCAGGTCAAGGGTCTTTTCTAAATCTTTCATAGCTTGTTCCATTCTTTGTTGCCGAGTAAGTTCCTCTACTAATGTACCCTCTATCCACTCATCCTGATTAGCATATTGTTCTACTTAAGGGATCCTATGATGTGTGTAAGTTGACAGCCAGTTTTTAACTTTTCTTTCACTTATAAAGCCATTTGGGTCATATGGTACCCACGAGAAGCTTTTCTTCAATTTAAGGACTTCCCCTAATATTTTATCAGCATCTTCCCATGCTTCCCTTTTGTTAATGATAAAGGGGCCTAATTGGTTTCTTATCCTAAAATTGAGCTTTTTTCTTCACATTGCAAAAGTGAGTCAAATCTGCATTAATAAGTTGCCTGAAATACTCCAGAGCAAACAATATCGTAGGCACATATTTGGGTAGCTTATAAGGACACAGCTCACAGCCATATATCCTAATTTCAGTGTGATCCTGGTAGCAGTACTAGTCACCTATCCTGTAGTTCTTGGAGAGCTATAAAATCTTCCTTATGTCACCAGAGAGCCTAGGATAAGGAGCTCCTATCAATAGAGTGGAGGCTGGATGTATAAACAAGTCAATGAACTCACAGTAGGTATAAGGGGATTCAACAATTCTGTGGAAGACCGAGGTCCAAAAGATTACAGACCTCCTCTCTCCTTTGGCATCCAATTTCCTGATGGGAAATATAAAGATGTCTGGGTGATAATACAACAGCAGATGGTATATGAAACTTGTGTATTTAAACACTCCTTCTCTTTCCAAATTCATAAATTGACCATGGATTTTGTCAGCAATGAAAGAGGCATAGTCATACTTAATAGCAGGGGGTTGTCCTGGAGTAAAGGTAGATAACAAAACCAGGACCATCTCATCCACAAATTCACTAGACCTGAATCCCAAGATCACTGATATCATGTCAAGAAGAATTCTTCCAATCTCATTGAATGATACATATAAATAAGGAGGTGGGCCTTGGGGCTGGCATTCTGGTTTCATGAATAACTTAGCAATCCGGGCTATTTCTGCACTGAACAGTTGAGAGCCTTGCTCCAGTAGATATCCCATGGAAAGAGGAGCAAGAGGCTGAACTGGATGGAGTTGTAGCATTTCATTGATAGACTCAACATTTATGTAGAAAAGGACAGTTTGTGATGCGGTCAAAACTGCTCTACTGACAGGGTCATAATTGGCACAGCAGTGGCGGACAATATCAGGGAACACATTGACTGAGGGAAGTTAGTACCTGGGGAGATTGGATTCCCATATTCCATAGATGTCAAAGTTGTTCAAATCACTGTTTATGATTAGGTAGAAAGTTTGCAAATGATTTTGGCAACCAATTGGGTATTTTATCTGGAAATCTCTGTCTGCCAAGGGTAAATGATGCTGGTCTATATGAGGTGCATTGAGAGGCGCGACATTGAGGGCCATAGGGGCTTCCATTGTTCAATTCTCTGCATTTTTAACTGGAAGTTGAATTTCTGTGGTAGAAGGGAAACATAGCAAATTTTGGATGGGTTGGTATGGCAATTATAGACTATTTTGGCTTGAATTTGGGTCTTATAGGTACAATTTTGCAGAGGAAAACCAAAAACACAGGTTTGGGAGGTGAGACGGGGTAAATCCCTGTGTTTTGGAAGCGTACGAGTGCAATCTGCAAATTGACTGACGAGGTGAAGAGCAAGATGCTGGACTTTGCTGCTCGGGGCGGCGGACTGGAGCTTCAGCAGCTACTGAACGTAATTTTGCATGCAATAGCCTTGGGCGGGCTTATTATACATAGGGGGTTTTGTTATAAAGATATATTAATACGGGAAGGGGAATTTGTAAGGGATTTAAGTAATAATGTTAGTAGTTAATATGGGTTTATGAAAAGGGTACCAAGTTATAAAGTTGGATAACTTAGGCTGAGGGAACAAGAGGATTTTTACACAAGAAATGTGGTTTCTTTGCATTAAGCAGGAATGCTATTTTCCTCAGGTTTTTTCATGAAATGGAGTGATTTAAGAGTATTGAGCAGATCTCAATATCCTTGGGGGGAGGTTAGCAAGTTATTTTGGGAGAAGTGTGAAGGGAAGTTAGACATGCATCACTTGAGTTGTAGAAAAACAATTGACATTGTACTTGTGATATCAATATGATGAACCTCTTTGAAAGATAAAAATTAATCATAAGCATACTTCTGCAACACCAAAACTTCCTACCCAGCCTACAATACCTAACATTTTTTCTTCCTTTTCCATGGGTGCACTTGGACTAGCAAACCCTTTCTCTCTTCTTCTTTTTTCATGGGAATTCTATCTAAGTCTACCCTTATTTCTTCCAAGGGCTCAAACTTAACTGTCGAGCTCCTTTGCTTCTCTACCTAACTATTTATCTGCCAGGATTGAACTGTTTGGACATATTTTATTCTTTATCTCTACAACAAGATATTTAAACATGAACTAGCCAAGAATAAGCTGTTTGGCCATCCATCAACTGTGGCAAGAGTCAACCAATTTCACACAATGAGATTCTTTGCAAAAATAGAACAGTAGTGTCATTTTGGACTGACACACTTTCATTGGTCTTTTTCTTTGGGGTTCATTTCTTTTCTTTTTTGACCATTTCATTCTTTCTACCATTTGATCTTTCTTTTAGGGCATACCCTCTTTTCATTTTTTAATTTTTTGATTTTTTCAAAATATGGAACCTTTTTAGCAAGGAAAGGATGAACATATTTGGGACTTTTACCAGTCAATCATGAAATATGACACCTATTGGTATAGGAGCATAACACTAGCTCCACTTGGGGATGTCTTTTCCTGGTGAAAAGTCAAGAATAGTAGGTCAAATGGCCTTATGTACAATTCTTGCTGCATTTCTAAAATCAAGTAAACAAAACTGTACAAAGGACCATGTAAAATATACACATCTCTCATGAGCTGATCCAAGCAATCCCACTTTTGTTTTGGATACTTTGTTTGAATGTTTGTTCTCATATTTTCAGCTCCCAAGTCTTCTTTTTAACTTCTGTTTGAACTAAAAAGGTAACACAAAAATGTGGTACAGTTCCTTGACTGCTCTTCAAAATTTCCTACACCTTCCTTCCCATTCTTATTGTTGTCATAAACTGTAGAAAGTAAACATTCTTATGTACGAGTTAGAGTCCTGACATATCAACAAACTGGATCAAAATAATGCTTCAGCATCTGACCATTAACTAGTCCATCTTCTGCTTCTGTACCATCCAAGATTTTCAAAAAGTAGGTATTGTTTCCTTGTGAGGCCTAAATAACAAAAGGTCCCCTCCACAGGAAGTCAAACTTCCCATGTTTTCCTTTATCTTCTCTTCTGGAATCCCATTTCAGAACTTTGTCTCCTATGAAAAAATCCTCTGCCTTAGTCCTCTTGTCAAATATCTTCTTAAGTTTTTCTTGTAGCACTTGAGATCTTTTATATACCTCTTCTCTAGTTTGCTGCAAGTGTATAGTTTGATTTTTTCTTCTCTGGATGTCATTGGGTTGTACTTGGATTTCTTGCAATAATGTCATCACAGGTATTCCCAAGGAGGAGGGAAATATAGCTTCCATCCCATAGACAAGCTCATAGGGACTGGTTGCAATGGATCTCTTGGTAGTTAACATGTCTGCCCATAATGCATTTATGAGCTTTTTATGCCAATTTTTCTTGTTTTCTTCCAATAATTTCGTAATGATATTCATCAGGCTTTTATTGGATTACTCAGCTAGACCATTACCTTGGGGGTAATAGGCTGTGGAGTGGCCTAAGGTAATGTGGTATTTGTGATAGAAATTGATCATTCTCTTGGATTTAAAAGTAGCAGCATTGTCAGTTATAATCTTTTCAGGACAACCAAATCTAGACAGGATATTGGTTTCTAAGAATTGCATGATCACTGAATCATTGGCTTGTCTATAAGGGATGGCCTCTATCCACTTGGTGAAATAGTATGTGGCATTTAAAATCCATTTATGTTGGCCGGAAGAGGGAGGGTGAATTTCCCCAATGAAATCTAAATCCCATTGCTAAAATGGTCTTTCAGTGGAAATTGGTCTAAGGGGTAGAGGCAAAAGTTTCCTCTTGCCTTCAAAGATTTGAAATTTATGGCAAGCAGTAACAAACTTTTTGACATCAACAAAGAAAGCGGGCCAGTAAAATCTAGCCCTTAGGATTTTATCAGCAGTTGATTTCCAGTACAAATGTCCACCACAGTCCCCTGCATGAAATTCTTTGAGCACCTTGTCAATTTCATCTTTTATCAGAGAATTTAACAGAACACCTTCATGATTTTTCCAAAAGAGAGCACCATCTAAAATACAAAACTTTAAAGCTTTCATTTTTATAAACCTTTTCTTTGTTTTGGATAACCCTGGAGGAGCCTGCAGGTTTAACAATACATAACATATATCAGCATACCAAGGTGATTCTAGGAAGGTCTGGCTGATTTGTGGAGTCGCCAACTCCTATTCATTATCCAGTTCATTAATATCTACGGCTTGGCAATTGGCTTCAGTCAAGAGTTTAGCCAATCCTTGTCCTTTTATGAGCTTTGTAGGTTTTATATCACTATCATATTCTAATATAGTAGCAATCCATTTACCTCTTTTGCCTTCAATCCCCTCTTGGGTTAGGATATCTTTGACAACAGGGTTTGGCACATAAGCTATTATATGAGAGTACATAGACTCTGAAATCTTTGATGGCTTTCACAAGTGCATAAGCTTGTTTTTCCATGATTTGGTATTTTAGAGGTGCATCCCTTAGTGCTTTGCTAAAGAAGGCTATGGGTTTTTCACATCCTTAATCATCTTTCTGTAGCAAAATAGCAGCAATAGTTTGTTCAGATGCAAATGAAAATATAATGAAGTCTCTGTCAAATTTTGGGCTTGTGAGGACTGGTTTTTTGGTCAAAGCTATCTTGATTTCTTCAAATGCATGTTTGGCTTCTAATGTCCATTTGAACTTGGAATCTTTTTTCAGCATATTATTCAACAATCTTATTAGTTCAGCCAAGTTGGGTATGAATCTTCTTAGAAAATTAATTTTCCCTAAGAAAGCTTGGAGTTCTTTGACATTTTTGGATGTGGAATTTTCAAAATGGCTTGTATTTGGTCAGGGTCAATTTTAATGCCATCTCTTGAGATTATGTGACACAACAGTTTACCCTCTTCTAGGCCAAATAATGACTTCTTTGGATTTAGTGATATACCATATCTTCTGCAGGTTAAAAATAATTGTCTGAGATGATCTAGGTGTTGATGATCTGATTTGGAAAACACAGTGAGATCATCTAAGTATATGACCAGGAAATTATGAATTTCCCTAGCAAAAGCTATGTCCATTGTGCGTTGGAAGGTTGCTCCTGCATTCTTGAGTCCAAATGGCATTTTCACATATTTGAAAGTTCCCCATGGAGTAGTAAAAGCAGTTTTTTCTTGATCATCAGGGTGACTAAAATCTAGTTGAAGCCTGAAAACCCATCTAGTAGTGAAATTCTAGAGGCGCCTACTACTTTTTGTAAAATGTGGTCCATCTTAGGTAAGGGGTAGTGGTCCTTTAAAGAGACTTTGTTTAGATTTCTCAAGTCAACACACAGTCTAATTTCTCCTGTTTTCTTCCTAGTGGGCACTAAATTGGAGATCCATTCTGAAAATCTAATAGGTGCAATTATTCCAGCTTCATACATTCTTTTGACTTCCTTTTCATTAGAGGGAGGAGTACAGGGTTGACCCTTATGAGTTTTTGCTTGAAAGGTTTTTGATTTTCTTTGAGGGGTATGGTATGCTAAATCACAGAAGTATCATAGGATTTGAGATCTTCATAACTCCATGCAAAAACGTCCTGAAATTCTTTGAATAGTTCAACATATTTAAGCTTTTGGTCAGGAGGCAAAGTTTTGGACAATTTTATCATTTTGGGATTTTGTTCAGTCCCTATGTTACAGTCCTCAATTTCTGCATTTAATGGCTGCATTTTGGGTTTCCTTGGGATATCATTAGAATCAAAAATGTCTTCCAGAGGAGTCAAGCCTGTGGGTAAGTAATTATCCTTTAAATCAATAACTTCAGATTCTCCTCCAATAGCTTCATCAAAGTCTATTTCTTTCAGCTCTTGCAACTCTTTGTTGGTAAATTTTGTTGGATGTAGTATTTGAGTTGTTGTTTCAGCCGAAATGTGTGTCTCAGCTTTGTCTATTTTACCAACTTCACAAACGGTGCCTGTGTCTATATTGGTGCTAGAAAATTCTTCTTTCAAGGTTAGGAAATTATTAATTTGAGTGTCATTGTCAAACACTTGCCAATTTTTCACATTATCTGGTATAGTTGGCCCGTGTTTAATTTCAGCTGTAAAATGATGATTAGGCTCAAATGGTAGTTTACAAGTGCTGGCAAATGTTTCCAAGCTGTAAGCATGCAAATTGTGTTTCCTTGGAATTTTGGCAAGCTGAGTCTCAAGAAAGGTATTGAGTATTTCAATTGCTACTCCTCTATAAGACCTTAATCTGAGATCATTTGTGAGGAAGTTTCCTTTCATTTTTTGAATAACTAAATCAGAGTCTCCCAAAATTGATACCCTAATTGCCCCTAGACTTTTTATCAATTTAAGTCCTAGCAAAAAGGCTTCATATTCAACCATGTTATTAGTGCATCTAAAATTCAACCTGTATGCATGTCCATCAGCATGGTCATTTTCCATATTATGTATCCAAATCCCTACCCTAGCTCCTAATTTATTGATTGATCCATCAAATTCTAAATACCATAGGATTTCTTGATTAAAGGTAGTATCAGGGATCTTAGAAAATTGCTTGCTAGGCAGATTTGGATTTTCAGTTTCATGTGGTTTCCCTTGTGTGTATGTTATTCCATTGTTCATAGAAATTTCTTGAATCTAAACACTAGGTTTCTCATTTATGAATTCTTTTTGCTCCAAAGCTACAACCTTGCTATCAGTTGGAGGGCAAATTTCAGCAGTATATAAGATAAAGGAGTCCATATCAGAATGCATGGAATAGATGGGAAAATTTTGGGGTTTCTCCTGGCTACTGACCACATATTTTGTCAAGGTCTCTTGGTACAATCTCTTTGGCTAGCCAAATACTGAAATGGTGGCATAGGACATGTCCAATTGTAAAGATCCCTAGAGCTTTGCACCCCAAGATCTGGACAGCAACATGCCATACTTTGGTGGAATATCAACCACCACTACATCCATTAAAATTGTCTTGGAGGGTATTGAACTAATGATACACATAAATATTTGATCAATCCTAAACATCTGACCTGTCTTGAATCAAAGGAGAACAAGTCTTTGTATGGCTTGGTGATATCTAGGTCTAACTTTTCCATTACAGATTTGGGCATTAAATTATGGGAAGCTCCAGAATCAAACATTGCATTGTGCAGTATTTTGTCATGAATGTTCAGACTAATGTAGAAAGGAGGAACCCATCCATCTGCTACTTTGCCATTTACTTCAAGGCCAAAAATTAATTCTGGTTGATCATCAAGGACATTTACTGCATCTCTATTTTCAGAAATTTGAAGTGATCTGCTGATTTGTTCTCTATAGACATGATTCTTAGCCAATTTTGATAATGGGATTGCTATCTTTAACTTGCCTATTTCAGTGTCAAGGTTGAAAGGTTTTTCTTTTTGTATTTTTTCATTTCGGGCAGCAAGGTTTTCTTTTTCTGCTGCATTTTCTGTGTGAATCTCTTTAACAGGAATTTTGTTATGAGCTGAAGCTGTTTCTATGCGAATTTCTAGAGGTTCTTCCACAATTTCTTTGGAAGAAATGAAAGCTGAAGATTTCTTTTTAGGTTGCTGATCATCTGATATATTTTCAACTGTAGGATTGTTTGGGTTAGGAATTGCTTCATGAGGAGTTTGTATAGGAGGGTTCTTGATTTTAGTTCTGTTAGATTGTTTAGTTTCTTTCTGTTTATTGTCATCCGGGACATCTATTCTCTTGCTTCTTAGATTATATTGCTTGTGAACTTCATAGATGGTTGTGTCATATCCCTCCCTAAAATCAAATGATTCCCCTGATTGGATTTGAAACTGATTAAGAGTGTGAGCCTCTTGGTCTTCTTGGGTTAGGAAAATTTGTTGTTCACTATTGAGCCCCATTAAGTTGATTTGAGTGTCTTCTATTGGTTCACTATAAGTTGAAGCTTCAACATAGTTTTCTTGGAATGGAGGTCTGATGTTTTGGTCAGGGGCTGCCTTTCCAGTATTGGGATTCTGATTTTTTCTGAAATTTTGGTTTCTTGCAGTGTTGCTTGGTTGACCATCCCAAGGGGACTTTCTCTCAATTGTTTCTACCCTATCACCAAGTCTGTCCATTCCTTTAATGATAGCATCTAATTTCTTCTCAAATGCAGAAGGTTCTTATTTAATGGGTATCCTCCTTTCAGCTCTAGCCCGAGCTCATTTAGAAATCAGGTTGGCCTCAACACTGACAGCTATAGTCTACATGTCTTTTAGGCTGTGAGGAGCTCTTTCCCTAAGCTGGTATGCCATGTCAGAATCAAATGCATCAGGAAATTTGATTAAGGCCAAGTCTAGTGGAGGTCTGAGATTCTGAGGAATAGCATTGTATACATTGTTGAATCTGGTGCAATAATCTTGAACAATTTCTTGTGGACCTCTCTTCAAGTTTTCATATTCTGACAAAATGTGGAGGGGATCTTTTTCCTTTTCCCATCTATTTAAGAAAGTCTAATAAAGAGCTTCTAGATCAGAAATAGTGTTTGTAGGGAGTGCTCTAGACCAGGCCCTAACATCTCCAGTTAAGCTTTGGACAAAAACTTTCATTCTTACATCATCATCATCAATCTCATAGTTCTCAAAATAATCCATCATTTTCTTGGTGTGTTGTTGAGTTGTGTAAGTGCCAGTACCATCAAAATAGGTGATTTTGCTTTGATAATCTTGAGGCATAGCCCCTAGATTTGCAGGTAATTGCAAGGGAGCATATCGGTTTGCCATATTTGCAGAGATAAATGTAACGGCTGGGAGAATAGGGATATTAGTTGAAATATGTGCTATGGATGGGGGAGTGGAAAAGATGGTTTGAAGTGCTAATGGTGAATTAGGAGAATCAACAGTAATGGTAGAAAGGATTGATGCTTTTGCAGGAGTAAGCTCAGATTGGGTAAGGTTGTGTTGGCTTCTAAGGTGCTTAGGAATCAGATTAGGATTTTGAAACATCGGTGGGGGATTTGGATTTGGATTTGATCTAGTGTAACGAATCTTCTTTTTTGGAGCCAGCTTCTAAATATATTTTGTTTTTTCTTTAAATATTTGAAGGATACAACTTTAGACAGTTTCTAGGAAGTTTTAAAATATGGGAGTTTTGAATTTTCCTAAAGATCTATTGAAACAAGGAAATGATCAAGTATTTGAGACAACTATTCAAAGCCTAAAAACTAGACTGGAGATAGACTGAAGCAGCTTTTATTTACTCCTGCAATTGTAAAGCAAAAGCAGTTTCAAAGGTTACTTGGCCAACTTCGGGCTCGATCTGTAGCTTTTTAAAAAATAAACAGCAGTAACAAACAATTATTCAAACTCCCGAGTGGAGTTGCCAATGATGTTATCACTCAAGTTGTTTCCCAAAGTTGTAAGAAATGGAATACGACCGAGGTAACCATAGACAAAACTTTTATACACATATTCTAGCCAATCTGCATCCAAAGAGGGCTCTCTTTTTATAATTTAGCTTTGTTTTAAGGTGTATTAGGCTAGTTATTAAGAGTAAAGGTTTTGATTTTGAGTTTGGTTGGAAGGATGGGGACTCAATAGAACAATGAGGTAAAGCTGAAACATTTCAATCCAATGGGCATGATGGAGTCAAGAAGGATGGCTTCTTGGGTTAAGTTTCTTATCAGAGAATTTATCACAAAGCAAGGTACACAGAAATGGAACAATTTACAGGCTGAAATCTGATGGAATCGAGTCAATGGGTGAAGGGCAGCTAAGAATCCTTCATCATGTTGACAGAGGGAAAATAGATGGTTATTGCTAAGGAGAAATTAAGATTTCCTTAGCTAATACTCAAGATGAAAGAACTAGGGGAAACAAGAGCAATTAAGAATTCAATGTTTATGCTAATTCTGAAGAAAACATTAACAATAACAGAGATTGAACATAGAGTGCAAAAAGCAAATTTTGGGCTATTCTTTTTCTCTATTATTCAGATTACGAAATATAGATTATATAATAAACATAGAAGCTATAAAACACAATTTAGAAGAGACTTATTGATCCATAAAACGATTCAAGAATTCTGCAACATGGTCCTTAGCATCAATTCTTCATCCAGTGAGCAAGACAAATGGTTCCAACAGCCTTTTATTCCAAAAATTGCTTAGTATTACAGTCACGGCTATGAACATCCACCACCAACCAACCCCAAATACTTCTTCTAGGGGGGTATTTATACAAAAATGTCAAGATATTATGCAAAATATCTGATAGAAATAAATATCTGCTGATAAATAATGTTTCTTTTACACAGATAGAGACAGACAGTCTCGAAAGCAGGGAGACAATAAATAGGTGCAATAAATTCATGTTGTGTTGGTTGATCCGAATTTACGAGAAGAACTAGAGGTAGATGCCGCAAGTCGGTTTCCCAGCTATCTTCCACTGATCCTCTGCGCTAATATTCTGCTTTGGCTGGCCCTTCTTTAATTTTGATGTGATAAGCTTTAATTTGCTGGACCGTGTTTCATTTCTGTTCTGCGCATTTACAACAGATGGTGCACAATTTTGATTTGACCCATGATAAGTCTACAGGATCTCTAGCATGCTTTGCCACCACTCTGGCCCTGGTATTTGATTTCTCTGTAGCTTTCTTAAAGTCTCATCCATCTCTGTGTACCTGAAAAAATTAGGTGGGGTGGTGAACAAGTGCTTCACCTCATGCTCTATGTAAAAAAGATTTTTCAGGCTGTCATAAAGGGACTGGCCAGATGGAAGTGCTTTTTCTGTTGAAGTACTTGAAGATGCAGTAGCTTGATTGATGGAAAATGTATTTAATTTGTGTATATAGTCCTTGTGTTTCATCAAACGATCATTATCTCCCAAAGGACTCGGCAAACCTTTTTGATTTAGGACTGTAAATTTGTCTGTGAAATAATCAATTTCCACCTGCATGTCCTGGCATCTTCTGTCCAAGTTTTGCATTAGAGTTCTCATGGTTATAACTCTATTGATATCCAAAATGGTACCTGTTCTGTCTCTAATTTCAAGTCCTTCCATTTCTTCACTGGTCTTGGTATTCAAAAAATGGATTAGCCTGTTAGCTTGCTCAGGCATTTGCCCCAATAAGGCTCTTGTTTTGTGAACTTCCACTTGGGCTACTTTTATCAAATCAATCTGTTCATAAATTGTCTAAATAGACCTCCATACATCACTAAGTGACCAAATGATGTTGTTCCATAGGATTCCTCTGATTTCTGCCAGAGGCTTATACAGAGAAAGATCCTTTTCAAGGCTCTTACCTTATTATCCAATGCTTTGACTTCCCTTGTTTTCTCTGCCACATTCATTTTAGATTTATCATAGCTTTTCTCAACCTTTGCCAGTTTTTCTTTGACTTGCTTCAATTCAGATACTTGGAGTTTCAACTCCTCCATGGCTATGATTAATTGCTCTGTGGTCATGGCTGTACTGTTGCCTGGTGCTGTTATTGTTTCTCATGTGGTGATTTCTGCAGTTGATGCTAGGACAGTGGGAGGCACTATTTTTATAACTGTGGGAGGGGCAATTGTAGCCATTGGAGTTACTTCAGGTGGCTGGGAGGTCGACACTCCCTACTTTTCTTGTAATGCTTTCTACAATGCCTGCTCTGTTTCACTTAATCTTTCATTCAACCTCATGAGCAGGTCCATCATGTCCTCCTCGGACTTCTGTTGTACAACATCTTCTTTCTGTGGATGCATAGAAGGAGGCGTTTTGAGCTATTTTCTGAGGGCAGCAATGTCCTCTTCCTTCTTCCTCATTAATGATTTTATGCCTTTGGCATCTTTGGGATCATGTCCCAACTCAATGATAATATCTTCCAAGGATTTGATCCTGTTGTCCTTTGCTAAAGAGGAAGCTTTCTCTAAATCTAGCTGAGCAGAGGTGTTCTCCAATGAGTTTTACAATTTATGAGCCAACATTTCTTTGTCAGCTAGTGTAGAATACACCATCTCTCTTGTCTGTTTGTGCAGCTCAATCTGGTCTATTGGATGAATGTCTTTAGCCAAGACCTCCAGATTTGTCCTGATATAATCAGCTGCTGACTATGGTTGTTGTACCTTGGGCTTGAAGTAGCTCATGATCATCTTCCATTCTTTAATGTCATATGCTAACATTAGTCTTTGTTGTTTTGTGGGGGCCATCTTAAGATATTGATCATAAATTTGCAGCCTCAATGGATCATTTCTAGCCTTTATCTCTGTGAATTTTCTTTTGACATCAGAGGTCTACTTGCTTAGTGGCCTTGTGGATGGAACTTCCACACTATGCTGCCTTTCCAGCTCCTACCTATGTGAGCTGGTTGATGTGTCTATCACTGGGGAGGTCTGTGGGCTGGTTTCCCTCTCACCTCTTAGTCTTTCTATTGTCTCTTCAATGATTTCCTCTTCAGATAGAGGATTGATTATTTGCCTTTTAGCACCTGGCTATTCTGCAGGTCCACTGATGGGTGTGGTCTCTTCTCTATCTCTCTTCTTGCCTTTTTCCTCATTTAGAGGAGTCTGTAATGCTGGTATCTCTGGTGCTTTGGTCTGTACTGGAGGAATTTGCTCCTACTGATCAGTCATTGTTTGCTGCTCTGTGCCTGCTACTTCCTTGCCCTTTGAAGAACTTGAAACTGGTGTGCTAGCCTCTTGTATGGGTTGCTGTGAAGTCCCAGCAAAAGATGTACCCACTCCGGCTTGCTGAGGTAGCCTGAAAGATACCTGTCCAAAAGAGTCCAGGTCAAGGGTCTTTTCTAAATCTTTCATAGCTTGTTCTATTTTTTGTTGTCGAGTAAGTTCCTCTACTAATGTACCCTCTATCCACTCATCCTGATTAGCATATTGTTCTACTTCAGGGATCCTATGATGTGTGTAAGCTGACAGCCGGTTTTTAACTTTTCTTTCACTTATAAAGCCATTTGGGTCATATGGTACCCACCAGAAGCTTTTCTTCAATTTAAGGACTTCCCCTAATATTTTATCAGCATCATCCCATGCTTCCCTTTTGTTAATGATAAAGGGGCCTAATTGGTTTCTTATCCTCAGCTGAGGTTTTTTCTTCACATTGCAAAAGTGAGTCAATTCTGCATTAATAAGTTGCCTAAAATACTCCATAGCAAACAGTCTCATAGGCACATATTTGGGTAGCTTATAAGGACACAGCTCACAGACATATATCCTGACTTCAATGTGATCCTGGTAGCAGTACCAGTCACCTATCCTGTAGTTCTTGGAGAGCAGTAAAAGGTGCTGCTATTCTCCCATAATTCTTAACAAACTTGCGATAATACCCTGTCAACCTGAGAAATCCTCGTAGATGCTTTATGGATATGGGAATTTTCCATTCCTTAATGGCTTTAATTTTGCTAGGGTCTACCTTAACTCCTTCATGAGATACAATATGACCCAGATATTCCACCTCTTGTACTCCAAAGAAACATTTGGATCTTTTTGCATATAATTGTTTCTCCTCCAATAGTTGTTGCACCCTGTCAACATGTTCAACATGATCCTTCCAAGACTTGCTGTATATTAGTATATCATCAAAAAATACTAACACAAATTTTCTAAGGAACGGTTTGAAAATTGAATTCATCAAACCTTGAAATGTTGAAGGTGCATTGGTAAGGCCAAAAGGCATGACCAAAAATTCATAATGACCCTCATGAGTTCTAAATGTTGTTTTCAAAATGTCTTCAATCTTCATTCTGATTTGATGATATCCTGAATGAAGATCCAACTTGGTGAAGTAAATTGACCCATGCAATTCATCCAGTAATTCACCAATCACAGGAATGGGAAACTTATCTTTAATAGTGAGCTTGTTGAGCTCCCTATAATCCAGACACATGCACCATGATCCATCCTTCTTGTGCACCAATACGACTAGAGGAGAGAAAGAACTTTGACTTGATTGAATTATACCAACCTCTAGCATTTCTACAACCATACATTCAATTTTAGTCTTTTGGGCATAGGGATATCTGGACGGCTTGATGTTTGGAGGAACACTTCCCGGAATCAGATGAATAGCATGATCATGATCACGAATAGGTGGGAGACCTTTGGGAGTCTCAAATACCTTGGAATGATTGTCCAATACTTTTTGGAGATCTGGAGAAATAGATGATTCCACTGTGGACACATCTAGCGAACATAATTGTGCAATTACACCTCTTTGTTCCTTTTTTAGAAGCTTTGTAATACCGTTAGAGTTGATTATCTTTCCCGGTTTCCCTACAATACCCCTTAATTCAACTTCCTTTCCTTCCACAGAAAATTTCAGGAAAAGTTCTTGAAAATTAAAAGCTATTGTACCCAAGGATTGTAGCCATTGGACTCCTAGTACAACATCAGCACCTCCCATTGGAATGGAAAGCATTGGGCTAGTCAATATATATTCTCCCATGGATAGCTTGATATTATGGCACTTTCCCGAGCAATTTATTGTTCCTCCATTTGCAACCATCACTTGACACTCTGGTGCTGGATATAAGAAGCAATTCAATTCTCTTGCTATCTTACAATGAATAAAATTGTGGGTACTTCCTGAATCAATCAACACTATTACCTTTTTCTTCTTGATTTGTCCTTCTATCTTGATGGTTTGAGGAGTGGTAATTTCCGCCAATGCATTACAAGATATGGTCGAATTCATTTCTTCTTTATCTAGGCTTTTTTCTTGGAGTATATCTGCTTCTTTTGACCTTTCTTGCTCCTTTTCTTCTTCCTCTTCACAATCTATGTAGAATAATTTCTTCTCAGCACACTTATGACCTTTAGTGTATTTGCTATCACAACTGTGACAAAGCCCTTTTGCTCTTTTTTCTTCCAATTTTTGTGGTGTCAACCTTATAGGTTGTGGAAGACTAGCGACAACAACACTTCCGTCTTTATAGTTGTGAGTGGTATGCTTCCTGGTTGCCATAATTTTGCTTTCCATTTTTCTTGCTAACCTGAATGCCTTCTCTAATGAATTAGGTTCCCAAAGGCGAACATCATGTTGGATATTATCCTTTAAAGACCCTATGAACACATCAATCCTGTGCTCCTCTGGAATATCTTTTACCCTTATGTTCAATTTTTGGAACTCCTCAATGTGCTCCATTATTGAACCCTTTTGTTTGAGACTTATCAATTGGCTAAAAAAAGTGTTGCTTTTTGTATCCTCATAATGTGCTATCAATTCTTCCGTAAAAATTGCCCAAGTGATAAATTGTTTACGAGAGCAAAGCCATTGGTACCATACAAACTGATTTGGTTCCAAATATAAAGTTGCAATACGTACCTTTTGTGTGTTTTGCACATTATTGAGATCAAAAAATTTCTCCATCTGTAATATCCATGTTGCCGGATCCTTGCCATCAAACTTCCTCATATCAATTTTTGGAATATGGTAGGTCTTTGATCCAACATTAGAGTCTATGGGATCATGATTAACATTTCTTTTGTTCTCATCATGAGTTTCCTTTACTACCCTTTCACCATTAGTGACCCTTTCTTGTAGCAACTTATTCATATTTATCTTCAATCCTTCCATGTCTGTCTTCAAATCTATCTTCAAATCATCCATCTTAGCTTCCACATCATTCATCTTAGCTTCTACACCTTTCTTTAAACAATCCATCTTAGCTTCTACGCCTTTCTTTAAACCATCCATCTTAGATTCTGTTCCTTTTTGTGCAAGGGACAGTTGTTGCACTTGGTCTTGTAATTTTGATATACCATGTTGCATTTCTTTCTCTTCTTCATGAGTCATGCTAGAGCTTCCAGGTTCCTTACTAGGTGTTTGCATTTTCTTTCCTCAGGGCATCAATTACCAATAATAATGCTCTACTATGCCCTTTGAATTCCTTCAAAATAAATTTTCAAACCAAGCTTGAGCAAAAATTTAAGAAAATCTACACACCTTTTTTCACTTTGTAGGAGCTCGATATTTCCTCTGATGTATCTCTGTACTTCCAATCATCTAGATCTGAATTTGTGACTTGCAGTAGCCCTCTGTGTCCTCTTTCCAATGCCACAAGTCTAACCCAAATTGGATTCTCCAAGGAAGAGTTATGCGAAATCGCCCACAGTGACTTGATTATAGACTAGTTCAGTAGAGCAAACTTGTACGATGTGCCACGAGTCATTGTTTTGACCTTTGGATCTGAAAAATGCATACAAGAAAATAAAGTCCATCCTCTTTCTATACCTTCTTATGAAATTTCAATCTGATCCCCACAAAGAAAGCTATGACGCTTTTCCCCAGGTCACATGTTTGAAATGTAATTCAGGAGTCTGCAAAAAGACCAACTTCCTCAGATCATATCTCCTCAAATATAGCGTGAACAATTTTGAAATTCAGACCCAAGGTTCAGCATGATTTCTTCTCAAATGGGTTTTTTTTTTGCAACTTCTGAAACGTCGCAGAAAAAAAGTTATAGCGAAAATTCCACGATGACCTGTTTGGAGCAGCGAAACCCTAGAATCCAAAGCTCTGATACCAAATGTTATGAAACTAGCTCAAGAAAAGATAGAAAAAATAGATCAACGCCTTAGAATTCAGCCTCTTCGAGGGGGAAACCTCCTATACATTACATAAATGAACAATTCTTGGATGATTCAAATGAAAAAACCTCCTTTCTATATATAGGAGTCTAAGGAGTCACAATATAACCCAGCCGACCTAACAATAATAATATAAAGCCACAAAAATAACAATAGAGGGATTCTATGGGGCACAGTAATAACAATATGGGGATAATAGGGGCACAACAATATTAATAAGGGGTACAACTACAATAGTAATGGGGTAATCACTAGTATTATAGGGACCCAACAAAAAAAGAGTAAGAGTAATTATTCGACAACTTCAAAGAGAAGAACAACAGTTTTAAGAGTTAGTGAACAGCAGCAACAACTTGAAACAAAGAGAAAGAGGTAACAGTAAGTGGCAGAGTATGGACTAGCCCAAGGATGTGCTGGAGATGGAGATTGAAGAATTATGGAAATTGATGATGAAACAGTCCATATGGAGGAGATTGATAGCAACAAGAAGGATGATTAATCAGAACTTGAACCTGATTGACAAGGAGAGGAAGATGAAACAGAAGACAATAGACATACAACAGCAGCAAAGGTGCATAACATTCAGACAACTATCAACTAAATTTTAGGACCCTGGAGATTTTTTATCAACATATGAAGACACATGATGAGGATATCATGAATGTTTTCTACTTTGGGAGTCTGATGTAGGAGCATTTAGCTCAGAAGAATCATTGTATTTTAGTAGACATAGGGGGGTCTTGTGTTTTAAGGAAGTTGGTTTCCTAAGTGTTGAATTAATGTAATTATTAATGTTTTGAGTGATTTTAATGAGAGAAGCTAGAATAGGGATTTAATTAAGTATAGTGGGGCATATTTGTAAATGTTCTCGAATGTTGGAGAACATGAGAGATTCAGGATAGTTGAGAGATTTGAGAATCAGATGTAAATCTTAGATTAGGAGTTGGTTTCCTAATTGGCGGATTAAAGAGGATCTTGGGGATAAAGATGAGATTTTAGGATTTTGTTGAGAAATTTATGGATTTAAACCAAGAATTGGTTATAGAATCCTTTTGTATAAATGTAAGCCTAAAAGGCATAATCAAGTTAGATAGTTATCTAGTTAGATAGTTAGAGGTTGTGAGTTAGAGGTTTTATTGTAAGCCTACGGGCAGTTAGGAAAACAGAGGCCACTCATACAGAAGATCAGGCCAAGGAGAGAGTTCCTGTGTAAATACTTGTTTATTAATAAAAACAACTAGATTCTGAGTTTATGTGTTTGTATGGAGTAATTTAGTTATAATCTGTGGGTGAACTAGAGTAAGTTTTATGTAACATATGTTGCAGGTGGAGTTCGAGCAGAAAACAGAGAGTAAGTGATATGAAGGATCATACTGGATCACTTGAATCCATTCGAACGATCATAGTTGAGATTCAAGAGTGACAGTGATTAAAGTATGCAAGGTTAAGTCCAAGAGGGGTTGTGTTGCAGGAAAACTAAATATCCTAAACCCTGAAGTAAATCAAAACCACGTAAAAAGGAAGTAAATAGAAGGACAAAGAAATGGAGTGATGGTGCACAAAAATCGTCAGATCGTTTAGATCGATGAGTATTAATGGCAGAGGAATAGATATGGATCGTCAAATCGACTGATCTGTTAGATCAACAATGATCAACAACTGTGGGGGTAGGAGAGTACAGATTTTCTTGATTGTCGCTGAAGTCCCACACTCGCTCCTAGCTGTTGATCTCATATTCAACCTCTTATATCACAGTCAACTGCGGGGGTTAGGCCTATTTTAATCCATGTGCTAGTCGAAGTCCTGCAAACCATAGATTTGATGGTCTCTTATATCCAACGGATATCTGGTCATAAAGTGATCGAAATTTAAGCTCAAAATTGGACGCGAAAATTTTTAGATCAAGGATTTATATTCCGTATCGGCTCCGTAAGGGCGGGTAATCCTCGTGCAAGTGCCTCACCTGATATTGCTATTAATTGTTGGATAAAGTGTGCTTTGATCAATGGTGGGGGATCACTGATTAGTTTCGCATCGCAATATTTCATGAGTGGATGAACATTGGCCTTAAGAAAATGCAATTTGCGATGTGCAACGCTAGGGTGTATCATCAACTGTTGAATTGAATGGTAAGATCGACAGTGGAGATTGAAGTTGATAATACTTGGGCTTGAGCAGACCCGAGAGTTTATCAATGTGAGTTAAGTGATTTGAGTTCCGGCGGGTGAATGGATTTAAGTTGTGATATGATGCGACAGTCGTTGATCTAATGGAGTGAAGTCAACGGTGGAGGCTGAATGCGATAAAGGTAGAGCATTAAAAAATGTGAAAAGGCTGTGGATTAACGAAAAGGTAGGGCTTACGTGTGTTTTATGTGTATTTCTATTATATAAGAATTATAATAGAAATAAAGCGGATAAAGGTTTTATGGGTTAAGTTCGAATATAACCAAAGTCAAGAGTGGGGTTTGGTTAATATGCGCGGAGGATAGAATTAACCAAAGTTTATGAGGGTGAATAAAGGTCCACTGGAAAGGTTAATGAAGGTTTAGACTATTGAATAGTCAAATATAACGTTTCCATGTAAAACTTAATTAAGAACATTAAACCTTGGTTTAAGAAGGTTTTCACCATGTATGAGGGTGATTAAGGCCTGGGACCAGTGACATGCAATTTTATTTGCATAATGTGGGTATTGTGGGCTTAGGCTAGCATCACTTGCCCTTTGACATTGATAGCAAGGGGCTACAATTTGCCTTTCTCTCCCCATGCAATGACTTAGTTGTAAAAACCAGAGTCTAGTTGTTGAGATGTTCATTCTTCTTTGCAAACATATCTACCGGGATTGTCGTTGTTGTTGCTCCATAAATTGGTCATATGTGATATGCTCTCCCTGAACATATACTTCCTCTGATTTGAATGCCTCTGTCTTTGGACACCTTATGGCTACTGGTTGAGCACTCTCTCAATTAATGAATCTTTTGTATCAATTAAATATTAATACCAATTAAACTGCTGATGATATTGTTGCTGATGTAAATACCAATTATTGATGATGCATTTCTTCTTGGACTTTACTGCTGTTGTTGCTTCTGAGACTCTGCTTACTTTATTTCAGCATCTCTACTTCTCCCCATGAGAATTTGAAATGGGGCACTAAAGGCTTCTTATCAGCTTACAAGAACCTCTCCCACTCCAAAGCTTATATATCCCCAGGAACTATGCTTATGATTGATAAATACGGAATTAAAAGAATTTGAAAGAGGTGTATGCTTGCGTTTGTATTTGACTGCTTAAGTGCTTGTGTATAATTTCTTCTGCTGATATTTAAACACACATAACAGTAAATAAAGTAGCAAATCAATAAACACTTAAGACAACAATATAATTAGGATTTCACCCAAACCTCTTGGGCTACGTCTCCGTGAGCTTTAGTCAACTTGACTAGGCTTTCTGGTATTATGGTAATCTTTCTTTTACAAGTTCCACACTCAATTCCATTGATTTAAAACTGAACCTATGGGTTTAAAATACTTTTTTTTTTAATCCTTGGCCATTTTTCTCTCTGGCTCTCGAATCTTGTCTCTGACGCTCGACTCTAGCTTTGGCTCTAGCTCTGGCTCTGGCTCTGGCTCCCGACTCTAGCTCTAGCTCTTGGCTCTTTCTCTCACTCTAGCTCTCGGATTGAGCTTTGGCTTTGGCTCTAGCTCTCGGCTCTGACTCTTGGCTCTAGCTCTGGCTCGTGGCTCTCGCTCTGGTTCTAGCTCTTGGCTCTCTGGTTCTGTGCAACTCTCTTGCTCTCTGGCTCTGTGCAGCTATCATGAGCTCCCCGTCAAGAAATATGATTATTACAATCTGTGAGCTCCCCATGTCAATCATGCTCTCTATAGTTTTTTAGGCATCCTTCCGGCTCTGTGACTTTGTTTCTCCATGGGTAATCGTTTCCTCTGCATCTGTGTTTCTTCGACTAGCCCTCTGGCTCTCTAGTTTTGTGATTAGCCATCTAGCTTTCTGGCTCTGTGGCTCTGCATATTACATAAGGCATCATTGTTACACAAAATCCCCATTACAACTTGGAACCAAATGCTGTAGGACTATTTCACAATGAAAAAAATAGGCGGGCACTTTCTAGGATGAAATCCATGGAATAAAGCATTCCTGTTCGTAATGGAAATACACAGGAAACCGCATATGGAGCATTTAATTAGATATATGCAATTGCATCTATAAACCCATTGGGTCCACCATTCTATCGCAAAGCGCAATCACATAGGCATATGGCCAAAAAACCAAATACACGGAAAATACACAGAAATCCCGTAAATCCGGATTTCAAAAGTTATGAAATCTCACTCATAAACTCTATCAGGTCCACCTTTTATCGGCATATCGCCATTCGCATATTGCAATCTGCATTGGCCCTTTGTATCGGGGATCACTAACCATTGATATCGGTGCATCGCTATCTGCCGCAATCGCATGTTGCATATCACAATCACAACGGTCTCGGGGGTCTTCCCTTTGACTATGTCGATCGCTGATTGCCGACCATCGCATATCGTAATCGACTCGCCCAAGGTTCCGATATCGCACAATAGCCTACCTCTGATCCGATATATCAGAGATCGTTGATCGAGGGTCCATCTGACCTTTGCTTTAAGTCCTCCTTTGGCTTTCCCTGATGCGATTTCCTTTAAGGAGCCCTTAAGTCCCATTTATAAGAGATTGCCTCCTTTTCTAAGGATAATGGGTAATCTTCTTTTTACAGTATCTCCTTCATCCGAAGTTTGTTTTCGCCCATTCAAATTGCGTTAGATTCAGAATGAAGAGATCTTTGCAATGAGACTATTTCCAGTAGAATCCTTTGACTTTCATTTTCCTCTGATTTATAAAGGATTTGTGCCATTTAGCACCTTTTACCTCTTATGTGAAGTCTTTTAGACTTAGAGGTTTATCTAAGATCCATTTTGGAACATGCCTTCCCACTAAAAAGCTTTTCAACTCCAAAAGACAAATATACTGATCTAAACAGTAAATGAGAGTAACAACACCCTCTTCTTTCAGCCTCCATACACTTACCTTGGATAGTGCCTCTGAACCAAAGCCTTTGACAACCTTCCTTCCTGGATGTGTTGGTCCTCCTGGGAAGAACTGTTTTCCTCCTTGAATTCATAAAAAACTCTTGCTGAGAAGGTCACAAAAGGTAGTTTGAACTTCTATTCCTTGATCATTGATCCAAGGTGGCTCAAACCAATGTGAAGTTACATCTGCTTCACAAAATTTTCATTTGTACCTGTTTGACATACTATCAACAACAACTGTTAACAACAACATGATTACAGACAACAATTGGATGGCCTAAACTCCCGCTTCAATAAAAGAAACAGATTTCACATCTTGTGAACACCTCCACGTCTTTACATCTACATACAAAATATTGACTAGATAACAAGCCAACAAAACATGCCTTTAAAATAATTGACCCTTCAATTCAAGCATGTAGAAAAAGATATTTAGAATTATTTTTCAAAGATGAAACACTTCATCATCATCTCCATCTTGGAGACCAAATCAACTTTTCTCAAGTTAATATTACATCCATGTTTAAAACAAAGTAATCAACCCTTCAGGTTAATCACACATACATGTTAAAATACAAGGAAATCATCAACATCCCTGTGTCCATGCATATCATGCTTATGCATGCATTTCATCTTTAAACTTTCACTTAAGAACATTGTACTTTTGAAGCTGAAATTAATATAATGTTGCAGCATTAAAGTGAGTCTCCTACTCAACTTTTCGATTCACCTTCTTGGTAGAATGCTGCAACTTGCATCTCAAAAGAAATGCAAATTGATGTGATAGATTTCTGTTCACATCAAAAGGTATGCAACTTTAATTGGATAAGAACTCTAACCATTTCTTACCAATCCATTTCAAAGATCCTTCCTTTCTCTGCACATCAACATGAACATGTGAATCATCCTGAAACACATTATTCATGGAATCTTTCTTTCCATTCCCGCCCTTTTCTCTTTCCACCTTCTTGAAGTTTCGTGGAAGCATTGTTGGATTCAGAGTCCAACACTTTTCAGCAATGTGTCCTTGCTTATGGCAATAAGTGCAACACGTGAATCTTCTTGACAACATGATTTGACTTGTCCAATGGACCTTTGGCTTCTTGCTTCTTTTCCTTCCAAAATTTCCTGCATGTGGCCATTCCCTTCCAACATCTAGAAACAATATGGTTACCCAAACCACAAAAGGAACAACCAATTCTTTTCCCATTCTTATATGGAAATTTATCATGCTTAACACAATCAAAAGGAATTTGTTTAGAACCAGATTTATACCTTCCTTTTTCACCTTTATTGCATTCATAAGGAGGTGAATTAAATGAAGAAGTAGCTCCCTTTGGAACCAAATTTATACCTTTCTTTTTCACCTTTATTGCATTCATGAGGAGGTGAATTAAATGAAGAAGTAGCTCCCTTTAGAACACCATCAATCTCTTCAAGGCTGTCAGTGTTTCCACGACTCTCTGGTTCAAGTGCATGCTTATGTTTCAAGCTATTGCATTCTCCATGAATACAATTTTTACACTCTTGAGGTAGAAGACTTGCAATGAAACTCCTTCTTGGAGTTGTTTCAATGGTCTTCATGGAAGCTTTGGAACTTTCTCCATAAGACTGTACACATCTAAGACCCAAATACTTAGGCCTTTCCTCAACCATTACTGGCTCAACAACTCCTTGTGCATGTTTGCCCAAGCCTTTTCCTTCATAGCCCATCTTGGACATTAACTTGGAACCTATGCCTCTGGTATGTTTTTCAAAAGAAGCAACATAAACATTCTTAGAGGAAATTGAAGACAAACTAGAATTGTTTACCTCTTCTTCAAGTTGATACTTGACTAAGGCTTCTTTTGCAACAAAGAGTTGTGTCCCCAACTCATGCATCCTTTCCAGGTTCATATTTTCAATATGAAGTTGCCTCTCCATTTCCTGCAATTTTTCAGAAAGAAATTACTGCTCTTCCTTCATGGAATTCAACTACTCTCTAAGTATGATGCTCTTCCTTCCATCCTCATACATTTCTCTCACCATATCCATCATGATGAACAAGTCTTGCTTCATGTCTTCATCAAAGAATTTTGTGAAGAAAGAAGAAAAAGAGGACTCACTTGTAGAAGTTATCATTATCAAATGAACAAAAGAACTTCAAACATGTTTAACAAAGAGCTTATTGAGCAACCTTTTGCAACAAACCTCTTGTGCTTCATGGATTTCTTTGAGGTACTTTGGGATAAGAAGAATGCCTTCAGTCCTTCTTCCTTCTTGTCCTCTCCTAGACTTAGCTATCAGTAGCTTTCCCTTCACCTCTGCAAACTTAAACAATAGTCAATTTACAAAAAATCAAACAGCTAGATTCTTTCTATTGTTTGAACACGTTTCAAGTTAAAGAAGCATATAGATTACTCTCTCAATCAAGCATGCCGATCTGATACCACTTGCATCATGATGCGACTTTTTTCATGACCCCTTGCTCTAGTATAACCAGTTCTGATATAACCTTCTTTGAAGGTGGGGTTAATCAACCTGAAGCTCTGATACCACCTGATCTGAAATGGGGCACTAAAGGCTTCTTGTCAGCTTACAAGAATGTCTCCCACTCCAAAGCTTATATATCCCGAAGAACTATGCTTATGATTGATAAATTCGGAATTAAAAGAACTTGAAAGAGGTGTATGCTTATCTTTGACTGTTCAAGTGCTTATGTATATTTGCTTATGCTGATATTTAAACACACATAACAGTAAATAAAGCAGCAAATCAACAAACACATAAGACAACAATATAATTAGGAGTTCACCCAAACCTCTTGGGCTACATCTCTGTGAGCTCTAGTCAACTCGACTAGGCTCTCTGGGATTATGGTAATATTTCTTTTACAAGTTCCACACTCAACTCCATTGGTTTACAACTGAACCTATGGGTTTAGAATACCTTTTTTTATCCCTGGCTATTTGGCTCTCTAGCTCTCTGTTCTTGGCTCTGTCTCTCGGCTCTGGCTCTGGCTCTGGATCTGGCTCTCAGCTCTGGCTCTAGCTCTTATCTCTGGCTCTGGCTCTGGCTCTCGACTCAGGCTCTGGCTTTGGCTTTGGCTTTAGCTCTTAGCTCTGGTTGTCGTCTTTGGCTCTGGCTTGTGGCCCTCTCTCTGGATCTGGCTCTTGGCTCTCTAGTTCTGTGGAGCTCTCTTGCTCTCTGGCTCTGCACAACTATCTTGAGCTCCCCGTCAAGTGCTTTGATTATTACAATGTGTGAGATCCCCTTGTCAATCGTTCTCTCTGGAATTTTTGAGGCATCCTTCCGGCTCTGCGACTTCCTATTCTTCGTGGGTAGTCATTTCCTCTACCTCTCTGTTTCTTCAACTAGCCCTCTAGCTCTCTGGCTCTATGGCTCTGCGACTGGCCATCTGGCTCTGTGGCTCTGTGGCTCTGCGACTAGTCATCTGTCTTGCTGGCTCTATGCCTATGCGTATTATATAACACATCATTGTTACAAAAACGCCCCATTACAACATGGAACCAAATGGTGTAGGATCATTTCACAATGAAAAGAAACAGGTGGGAACTTTCTAGGATGAAATCCACTGAATAACGCATTGTTGTTCGTATTGGAAATACATTGGAAAACGAAACATGGAGCATTTAATTAGACATCAAATACATGCAATCACATCTATAAACCCATCAGGTTCACCATTATATCGCAAATCGCAATTGCATAGGCGTATGGCCAAAAAACCCAATACACGAGAAATACACAGAAATCCCGTAAATTCGGATTTCAAAAGTTATGAAACAGCGCTCATAAACTCTATTGGGTCCGCCTTTTATTGGCATATCGCAATTCGCATATTTCAATGTGCATTGACCCTTTGCATTGGGGATCACCGATTGTCGATATCGACGCATCGCTATCGGCCCCAATTGCATGTCGCATATCACAATCACAATGGCCCCAGGCGTCTTCCCTTTGACTATGCTGATTGCCGATCGCCGAACATTGCATATCGTAATCGGCTCACCCAGGGTTCCAATATCGCACGACAACCTACCTCCGATCCGATATATCGGAGATTGTTGATCCAGGGTCCGCCCAACCTTTTCTTTAAGTCCTCCTTTGGCTTTCTCCAAAGCGATTTCCTTTAAGGAGCCCTTAAGTCCCATTTATAAGAAATTGCCTCCTTTTCTAAGGATAATGGGCAATATTATTTTTACAATATCTCCTTCATCTGAAGTCTGTTTTCGCCTATTCAAATTGCGTTAAATTAAGAATGAAGAGATCTCTGCAATGACACTATTTCTAGGAGCATCCTTTAACTTTCATTTTCCCATGATTTACAAAGGACTTGTGCCATTTAGCATCTTTTACCTCTTATGTGAAGTCTTTTAGACTTAGAGGTTTATCCAAGAACCATTTTGGATCACGCCTTCCCACTAGAAATATTTTGGACTCCAAAAGACTCATATGCTGATCTGAACAGTAAATGAGAGTAACAACACCCTCTTCTTTCAGCCTCCATACACTTGCCTTGCATAGTGCCTCTGAACCAAATCCTTTGACCACTTTCCTTCCTCGATGTGTTGGTCCTCCTAGGAAGCACCATTTTCCTCCTTGAAATCATACAGAACTCCATATGAGAAGGTCACAGAAGGTAGTTTGAACTTCTCTTCGTTGATCATTAATCCAAGGTGGCTCAAACCAATGTGAAGATACATCTGCTTCACAAAATTTTCATTTTTATCTATTTGAAATACTGTCAACAACAACTGTTAACAACAACAGGATTACAGAAAACCATTGGATAGCCTAAATCCCCGCTTCAACAAAAGAAACAGATTTCACATCTTGTGAACACCTCCATGTCTTTACATCTGCATACAAATGATTGACTAGACAGCAAGCCAAAAAAGTGTGCCTTTAAAACAATTGACCCTACAAGTCAAGCATGTAGAAAAAGATCTTTAGAATTCTTTTTCAAAGATGAAACACTTCATCATCATCTCCATCTTGGAGACCAAATCAACTTTTCTCAAGTTAATATTACATTCATGTTTAAAACAAAGTAATCAACCCTTCAAGTTAATCTCACATACATGTTAAAATATAAGGAAATCATCAACATCCCTGTGTTCATTCATGTCATGCTTATGCATGCACTTCATATTTCAACTTTCACTTAAGCACACTGTACTTTGGAAGCTTAAATGAATATAATGTTGCAGCAATAAAGTGAGTCTCCTTGACTTTTCCATTCACCTTCTTGGTAGAATCCTGCAACTTGCATCTCAAAAGAAATGCAAATAGATGTGATACATTTTTGTTTGCATCAAAAGATATGCAACTTTAATTAGATAAGAACTCTAACCATTTCTTACCAATCCATTTCAAAGATCCTTCCTTTGTCTGCACATCAACATCAACATGTGAATCATTCTGAAACACATCATTCATGGAATCTTTTTTTCCATTCCTGCCATTTTCTCTTTCCACCTTCTTCAAGTTTCCTGGAAGCATTGTTGGATTCAGAGTCCAACACTTTTCAGCAATGTTTCCTTGCTTATGGCAGTAAGTGCAACACATGCATCTTCTTGATAGCATGATTTGCCTTGTCCAAGGGACCTTTGGCTTCTTGCTTCTTTTCCTTCCAAAGTTTCCTACATGTGGCCATTCCCTTCCAACATCTAGAAACAATATGGTTACCCAAACCACAAAAGTAACAAGCAATTCTTTTACCATGCTTACATGGAAATTTATCATGCTTAACACAATCAAAAGGAATGTTTTTAGAACCAGATTTATACCTTTCTTTTTCACCTTTATTGCCTTCATGAGGAGGTGAATTAAATGAAGAAGTAGCTCCCTTTGGAACACCATCAATCTCTTCAAGGTTGTCAGAGTTTCCACAACTCTCTCGTTCAAGTGCATGCTTATGAAAACCTAGATCCTGCAAATGATGTTTCAAGCTATTGCATTTTCCATGAATACAATCTTTACACTCTTGAGGTAGAAGACCTGCAATGAAACTTCTTCTTGGAGCTATTTCAATGGTCTTCATGGAAGCTTTGGAACTTTCTCCATAAGACTATCCATAGCCAAGACCCAAATACTTAGGCCTTTCCTCAACCATTATTGGCTCAACAATACCATGTGCATGTTTTCCCAAGCCTTTTCCTTCATAGCCAATCTTGGACATTAACTTGGAACCTATGCCCATGGTATGTTTTTCAAAAGAACCAACATAAACATTTTGATAGGAAATTGAAGACAAACTGGAATTATTTACCTCTTCTTCAAGCTGATACTTGAATAAGGCTTCTTTTGTAACAAAGAGTTGTGTCTCCAACTCATGCATCCTTTCCAGGTTCATATTTGCAATGTGAAGTTGCCTCTCCATTTCCTACAATTTGTAAGAAAGAAATCGCTGCTCTTCCTTCATGGAATTCAACTGCTCTATAAGTATGATGCTCTTCCTTCCATCCTCATACATTTCTCTCACCATATCCATCATGATGAACAAGTCTTGATTCATGTCTTCATCAAAGAATTTTGTGAAGAAAGAAGAATTTTAGGACTCACTTGTAGAAGTTGTCATTATCAAATGAACAAAATAACTTCAAACAAGATTAACAAAGAGCTTATTCAACAACCTTTTGCAACAAACCTCTTATGCTTCAAGGATTTCTTTGAGGTCCTTTAGGATAAGAAGACTGCCTTTAGTCCTTCTTCCTTCTTGTCCTCTCCTAGACTTAGCTATCAATAGCTTTCCCTTCACCTCTGCAAACTCAAACAATAGTCACTTTACAAACTATCAAACAACTAAATTCTTTCTACTGTTTGAACACCTTTCAAGTTAAAAAACAATATAGATTGCTCTGTCAATCAAGCATCCTGATCTGACACCACTTGCATCATGATGCAACCTGCTTCATGATCACTTGCTCTGGTATAACCAGTTCTGATATAACCTTCTCTGAAGGTGGGGTTAATCAACCTGAAGGTTTGATACCACCTGATTTGAAATGGGGCACTAAAGGTTTCTTGTCAGCTTACAATAACCTCTCCCACTCCAAAGCTCATATATCCCCAAGAACTATTCATATGATTGATAAACGCAGAATTAAAAGAAATTGAAAGAGGTGCATGCTTATGTTTGTCTTTGACTGTTCAAGTGCTTATGTATATTTGCTTATGTTGATACTTAAACACACATAACAGCTAATAAAGCAACAAATCAACAAACACATAAGAAAACAATATAATTAAGAGTTCACCCAAACCTCTTGGGCTACATCTCCATGAGCTCTAGTCAACTCGACTAGGCTCTCGGGATTATGGTAATATTTTTTTTACAACTTCCACACTCAACTCCATTGGTTTATAACTGAACCTATGTGTTTAGAATACATTTTTTATCCCTGTCCGTTTGGCTCTCTGGCCCTCGGCTCTTGGCTCCATCTCTCGGCTCTGGCTCTTGCTCTGGCTCTAGCTCTCGACTTTGGCTCTGGCTCTGGCTCGGCTCGGGCTCTGGCTCTAGCTCTTGGCTCTGGCTCTAGCTCATGGCCCTCACTCTAGCTCTAGCTCTTGGCTCTCTGGTTCTGTGCATCTCTCTTGCTCTCTGTCTTTGCACAGCTATCTTGAGCTCCCCATCAAGTGCTCTGATTATTACAATGTGTGAGCTCCCCTTGTCAATCGTGCTCTCTAGCTTTTGTGAGGCATCCTTTCGGCTCTACGACTTCTTGTCCGTTTCTTTGACTGGCTCTCTAGCTTTGTCGCTCTATGGCTTTGCGACTAGCCATCTTGCTCTGTGGCTCTGTGGCTGGCCATCTGGCTCGCTAGCTCCGTGGCTTTGCATATTATATAACGCATCATTTTTACAGAAACGCCCCATTATAACATGGAACCAAACGGTGTAGGACCATTTCACAATGAAAAGAAATAGGCGGGTACTTTCCAGGACGAAATCCACAGAATAACGCATTCCTGTTCGTAATGAAAATACACAAGAAAATGCATCATAGAGCATATAATTGGACTTCAAATATATGCAATCACATCTATGAACCCATCGGGTCCACCATTCTATCGCAAATCGCAATCACATAGGCGTATGGACAAAAAACCCAATACACCAGAAATACACAAAAATCCCATAAATCCATATTTCAAAAGTTATGAAATCACTCTCATAAACTCTATCGGGTCTGCCTTTTATTGGAATATTGCAAGCCACATATCGCAATGCGCAATGGCCCTTTGTATCGGGGATCACCAAACACCGATTGCTGATCATTGATATCCGCACTCACTATCGGCCCCAATTGCATGTCGCATATCACAATCACAATGGCCCCAGGGGTCTTCCCTTTGACTATGCCAAGCGCCGATCGTCGACCATCGCATATCACAATCGGCTCGCCCAGGGTTACGATATCGCACGGCAGCCTACCTCTGATACAATATATCGAAGATCACTGATTTTGGGTCCATTCGGCCTTTTCTTTAAGTCCTCCTTTGGATTTTTCCGATGCAATTTCCTTTAACGAGCCCTTAAGTCCCATTTATAAGAGATTGCCTCCATTTCTAAGGATAATATGAAATCTTATTTTTACAATATCTCCTTCATCCGAAGTCCATTTTCGCCCATTCAAATTGCGTTATATTCAGAATGAAGAGATCTTTGCAATGATACTATTTCTAGGAGAATCCTTTGACTTTCAGCTTCCTCTGGTTTACAAAGGATTTGTGCCATTTAGCACCTTTTACCTCTTATGTGAAGTCTTTTAGACTTAGAGGTCTATCATAGATCCACTTTGGATCACACCTTCCCACTAAAAAACTTTTGGACTCCAAAAGACTGATATACTTATTTGAACAGTAAATGAGAGTAACAACACCCTCTTCTTTCAGCCTCCATACACTTGTCTTGCATAGTGCCTTTGAACCAAAGCCTTTGACCACTTTCCTTCCTGGATGTGTTGGTCCTCCTGGGAAGAACTGTTTTCCTCCTTGAATTCATACAAAACTCTTGCTGAGAAGGACACAGAAGGTAGTTTGAACTTCTCTTCCTTGATCATTGATCCAAGGTGGTTCAAACCAATGTGAAGTTACATCTGCTTCACAAAATTTTCATTTGTACCTGTTTGACATACTGTCAACAACAGCTGTTAACAATAACAGGATTACAGACAACAAATGGATGGCCTAAACTCCTGCTTCAACAAAAGAAACTCATTTCACATCTTGTGAACATATCCATGTCTTTACATCTGCATACAAATGATTGACTAGATAACAAGCCAACAAAACATGCCTTTAAAACAATTAACCCTTCAAGTCAAGCATGTAGAAAAACATCTTTAGAATTATTTTTCAAAGATGAAACACTTCATCATCATCTCCATCTTGGAGACCAAATCAACTTATCTCAAGTTAATACTACATGCATGTTTAAAACAAAGTAATCAACCCTTCAAGTTAATCACACATAGATGTTAAAATACAAGGAAATCATCAACATCCCTATGTTCATGCATATCATGCTTATGCATGCATTTCATCTTTCAAATTTCGCTTAAGCACACTGTACTTTCGAGCTGAAATGAATATAATGTTGCAGCAATAAAGTGAGTCTCCTAATCAACTTTTCCATTCACCTTCTTGGTAGAATCCTGCAACTTGCATCTCAAAAGAAATGCAAATAGATGTGATACATTTTTGTTCGCATCAAAAGATATGCAACTTTAATTGGATAATAACTCTAACCATTTCTTACCAATCCATTTCAAAGGTCCTTCCTTTGTCTGCACATCAACATGAACATGTGAATCATCTTGAAACACATCATTCATGAAATCTTTCTTTCCATTCCTGCCATTTTCTCTTTCCACCTTCTTCAAGTTTCCTGGAAGCATTGTTGGATTCAAAGTCCAACAATTTTCAGCAATGTGTCCTTTCTTATGGTAGTAAGTGCAACACATGTGCATCTTTTTGAAAACATGATTTGCCTTGTCCAATGGAATTTTGGCTTCTTTCTTATTTTCCTTCCAAAGTTTCCTGCATGTGGCCATTCCCTTCCAACATCTAGAGACAATATGGTTACCCAAACCACAAAAGGAACAAGCAATTCTTTTCCCATGCTTACATGGAAATTTATCATGCTTAACACAATCAAAGAGAATATGTTTAGAACTAGACTTATACCTTTCTTTTTCACCTTTGTTTCCTTCATGAGGAGGTGAATTAAATGAAGAAGTAGCTCCCTTTGGAACACCATCAATCTCTTCAAGGCTGTCAGAGTTTCCACAACTCTCTGGTTCAAGTGCATGCTTATGAACACGTGCATCCTGCAAATGATGTTTCAAGCTATTGCATTCTCCATGAATACAATCTTTACACTCTTGAGGTAGAAGACCTACAATGAAACTCCTTCTTGGAGTTGTTTCAATGGTCTTCATGGCAGCTTTGGAACTTTCTCCGTAAGACTGTCCATAGCCAAGACCCAAATACTTAGGCCTTTCTTCAACCATTATTGGCTCAACAATACCCTTTGCATGTTTGCCCGAGACTTTTCCTTCATAGCCCATCTTGGACATTAACTTGGAACCTGTGCCTCTGGTATGTTTTTCAAAAGAACCGACATAAACATTCTTAGAGGAAATTGAAGACAAACTAGAATTATTTACCTCTTCTTCAAGCTGATACTTGACTAAGGCTTCTTTTGCAACAAAGAGTTGTATAGAGTTCAGGCTTCTGTGATCCATATCAAGTTTGTGAGAGATTTTTCGGCGAAAATCACACGGAAAACCATTTATTGACGCGTTTCAAACCAACTAGTGTGGTTCATCGTCAGGACAAGTTGAAGAACCAGATCCAGCTTAGCAAGGTAAATAGTCTGAACAGAGCCTCCAACGGCTAACTTGACCAACGGCTAGTTTGACTCTAGGACCAGGGTCAAAGTTATTTTATTAATATTTAGGACCAATCCCTTAAAATATATATAAAAAATAATTTTAATGGGTATTTAGTTCAAAAAATATTATTAAAAATTATAAGTTAAATATTATTTAAAAGGAAATTTAGTTAAATAAAGGACCTAATAATATATGAATAAATTAAATGCCTAAATAAAGTAAAAAAGTATTATCAAAGAGTATAAGTTAATTAATAATTAAATGGAAAATCAGTTACATAAAGGATTTTATAATATCTAAATAAAATAAAGTAAAATTAGTTAGAAAATTAGTTAAAAATTATAAGTAGATTAGAATTAAAATGGAGAATTGGTTATATAAAGGACCTTCTACATATATAAAAATAATTGAAATGGGAGAATTATTAAAATAATAAGCTAATTAGAATTCACATGAAAAATAAGTCACAAAGGACCTTATAATCAGAAATTAACTCTTTAAAAATAAATAATAATTAAATGAAAAAATAATGATGAGAAAACAAAAAGACATCAAAAAAATAATAATAATTAATTAATTAATTAATTAATTAATTAAATAAATAAATAAATAAAAATAAAAATAAAAATAAAATAAAATAAAATAAATAAAAATAATAATAAAGACACCCTAAAGAGGAGGGCGGAAAACGACTAGGAAGAGAGCGCTGGGACCCAACACCTACTGATTTTCCAGCCATCCTCTCTATTGAGATTGCTTGACCTCTTTTCAATCTCGAGCGCTTCCCTAAACTTTCGATGATGGAAATGCGAAACCTTAGCAATAACACTAGCCTCCTCAATACAAACATGATGATTGGTTTTCTCAGCATGTTCAGCTAAAGCGGAAGACTTAGCTCTCCTATGCTTAAGGTCCGCTGCGTGCTCGCTAATCCTTTGTTTGATGGAGTGACCAGTCTCCACAATATAGGGGGTCCCACAAGAACAAGGGATCATATAAACACCTTTCATATCCTTAGGATCGATAGGATCCTTCACCTTTCATGTGAATTCTAATTAGCTTATTATTTTAATAATTCTCCCATTTCAATTATTTTTATATATGTAGAAGGTCCTTTATATAACCAATTCTCCATTTTAATTCTAATCTACTTATAATTTTTAACTAATTTTCTAACTAATTTTACTTTATTTTATTTAGATATTATAAAATCCTTTATGTAACTGATTTTCCATTTAATTATTAATTAACTTATAATCTTTGATAATAATTTTTTACTTTATTTAGGCATTTAATTTATTCATATATTATTAGGTCCTTTATTTAACTAAATTTCCTTTTAAATAATATTTAACTTATAATTTTTAATAATATTTTTTGAACTAAATACCCATTAAAAATATATTTTTTTATATATTTTAAGGGATTGGTCCTAAATATTAAGAAAATAACTTTGACCCCGGTCCTAGAGTCAAACTAGCCGTTGGTCAAGTTAGCCGTTGGAGGCTCTGCTCAGACTATTTAACTTGCTAAGCTGGATCTGGTTCTTCAACTTGTCCTGATGATGAACCACACTAGTTGGTTCGAAACAGGTCGACAAATGGTTCTCCATGTGATTTTCGCCGAAAAATCTCTCACAAAAAAGAGTTGTATCTCCAACTCATGCATCCTTTCCAGGTTCATATTTGCAATATGAAGTTGCCTCTCCATTTCCTGCAATTTGTCAGAAAGCAATTGCTGCTCTTCCTTCATGGAATTCAACTGCTCTCTAAGTATGATGCTCTTCCTTCCATCCTCATACATTTCTCTCACCATATCCATCATGATGAACAAGTCTTGCTTCATTTCTTCAGCAAATAATTTTGTGAAGAAAGAAGAATTTGAGGATTCACTTGTAGAAGTTGTCATTATCAAATGAACAAAAGAACTTCAAACAAGATTAACAAAGAGCTTATTCAACAACCTTTTGCAACAAACCTCTTGTGCTTCAAGTATTTCTTTGAGGTCCTTTGGGATAAGAAGAATGCCTTCGGTCCTTCTTCTTTCTTTTCCTCTACTAGACTTAGATATCAGTAGCTTTCCCTTCACCTCTACAAACTCAAACAATAGTCAGTTTACAAATAATCAAACAGCTAAATTCTTTCTACTGTTTGAACACCTTTCAAGTTAAACAAGCAAATAGATTGCTCTGTCAGTCAAGCATCCTGATTTGATACCACTTGCATCACGATGCAACCTGCTTCATGACCACCTGCTTTGGTATAACCAGTTCTAATATAACCTTCTTTGAAGGTGGGGTTAATCAACCTTTAGCTTTGATACCACCTTCTTTGAAGGTTGGGTTAATCAACCTGAAGCTCTTATACCACCTGATCTAAAATGGGGCACTAAAGGCTTCTTGTTAGCTTACAAGAACCTCTCCCACTCCAATGCTTATATATCCCCAAGAACTATGCTTAAGATTGATAAACTTAGAATTAAAAGAACTTGAAAAAGGTGTATGCTTGTGTTTGTCTTTGACTATTTAAGTGCTTATGTATATTTGCTTATGCTGATATTTAAACACACATAAACAGTAAATAAAGAAGCAAATCAACAAACACATAAGACAATAATATAATTAGGATTTCACCCAAACCTCTTGGGCTATGTCTCTGCTAGCTCTAGTCAACTCGACTAGGCTCTCTGGAATTATGGTAATCTTTCATTTACAAGTTCCACACTCAACTCCATTGGTTTACAACTAAACCTATGGGTTTAGAATACCTTTTTTTATCCCTGGCCGTTTGGCTCTATGGCTCTCGGCTCTTGGCTCTGTCTCTCAACTCTAGCTCTCACTCTAGCTCTGGCTCTCGGCTCTGGCTCTGGCTCTTGGCTCTTACTCTGGCTATGGCTCTCGGCTCAGGCTCTGGCTCTAGCTCTAGCTCTGGTTCTCGGCTCTGGCTCTCGGCTCTAGTTCTGGCTCGTGGCTCTGGCTCTTGGCTCTCTGGTTCTATACAACTCTCTTTCTCTTTGGTTCTGTGTAGCTATCTTGAGCTCCCCATCAAGTGCTCTGATTATTACAATGTGTGATCTCCCCTTGTCAATCGTGCTCTCTCACTTTTTTGAGGCATCCTTCCGGCTCTGTGACTTTCTGTTCATTTCTCCATGGGTAGTCATTTCCTCTACCTTTGCATTTCTTCGACTAGCCCTCTGGCTTTGTGGCTCTGTGACTGGCCATCTAGTTCTGTGGCTTTGTGGCTCTACGACTGGCCATCTAGCTCACTGGCTCTGTTGCTCTGCGTATTACATAACACATCATTGTTATAGAAATGCCCCATTACAACATGGAACCAAACGTTGTAGGACCGTTTCACAATGAAAAGAAGCAGGCAGGCACTTTCCAAGACGAAATCCATGGAATAACGCATTCTTATTCGTAACGGAAATACACAGGAAAATGTATCATGGACCATTGAATCGGACTTCAAATATATACAATCGCATCTATAAACCCATCGGGTCCGCCATTCTATCGCAAATCACAATCTTATAGGCGTATTGCCAAAAAACCCAATACACGAGAAATACACTGAAATCCCTTAAATCTAGATTTCAAAAGTTATGAAATCGCGCTCATAAACTCTATCAAGTACGCCTTTTATTGGCATATCGCAAGTCACATATTGCAATGTGCATTGGCCCTTTGTATCAGGGATCACTGATCACTGATCGCCGATCACCAATATCGGTGCATCGCTATCAGCCCCAATCACATGTCACATATCACAATCGCAACAGCCCCGAGGGTTTTCCCTTTGACTGTGTCGATCGCCGATTGCTGACCATCGCATATCGCAATTGGCTCGCCTAGGGTTATGATATCGCACGATAGCCTACCTTCAATCCGATATACCAGTGATCGTTGATCGGGGGTCTATCTGGCCTTTGCTTTAAGTCCTCCTTTGGATTTCTCCGATGTGATTTCCTTTAAGGAGCCCTTAAGTCCCATTTATAGGAAATTGCTTCCTTTTCTAAGGATAATGGGCAATCTTCTTTTTACAATATCTCCTTCATCCGAAGTGCATTTTCGCCCATTCAAATTGCGTTAGATTTAGAATGAAGATCTCTGCAATGAGACTATTTCCAGGAGCATCCTTTGACTTTCATTTTCCTCCAATTTACGAAGGATTTGTGTTATTTAGCACTTTTTTACCTCTTATGTGAAGTCTTTTAGACTTAGAGGTTTATCCAAGATCCATATTGGATCAGATCATATCTTTATAATAGGGACTGCTTCACAACTAATACCAATTTCTCGAAAGGAAATGATACAAACGGAACAATGTACTAGGGAAACTCTAATATTTTTTTTCTCAAAAAGAAATGTCCATTTGCACACAAGGTTACTCAACATGAGCCCAACACAACCAATTGACATAGTGATACCAATTGAGGGTTAAGGGACATGGAAATCTTGCACCAATTGTGTTTCATGAACACAATATTGTTATGCATAATCAAACTTACAACTTAAATGAAATAAGGGTATTTCACCAAAGATGCAAACCTTTCATTTGCTCAACAATCTCCCTTTCTGAGGTTTCCCATTATTGCATGCTACTGTTTATCAAAGCAACTCCCCCTGAGCCAATGCTCCTTGATCTCCTGCAACACCTTTCTTACCTCTGCATGAGGACTGATACTATGGACCGGACTTGACTGTGAGCTTCCTGTCATTCCACACTTCCTTTGCAACCCATCTTCTTCCCACAATGTAAGGTATTATTGTGTACTCTTCATGTTGGTTGCACTACTCATTTTCAATGATGATACATTCAAAATAAATCAATTCATTCTTATAATCAGTAAGAAAACACAGCCATACCTTCATCAATCAGATGCACCTTTTTATTCACTCTTCTTGGCTTCCTGCATCTGACTTATTTGGCCTATCTTGAGGCCCTTCTCTTCCTTTATTGAAGAGAAACAGAGGATCTACCCTCCCATAGAAAATCACCCCCCTTCTTCCTCCATAAATTCAATGGTCGAGTCCTGACATAAGCATTACCATCTTGCTTCTTTACCCATGTTTGGGTCTTCTCTTGATTGTGTGAGACTAGAGGAAACTTCTCTTTCAACTTCTCTTTCACCTCCTCTTTCTCTACCCAATTCCACTTGGAGCCTTTCTTCCCTACATAGGGGCCCATTACATGGATAGGAGGATCATTCCTCTGATTTCCTCCTCCTCTTTCCATCTTTCTCTTTTGACACAGAGCATTGAAGACAAATTCGTATCTTTCAACTCTATTCTTTCTCCTTGTCTTCAAATCCCAAGCTATTGCATTCACATGCATATGCTAAGATGCATTTTGTATCTTCTCATTTCTGCAGCCAACTCTCTTGTGCTTGATATTTCCACAGTTGTAGCATTCAATATGGCTTAAGTCCCAAGCATAGGAGTTACTCTTTTTTATAGCTCTTTTGTTAAAATTCCTCTCGTGGCCAGCATGCCTTCTCCTAGCCTTTCTGTGCATTCTTAGGTTGCTTCTACCCAGCACACCTTGTTTCCTTGCATGCCATCTACAGTCTATGGCTTTATGTCCAAAATTATTGCAAGAAAAGGAAAACCCATAAAAATTATTTTGATTACAGAGGTTACCTTTTCTTTGAAGGCTTTGTCCTTGAGTAGGAAAGGACCTTTGCTGGCTCTTCATGTGCCTTTAGTGACAACTTGCATCGTTATAATGCACTCTCTCTTGCAGTTGCCTTGCCCTCTTCTTTTGCACTTCCTGTTGCTGCTTCTTAGCCTTCTGTTGCATTATCAGTTACTACTCCTTAGCCTTCTGTTGGACTCTCGATCATTGCTTCCTAGCCTTCTGATGTTTCTTTCCTTCTTTTGTTGTTGTTTCTTTCCTTGTTGCTGCTACTGTAAAACAACCTTTCTTTCTTTGTTGTTGTTGGAACCTTGGACTCCCTTTAGCTTCTGATATTGAGACAATTCTTTATTTGAATTTTCTAGTCATGCCTTAATGACACAACCTCAGTTTGTAGTCTCTCACAGTAAGCTTCCTTCTCACTCAACTAATTGGTTTAACATCCCAATTAGTCTACTAGCCTCTTCTCTTTTAACATTTAATTCAACCATTAATTTTCCCAATTTCTCATTCTCAAGCTCATAGATTTTCAATTTCTCCTCTCACTTGATATTTTCCTTTGATAGGTCCTTGATCTCCTTTAGAGTTGATATCAACCTATTTTCAAAAAGGATCCTTTCATCTAGATCATTTTCTTCACTACCAGAGGTGCTAGCTTCTGAGAAGCATAGTCTCTCTTCTGAGTCTTCTTCCTCATCAACAGGAGTGTGATGAGAAACAAATTCTTCGTGTTTTGGTTCATTTCTAGGGCAGCAGAGGTCCTCGGCCTCTTCTTGAGCCACATGGCTATCTCCACCATACAAACATTGCAGTTTGTCCAACATTTCCTTTCCTGACTTACAATGCCTCACTTTATCAGCATCTGACTTAGATAGCCCCTTCATGATAATCTTCTGGGCTGATTCATTTTGCTCACTCTTTTCTCCATTCAATATGGAGAGCCACATATCAGCATCCAAGGCCATTAAATATGTTACCATTATGACCTTCCACATTTGATACCAGAGATCATGGCCTGATCCGTATAAAAATTGAACTCCTTTTTCTATTAGCCAAGGTCGATTATCCATTTTTTCCCTTTGATCTACCTTCTAGCGATTAATCTATTCCTAAAGGAGCTTGGCTATAATACCAATTGTTGGAAACAATGATAATACTGAGAGAGGGGTTGAGTCGGTATTAAGGTTAATTTTAACTTTTTAAACCTATTTACTTTTCTTATTCAAGCTTGGCACCCATCCACATAATCAACAGAAATATGTAATATGGTAGCAACATGAAATCAACATAAAAGAATATACACCATGATCATCATACACATGAGATGTTATGCTCTTAACATGCAAGACGATACCAGAATATGAAATATACGAAGAAAAATACCCAGAACATAAAACAATGAGAAATAACATCAAGTATTTTATTATTCAAAAAGCAATGTTCACTTGCCTCTTCGAGGGGGCAACCTCCAATAGAGCTAAGCTCAATTAAAAAATAAGACACGATGCTCCTCGAGGGGAGTCTCTATCTTTTATATAGGATTCATATATGCAATACCATGGGGCAATACCATGGTTCTTATTAATACCATCTATCTAATACCATGGCCCATTTGCAACTAACTGTGGTCCCTTCATTAAATGCAGGTTAACCACTTACAATTGTTAATATGGGTTTTATTGACTTTTTACTTAACTATAACTATGACTTGATCCTATTACATAAATAAGGGGGTTAGGGTTGGACCCTAAAATTCCCTCCCCCATAAGAATAGCCTTGTCCTCAAGGCTGAAGATGCAAAAACTACTGAAGGATAGTGGTTGGTTCCCAGGTTGCATCTTCCGGAGAGTTGTCTTTCCACTTGACGAGGAATTCCTTGATCATGCGGCCACACAGGTGCCATTCTCATGTGTCAAGAACCTATTCAGAATGGAGCCAGATTGACCCTTCTTCATCCACTTCAGGTAGACTAGTTTGAATTCTGCAATGGTTCCTAATCACTTTCTTGAGGCATGAGACATGGAAGACTGGATGGATTTTTGCAGTGGGTGGCAAAGCTAGCTTGTAGGCGACTTCTCCAATGCGTTGAAGTACTTGATATTGTCTGTCGAATTTTGGAGATAATTTCTGACAACCCTTGTCTTTGAGTGATGTTTTCTTATATGGTTGTAGCCTCAAAAATACCTGATCCCCTTCTTGAAATTGGCATTTTGAGTGATGTTGATTTGCCTATTGATTCAAGCGGTTTTGGGCTTGATGAAGATTCTCTCTAAGGTGGGATAGCATGGTGTTGCGGTTCTGTAGGAGTTGATCCACTACTTGTACCTTCGAGCATCCCTCGATATAAGAACTAGGAGATGGAGGGAGTTGACCATAAACTGCTTCATATGGAGTCATTTTGGTGGTGGTATGATAGTTGGTGTTATACCACCATTCGACTAGAGGTAACCACTGTACCCAGAGATGTTGCTTTTCTGAAGTGAAACAGCTAAGGTAGGTCTCGAGACATTTGTTGACTGCTTTAGTTTGACCAGCAGTTTGTGGATGATAGGAAGTACTGAGTTGTAGTTGGGTACCTTATAGCTGGAAGAGTTCCTGCGAAAAGTTACTGGTGAAGATCAAGTCACGATCAGACACAATGGAAGTGGGCATGCCATGCAATTTGAAGATCTAATCCATGAAATATTGAGCGACCAAAGTCGGTGTAAAATGGTGGGGTAGGGCACAAAAATGAGCATACTTAGAAAGTTTGTCCACAACCACCATGATGACTGACTTGTTTCCTGATTTTGGAAGACCAGTAATGAAATCCATAGAAACCTCCATCCAGATTGAGGTCGGGATGGGCAATGGCTGTAATGTGCCTGGGGATTTGACTATTTCTCCTTTGTGGTGTTGACAGACGTTGCATTCAGCTACAAAAGTAAGAATGTGCTTTTTCATGCCTGTCTAAAAAAATGACCTTTGAGTGCGAGCATATGTCTTCTGAAAGCCTAAATGTCCTGCAGTGGGAGATGATTTCAACTCCGCCAAAATGCAGCTTTTGAGGGTGGATGTTGGTGATATTAAGACTTTGTCCTTGTAGCGAAGAATATCATCCTCCCGCGAGTAGCCCGCTGTGGAATTTGGATCCACCTGCAATTGATTATGAGTTGGGAGAGCCATGGATGTGAAAACCATTCCTTGCGAGCCTCTTCAATCCATTTTGGAATGGGAATGGAAATTGTAAGTAGGGTACCTTCCTCCTCAAATTGGCGGGATAATGCATTTGCTACAATATTTTCGCACCCTTTCTTGTAAATTATCTCATAATCATATCCCAGCATTTTGGCAAGCCATTTATTTTGTTATGGCGAGGATAGCCGTTGCTCCAAAAAATATTTAAGGCTTTGATGGTCTGTGTGGATTTGGAAATGTCACCCCAATAAGTATGGTCACCAGGTATCTACTGCATGTAAGATGGCCATCATCTCCTTCTCATAAGTATATTGTCCCAGATTCTTCCCACTTAGTTGTTGGCTAGTGAAGGCCAAGGGTTGACCTTCCTGTGTTAAGACCGCCCCAATACCCGTACCAGAAGCATCACATTCAATCACAAAAGATTTGGTGAAGTCGGGTAGTGCTAATACTGGAGTGGAACACATGGCATGTTTGAGAGCTATAAAGGTTTGTTGTGCTTCATCATTCCAGAGGAATGAATTTTTCTTCAGGAGTTGAGTGAGGGGCCTACCAATGTGACCATAATTGCGGACAAATTTGTGATAATAGCCTGTGAGACCCAAAATTCCTCTCATGCTTTTCAAGGTCTTTGGTTGAGGCCAATCCTGCATTGCCTGGATCTTTTTGGGGTCCACCCTGACACTTTCACGCCCCACAATGTGACCCAAATACTCAACTTCTTCCATGCCAAAAGAGCACTTGGACATATTGACAAATAATTTATGCTTGTGGAGCAGTTGCAAGAGCAGATCTACATGCTGAAGATGTGTGGCCCAGGTGCAACTGTAGATGAGGATGTCATCAAAGAAAACAAGGACAATTTTTTTTAGATATGGTTTGAGCAGGTGGTTCATAAGGCTCTGAAAAGTGGATGGGGCATTACAAAGACCAAATGGCATGACCAGGAACTCATAATCGCCTTCATGAGTTTGGAAAGCAGTCTTTGGAATGTCTACTTCTTTCATGAGAATTTGGTGATAGCCCGAGCGAAGGTCGAGCTTAGTAAATAATTGAGCTGCATTTAGTTCATCCAACAAATCATCGACAACCGGGATGAGAAATTTATCTTTGACCGTCAACTTATTAAGGGCCCTGAAGTCTGGACACATATGCCATCCCCCATCTTTCTTGAGCACCATGACCACCGGCGATGAATAAGGACTAATGCTGGGATGATGACGCCTACTTCTAAGAGTTCCTTGATGATTTTTTCAATTTCATTCTTTTGGGTGAACAGATATCTATATGAGCGCACATTTGGTGGTTGGGCCTCTGGGACCAAAGTAATGCTATGATCATGTTCCCCTCTTGAGGGTGGAAGCTCATGAGGCTTGTCAAACACTGGCAGATGGTTGTTTAAGATCTGTTGCATCTCAAGATGAATATGAGGAGAATTGGGTTCGAATGCCTAGATGGCATTAAATTGGGATATAACTCCATGGTGGCCCTCTTTTAACAATTTTTCCATCCAGTGTGAGCTGATGATAGAGGGAGCTCCTACTTGGAGTCCGCGAAGGGCATGTGTGTGGTTGTTTTGCTTAAATCTCATATATAACTCTTGAAAATCCACTATGATTGGGCCAAGTGTGTGAAGCCATTTAGCACCTAGGACAATGTCGCACCCTCCCATGTGTATGGCAAACATGTGGGTCTTTAATTGATAATCCCCTATTTGAAGTTTGACATTTTCACAGTGGCCTTCACATTTCATTGTCCCCCCATCAACAATTTGGACCTGGAAGTTAGAAATTGCTCGGACAAAACAATGCACTGCTTCCACGACTCTTTGATGGGTAAAGTTATGTGTAATGCCACTATCAATCAAGACTACTACTAGGCAATGCTTAATAAAACCTCTGATTTATAGAGTTTGGGGAGAATAAATTCCTGCCAAAGCATGCAGTGAGATAAATGGTTCTTCAGGTACATTGTCCTGCTGGTTTTCCTCTACTTCCTCCTCTCGTTCCTCAAGTGGTGGGGCTTCCTTCAATGAACTGTGATCAGTAGTGTCAATTTGAAAGAATTTGAGCTCCTTGCATTTATGCCCGAAGGAGTATTTCTCATCACAGTAGTAACACAATCCTTGCTTTCTTCTTACCGCCATTTCTGCTGGTGACACCTTTTGAACCTTGAGTTTTTGGATAGTGCTTTGAGCCTAGGTGGGGAAACCCTTGGCTATGAAATTTGGGCGATTGGACTGGGCCGCTAACGCACGTTCTACTTCACGAGCTATCCTGCAAGCATGCAGCCATGAGATAGGGTGGTGCAGTCGGACATGGGCTTGTATGGCTTCTTTGAGACCACTGACAAAACATTCCACGTAGAACTCATCATGTAGACCTCCAGTGCAGAAAGCAAAGGCTTCAAAGGCTGTAATATATTCGTTCACTATTCCTATCTATCGGAGCTTAGTGAGACGACCCAAAAAATTAGATTCATGGTCAAAATGATCCATAAGAGCTTTTTTGAATGTTTTCCAAGTCAAGGGCCTTCCATAGCAACGTTGATTTCATTGCCACCATTGCCATTTTTCATTGTCCAAGTACATGCTATCCACACTAAGCTGAGTCGCATCATCTAGGATGTAATTCAGTGTGAAATATTGCTCCATTTGTGCTATCCATGCGGTTGGGTGAGAGCCATCAAATTTATACATGTCCAGCTTGGGTGGTCACGGATGGGATTGTTGGTGGGTGCCAAAGAGGTGAAGAGACTGGCTAGACTACCGTCGATGTTTTCATTGCCAATATTTTCCTCCGCGCGTTCCTTCACCTTCCCCTTTGAGAGTGTTTCATTTAAGTTCTTCAGCTGCAACACTACATCTTCCAATTGTGATTCAACGTTGTCAATCCTCTCATTGGCCATAGCTTGAGCTCTAGTTTGTACCATGCACCGATCCAATGTACCTGAAATTTGGGACTACCTAAAATTTTTGCGACTAACAATTGAATGGTACCACCTTGCTCAGCTCGTCATCCTGATTCTTATGGGCTAAGTCTCTAATAAGCATCCCGGGGGGTCTCAGACCTTTTTTTTTTTACTCCGAATGGAGTTTTACTCCTCACTTAGGAATACTGCAGTAGCCAAATCCCAGAAATTTCAATGCTACCCAAAGTTGTGCGAAAATCATGCCCAGGTATAGGAACCCACACAATTAGTCAGATCTGAATGGCAGTTCCAACTGTTGCGACGGCTACAGAGCCCAAACTACTAGATCTGGATGGTGGATTTGATGGATCTGATAAATCTGAATGGTTGATCTGATCAATCTGAACGACATAACTGATTGCTACTGCTGTGAAAAAACCCCACCTGCGAGATTTGATCTGGCAAAGATGATGCATGATCTAGAGATAGAGAAGGGAACTATGGTCTCCAGGAGTGTCAGGTGCTACAGATCGCAATATATATAAGGGTCTGAGTAGTACTCGACCCAATATTTTAGAGCATTAACCAAGGAGGATCAACCGTACCCTTAGCCGTACAAAGCGACTACTCTATCGTATGTGTGAGTAATCTCCCCGAGTGCTGTTCTCGGTGTATTGTAGCAACAAGACAATCGACGGTTTATCTATGGTGAGGTTTCAAGGGAGCTAGGGGGCTTTCGATATACCTAGAGGGTACTTGGAAGACAGTTCGTGTGCAGTTTGGTCTAATGCACTACTACTCGAAGGGGTAACCACAAGGGTTACAAGGGAGTCCAACAAGCGTGACCACCTCTTGTATTTCTTGTGTGCATGCCTCCCCAAATCCGCAGGTTTATGTGCTCAATGGCAGATCCCTTTGTTTAAAGATGCCAAAACATGTCTCTAGCCAAATTTGTTTTGCTAAAAACTAGAGATCCCACCGTGTTATAGACATTTTTGGGCACTACAACCCCAATCATAAATTTCCATAAACCAAGGGCTCTTAAGTCCCTAAAATTTTTGTTTTGACCCCTAAAAGAACAAGGTCAACTGATTACAACTTCTCCCAGAAGTTCTCCATGAAAAACTGCTCAGAACTAGTCAAAACTGGACCATCTCAACTGCTCCATGGTCAAAGTGCATTGCTTCCCACCTAAATACTCACGGGAGGTGTGATTCATCTTGGAAAGCCCTTCTATGGGGTGCGATGGGCGAGAGTGGACAAATGGCAGGGTCAATCTACAAGGTGGAGGAGCAAGGAATCTTCTAGAAACTTCTCCTATGACACTTGCCTCTCTGCATTCGCCCATGGATGAGTAAGAGATCATCAATCTCCAAGTGGATTCAAGAACTATCATAGAGAGGACACTAATCAAATCTCAAAAGCTGACTCACCCCCCTTGCAAACATCTATATATGGATCCCTCATCCCAGAGATCTAGAGGCTGGAATTTGGTATATTGTACGGAAGTGCTGGTGGTTTCTTGGTGCAACATCATAGGATTGGGTGATCTAAGCTTTTCATGAGGTGAAGAAGGGCTTTCTTGCTGAGAGGAGGATGCTGGGTCAGAACAATTGGTTGTAATCCTCTTTGCTCTTTCTTGATTATCAATAAAGCTATTCAAGTTTTCCTCCACATTCTTGTATGATTGATGATTTATGCATTTGTGTGGTCAATATATATCTGGTCCTATATTGTTTATGATAATAGATCTCTGTTCTTGGATAGTGTTATGCTGCTTTGATTCTACAAGTGTTCTTTGAAGCTCGGTATACGAGGAAGCGAGTGGCAAAGATCTACTAGAAGGGAGAGGAATCAAATAAGGAACCAAGTGCAAGAGAGAGGTTGGTCTCCTCTGTTCCCCTCTTATCTAATTCTCATAAGGGAAAACGAAAGTAGTTTTAGTTTGTTTGTTTCTAAGGTAGCTACCAGCCTTATGGGACTAGCAGCTCTGCATAGACACTAGTTTTCCCGATAACAAAATGGTGACTCCACTGGGGAGTGAATAGATTGATTGTTTATCTACATTTGTTTACTTTATAAACTTACAGACAGAGCCTGAAGTCAAGCCAGCTAGCCTTCGAACTGCATTTGCTATGCAAGTGAAAAGTAGATCAATGCTACTTCAGTCTATCTCCGGGTTTTGTTTATGAACTGAAAAATTGATTTACAAGCTCTTTAATTGCCCTTGTGGTGGCTCTAGTAACTTATTTAGATCTACCCCTATGATTGATTTACTGATTACCACTTGCTCTGCCTAAATCCCTGAACTGAACTGCAAACTGTGACCCGGAACCTAGCTAAAGTTTCGTCCTTGGTCCAGCGCATTGTTTGTTCTATGAACTCCAGATGCATCGCACTTCCCGAGTGTAGTAGGTGCGCTGCATCTCTGTTTCACTGTGTTGTAGGTGCACTGATAAGACAAGGCCTTGCTCCTAAATTTTGGTTTCTGTGATCACTCTTTTCAGCTCTATTCAAGAGTTTTGTTGCCTGTAGCCAGTACACCTCTATTGAAACCCCCTTGCCATTATTTTGCCTCCATTGTGCAAAGAAATGTAAATGTTTTTATGTATTTTGAGTCATTTTCAGTTCTCTTTTACAAAGAAGCAGTGTAATTGTACTGTCGTTTCTTGATTTGAAAGTGTCGCAAGTGTCGTTTTCAGTCGTAGAAGAGAATCTGATTGTTCTTGATAGTCGATTACCCTGTTACTATTGCATTTGATTTGAATTAGTAGTTTTTCAAGTGTCTAAAGCAAGTTCTCAATTCCAAATCGCAAAGTGTCATCATTGTCTTCATTTTGTCTTGAAAAGAAACTTGTTAGTAATGTTGCTTTGAAAAGTAATTCAGATTTGCGCTTAGCTTTCTTTTTATCATTCACACATTAAGAAGGCTGAAAAACAAATACATGCATGTGCATTTGCATTTATACTGTTTGTTGGTTTGATTTAGGACAGTGCATATAGTGTGTGCTCTCTGCTCTTTGTTGAAAGAACGCCATGTCTCTTTCCTTAGTAGCTAGGATTTTCATTGCAAAAAGAAGATTAAACGATTGTTTATCATCTTAGATTGCATTCTAGGAATTGTACATCTACATCATGCAGTGAACCTGAAAGGAAAATTTCTTAAGCAAGATCAACTATAAAATAAATTTAATGAATCTAAAAACACTTTGGAACCTAACGCACAACATCTAGAAGTCTAGGTTAGAGACGTATTCCGGCGTCATAAAGCCTGGTAACCGTTGTTTTCACTGTTGGTTGGGTGATTCCTCCACTTTGAGATGACAAGTGCCAGTACGGACTTGTGCTCCCGCATACCATCGAGTATATACTGGGAGACCACAATAGGCTTTATCCTTTATCCATAGGAAGCTGTGTCTTCCGCCCTATCGATCACAATGCACTGAACACAGCATTCGGGAAGATTGACTGCCGTACCGTAAAAAGTATTCTACAGTTTTGTGATTGGTTTGGTAATCCCTCTGTCTAGATTTCCAGAGCAGTCTCTTTCATTCCTTTTCAGACTCCTTAAAGGAAAAGATCCATCTAAGCACTTGTCACTTCAGGCTCATTAAAAATCGAAGGCGACTAGAGTCATCTTTTGTTTTTTATCGACTCTTAAAAATTGAAAAAGCAAGTTGTGTCAAAGCGTCTAAAATTCATCTAATTCGGAAACGTACTTCCCCTTGATTTTTAGTTGATCGAGTAATCCGCAATCATGGAAGAAAGTCAATTGAAACCTCGTCGTTCGCGGAGGCTTAGGAGTCAACCGTCTTTGTCTCCAGAGTCGAAACTGTTACGGACAAAGCGAACTCGTTTAACTGGTTCCAAATCCCCTGGTAAGGTTAGAACAAGTGTTCCAACACCATCAGAGACTCCGGTTACTCCAAACATTTCTGGTATCCCTACCTTTATAGAAGAAGTTCAGCAGCCACCGAAGGACAGTAGCATTGATCCTAGTGTGAGGGTAAACACTTGGATTACTGAACCAGCTCCATCTACAGCTAATTCGGAAGGTATTACTCCCCAAACATCAGTCGTTGCAGATTATATACCTTCTTCGGCACCAGAAATATTTTTTGGGCCTGATGGTCTATCTCTTCCACCTGGTCTGATTACTATAGAAGAGATTGTGGAGGATCCTCCATCTAGTACTCCATCGCGATTCGGAGTTGGGATCACTCTATATCCTTCTTCATAAAAAATTAGTCTACCGTCATCAGAAGCTCCTGTAGAATCGCTAGGAAATCTTTTGGATAAACTAGAAATGTCTGAACAACCGTTGACATCTAGGACTGTGTCATCCGATACAGCGACGACAGAACTTCCTACTGTCTCTCCAACAATGTTCACCGGCATGCCATCTGTCCCAAATAGCTCTCAATCACTAGAAGGGGCCCACTCAGGGGCTATTTCGACAGTATGGTCTATTCCTGTTTGTTCATCCAGAGTAGTATCCGGGAACTCTTATGTTGAGTCTCAACAAATTGATCCTTCAGGGTGTCAATTTGGGTAGTCTGGTCCTCAAGGACAAACAATTCCTTTAAGTGCCGGATTACCGTCGTATGGGGGCCAGTATACCCTTTCATTGTCTCCTCCGGGAGGACAACCATATGAGAGTTCACAACAAAATTCAGGTTATGCTCTAGAATTACATCTAGCGGTTGGGTGCCGATACTACCTCAACAACCAAGAGTTGTATATTCAATGCAACAATGTTTACCTATGTCAAATATACCAACTATGCTGACTATTGTGATAGTGTCACAAGTAGAAGAGCTGCCCGTTGTATGCCAACCTCAGGTTTCTCAGGTTGTAATGCAACAACCTCTTGCCCCCGCGACTCAACCACAATCGCCAACTAGTGGAATGACACAGGCCGAAACAAGTACAATTACCCCTCATCTTGGTCAAACGGTCAGTATTAGACAACAGCACATGGCTTTGCAGCGGTGGCTAGTACAATATCAACAACCGCAATTCCAACAAGTTTACCAAGGGTGTGAGCAATGAATCTTTGCGAATAGTGGGCAGCCATATATTCAAAACGGTCAAAATCAACCATTCTACAATGGTTATGCCCATCAACCTTACCAAAGTTACTAGCATCAAATGCATTATGCTGGTATGCAAAGACCAACTGCTCAGGCAATCCCATCTTATCCTGGGTATACTTCGCCAAACCTGAATCAACAGTTACCCTTTGTGGCAACTTTAGAGTTACCAGATCTAAATCGGTTAACGAACGATCCAATTGCTTATGCCCCTTGGTGGCTAGCGATTCCGCATAAACTTCCATCAGATATTCCTAAATTTAATGGAAATCTGGGTGAAGACCCGTCGAATCATGTGATGACCTTTCATATGTGGTGTTCATCAAACACCCTAAACGATGATTCAATTAGGCTTCGCCTTTTTCAGAGGACGTTAACTGGTCCAGCAGCAAAGTGGTACATCGAGTTACCTAAAGCTTCATTTGACAACTTCAGTACCCTAGCCACAACCTTTTTAACCCATTTTCAGTTACCGATAAGGTACGAAACGGGAATAGAACTTCTTACCAATTTCAAGCAAACAACGGCCAGTCACATATCCGATCATATTCATGAGTGGTGAAGTCGTCGTAGAATGGTAAAAACGTATGTTCCTGATCAGCTTTTAGCTGAATGGTTTATTAAATCATTATTACCTTCCATTACAGAAGATGTGGCAAAAGGAGGAGTCATCACTGAAGAGCAAGTTATTGCTCGTGCGCAATATTTAGACTTGATTTATAGCCTGTCTGGCATGCTCTACGATAAAATCCCTGACGCTCCTAGACCAGAATTTTCCGTTCCTCCTCTTCCTAAATTGAACAATGACTCTCATGCCAGCGATGGCGTGATTGGTACAACAGACACGAAATCGACAAAGGCTACATCTAAAAAGGCCCGTAGGATTTCCAGTCAAAATGAAAAAGAAGAACTTCTCGCCTTGGAAGTAAATGCCGTCCCGACGGATAAAGGCAAAGAAACTAAGCAACCAGGAGGCAAGAAGAAAAACAAAGTGAAGAAGAAAAAACAGGAGGAATCATCACCTGAAAATTCTTCTGTAAACCCTCCTGGAGATAGGAAACCAAAAAATCCATGCTTAATATGTGATGAGGATCATTGGACAAGAGATTGTCCACATAAAGCTGAGCTTAAGAGATTCTTCAAGAATTCAAAAACCTCGGCGGTATTGACTGATCCGTTTCCAAATCCAAGTACAAATATGGTTGCTAGTGAAAATGCTTCCCCGTCCCAAGTACTAATGTTGTCAGTTTCGAAGCAACAAAATGATGCTTTGATATCGACAAGGAATAAAGATTACGGGAATCCACAGCTGTCGAAAAACAAGGATAAGGATCAACCTAGTAGTTTGACAACAACTTCGACAGAAGTTGTGCCGCCCATCATTCTGGAGCTAACAATAAAACTGCCAAAGGGAGTAGTACACAAGTCGACATTTAATCCTTGTGCCAGAGCAGCGCAACATTATAATATAGTGGAAGATCTGGCCCAATCGCCATCCACCATGTCGACACTAGAAGTACTACAAAATTGCCCATCCCAAAAGCAAGCTTTATTATCAGCTATAGGTGCGATAGACCCAAAGGATTCTAATCTTGTGTCCTTTAATCACAAAGGATATGATCCTCAGTTACCAGCCCAACTAGATTTCCTCATTCAAGTGAAAGCCCTCAACAAAACTGTTCATCGAACAATTATTGATGACGGGCATCTACATGTATTATGTCGATGAGTTGCTGGAAAACTTCAGGATCTCCAACCTTGTCACGATCTTCGACAACATTAAAAGCATTTGATGGACGAACGTATACCCCATATGGTATTCTAAGTAACTTTCAAGTTGAACTAGGGGGGAAAACAGTAGAAATACATGTCGAAGTAATCGATGGAAATCTCGATTACAACATCCTACTGGGAAGACCATGGATATATGTTATGGCAGTGGTTGTGTCGACCTACTTTAGGAAGATTTCATTTCCTTTTCAAGGAGGAATTACGATCGTCAACCAACAAACATTTCTCCCCAATGGTTCCCAAGTTACGGGAAGCATTCCAATGATCCATGGAAGCCCCCATTCGCTTCAAAATATCAGAGTAAGCCTACTAAAAGACCCTACATTAATGGGGACTTTCGCCCTCCTGCCGCCAATCAATTTGGTGGAAGTGGCGACGGTAGGAACCTGTAATATGATATCTTCGATTCAAAAGATCTCAAGAAACGATATTAACATGGATCACCCATAGGTATTGCCTCCAAGCCCAACATAAATTTTGTAGCAATCAATGTTTTCGACATGGGAGGCAGACCCGAATCAACGCTCATCAAGTGTTTGGATAGATAGGTCTAAGGAATATGGCACCCCTTCAGATCCTTGGTCGCAAGTGCATTACACTGACGAAGGAATTGTTCAATCAATGGTAATTGAAAAGGCGCCATGGGAAGATTACCACCATCGTTCCCGTCTTCCGAATTGTCAAGAAGATACTCCTGATAACCTTCATCATCCTTCAGTTTTTGAGTTCCTATCAAATACTGTAAACACGGTGGATTCCGAGCGAAACTTGTCCAATATTGAAGAGACTATCACCATAAATATCTCGACAAAAATGAATGTTGTAGAGAATATTTATGTTGGCAAATGTTGTTCTCCTTCAGAACTGGAAATATATAACGCTCTTTTTCGCGAATTCAGAGATGTCTTTGCTTGGTCATATGATGAAATGCGAGGCATTGACTTGAGTATAGTTGAACACGAAATAAAGATGTATCCAGATGTCAAACCAGTACAACAACGGCTATGGCAGGTGCACCCTAAGAAAGACACTCCATCAAGGCAGAAGTTGAAAAGCTTCTCCATGATGGTTTCTTTTACCCAGTTCCTCTAAACGATTGGGTATCGAACATTGTTCCTGTAATGAAAAAACAAGGAATGATTAGAGTGTGCATCGATTATAGGGATGTAAATCAAGCTTGTCTGAAAGACAACTACCCTACACCCTTTATTGACCAGATAATTGATGAATGCGCTGGATGTGAAATCTTTTCATTTATGGATGGATTCTCCGGGTATAATCAAATAAATATCCGCCCACAGGACTAGTCAAAGACTGCATTTATTTGTCCGTGGGGCACATTTGCATACCGCAAATTACCCTTTGGTTTAAAGAACGCAGGGGCAGCATTTCAGAGGGCAATGAATTATGCCTCCCATGACATCAAAAACATCGTTCAACCATATCTCAACGACCTTCTGGCTCATTCGCAAAAGCAGACCGATCATCCGCATCATTTGAGAGCGATATTTCTACATTCCCGACACTACAAGATACGACTCAATCCACACAAATGTGTGTTCTGTGTCAGTTCTGGTCGTTTGCCTGGCTTTGTAGTCTCAAAGGACAGGATTCGTCTCGACCCATGTAAGGTTCAGGCAATCATAAATTTGCCTCCACCTTCAAATTTGCTTCAGATTCAGAAACTCCAAGGGAAAGCAAAATTTTTGGGGAGGTTCATTCCAAATTATGCCGAACTTGCTAAAGGTTATACACGTCTATCGAAAAAGGAAGTACCCTTCATCTGGGATCAGGTCGCACAAGCTTCCTTTGATGATTTAAAAGAATCTCTAATGAAAGCATCTTTAATGTACACTCCTGATTATCAAAACGATTTTAACCTGTATCTCGCTGCAGCGGATACAACCATCGCAATGGTTTTAGTTCAAGAAGACAATGGAATCGAACATCCTATATATTATTTAAGTAGGAACTTAAATCATACAGAAAGCAAGTATTCCTATGTTGAAAAGCTAGCACTCACAGCTATTCAAGTGATACAGAGATTTTGACACTATATCCTCTTTCGAAAAACTACCATTCTGTCAGATTGCAACCCCATGACTTATATATTGTCGCGACAGTTGCTGGGGGGAAAATATTCAAAATGGATAGCAATTCTTCAAGAGTTTGATTTGGAATTTGTAAAATCCAAATCGAAGAAATCCCTGGCATTCGCGGAATTACTATGCGATCTCCCATCGTCATCCAACAATGAAACATCCGAAGAAACCATCGTGGATGAATATTTATTTCTGATATCTTCAAGCAATCTGTGGTATGGAGATATAATCATCTATCTCTAAACCCAAAAATATAGGTCTAATACCTCTCGCTCCGAACAAAAATGTATTTGATACCAATCAAAAGATGACATGATCGTCGGTGATACACTTTACCGTCGTGGTGTCGATACAGTTCTGAGGAGGTGCCTCACCCACGAGGAGGCCGAAAAAGTCCTGAATAATTTTCATTCAGGCGCATGTGGGGGGCATCAATCTGGTTGCGCTACAGTGCAAAAAATTTTACGAGCAGGATACTTCTGGCCAACAATGTTCAAAGATTGCATAATAGCAGTCAGAAGTTGCCATGCATGTCAAATTTTCGATAGCAAAACCAGAAAACCACCCGCACCTCTGCAACCGATAGTTGCTGTTGGGCCATTCGCCAAATGGGGCATCGATTTCATGACATGTAACCGCACCTCGACCAGGGGGCATGGGTATATCATAGTCGCTGTAGACTATTTTACCAAATGGGCCGAGGCAATGCCTACATTAGATAACACTGGTGAAACAGCTACCCTTTTGGTAAAATAGTCTACAGCGACTATGATATACCCATGCCCCCTGGTCAAGGTGGGGTTACACGTCATGAAATCGATGCCCCATTTGGCGAATGGCCCAACAGCAACTATCGGTTGCAGAGGTGCGGGTGGGTTTCTGGTTTTGCTATCGAAAATTTGACATGCATGGCAACTTTTGACTGCTGTTATGCAATCTTTGAACATTGTTGGCCAGAAGTATCCTGCTCATAAAAATTTTTGCACTGTAGCGTAACCAGATTGATGCCCCCCACACGCACCTGAATGGCAATCATTCAGGACTTTTTCGGCCTCCTCGTGGGTGAGGCACCTCCTCAGAACTGTATCGACACCACGACGGTAAAGTGTATCACCGACGATCATGTAGTCTTTTGATTGGTATCGAATACGTTTTTGTTCCGAGCGAGAGGTATTAGACCTATATTTTTGGGTTTGGAGATAGATGATTATATCTCCATACCACAGATTTCTTGAAGATATCAGAAACAAAGATTCATCCACGATGGTTTCTTCGGATGTTTCATTGTTGGACGACGATGGGAGATCACATTGTAATTCCGTGGAAACCAGGGATTTCTTCGATTTGGATTTTACAAATTCCAGATCAAACTCTTGAAGAATTGCTATCCATTTTGAATATTTTCCCCCCAGCAACTGTCGTGACAATATATAAGTCATGGGGTTGCAATCTGACAGAATGGTAGTTTTTCGAAAGAGGATATCGTGTCGAAATCTCTGTATCGCTTGAACAGCTGCGAGTGCCAGATTTTCAATATAGGAATACTTTCTTTATGTATGATTTAAGTTCCTACTTAAATAATATATAGGATGTTCGATTCCATTGTTTTCTTGAACTAAAATCATTGCGATGGTTGTATCCGCTGCAGCCAGATACAGGTTAAAATATTTTTGATAATTAGGAGCATACATTAATGATGCTTTCATTAGGGATTCTTTAAATCATCAAAGGAAGCTTGCGCGACCTGATCCCAGACGAAGGGTACTTCCTTTTTCAATAGGCGTGTATAACCTTTAGCAAGTTCGGCATAATTTGGAATGAACCTCCTCAGAAAGTTTGCTTTCCCTTGGAGTTTCTGAATCTGAAGCAAATTTGAAGGTGGAGGCAAATTTATGATTGCCTGAACCTTACATGGGTCAAGCGAATCCCATGCTTTGAGACTACAAAGCCAAGCAAACGACCAGAACTGACACAGAACACACATTTGTGTGGATTGAGTCGTATCTTGTAGTGTCGGGAATGTAGAAATATCGCTCTCAAATGCTGCGGATGATCGGTCCGCTTTCACGAATGAGCCGGAAGGTCGTCGAGATATGGTTGAACGATGTTTTTGATGTCATGGAAGGCATAATTCATTGCCCTCTGAAATGTTTCCCCTGCGTTCTTTAAACCAAAAGGTAATTTGCGGTATGCAAATGTGCCCCACGGACAAATAAATGCAGTCTTTGACTGGTCCTGTGGGCGGATATTTATTTGATTATACCTGGAGAATCCATCCATAAATGAAAAGATTTCACATCCGGTGCATTCATCAATTATCTGGTCAATAAAGGGTGTAGGGTAGTTGTCTTTCGGACAAGCTTGATTTACATCCCTATAATCGACACACACTCTAATCGTTCCTTGTTTTTTCATTACAGAAACAATGTAGCTACCCTTTTCTTTTTCAATCATGCAGTCGCCAAATTCGGCGTTCCACAGGCTATAGTCACAGATCATGGATTTCATTTTCGCAATCACATGATGGTCAAATTGGCTGCCAAATTAGGGTTGTCCCACGACAGCTCTACTCCATGTTACCCGCAAGCAAACGGACAAGTTGAAGCAATCAAAAAAGTCCTGAAGCAAATGTTGCAAAGGATGATTGGAGTCCACAAAAGGAGTTGGCACCTGATCCTGTACTCAGCCTTTTGGGCATACCGAACATTGGTAAGAAATGCAACCGGGTTCACACCTTCTCAGCTAGTGTATGGCCTGGAAGCAATCTTACCAATTCAGTGTGAAATCTCGTCCCTCAAACTCGCAGTCGACCTTCTCCTGGAACTTCAGAAGAGGAGGCTCATTTCTTGGAACTAATACAATTGGATAAAACCCATCGTGATGCTGCTTTGGCTAACGAAGCCCATAAGAAACAAGTCAAGGTGCAGTTCGACAAGAATGTCAAACCCCGTGTCTTCTCAGAAGGTGACTTGGTCTTGCTTTATGACCAGGAATCCGATAAATTGGGAGCAGGTAAGTTCAAGTCTTTATGGATGGGCCCCTATATTGTTAAGTGAGTGTTAGCGAAAGGAGCCTACGAGTTAATGGATTATGACAGGATTCCACTGGCACAACCCCGTAACGGGTTGTACCTTAAGCGTTACTACGCATAATTCAGTGTGGTAACCCATATGCTTTTGTTACATTTTTGTTTTCACTAAGAGTAATTGTTTTGGTCGAGTAATCCACTTTTTACATTTGTCGCAGATGTCGAACCCATTGGAATCTTTTGTTGGATATGCCGACGGAGCGAGTCGTAGTTCGTGGAATCTATCTTCTGCAGCCTGGGCCATTTTTGATCCAAGCGGCGAGTTAGTAAGTTTCAGAGGGGTATGTATTGGTCGGTCAACAAATAACATCGCTGAATATAGCGCGTTGATAGAACTCTCTGATTCCATCACACATGGCATAAGTCGACTTGTCATTAGGCTAGATTCACAGCTCGTCATACTACAACTCACTGGTATCTACTCCGTCTGAAATCCAGCTATCTATCGCATGTTCCTAAGGGTCAAGATTTTGGGAAGGCAATTTGATTTTATTCAATATCAGCATATTTCCATAAACTTAAACACATTAAGGGACTCATTGGAAAATTATGTGTTATATATACATTTGAAACATTTATAAAAAGAAGCATTTCATCACTATTTGCATCAGGATCATATAACTCAACCAAAATAAAACTCCGAAAATCAAATATATATATATATATATATAACTATTTATTGTTTACACATAATGTTCTGTAACCAAGAAAAAATTGGTCAAAATACCCAAAACTCAAAATGCTAGGGGGCACCCTAGTCTAATGATGCTGGTGATAACAAGTCACTGCCTGTGCAATCATGCGTAAAAGCCTAGTCCAACGACTCGGCACACCAGTAGTATGTCACTGCAACCTTAGGGGCAGCTTGTCGGTCCTCACGTCTGGAATACCAAGATTAAGGCCCTTGACCTGATCCTGCAATGCTGAAAGAGTCTCGACCACATCAAGGTCGCAAAGGATATCCCTTCCTGCACCCTCTCCTGCTGGAGCGGTGGCTGGCACTCTCAGGCGCACTACTGGTCGAACTGGTCCAACATCTGCATGAGCACATGAGTTTTGATTAGTCCTGATAGAAGAAATAACAAGAACATTATAAAGAGAAATGATAAATAGAGATATGGTTAGAGAATTTACCGATGACGCCCCACTGCTCTCCAGTAGGTAGTACCAAATCCGGATCACCCCGGAAATCCATACCAGCATATGGATACTCGGAAAAAACCATCTCCTGACAGTTGAACCACTCGAAAAAGGTATCAGAAAAGGAAATCTGGGACTGACTAGCATGTCTGGCCATAACGTCAACCCATCTCTGCATACGTGGCTCAGTCGGTGGAGGTAAACCAAGTGAAACATACTGTGGCTGCATCAGCGGGATCTTTTCCAAGGCGAAAACTGTCAAGATAGAACCATATCCAAAGTCCTTCAATCTTCCATTTTTCACCTTGGTCAGTTGTTCTTTCATCACAGAGAGTACCGCATCACACCAATTGAACACCTTCGGTTCAAGGCATTCCAAGGCGTACTGCATATAAGATTTGTTGGCCACATGAAGTGCCGCACTACAAGCCAATCTAGCAAAAGTGAACAGAATGGTCCTCAGGGACCTATCAAAGACATCTCAAATAATGATCTTGCCGTCCTTACTCAGCTAAGATCCCTCTCTACAATACCTGTGAATGTAATCTCTCACATATTCACCCCCATGGGCCGAACCTGATAAGGAGATAGGGGCACCCCGCCTCGATAAGCCGGTCAAAAAATAGATGTCCATGACAGTCAAGGGGATAGACTTGCCCCTAATCTGGAACTCCTGGGTGGTAGGATCCCATGCATCAAGAAAATATTGCAACAGGTTGATTTGTTTCCTCATGCAAGAGATGCGGAAAAACTTGAATAGGCCACAGTTCCGCAGTGCATTTACCGTAACTGGATCATGTAAAGCAAGCATGTCCTCTTCTTCATGCTCACGTTCTCACCATGTAACAAGGATTTTTCTCCAATGAATCTCTGAAACAAACAAGAGAAGAGTCAAGATCCTGATTTGGTGAAAAACAAACAAAAATTTCCATGAAAAACTGTGCACAAATTTCCCTCCTTCCACCCATCGCACCCCCAACGGTGTTCTGGGTGCGTTGCATGCTAACTGGCCAACGACCAGGCCAACATGCAACGCACCTTTTGATATAGAAAGGGTGCGATGGAGCCAGGGCAAGTTTTTCAAACCCCAGGGGCTCAGAAAAACCAGAAAACATGCTTAGAATGCAAAATGGAAAGGATGAAATTAAAGAGCTCAGGTTTAGCTCCTACTTGGTCCAGACGGTGCCGAGAATCGTCCACAAAATCTCCCGGAATCAGCTGGTGAAAATCAAGGGGGAAAGCACCTCCGAAGCTCCAACAAACCAAAGTTCAAATGAAATGGTAAAGTGAGAGGTAAAAGGACTTTTAAATTACTTTTCACGTAATTCAAGTAAAATATTAGTGTTTTAACTCATTTTTCAAACATATATTGTTCGTTTCTAACTAGTTTGATGAAGCAATTGAACACGCAGTACAACCTTTGAAAGAACAAAGTTGTCAATGGTAAAAGCATGACAATCAATGACCATTATATCGAGCAGTTTTAACGCAGAATTCAAGATCGTTAAAAAATAAACATAAGCAATGAGCAAATGTTTCCCCAAAGTTTAAGCTCATTAAAAAATGAACCAATTTCCGGTAAATAATCATCGTGAATGTACTATCATCAGCATTTTTGAAGCCTTGGTCGTGTTCTCATCATCACCTCCACTTTTTTTTGGCCAATCATTCACCCACATTTGATTGTTTACCCCTTTTGAGGAACAGCTGGGAAGAGTGATCCTGTTAGCCATCCTTGTGACACTGACGTGATTGGAAAATTCCAAACCTTACCTGGAATCAGCTGCTACCCGAATTTATCACTCGTTCCTCAAAAAACGAGTCTCCTTTAAGCTCTTTTCAACTGACTCGTAAAATATGAAAAGATTGTTGAGTGATTGGCGTCTCCGGCTCGTTAAAGGGACCGGAAGAGCTATCCCTCCTTTAGATTTTAATCTTTTTGGACTTGAGGGATTAGTACACAAAAAGATCGAGCGCTTGTTTTGTTCGGCTCGTTAAAAGTACTGAAAATTCATCCCTTTTGTATTGTTTTATAATTTTTTGGACTCAAGGGATTATGTGACGAAAAAGGATCATTGGAGTTTTCTTTACGTCCCTTTTTCAGACTCTCTAAAATTGAAAAGGACCGAGTTATCCTTGTCGTTAAACTCGTTAAAACCGAATAGCGACAAACTTGTCCATAACAGACAAGAACAAGTTTCACTATCGCTAGGCTCGTTAAAACATAGCGATGGGTTTGCCCGAAGGGAAAATTATAGAACAAGCATATGTTATCCTCCTCAAGCTTGAAAAAAATAAAGAGGTACTGGTCAGCAATGACTGGGGAAAAATTGGGAAGAAAACTTGAAGAAACTTTATTGGTAGCAAGTTGCTCTTGAACATGACACTTTCACTCCGCATCCAAGTCGGGTTGGGTTGTTCCATTCACTGGTCACGTCACCGTGGTTTCGTCACACCATCCATATTTGGGGTTAATGCTACCGATCCATCATGTCAGTGTCACTGATATTTTCAAGAGAAGTCGCTCAGAGAATTCACCTGTGTCTCACCCACTGCAATACATTTACGCTCCATTCTTTCATGACCGCCACCCTGAACCTTATATCACCAGATTGTTTTCACCTCCATTAAAATCATTTGCTCCGTTACGTGTCATTGATGTGGGATTCACTAAGGCCCTGCTATGACAGATCTCTTCTTGTCGACATCAGCTCATTATCCAAGAAGTCGATCTAGGAACAACCCTTTCAGTACTTTGAAGCTTGCATTCCTCAATGGCAAGTTTCTCACTTCTGGCGACAGGTTTACATCAATGGCCTTCGACTGAAAGATTTTGCATGGTGTTCGACGCCAAGTCCCTTTATTCACACCACGTGAATTGTATTGTAGTACCTTGAGGGTCATCATCATTATCGGTGATTCCTCTCGCGCCTGTTAACAACTTACATCATTGGCTGGTAATCAGGCGATGTCTTTCCATGTTCGACTCTAGAACATCTCTCACATGGATCGACTTGTACTTTGAGTGAAGATCAGACGAGACTAAAGACCCCGGATCTAGTTTCATCCATCCGGGCTGCGATATATATTCAGGAAAATAAAGACATCAAATGTACATCATTACTGCACAGATGATCATCCAACCCAAGGGATGATGGCTCTACCAGAATCATCAGTCTACACTCAGACGATTGTCTGTCTTATGTACATGAAAATGAATTTATAAAGCTAAGCATGGGAATGCCCGCCTCAGCTAGATCATGAAAATATTATGAAGATAATGTATTGTATTGTATTGTATCTTATTATAGGTCCCCTTCTAGCTTGAAAGAACTTCAGATCCTCATGATAAAGCATTTCACCCGTCATCAACAAATTAACGACCTCATGCTTTAGGGGGCAACTGTTATAGACATTTTTGGGCACTGCAACCCCAATCATAAATGTCCATAAACCAAGGGCTCTTAAGTCCCTAAAAGTGTTGTTCCAACCCCTAAAAGAACAAGGTCAACTAATTACATCTTCTCCTAGAAGTTCTCCATAAAAAACTGCTCAGAACTGGTCAAAACTGGACCATCTCACCTGCTTCATGGTCAAAGTGCGCTGCATCCCACCTAAATACTCATGGGAGGTGCGATGCATCTTGGAAATCCCTTTTATGGGGTGCAATGGGTGAGAGTGGACAAATGGCAGGGTCAATCTACAAGGTGGAGGAGCAAGGAATCTTCTAGAAAGTTCTCCTATGACACTTGCCTCTCTGCATTCACCCAGGGATGAGTAAGAGATCATCAATCTCCAAGTGGATTCAAGAACTATCAAAGAGAGGACACTAATCAAATCTCAAAAGCTGACTCACCCCCCTTGCAAACATCTATATATGGATCCCTCATCCCAGAGATCCAGAGGCTGGAATTTGGTATCTTGTAAGGAAGTGCTGCTGGTTTCTTGGTGCAACATCATAGTGTTGGGTGATCTAAGCTTTTCATGAGGTGAAGAAGGGCTTTCTTACTGAGAGGATGATGCTGGGTCAGAACAATTGGTTGTAATCCTCTTTGCTCTTTCTTGATTATCAATAAAGCTATTCAAGTTTTCCTCCACATTCTTGTATGATAGATGATTTATGCATTTGTGTGGTCAATATATATCTGGTCCTATATTGTTTATGAGAATAGATCTCTATTCTTGGATAGTGTTATGCTGTTTTGATTCTACAGGAGCTCTTGAAGCTAGGGATACGAGGAAGCGAGTGGAAAATATCTACCAAAAGGGAGAGGAATCAAATAAGGAGCCAAGCGCAAGACAAAGGTTGGTCTCCTCTATTCCCCTCTTATCTATTTCTCATAAAGGAAAACAAAAGTAGTTTTAGTTTGTTTGTTTCTAAGATAGCTACTAGCCTTAGTGGGACTAGCAGCTCTGCATAGACACTAGTTTTCCCGATAACACACCGGCCCTGGAAGGCGCTCTAATACCACTTGTTATTCTCTTAACTTGCAAGACGATACCAGAATACCAAATATGCGAAGAAATATACCCAGAACATAGAAAAATGAGAAATAACAGCAAGTATTTTATTATTCAGAAAGCAATGTTCACTTGCCTCTTCGAGGGGGCAACCTCCAATAGCTTTGAGCTCAATTACAAAATAAGACACGATGCTCCTTGATGGGAGTCTCTATCCTTTATATAGGATTCATACATGCAATACCATGGGGCAATACCATGGTTCTTATTAATATCATCTATCTAATACCATGGCCCATTTGCAACTAATTGTGGTCCCTTCATTAAATGCGGGTTAACCACTTACAAGTATTAATATGGGCTTTATTGCCTCTTTACTTAACTATAACTATGACTCGATTCTATTACATAAATAAGGGGGTTAGGGTTGGACCCTGACATGAGACACAAGGTTTTACGTGGAAACCCTTTCGAGAAAAAACCACCAAAGCTTGTTGTTTTTATTGATGTAAATAAGAGCACCTACTCTTTTACATCAATCCATTTTGTGAGCACCCACTCACAGGAAGCACCAATTCCCTTTGATTGTTTGCTAGCACCGACTAGCAGGAAACACCAACTCCCTCTTTTTGTAGAAACTTGTCCAACTTACCAGAAGCACCATGTGAGGCACTGACCTCACAAAGCTTTTGCAAGCACAAAATTTCAGCTCCTTGGATTTTTGCAAGCTAACTTGCAGGAGGCACCAACCCCCAAGCCTTCTCAAGCACCCACTAGATATGGAAGCACCAACTTCTTGTATGCAGGGACTAGCCCACACTCAAATAGGAACTGTATGTTCTTTGTAATTGGAAGCCACTACCCAATCTTAGTTTTTTTCTCTACTCACTCTACAACAACCCATTGATCAGCTCAATCAATAGTCACTCATCACCATCCATGCAACTCTTTGTTCTCTTCTCTTCATTAGCATACACTCAGCTCTCGGCCTCTTTCTCTCCACAGCAAAGTCTCAACTCTTGGCCTTCTTTCTCTGCACAAGCACCTTCAGCCTTTCTCACAACATAAGCGCATTCGACCTTTCTTACATAGTACAGGCGACTTCAACCTTTCTCACACAACACAAGAGACTACGGCCTTACTCACAACCGTGTACAAGCAAATTTCGGCCTTACACACAACAACACAACTCTCAGGGTCTCTTACCTTTGCATAGGCACTCTTAGCCTTTCTCTGCAGAACTAGCTCTCTCTCAACCTTACACAACAATGCACTCACTAAGAGATTTTCCACTTAGCTCACTTTCAATTATGTTGCTTTCCCCCCATTTCTCATCTAAGCTCCTAGGTTTTGTTCCTTTGTTGCCCCCCGATCGATGTTGCCACTTTGTCCTACATTCACACTACGTGAGTGTACCTCAGCAAAGCTCTTCCATTCTGTTGTTGCATCTGCCTTGGTCCACTTGTACAAACCAACCAGGCACGGTCCTCTCTGTGTGAAACTCTCCTATGATTGAGGCTCTCCATTCTTATTCATGGTTTCACACATCTTTGTTGTCCTTTGGCATGACTTCTCAACTATAATCAGGCATGGCGTTCCTTGCTGCTATTGCATCTCCTATCTATTTCTTGTCACAGTGCAGAAACAAAGATCAGCCTTGTAGTCCTTGATCACCTAACTACACGGAGCTCCATGCTGAGAAATTAGTTCTCAGATGACCTTCACACTACTTTATGAGTCCCATACTTTCATTTAACTCATTGAAGACGTGCATCAGAGCATAATGATGGCTTGTCTCATCTCAAGGCCAGCCCAACACTCTTTTCTAAAGATCGTGGTCCTTGACGCCTTGACCCAATGACCTTTGATAGTCAACATTACTCCTGAGACCAACTCCTCTTCTCCTGCATTCAACTTCACAGTTGCCAACCCATATGCTCTTTAAAGCCCTGTACTTCCTTACAAGAGTGATTCCATATTGCAATATTCATAGTGGTGTAGTATTCTAATCTTCTAACTACCAACCTTCGATATGATGAGCTCCTTTCGCTTATCCCTTGCCGCATTTCTCACCATAGGAATGAGGGTCATGACCTGCCGCTTAGGGTTGAGGTGCTAGAGAATTTTTTATCCTACCAGGGGCTATTTTTCCTTTGTTAAGTGCTTAATGCCCTTGTTTCTTTAAGTTATTCTTGACCATGTGCTAGCCAAATATCAAAGCCCCTCTCATCGGAAGTTTCGAATTGGGGATTTAACTTTGAAGTTGCGATATTCCCAGCTCTCGGTGCTTGGCCCTAGCTCTACACCTAGTTATAACATCACATAGCTATATATTATAGTTATGTATATATTGTTTATAACATAACATAGTTATATAACTATTTAGTTCATAACATAAAGTTATTTAACATATCATAACATGTAACTCTATAATTATTTAACATATATAACATAAAGTTATATATGATAACAAACACACATATATATAACATAGTATGTAACATAACTATAACTATTTCATAACTATGTAACTATATAATTATTTAAATATAACTCTGAACATATCACATTGTTAGATATATTATAGTTATACTGTTTATAACATAACATAATTTTATAAGTATTTAATATAACATAACATAGTAACATATTGTGCATAATTATATTATAATATAATATAATATAACTATAATATTTAACATAGCACAATTATTTAAAACATAACAAATATATATATATATATATATATATATATATATATATATATATATATCAATCATTTAACATATAAATATATATAAGTTCATGTTTCAACAATGCATCATTGATAGATACATTAAATCCATCATGAAAAGTGCATTTGGTAGAGTGAATAAAAGCATTTAGACTCTTTTCTAATATGTACCATATTGTTTTATTATCTAGTGTGTTGTACAAGAGACATTGTCTTCATGTGCTTGCATCCATTACATGTCATGTATCAAAGTCAAACATTAAGAACTTAAAGTCTATTGGAGTATTTGGTTGGCATCAAATTTTATTAGTTTTATAAATATGTTTATTTCAAATTTTTATGTATATATTTACATATTTATGTGCTATGAATATAATGCATTATTTAGAAAAAAGAAAAAGTGTGAAGGTAGACTTGATCACTTCTTTCGATTGTGGTTAGATGGAAATCAATACTTTGGTTGATAAATTATAAAAAATGGACTCTAAAGTTTAGGACTTTTCGCTAGATTATTCTGCTTGAGTTTAGAAATGGTTTTTTTTTCAACATTATTTATAAGTCAACCATTTTCTCTTAGATTATTTTATATGTATTATATGTAATACTTTAGTCAACATTTTTTTTCTTGGATTAGTTTATATGTAATATGCTGAGGCATCCCATATAGATGCCTTAATTGTAGGCCATCACAGTGCAAAGGGGTTATACGTGGTTGGGCTCGTGATAGATCACGTAGCCCACCAAGAGTTCATGTTCCATCCATAGATCTTGCCTCTGATACCAATCAAAGTGTCAAAGGCAGTGTTTTTGTCTCTGTTAATGATCATGCTACCTCTATTGAACCTTCTTTGCCTATTTCTAGTACATCTCTTGCATTTTTAAATCCTCTTTAAACTTATGTGTTTATGTCTTGAAATTGTCTTTAATTTTTAAATTGTCTTCAACTGATGTGTTTGAACTTAATGTATATGTTATTACGATTCTAGTTTGTTAATTATATATTTTAAATTATTTTTATGATTTCGGGCCATCAGCAAGCCAAAGCTAAGGATCAAAGTGCAATGTTGATCCCTCCATGGGATGATGCTACATCTCATATCACATTAGAGGATGTTACAAACCATCATATGTGGATCACAAAAGAGATACATAACATCCCTATCAATTCACCGATTCATCTTAGTTTGTCTTTGATGTTGAATAACATCAATAGGTTGATCGACACATATTGGAGGTCGGGCCCACATAGCCACCTCCTACAGTCCATACAGAGGATTAGGAGGCATGAGGTTAGAGGCCCAGATACTTGGGAGGTGGTGAAAGAGGCCACCAAGGACATTGATGTTCATGGGGAGTTGTTCGACATCCCTCTGGATTGCCCTGCTAGACATAGAGGTATGATTCAACTGAAATATTTTAGGAATGTTGATGCAACCCATTTTGTGTATGATAGATTCATTGAAGATTGGGACCAGTTCCCCCACCATGACCGGGTCGCCATTTATTTTTCCAAGCATTTACATGCAGAGTTTGTGTTACATATGAGGCTTGATTACAATGATACTGGATATCGTTATTATGGACCCATCTTGGGACGTACCTATGATTGCGATGGGGCTCGTAGGGACTCTGAGCATGTACCACCACCTCTGAGATTCTTGCCACTGCTGTCTCGAAGCTTGGTATTACTAACAGAGCTAGAGGAGTTATCACAACTCTGTGGTGAGACTAGGGAGACTATTATATACAACATGTGGGTATCATTGGTTAGTGCGCATGTTGCATTAGATGGAGAGATTAGGAGACCACCACCATTTCCTTGTGACCTACCAATGCCCTTCTATTATGATGCATTTCTTGCGAGTTTATCCTTTAACCAACTTTTGACATATACATGTATGTATCTTGATGCCATTCATGAGACTTGGAGAGTGCACGGGCTACGTGAGATAGACTAGGTACATATATACACAAAAATTTTGACTCTTATTGTCAAATTATGCATAATTATTTGTATTAAGTTCTAGCTTGTATTAGATTGCATTTATATTAATAATTTCATGATAACATTTAGACACAACCCAACTACATGGATGATCTTATGAGGTCATCCGAGGGGGTAGTTAATCAACCAGGTCATCCTTGACCAAAGCATGTTTCCATGGATTCTCCTCCACCTCCACCTCCACCTCCACCTCATATGTTCACTAATGTGGAGGAGAGTCACTATATATAATCAAATGGACCAAAAGTTGAGGTAAACGTTTTTATTCCTAAGATTTCAACATTTTCTTTTTTTACGTTACACATATAAGCTACTTAATTTGTAGACTAGTTATAAATTTTCCTTGCCATTGTGTACACAAACCTATATATAGAGTGTCGTTAATGTCGTTGTTATGTGGAGACATGAGTGGGATGTTGGGTTTAGAGGCACTGATGACGTGAGTCCATCGATGAAGGCCCCAATCATTAAGCTACATGTAGGGGAGCACCAAACCAAGATTCATTAGACCCCCATCCTATTTGACTTGCATTTGGACTCGACTAAGGTTAGTAGATTCATGTATATGTAATTAAAATCATTGTTCAAAATCATTTATTAACATATCGTTTATTCTGTACAAATAACGATCTAATTGGTTTGAATTTGAATATGTTATATTTCATTACCATCTTATGGACACTTACTTTGGACGATGGAACTCAAATAGGAGTTTTGGTGGTACTCAGAGTGTCAGAGTTTCATAGGGCACATTCACATGTGATACAGACTTTGTATATTTTCATACATGGATAGTTTATGGATGTACATCATGGACATTATTTTAGTTTATGGATGCTTATTATTTTAGTTTATGGATGTTCATGTGATATTTGTAACTTGTATATATTTTTATATGGATAGTTGATTGATATACATGTATTCACTATTTCACTTTATGGATTTGTATTAATCTTGTTTATCGATGCTCATTAGTTTTTGAATTTTATGGATCTGTTAAAATTATTTCGCTAATTTAAAAAAAATCTATATACTGTAAATTTTATTAGTAAAATATATGTTCAGTTTTGATTTCTAGTTGCATAGACTAAGAAAATAAGTACAATCTTAAGCTATGATGCAATTCACTTTAATACTCAAAATGAACTAAAACATATCATGTATCAATTTAATATTGAACACGCAAAGAATTCCAATCATGTTTCATATTGGTTTGTAGAAAGTGTCTTTTAGTGCAATCAACATGTATGTTATTACAATTCAATTTTAAAAATAAATTATTTGAATTAAAAATTCATCCATATATATCTATATCTATATCTATATCTATATATATATATATATGAACATTTTTGTGACCCATCGATATACCATTGCATGGAAAACTTTTTAAAGTATTTCAATCAATTTCTTATCTCCAGGTTCAATTAAAAAACATAAATAGGATTGAAATTAGTTTTATTCAATTTTAAAAGATGTCATGTAAACAACAAATAGATTTTATTCAACATTATTTCTTTTGAAATTATCTACAAGAGCTTAGTCATAGCACGATATAAGTCACCTGTATTGAAATTTAATATATAGGTCAAAAAACAATATATAACAACATTTCTATAATTTTATATAATGTTATCAAGTTTCCTAAATTTACTAGTTATCCAAGTATTTCAATCAATTAGTTATGATTGAAATAAGTCTTATTCAGTTTTTAAAAACTCAAATACGATTGAAATAATTTATATTCAACTTTAAAAGATGTGGAGATGTAAAAGTTACAAATACAAGTTTTATTCAATTTTATTTTGTTTGAGGTTATCTACAAAAGCTTAGTCATAATGCATGTTGGCAATATTTTTTTGTGCTTACTCTAAAATCAATGCACAATGTTAAACTAATTACCTTGAAATTAATGTACACCATATGTCTAGTTATATCAACAAAAAATCAACATCTCCACTAAAATCAATGCATCTAATGCAAGCAATGAAATAGGATAAGAAATCAAAGTCTACACTAAAATCAATACATCTAATGAAAACAATCAAATATGATTAGAAATCAACGTCTACATTGAAATCAATGCATCTAATGTTGCAAGCAATCAAATAGGATTAGAAATCAACATCTACACTGAAATCAATAAGTCTAGTGCAAACAATTTTCTTCCCTTTCTCTCCCCACTCCATCTATGTCAATATATCTCTCCATCTCTCCTTTATCTCTCTATCTCACTGGCCCAAACACACACTCTCTCTCTCTTCACATCTATCTATCTCTCCCTCCCTCCCTCTATCTCTCTCTTCTTCCCTCTCCCCCCTTCCATTTATATCTCTATCTCCCTTTGTCTCTCCTTCATATCTCCATATAATAGCAAACATACACATTGTTTCTACATATATCTATCTATATATCCCTCCCTCTCCCTCCCCTTCTCCCTCTCCCTCTCCCTCCCCTTCTCCTTCTTCCTCTCTATTCCCCTTCTCTCCCTCTCTCCCCTTCTATCTCTCTTCCCTCCTAATCTCCTCTCTCCATATCTCTTCATCTCCCTTGTCACTCCCTCTCTCCTCCTCCACCTTTCACTCTCTATATTTCTTTATTCTTACCTCCCTCTCTACCCCCCTCCAATTCCATCTCTCTCTCCATACCTCTCAAGTCCTCTCTCTATTCCTTTATCTCCCACCTCCCTCTGTCTCTCCCCCTCGTCACTCACTCTCTTTCTCTCTCTCTCGAGCTTCCTCCTGCAACTTTGTTGACTATCTCCCTCCCTATATTTTGATGTCGAACAACAATTTTTTTATTATATATATAATACATATTTAAAATGCAAGATTTCAAATGTGTGTTGTACATTCAACTAGAAGGAAAATGATAATTTTCCAAAGAAATATTATCTAGAATTTCCCAAAATATTATTAACGGTCCAACTATCTCCATCAGAGATACATAGAGCACTTCATGTCTTCCAATTGAAATTGTTTAGGTTTTATTTCTTTAGGTAGATTTAGGTTATGATTACTTTAGGATTTTAAAAATATTATATATTTTACTATGTTAGATTTATAAAAAATTAGGTTACATAAAATTAACATGTTGAGTCAGCTTGTATGACTTTTTTTGTGTTAATGACTCTTTTGTTGATGCCTATAGCATACATCAACCACATTTATTAATGTAGTTGTGCTAGTATATATTATAATATAACAAATTTTATATTATATTAAAGTTAATAATATTATATTAATCCAAAATTAATAAATTTAATATTAACATTAAAATATAGTAATATAATTTTTTTTATATTAATATGAAATTTCGTAATTTAATAATAATAATAATAATAATTTTTTTTTAATATTAATATTAAATTTAATAAGGTTTCTACATGACATGATAACAAAAACTATAATAGTATTTGGAATTCTAAAATGTGGCAAAAACTTAAATTTTAGATAAATTATGGGATTCCTTTTTTTTGTAAACGCTCGATCGAGCCCATATTAACCACAGATATGGCTCGATCAAGGGTTTATGAAAACCTCGATTGAGCTATTTGAATTTGAAATTTAAGCGCTCGATTGAGCTATTTGAATTTGAAATTTAAACACTCTATTGAGTGCTTTAAGCTCTCAATCGAGCCTCTGAAGTCCTAAAATCCACCCTTTCAGCACTCCTGCAAAATTTCCCGTAACACCATTTTTTTTACCCTAGCAAACTTAGGGAAAAAAATTTCCTTAGGTGGCAAAGTCAATCATATTGGACTCATGAAGAAATCCTCTATCCAATGGCATATGAGTTTGACATTTTCGAATTCATATGATATTTTTCATCTAATTTCTTTTAAACGTAATGCTTGAAATTTTTTTGAACAATTTTAAAGAGGTTGAATAAAAAATCAATATCATAAAATATACGCAATGAAAAAATTTCATAAAATACCACCATATTCATTTACGAGACCTCTTCAAAAGGGTACTCTTGGTTTTTCAATTTATTTAAATAGTTGAAAAAAACCTTACATGAACACATGTGTCTGCAAAATGAAATTGAAATATTACTTCGCCAACTTCAAAAAATAATTAAAAATATTTTTTTGATATGAAAAACTTAGCTCTCTCCATGTAGATCATGCTCATTTATATATTTTTTTAAATTACACATTTTAGACTAAGTTATGTCATGTGATGCACACATATTTCTTAAGATGTGTGAAAATTTCCAAGGACATACATTTCATTTAATGGAAAATTGACATATTATACGACACTAAGTATTTTGGCAAAAAATATCATTAGAACAACAACATAATTCTCCAAAATTTGTCTTTTTACTCTGAATCAAAATTCACAATGCCTATATGAATTTTGATGACCCTTCAATTTAATAAAATAGGAAAAACTTGAAATTTCATCACCACATTTGGCCCAAAAGTGTAACCCATCTTCATGCATTGACCCTGATATACTCTTAAGAGATAAGTATTTTCCTGATTATTTCTAATGTTGTTTTATTTTTAGTCCCTTATCTTGGTTTATATTGCTTGGTTGTATTTGTTCTTCCTTGGTCTCTTAGTGATGATTGCAGGTACATAATGAAGACTGCCAAGGATGTGGAAGTCGATGGAAGAAAAAGGTGACAAGAAGAATTGTGATTAACGAGCATTAAATTTAAAGGGCCAGACATGATCAACCTAGTTGAAATATTGTTTTTAATGTATAGAAGTTTGTTTCGACTTCTAAGATGGATAGAAGTCTTATAGAATTATGTTGATATGAATCAACAGAAGATGAACCAACTCTATATATTTCTAACTAAAGTCGAGAACCTCTATACCTAGTGTAAGAGGGAGTTGATTGAAGAATATTGGTCCTACCCAAGATTGAGAGTATGAAGCTCGATGAAATTCTTGTGGAGATCTGGCATTATCGACTGTGTGATCTAGATCTTGGGGGGAGGCCCCCAAGATCTAAAAAATTGAATTTCCAGAAGAAAAAGAGGAGAATTCTCAATAAACAAAACCACAAAGAAACTTTTATTAAAAACAATAATAACTATAAAGGTTACATTGTGGCGGACCATTTGTCCTTTTACAAAATGTGACTTGTTACTTATAGTATTTTTCAGTTACAATACCACGGGTCAATTCCATGGGTGAATGAATAACATGGGTGGATGTCACAATACCACGGGTAAATTCCATGGGTGAATGAATACCATGGGTGGATGTCACAATACCATGGGTCAATTCCATGGGTGAATGAATACCATGGGTCGATGTCACAATACCATGGGTGAATGAATACCATGGGTGGATGTCACTTACAATACCATGGGTGGATAAATACCATAAGTGGATGCCACTTACAATACCATGGGTAAATTCCATGGGTGGATGAATACCATGGGTTGATGCCATTTTCCATTTGGATCACTGTGAGTCCATAAACATCTACATAATGTATAATTTGAAAAAGCTCTGTAGCTAAATCCTACTAATTGGCTCGTTGAATTATTTAATGTGTGAATTTGAACTTCTAGGTGCTATATGAGCTTGAATGACATAGATGTTTTATTGCATAGCTAGTTTATGAAGCAATTGGGCTTCATAAGTTATTTTCTCACTTGTACTATCTATTATACATGTCTATTGATGAGAAAGTTGCTAATTATTGTCTAAAATATGTTGAAGGTAATAGACTGCATGGATTTTCTTACTCTAATTTGAGCATAAGTACTAATTAAGGAAAGAGTACAACTCATGGATGTTTTTGTTCGGATTGTACTATGGTTTTTTGGATGAGTGGAAAACAATCTTCTATGGCATGAAGTTTTGTTGAGGAAGAATGCATGGCAGCATGTGCAGTGACTCAAGAAGCAATTTGGCTTCGGAAATTGCTTTATGGTTCATTTGATCAAATGCTAGAAACCACAATAATATTTTGTGACAATCAAAGTTGTATAAACTTGTCAGAGAATTCAGTGTTCCATGGCAAGTCAAAACATATTGGCATCAAATGTCACTATACAATAGAGAAATTTTGAGGTCTAAAATGGGCCTCCTAAGGATATTATAAAATCATAATGGAAATAATAAAATAATATTAGATTAAATCATCAAATTTTAGAGGGAAAAAAGAAAAAACTAATTTTTCAACTCGTATTTTCAACTAATCTCCGTATGAACTTACTCAAATTTTGACCAAGAGCACTCATTGGATGCATAATTTAATTCCTCATCCAAGGAGTACCCATGTTTCACACATTTGATGAACCCTGCTACATGAACAATGATAAATACATGAAAAAACGTGATTGCAATCATGTTTTTTCATGTATTTCTCATCTTTTGTGTAGCAAGGTCCATCAAAATTATGAAACATGCCTCCTCCTTGGATGAGTAATTAAGTTTTTGCATCCAATGAGTACTTGAGCTCGAAATTTGAGTAAAACCATAAGGGGATAAGTTGAAAATATGAGTTAAAAAGTAGTTTTTTTTTAAATCTTTTTACTTTTAACTCCAAAAATGGTGAGTTATCCCCCATGGTTGGCATCATCATCTTGAATCCTATTGGTTCTTATAAAGTTTATTTTGGTTGTACATTTTTGTTTTGAGACCCATTTTAGACCTCAAAATTTCTCTAATGGTAGAAGGGTGCAGTGAAGCTCTAGTAGATCTCCACTAATGAGCAAGTAGTTGATATTCTAATGAAGCCTTTTCCCAAAGGAAAGTTAATGTATTTAAAAGATAAGTTGGGAATAGTGGGAAATGCCTCTTTGGTTGAGAGGACACAGTGATCTACCTAAATAATGTTATTCTACTTGTGTCACTTTACCAGTATAGGGGCATTATCCCCATTCCAATGTGACCAATATAGGAAGAATGGTTTGACAGGTTAGAAAACATCTTGGATACTCATTCTCTTAGTGTCTTGTATTTTGACTAGTATAGGGATATTATCAATGTGTATTATACCTTGACGAGTATAGGGAGAATGGTCCAATGAGCATCTTCATGTGTCTTGTATTTTGACCAATATAGGGATATCATCTTTGTGTCAAGTACATTAACCAATATAGGAAGATGAACATTTCCCTTTGTCTTGTACTCTGACCAGTAGAGGGTTTTTTTCCCTATGTATAGTACAACAACCAATATAGGAAATGGGTTCTGAGGCAACCTGGTTGAATACAAGCCTCCCATCTTCTAGCTCAAATCTCATCCTACAGAGATCTTATTAATGGAAATTGTTGGACACCTAATTCACTAAGGGTTGGCATGGAATGTGAAAAGTCACTAGAGTCCAAGAGACCACTTTGTATATGGAAACCAAGGGTCACTAGAATGTATTATAAATGTATATCATTTGTGAATAAATGTAATTCATGTTTGTATTATATGTTGTCTTCTCCATGTGTGTGTTTAACATGGTATTAGAGCATGCAGATTCTAGCCCTACTCCAACTTGAGCCACTATTTTTGTGGCCTTGCCCAACCACTGGTTTTGTGGTCTTCGTTACCCTGTTGTGCATGCAATTCAAAAATGACAACACATATATTTAATTAGGCCTAGGTGCTCAGAACTTGTCTGTGCTACCCATATTCACCCAATTAAAATTTGTCATATTGTCACTCTCTATGTCCTTTCCATGTACAATTTTAAAATGTTTTTTCCATCTCTTAGTACTTATTTTATCACATATGACCTTTCTAGGACCTGCCTTCTTGCATGTGTTACCAATCTGTCTACACAGAGACTCGTTATCTTTCTCAGCATAGAATTGAAGACCGCATGATTATTGAACTTTGTTGAACTTGTATGAATTTGGTGCCTTGTTTTTTATGGTGTGTGTTGTATATTGTTATTTGCTTCCCGACAGTCTATGCTTTACATTTGGAATGCTAGTGTTTATATGTTGTGGAGAGCGTATTTCTATTTTAATGATTCTTTGAAAATTGTGGCCTGAAATCTGAACTGGAATATTAACCCTATTGCAACTATATGTACATGAATATCATTTAATAGTATGAATCATGTTGCGAGTTCCTTGGTGGATAATACCATTGGGCATTGAATAGGTTTGAAGGTCTACTATTATTCCTACGTTGAATAGTGAGCCACGATGGTTTTGGTGCCTTTGGAAGTCGGTCCTCAATGATTTCTCTAGGAAATGGAACTTTTGTTATAGTTATGTCTAGCTAGTGTGATGTAGTATCACATTCCATTTTAATTCAAAGTGTTTCCATTCAGAACATTTTTCGATTCTCTATAATGAACGATGGTCCTAAACTTGAACATTGGTTTGTTGGAATGTTGCATGTGCTTTTGATATCAATATCTCTAGCCAGTTTGTTGTTGTATTAAAGGTCATTCAGTTCTCTGTGTGGTGAAATTTTTACATGTCTTTGTTGCTACTTTGTGTTGAATGTCTAAATACAACCTTGAATGTTGCTTGCGATATGTATGTGTAATGCTATTTCATTGAATGATCAGTTCTCTATTGGTCCATTGACTAGTAGTTTCATGTGCTCATTGTTTGATGTTGATGCATTGGCATTGTCAAAGGTGCCAAGACTCACCAAGCATTCTTTGGAAATGTCAGTGGCCCTCTTCACCAAGGCCTCGCTCATAATCCGCTCAAAGTGTGTGGGATTGCATGAAAATTGTCATTGTGAAAGCAATTAGAAGGGATGCTTCGACTTGCGAGGAGCCGATCCAAAATTTCCTGCAAGTGTTTGGAGGATATTTCAATTGAATTCATAGAAAATAGTGGTTACAACCTACAAATTTCATGTTTTTATGGCCTTGCAAAAGTGGTTTTCTCTCAAAATTACATTACGAGATTTCACCTTTGAGAAAAATGCGTTCAAACTAGTGACTTCTCAAAGTATCAATTTCTTCATTTTTTTTTATAGTTTGAGATTCACAACCCCCATTTTTTAAGAAAATAGCTCGAGAAGAAAGTGACATTATAGATTAAAATGACCATCGTTGGGTTTGGCCCCAGTAAATTAAAGGAAAAATATCAAACTTGATAAAACTCCCTGCACATTTAGTAAATAAGTAGTTTCTTTAAGAAACAACTTGCATGGCCTTCGATGTTATTTTGTGACCTCCAAGGACAGGATACCGATTTTTTTGTTATTTTGTGGTCTAATCTAAAGAGTGGTATTTATGTTCAAGGTGACATTGTTTCCTGTTCTCTGAATTCGAGAGGAGTCTTCAAATAGTAATGGAATTATCCTTCTTTTGAGAATATTTCCCTTTTATCATTGGGCATATTTAATTTTGAAGAATATTGCATTGCTAGCTATATTCCTTTACAAGTATATTTTTGGTCATTTGTTGACTAAGGTTGTTTGAATAATGGTGAAAATTCATGATTATTAGAGTTGTTGAGCACTCTAATTCTATCTACTACTCACAACACTGTCAAAATTAAGAAAACTACTCTTGCTCACATTCATGTTTGTCTATAAAATGAACAAGAAAAGATTGACTTTTTGCAGCTTGAATCTCAATTCCAAAAAGAAGAGCTATAACAGAATAGGCATCATTTTGAACCTTCTGTTTTTTTCTTTTTTCTTTTTTCTTTTTTTTTCATAACAACCATTTATTTGAGATTGAGAAATATTCCCATTAGAAACAAGAAATTGTTGACGCAGTACACATTTTAGGAGTAGACATGCAGAAAGATGCAAAAATTCATCCTGGACTTCCCAAGCCAATCATCATACCTTGGGAAGAGTTTGTCAACAACAAGCATAGAAAAACTCTTGGACATGATAAGGACGCATCTTTTCATATTCCAAACTACAAAAAGCCCATCAAATTTCAGAGTGTTTTATTTCTTTAGGACAGTTCATCTTCACCTGTTCCTTCTCCTCCTCCACAACAATGATTGTGAAATTCCAACATTATGACTAAGTTGGACATGTAAAAGATCATTGTTTTGATCCTCATTCATGCAAGCATTGTGGTCAGCACAATCATTCTTAAAACAAATTCTTTAGAAACAAGCCTCTTGCAAGAAAACAATTCACCATGGATGGATTACTTCTTGGCAATGGGATTCAACAACCAAGAAGATATTTTCTCATACAACATGATCTATTCCGAATATTGAAAAGTCTTCCACTTCATCTCTCTTAATCTTCTCACCTTGTATGTGACATAGGAGGAATTGATGGTCATCTACAATTTTCAAAGATAAATCAAGTGAGCTTGAGCCACAACCAGAACCTGTACCTAAGCCTACAACCAAAGACAAGCATACCTAGATTCAAAGTTGTAGCCATACACGGAGAAGCCCCTAAACATGTATTTGGTTGGTGGCATTTCTTAAACATTGCTTAAACCACAGTAGGTTTTAGACCTCCGTTTTTCCAGGTTGAAGGATTCCCTCTTCAAAGCATTAGGGACACTTCCTCTAGCAGAAGATTTCTACTTCTTTCTAGATTTGGAAGAGTTTTTTGAACATCACTAAGCATTCTAGGTTGATACCCCAATTATCTCCCTTTAAAAAAGAAAGAAATTGGGAGCACTTCCTCTAGTAGAAGACTTCAACTTCTTGCTAGATTTGGAAGAGTTTCGGGAACTGCACTAAGCGTTCCAGTGCTAGTGGTCATCCTTAAACCACCATCGGTTAAGACCTCGAGTTTTGCTACCTTAGACCTTTATTTGAGAGAGAACATTCAACCTATTACTGTCATGCATTGTTGTATTCTTTTGTTATAGCTATGTTATTGGACTCGTATATACCCCTTCAGGTTAAAGGGGCGAAAGTTGGACACCTAATCGACTAAGGGTTGGTGTAGAATGTGAAATGTCACTGGAGTCCAAGCGACCACTTGGTAAAAGGAAACCAAGGGTCATTTGAATGTATTATAATTGTATATCATTTGTGACTAAATGTAATTCACGTTTATCTTATCTGTTGTCTTCTCCATGTGTGTTTTTAATAGAAAGCATGCATGGATTTGATTAAGGTCTCTTTAGTAGACTATGTATGGATATGATTGGTGCCATGATTGTGAGAGACTAGTTGTTAGTTGTCTTTTGGGTAGATCATGCATGGATAGTACCATGACGATTTGGTACGGTGTGGTTGATGTTGGTAATGATGAACTATTGATGATGTTGATCTAATATTGATCTTTCCTTAACAAACCTTTCAACTATTTTGACATCTTGAATGTGATTATGAATACCTCCCTAGCTAAGAGGGAGTGTTGAAATTATAGCGATGGTCGGTCTTCATAAAATAATTGTCTTGTTCCTTTTTTCATAAAAAATGTATTTTTGAAAAGAAGAAAAATATCATTTAATTTATAATTACAAGTGGCTTCTCATGTGCTAAGTCGTCCAATTTGGCTTTCTTAGAAACACACTCATTTGGATTCGATCAACCCTTTTAGATGGTTAAGTCAATTTTTTGTAGAAAGTCACCCATTCGGATCTAATGATGGCTATAAAAAGAGCTCCATTTGTCCTACGTCAGATGCAATTCGATCACATATACATTACTCATCTATACTCCTATGTGAAGTGGTATGAGATCTAGTCATTATACTTTTGATTTGAAGTCTAGTGGTCAAATATCTTCTCATTATACTTGTGATCTAAAGTCTGGTGGTCTGAGATATACTTCCTATTCTTGTGATCTAAAATATGGTAGTAGGCCGAGATCTAGAAGGATAATCCAAACAATTTTTTAGTGGTCTGAGAGCCTACTTATCCAAGATCTTTTGTCCTAGTCTCTGACCTAAACTTCGGTGTCTCTTGTTATTGTGCCCTATGATCTCTACTTTCTTATCTTTTCTATCTGTTGGATTTTTGAAGATGAATTAAAGAAGCTCTAATAAATTCACAAATAATTATCTTTAGTTCATAATTGTTCTTGTACACATTTTACTTGGATTTTCAACAAAAATGACATACAAGGGCTTTCTCTGCAAAGATCTAATGGATTTCCTCAAGAAGAGGGTTAGATATTTCTAAGGAGGGAACTGCCTCGAATTTTTCAACTAGAAATGGCTAAGGAATTTCTCTAGACTAAGATGCCTTCAGGGGGGCTGAGCATGGACATATTTATAAGAAAATTCTCAAGAGGAGGAAGGATTTCCCATAGCCCCCCTTCATAAACAAAGGACCATATAAATAGTGACATCTTTACCAATATTATAGGCTGAAAGAGGGGAAGAATTGTCCAACTCCTTACCTTCAAAAGAAGGTGTTGCATGATTAAGGGAATACCCACCTGGAGCTTTAGGGAAGGCTTGAGGTCTCATACTAAATATGTGGATCAAACCCCAAGGATCAACGATTACCGAGATGGAAGCTTGACAAGGATCTGAAAATAAATTTGAGGAGCCAAGGTCCTTACCAATACCAAGAAGGTCAATAAATATGAGACATTGGCTTTAACATACGGGAAAGAGCAACCCCGCTATAAAAATTTTCTAGAACTATCTTCTGGTCACGAGAATTAAGATGAGAGTGGCTATGTACCATATTGGCCTCTGTTTCATCCGATAGGGGAAGGGCTTCACCTATCATAGAGACTATTTATTTTTCTACTACAGTTGATCTCTTGGGATCCACATTAGAATGTGATTCAAAATAACAACTTAGGGTGGGATTCTTGAATATTGCAAACCATTTACTAGGGCTATATTTTGTATTCCCACTCGAAGAGCCACCTCTTCTTCCTTTGTCCATTTCTACTTCGGTGCACCCATCTATTTAAACCTTGATCTTCGGTTCAGAGAGCGGCGTTGAAGCACAAACTCTAGCTTACCAATCACCTCATTGGTCATAAAATATCTAACTTATTATCATAAGTTTAAAAACTTGAACTTAAATAAAACTTTTCTTATTGAATACTTTGAACAATATGAATTGAAAGATAATATTTTGAATGGTTACATTCTAAATTTTTAGTGGATTTAAATTTTTGATGAAATATTTCACCTCCATTTACATGTATATTTAAAAATATTTAATATTTTTTTATATTAGTGATGAATATATAAAATAAATGGTTGATAAATATCAATAGGTGTCAATTCATAATACATCAAAATACTCACTTCATAATACATATTACAGGTTAAAATTTAAAAAAATCATGAAACTAATTAAATCATAACCTTATTTTAAATGATTATTATTATTATTATTTTAGTGAGATATAAATAATGTATTTAATTAAATCCTATTTTAATGAGAATTTTATAAAACCGTGTTGTTTTTGGCCTATAGTTTTTATTGTTTGTTATTTAGTATTTTAATAAAAATTCAATTTATTTGTAATTTTATTATAAAATAAAAAATTAGGAAGAAAGACTAAAGTCCAACCATTTTTATTTCTTAAAACTGGAAACGGTCAAAAGAGAATCGATAGAACATTAAGAAATTCAAAAGCTAAATTCCATTATTTGAATGGGCCGACAATCTACAGTTGAATTGACTTCTGTTATTTCCAAGTCTACTGAGGTGTCTGTGCCTTTTGTTTATGTTTATATTAAATGGGTTACTGGCATTTTAAAAATATCACCATGCTATGCATCTCACATGGGTTACTAGCATTTTAAAAATCTGTGTTTAATTATTGTATCTCCATTCACTGCATTGAACTATGAGGTTGCAAAATATTTCCATTTTCTTGACTTTTTGCATCCTCGCCCTGTTTCTACAACCATCATCATCTGCCCTCCGTAATTCATCAATCCATGGAGATGCCAATGCGCTCATTTCAATGAAAGCAACCCTCCTTGATCCTTACAACATGTTACATACCTGGACACTCTCCCATAACACCACCCATTGCGCATGGACTGGCATCCATTGTGACCTCGTGTGTAATGCCCCGGAGTTGTGATGAGTTTTGGCGAGGTCGCACGATGGAGGAGCACGGGCGAGCCAACCAAAACTACGCAGTCGTAGAAAGGAAACATGAGGCTACATGGAAAAATGGTTGTGTTGAGACTGGACGGCGGTATATAAGAGGATGTGGTCCTGGGTGGGGGCGCCCAACCACAGGGCTGACGTGCAGGGAACATAAAATGAAAGACCGAATGGGTGGTCGGCTGGGTGAGCTGATGTGCTAACCATGGCGGTGGAGGAGTATAAGTATGGCGAATGGGAGAGCTCATTCATCATCGGAAAATCAGCGAGCAGTTCAAGGAGCAGATGAGCCAAGGGAAGTGCGAAGTTGAGGTGTTTTGAAATATAAGGTGGAGGTGAAAGCAGACATCGGGGCCGAATTACCCGAGCTGCAGGTTGAGCTGTGGGTGCCGCAGAGGTGTGTGCAGGCCGCTGGCCGTAGGGCGAATGGTGGACAGTTCGGTGGGCATGGGTCGGCCAGCATGAGGGTGGGTGCACACAGTGGGCGTTTGGCTGAACAGTTAGGCAGTTTGGTGGGTGCTACGCACAGTGGAAGGGCGAGCTGGGTGAGGCGAGCACATTTGTGGGTGCTCGGTGGAAGGAATGCCAGGTGAAGCTGAACGGTGAGCTGATGAGTGTGAACGAAGGCGTGAGGGTGTGCCGATGGGCGAGTCGTGCAGGCACGCCCGACACGACGACACGGTGAAGTATTGGGCGGTCGATGAATGAGTCGGAGGGCGAGTTGGTGAACACGCCCGGGTGAGGTTAAACGTGTGACGGTGCATGAGCGAACGGTGAAATGTTGGGCGGTCACGGTGGGGGCGCTCGAATGTTGGAGCCAAATTTGAGTTGTGCGACGAAGGTGTTGGTGAACTGGTGGGTCGTGCACGGGTGAATGACGACGACCGACACGACAAAATGAAAACCGGGTGACTTTGTCCGGTGGCTGGGCAAGGCTGCACGACGAGTGCAGGAAGGTGAATTTGTATAAGTGTGAAGGTGAAACTTGGGGTTTCCCTCCGTTGTAAACTTATATGTGAATTCTGAATATTATCATTATTAATATGAGCAGACTCATAATTACAGGGAGTTGCCCCTCCCATGATATTTCGTTGTGCACTTGAATGTTAATGGTGATAATATGTTAATGATGAAAGTTTCCGCTGTGTGTTTAATGAAAGTTTATGCTTAGCTGTTGAAAAATAAACTAAGTCTAGAAGTAAGGTGTAGTCCACGATCGTTAGTATTGCTAAAAAGAAAAGGTTTAGTGGTGTTGCACCTCCTATAGTGCAGTTGGAAGATTACCGCCACTGTAAGGGCGTGATATCATGGGTCGAGTAGTGGCTCTAAATCTCTCTTCAATGGATATTTCAGGCTCATTCGTCACAAATTCACCATTTCTTTGATTGCTCGACCTCTCCAATAACACCCTCAATGGAAGCCTCCCCTCCAATCTATCAAACTTAAGGAATCTAAAGGTGTTTGATGACTCTGAAAATAGCCTCACTGGAAGTCTTCCCTCAAACATATCAAAATTGAGGAACCTGGAGGTCCTCAACGTCTTTATCAACTCCTTGTCATGGGCGTTGCCACTGGATTTGGCCTATCTCCTGAAGCTCAACCATCTTGATCTCGGACGTAATTCCTTCTCCGGTAGCATTCCTAGTGAGTATGGGAACCTAAAAAGTGTGGAATATATTTCAATCGCTGCAAACAGTTTGAGTGGAAAAATACCTAGAGAGCTTGGAAAACTGGGGAATTTGAAAACACTTTATTTGTTGGAAAATTCATTCGATAGGATTCCTCCTGAGATAGGAAATTTGAGCAACCTTGTATAACTCGATCTGTCCATTTTTCTCCTCACGGGCCCTATCTGTCCTCAACTGGGCTAGCACGTGACCTTAAAATTCTTGGATCTATTTTATAACGGTCTTTCTGGTGAAATACCCATGTAACTCGCTGAGCTAAGAGAGTGGAGGATGTTGGACCTGTCCTATAATAAACTACAGGGCAGGATTCCATCTTTCATTGGGGACTTGCCAAATTTTGAGGTTTTGTGGCTTTCGGAGTACAATTTCATAGGTCTCGTGCCTCAGCAATTGGGCGTAAGTGGAAAGCTACTAGAAGTGTATCTTGATTCCAACAAGCTCAGTAATTTCATCCCTCTGAATCTCTGCAAGGGTATGCGTAGTGCTTCATAATATGCATATTGGTTCATAGTATGCGTAGTGCTTCATAGTATGCGTATTGCTATAGCATACCATTTAAAATTGGATGTTGAATTTACAAAGTATGCTTACACCATGAAAGTGGATGAGAAGAGTGATGTATACAACTTTGGAGTGGTTCTGCTTGAGCTGATCATGGGAAAAAAGGCAGTGGGTGAAAGAGAATTTGAAGAGGATATGAACATCATAGTGTGGGTGAAGAAGATGACCGAAGATGACCAATTGGAACAAAGAAGAATTTATGAAGATTATTGATCCTAGACTTATCAACGTCCCAATGGAGGAAGCCCTACATATATTCTTAGTGGCTCTGCTCTGTATACAAGAGCAGAGTGTCCAAAGACCTACTATGTGCCAGGTAGTAGTAATGCTCACATACTTCAGTCCCAGGCAATAATTTTCATCATTCACATTTGACCGTGGGATATGATTGGAATAAGGCATTCTCATCCTAAGCTGGGCAGTTCAAGGTTGTTTGGATGTGTATCTTGATGAGGGTAGCTATCTTGACCAATCTCATTTCTCCTCCTTTAAATGTTTATTTGGGTTCATTTTGTCCAGTCCTTTCATATTTGCATAGACAGTTGTAAATCAAGTCCCACAAATTTTAAATCCTTGCAGTTCAAGTTTTCAGAGTCATGCATAGCTTTTGGTTGAGGAGCATGGCAAGGTGTTAACTTTTTAACACAATAGTATAGAAGACAGACCCAAAAAAATATCGTTGAAATTGAAACATTTTACATAATAGTTATGTCTAGATTTTATATATTTATATATTTTCACAAGAGCATAGAATTGTGAATCATTATTACATGGTTGTATATTTGGAAAATTTAATAAAATTATTGTTTCATGATGGATTATTATATAATTTGTCATTTATTTTGTTAATTTTTGAATAAAATTATTTGAGAAATTGGTTTGCAAGACCCAAATTATTTTTTTCATCTCTTTGGATATTTTCCTAACCGATCCGATAGTTTATTAGCAAAATTATTAATATAATTAAACTCGAGAAAATAATTTGAAGCATTAGTTATAGTTAGTGCCTCAAGATGTGCTACACAATAAATGCTTAACAAATGAGACATTTTTCAAATGAAATTAGAGGCCACGAGGCATTTTTCAAATCAAATCCACTTAATTGAATTGTACTACTAACTTCCCTTATATATATAGTGTATCTTGTTTGAATACTACCTTCCCTTATATATGGTGTATCTTGTTTGAATTCAGTATAGAATGAACACTTAATGTTGTTGTCATCATCTAGACCTATTATAAGATATGCACATTTATGTATATACTTCCATCCATATTTAAATGATCTTTTAGAAGTTACCCCATTATCTTTTTTTCTTTTTTTTATGGTACATTCTTCAATAGTAATCTCATCCTCAAATATAATAATTTTTTTTTTACTAGTTGTATTATTTGACTTCAATTTAAATACATCAACAAGTTTTATTTGTCTTCCATATTTTTTAGATCAACCAATATAGATATTTCTTCTTAACAAATAATCCTAATTAACAAATTACCATATTTTTAATGAAGATTAAATCATAAAAGTTAAATTCAATGAAGTTCCCTAAAAAATGTAATAAACAATAAAAGAAACAATTTCTTTGTAACATCATGTAAAATGCATGTTACAATACAACAAATAATTCAATTATTATTCAATAAAATCTAGGTATATTTTAATTTACCATTATCAATCCTATCTTATTGGCACAAAGCTTAAGTGTATTTTGGTAGCTTAAATTTTCTTTAACAAAGTGTATTTGATTTTTTCATCACCAATCACAAAGTTTGGTGTATTTTAGTAGGTAAGTTGTTTTTAAATAACGTATAAATGATTCTTATTAACTATTTTACACATTCAATTTTTTTGACAAGTGGTTTGGAAATTGGAGATGGATGAAAACTAACAAAATAATAATATAGATTTTTATTCATAAACAAATTAATAAGATACCATTTTAAGTTTGTAAACTTTTTAATACATGTTTTTTTAAACATGAACTAAAAATAGTTAATTTATTAAAAGACAATGAGTTAAAGTTCAGTTTAGATACATGCTTTACATAAGTAAATTGAAACTAGTGGACATGGTGGGAATGGAGTATGTATCAATGATCATCTACAAAATTCTAACATTGAAGCTTATAAACAAAATGTTATGATATGTACAATATTCCACTATATGTGACTAAATATTCAAAATATCTAAAATATGTAAGTATCTATTGTAGGACAAGTCGTATTTATATAGAAATGTTTGAATTACATGAGATGATATGACATTAATATCAAAGGTTGTATGCAATGAATATACAACTCATATACATGTCAAATAGTCCAAAATATTTAGAATACACTGAAAGATTCTATTTTTGGAATAAGAATATATTGAATAAATATATGAATGAAGAATATGATTTGGTTACAGCTAAGGGTCTCATATATATGTTTAGGTGGGTACTCTTTCATAAACAATCATGTCTTTTGATCAGTATACTAATCATTGTTAACTATTAATTATTAATTATTTACATTCACATTCACAATTGTTGACCTAATAAAAAACAAAATTTACAAAGCACCAAAATGTTATATTAAACCATAAGGAATTATTCCTCCACTTTGATTTTTGAGTCTAGTCATTAACCATTAAGGAAGGGTTACATACCTTTTTTCCTATGCCACCAAGCTTCACCTTGATTTAGGGTTGAACCCAAATTAGCCATATGAATAGTATTGGAGTTGTTTGATCTGAGCATATGGAGACATTACTTCTTAGGGATACATTGATACAAATGATAAATCTGGTTGAAAATATGACTTAGATTTCTGTATGAGGGGAGATATACTAAATATAATGGTGACTTATATTCAAGGAACCACTAAAAACAATAGTCTCCTGAATTCCTAGATTCACAATTTGTCTTAAACCCTGACACAAGGCATATGCTTCAACAAGGTTGTTGGAAGTGTGACCTAAACCCCAAGCATATCTATATTCTTGATTTGTAAAACAAAAAATTGAACAATATTTTTAAACATGGATATTTACCCCCACTTTACAATAAATATTCTTAATATTTAAATAGATTTTGTTACAATACCATGGCTTATCAATACCACATGCTAAAAAAATCATAACTCACTTCATATAGCACTTGTTTATATAATTGTTTTTAAGAATCAATTTAATTAAAATGAAAAAAAAAAACATAATTAGATATAAATCTCAACCTCTAATTTATATATATTACTATGATTATTATAAAATATCACATAAAAATTAAATTATTAAATTAAAAATAAATTATATGCTCGTGAGGGAACGTGGAGTTAAAATGTATCCATATTTAATAGGAATACAAAACATAAAAATCAGATAATTAAGCAATCTCGCGTTGATGTCCGCACAAATGTAGAAAATTACACAATTTTACAGTTAAAAGAATAGGTAACAAGATATTAAACCTTGTAATTATATCAAGATTGAAATACAATTTCCCTTCTAATTACAAATTCTTGGTCAGATTATTTGTGAATTACTTTGCCAGAATTTGTAATGGGTTCCTTATCACATTGGTCAAATTATTTGTGAATTACTTGGCTAGAATTTGTAATGGCAAATTATATTACTGAAAATTAGGTGATTCAGGTTTGTTTCAAATGCAAGAAAAGAAATTTGGCCAAGTATGGACTCTCCATAAGAATAAAATAATAATAAAAGTCGATTCCGTATTAGCCCACTGTACATTTAGCTACCACATACATTATTTGCAAAAATAGGGGTTTGAAGGATTATAATTCTGGGCGGTCGGAGAACCACAGCGACTCAATGCATGTGAAGTACATACACTGAAATGATCATCGCGACTCGCTGTGAGTGAAGTCTGTAAACCAAAATTAACGCATCCAGAGATGCAGATTTCAAAAGTAATTTCCTGTAAGAGGATTTTTGAAATGTCAATGAAGCTCTCACTTTTTAAATTAAAGCCTTCATCATATGGAATTACATTTTTTTCACATTTTCAGAAAGTTCAGGGTTTTATCACATCTAATTACAATTTTTTATATTTTTAGAAAGTTAATTTTGGTTGGATGGTTTTTAGAATTAGCCTATATTTATGTTAAATATGGGTAGAGAGGGATATAAATTTTTTATATGCAATTTTTTTTATGAATTGATGTTATTTAAATATTTTGTATAGTTTTTTATTTTATTTTTTTTTAATTATATTTGGGTGGATATAACCAAAATTTCAAGTTTGATGATGGACAAATAGAGTTACACATCACATTGGGCTGTAGAATGAGCGTCTGGGCTCAATTACATCTTTTCACATTTTTGGACATGTCAAGCCTTCATCACATCGAATTATAGTTAGAAAGTCAGTTCTTGTTTTTATGAAAAGTAAGTGGCATTTTTTTTTGGGAGTGGGAAAATTTATCATAACTTACTTGACAAGGCAGCCGTGAAGACAATTATTTGTGGTTGTTATTGGACTAATAACATGTTTGTTTACCTCAACCTTTTAGCTAAGCAAAAACAATTTTAGAAACCAGAGTTTTAAATTTAAAAAAACCTTATACGAGCTAATTTTAAAACCAGTATAGATCATCTTAACCACAGATCTAACAAGAGTAAAGAGGGATCAAATCTTTGAGGTGCAAACCTCTTTTAAAGTGTAAAATGTCACATACCCTTGCTGTACATATAAAGTAATTTTTTTTTATGGTATTTAACTACCATGCATTGACTCTACATGCGTTCCACGTTAATATTCCTTGTGAATACATTTCTATAACATTTACAAATGTCAAAACCTATCGGGCAGCACGATCTAGGTTTTGCCTTTACACATACGTGTGGCTACACATATCCTTAACACATATGCTTTCGTTTGCATAAAGGTTATAAAGGATTAAATTTACTTCCCCTCAGGCATACACCCATTCCTAAGGTTCGCTGCTAAATAATCATATTCAAGTTAAATTAACGGCATAAAAGTATTCTGTGGTTGTAAACGGTTCATATGCAATGCACAGTATGAGTTGTCAACCCTTAATGGTGTATTTATGGCAATTGTTGTCGTGCTCTGGTTTTCATATCCCGAGATATCTGAAGCTATAATACTATGTCCGGCCTTGGCTTCGGAATCCAGTTGGCGACACTAGCATCGTCCATTTGGATGGATAGACGGTCAGATGGCAAGTTGCCATGTGCGCCCGGTGCTCCAAGCGCCTACGGCCTGACACCTCGGGCTTGCCATTTCGCGCCTGAAGTTTACCGAGCCCAACCGGCTATCGAACGGCGATAAGAGGTCACTGCGGATCAAGGGCTAAGATTGCGCCACGAAACGGTAAGGTGGATGAGGTATTTAATATGTGTGTTCTCCTTTCGGCTCATTCTGGTTTTCATTTCAGTGTGACTGTGTGCCGCTACAGCACTGTGGCGATTAGCTTGTTCCGACATTCTTTCGGCTTCAACAAGCACCACGCTTCGGTTTCAGGTATGCAGCCTCTGCTATTCGGGTTCGTCTTTTCTTAACGCTTGTGGTTATCGGGTATATGGTTATGCGACACCAGTCTTGGTTATCGCCTGTACCAGTTTTCTTTTCTCGTTACAATCTTTCATTGATTCACACCAGGTTCTCAGTTTATGATTTGGCTATTGTGCTCAGGTGGATGGCTCATCATTTATCCATCGACGATGAGGAACTTCTTCACTCTGTCTGCTAGCCCGATATCAGGTAAGACTTGAATGCCGCCAGAACTTCCTATGTTCGACTTATCCAGGGTAATGGCTGAACTTTTGTTCACTTGGGCAGGGATGCCGGGTATCACATTCGCGAGTTTGGGTCCCTGCACAAGCTCAGGGTTCTCCCTGTTGACAGTCTCCCTGGTTCTACTTTTACTTGTCGGGTTCCTTGCCCCTGCTTAGGCGAAAATCCTCTGTTAGGAGGCGCTACATGCTGAGCATTGTCTGCTTAGCTGTGACTCATTTAACATGTATAACTGTCTTTAGCTATATAGCTTGTTTTGTTTTGTACGCAGACAGTGTTTTGTTAAGCTATGGTACTGAACTGAAAGGGTTTGTTTCCTGGTTAAACTTGTTGAGATAATATATATATGAGACACGAGAAACTCCGTAAGCTTCAGCTCTGTTTATAATGTTTCTTTTCGGTTATCCGCCTTCTCTGCAATGGACTATGTTTACAGACTTAATGTTTTGATTTATAATATCTCCTTCTTCAGGTTAAAGCTTATTGCATTTCTTTCCTTTCAAATGATGGGTTCATGTATTCATATGATTCGATTTTAATAGCCTCTGCTGGCTAAGCGCCTGATTAAATTCGGCTAAGGTGGCTCATCCAGAGCGGGGTTGTAGGTTAATCTTGGCTGTGCATGCATATGGTTATAGTTATTGTGTTCGTTCCATGGAATCAATGCACTTTTATTTATTTATTGTTTAACCGTGAATGTATATATACTTCAAGCCATGCGACACTGTTACGCGGCCGTAATGAAAATGCTGTTGAGTTGAACTTGTTTTGATACCAGCATCCGGTTCATTTCGCGGTCCCATCGACCGAGGGTTAAGGTATCTCGTCGCCATTCTTTGAACAAGGTTATAGTTTATTATATGAACTCATTTTTTCTAAAAGTCACACCAGATTTACTTTCCATGTACATTCTCTTATGAATATATGTAAGCTACAGTCTCTATTCAACAGAGAGTGCTTATAAATTTCTTTCCAGTTTCTGAATACAGAGTTTGCTAGACTTTTGTTTCAAGTCCTGTATATAAAGAAGGGTTTATTGTATTCTTTTCTTGTCTTAAAATTCTTGCTTCCGCCATGGTTGCAGAGATTTGTTCGTTATATCTACCCTTTTTATTTCAAATAGAGAATACAAATTCTGACTCTGTTGGTCACATACAATCTAGTATTCCTTTTCAAAAGAAGAATAAACGAATTACTTTCCACTGTTTCTATTCTTTTAACACAGAACCACGCAAGTAATTTCTCAGTTGATAGGTTTAGTAAGCCTTACCTGCTTAACAGCAAACCTGTTTGTATTGCTTGTCAAACCACCCGTCCGTAGGAAGACCCTTCTCGGTCTTCCACCCCCAAGCACTTTTGCAGATCCTTTTGACTGCAAGTTCACTGGCTACGCCAGACCTCGCTATCTGATCCTAACCAGACATAGCGAATACAGGAAAATCTCTTTCCTTTTCTATGCCATCTGATCACTACCAGACTTGGCAATCTTTTTCCCCTTTTTCCAACTGGGGACTCCACTACCTCCTGAGGGTAGTTAGGGTTTTTTATATTGTAACTGTCTCCACAGTTATTGACCCTTAATTAATTATATGCTCAAATAAAATAATGATAACACAGTTTTAATTATCATAATACTAGCATCAGAGTTTTTATATTTTTCAAATAAAGTTTTAACTCATGGTTACTTTACTATTTACCAACATTAACTTTTCACGAGGAGTATTACATAAAACTTGAATAACGAAGCTTGATAGATCTCTCTCTCTCTCTCTCTCTCTCTATATATATATATATATATATATATAGACACTATGTGTAATTTTTCATTGTTTAAGTTGCATTTATTAATGTATAAAATGGATCCAAAGTGTTCAAAATTTACTATTCTAACCAATTATTGTTTTATGGTTGAGACTAATTGCAAACCGCTTCCAAACACCAAAACTAACGCTGGATAACGTAAATATAGTTTTTTTTACTTTTAATTACTTATATTTCTCTATAAAGTTTATATAAAATTACATTATTTCATATGGATATTTAAATATCTTTTTTATGCTCCGAGCCGATAACTAGGACTTCTAGGACATATATTCATTTTTGTTTTTCATTATCTTGACATTTTATAATCTATTTAAAAAATATTTTATTTTTATTTACAAAAAAGACTTCGTTATAAAATTAGCTTATAAAATTAATAAACCTCTTTACTCAATTAAAAAATTTCTCCTGTTTAAATAAAAAAATAGATAAATATCCGTCCAATTCAACCCTAGATACCATTTTGCAGATTTTTTTTACGATTGTTCGCACACAGAACAAATACGTGACGCGAATTTGCAGCCACGTATAATTATTTTGGGCCTATTCAAAACTGGTAATAATTACTGGCTGACATGTAAGAAAAACACTTCACTCTCTCAACATCTGCTTATGCTTCATTGCATAGAATTTTGTTTAATAAACGAATGGTTAGGTAATCACCCTTCATATTTTCTGCTATTGCGATGGATTCAGTCCATGGGCCCTTATCAATCAAAACATTGAAATGTATTATAAGGGCGACTTTGTGAAAGTTCTATAATAGTGGTTGCTTCTTTGCGTTTCTTGATATTACGATTATTTTCTCATGTTATGAGGTTTGCTTATATGTATATATATGTTTGGGTTTTGTTAGCTTCATTAAAATTAATGGAGATTTAGGGGTTTTTTTGCAGCACTTTTGGAGCGTGTGGCATACTTGGATTCTTGGAGCAAAAAGGCAAAGAAAGCGTAGGAAAGCACAAGAGGGCATCGGGATCAGTGACTACATCATATTTGTTAGTAGGTATCTAGTTTTGTGTATGTTTCCTTCACTAGTTTTAGCATGTATGGCATATGCATGTGGATTTTTGGTTGTGATCTGTCATTGGTATGGAGAATGGACATGATTGATAGTGGATTGCCTAGCCTTGCCATTTCCTAGATAGCCATGGTGATTGTGGGTTTATTTCCTTGTTGTGTTTTTTGTTGGTTCTCATGTTTCCTTAGCTTGGGTTGAGTTATTAGTCTCGTAGCCTTGGTTGGACAAACATTCTAGAGCCTTGGAACAACTTGGTTCGAGTTACTAGTCTCGTAGCCTGGGTTGGGAAAATGCTCTGGAGCCTTGGAACAACTTGGTTCGAGTTACTAGTCGCGTAGCCTAGGTTGGAAAAATGCTTTGGAGCCCTTGGTGGGTTGACTTACTAGTCACGTAACCTTGTTTGGACATATGCTCTCTAGCCCACTAAAAGTTGTGGGTTGAGTTACTAGTCCCATAGTCGGGTTGGACAAATGCTTTGGAGCCCTGGATCACTAGGATAGAGACCGATCAGGGGATGGTTTTGTGATGTTTGACCATGAGGTGGAATCATTGTTTGATGGGTTGAGGTGGATGGCTTCTGGAAGCCCTAGATGGTTTTTGATTGATGTGTTCTATGAGATCCCACATTCATGCTTGGAATATGGCACAGGGGTGAATGACTAAAGGGAAATTTAGCTTAGTAATTCTACAGTCAGGTGGAACGCGGAAATCTGATACCGGGTTTTGATTTTGCATCATTAATGAAAGGTTAATTTATTATGATGGACTAAATGTGGTTTATATGATTGTGATTTCATGGATAACTATGTCGGACCCTATTAGGTTGTTTATGAACGTGTTTTTATGACAGCATCCATGTATGGCTCTCATCATGGTTTTACTCATAATTGAATGATCAATGTATCTATGACCTAATGAATGGAATGATAGTTGATGTGTTGAGGTGTCAATGGTTCTTAGCGATTCTTAGCTAAGTATGAGACCTCTATGCTCAAAACTGTTAATTACACCTGTAGATTACACATTTGCAATATGTTTGAAAACATGTCTGTCATGGCTAGTAGAGGTCCATTCAAGGTCTTGAATGATTATTTGCTTTAGTATTGTCATTTCCATGTTATTTTATTGATCTAAAGAGATGGTTCAATTATGGGTAGTGACCTAGGCTCTAGGCCTGAAAAAGTGGCCCAAATCCCAAATTCGATGGCATAGCACTAACAGTTTTGGTCTCTGGTTGCTGGCAGGCAAGCCTGTGAGAGAGAATTTAGGTTTATGGTTGTACTCATGCCTATAGCATGGGAGCGACTGAGCCTTAAATTGTCCAAAATCTCAGTGGGACCCCAAGGCAAGTTGTCTAAGGTGTTGGATTGGTTCATGAGGGTCTTGTAGCTGATGATTAATATCTGTATGGCATGTTTCCATCGGTTCCACTTCCTTAACATGACCTAGGAGGTCGAATCATATCATAGTGGCTTCTTGTCACAAGTTTACCCCGACTGGCCGGTTTATTGGGTAGATGTGGGAGGAGGGTGTCACATGGGGGGTTGGGTAACATTTTATTTCATGGGGAATTCATTCAATGGTGGGATTCTTCCAAAAAATCAAAATTTGAGCAAGCTTGTACAACTCGAGGGAGTTGTATTTGTCCTATAACATGCTACATAGCATTGTTCCATCTTTCATTCGGGACTTGCCAAAAATGAGAAACCTAGAAGTCCTCAACATCCATAACATTTTTTTTTCAAAGGCATTGCCAATGGATTTGGCCTATCTCGTGAAGCTCAACTATCTTGACCTCAGAAGAAATAAATTCTCAAGTAGCATTCCTGGTGAGTACGGGAAGCTAAAATATGTATAATCTCTTTTTATAGATCAAAATAGTTTAAGTGGAAAAATGGCTAGAGAGATTGGAAAACTGAGCAATTTGAGAACACTTTCTTTGTCGTTCAATTCATTCGATGGTGTGATTCCTCCCAAGATGGGAAATTTGAGCAACCTCGTATTCCTAGATATTGGTAGTTGTGCTCTTAGTGGTGCAATTATTTGGCATATTGGTGGTCTTCAAAATCTCGAGATGTTGTTTTTGTATGGAAAATGCCTCGCAGACCCTATCCCTCCTCAACTGGTCCAACTTGTGAGATTAAAACTCCTAGATTTATCCTAGAACAAACTACATGGTAGGATTCCATTTTCCATTGGAGAGTTGTCAAAATTGGATTTTTGGTGGATTTCAGGGAATAATTTTATGGTTCTCGTGCCTCAGTGGTTGGATGTAAGTGGAAATATAATGGAACTTTTTCTTGATTCTAACAGAACCACAAGTTTCATGCCTCCAAACCTCTACAAGGGCAGAAGGGTACAAAAATTATTTATTGGCTTAGTTCCTGAGTCTCTAGGTGTATGCAACTCTCTGGTTGAAGTCCACATGGGGAAAAATATTTGAATGGTTTGATTCCTATAGGATTGTTATACTTAACTATGCTGACTTGGATCAAATTAGAAAATAATAATATTAGTGGGAACATACCTCACGTAATGTGTAATGTATCCTCGACGCTGCTGACAATGATAATTTCCAATAATCATTTGAGTGGATCTATTCATTAGTGCATGTGGAAATCATATGCTTTGAAGCAGTTTGTGATTGATGAAAATTAACTAAGAAGTAATGTTCCACCAAAGGTTAGCCAATTGGGTTAAAATTGAACATATCGATTTCAGTGAAAAAAAAAAATTATGGTATGATTACGATAGAGGTTAGCAACTGTAGTGCTCTGATATACATTAATCTCGGCACAAACAAGTTGTATGGTAATGCTCCCTCAAATATAACATGTTTGGGTAAAATTGGGCATATTTATTTCAACAAGAACAACCTTTCTCGTATGATTCCTAAGCAGATAACCAACTTCATTTCTCTTACTTACATTGATTTCAATGCAAACATGTTGTCTAGTAATGTTCCCTTAGATATTGGCCATTTAGGTAAGAACAAGTTTTCGGGTAAGATTCCTAGGGAGATATGCAACTTGAGTGCTATAAAACATATCAATTTGAGAAATGATAGAATTTATGGTAAGATTCCTAGGGAGATAAAAAATATTTGGTTCCATAACGTAGATTAATATTAGCACAAATAGGTTGTCTGGTATGGTTCCCACGGAAATTGGTAATATTATTTATCTTATAGAAATTTATTTATCCAAAATGAATTCAACAGTACCATCTCAATGGAAATCGCCATCATGAGCAATATCTACTTCTAAAACTATCGAGAAATCACTTCAACAAGAGAATTTCCACAAAATTTGTGAAAATGACAAACTTGATCGCCATGAATTTCTCTTAAAAAAACTTTTCCAACCTTGTCCCAGAGGGCCTGTTTTCTCATTTAAATCCAATCTCTTTCACAGGGAACCCCTACTTATGCGAAGAAAAATTGGCCAGTTGCAATTCTAGTGTCAAAGGGTCGTCCGTCCAAGTACACTTCAAGCTTGCGTTTCACTTGCCTCAATGCTTGCAACTTTCTTCTCCTATTCATTGATGTTGGAAATTTGAGCATACATAATTAAGAAACCCCAAAATAAATGATGTGAAATGGCTTCTAAGCCTCCCTAACCCCATATAGAAGATTAAAACAAAACCTCATAACCCAAAGAAATTGGACTTATCACCTCAAGCCCTATCACAAATCTAAAATCAAGACCAATTTCCAAGTAGAGAGTAATCGACCTGAGTTTTAGTGGAGGGAGTTGTAAATGACACCCACACCAACCCATTGTACTCCAAGATTCTAAGCATCTATACATAGACCACACCTCAAAGGAAACTCCACTGCTTCCATCAACACCTTCTCAAGTGATCTATTTTTGTATGATTAGTTTTTTTGTGCTAATAACAATTACAGATTTATAAATATATGCTTGCTTTTTGCTTTTTGTGCTGAGGTTTCCTTAGCTATTGGTGCTTACAAACAGGTAAATTTCCTTAAGTTAAACAAGACATTCATGAGAAAAATACTTCATAAAGAAATACTGAACAACAAACATGTACAATGCAACAAACCATCAAAGAGACACTTTAACACAATGTTTTTATGAAGGAGCTCACCCCTCTTGGACTCCATCTCCTTGGTCCAGCTCCCATGGCTTGGGCCTCTGTATTAGCTCAATGTTGAAAAATGCTGTTTACAAAGCTCCATGGCCCTTGATATCTTCCCCAATATGTTCAAAATTTCCAAATTAACCAAAAATGACTATTGGATCTCTAAAAACTGACTTTGGCTGCTCTACGTATGACCCCCTTCCCTGGTGGCTCTAGGCTTCCCTGAACTTCCATGTGGAAAATTCACTTGTAGAAGTCTTCTATTGCCTCTGAAACCTATATTAATGTCTTCAGAAGGTTGAAATAATCCAAAATTGACTATTCATTTTCCAAAATTTGTCAAAATTTGAGCAAGATATACTTCATTTAATTTTTCCCTTGGAAACCCCGCTAAATCTAGAGAGACTCCAGTTAAGACCATCAAGTTTGGTGGCAGTTCCGGATTTAGTGGCTCCACCATAAAGGCTGCCAAATTTAATTATGGATTAATTAATGTTAATCTTGATTATGGTGCTAATCGTGCTTAGTGCTGGCCCCTAGGTCCTGGTTTTGGGTGCTTGGTCGCATGGGGAGGGAGCTGGCCCATAGGGTTGTCTCCCTCCTGCCCCCATTGTCAGAAAACACATCAGTTTAAATAAATGCTTGTGGCTTTGGTTTAAAAAACATGTGTTTGGTTTAGCGGTACTCTAGCCGAGTTGGGAGGGGGAGGTCATGAGTTTGACCTTGCCCTCCCTCATATATTGCGCCACCATATAGTTCGTGGACTTTAACTATATGGTAAGCATTTAAATGCGCCATTTTATATGTATGCGGATTTGGGTTATGGTTTGGAATATGTGTTATTTAATATTTAATATATTATATTGCGCCACCATATAGTTCGTGGACTTTAACTATACGATAAACATTTAAATGCGCCATTTATATGTATACGGATTTGGGTTATGGTTTGGAATATGTGTTACTTAATATTTAATATATTATATTGCGCCACCATATAGTTCGTGGACTTTAACTATACGATAAACATTTAAATGCGCCATTTTATATGTATGCAGATTTGGGTTATGGTTTGGAATATGTGTTATTTAATATTTAATATACATATATATATAATTAAAAACTATATAATTGTTATTTAACTAAAAAAAATCTTATTCCAACTTAGAGCCAACTGGGCAATTTCACTTTCACATAACCAAACTTGTGAATCTAGAGGTGACACTTGTCACAACCCCATTGGGCGAAAACTAAAGAAGATTCCCGTTGCTGACTGGACTGCCATGTCATCATTCTGTCCTATTTTGTAATTTTTTTTAGCTATTTAGGAAAACGAACAGCAAGGCTTTTTTCCTTCATCTGGGCTCCGTTTTTAGTGAAACAAATTGCGTTGTGATTGTTTTGATGAGAGGAATGCAGTTGTATAGTTTTAAAGCCAATGAACTTTGATTTTTGAGCTAAATATTGAGCATCTGATCATTCCTCCCCACTATCGTGGATGAAATGCATTAATATTTAATGTGAATACAAAACATAAATATTAGATGAAGATTAATAGGGTTTGTTGCACCCTTTCTTAATAGACTCCTGGTTGATATTGACACAAATATGGGAAATCACGCAATTTTACAGTAGCTAATTATATGAAAAATAAAGTAAAATTTCCTTTCCAATTACAGATTCCTGGCCAAATTATGTGTGAGCTTATTTTTTTTTATTTTGCTGCCGATGTTTGTAGTTGATTCTTTATCACATTATTTAATGCCTATATTTCACATCATTTTATGTTTATCTTTTAGTTTTTAAAAGAAATATCAATTATAATTAAACTATAACATTAGGAGAATTCTCTTCCGAAAATTAAGAGATTCATTTTGTTTCTAGATAATTCCATGGTTCCACTAACCATGGACTCTAAACAATAATAAAACAATAAAGTTGAGTTCGTATTGGCCAATTGTACATTTAACTACGTGTGAAGCACTGAACTGGAATGAAGTCATCGCAAAATTAATTTCTTTACTGACCAATGACCCTTGATAAGAATAGAATAATAAAGCTGAGTTCCAATTTGAGCAATTGCAGCAGCGTACACTATTTTGCAGAAATAAAGTCCTATAATTCCACGTGCCTTTGAAGTAATAAAGGTTTCCTAGGACGATAATTCCACGGGCTCTGAGAACCATTGTTGACTAGAAATAAAGGTCTCGATTATTCCACCCGCTCTAAGAACCATCGTTGACCAACAAGCAGAGCTGGAATTTAAAATTTATTCTACGCATTAAGGGAAAATTTAAGCACGGTTATGTGTTAGATTTAATTTGTGAGTTTTCCTAATTACCTTAAACCCCAACCAAGATCTACTCCTTTGTAAGAAATTGAAATTAATGCACAGCGAAACTTACTTTCCATCCTCAAAGGATCCTGGTCTTGACTTGAGTTATTGGCTCTTGAATCCTTCCAAGAGCTTGCAATCCTTTTCTCTGGCTATCCTAAATGACAGAGTACCTAGTCCTCAATGGAGCAGACAATTTTTCTGAGTGATTGCAAGCCTTGGAGACTCAGCCCTTTTATAGCAGTGCAAAACCCCAATCCTAGGGCAGCCTAAAATTTAGCTGAAACAAGTCTGTCTGAAATTTCAGATTGATTGAAATCAATCAATCAATCAATCAATCAATCAATCAGAATAGATTCTGATTTCCTTATTCAGCTCAAATTTATTACTGCTATTATTTTTAATCAATTATAATCGGTCCATTAACAATTGTAATTGATTAACATTATTCTATATGTATTTGTATCCAAATGCTTATTTAAATACGTATAATGCCATGACTTAATTAATCACATTATTTGGCATATTTTAATCACTACATAAATGTAATTTTGCTGACAGTATTTGACATCATAATCATAATGCACACATGTCCAACTCAATTATTGTAATTAGACGTCTCTAAATCCAACAATCTCCCACATGGACAAGTGCAACCTTTTGATTATATATCCTTAACTTTATTGCATGCAACTTTTCTGTCTTTACTTATCGTATTTCTTAAACAATTCCGTCCATCAATTATGCTAACAAAGGACTTAAGCGGCATTTGTCACATTTATTCGCAACTAAACTGACATAAATCACGCTGCCAACATAACTGAATGACATGAATCTGATTTGGACATATAGTTTAGAAATTACACGCAAGTGTGATTAGACGTGCCTATTTCTAATTGAGTGACCTTTACTTTACTGTATGAGGCCAAAAAACTTAAACTTTAAAGAAAGAAATAATGAAACTGAAACTGAATGCAACTTGTATATATCATCAAAATTGTTTACAATTGCATTACATAGAACATCAAAAAACAGAACTTAAAACATATTCAGACTCCCACATTTTTCTAATTATCCTAAACAGATATTACACCCATACAAGCAACATGTTGGTGAAACTTCTTGGGTGGTAATCCTTTAGTAAGAGGATCCGCAATCATGGAGTTTGTACCTATGTGTTTTATACATAATTCATTATTCTGCACTCTCTCTTTTACAACCAAAAACTTAATGTCAATGTACTTCGACTTTGACGAACTTCGGTTGTTGGATGCGTATAACACTGCTGAATTGTTGTCACATAATAATTTGAGTGGTTTCTGAATAGAATCCACAATTTTTAGACTTGTGACGAAGTTCTTCAGCCATACGCCATGATTAGATGCTTCAAAACATGCAACAAATTCAGCTGCCATAGTGGAGGAGGCTACCAATGACTATTTAGCACTCTTCCATGACACAGCACCACCTGCCATCATGAAGATGTATCCTGATGTTGATTTCATGCTGTCGACACATCCTCCAAAATCAGAATCGGTGTATCCAATGACCTCGAGCTGTTCCGATCTCCGATACGTGAGCATATAGTCCCTTGTTCTCTTTAGGTATCTCAACACTCGCTTGGCTGCCTTCCAGTGTTCCATACCTGGGTTACTCAAATATCTCCCTAGCATTCCGGTAATGAACGCAATATCCGGACGCGTGCATACTTGTGCATACATGATGCTACCCACGGCTGAGGCATAGGGAATATCTTTCATGAGGTTTTTATCTAAGTCAGTTTGGGGACATTGTTTCAGACTAAACTTATCTCCTTTTGATATAGGGGTATCTCCTGGTTTGCTGTTTTGCATGCCAAATCTTGTTAGAATCTTATCGATATAGTTCCTCTAGGATAACCTCAGAATACCTTGAGATCTATCTCTAAGTATTTCAATCCCTAGAACAAATGATGCATCACCAAGATCTTTCATTTCAAAGTTCTTAAATAAAAAATTCTTAGTTTGATGCAACATGTCCTTATCGTTACTGGCAAGCAATATGTCATCTACATATAAAACCAAGAAAATAAATTTACTCCCACAGAACTTAAGGTATATACATTCATCTACTATGTTAGACTCAAAACCAAATGAGCTAATAACTTGGTGAAACTTATAATACCATTGTCGAGATGCTTGTTTTAGCCCATAGATAGATTTCTTAAGTCTGCAAACCATAGACCCTGCATCACCTGATACAAAGTTTTCTGGCTGCTTCATATAGATCGTTTCATCAATGTCACCATTGAGAAACGCCGTCTTTACATCCATCTGATGAAGTTCTAAATCATAATGTGCTACAAGCGCCAATATAATCCTTAAAGAGTCTTTCGATGAAACTGGAGAGAAAGTCTCTTTATAATCAATGCCTTCTTTCTGTGTGAAACCTTTCGCAACAAGACGTGCCTTGTATTTTTCAACATTGCCTTTAGAATCCCGCTTAGTCTTAAATATCCATTTGCAACCAACGGGTTTCTTGTCTTTAGGCAACGTAACGATATCCCAAACGTCATTTTCATACATAGATTTCATCTCTTCATTCATGGCATTAATCCACATTTGAGAGTTAGAGCTTTCCACAGCTTGTTTGATATTAACAGGATCATTTTCAAACATGCCAATGTCAAACTCATGTTCTTGAAGATATGCATAATCCTTTGATTGTGTAGATCTTTTCTCTCTAGTAGATCTCCTAATTGGCACGGGCTCTAGATTTTCTTGAGGTTCATTTACAACTTGATCTTCAACAGGAGGAAGAACATCATTACCAACTTCTGACTCTCCCACAGGCCCTAGGCCATCAACATTTGTCATGTCAATGTGAGGGTTTGGGTTGGGTTCAGGTCCATTTGTGTTCTCTATTCCATGTTGAGTTTCTAACTGAGTTGTTTGGGATGATGAAGTTTGCACATTGTCAAAAGATGTATTTCTAAACGCAATCGGAATTTGAACAAAACTAGGACTTTGGTCCATTGTCTCATTCGCATTCGTCTCTTCTTCTTCAAAAATACTATCTTTTGTCATATCTCCCCCCACAAACTCATTATCCTCAAAAAATTTTGCACTTCCTGACTCGAAAACTGTATGTTCTGTTGGATTATAGAATTTGAACCCCCTAGATCGTTCAGAATAGCCTATAAAGTAACAACTAACGGTTCTTTCGTCCAGTTTCTTTTTGCTTGGCTTATAAGGCCTAGCTTCACATGGACATCCCCAAACTCTCAAATGATTCAAGCTAGGCTTGCGCCCAACCCATAACTCGTAAGGGGTCTTGTTAGCTGCTTTAGTAGGCACTCTATTAAGTATGTATGCTGCAGTCTTTAAGGCTTCTCCCCACAAATTCTCAGGTAGAGTTGTACGAGCAATCATACTTCTCACCATGTCTTTAAGGGTGCGATTTCATCGCTCCGCAACACCATTCATTGCAGGCGAACCTGGCAACGTATACTGAGGCACAATTCCGCATTCCTCTAAGTATTTTGCAAAGGGACCTTGACGTTGTTCTCCTGATCCATCATAACGACCGTAGTATTCACCACCACGATCAGAACAAATGGACTTTATACGTTTGTTAAGTTGTAACTCAACTTCCGTTTTGAACTTTATGAACACGTCTAATGCTTCCGCCTTTTCTTTTATTAAGTAAATATGACCATATCTTGAATAATCATCTATGAATGTGATAAAGTAACGGTCACCATTTCTTGTAGCCTTTGGAAAAGGACCACAGATATCCGTATGAATCAATTCTAAGACATCATTACACCTTTTTGCATCATACTTACGTTTATTAGTTTGTTTTCCCTTTATACAATTTACACAATCACTTAAGTTTGTAAAATCTAAAGGTTGGAGAATTTCACTAGACACAAGACGTTCTATCCTTTTCACAGAGATATGTCCTAATCGCTTGTGCCATAATGTTGCAGATTTCTCGCAAGTTAATTTACGTTTTCTATTATCTATATGCAGTGCCTCTGAATGTGAAGTGTCTATATCTAGAAAATAAAGATTATCATAAGAAGACAGGATACCAGAAGCAAGAAGCTTAGAATCTTGACACAAACTGAAATTTCCATTACCAAATGAACATACATAACCATTTTTGTCCAAATAAGATATAGAAATTAGGTTCCTTCTGAAAGATGAAACCACTAAAGCATCAAAACTTAAATAAAATCATGTCTTACATAATAATCTAAATTTTCCTATGCTTTCCACTTCTACTTTATTGCCATTTCCTACGTAAATGTAGCGCTCTGCCTCACTTGGCTTGCGATGGCTTAGGCAACCCTGCATCGACATACTGATGTTAGTCGTTGCACCTGAATCTATCCACCAAGTATATCTAGATACAGAACTTAAATTAACTTCAGAACAAACCAAAGCAAGAGACATACCTTTCTTTGCCAACCATGCATGATAGTTGGTGCAGAATTTCTTTGTATGTCCTGGCGCTTTGCAGAAAAAACAGTTCCTTTCTCCTGCTTTCGCAGAAGTATCTTCCTTCTTGCTTTTCTGCGCGGCATTGTTTGCAGCTACCTTGGTAGGTCCCTTTTCCTTGGCAGTAAACTTGCGCTTCTTGCCTTTACCCTTAGGATTAGATGTTACTACATGAGCACTTTCTCCCTTAGTCATTTTCTGTCTATCTTCCTCCTGCACCAACCGAGCCTCAAACTCAGGTAATGTCCACGTCTCTTTTTGACAATTATAAGTCATCTTGAATTGACTAAAGTTAGACGGGAGAGACAGAAAAATGAACTCAATGAGAACCTCATCAGAGATGTCATAATTATGCCCTTTCAAGGAACGTTGAAGTCTTGTCATCTCAATAACATGCTCTCTAACCCCTTCTTTTCCCTTGTATTTTATTGTTGCCAACTTCACAAAGAGTGTACTCACATCAGTCTTTTTACTCTTTGTGAATTTTTCTTCAAGGGCCTTAAGGTATTCAATAGCGCTTGTCTCTGTATCAGGTATGATGCCTCGAAAAGTCTCATGGATCGTTTGCTTCATCACCATTATGCACATGCGATCTGAATGCTCCCATCTAGCAATATCAGCCTTCTCTTGAGGAGTTACCTCACTCTCTTTATTAGGCTTGGGGCGATCAAATCTCAGTGTTGTGTCCAATTGCATGATCCCTAAGACTAATTTCAGCTTTTCCTCCCACTGTTTGAAATTGTTCCCCATGAGGGGTTTAATCTGACTTAGACTTAACATTATGTTTGGATCTGAAAAATTCAAGAACAAGGAAATAATTTAGATACGATGCGTCACGATTTAATCATAATTCTAAAATCTATCTAAAGGCATGTGTAAAACTATTTGCTCAATTAAAACTTTAGCCAAAACACCATTCAGTAATGAAACACCTTTGGGTGCAATCATTACCTTCAGGCAACCCTTATGCACCAAACAACTTAGCAGGCACCAACCCTCCTTTGGGAAAGCTAACACCCACGTCCATTGCCAGCACGTTACTTCAACTTGTCATGAGTCATCCTTGCAATTGTCTTACAGAGAGCGGTTCGTTTGCGAACATCAATGCTTGACTCATGCGAAAACAACACATGTATACCAAACACCGTCTTTAGTTAGATTCCAAAATTATGTCTAAAACCTAATCTAGGACGTACCTATAGAATCTACTCGTCCTATATAGAATACAGTATCTTATGACACTTTTAAATTTAATATGTCAACTATATTCATCAAAATAATTATTAGATTTTAGTAAAACTTTAGCAGTTTCTACAATGATTACCTTTTAGAAATGCTTCAATAATTTATTTAGAGAATACTAAATAATTTTATGGTTGCCATGATTAGCATCATTGTGATCAAATCCGAATTTTAGTATTATATCAATAATTAACGTTAATACAAATTTTATGCCATAATTAGCATCATTGTGATAAAATCTGAATTTGGTATTATATCAGTAATTAACGTTAATACAATTTTTTTTTTTTTTTAATGCCATAATTAGCATTATTGTGATCAATTTAGAATTCAGTATTATACCCTTTAATTGGTGTTAATACCAATTTTAAATAATATCTAAATCCTAATAATTAGCCTAAATATAGCATGTAGTAATTATAGTAATTATAGTAATTATAATTACTATAACCTAAATTACAATCACTTACAATTACTTACAATTACTCTTCTCGATGATAAGAATTTATTCCAATAAACAGAAATATACATGTACATTCTATTTGAATAAAATTCAGACATAAAAAAAATGGCCAGAGTTGATGCACATATGGATAGAGCCAACCTTACAGGGCGCTGGTGGGTTTTTATTGTTAACTAAAAAATAAGCCAAAAAAGCAGAAGGTCAAAACATCACATTGAGTGAGATTTAAGTATACACTGACATAACTTATCCCTTCAAGCTTTCAAGTTTTCATTTAACTCAAGTTTTCATTTAACAGAAGCATAAGATATGTAAGATCATACGAGTAACAAGACTAGAGCCCGTGGACAGAAGTCTATAACTAGGGATAAAACGAATTAGAACACTATGAGAATGAAAAAGCAAAAGACTACTAATAAAGAGGCACATACATGGGAGAATGACTTGATTTCCTGCAATATAGTCTAACGTTCAAAATCAAACTGGACAGTCCTAAAACCAAACAGAGGATCACATTAAAGGTTACTTCCAGCAACATGATCCCACATATAATGTGTTCAAAAAACTCCAAACTTGATGTGGAAAAATGAATAGACCAAAATGAGGCGAACGACCAACGCAGGCATCTTGCCCTCAATGTGCCTGAACTGACATAGCGGAGATACTGTTGTTGGATGAGCCCGGTTGCCGGAGTATTCATGAAGGCGAACCCAAGCCCGGGTAAGGGTATCACCCCAGGAACTTCTTATCTCTCAGTCACCAAAACCATCCCAAAAAAAAAAACCCCAGGAATGCACAAAGAGAATGAAACCCAGATCCAAAAAATTAACACGAATAACAGAAAACCATAACTGAAAGGAGAAATAAGAGCTGAAACATAAACCATCTAATTTCTCCAGTTATATGTCTGCATATTCGATCCTCTTCTGCGTGAGCATTTGGATTAAAATTGTTATGAGAGTTCACAACTTCACATACGAAACAAAATCAGCTAATCTCCAAAAATCAAGCACGGATTCTTACATAAGGGAGCTCTGATACCAATTGTTAGATTTAATTTGTGAGTTTTCCTAATTACCTTAAACCCCAACCAAGATCTACTCCTTTGTAAGAAATTGAAATTAATGCACAGCGGAACTTACTTTCCATCCTCAAAGGCTCCTGGTCTTGACTTGAGTTATTGGCTCTTGAATCCTTCCAAGAGCTTGCAATCCTTTTCTCTGGCTATCCTAAATGACAGAGTACCTAGTCCTCAATGGAGCAGACAATTTTTCTGAGTGATTGCAAGCCTTGGAGACTCAGCCCTTTTATAGCAGTGCAAAACCCCAATCCTAGGGCAGCCTAAAATTTAGCTGAAACAAGTCTGTCTGAAATTTCAGATTGATTGAAATCAATCAATCAATCAATCAGAATAGATTCTGATTTCCTTATTCAGCTCAAATTTATTACTGCTATTATTTTTAATCAATTATAATCGGTCCATTAACAATTGTAGTTGATTAACATTATTCTATATGTATTTGTATCCAAATCCTTATTTAAATACGTATAATGTCATGACTTAATTAATCACATTATTTGGCATATTTTAATCACTACATAAATGTAATTTTGCTGACAGTATTTGACATCATAATCATAATGCACGCATGTCCAACTCAATTATTGTAATTAGACATCTCTAAATCCAACATTATGTAGATTTAAGTTTTATGCACATTTATGAGTTCATTTTTTTTTTTGGTTATATTAAGTTCCATGCAATAGCTTCCATATTATAATTGTGATTACACTTAGGAGAGGTAGGTTAATTAGTTTGTGTCGATGGCTACCAATAGGTTAAAATTTTAAGGGTTGCAATTAAAGACGAAAATCATATTCGAGAGAATTAAATTATATCAAAATAGATTTTTTATTTTAAATAAAAAGATTTTATTATTAATATCTAAATAAAATTTAAAAAATTTATTCAGGTTCTTGGTAATAATTCGAGGTAATTGATTAACAAAATTTGAGGCAATTGATCAACAAATTTTGAAAATAGAAATTATGGAGAACATTATAGTCAATTTATCATAACGAGAATCGAAAGAGGATTGCCATTAATATCTACGTAACATGTAAGAAATTTGATCAAGCTTCTCTGTAATAAGTTGAGGCAATTGATTGACACATCTTGAAAAAACATGATAGGCCATATTGCTGGATAAACAGTAATTCCAATACTTATCACATCAAATGTTCAGCTATCTCGAAGTTTCTGGAGATTTTTTTAGCTTTTTTAAAAAGCCATAGCCACGAACAATGTAGGCAATCGAGAAGCTTCTTCACTGTGTATAAAAACCTTTCTTTGGTAACCAAATGGATGGCCAATGTATTCATTATGTGTGAAGCTTCTTCACTGTGTATAAAAACCTTTCTTTGGTAATCAAATGGATGGCCATTGTATTCAGTATGTGTGTTCTCTAATTGGTATCAGAGCGAGATGAGAGTGTAAGTCTATGTTCTCTGTAAGCTATCAGAGTGTGAGATCACTAAGGGTGTTGCATAGTGCCTGTGTGTAGCAAATTAATTAAGCTTTGGTGGAGAGCGTATTCGTCGAGAGTGCGTGCAGCAAATTAATTAAGATTTGGTGGAGAGCTTATTCGTAGAAAGTGTGTGCAGCAAATTAATTAAGCTTATTAAGCTTTGGTGGAGAGCGTATTGGCGGAGAGTGTGTGCAGCAAATCAATTAAGCTTTGGTGGAGAGCCTATTGGCAGAGAGTGTGTGCAGCAAATTAATAAGCTTTGGTGGAGAGCGTATTGGCGGAGATCATATTGGCGTGAGGTTGAGCATTTTGTGTGCCAGTGTGGGAGAAACAATTGTGTAGATTAATTAAGCTTTGGTGGAGAGCGTATTGGCATGAGGTCGAGTGTTGAGCATGTTGTGTGTAGTCATTGTGTGCAGAAATCTACTCGTGTTGACTACGATAAGGTAGACAACACTGGTTCGTGAGTTTCGATGGAGGGATTCTTCAACTGCTAGAGAAATGGAGCCGAATATTTCTAAAAAGGAGTTATCGGAGCCCCAAGACAAGCTAGTGCAGTGAGTTTTTGGTACAAGAGATTTTTTTGTCTACTCAGATTTTTTTGTGGAGAATATTGAAAAGTTTGGCAAAAAAATTTTTCGTTATGTTGCTGGAATTATCGTTCATGCATGAACACATGGGGAAACCTTTGGTTAAAACTCGGTGCAATATTACTGTAAACAAAACATCATTTTTTGCCATTCTTAATAGTGAGTTCGGTGGGCACTATGAAATGAAGTTTTGGGTGTGTAAAACTCTGATTTGGGTTCGGTGGGCACTCTGAAATGAAGTTTTAAATATGCATATTTTACAAATTGGCGTTATTTAAGGTGAAAATAGTTTTTCTAAGTTGAGAATAGTTGGTGGCGGTTGTTTTGTTTGGGTTTTAAGTTCTTAGAACTTTCCAAATTTGCAATAAGTGAATTTTGGTCTTAAAAATATATTTGCAGTTAAATTTCAACTAAGTGAAAAGTGTTGTGGAGTGTTGATTAATGATTGGCTTCTTAATGTTTTTTGTTTTTTGTTTTGAATTGGCATTGTTATTTTAGAAAGACTCTTGAAAGATTGAAGGCTATATGATGAAATTGGTGATTATGGAATAAAAAATTTAACTATGACTTGTATTTAAAGAATTAAATTTTTGATTAAGGAGTCATTAATGTTATTGCTATTTAGTGATTGGAGGATTCATAAGATTAGTATCATGGCTAATGTATTGGCAGAATCTTATTTATCTGACTCTAACAAGTTAGATGGTGAAAACTATGCAAATTTAAAGTTTAAGTTATAGACTTTGATGGAAGGATACAATATATGGATGATTGCGTCCGGAGCTCAAGTCAAGCCAGTGCCCCCTCAAGCCAAAGATTCTTTAATTCAAGATTGAGAGCGACGAGAAAACAAAGCGAATGTGCTTTTGCGGATGTCCGTTAAGGACAATGTTAATCCACACATTAGAGAGTGCAAAACATCCAAGGAGACATGGGACACTCAAAAATGTGTATGAGACGAAGACTACAAATCAAATATTGTATTTAACGAGCAAGATTATTTCAATTAAGATGGAAGAAAATGAAAGTGTCAATAATTTTATTTCTAGAATTAAGGATCTAAAGAATAAATTAGGTGACATTGGTGAAACAATATCCAGTACCTATATCATTAAATGGATGCTTGATGAATATCAAATGTTTATCACTAGTATTTCAGCTAGACATAAGGCTCCTACGTTTGATGAGTTGGAAGGTATACTTATGCAGGAAGAAGAGCGGAGAAGAAGTCTTAAACATAAATCTCCCAATTCAGATTTAGCATTGATGGCTAAAGGGAAGAAGTCCTTCAAATGCAAATAGTGGGACAAAAATAAAGGCAAAGAGCCACAGGTAAAAATATTTCAAAGTAGACCTTTACCAAGGACAAATGGAAAATCAAGTAGAGATGATGTGTGTTATTATTATGGAAAAACTGGTCATTTTGCTAAAAATTGCATGAAAAGAAGGTCTAATCAATTTAAACGAAGAAGGCAATTAGGAATTTATGTTGATAGAGATGAAGCAAATAGTCATGATTTTAGCAATCTTAAATTATTTGTGTCCAATGCTGCTTTATCAGTAGAAACGGATGATGATAATTCTTGGTTTATATATTCTGGTGCATCAATCCACATGTCATGCAAAATAGATTGGTTTGATACTTATTGTGAAGTTAATGATGGCACACACATCTATTTAGTAGATAATAGGTCACATGAAATTAAAGGATATGGTGATATAAGTGTTATGATGCCTAATGGACAAGAAAACAAATTCAAATTGTGGTGTATGTTCCAAGATTAAAGAAGAACTTAATTTTAGTCTCTACTATTACAGAACAACATTTAAAAGTTGAATTTGTGAAATCACATTGTTTGGTAAAGGATGTGCAAGACAACTACAAGGTTGTTGCAAAAAGAATGAGAGTTGGAGGATTATATAAGTTGGATGCAATGAATAATGGGCATCAATATTTGGCATCAATAGGCATGTCAAATATAGAGCTTTGGCATCAAAGATATGGACACTAAAATCATAATGACCTAATTTTACTACAAAAGAAATTGATGGTAGACGGCCTTCCAAATATTGAGGCTGAACACTTTGAATGTGAAGGTTGCGCACTAGGAAAACAACACAGGGAAGAATTTCATGTACATGAAAATAGAAGAAAACGTGAAATAATTGAACTAGTGCATACTGATGTGTGTGGCCCAATACAAACTAAGTCACTTGGTGGAGCATATTATTTTCTTATATTTATTGATGATAGCACTACATACACTTGGATGTACTTTATAGGAAACAAAAGTGATGTGTTTGAATAATTTAAAGAATTCAAGAGTATGGTTGAAAGGAAAATAGGAAAGAGCATTAAAATTCTTCGATCAGATAAAGGTGTTGAGTACACTTCGGGAGCTTTCTTCAAATACTGCAAACAAAATGGAATTATGCAACAATTTACAGTACCACATACATCTCAGCAAAATGGAGTAGTTGAGAGAAAGAATAGAACATTAGTTGAATGCGCTTGTAGAATGTTAAAAATTAAAGGACTTTCTAATAGTTTTTGGGCTAAAGCTATTAATACAGTTGTATGCCTCAAAAATAGAACCCCTGCAAAGTATCTAGAACACAAAACACCATTGGAAGCATTTTATGGTTTTAAACCTGAAGTTAGTCATTTAAGGATATTTTGGATGCAAGGCCTTTGCTCATATTGCTAAAGAGGATAGGAGAAAATTAGATGCTAAAAGCTATCAAATGCATTTTTATTGGATATTGTACTGATAAAAAAAGCATATAAAATGTATTGTCTAAGTACTGACAAGGTCTTTGCAAGTAGAGATGTTATATTTCATGAGCATGAAAATAAAAAAATAAAAGAATATGAACATAATGTATGGAAGCCTCCTTATGACAACTTTAAGGAATAAGAAGTTGTGGAATCTCAAGAAATCATGGACATTCCATAAGAATTTCAAGAAGTCAAAGTCCACGAAGAAGTGATGAAGGCACTCCATAGATAAGAAGAAGAGGAGAAGGTACTCCACAGTGTAATGAACATCTAAGAAGGTCAACACGTCAAACTCAAACCCCTATCACGTATAAAGATTATGCCTTAATGTCTTAAGTAATGACCTTTTTTTAGCCTTTAAACTATGAACAAGCTAAATATCATAAAGAATGGATGGAAGCTATGAAAGAATAATGTGACTTTATAATGAAAAGTGAAATTTCGGAATTAACAGAATTACCTGAAAATAAAGGTCCTCTAGGATCAAAATGGTTGTACAAGAAAAAATTTAATGCAGATGGTAGCATAGAAAAGTATAAGGCAAGATTGGTTGCAAAAGGTTACTCATAAAAGGAAAGTATAGACTATGAAGATACCTTTCTCCAATTGCAAAAATGAATGCCATCAGAATAATGATAGCATTGGCCACTAAATATGATTGGAAGCTACATCAATTAGATGTGAAGTCAACTTTTTTAAATGGGGACTTAAAATAGGAGATGTATCTTGTTCAAATAGAAGGACTTGTAAATAAGGGACAAGAACATATTGTATGCAAGTTAAAAAAGGCCTTATATGGGCTAAAACAGGCACCCAAATCTTGGTATGAAAAAAACGGCAAGTTCTTCTTTCAGAAGGGATTTAAAAAAAGCAAAAATGATCCCAATTTGTATGTTAAGTTAGATAAAAATGGAAATATAGTATTAATCTCTATATATTTTGATGATCTAATAATTACAGAGAGTGTTGATAAATTGATTAAAGATATAAAAAAGAAGTTATCACAAGAATTTGAAATGAAGGATCTTGGACATATGCATTATTTTCTAGGCCTTGAAGTATGGAGAGATGATGGAAGGACTTTAATCACACAAAACAAATATACAAATGAGGTACTAACGAGATTTCATATGATAGGATGTAAATCAGTGAGTACCCCATTGGAACAAAGTGTCAAATTAAGAAATGATGATGGAACAAAGGAGGTGAGTGAAACATTGTATCGACAATTAGTGGGAAGTATGAATTATCTCACTACCACCATACCAAACATTGCTTATGCAATAAGCATACTTAGTCAATTCATGGCTACTCCTCATGAAAGCCATTGGATAGCTGTCAAAGGGGTCCTTCGATATTTAAAGGGAACTGTCAATTTTGGTATTGAATATGCTAATGCTTGTAATGTTGAATTGACAAGTTATTGTGATTTTGACTGGGTCGTAACTCGAGATGATAGGAAATCTACCACTAGATACGTGTTCAATATAGGATTAGGAGCTATATCATAGAGCAGTAAGAAACAACCAACAATTTCCTTGTCATCAACTAAAGCAGAGTATAAAGCATTATGTAGTGCCACCTATGAAGTTATATGGCTCAAAAGGATACTTGAAGATGTTTGCGAAGGTCAACAAGAACATATAATGATCAGATGTGATATTCAAAGCACCATCAAATTGGTGAACAATTTTGTATGTCATGCAATGTCAAATCATATAGAAACACAATATCATTTTGTAAGAGAAAAGGTCCAACTAAAGGAAATTGACTTAATATATTGTAATACAAATGAGAATGTAGCTAGCATATTCACTAAGCCTCTTGGGAAGGCCAAATTTGAGTTTTGTAGAAGTAAATTATGTGTTGTAGAAAATCCATACTATGTTGTAAGCCTAGCTAAGACTTAGACTAGTAGGCATGTCAATTAAGAGTATGTTTGTGTCTTATGTATTGTGCTATAGCGTATTTTGTGTGTTTGGAATATGGTTGGAATTAAGGGGGAGTGTTGGATAAACAATAATTCCAACACCTACTGCATTAAATGCTCAGTTGTCTCGTAGTTTTTGGAGATTTCTTTAGCTTCTTGAATAATCCATTGCCACCGACAATGTAGGCGATCGAGAAGCTTCTTCAATATGTATAAAAACCCTTCTTTGGTAATCAAATGGCCAAATTATGTTCAGTATGTGCGTTCTCTAATTCATATGCCATTCTCTTGAAAAAAATATTGGTTATATTAATGATAAGAATATACCAGTATATATGCTCATAAATTGACTCCTTAGAATCTAACTAAGATTTTTTCATCCAAAATCAACTCAATTTAACCTACATATTTACAACCAACCACTAAAATTTAAGGGTGTAATTTTATTTTCACTTGTCGCTATTATTATTTTATATTTTTTATTATTTTTTATTAATGGTAAATATGCTTTAAAAAACTAAAATATGTCAACCATGATGTCAAATTCCAATTCGAGGCCTGCTCGCGAGCTCTAGCATCCATCGTTGCAAGTGAAGCCTAGAAGTAGGAATGACCGCATCTGGAGATACATATTTCAAAAGTGATTTCCTGGAATATTTTTTTGAAATGAGAATGGTTTGCACTTTCTAATTAATTTCGTAGAAACATATATTCACAATTTAAGAGGTTTAATTCTTTTTTTTAAAACATGTCCCATTAACATTTTAATTTTTTTATTAACCATAAATATGTTGAAAAAAAGTACAATACATTCAACATGACATTAAATTCCAATTCCAGGTCCGCTTGTGAGCTCCAACAACCATCACAGGATCCAAGCCCAGAAGTCACAATGACTGCATCCAGGGATACATAACTTTTTTTTGAAATTAGAATGAGTTTTCACTTTTGAATTAATTTCCTGGAAACATAGCCTTTGCTCATGAGAATGAATTATATCTCTATATTAGATTTGGTCTATGAGATATTAATAACAATGAGTCAGTCACTATATATATATATATGTGTGTGTGTGTGTGTGTGTGTGTGTGTGTGTGTGTGAGATTGAGTCTGCACTTTCTATTTAATTTCCTTGCGAGAAAGTCTTTTTCTCATGAGAATGCATTATATCTATTTGTATATTAGATGGGGCATATGAGATATTAAGAATATATAAAATTGATTAGTTTTTTAATTTTTAAAGAAATATCATATAGCACAATTATATTAGTAAATATGGTTGATATAGGTTGAGGTCATTTTCATATGCCTATTTCCTTACAAAAGGGGGAAAATGACTCAGTTCGGCATATATCAACCATATTTGCTAATGTTATTGTGTTAGTTGAGGACCAACATGTGTGGGGTGGATTTGTTGACCATGGTTGAAGACAGTTGATGAGTTTGATCATGGTTGATGATGTTGACCAAGGTCGAACATGGTTCACAGAGGTTATATAAATTTGACCATGATCAACCATTAATGTAACAAAATATTAATGTTACTTCAATTTAATAATGTTACATTAATGTCACCCATTCTTAACTAAGGTTGAGTATGTTTAACCATTTTAACCATGATTGACCATGGTTTTCCATATTGAGCATGGATTGACTATTGTTATTCAAGGTTGATTATGGTCAACTAGAGATGACTATGGTTAGTCACTTTTGATCATCATTAACCATTGTTGACGACTACTTATGATGGCTCGCTAAAGTAGATAATTGAGAGTGGTTGACTATTGTCAACCCTTTTGAACAAAGTCAACTATGGTTGATGATGGTTGACCATGTTGAGCATAGTTATCTACAAGCTACAATAGTTGACAATGGTCAACCACTGTAAAACATGGTGACCATAACTAGCTATGGTCACCTTATATAGTCAACCTTAATATTATTATTATTAATCAACATTATTAAGCCTTATTGAGATATCCTAATATTATTATTAAATATTAAACTTTATCCATAAACCCTAATATTAATATTATTAATAAACCCTATTAATACTAATATTAATGTTATTAACTTTTATAGTAATAATAATATATTCAATCATATAATAGTAATATAGTCGTCATTATTATTATTATTATTGTTGTTGTTATTATTATTAAACCTTGACTTTGATTGACAAAGATTAATCCGAATTTAAACAAGAACGGAACAAATTATAGATATAATCATAATTACAAAGATGCAGTAGAAATAATACTTCATTTCATTAATATCAAATACTGAAATATGCTTACAAACATAATGGAAATAAGACTAGATTCGATAATGGTAGCTTATCTCTGAGAAGAAATGTGGCAGCTACATGCCTTTGAACTGTGTTACAATGAATCTCGAAGGCCTATTAACTATTGAGAAATAATAGAAAACCCTAAGCATCCAAAAACCTAACCCTAGGAGATGAAGTGCCAAAACTATGGGGCCCGTTTGGGTAAATTGGTACATCAACTTTCCGTAGTCGTAACTTTGGCATATGATATCTGTTTGACGTGCACAATAACTCGTTAGAAAGATCTATTTGAACACTACAACTTATGACCAACCAATGCTAAGTTAAGATTCGTGTTAGATCAAAGTTTCCCAAAAAGCATCGTTCAGAGCCTCAAAACGGCTCCGAAAGTTCAAGACCCGAAAACTTCCAAAAATAGTAACTTGTGTTACAATTAAGGAAACTGAAAAAGTGAAAGAGACAATGGTGGGGGTCTCAATGGAATAGGCGGGTGGCCACCAACATCCACCTAGATCAAACATTGAATTTGGTTGACTAAAGTTGACCTTGATTTACGTTGGTCAACCATGGTTGACTATAATTCAGTATGGTTGAGTTACATTGATTGATGATGACTATGAGTGAACAATGTTAAGTATTGTCAACTATGGTATATATAGAGTTAACCAAGTTTGATCATGATCAACTATCAATAATATATTCAATTTAATAATATATTCATTTGACTTTAGACAATCATGGTTGACTATACTAGAATATGGTTAGTATAGTCAACCTTAATATTATTATTATTAGTCAACATATTATTATTAATAAACCTATTTAAATATTTATTGTCATTGACCAAGGATGAGTTTAGTTGACCAAGGTTTATAATGTTTTACTTTGGTCAACCATGGTTAACTATTAATTGAATATGGTCAAGTTATGTTGACTAAGGACAACTACGAGTGAATAAGGTTGATTATTGTTAAATATGGTAAATATAGGGTTGACCAAGTTTGATCATAGTCAACTATGTAAACATTAACTGTAAAGGTTGATTTTGTTTGACTATGTTTGATTATTAATATTAATCAATAATATTAGTAGGTTGTTATGTTTGACCAAAGTTGAAGAGTGTTGACTGTCAAACATAATCAACCCCATTTACTAATGGGGTTGACTAATTTTGTCATGTCACATTACAATGTTAGATAAATTGCAGTGTAATTAACATTGTGACAATGTTTATCACATTGTGATGTTGGATAGATTTCCATACCATTCCAATGTCACAACATGTTTGTTTATTAATATTAATCAATGATATTAACATGTGATTATGTTTGACTAAAGTTAAAAAGCATTAACTGTGAAACATAATAAAAATAGTCGAACATAGTTAACCACAATAGTAAATGTGGTTGACTAATTTTGTAATGTTGCATTGTTGCATTGGATAAATTGCAATGTAATGTAACATTACAACAATTTTTGTCACATTGTGACATTGGATATAGATTTTTTTACCATTATAATGTCACAATATTAATAGTAATATTATTATTAGTTGTCAACTTTATTAATAATTGAATTTAGGTTTCTGTGATCCATATCATGAAAAGTAAGAAAAATTTCAGTAAAAATCACATCATTAGAGTTTTGTCGACACGTTTCGAACCATCTAGTGTGGTTCATCTTTAGGATGAACCACACTGGATGGTTCAAAATGCGTCGACAAAAAATTATTAATATTAATGTTGTTATTAATAAACATTTTAAAATTTTGATTATGACCGACCTATGATGAACATAGTGGACCAAGGTTGATAATGTTTGACTTTGTTCAATCATGGTTGAGTATAAGTGAATATGGTTGAGTTATGCTGACTAAGGATGATTATGAGTGAACAAGTTGACTATTGTTAAATATGGTAAAATAGGGTTGAATGAGTTTGTACATGGTAAACTATTTAAACATTAACTATGAAGGTTGAATTTGTTTGACTATTACTAAATATTAATAATAATAAGTGATTATGTTTGACCGAAGTTGAAGAGAGTTGATTGTCAAACATAGTTGAACACAATTAACCACATTAATAAAATAATGTGTTTTAAACCATACTAATATTAATATTAATATTATTAAACATTTTTAAACATTGACTATGGGTGAGCATGGTTTAACTGTAGGTGAACATGGCTTAACCAAGTTCAAATTTAACCATGGTTGACCACAATTTTCCATGATAGATTATGGATGTCTATATTGATAATGAATAACTAAAATTGACCATGTTTTATCATGGTCGCCTAGGTTGACCATGTTTGACCATATTAAACATTGTTGTCCATGTTGAGCATGGGTTAACCATGGTTTTCAAAGGTTGATTATGGTGAGTATGGCTGACCAAAGATGACCATGATTAGCTTAGGTTTCCCATGGTTAAACACGAATAACGATGTTTGGCGATGGTCAACCACGTTGACTAGAGTAAACTGTGGTTGATAATGGTTGGCCATGGTGACCATAGCTAACTCTGGTAAATCATAGTTAACCATAGTCAACCATGGTGATGATAGTTGATGATAGTTGATGATGGTTGATTTTCACTAGACTATGTTTGATCATATGTGACTATTGTTAAACATCATCGACTATGTTATGCCTATAGTTAATTATTGTTTGATAATGGTTGACCATGGTTGACTATGATTTTCCATGCTCACCTTATTTAAACATTACTGACTATGTTTTGACTATGAGTGACTATGTTTAACAATTGTTTGACTATGATTAGCTATGGTTAATTATAGTTGTCCATGTTCACCATGTTTAAACATCATTGATTATGTTTTAATTATGATTGGATATGGTTAATGATTGTATGACTATAGTCGACCATGGTTTGAATACAATTTGACTATGGTTGAACATATTTTAACTATGAATTTTCTATAGTTGACCATGATTTGACTATGGTTACCATTGCAATGGTGGTTGTTGATGGTTAACCATATTCTGAAACCCTATGGTTTATTTGTAACTATCATATATGAACTTGATAAATCTTATATGCCACTATGGTTTGTGATGGCTCACTATAGTTTAAACATGGTCAATCATCCCCATCAACTATAAGTCAGCATGGTCAAACATAGTTAACCTTGGCCATCCACTATAGGCCACCATGGTCAGCCATGGGCATCCACTATGGTTCAATAAAGTTCACTATGGCTCACATATACATAGACCTGTTGAGGCCTCGACAATCATTGTGTCAACACGGGGGAAACCCACCCGGTCCGGACCTTAAGACAACTACTTTTCCATTTAGGTAGTGGCTCCGACTGGGGATAATGAGACTAGTTTCCCAATGAAAGGTTATTGAATGAATGCGTAATTATTATAGTGAAGTGAAATCGATGGATTTGTAGTAATGAATTAAATGGAAAACATATGCATTAATCTACTCTATAACCCAAGATTCTTTAACATTTATCTGGATGCGATCTATAATGATTTTCCTTAGTAAATGAAAATATAGATTTCTCAGGAAGCAAGGGTTTCTGCAAATCTAGGGCTAACAGCGGCGAGTCTGTAAGAGGGGCGGCAATGGAGACAAGTGCAGGAGAGCAAGTCTTCTGCGCGCAACCGGGTCTGCGACAACATAAAAAGAGGAGGAAGGTTATATAAAACAGGGAGGAGCTGAAAGACGCCATGGCAGGGGAACCAGGGAGGGGAGAGATCCCCTCCTACAAAAACGTGATAGTGGGAGAATCAAGTGGAAGCGGAATACAAAGAGACCCAAAGGAAAACAACAAAGATGCGCCAGTAATGGGAAATCGATGGCAAACAAGACTTGGAGGCAGATGTCTACCCAGAGCTCTGAAAAAACCAAGGTTCGTAATTCCTAACAACAAACTTGAAGAGTACAGATGTTATATGAGGGATCATGCTTTGATATGTAAGTTTGTAGGGTTTTGGCCTTCGGAAAAGGACCTGGTAAAGTGGATACAACAAAGATGGAAGCCGAAAGGGCATATAGATCTAAAGCTAGGGGCAAAGGGCTTTTTCACAGTGATATTTTCAAACTTAGAAGATAAGGAAAGAATCTTTGAAGGGGGACCGTATTTCATGAATAACGCTAGTTTATTTATGAGGCATTGGGAGGACTGCTACAATCCAGACCATGAAAAGATGTTAGCAGCACCCATCTGGGTAAGATTGTTTGGCTTACCAATGGAGTTCTGGGATCCTGATATTCTGGAAGGCATAGGCAATACAATCGGGACTTTTGTCAAAGTAGCAGAGACAACAAAAAGAGGGAAGTATACATCCTATGCAAGGATATGCGTATATATGAATATAGCAGAACCACTGCTAGAGTTCATAGAGTTAGAATACCATGATGAAGTATGGCAGCAACCGATGGATTACGAACATATACCCTTCAGATGCAGAAGGTGTCATGAATATGGCCATCTCTTCAAACAATGCCCACTGAACGATGTAGAGGAAACATCAAGGAAAAAAGAAGAAGAAAAAAGGAGGACAGAAGGTACAGAAGGAGGGGAAGAGGGTTTCCAGGAAATACCCAGAAAAAGAAGACCAGGGAAAGAAACGATAAGAATGCAACAACCCGTTAAAATAGTGTCAGTAGAATGTCAAAACAAGTTCAAGGTCCTACATGAAGAAGAAGGGGACATGGGAAAATAAGAAAACATGGAGGAACCTATGGAGCTCATACAAAATATAAAGGAGCCAGACCTAAACCAGGGTAGTATGGCAGGAGGAGGAGCAGAGGAAAGCATGGATATGACAGTAGAACAACCTTAGACGGAGATCAACCCCCAGAAGGATAGTGGAAGTGAGGAGGAACGAATAATGAAAAGGTTGTTACCAGACTGGAAAAATCTTGATGAAAGGTTTATCCCGGAAGCCCAAAAGAAATTGTATAAAGAGACATTCCAGAAATACAAGGAAAAGAAAGGAACTACTCTAGCAAATCAACTGGATCAAACAGGAACGCAAGGAACTCCAAGTTTAGGAATGGACAGCTCTGGCAAAGGCGGTAGGAAAAGAGGGAGGCGGACAATGAACGAAACCATACAAGCGGTTGGAGAAATACTGGTTAACTCAGGCAGAGTCATACCTCTCTCAGAGGTATTTCAACAACCCTCTAAAAAGTTATAAAATGATAGTCACAAGTTGGAACATTAGAGGCCTTAACAGTAAAGGAAAACAGAGATATCTGAAGGACAGGGTGAAGAAAGATAAACCCAGTATAATGATAATCCAAGAAACGAAGATCAGCTCCCAAAAACTAGAAGACATAATGAGAAAACAAAAAATACATTATGAGGTGATGGGTCAGGATGCGAATGGCACGGCAGGAGGTCTAGCAATCCTCTGGAATCCTGAAGAGGTGCATTTTGAAAATTGGATAAGCTTACCCCGAATCCTCTCAGGCTTATTCAGATTGATAGGGTCATCTGAGTGGATTCTCGTCACAGGTGTCTACGGTCTGCACATACCAAGGGAATGAAAAAACTTCCTTAAAAACCTTTCAGGTTTGAGGTCTTCTGGCTCAGGAATCCACAGTTTATATCTAAGGTAGAGGAATGGTGGACTCAAAGTCAACAAAAAGGAAAATGTAAGATACTTACTTTTCAGCTAAAGCTCAAAGAACTCAAAGGGAAAATAAAAAAATGGAACAAGGAGGAGTTTGGAAACATATTAATGGAAAAGCAGAGACTAGAGCAAAAAATGGAAGAGATACAACAAAAAATTATTATAGAAGGATGAAACGAAGAGAGAAGCAGAGAGGAGGGAATCCTAATTAGCCAACTTGAGGAGCGGAGGAAACAGGAAGAGATCCTATGGAAACAAAAGTCCAGGATAAATTGGCTCCGCGAAGGCGAAAGGAACACAAAGTTCTTTCACCAAGCCATGATCCAGCATAGGCAAAGGAACATAATTTTCTCCATCAAAAACGAAGAAGGGGAGAGGATAACAGAACATGAAGGAATTGAACAGGTATTAGTAGGGTACCATAAAGACCTGCTGACGGAACCACAAGTGGACAGAGGAGCGGCTACAGAAATAATCTGCAAGGAAATCCCAAAGATAATAACGGAGGAACAAAATATGGCATTGATGAGGGCAACAACGCTAGAAGAAGTGGAGGAAATTGTGAAGGGTATGAAGAAAAACAAGGCCCCAGGACCGGATGGATATACAACGGAATTTTACTAGGCAGGCTGGCATTTTCTTGGACAAGAGATACTGGAGGTGGTAGAATAATCTCGCATTAATGAGAAGGTATGGCTGGGTCTTAACTCTACTTTTTTTACTCTGATTCCTAAAATGCTAATTCCGAAACTGCCCACGATTTTCGCCCAATTGCCCTCTGTAATATAATTTATAAAATAATCGCTACATTGCTGGCTAAAAGACTAAAACCTATTCTCTCTAGTATAATATCCCTAGAGAAAACCAGCTTTGTGGAGGGAAGACAAATCCTTGATGGATTAGTAGTTACCCAGGAAGTGATCCATTCTCTAAAGAAAAAAAAGCAGAGGGGGATGATGATCAAACTAGATTTGTCAAAAGCTTACGATCGCCTAAACTAGAAGTACCTCAAAGCAATCCTTATGGCTTTTGGGTTCAGTAACAGATGGATAGACTGGGTTTATAATATGATATCAACGCCTAACTTCTCTATAATGTTGAATGGGTTGCCAACTTCGACCTTCAACGCCACAAGAGGATTAAGATAGGGGGACCCCTTATCTCCTTTTTTGTTTATCTTGGCTGCGGAGGGTCTGGGAAGGTATTTCAAAAAAGAGATGAGGGAAAGAAAGATCAAAGGGCTGAGGCTATGGGGAAGCAACCTGCCTATCACACACCAGCAGTTCGTAGATGACATCATGCTTTTTTGTGAGGTCTCTCTAAAGGAAGTAAGGGGAGTAAAAAGGATTTTGGATATGTTTATGGAAGCCTCGGGCATGGAAATCAACAAAGATAAATCTTGTACATTTATCTTCAATGCCCCAGAAATGATCAAATCTCATTTAACCAGAACGCTGGGATTCCGATATGGAGAACTACCAACAAAATACCCGGGGAATCAACTAGATGTAAATCCTACAAGAATAGCAAACTGGCAGCAAATAATAGAAAAACTCAAGAATAGACTTGCGAATTGGTCCTTTCGCTCGCTGAACATAGCAGGAAGATTTGTGCTCCTGAAATTCATACCAATCTATCCTCTATCGGTCATGGCTTCTCCCAAAGGTGCATGTACAAAAATGAAGGAAAATTTCGGAAAATTTATATGTGGAGGACCAAAACAGCAAAGGAAATGGGCACTAGTATCGTGGAAAAGTCTGACAAAAAGAAAAGAAGAAGGAGGTCTAGGACTCCGAGACCCGAGCATCCTAAACCAAGTTCTAGGAGCGAAGCTGTGGTGGAGGTGGATGAGGGGAGGAAATGACTTATGGAAAAAATAATGGACACAGAAATATAATATGCCCTTAACATCAGAAGGCATCATCGGACTAGAGGAAACCCGAAAAGGATCTACAATATGGGAACTGGCAAGCCAGAACAGAGACATCATAAACAAATATGCCTTCTGGGAAATAAGGGGAGGAAGTACAGCTAGAGTTTGGGAGGAGGCATGGTAGCAAAGAGACAGAATGGTCAGTATCCAAGCTCTACAAAGTACATATCAGAAGGCTGTAATGGAGGGGTTAGAGTATGTAAGAGATTACTGGAAAGAAGAGGAGCCAGAAGAGACATGGAGAACATGGAGAAAACTAGAAGAATGGGATGAAAATATAGATCAGGAGCAGAAAGGGATATTTGTAAAAGAATTGGAGTCAAGGAAAATTAAAACTAGATCGGGACAGGATATTCTTAGATGGGGAAATTCCACAAGAGGGACCTTCATAGTCAAAGAAGCTTATTATTTAACAACCCGCCAGGAGAGAGAGGAGGAAACTTTGGATGTGGGATAAGCTTCAGAAACGGGGTTTCCAGGGACCTCCGAGATGCAGCCTTTGTAAACAGGAGAATGAAACACAGGAACACATTCTAAACTCTTGCCCATTTGCTCAAAAACAGTGGGTTGAAGTCAGGAACCTCTTTGGAAAATCTAATAGGGACCCTCTGGATATAAAAAATACCATCTTCCAATGGCGAAAGGGCCAATTCTCATGCTCAGTTCTAGGGAGAACCTGGAATCTAGCCATAGGTTTTGTTATATGGCTTCTATGGAAGGAACGAAATCGAAGGATCTTCTTAGACAAAGCCAATCCACCAGAAAAGATATGGAGAAGAACGCAAAAATTAATTAGGGAGACTGTTCTGGCTGAGACCTGGGAGGAAGAGGATTGGAGAGCGAACCCTGATGAAGGACGAATCCTAGCTAATCTAAATATGGAATATGGTATGGTGTATCCCTTGAAAGAAAGACAGCAACAATCTCAGACTCAGAGTCTAGAGCAATTCAGTTATCCCGGGAAAAACTTCATTAAACTGAATTTTGACAGGGCTTCCAAAGGAAACCCAGGGTCGACAGGCTTTGGAGGTATCTTTAGAGACAGTGAGAGACGCACTAGATGGGTGTATGCGGACTGGGGAGGCATAATGACCAACAATGAAGCAGAATTGATGGTTGTATACCAGGGTCTTAGAATAGCAGTAAGAAATGGCTACACAAATCTGGAAATTGAAGGCGACTCGCAGATAGTAGTTGAAATTCTTAGAAATCTCAATAATGGGAAGGATTGGGATCAAGTTGCAAGGAGCTGGAGGACGGCAGGGATCATTCAAGACTTGGCAGACATATTGAATATAAAAGCATCAACCATGTTAGGCGAAAAGGAAATAAAGCTGCAGACTTCCTTGCAAATTGGGGATGCAAAGAACAGGGAGAAAAGGTGGATAGCATCTGGCCAACAGTAATGAACAAACCAGGATGGGAGAACCTCATCACAATAATCACTCAGGACCATAATGAAACCACAGCTCTATAAAAAGGATCCCCAGAGGCCCCCGATCGGGGTGAAAATGATGGCGATGAGGATGATTAAAATGACGGGGGTGAAAGGCCATGATAAGCCATATGGTATACGGGTAATGATGCCGGTGAATAGGAAGATCCACAGAGGGGATATAATCCCAAGGAGGAGCAGAGACGGAGTAATGAAAGTCAGAAGTGGTGGTAGAAACGCTTCAGTGATGGGACGTGGGTACGATGGCACAGAAGTAAGACGAGGAGGAGTGGGCGATTATGGAAACTGCAGGTGGCAGAGGGAAGTGGGGAAGAGGAACGAGGATGGGCGGCAAGGAAAAAAATATGAAGAAGGGAGGAGGTGCGAGGGAAGGAATTTGGTAAATGCAACCGGAGGGAGAGTGCAAAGAAGCAGGGTGGTGGAGACCATAGCAAGGATTAAAGCAGGAAGGAGAAGGTAGAAAGACAGACCACCCATCACCGAAAGGATTGGACGAAAGGCAACAGTGAGAAGAATGAGGAAGGAAGCGACTGAGGCGAGTAGGGGCGGAAAGGGGACGGGCAAGGAAGGAAATATGGTTGATTCTTAGGAAGAAATGGAATAGTATCAGACTGGCATGGACGAGCCGAAAGAAGAAGAGGAGATGTATAACTCAGAACAGGATGGCCAAGAGCAGCCAAGGAGGAGTGTAATGGGGAAAGGGAAGTCCCCTAAGGAAAGGTATCAGGGAGAAACGAAGAATAGAGAGAAGAGAGGCAGAGGATGAAGAGCGGAAGGTGACATTGGTGGCCCTTACGGCATAACGGGTCAAGGTAGCAAGGGAAAGGATGATAACAAAGGGAGCATAGGACGAGGACAGAGCCGAAGAGGTAGAGGGAGAGGAAGGCCAACTGGAAATTAGGAGAGAAGGGAACCATCACCGGTGGGTAAAAGAAGGGACAGGAAAACGCTGAAGTGGAGGGTCCAGTATGCAAAGAGGGCTTACAGCGAAAACACCGACGAGGACATCTGGAAAATAATCCAGAGAATGGAGGACGAAGCTACTCAGGGACAGTCGGAATCCGAAATGGACGACTGGGAATACATGTTTCCAGATCCAGGGAATACTACAGGGCGCATTTCCCTGTGCAAACAGGCACTACATGTGTACTGGGTTATGAAGAGGCTGTTGGCAAAAGCCATGGAGCAGGTTGCTATGGAGATGGCTGAATTGGCCCAGGGAATTCCTAACCTGAAAAAAGAGATGCAGAACATTCAGGTAACCCTTCTTATGCAGGATAACAAACTGGAAGAGATAAAGCAACAGATAAGGAAGATCAACTCAGGAATAAAGGAAGAAGGTGACCAGCTGGAAGCCATGGCAGACTGATACTTGGAGATATGTATAAATTTTCATAGTTAGGATGCAGAGAGCTAGTTCTAATTTTTGTTATAATATATGATGCAGATAAGAGTTAGTAGTAATCTCTTTGAATGTTTAGTATACTTAGCTTGGACAAGAAGACTCAGCATTTTTTGTTTTTGGATGGCTGTTAAAAACTTAAGGTGGCCAACAGACCCGGTTTCCCTTCGGGGCGGGTTGAGGCCACCATGTGCATGTACAGGTTTCAACTCGAATTAATAGAATATGAATGGTCCCATGTTAGCTTACAAAAGAAAAAGAAAATATAGATTTCTCAAACACCAATGGAAATGAAAATATTTCAATATGATTACTTTGATTAAATAGTTAATCAAAATATGTGTATAATTCATATCACATTCAGAATATCAAAGCAAATTGTTTAACATGTAAAAAATATCAATAACAACATGATAAAAGATTAATACATGTAACATTGTTCGTTAAATACCATGTAATAAGAAATCTGAAAAGATAAATTCACTATTTACTTATGAACAAATAGAGATACAATGATAGAAATACTAGATGCACATTACTCAGCTCATAAAATAAATAGCAACAGTTTAGTCCTTCTCACAAAGATGACTTCGGGAGTACAGAAATGCAACTTCTCAAAATTCTTTATGAAAATTCCTAAAACAATGTTCCAATCGTTCTATTGAGAAAAGTATGAAAGTATAGTAGTGCGAGCTTTCGTAAGCCTTTCTTCATAAAATTAAAGACCCTTATTTCATACAACAAGTAAGCTTAAATAACATAAAACAACTGAATCTATTGTGTAGAGCGTTGGGGGCATTTAAACAGATCCCTTCAATAATGATTAAAGGAAAATAGTTTTTTGGTAGAAATTTTTGAATGTGATTTGTTGTCTTCATTAGCTTTGTTTGTTCCATCGAATTATTTGGATGTTTGTCTGTCTGTTTGAAATGAAATACTACTTATCAGCACAACTATCCTCTTCTATCATGAACCTAAACATGGAAAACAAGAATAGATAAGCTAAAAATAAATGAGATTGATAAGCGAATTTCATTTGAAACAAATCACGTTTTGCAGGAAATCAGGAAAAATGTAGAGCATAATAAATTCCAATCACAACCATCATGGAGAGGAATGCAGAGTGAGGTCTGTGACAAGACAAGTCAGACTTTACGGTCTTATCGCAAAATCGCAATCACTTTTAGACTAGACCAGGGGTAGAACTTTGAATAATCGCAATCATTTTAGGACCTAGAGTACTCTAAACAAAATCCAAAGGGGGCTTTCTTAAAACATATCGCAATCAGAACATTGGAAAGGTGGATGGCTTGTTATAAACTATGTCCCTTTAAAACTTGTCATTGCGAAGTCCTGCGGTGATGTGGCAGTGTCGTTGCGAATGATGTCATGATGGTGATGTCACTATGACGTGGCGGATCCATGTGGCAGATGACGTGGTGATGGAAATGGTCTTATCGTAGATAGCAATTGGCATAGTAGGAGTCTTTAGAACATGTGTCATGCCTTACTGGTTTTTTTTTTTAGGGGGTTCAAAGTGGTGAGAGGTTTGTGAAGAGGGGAGTCTGAAAGAACGAAGGAGTGACATGTAGATATAGGGATTCGATGGGAAAACTACTTTTCGGACCCCTTTTTGAGAAACTTGAAATTGAGCGTAGGGGGGTCTAAAATCTTATCTGTCGTTGGTATAGGCGGATTATATCTAAGCTTCTCATTTTATAAGACAATTCTGGCTTTTTATTTTATCGCAATCGACGTTTGGAGAAGAGACAAACATGACATATGGTTTAAGTCCTGAAAGACTTGCTATTTGTGATGTACGGGATGACATGGAGGATGATGTCACATGTGACATGGATACGATGTCATTGATTGCAATCGCAATTGGTGGTGTGGATTGGGCTAGAATCTTTAGACTCTTGCGATTGCACAGACGTGGGGTTCTGTTAAATTGCATTAAATAATCCATGCAAGTCCGATTATATTGCATATCGCAATTGGTGGCGCAGACATCAGGTCTGGGTTGTCACAAATAAGAGATAGGTAACGGGACCTGGGAAATTGTTCTTGTGATTGCGCGGATGTGGGGTTTTAATGAAGTGCAGTTTACGATCTCGTTGGGTCTGATCTAATCGCAATCGTAAATCGACAAAGGTAAAGAAGCAGGAGGCAGCAGGCGGGACCTTTGGAAACTATGATAGTTGCAGATGTGAGTTTTTTTATGAATCACAGTTGATTTTCCCATTGGGTCTGGGCCTAATCGCAATCACAGTTAGTTAAGGCTAAGACTTAAGTTTTTTGGAACTTTTGCGATAGTCACGAACGCGAGATTTTATGAATTGTATTGAATAATCCCTGCGGGTCTGGTTTATATCACAATCAAAATGGAGTTGGTAGAGGGGAATTTTCCTTATGAAAATTGGTGATGCGAGGAAGCAGAATGAATCAAAGTTTATGAAGAATTTAAGCTTTGGGAATTAAAACTCTGATTATTTTGTTTTTAATTAAATAACCCATATTGTTTAATACTTATGGTTTTTTGAAGCCTAAGTGTAATTTTGGTCTTAGGGGCTATTTAAATTTGGTTTTATGGATAATCAAGGTTTAATACTTGGGTTTTAATTAAAAACCTAAGTATTAAACTTTGGTTATAGTTCTTTATTAACGTTTTTTTTTTGTTGATTTTCTATTTTTTAATTTTTTGGTTTTTTAAGTAAATAAAATCAAAGGCTTTTTAAAATTAAAGGATCCCTATTTTAACATAATAAATTTCTTAGGAAATTTATCATATATTAAAATGGGGGTTGTTGAATAGTACGACAAGATTCACTAGAAGAACCAATTATCTCTAATAATAATGATTTTTTTCAAAAATTCAGTAAAAATAATCTAAGTGGAAACTACTTTTCAAAATATTTAGATAGATAAAATTACTCTGACTATAAAACTCATTAAGGTGCAATTTCTTTAAAATCCCTTTCATGAATGAAAAGCTCCTATTTACTTGTATCAGTAATTAATCAGTGGTAAAGAATAAAGTAGGGGGCCTTTTACGACTTAGTTTGTAGTGTATTCGTTTGTCATAGGTAGAGCCACTGTTGCCAATAGACGTTCATAGCTTCAACAGGGTTACCTTTTAACCAACAACAATCCAATGTCCCATCCATTTAATAGTACAATAATTAGAGGTAATTTTTATTTTTCTTTTTTTCCTTTTTTGATGCTAAAAAGCCATTGTCTAGGGTTGGTGGCTAGATAACGACAGTGCCATTCACCGGTAATAATTAAAACTGAATAAGTTAGCTTGTGATGAGACCCCTTGTCTTACAATTAAAAATCATAAGTCCTTACCCTCATTTGGTGTTCAGTGTGGTAATGTCATTTTAATTGATTCCCTATGAACATGGTAAGAAAAACTCGTGATGAGACCTCTTATCTTTTTAGATTTATTATATTTTAGAATTACACTCTAAAAATTCTCTTTTTAATGGGTGATCCAAAATGGATCCTGAAACTTTCTAAGTCTTCATGAACTCTCTATAATTTATGCCAAGGATTAAAAATCTTGTGAATATCAAGCTTATCAGAGGAATCCTCATGACAATTGCTAACTGCGATCAACGGATCAACGAGCGTTGTTGATCAAGCGCGTAGAGCGGCGAACCATGGTAAGACGCGCTGTCGCGAATTAGCAAAGTCAGCGATGGTTTGAGTCCATGGGGGAAGAATCTAATATGAGATTAGTGACAAGTCGCTAATCGCATATCGCAGGGCAAACCCCTCAAAGAAGGAGAGCCACATGCGCTCGGACTCGAAAAATCATGAAATACAGTGGAAAGTGTTTCGGTTCCGTCCGAAGCGGGATTCCACAGAAACCGACAGGATATCGGAAGGGCTTTGAGCAGTAAGTGGTTTAGACCAAGTCCCGCTCGATGCCACACAGTGAGTGAAACGCGTCCAACGAAAGAGAGAGAAAATCGCTCACATTGAATAGGTAAACGTTGAGCAAGTTATCCACCCGTTATGTGTGATGAACGTAGGATCTGGAGGGTTTAGAACAATGGCAAAGATGTGACCGGATGGATGACTAGATTTGACGAAGTTATAAAGAAGATTGTGTGGGATTTTGAACTCCGACATGGATGATGAGTTGGCAAAGATTCATGTTTCACGGGCATTCTTGGAGTAAACGGAAATAATGGCCATTTCAAACGATCAAGTGTTTCCAGTGAACCTGACACACTCATCCGTTAAGAGAATAGGTGGCCACCTCCCTATAAGGTGTTATTTAGTTACTGTAACCGTCGAAAGAAGGCAATCGAACGGACAGAGGCAGGGAACCAAAAAGCTAAGAAGCAGAAACAAATAGTCAGGAAGCAGACTGGCTTTAAAGCCACAAACTAATAAAGAGTTGAGGGGAGGCAGCCCAGGAAGCAGTAAGCAGACCTAGAAGCAGAGAAACCAGAGCCGAGCTGACCTGAAGAAGCAAAGGCAGCAAGTGAACCAGGGTTAAGACAGAGACAGAGAGAGTCAGAGAGTCTGGGTACTCCAGAGAAAACTTGAGAGGTTCAAGTGAACTCCTCTGCATTTCCTATTAGGTATTGAGTCTCAGATTGGACTCATACCATTATAATCAACAGAGTAGGAGAGTCTGTGTACTCCAAAGAGACTTGGGGGATCCAAGTATAGTCTTACTGATTGTATCTATTGTGTGAGACTCAAATTGAGCTCACTGTAATAGGCAGAGCCACCAGAGGTTGGAGGCAGAGCCGCAGAGCCAGAGAGCTCTAATAGACTTCTAAAGAGCCATGAGGCTACAGTGAAGTTGCAGCATAGCAGGAGATCAAACGATCAAGCCGTGGCTGGTTGTCTGAGGTGTGTCGAAGATAGGAGAAGGAGTTCTAGAGACAAATGTAGAGTTCTGAGGGAGTGAGAGAAGCCAGAATCTCGAGAAGCTCAGAGCACTGACTGAAGGAGTCAAGTCTAGAGAAGCTTAGACCTATCTGTAGAATAAGGACAACCAGGGGTAAGATGGCATTCTAAGCCCATTGGTTCAACTATAAACCAGTGGATTTAAGTGTAGCACTTGTAAAAGAATTGAAGCCATAATCCCAGAGAGCCTAATCAGGTTGATTAGAGCTCAAGGAGATGTAGCCCAAGATATTAGGGTGAACTCCATATTATATTGTTGTCTTATGGCTTTGTTGAATTGCTTCTTTATTTACTGTTATTTGTGTTTCACATCAGCATAAGAAAATGAACATAAGCACTAAGTAGTCAAAAACAAATGCAAGCATACACCTTTATTTTCAAGCATTTCTTAATTACGCATTGGTTAATCATTAATACTTGGGAAAATTTAAAGCTTTGGAAGTGGGAGAGGCTCTTGTAAGTTAGACAAGAAGCCTAAGAGCCCCATTTTTAGATCAGGTGGTATCAAAGCTTAAGATTGATTAACCCAGCCTTCAAAGAAGGTTGTATCAAAATGCTTGATTGACAGGGCAAAGGTTGCTTGTCTGAAAGGTGTTTGGATAGTCAAGGATTGATTGCCTCATTGATTGTATGCTTGGTTGCAGATTGACTATTGCTTGAGTTTGCAGAGGTGAAGGAAATGCTATTAATAGCTCAGTCTAGGAAGGACAAGAAGGAAGAAGGGCTAGAGGCATTCTTCTATCTCAAAGGACCTCAGGGAAATCCTTGAAGCACAAAAGGTTGTTGCAAGAGATTAATGAATAAGCTCTTTAATAATCTTGTTTGAAGTTTTTTTGTGCATTTTGAAAATGACAACTTCTACAAGTGAGTTCTAAAATTATTCTTGCTCCCCAAATTCCTTTGATGGAGACATGAAGCAAGACTTGTCCACCATGATGGATATGGTGAGAGAAATGTATGAGGATGGAAGGAAGAGCAGCATACTTAGAGAGCAGTTGAATTCCATGGAGGAAGAGAAGTAGATGCTTTCTAGAAAATTGCAGGAAATGGAGTGGTAACTTCATATTGTAAATATGAACCTGAAAAGGATGCATGAGTTGGAGTCACAACACTTTTTTGCCAAAGAATCCTTGGCCAAGTATCAGCTTGAAGAAGAGGTAAACCATTCCTATTTGTCCTCAAATTCTTCTAAGAATGCTTCTATTGGTTCTTTTGAGAAACATACCAGAGGCATTTGTTCCAAGCTAATTTCCAAGATGGGCTATGAAGGAAAAGGATTGGGCAAACATGCACAAGGTATTGTTGAGCCCATAATGGTAGAGGAAAGGCCTAAGTATTTGGGTCTTGGCTATGGACAGTCTTATGGAGAGAGTTCCAAAGCTACCATGAAGGACATTGAAATAGTTCCAAAAAGGAGTTTCATTGCAGGTCCTCTACCTCAAAAGTGTGAGGATTGTATTCAGGAGGAATACAATAGCTCGAAACATCATTCGCAGGATGCAGGTGTTCAGAAGCACACACTTGAACCAGAGAGTTGTGGAAACTATGACAGCCTTGAAGAAAGTGATGGTGTTCCAAAGGGAGCCACTTCTTCATTTGCTTCACCTCCTCATGAAGGCAATAAAAGTGAAAGAGGCAGGTATAAGTCTGGTTCTAAACACATTCCTTTTGATTTTTTGAAGCATGGAAAAAGAATTGCATGTTCCTTTTGTGGTTTGGATAACCATTATGTTTCTAGATGTTGGAAGAGGATGGCCACATATAGGAAACTTTTGAAGGAAAAGAAGAAAGCAACCAAAGGTCCATAGGACAAGGCAAATCATGTTGTCAAAAGGATGCACATGTGTTGCACTTACTGCCATAAGAAAGGGCATCTTGCTGAAAGGTGTTGGACTTTGAATCCAACACTGCTTCCACCAAAGCTAAAGGAGAAGGTGGAAAAAGAAAATGGTAGGGATGGAAATAAAGATTCCATGATTGATGTGTTTCAGGATGATTCACATATTGATGCTGATGTGCAAACAAAGGAGGGACCTTTGAAATGGATTGGAAAGAAATGGTTAGAATTCTTGTCCAATTAAGACTACATGTCTATTGATGCATCTGTTTGCATTTCTTTGTGGAATAAATGCAAGTTGCAGGATCTTACCAAAATGTTAAATGGAAAGAAGTTGAGTAGGAAACTCACTTTATTGCTGCAACAGTGTGTTCATTTCAGCTTCGAAGGTACAGTGTACTTAAGCAAAATTTGAAAGATGGAATGCATGCATGAGCATGAGATGCATGTGATGTTGGCTTGGGAGAAGTTAACTTGGACTCCAAAATGGAGATAATGATGAAATGTTTCATCTTTTGGAAAAGAGTCCTAAAGGTCTTTTTCCTATATTCTTGACTTGAAGAGTCATTTGTTGTAAAGGCATGTTTTATTGGCTTGTTATCTAGTCAATCATTTGAATGCAGATATAAGGCATGGAAGGGTTCACAAGATGTGAAATATGTTTCTTTGTGGAAGCAGGAGTTGGTCCATCCAGTCGTTGTCTGTATGCCTGCTGTTGTTAACAGTTCTTGTTGGCAGCTTTTCAAACATGTACAAATGAAATTTTTGTGGAGCAGATGTACTTTCACAACAGAAGTTTTGCATGAAGTCAAGGAGGAAAACAGTTCTTCCCGAGACGACCAACCCATCCAAGAAGGGAAGTGGTCAGAGATTTTGGTTTAGAGGCACTATGCAAAGGCAAGTGTAGGGAGGCTGAAAGAAGAGGGTTTTGCTACTCTCATTGCTGCTCAGATCAGTATATCAGTCTTTTGGTGGACCAAAAGTTCTTTTAGTGGGAAGGTGTGATCCAAAATGGATCCTGAAACTTTCTAAGTCTTCATGAAATCTCTATAATTTATGCCAAAGATTAAAAATCTTTTGAAGATCAAGCTTATCAGAGGAATCCTCATGACAGTTTCTAACTCTGATTAGCGTGGATCAACGAGGGTCGTCGATCATGCATGCAGAACGACGGACCATGGTAACGCGCGCTGTCGCGAATTAGCAAAGTCAGCGATGGTTTGATTCAAAGGGGGAGGAATCTGATATGTGATTAATGACATGTCGCTAATTGCATATCGCAGGGCAAACCCCTCGAAGAAGGGGAGCCACACGTGCCTGGACCCAAAAAACCATGAAATACAGTGGAAAGTGTTTCGGTTCTGTCTGAGGCGGGATTCCACAGAAACTGGCAGGATATTATAAGGGCTTCGAGTAGTAAGCGGTTTAGATCGAGTCCAATCTGATGCCACACAACGAGTGACATGCGTCCAGCAGAAGAGAGAGAAAACTGCTCACATCAGATGGGTAAACGTCGAGCAAGTTATCTACCCGATATGTGCAATGACCATAGGATCTAGAGGGTCCAGATCAATGGTGGAGATGCGACCCGATGGATGATTGGATTTGACGAAGTTATAAAGCAGATTGTGTGGGATTTTGAAGTCCGACATGGATGATGAGTTGGCAGAGATGCGTGTTTCACGGGAATTCTTGGAGTAAATAGAAATAACAGCCATTTCAAATGATTGAGTGTTTCCAGTGAACATGACACGCTCATCCGTTAAAAGAATAGGTGGCCACCTCCCTATAAGGCGTTATGTAGTTACTGTAACCACTGAAAGAATGGATTCGAATGGACAAAGGTAGGGAACCAGAAAGCTGCGAAGCGGAAACAAAAAGTCAAGAAGCAGATTGGCTTTAAAGCCATAGACTGACAGAGAGTTGAGGGGAGGCAGCCCAGGAAGCAGTAAGTAGACCTGGAAGCAGAGAAACGAGAGCTGAGCTTACCTGAAGAAGCAAAGGAAACAAGTGAACCATGGTTAAGACAGAGACAGAGAGAGTCAGAGAGTCTGGGTACTCCAAAGAAAACTTGAGAGGTTCAACAAACTCCTCTGCATTGCCTGTCAGGTATTGAGTCTCAGATTGGACTCATACCATTATAATCAACAGAGTAGGTGATCTGGAATTTATCCAGGATAAAGAATGAAAGGTATTATAGACTCATGTGCATGGAGGTGCCTATGTTACTTATCCAACGAATCGATAAGATTACTAGAATACATAGACACTGAGGAAATCAGAGAAAACATAACAGTTAAACATGTAAACAAAATAAGTTTAATAAGGAGTTCATCTAATGCTCCTGGGCTACGTCTCCTGGTCCAACCTCTCAGTGGTGGCCTCTCTATTATGTTTTCAAGTAGAGTTTGTACAACAATGATCTCGATTCGAGTCTCACTAATAGAATGAAGTCAGTAGGAATGGAGTGCACAAAATCTCCTTACTGAACTCGACCTCTAAGGGTCACAGTAGTATGACAGGCCTATGCTGAGGAGCTTGCTTGAACCTCTCAAGCCTTCAATGGAGTACACAAGCTCTCTGACTCTCTCTGGCTCTGTCTAGCTCGATGCTGCCTTAAGGTCAACTTGGCTTCTACCCTCTATTCTCTGCTATTGGCTTTCTGCGTCTCTGTGTGTTGCCCCCTCTCTCTCTTTTCTTCTGTTAGTTCATGGCTTTAAAGCCAGTTTGCTCTTTGACTGCTTGTTTCGGCTTCCCGGCCTTCTGGTTTCCTTTCCTCTGTCTATTTGAATTCCTCTGCTCTACATCATCATCACTAGGTAATGCCTCACAAGGAGGTGGCCACCTGGTTGCTAACGAACTGGGTGTCAGATTCCCTGAATCATACTCGAATGGCAGTTAAATCTGTTTGCTTCAAGATCACCCGTGAACACAAATCGTTTGCCAACTCATCATCCACATTGGATGTCAAATCCCTATCATCTTGCTTTTTGGACCTGTCAAATCTAGTCGGTCATCGGGATGTATCTCCGCCATCGATATGGACCCCCCAGATCCTATGGTCGTCCTTCATATCGGGCAGACAAGTCGCACAACATTTACCCGTCCGATGCGGGAAGTTTTCTCTCTCTTTCGCCGGATGCGTGTCGATCGATGTGTGGCATCGGGCAACTCAGTCAAAACTGCTTACCGCCTTGAAGCCTTCTGATATCGTGCCAGTTTTGGGGAATCTATGCTACAGAACCTAAACAATTACTTTTTCAAATTTTATAGCGTTTTCGGGTCCGAGCGTTCCGGGGCTTTCCTTCATTGAGGGGGATGCCCTGCAATACACAATTAGCGCTTACCACTAATTGCGTATCAGAATCCACCTCTGTTTCTTGATCTGGCCTCCGGGTTTGCCAGTTTCGTGCCATTGCGCTTTACCATGGGCCAACAGTCTGTGCGCTTGACCAAGGGTCCTCGTTGCTCCGCTCTGGCCAACTCTACAATTGTTATGAGGATTCCTTCTGATAGCTTTGATCTTTTCTAGGACTTAAATCTTTTAGCACAATTGAAATAGTCATGAAAACTTAGAGAGTTTTAGGATCCAATTTGGATCACGGCCTTCCCACTGAAAAGGCTTTTGGACCACCAAAATTTGGTTTTCTTTCAAGCATCAATCAAGTGAGGGTATTGCTTCCTCTCTTGCTCAATTTCTATCCATTTCGCACTGCTTGGCTTTGAACCTTTGAGTCCGATTGTGAGGTACTCAACGTCACTCCTGCGTGTAGTTCTTACCTTCCTGTGCAGAACTACATCTTCCTGCAACTCGTTAAGATATTCAGGTAACAGATCATCAATAGAAGGCAACTGACTTTTCTCTTGGGGATCTTCAACTAATGAAGGTTCAAATAGTCTCAAGTTGTCTGCATTAACAACTGAGTAGATGTGCATGTAAGCTGGTAGATCAAGGCGAAAAGAATTCTCACCAATTTTCTCAAGTATCTTGAAAGGTCCATACCTTACCGGCTTCAGCGTCTTACTTTCACCTTGCATCATGTCTTTGCTGATATAAAGCCAGACTTGGTCACCAACTTGGAAACTATGCTCCATCTGATGCTTATCATGCCTTGCCTTGTACTTGGATTGGCTCTTTTCCAGCTGTTCCTATACTACCTGGTGAATCTCTTGGATTTGTTCAATGAACTTGGTTGCCTTGTCCACATCACTGTGTCCATCAACTGCTATGTCTTTACCAAAGACAAAATCCAAGGGAGACCTTGGTGTGAAACCAAAACAAGTCTCGAAAGGAGTTCTCTATGTAGAAGAATGTTTAGCTCGGTTGTAAGCATGTTGCACATAGCATAAATGTTCATCCCAAAGTTTGGGATGCTTGCTGCAATAGCCTTTGAGCAACTGGATCACTGTCCTGTTGACCACTTCTGTTTGGCCATCTGTTTGCAGATGAAAAGCTGTGCTTTTCTTCAACCTGGTGTCCATCAATTCCCACAAGTTTGACCAAAATTTTGCAACAAATCAGGTATCTCGATTAGATATTATGGAAGTGGGTAATCCAAAATGAACCCATACATGCTGAAAGAACAACTTTGTAGTTTGTTCAGCTCTAATATGTTTGTTACAAGGTATTAAAATGCACATTTTGCTAAACCTATCGACAACAACATATAAATAGTCATGACCTTTCCTAGATTTAGGCAATCCTCCAACAAAGTCCATGGAAACACTTTCCCAAGGATGAGAAGGAACTGGTAATGGAGTGTACAAGCCTAGTTTTCTATTGCTAGGCTTGCTTTTAGTACACATGGTACACCCTTTTACATATCTAGAAACTGTCTCATTCATTTTTGGCCAATAACAAAATCTTTGTAGCTGTGCAATCATTTTACTTACACCAAAGTGACCTGATATTAGAGAAGTGTGTGCTTCTTGAATTATATTTACACTTTCAGTTTGTGGAATGCATAGCTTCCCACAATGATACAAGAGTTGGTCCTTAATATGATAATCCAATTCTTCTACTTGTTTTCCTTGACTTAAAGTTGCATATAAATCTTTAAAATCTATATCTTGAGCATATTGTTCAATGTAGCTCTCATGCAATACTAAATTATGATTAAGTACAGTAGATGCATTTATAATTGGTCTAGATAACATATCTGCAACCTTATTGTGTATGCCTTTTTTATATTTGATGACTAAATGAAACTGTTGTAGAAAACCCATCCATCTATAGTGTCTTGATCGCTGCAACTTAGTTTGGGAGTGTAGATATTGAAGTGGTTGATGATCAGTATGTATAACTGGACCTCTTTGCCCATTAAGTAATGTTTCCACTTTTTCACACTCTATGCTAATGCATAACATATGGGTTTACCATGCTGCATCAACACTGCTACCATGGCATAGTCACTCGCATCTATTTCAATCTCAAATAGTCTTTGAAGATCGGGCAGTGCTAGTACTGGTGCTATACTAATCTTTTCTTTCAAGGTGTTGAAGGCTTTCTGCTATTTGCCTCCCCACTGAAACACCTTGTTCAATCCTGATAAAGCATGTAAGGGAGCTGCAATTAAGGAAAAGCTAGAAATAAACTTTCTCCAATATTGTGCTACTCCTAAGAAGCTTCTAGCCTCTGTAGCAGATTTGGGTTTAGGCCAATTTACAATGAATGCAACCTTAGAGGGATCTATCTTCATTTCACCACCCCCTACTATATGTCCCAAATAATTCAAAGATGTTTTTCCAAATTCACATTTTGAGAGTTTAACATAAATTTTTTCTCTTTTCCAAACATCTAGTGTCTGCTTAACATGCTTTGTTCTTCCCACATTTTGCTAAATATAAGAATGTCATCCAGATATACAATAACAAAATCATCAAGAAAAGGTCTGAGTACATCATTCACTACTCTCATGAAAGTAGCAAGAACATTAGTTAAGCCAAAAGGCATAACCAGCCACTCATACAATCCCTGCTTTGTTTTGAAAGCAGGCTTCCATGCATTTTGCTCTGCAACTCTGACCTGATGATAGCCACTATGCAAGTCTAACTTGGAAAAATAAACAGCTTCCTTTAACTGATCTAATAGATCATCTATGTGAGGAAGGGGATAATGATTTTTGATCGTTATCTTATTCAGTGCTCGGTAATCAATGCACATTCTCCACGAGGCATCTTTCTTTTTCACCAAAATGATTGGAGACCCACATGGTGATGTGCTAGGTCTGATGAACACCTTCTCGAGAAACTCCTGTACCTGCCTCTTGATTTCTGCATTCTCTAAAGCGGACAACCTGTACATTTCGATGTTAGGCAATGGAGCATCTTGCTACAAATTAATATCATGTAATATTTCCTTTTTGGGTGGCAAACCTTTAGGTTCTTGAAATAATACATCATATTCTGAAACAAATTTTTCTAAATCAGATTGTTGTTTAGCATCACAGCCCTCAAATACATTGGTTTTATCAGGTTTCTTTTCCTTTACAACCATTAGTAAAAATTGTTTGCATGAATTTACAATTCATTTCGTTTGCCCTGAGTTTATGAGAGTATAATTATTCTTGAGCTTATGAGCTCTTACAATATATTCGATTCCATCTTTAACAAGTAGATACTTGTTCTTAGCTCTATAGAAAATAACTTTTCTATAATACAAGTAAGGACTTCCTAAAACAATTCCACGTGTATCCAGAGGAACTATATCTAACTCAACCTCATCTACAAATGTTGACCCAAAAGAAAACTTAAGTTTACATTGTCTAGTCACTTGTAGCTTTGCTTTATCACATAGCCAACCTAATGGATATGGTTTCTTGTGAGGTGTGGTTAGTAATCAGAACTTCTTTACAATTGCTTCAGAAATTAAATTTACTTGTGCAGAATTACTAGTAGATGCTTGAGAATTTTTACCTTTTATACCTGTGGCTGCGATTGTTGCTTCATCTCTTGAGTCTAACCCCAAATATTTTTGAATAGTTGCAGCAGTGTTCTTCTTCTTTCCCTCAAACTTCTTACCTTTCAGCTCTGGATACAGAATCCAACAGTGTTCATCATCATGCCCATCCTTCTTACAGTGAGTGCATGAGGACTTGCTCTTCTGTACAATGTTTGTCTTCCTCTCTTTCCATTTCTGTTTTCTTTTCTCCTTATTTTTTCTTGCAGTGGGTTGGGATGATCACCCAACTTCTTGGTTCCCATTCTTACCTCTAGCTTCTAGATGCGTAGCCTGAATGGATACCTCATCTATGCTAGTAGGATTAAACATGAGGATAATGTGGCTCATGTAGCTGTGTAGACCATCTATTCACTTTAACAGAGTCTCAGGTGAGTCTAAAGATATTCCTAGAATCAAAGCTCTTTTCCTAAATTCTTGAGTGTAACCTTGTACACTTTTCCCTTTTAGTTGTCGAAGAGTTTGCCAGCTCATCATGGCTTACTGCATGTAGGCTAGTGGATAGAATTTCTTTTTAATTGCAGAAACAAATTCACTCCAGACAGAAAGAATCTTACCATGTTTCTTCATGTCAGCTTGTGTCCTCCCTTCCCACCATACCAAGGCAGTACCTTCGAGGCGTAGGCTGGTCACCTGAATCTTAATCTTGTCTGAGTCGATGCTATGCAATCTGCAATAAACATCAATCTGTCTGATCCCATTATCTAGTTTCTCTTCATTCAACTCTCCATCATATATTGGTAAATCAAATTTAACATCTAATTTAATCAAAGATGTCTTCTTTTTATGTTCATGGCTATTAGGAGGCGTGAGGAATTTTTCTTCTTTCCCTTTGCCTTTGTAGTGGTCATGGAGGAGAGATTCTTCTACACCTTTGTCTTGTTTGGATCTTGATGCATCTTCATCTCTATGTTTCTTATAGTCCCTATACATTTCCTCCACCATGGATTTCAAGGTCATAAAACTATCCATGAACTGGGGGTCTAATTCCAAGGGATTTTCTTCTGACATTTTCCTCTTAGAATAGACTCTTCTAATTTTCGGCTTAGTTTCAGCCAATTCTCCTTCTCCTCATTTAAGCTTTCATCTAGTTAGCATTCAACAACAAAATCCAGCACAAGCTTGTCTAACCTTAATAAATCTATGCTCTGATACCACTTAATCTAGAATTTATCCAGGATAAAGAATGAAAGGTATTACAGACTCATGTGCATGGAGGTGCCTATGTCACTTATGCAACGGATCGATATATTGCTAGAATACATAGACACTAAGGCAATCAGAGAAAACATAACAGTCAAACATGTAAACAAAACAAGTTTAATAAGGAGTTCACCCAATGCTCCTGGGCTACATCTCCTGGTCCAACCTTTCAGTTGTGGCCTCTCTACTATGTTTTCAATCAGAGTTTTTACAACAATGAGCTCGATTCAAGTCTCACTAACAGAATGAAGTCAGTAGGAATGGAGTGCACCGACTCTCCTTCCTAAACTCAACCTCTGAGGGTCACAATAGTATGATAGGCGTATGCCGAGGAGCTTGCTTGAACCTCTCAAGCCTTTAATGGAGTACAGAGACTTTTTGACTCTCTTTGGCTCCGTCTGGCTCGATGCTGCCTTCAAGTCGGCTTGGTTTCTACTCTCTGTTCTCTGCTATTGGCTTTCTGCATCTCTGTGTGTTGGCCCCTCTCTCTCTGCTTCTGTCACTTGATGGGTTTAAAGCCAGTATGCTCTTTGACTGCTCGTTTTCGCTTCCCGACCTTCTAGTTTCCTTTCCTATGTCCGTTCGAATTCCTCTTCTCTACGTCATCATCACTGGGTAATGCCTCGCAGGGAGGTCGCCACCTGGTTGCTAACGAACTGGGTGTTAGATTCCCTAAATCATACTCGAATGGCCATTAAATCTGTTTGCTTCAAGATCGCCTGCGAACACGAATCGTTTGCCAATTAATCATCCACGTTGGATGTCAAATCCCTGTCATCTTGTTTCCCGGACCTGTCAAATCCGGTCAGTCATCGGAATGTATCTCCACTGTTGATCTGGACCCCCCAGATCCTACAATCATCATTCATATTAGGCGGATAAGTCGCACGATTTTTACTCATCTGATTCGGGTGGTTTTCTCTCTCTTCCGCTGGACGTGTGTTGCTCGATGTGTGGCATTGGGCGGGACTCAATCAAAACTACTTAGCACCTCAAAGCCTTTCGATATCCTACTGGTTTTGGGGAATCTATACTACAGAACCGAAACAGTTACTTTTCTGAGTTTTAATGCATTTTCAGGTCCAAGTGTTCCAGGGCTTTCCTTCACTGAGGGGGACGCCCTGCGATACGTGATTAAGAATCCACCTCCGTTTCTTGATCTAGCCTCCGGTTTTTCCAGTTTCGTGCCATTGCGCTTTACCATGGGCCAACGGTCTGCGCGCTCGACCGAGGTTCCTTGTTGGTCTGCTTTGGCCACAACTACAATTGTTATGAGGATTCCTTCTGATAGCTTCGATCTTTTCTAGGACTTGAATCTTTTAGCATAATTGAAACAATCATGAAAACTTAGAGAGTTTTAGGATCCAATTCGGATCAGTAGGAGAGTCTGTGTACTCCAGAGAGACTTGGGGGATCCAAGTATAGTCCTAATGATTGTATCTGTTGTGTGAGACTCAAATTGAGCTCACTGTAATAGGCAGAGCCACCAGAGGTTGGAGGTAGAGCCGTAGAGCCAGAGAGCTCTGATAGACTTCTAAAGAGCCACGAGGCTACAATGAAGTTGCAGCACAACAGGAGATCAAATGATCGAGCTGTGGCTGGTTGTTTGAGGTGTGTCGAAGACAAGAGAAGGAGTTCTAGAGACAAATGCAGAGTTCTGAGGGAGTTAGAGAAGCCAGAAGCTCGAGAAGCTCATAGCACTGACTAAAGGAGTCAAGTCCAGAGAAGCCTAGACCTGTCTGTAGAATAAGGACAGCTAGGGGTAAGATGGCATTCTAAGCCCATTGGTTTAGCTGTAAACCAATGGATTTAAGTGTAGCACTTGTAAAAGAATTGAAGCCATAATCCCAAAGAGCCTAATCAGGTTGATTAGAGCTCAAGGAGACATAGCCCAAGATATCAGGGTGAACTCCATATTATATTGTTGGCTTATGGGTTTGTTGAATTGCTACTTTATTTACTGTTATTTGTGTTTCACATCAGCATAAGCAAATGAAAATAAGCACTGAGTAGTCAAAAACAAATACAAGCATACACCTATATTTTGAAGTGTTTCTTAATTCTGCATTTGTTAATCATTAAGACTTGGGAAAATTTAAAGCTTTGGAAGTGGGAGAGATTTTTGTAAGTTAGACAAGAAGCCTAAGAGCCCCATTTTCAGATCAATGGGTGGGAAGGATCATTGATTCCTTAAGGGTTTTTTATGACAAATCCGAGTTGAAAGTTTTTTAGTCATAAGACGGTCTTTACCTTTTTTAAGGATAGCCTCTTTTACTGAAACTAGAGTAAAAGGATAAAATTGTTGAGGTTTTTTTTTTAAGATTTTACAACCTAATGGGAAAAAAATTTAGAGTTTTATAATTTTTATCTAATTTTCAATTTTGGTAACCACTTCTTAAAAAAAATCCTACCTTCAAAATGAAAAAAAAGAAAGAAAAAACTTCAAGAGATGTTTGAAAAGTCAATAGAGTACTATTTAACATTTTATTAACAAAATCTGTAAGAGGAAAAATAAATTGCAACAGGATGTACAATGGAAGTGATTTTTTACAGATTTTATTCTTTATATATATATATATATCTATATATCTATATATATATAGATATATATTACAGAAATTAACTAAAAAAAATTCTTTAAGATGAGCCCATTTACAGAAAGAGAATCTCTCTTGCCTGATAAATCTTGTAGTATGAATGTAGATGGGCTTATCTTCTCAACAATTTGAAATGGACCAAGCCATAATTTCTGAAATTTCGTATGCTTCCCTTTTTATTTGTGTGATTTGTCCCACTTGAGAACTAGATATCCAACTTGGAAGGATATTTGTGTGACTGGACTTGCATCAAAAGAATCTTTCACCATTTGTTGATGTTCGGTGTGTGTGAGTTTAGCCTTTTCCCTTTCTTATTCTAGTTTTAGGATTTGTGAATTTCTTAATTGCAAGGAAGACGAGGGTGTTTCTTCAATAAATTGAACTAGGTTAAATGGAGAAGTGCCTATAGAGGGCTTCTGAGTTATCCTATCAGCCCATAGAGAAAATATTAAAGCTTTGTGCCAATTTCTTTGATTTTGATCAACAGTTCTTTTTATTATTCTAAGGAGATTTTTGTTAGTGGATTTTACCAAACCGTTTCCCTGGGGATAGTAATTAGTAGAATATTTGAGTTTAAAACCTCTCCTAATTGAAAATTCAAGCATACTAGTACCCGAAAAATAAGATGCATTATCAAATATAAGTGTCGAAAGCAAACCAAATATTGTAATGATAAATTGATCAATAAATTCAATAATATATTCAGAATTGACTACCTTTAGTCAAATTTCTTCCACCCACTTAGTGAAGTAATCTGTAGGTGTCAGAATACACCTATGTTGTTTAGAAAAATGAGGAACAATCTCACCTATGATATCCAGTCCTGATTGTTCGAAAGGCTGTTCGATGTTGACTGGTTGTAGAGGCAAGGCTGGTTCCCATTGTCTTCCAGAAGCAGTTTGGCATGCTTTGCATTTCCTTATGTATGTGTGGGTATATTTGAAGAGAGTGGGCCAGTAGTATCTACCATGTAGGATTTTGTGTGCAGTATTATCTCATCCAAAGTGTCCACCTATTGGTCCATCGTGAAGTTCCTACAAAACTATTAGTGCTTCAGAATTTTCAAGGCATCTTAACAATATGGAATCATTGTTTCTCCTAAATAACACATTATCAACAATCTCATAATGAATTTCTTTTAATCGTAAAGCTCTTTTAATTTTATAATTGAGTTCGGGAGGATCATATCCATTTTTTGAATAAAAAATTAAATCAGCGTATTGGGACTCAACATCAATTACAGTTACCTCAGAAATGTGTTCATTTTTACCTGTGTCCCCTTCAGATGGTATGTTGGATTCTCCTGTAAGCATCTTGCAGAAACCTTGCCCTGTGACAATTTTGGCTGGTTTAATTTCAATATCGTACTCCTGCAAAGATGTTACCCAATTTTCTCTCTTTTCTCCTAATTCTTTATACATTAGTAAGGAGTTTATTCAATTTAATTGGCTATTCTAATTTTAGCCTTAAGGAGTTTATTCAATTCAGTTTTGATTTAATTTTCTAAGTTCAAAATATTTTTTCTTAATATTTTGTTGGACAAGTTTATCTTTTGATAACATTGGGATTGTATGTTGAATGATGGAAGTGTCAAATGTTTTGAGATCTTCATAACTCCAAGCAAATACATCCTTATATTTTTTAAACAAATGAATGAAGGATAATATTTCTTCATACAAGAGACCAAGTCCTAAATTGACGTTCTGAGGTTTAACATATGTCCCTGGGTTTATTAATTCAGATTTGAAAGTTGAACTCTATAGTTTTGAATTAGTAACTCTTCTAAATCTATCTTTTAAATCATAGAGATCCTCAAGGTTTACTATAGATTTGGGTATGGGATTATCATTGATTTTCTGTTTTAATTGATCATTATGTTCATCCTCATCAATTATTTGGTCATCGTATGATTTTTCAGAAGTTAAGAAGATTAAAATGTCTTCGTCATCATTGAATACACGTCAGTTGGTGATATTATCGAGAATGGATGGTCTAAATATTAACTCTACAGAAAATCTATCGGGATTGTAATCTTCAGATGGGATCAGTTTGGATGCATTGTTAACAAGAAGGTCAGCATTGGCATTCTAAATCCTAGGAATAACAGAAATGTTAAACGCTAAAAAATGTGAAGTGAGAGACTGAATCAATGACTGAAAAGTGTGTAGAGATACAATGCATCATGTTTCTTACTTGTTTAATTACAATTTATGAATCTCCATAAACTTGAAGGTATTTAACATTAAGGCTAATTGCTTTGTACATACCTTGGACCAATGCCTCATATTCTGCAATATTATTTGTGCATTTGAATTCCAATCTGAAAGTCAACATTGTCTTCACACCTTCAAGATTAATCAATATGAAACTTGCTCCTGCACCATCACTTGATTTCAACCCATCAAAATACAATGTCTAGAATAAAGAATTACTGATGTTTTTTCCATCATATTTACACATCTATAAAAGTTTGTCGGTGAAAATTTTTCAGTTTGAGAAGTTACAAAATTACTCAGAAATGGTGACGTTTGTGCTTTAAAATTCTAAAAAAATGATTCAGTAGAGTAGTTTCCAATAATGTTGTTATTAAATGTTAATGCCTTATTTTCACCTTCGAAGTATTTTACTAAATGTTTCGAGTGTTTTTCTTGGTTGATTCTAATTTGATTTGACTTTCCATTTAATGGGAGCCATGGGTGAGACCAATTAGTGAAAAAATAACCATGTAGTTTTTCTGACCAATCTCTACTAAGAATTAAACCGTATAAATCTGGGATATTAGAAACAAGTATATCAATTATTTGACAAAATTCAGGTTTCAAAGATAATTTAATAAGAACTCAATTAATTTCCCCTATGACTTTGACTTTTGTCCTATCGAGTTGCACAATGTGAACTGCAATTTTCTAGGGTGACATGTTCAATTTTAAACAAATTGAATATGGCATGATATTTGAAGAAGCCCTAGAATCTACCAAGCAGATATGTACAATTTTATTAAATATTTCAAAAGTCAAAGGAAAAGGAGGGTGTTGTAGTTTTTTCTTCTCAAATATGTACGAAAAAAACCCAACAAAAATATGGTGTGCGACAATGAAAATAATCAGATTACAACAGTGAGTTCAACAATGAAAATAATCAAAAGTGAACAATGAAAGGAAAAACCTTCTATTTATAACAAAATATTGAGTTATCCTCTAATAATGAGCAATAATAAAATATTATTAACCCCATTCTTGGAATAACCACTTGGAATATTTTATTATATTTGATTAATTACAATCACACTTGATTGGAAAGAATGCCTCCTCACCAAATACAAGGTGGAAAGGAGTGAACCCAGTGGCAGTTTTAACAGAAGTTCGATAGGCCCACAAAGTTGGGAAGAGCATAAGGTTCTAGTTGGTCTTGTGCTTGTTCATTGTATTGAGTTATCCTCGAATAATGAGCAATAATAAAATATTGTTAACCTCATTCTTGGAATAACCACTTGGAATATTTTATTATATTATATTAATGGAAAATGTGGGATTGATGGACAAACATACAAATTCCCTTGTCAGAGCATAAAGTGCATAGTTGACCTGGCAGCAACTGACTCAACCTCGGAGGGGATGGGGATAGTATGACTGGAGGCCAAAATGGGCAACACAAGATGAACGGGATGCAAATATGGATGGAATATTGTGACATGATAGAGTGGGACATCAAATAGACTCCATGGATGCAAGGGTGACTCATTGTGGATGCTCTGAACAAGGGTGACTTAATGATGCTACCACACAGAATAGGCTCAATGGGGACCATGAAAACATGAGTAAAATATGGTTACTGATGAAGAAAATTGACACGTGATACGATAAGTATTAAGAGGAGGTGGAACTCTAATTACAAGTGTCGCTTTATGAAGAAATTAAATTTTGAAAGGCGACGAAGTGATCCTTCTTGGAAAAATGGTTTCCTCGTGGAGTGTCAAATCATCAAATGAAATGATGCAACCTACCTAAATGCATGACAGAAATAAATATGCGCAAATCAATGGGAGATGCAATGGGTAAAAATTCTTAAGTTACAGTGAATTACGAGGATTAGGAAGGAGTTGGCCTTCGAAATCCTCCAAGAGATATGCTCCCTTTCCTAAGTCATTATGAATGATGTAAGAACCTAGCTATAATGATTTGAAATTCCCTTGTCCCAAGGTGTCATGGGCCTGGTCATACACCAGAACAAGATCACCTTCATGGAAGGCACGAGGGTTGACTTTTTCATCATATTGAGCTTTGGTGCGATTTTTGGCCGCTTCAATGGTTTGCGGAGCAACACGACGGTCTTCAGAGGCGCGTTAAAGCATGAAAAGTATTTGTTCTAATGGTTGGGTGTTAGGGAGAAGTTCGACAGCCAAGTGGAGGGAAGGGATCTCACACTCGATTGGCAAGACTCCCTCCTCGCCAAATACAAGGTGGAAAGGAGTGAACCTAGTGGTGGTTTTAATAGAAGTTTGATATGCCCACAAAGATGGGAAGAGCATAAGGTGCTAGTTTTTCTTGTACTTGTTCACCGTCTACTAAAGCATCATTTTCATAATCTTTTTGATTGCTTCAACCTTTCCATTACCTTGGGGGTAATAGGATGATGAATATTGGTGCTGGAAGCCCAACAGTGAGGATAGTTCACACCATACCTCTTCTTCAAAATGTCAGCCAAGGTGACAGACCAATTGTTTCGAAATCCTGAATCGATCCATAACATGGTTAAAAAAGAAAAGGGCTACAGTTGCTACCATTTAATTGAACGTTTGCATGGCCTCGACCCATTTGGCAAGATTTTCGACCACCACGATAATATACTTATGGTTATTAACAGATGATGGTCAACACTCCATAAAGTCAATGGCCCATTTACAAGAAACGACCAGCAACGATGACAGGATGGAGGGGAGCCAGTGGGGCTCTTGCCTTTGGGGAAAAATGTTGGCAATTGGGGCAGTGTATGACTACTTCAATGTAATCACTGAAGATAGAAGGCCAAAAGTAACCAGTGCACATGAATTTATGGGTAGTGGCCATACCGGAGAGGTGAACACCACAAGCACCACTATGACAGGCATTTAGAACTTGCTCTGCTTCAAAATGGGTGAGACAACAATGAAGGATAGAATCCACACCGCGAGAAAGGTCATCACCAATGAGGAGGTAGTGAGGGGCCTGGTATCGAATTTTTCGTTGATCATCATGAGTAAGATGGGGGCAAACTTTTAGGTTCACAAATATGTGAGAATATATTGTACCAAGGATCGTCTAATGTGATGACAAACAAGTGTTCATCCGGGAGCTCGTCATTAACTGTCGGATCATGTGCACCAGTGGGTAATTCAGAAATGAGTTCAGTGAGGGCCAAACCTTTCTTTCTCTTAGGCGTAACAAACTTGAGATCGAATTCCTGGAGGATGACGATCCAACGTGCATAATTCCCATTGATGATCCGTCGACTCATTAGGAAGGTCATGTGATCCAGGTCCGGGTGTGACGAAGGACCCTTCCAAGACCTTCTACTTTCGTGATGTGTTAAATTGCATTTTTAAAATAACATGAATGAATACATATGAATGCTATAAATAAGAAGGAACATGGAAATCATCAACAACATAAAATACAAGACGTTGATAATGGAGTTCAGCCAAGAGGGACTACGTCTCTGGGCCTTGGTGTCAAGATGGTGTAGGCTGCTACATTAAGTGTTGTCAATAGTGATGATGTACACAAGAGATGATGTCGCAATCATACAAGGAAAATGCTCTCACGCAGGAGTGGCTCCAAGAGATGTTCCGCTACAAGAACTCTCAATCAAAAGAAACTCCTATCAGTATGACACAAACTCATGCATGATGAGCATCCCGCCAACATGGCATAAAATGGATCTCAATGCAAACATGCATGACAAAAACATGAGTATCCCATCAAAATACAACAAAGGGATATCAAAACACATCATGACGAATCATGACAACAAGTACATCACATAGACGATTCCACGTCACATCAAGCATGAATCATGAAAACAAGTAATAAACAAGATCCCACATCAAGCATCAACAGGGACCTATGCAACACAATGCATAGCAAAAGAAGTACATAAACACACTACATATACCTCACAACCAAGGGCCATTTGAAGAAGCGGATGTCAAACTACTGAAGTTGTTCATTCCATCGATCTCACAACTTCAATTGCATGGAAATGGCTGCTCGCACATAAATGTCGACACATACATTCCACTTAGAAAAATGGGTGAAGAATAGAATGAGAAAATGGGAAATCTGAATGTACCAACAGATTTGTGATGTCAAATAGTGCAAAATCGATTGTCCAATTTTTGAATTCTGAGAAATTGAAAATTTGGGGCTTAAGGAATCTTTTAGATTCTCCCTAGATTCCTCAAAGACTCTGCTCCATGGGTGGACTGGAAATCTGAAACTCAAAAGGTGAATCTGCCCTCGCCATTGCGATCCCTGTGGAAAACCATGAAAAACAACTGTAAACTTGACTATATTTCGACATGTGGATAAATTACCTCATCGAGAAAATTTCAAGGATCATGGTTCCACTCCCTATTTTTGCAGCGATAATGGTTCCACCTGCATACTAAAAAATGGCCAAAAAGTGCAGAATTCTGATAGAGAAATGGACAACGCCATTATGTTCATGGTGGCGAGAAGTGCTGAAACCATATAAAATTTGTCAAAATCTGACAAAGTGAAAATTCGGCCCTCCTACAAAATTCTGCCTCGAACTCCGTGCACTACCCCCTCCTTCCTTGGTGCACTGACAAACTGCGTTTAAGTAAAAATTGGCTGGCGGAATTTCCCAAGTTGTCCGTTGATGGAGTTGGTTAAGGCTCCCAATTAATATGGAGGAGGTGGTGCGGTCAAACCCCACCTCCTCCTTTTTACGTAACAAAATATTTTTTTTTTATAACTTTACAAACAAAATTTTGTTTTAAAAACATTAATGGTTGGGTCGGGCCCACCTTGGGCAGCCCTCCCTTCATACCCATGCTCCATGGCCATTGGTTTGTTTGTGTGTTTTATGTTGGGCCTATGCCCCAAGGGCCAGCCCACCCATTTATTTTGTTTGTTGTGAAGGTTGGGGTGGCGAGGTCATGACCGCCCACCCCATATTAATTGCTACGATCCATGGTATGTGCGGAGGGGCCAGGGGTCATGGCCTACCCCCCCCATATTTAACATTGTTGTTACATGGATTTGGGGTGGCGGGGTTGGCAACCTGCCACCCATTTCTATATATATATATATATATATATATATATATATATATATATATATATATATATATATATATATATATATATATATAAAACCAACCCCACATTTTTGAAAATTCGAATTTTGAAGGAAGGAGTAGTTTTAACTAGGCAACAATTTCACCCAGAATCTGGCCAGATTTGGCTAGAATCCGGTGGCCGGGATTTTTCCAAAAAGTGTCCTCCTTAACATGCCCAGTCAGCAAAAAGTCAACCCAACTTTGATTGCTTCTAACTTTTGCATACAGACTTGGTTTGACAAACCGTTCATACCACTGCGATCAGGACGACGATGTCTATGCTCTAGTCCTAGTTTGATCACAATCCAAACACTTTGATTTTCAAGCTTTCCTGAGTCCTCTTTGTCCTGTGTGTCTTTGGAGCCACCTGGATCATCATGGGGTTGGAGTTTGTTACGACCTTTGTGGTATGCATGAGGATATAGTGACAGAGCGTTTTGAGGGAGAACACTACGGCCAGTGCCAATTTCTCTTCGTGAGAGTAGTTCATTGGGGGACCTACTAGGTTCTTACAGACTTAGTAGATAACATTCTCATTTCGATCATCGTCTTCTTGAATGAGTACCTGAGCGACCGAATGGGTGGAAGCTGATATGTACAAGATGAAATCCTTAGTGAAGTTGGGGGGACTGATCAAGGGTGCAGAAGTGAGAGCATGCTTTAGGGCATCAAAAGAATGTTGAGCATGGTCATCCCAAACAAATGGAATGGTTTAGCGAAGGAGTCTAAGAAACCCATGCACAATGGTTGCATAGTCAGGCACGAACCTGCAAAGGAAGTTGGCTTTTCCTTGAAGGCTTTGTAATTGGCGCAAGGTACGAGGAGGTGGCAGCTCAAGAATGGATTGAACTTTCAAGGGGTCAAGGGTGATACCGTCTTTTGACACAATGAAGCATAACAGATGGCCAACAGGAATACAAAATACACATTTCAATGGATTAAGACGAATTTTATACTTGTGACATCAGAGAAAAATGGTGTGCAAATCATGAATATGTTGCGCCCAAGACCTAGAACGAGCGATGAGATCGTCAAGGTAAGCAAGGATAAGGTGTGCCAAGTCATGAAAACAGTATGACATGGCCTGTTGAAATGTGGCTCCAACATTTTTTAAACCAAATGACATGACTTGATATGCAAAGGTTCCCCACGAACTAATGAACGTTATCTTTAACTGATTGGCACGACGGATACTAATCTGATTGTACGTAGAGAATCCATCCATAAAGTATAGAACCTCGTGCCCTGCACACTCATCAATGATATGGTCAATAAAGGGTTTGGAAAATTTGTCTTTGGAACAAGCTTTGTTCAGGTCACACAAATCTATGCAAACACGAATGGTGTCTTTCTTCTTGAGAACAAGAACCAGGTTGGATACCCATGTGGTATACACAATGGAATAGATGAAATTAGCCTACCTGAGCTTGTCGATCTCAAATTTTATGGCCTCATGACGAGAAGGGTGGATGGGTCTCAAATTCTAATGGATAGGAGTGGCATCAAGCCATGTGTCGATATGGTGTTCAACAATGGTGGGATCAAGTCCAGGCATCTCAGAATAAGACCAAGTGAAATCATCATGGAATTCTTTGAAGAGATTGGTGTCAGCTTCAATTTCTTCCAGGGTGCACTGTGCCCCTAAGGTAATGTTTTCTTTGACCCCTAGTTTATCTGAAATGTTTATTTTGATAATAGGAGAGATGTTGGCCATATTCCCTTCTTCGAAAGCATCTGGGCTAGAGATTGGATTTCGAAACCAATCGACTTCACCATGGATGAAGTATTTTGATTCTACAACATACTGGTCATGAGACTGTTGTGGTAGGAAGTATGCACGATGGTGCATATCATCCCAAGGGTAATCAGGGGTAGACATAGCTTCCATGATGTCCTCATCAAAATGGAAGATGGGCGAATGGGAGGAAGACTGAATACATGATGCAGCGGTAGTACTTGGTGCATCAACCTGAGAAAGATGGTTCACATATGCATCATCTAGAATGGTAGATGATGAACTAGTAGATGGAGGATCTACAAATGTTGAGACTTGGGATTCTATCGAAAGAGGTTCGATAGAAGCACGCGTAGAAACCTCAAAAGGTTTGCCTGCGAGGAAATCAAGGATGACGACAGGTAAAGAATATAGCCTGTGGTGTCCATCATCTTGACATCGGGGGGAGGGATCACGATGGTGGGACTACAGTCCCCCTATTCTAGTTGAATAAGGGTACCAGAATCCACAGGTAGAGTAGGGGTTCCACTATGAGTGGCCTCGTATTCACGAAGTGCTTCAAGACAATTGCAAAATTCATCGAGATGAGGGCAACAATGGGAATAGTGAACATGATGATCACACAGAGCACAAGGGTGATTTGTGCACAACGTTCTAAATTTCTTGGGTGTACCCGGTAAGTTAACATGGACTTCAGGGATATTTGAATCAGGGAACATTCCATGAACCAAAAGTTTGAGTTGAGGAAGCTCAGGACAATTATTGGTGGCGTGCCCAAAAATTTTACAGAAAATGCATGGAGGTGATGTCTTTGGGGCCTTAGGGACTAGAGGAGCTTGGGAAGCCTTGTCATTAGGTTCTTTCCTCTTAGATTTTCCCCCCTATCTGAATGCTTTTACAACATGAGCACATTCCTATTAAGGTTGTGATGGAATTGAAGTAACAGTAGGGGTCGTAGGGACTAGTTGAACCGAGGTCAAAGCATGATAAGGTCTTCGCTAACCAGGCAGAATGATTGTAGGGGGGTCGACGTACCATATTGGGATCCCCAAATTCATGTTAGGAAGGACCAATAAAGCCATGACAGGGATAGAAAATACTCCCAGAGGGGGAAATAATAAAGGTATCTCGCCTTCAAGATAATGTCCTGTGGAATAGCTCTTGGATGGTTGAGACTTGGAGGAACAGTTCCTGGTGGAAACATAGGAGAGGCACCCACAAACAGAGGAGTTCTTGGAAGGGTGGATCTAAAGGGATAAACTCGGAGGGAAACATAAGGGTGCTAAGGAGCTGGTTGTTGATCGGATGTACCAGACTACTTGAGAGTAGTCGTGACGCTTGTAACATGCAAACACTCATAGAGTTAGGCTCTGAGATGGGAGGGGGAGGACCAGGGAAAGCACCCAACAATGAGGAATCTTTGTAGACTCTGGGTGAAACATCGGTGAGAGGATTTGAAGACTGTTTATCTGACACCAATGAGATAATGGACTCGGGGGGTGGGGGGGGGGGGTCACGGATGTCGCTCATAGTATGTCAACTTATCGATGGTGATGATCTTCCCTTCATGGGGGAAGCACATCTTGCGGAACACCACAGATGCAACGACGGACATGCCATATGTGTAAATATGACCTAAGAGAATGTTGTAATCCAAAGGGGTATCAATAACCTCAATGTCGACATGCACAGTCTTTCCCACAAGGGTCACAGTACAGTTGCAGTACATGCCAAAGGGCTAGGAGGAGTGTCCGTCCCAAGCATGCAAAGTGATGGTGAAGGGGGACGACTCAGGTGACTTAAGTTGTTTCCAAATAGTAGTGGACATCACACAGGTGGATGCACCTTCGTCAATAATGCATCGGGAGATGATGGCATTATGGACTTGAACTGGTATCTGGAAAGAAACAAATGAAGGAAATGGGGGATGTTCTGATGTATCAATAGGGAAGACAATCAAACGATAGTTAGAAGAATCCACTACACCCAAGGTAGTTATTAGAGCTTTCTTTTGAGATGGGCATGACTGGAGTACTTCCAGCATTGACATGGCAGCAGGTGATTGCACCAAGTCATCTACTATACTGTATGTATGGGCAACTCGGTTGGAAGCTGTGTTACAGTGTAATGGTCCCTTTGGGATCTTGGGAATGGCATCAACTTTAGGTTGACGGATCTGTAATGGACCATTTGGTGTCGTAAGAGGCTCAGCAGATACTTTGGTTTTGGACTCAGTGGCGAAAAAATTCGATGGCTTGTCATATTGACGCGACCGAGTTTGCAAGTTGATATCGGAGGGGTTAACCTCATCATAATTCATCATAAGGATCTAGTAGTCACTAGGACCATAAGGTTGGGGGGATGGGCTGCTTGACCTGGATGAGGTTGAGCAATGACAAATCCTTGCTGAGGGAAAGGATTCATAAGCACTGTCGGTTGAGATGACGCATGATTCTGAGGCAGTTTTTGACCTCTAGAAGCTTCTTGAGCTTCCCACATTTGGCGCATCTAGGGTAAGAGAGGACACTCATGTGTATAATGGACATGTACACCACAACATGTGCAGTCCTTGTTCATATGAATAGCTTTGTTCTACTTGGGTTGACTGCCCTGTTGCTGGTTGTTGCTGTTAGGCTGGTTCCCCTGGAGTTCATTAGGTTGATTGCCTTGATTACCTTGGTTACCCTTGTTACCTTTCCCCTTATTATTTTTCTTTGAATTTTAGGGATTGGTGGCACTGTGCTATGCAAACACTTGACCCTGAGGGGGCGGTCACTGCTAGGGCTGAGGATGCATGGGAGGTTGCGACACCAATGCTTGAGGGGCTAGAGCGCTCGACTGTGCATAAGGAGGAGCAACAGTTTGGTATATAGGTTGGGGCCCTGAAAACATGTTGCTAGCAGGAGGGGCATGAGGGTTAGAGGAATTGGTGCCCCCCTGCAAATAGCCATAACTTTTCTGAGTATATGGAGAAGGGTGTGAAAGGGTTCCAATGACACCGTTGGTGGCATGAGATGCCCCCGATGCATTGGCACTTCCAGGACAGGGAAGGTCTAGAATGACGGTATAGACATAACCGAATTGTGCATAAATCAAGTCATATCTCAGAGCGGTTTGGAGAACTTCTTCCTCGGTCTGAGGAAAATGGGACGCGACATCTTTTCCAATGGGTGCTAAAAGGCTCCTAAGAAATCAATCTAGATAGACACAGTCTTCAAAGGGCGAGGCATGGCATGTGCTCCTCCTTCTACGCCACTCTTTAACATGGTCAGAAAGGCGAGTGGGGGAGGACTGACAGAATGAGGTCAATAGCTCCGTACCAGTGTCATACCGGAGAGGTAACTGGAAATATGAGAGGAACGCTTTAGCAAGAGTTGTGAAAACAGAATGAGATGCAGTGGGATGGTCTACATACCATTTTGTAGCGTCTCCAGTGAGTGTGCGTTGGACGAACACCACATGTGGAAGGATTAGACATGGTTGGTAGGGTCCTCTCCAGTATTACCCTCAAACTTTGGGATGTGTGAGGGAAGATTAGTCGGCATAGAAATCCAACCAACATCATGGTCTATGGGGTTGTTTATCAACTAGTTAAAATACGGTAGACTTAACCCAACCATAAAGGGGAGAATGGGGGCCACCAGAACGGTTCCTGAGACTGTTCCGCTTGATGTGACCACTGGTATAGAACGAGAGCCAACACCAGGTTGGGTTCCTGCACCAGTTGTGGGTCTAGAAATGGTGATGATATGCGGTGAAGGAGGCTCAGAATCATATGAGGAACCAGATGAACCAGGAGAAGAGTCAGTATGGGGACTCAGAGGGCTATGAACTCGAACTCGATAGGGAGGGGTAATATGCCCAAGCGGAAACTATGGGTGAAGGACTAATAGTCTCCACGACAAGCGCCTGGGTGGCGCAATGGTGGTAAGACACATGTGACACAAAAATGGTGAAGGGAGATCAACAATATGCCTTTGTCTCGATGAGGGGAGATAAATTTATTATGTTAAGTCTTGGCATGGCAGTGTAAACCAAGCTCCCTTCACATAAGGTGTGCTTGTGTGTCCAAGTGTATTTATTGATTAAGCCTAGATCATGTTAATAAAAAAGAAAAAATCTTGCTGAAAATAAACTAAAATTAACAACAAAAAACGAAAAACAAAACAATTAACAAAACCCCACCTAAACTGGATTTGAAAACGCTATGTTGGTTGGTGGCTAAATCGATGGAAAACACACTAAAAAGGTCAAGAGATCTAATTTTCGGTGTGTTTAGGATCAAACGACACTAGGTTGCTGGAAAGTGGTGCAGCAACAAGAAAAAACTAGAGAGGAAGATCTCTGTAAAACGATAGGGAAACTGATCGAACCCTAAGGCCAATGACCAAACAAGGTTTAATATGAAACTATGGATGGCACAAAGTGTTGCAGAAACTCAGACTACTCACTTAGCTAAACTCCTCCTATAAAGGTGGAAGCGTACTAGAAGCCCTAGGGGGAATAAATTCCACTTCGATGAGTAAATTAGAGTAGATCAAGGCCTAATTAGGATGAGACAGAGGTCAAACAACACAGCAGACAACTCTCTGCAAAACAAAAACAGATCTGACAAAACCCCGGAAACCCTAAAATGGCAGGTACTGACCTATTTTCAGGTGAGATCACAAGTTTTGGGTTGAAAGGTGCGCTATGGCCTCCAAATCACACTTTTTGGGCTGAAAGGTGAGCTCTAGCCTCTAGATCGCACTTTTTGGGCTAAAAAGTGTGATTTCTGCTCCTTGAATCCTGATGGTCAAATCTTGAAAAAAATTGTCGCCTTTGTCGCGACTAGTTCCTATGACTTGTGGAAAAGACCATAAAGCTTGCGAAAGTCAGAAATTTAATAGATATATTGTGAAAAAGCTAGGAAACATTAAGAGACTTGAAAAAAGAAGAAACCCTAAGCTGAAAATAGAAAGTCACCCAGGTTTCTGAAGTATAAAACTAGTGGAGTCGCCAATGAAAATAATCAGAGTTACAATAGTGAGTGCAACAATGAAAATAATCAAAAGTGAATAATGAATGGAAAACCCTTCTATTTATAACAAAATATTGAGTTATCCTTGAATAATGAGCAATAATGAAATATTATTAAGCCCATTCTTGGAATAATCACTTGGAATATTTTATTATATTTGTTTAGGAGGGAAAAAATATTTAAACTTTTATTTAGAAATAATAAATAAATCAATGATTTATTTATCACCTCAAGAAATTGGTTAAGGAATAATAAACAAATAATGATTTATTTAATTATTCCTAAGAGATTTAGTCAAATTTCACAGGGAATAATAATTAATTAGTGATTAATTAATTATTCCTAGAGAAAAATAATATAATTAATAATTTATCTGTTGATTTTTCATAATTTGGTCAAATATGACAAGGAATAATAATTGAACAATCGTTTAATTAATTATTCATAGGAGAAAATCAAATAAATAGTGATTTATTTAATCATTCTTCATGGGTTTAATTATAAATTACTTAACAAAGGTGGTTTACTAAGTAGTTTCTCACAGTGAAAGCAATTTTACTATGGTAAAATTGGCTTTACATGGTGTACTTTGATCCATCTAGCAAATTAGGCTATATGATCAATTTTTTGGTGACAACAGAGGGGTATGTGAATTAGACTTGTGACCTATTAGAATAGCATCAAAGGAATCAAATAATGAATGACGAGGAGGTTTACCCATTTCGTTAGAACTTTGGATACCACAATAGTAAGAAGAGGAGAAGCATGTACATGGTTCAATTATTTCAGTAAAAATTTATGTTGTTGTTTGAGTTTAGTGAGTTCATGAAGGGAAATGTTTGCTTTTATTTTCTTCATATCCTAAACTATATTTTACTCAATGGTATCTAAAAAATACTAAGGTTCTGGGTGAAGATGGAGAATTGGATGAAGACATAATTACTTGGGGGGAAGTGGAAGTGGATTTTTTACAACAGCTTTATCTTTAGTAGTGGAAGTTGAAGGTTTTTGTTTTTGAATTGGTTGTATAGGATCAACTGAACCTTTACTTGTTGTGCTAATAGGTAATGCTTCATATTCATTTTCACTATCATAAATAGGAAGAATAAAATCCCACATTCCATTTAACTGGGCTATTTTTTCATCTTGGGATTCATCAACAAAAAATGTTGCTTCCTCCTCATATTCATCATCAGTTTATGCATTAGAGATGGTGTTTGGAGGTTGTGGATTAGGTGGCTAATTTCTTTTGTATGTTCTAAAAGGTTTTTTGGAAGAAGATTCAACTACTTGTTTTTTATCTCTACCATCTCGTTAGACAAAGTTTTAAGGATTTGTTGTAAGACTTCAAGATCAAAGGGACCTTTAAGTGCTTTCTTTTTTGGTTTATCCTTAAATGTAACTCTTTTTAATTTTCTGTCGTCCTGATCCTTTTTCTTTTCTAGTGCATTTATCCCCTTCTCTATAGACACAACTTCTTTCATGTTTTCTACCAAGCTATTTTTATTAGTTTTATCTACAAAAAATTCTACGTTAGAAGGAAAAGATGAAATATACCATTCAATTTGTACATTGACACAAGGTCTAGAAGTAGTTGGGATTTTATTTAACAATTTGTTAAATATGGAATTTAAATCTTTTATGTTTTCCCCTGAATTCATTTTTAAATTGGAAAGACCATTGATAAGAGATGTGGTTGAGCGATCATCACCAAATTTAGTCAAGAATTGTTCTTCAAAAATATCCCAACTAGTAATAGAATTGGTGGGTAATGAAAAGTACCAAGACCTTGTTGATCCTATAAGAGTGTACAAGAATAATCTAACAACAACATCCTTTTTAGCTACCTCATTAAGATTGATGGCTAGCATATAATTATGAATATGCTCTTCAGAAGGTAATCCATCATCAAGATTGAATTTGGGAAGCCATCTTTCAAGATGTTTTGGTAGAGGATGAAGTGGTGCTGGCATTTGAACAGCTCCTGGATTGGACCATGGTCTAGCTACCATTGTAACAGTTGGGGAGGTGGATGTGATGAAAGAAGAATTGGCAATTGTGATAGTACTTCTTGATGAAACACTAGTCGTTTGTGTAGAGGAAATGGAAATAGATGAAGTGATCGGTAGAGAAAAAGGAAATGAAAAATGAATAGATGGAGATGTTTGTGAATGAGAGAATGAGGTAATCTCACTAGCAGATGTTTGGGAATCTGATGTAGTAGTTTTATTTCGATGGGATTGAAGTGGAAATTCAAATGGTGAGATGCCAAGTTTTGCACTTTGGGACTGAGTCAAAACACCAATTTCGTGAAAGATAGAAGTTATACTTCCTTCAGAAACTTCGGATGTTTCAGGCTTTTCTGCTAAAATGGAGACGTCTTCTAATTTATTTATGAAATTTGTAATTTCTAGTGATTCTGGAGTATAATCCACAGGGATTACCTCAAGAAGTATTCTAGGAGACTTGGGAGGTGATTGTACAACTCTTGATCTAAAAGTAGGAGATTCTGGAGGGGATCTAGAAGTTGTAGGAGATTTGGAGGGGGAATGACTCTTGGAATGGCCTTTTGTTTTTGGATTGGACTTAATTTCCATTCATAGTTTGCATGCCCTCCTTCTAGCACCAAAATGTGTTGAGGCCTCGAAAATTGCTACGTCAACATGGGGGAAAACCACCCAGTACGAACCTTAAGACAACTCCTTTTCCATTTAGGTAGTGGCTCCAACTAGAGATAATGGGACTAGTTTCCCAATGAAATGCTATTGAATAAATGTGTAATGCTTATACTAAAGTGAAATAGATGGATTTGCAATAATGAATTAAATGGAAAACATATGCATTAATCTACTCTATAACCCGATATTGTTTAACATTTATCTGGATGCGATCTATAATGATTTTCCATAGTAAATGACAATATAAATTGCTCAAACACCAATGGAAATTAAAATATTTCAAGATGGCTACTTTGATTAAATAGTTAATCAAAATAATGTGTATAATTCATATCACATTCAGAATATCAAAGAAAATTGCTTAACATGTAAAAAATATCAATGGCAGCATGATCAGAAATGAATACATGTAACATTGTTCTTTAAATACCATGTAATAAGCAATCTGAAAAGATAAATTCACTATTTACTTATGAACAAAATAGAGGTACAATGATAGAAATACCAGATTCACATTTCTCGGCTCATAAAATAAATAACAACAGTTTAGTCTTTCTCATAAAGATGACTTCAGGAGTATAGAAATGCAACTTGTCAAAATTCTTTATGAAAATTCCTAAAACAATGTTCCAATCGTTCTATTGAGAAAAGTATGAAAGTACAATAGTGCGAGCTTTCGTAAGCCTTTCTTCATAGAATTCAGGGTCCTTATTTCATACAACAAGTAAGCTTAAATAGTAGAAAACAACTAAATCTATTGTGTAGAGCGTTGAGGGCATTTAAACAGATCCCTTCAATAATGCTTAAAGGAAAACAATTTTTTGGTAGACATTTTCTAAATGTGATTTGTGGTCTTCATCAGCTTTGTTTGTTCCATCGGATTATCTAGACGTTTGTCTATCTATTTGAACTGAACTGTCACTCATCAACATAGTTGTCCTCTTCTGTCATGAACTTGAACACAGAAAACATGAATCGATAAACTGAAAATAAATGAGATTGATAAGCAAATTTCATTTGAAACAAATCACGTTTTGCAAGAAATAAGGAAAAATGTAGAGCGTAATAAATTCCAATCACAACCATCATGGAGAGGAATGCGGAGTGAGGTCTGTGACAATACAAGTTAGACTTTATGATTTTATCGCAAAATCTCAATCACTTTTAGACTAGATCGGGAGTAGAACTTTGAATAATCACAATCATTTTAAGACCTGGGGTACTCTAAACAAATTCCAAAGGGAGCTTTCTTAAAACATATCGCAATCGGAACATCAGAAATGTGGATGGCTTGTTATAAACACTGTCCCTTTAAAACTTGATATTGCAAAGTCCTGTGGTGACATGGCAGTGTCATTGTGAATGATGTCATGATGGTGATGTCACTATGACGTGGAAGATCCATGTGGCAAATTATGTGACAGTGGAAAGGGTCTTATCACATATCACAATCGGCATGAGCAGGAGTCTTTGGAATAGGCATCATGGCTTAGTGGTTTTTTTCGGAGGGGGTTTGAATTGGTAAGTGGTTTATGAAGAGGGGAGTTCGAAAGAACAGAGGAGTGACACGTAGATATAGGGCTTAGATGGAAAAACCATTTTTCGACCCCCCCTTTGAGAAACTTAAAATTGAGCATAGGGGCATCCGAAATCTTATTTTCCATTGATCTTGGTGGATTAGATGAGAGCCGTTTATTTTATAAGACAAGTTCAACTTTTTGTTTTATCGCAATCGGCGTACGGAGTGGAGACAAACATGACATATCATTTAAGTCCTGAAAGACTTGCGATTTGAAATGTGCAAGATGATGTCACATGTGACGTGGATATGATGTCATTGATCATAACCACAATCAATGGTGTGGAGCAGGCTAGAACCTTTAGACTCTTGCAATTGTGTGGACACGAGGTTTTCTTAAATTGCATTGAATAATCCCCGCAGGTCCAGCTATATCGTATATCGCAATTGGTGGCACAAACATCAAGTCTATGGGCGCGGGGTTTTTTCAACTTGAGTGTCTGCCTCCGTTGGGTCCGGACTATCGCAATCACATAAGAGATAGGTAATGGGACTTGGGAAATGTTTCTTGTGATTGCACGAATGCGAGGTTTTAATGAAGTGAAGTTTACAATCCCATTAGGTCTGGTCTAATCGCAATCGCAAATCGGCAAATGTAATGAGGTAGGAGGTAGGACCTTTGGAAACTGTGATAGCTGCGGATGCGATATTTTTTATGAATCACAGTTGATTTTCGCGTCGGATTTGGGCCTAATTGCAGTTGCAGTTAGTTAAGGCTAAGACTTAAATTTTTTGGAACTTTTGTGATAGTCACGGATGCAGGATTTTATTAATTGTACTGAATAATCCGTGTGGGTCCAGTTTATATCACAATGGCAATGGACTTGGTAGAGGGGTCTTTTCCTTATGAAACTTTGTGATGCGGGGAAGTGGGATGAGTCAAAGTTTATGAAGAATTTAAACTTTGGGAATTAACACTCCAATTATTTAGTTTTTTAATTAAATAACCCATATTGTTTAATACTTAAGGTTTTTTGAAGCCTAAGTATAGTTTTGGTCTCGAGGGCTATTAAAATTTGGCTTTTTAGATAATCAAAGTTTAATACTTGTGTTTTAATTAAAAAGCCTAAGTATTAAAATTTGGTTATAGTTCTTTATTAACAAATTTTTATTTTATTTTTTTATTTATTATTTTATTTTTCTGTTTATTATTTTTTTGTTTTTTAAGTAAATAAAATCAATGGCTTTTTAAAATTAAATCCGGGTCCCTATTTTAATATAATAAATTTCATAAGAAATTTATAATATATTAAAATGGGGGTTATCGAATAGTACAATAAGACCATAAGACAATAAATTAGAGATATAATGTATGTTTCATTCAATCAACAAATAATGACATTTTGATTAATTTAGTCATGTAATTTGTTCATAATGTCATGGGTTTTTAATTTTATGGTTGAAAATTTTCCAAATTTTTTGTATTTTTAATGTTATGGTTGAAAACAATTAGAATTTTAGCGATCTTTAGTGTCATGTTATTATATGTTTAACAACATGGATGAAAAATAATAAAATTTTAATGTGTTTCAAATCCCATTATTTTATCTTTATTGTCATTACTAAAACGTGTTGAAATTATAATTAGGAAAGAAAAATGTTATTCTAGCAAAAACATTAGTGTGTTTTTTTCCTCAAAAACCTCTATTTTTTTACATATACACTTTTCGTTTTTAGCATTGTTTTTCATGTTTTTTTGGGGTTTTTTGGCGAGAGTTCCCATTTTGAGTTTATAGTTCTCGTTTCAAAGTTTACATTGTTAAGGGTCCCTATTTTAATATAATAAATTTAATAGGAAATTTATAATATATTAAATTGGGGGTTGTTGAATAGTACAACAAGACCATAATGCCTGTGGTAAGTATGGTTGAACATGACAACCATGTTGCCTATTCATGTTCATGTTGACTATGGTTTACCATGTCGACTATGGTTGACCATGTCAACTAAATTCAACTATAGTTAACATGTATTAATGCATAGTTAATATGGTTATTGTATAGTTAATATCTCCATGCTGACTATAGTTGGCCATGTCAATCACAACTAACATGTGTTAATGTTTATATTAATATATTAATGCATTTCTTCATATTTTAATGCATAAATTAATATATTATTAATGTTATATGTAAATAAATGTGTTTTTACTATGCTAAGTTATAAATTAATGTACCAATATATATTTATAAATATATTATGGTTAAATGGGGTGGCAAGAGGGGAGGGATTCTCATTAATCCCGAAGGAATATTTGAAGATATATTTTCCTGGGATTTGGGCAAGAAGATAAACAACCAAGCAAAGGCCTATGGATTGTACCTCAGTCTCAATTTAGTTGAAAAAAAGGAATCATGGATATGAATATCCTAGGGGCTACCTCCTAATCGTAAAACAAATGAACCACAACTCTGCAGCTCAGAACAACAAACCAAATCAAATTCTCAAGAGAGCCAACGGAATGTTGCCTCTATTTGGGAAACTAAAGTTTTTTGACATCCTAAGAGGTCAAAACAAGGAAGTTGATATGAAAGCCAACAAGGCCTGCCAAATGAAAGAAGAAAGGTAAATGCAATACAAGGACACTTCCCTATTCCCTATTTTCTTAGATGAATATCCTAAACCTGAAAGTTAATCTTGACCCTTATGTAAAAAAATCAGAATCATAGGTCAAAAATTAGGGTTCTAATGCGTTTTTCTATCATTATTTCCCCCCTACCTATGAAGACTCAAGAAACTATTGGTCATGTCCTCTCCTTCAAGGTTCTCTCCCCCTGCCCTCCCCTCTTCCACTTCTTCTGCCGCATCACCCTCCCCCCTTCCCCCCATGATCTAGGTAGATATTGATGGCCACCTACCTATTCCACTTGGACCTCCACCATTGTTTCTTTCCATTTTCCAGTTTCCTTATTTGTAGCACAATTTACTATTTTTGGCAGTTTTTCGGGTCCTAAACTTTCAAAGCCATTTTGAGGCCGTAAACGATGTTTTTTGGGAACATTGGGAGCAACATGGGTTATAGATCTTATGTTTCTCACTCAAAAGTTTTATTCCTCGGATAGATATTTCTAACGAGGTATTGTGCGCATCAAATGGAGATCGTATGCCAACGTTACGACCTTGGGAAGTTGATGTACCAATTTACCCAAAACGGGGCCCATAGTTTGGTGCTTCATCTCCTAGGGTTAAGTTTTTGGATGTTTAGGGTTTTCCATTGTCTCTAAACAATAAATAGGCCTTCGAACCTCATTTTAAGACAGTTCAGAGGCATGTATCCGCCACATTTCTTCTCTTAGATAAGTTACCATCGCCTGAGCTAGTTTATTTCCATTTCTGTTTGTAAGCATATTTCAGTATTTTACATCAATGAAATGAAGTATTATTTCTGTTGCATCTCTGTATTTATGTTCATATTTGTAATTTTTTGTGTTCCTATTTAAATCCAGATCAGTCGTATCAGAGCGGTCTGCTCTTTCTCTGTTTTTCTTTGCATGTCCCTAATGAGGTCAGGATATAAGGAGTTAGGGCTTGAACTATCGAACCTTTGCAAGAACACCCTCGCAAATCCCATCGACCTCCCATGGATGATGAAAAGAAAGACGAGGGGGCAGGAGATCCTATCAAAATCTTGCTTGAAGAGGCCCTCCAGCAACAAAGGAATGTGATGATGGACAACTTTGCCCAGATTCTTCAGCGGCGACCCAGGGGTGACACATCTACTTCCAGCAGCTACTCTGGAAGTGCCACACCCTTTAAGGTACAAGTCAACTTTGACATTCCCATATTTGAGGGTCAGATAGATGCAGACGTTGTAGATTAATGGCTAAATTTGCTAGAAGGGTATTTTTATGTTCATGATTTCTCCGCCCAAGAAAAGATTACTTTTGCTCTTCTCAAAACCGCCCCCCACGTCAAGGACTAGTGGGAAACTTACTGCAAGCAGAAGGATGAAAGTAAGGCCTCACTATTTTCAGCTGCACCCACTTGGAATTCATTCTGGAATGCCATCAAGGAGCAGTACTACCCTATCAAAATATATGAGGATAAATACATAGAGTGGATGGCAAGGAAGGGACCAAGACATGCCAGAGTTTACCAATATTTTTCATACCCTTCACACAAATTTGGGTATCACGAATTCTGAGCTGCGTTTGGTACTCAATTACCACGACTTCCTACATAGGTACATATAGGACGATATGGAGTTCCTGGACATCTCCTCTTTTGGCACGGTGTACCAATTCATTGTCAAGATCGAGCAGAGGTTTAAACAAAAGAAGCGAGACTTTGGATTTTTGAATCCGAAGAAAGAGAAAGGTGCCCTCAAATCGCTGAAAAAAGAACAAAGCTAAGGCAGGTTGTCTCAAGACAACCTGCCAAAGCCAAAAGCAAAGAAAAACACTGCAAAGCTAAAGAAGGACATGAAAAAGTGGTGTGAGTTCCATAAGAGCTCCACTCATAACACAAGTGAGTGCCGGGCCAAGAAGTCACTAGTGGCTAGGATAAAGTCTTCGGAATTAGATACATGTTCCGACTTTGAGTCAGAACACGATAAGGGGAATGACAAAGGGAAGCAGATTATCGATGCAAAGCCCAATGCCACCGTTGCCACCATGAAGATCTAGAAGGAGGAACCCGAAGATCCAGAGGAGGAGTAGCACCTCTTCCACACCCAGATGTGGGCAAAGGGTTCCCTGCTACAGTTCATTATCGACAGCGGGAGCCAAAAGAACCTCATTTCGCCAGAATTCGTGAAGCGGCTTGGCTTACCAACCACAACACATCCACAAATGTACACCATCAAGTGGCTTCATGATCTAGAATTTATCTATGATAAAGAATGAAATGTATTATAGACTCATGTGCATGGATGTGCTTATGTTACTTATGCAACGGATCGATAAGATTGCTAGAATACATAGACACTGAGGCAATCAAAGAAAACATAACAGTCAAACATGTAAACAAAACAAGTTTAATAAGGAGTTCACCTAATGCTCCTGGGCTACGTCTCTTGGTCCAGCCTTTCAGTGGTGGCCTCTCTATTATGTTTTCAAGGAGATTTTTTACAAAAGTGAGCTCGATTCGAGTCTCCCTAACAAAATGAATTCAGTAGGAATGGAGTGCACAGACTCTCCTTACTGAACTCAACCTATGATGGTCACAGTAGTATGATAGGCCTATGTCGAGGAGATTGCTTGAACTTCTCAAGCCTTCATTGGAGTACACAGACTCTCTAACTCTCTCTAGCTCTGTCTGGCTCAATGCTTCCTTCAGGTCAGCTCGGCTTCTACTCTCTGCTCTCTGCTATTGGATTTCTGTGTCTCTATGTGTTGCCCATCCTCTGCTTCTATCAGTTCATGGCTTTAAAGCCAGTCTGCTCTTTGACTGCTTGTTTCTGCTTCCCAACCTTCTGGTTTCCTTTCTTCTATCCATTCGAATTCCTCTACTCTGCGTCATCATCACTGGATAATGCCTCATAGGGAGGTGGCCACCTGCTTGGTAACAAACTGGGTGTCAGATTCCCTAAATCATACTTGAATGGCCGTTAAATCTGTTTGCTTCAAGATCGCCCGCGAACACGAATCGTTTGCCAACTCATCATCCACGTCAGGCGTCAAATCCCTATCATATTTCTTTTTGACCTGTCAAATCCAGTCAATCATCGGGACGTATCTCCGCCGTCGATCTGGACCCCCAGATCCTACGGTCTTCCTTCATATCGGGCGGACAAGTCACACGACGTTTACCCATCTGATGCGGGCAGTTTTCTCTCTCTTTCGTCGGACGCATGTCACTTGATGTGTGGCATCAGGGGAGACTTAGTCAAAACTGCTTACTGCCTCGAAGCCTTCTGATATCCTGCCAATTTTGGGGAATCCGTGCTACGGAACTGAAATAGTTACTTTTCTGAGTTTTATAGCGTTTTCAGGTCCGAGCATTCCAGGGCTTTCCTTCACTAAGGGGGATGCCCTGCGATATGCGATTAGTGCTTATCACTAATTGCATATCAGAATCCACCTCCATTTCTTGATTTGGCCTCCGGTTTTGCCAGTTTTGTGCTATTGCGTTTTACCATGGGCCAACGGTCTGCGCGCTCGACCGAGGGTCCTCGTTGCTCCACTCTGGCCATAACTGCAATTGTTATGAGGATTCCTTCTGATAGCTTCGATCTTTTATAGGACTTGAATCTCTTAGCATAATTGAAACAATCATGAAAACTTAGAGAGTTTTAGGATCTAATTCGGATCACGGCCTTCCCACTGAAAAAGATTTTGGACCACCAAAAGTTGGTTTTCTTTCAAGCATCAATCAAGTGAGGGTATTGCTTCCTTTCTTGCTCAATTTCTATCCATTTCGCACTGCTTGGCTTTGAACCTTTGAGTCCGATCCTGAGGTACTCAACGTCACCTCTGCATGTAGTTCTTACCTTCCTATCCAGAACTGCATCTTCCTGCAACTCATTAAGATATTCAGGTAACAGATCATCAATAGAAGGCAATTGACTTTGCTCTTCGGGATCTTCAATTAATGAAGGTTCAAATAGTCTCAAGCTGTTTGCATTAACAACTGAGTAGATTTGCATGTAAGTTGGTAGATCAAGGCGAAAAGCATTCTCACCAATTTTCTCAAGTATCTTGAAAGGTCCATAGCTTATTGGCTTCAGCTTCTTACCTTCACCTTACATCTTGTCTTTGCTGATATACAACCAGACTTGGTCACCAACTTGGAAACTATGCTCCATCCGATGCTTGTCAATCCTTGCCTTGTACTTGGCTTGGCTCTTTTCCAACTGTTCCTATACTGCCTGGTGAATCTCTTGGATTTGTTCAATGAACTTGGTTGCTTTGTCCAAATCACTGTATCCATCAACTACTATGTCTTTACCAAAGACAATATCCAAGGGAGACCTTGGTGTGAAACCATAATGACAACAACCTTAGAGGGATCTATCTTCAATTCACCACCCCCTACTATATGTCCTAAATAATTCAAAGACGTTTTGCCAAATTCACATTTTGAGAGTTTAACATAAAAGTTTTCTCTTTTCAAAACATCTAGTGTCTCCTTAACATGCTTTAAATGTTCTCCCCATGTTTTGCTAAATATAAGAATGTCATCCAAATATACAATAACAAAATCATCAGGAAAAGGTCTGAATAAATCATTCATTACTCTCATGAAAGTAGCAGGAGCATTAGTTAAGCCAAAAGGCATAACCAGCCACTCATACAATCCCTGCTTTGTTTTGAAAGCAGTATTCCATGCATCTTGCTTTGCAACTCTGACCTGATGATAGCCACTATGCAAGCCTAACTTGGAAAAATAAATAGCTTCCTTTAACTGATCTAATAGATCATCTATGCGAGGAAGGGGATAACAATTTTTGATCATTATCTTATTCAGTGCTCAGTAATCAATTCACATTCTCCACGAGCCATCTTTATTTTTCACCAAAATAATTGGAGACCCACATGGTGATGTGATATGTCTGATGAACCCCTTATCGAGCAACTCCTGTACCTGCCTCTTGATTTCTGCATTCTCTAAAGTGAACAACCTTTTATACCTGTGGTTGTGATTGTTGCTTCATCTCCTGAGTCTGACCCCAAATCTTTTTGAATAGTTGCAGCAGTCTTCTTCTTCTTGCCCTAGAACTTCTTAGGTTTCATCTCCAAATGCAGAATTCAACAACGTTCATCATCATGCCCATCCTTCTTACAGTGAGTGCATGAGGACTTGCTCTTCTGTACAGTGTTTTTCTTCCTCTCTTTCCATTTTTGTTTTCTTTTCTCCTTATTTTTTCTTGTAGTGGGTTGGGATGATCCCCCAACTTCTGGGTTCCCATTCTTACCTCTAGCTTCTATATGCGTAGCCTGAACGAATACCTCATCTATGCTAGTGGGATTAAACATGAGGATAGTGTGCCTCATGTAGCTGTGTAGACCACCTATGTACTTCAACAAAGTCTCAAGTGAGTCTAAAGAGATTCCTATAATCAAATCTCTTTTCCTAAATTGTTGAGTGTAACCTTGTACACTTTTCTCTTTTAGTTGTCGAAGAGTTTGCCAGCTCATCATGGCTTGCTGCATGTAGGCTAGTGGATAGAATTTCTTTTTAATTGCAGAAACAAATTCACTCCCGACAGAAAGAATCTTACCATGTTTCTTCATGTTAGCTTGTGTCCTGCCTTCCCACCATACCAAGGCAGTGCCTCCGAGGCATAGGCTGGCCAGCTGAATCTTACTCTTGTCTAAGTCGATGCTCTGCACTCTGCTCTGATCCAATTATCCAACTTCTTGCATTCAAATCTCCATCATATATTGGTAAATCAAATTTAACATCTAATTTAATCAAAGATGCCTTCTTTCTATGTTCAGGGCTATTAGGAGGCATGAGGAATTTTTCTTCTTTCCCCTTGCCTTTGGAGTGGTCATGGAGGAGAGATTATTCTACTCCTTTGTCCTGTTTGGAGCTTGATGCATCCTCATCTCTATGTTTCTTATAGTCCCTATACATTTCCTCCACCATGGATTTCAGGGTATAAAACTATCCATGAACTGGGGGTCTGATTCCAAGGGATTTTCTTCTGACATTTTCCTCTTAGAATAGACTCTTTCAATTTTCGAGTTAGTTTCAACCAATTCTCCTTCTCCTAATTTAAGCTTTGATCTAGTTAGAATTCAACAACAAAATCCATCACAAGCTTGTCTAACCTTAATAACTCTAAGCTCTGATACCACTTGATCTGGAATTTATCCAGGATAAAGAATGAAAGGTATTACATACTCATGTGCATGGAGGTGCCTATGTTAGTTATGCAACGGATCGATAAGATTGCTAGAATACATAGACACTGAGGCAATCAGAGAAAACATAACAGTCAAACATGTAAACAAAACAAGTTTAATTAGTAGTTCACCCAATGCTCCTGGGCTACGTCTCCTAGTCCAGCCTTTTAGTGGTGGCATATCTATTATGTTTTCAAGCAGATTTTTTACAACAGTGAGCTCAATTCGAGTCTCACTAACAGAATGAAGTCAGTAGGAATGGAGTGCACAGACTCTCCTTACTGAACTCAACCTCTGAGGGTCACAGTAGTATGATAGGCCTATGCCGAGGAGCTTGCTTGAACCTCTCAAGCCTTCAATGGAGTACACGGACTCTCTGACTCTCTCTGGATCTTTCTGGCTCAATGGTGCCTTCAGGTCAGCACGGCTTCTACTCTTTATTCTCTGTTATTGGCTTTCTGCGTCTCTGTGTGTTGCCTGTCCTTTGCTTCTGTCAGTTCATGGCTTTAAAACTAGTCTACTCTTTGACTACTCATTTCCACTTCCCATCCTTCTAGTTTCCTTTCCTCTGTCCATTCGAATTCCTCTACTCTGCATCATCGTCACTGGGTAACACCTCACAGGGAGGTGGCCACTTGTTTGCTAATGAACTAGGTGTCAGATTCCCTGAATCATACTTGAATGGCCGTTAAATCTGTTTGCTTCAAGATCACCTGCGAACACGAATCTTTTGCCAACTCATCATCCACGTGGGGCGTCAAATCCCTATCATCTTGCTTTTTGACCTGTCAATTCCGGTCAATCGTCGGGACGTATCTCCACCGTCGATCTGGACCCCCCAGATCCTATAGTCGTCCTTCATATTGAGCAGACAAGTTGCATGACGTTTACCCGTCCGATGTGGGTGGTTTTCTCTCTCTTCCGCCAGACGCATGTCGCTTGATGTGTGGCATCGGGTGGGACTTAGTCAAAACTGCTTTCCACCTCTAAGCCTTCCGATATCCTGCCGGTTTTGGGGAATCCGTGCTATGGAACCGAAACAATTACGTTTTTGAGTTTTATAGAGTTTTCGAGTCCAAGCATTCCAGGGCTTTCCTTCCCTGAGGGGGATGCCCTGCGATACGCGATTAGTGCTTAGCACTAATCACGTATCAGAATCCACCCCTGTTTCTTGATCTGGCCTCCGGCTTTTCCAGTTTTGTGCCATTGTGCTTTACCATGGGCAACGGTCTGCACGCTCGACCGAGGGTCCTCGTTGCTCCGCTCTAGCCACAACTACAATTGTTATGAGGATTCCTTCTGATAGCTTTGATCTTTTCTAGGACTTGAATCTTTTAGCATAATTGAAACAGTCATGAAAACTTAGAGAGTTTTAGGATCCAATTTGGATCACTTCACCAAGGACGAGATCTTTGTGTGAGCTAGTAGTGTCACCTTTCATACAACATCAAGCCCTTCATGGATGAGGTATTGTGTGACATTGCTCCCCTTGATGTTTGTGATGTCTTATTAGGCTAACAATACTTTTGGAAGTGACATGCTATGTATGGGTCAAGGCCTCCTGTTGTTATTGTTACTCTGGAAAATAAGTTGTATAGGATACTAGATGTGGCACTGCCTACCACCATCTCTTTGATTACTACAAGACAATGCAATAGCTCATTTCCAAAACTGAGAAATTTGTTTTCCTGATGATATGCCCTCAAGGAAAGAAGAAGATGGTGGCCAGGAACTCCAGATAGGTCCCCTCCGCACAACAACAACAGATGAACAAGTTCATGGAGCAGTACGAGGACATCTTCACCTCCTTCGTAGGGGTGCCTCTGCACTGCGACGTCAAGCACTCCATCGATCTGACCCCATGTGCACCACTACCTAATGGACCAATCTATTGGCGCTTTGTTCTAGGGAATGATGAAATCAAGAGGCAGATTCAGGAACTGCTGCAGAAAGGTCACATCCGACCAGTTTCATTCCCCTGTGGGAGCCTGATCGTGTTGGTACAAAAGAAGGATGGGACTTGGAGACTCTGTATTGACTATCAGGTGCTAAACAAGATCACTTTCCGGAATAGGTACCGGATCCCACGAATTGATGGCCTTCTGTACCAACTAAAGGGGGGAAAATATTTCAGCAAGATCGACTTGAAGTTAGGATATCACCAGGTACCAATCAAACCCTCTGATATGTGGAAGACTACCTTCAAAGCCAAGGAGGGCCTTTTTGAAGGGTTTGTTATGCCTTTTGGGTTGACGAATGCCCCTGCAACCTTCATGACACTGATAGATGACATCTTGCGGCCATTCACCAACTCATTTGTAGCGCTATACTTGGATGACATCTTGATCTTTAGCCAGAGTTGGGAAGAGCACCTCCATCACATCTTATAGGTTCTCCAAACACTGCGACAACACAAACTACGTGCCAATTTGGAGAAATACACTTTTGGCATTGTTATAGACATTTTTGTGCCTCGCAGCATGGAGCATGAAATGTCGATAATTACAGGAATCCAAAGTCCCTAAACATGTTGTTCTTACCCCTAGAGGAACAAGGTCAGCAAACCACAGCACTTCAGATCAGTTCTCCACCTGAAAACACTCAAAAACAGGCAATTTTAAGTTCATGTCAATTGCTCCACTGAGCATCTGCGCTGAATGTCAACTGTCCCACTCTGTACCTGCGCTGAATTTCAAAAGAGCTGAAGGCTACCTGCGCTGGGCGAGATTGGCCAAGTGGCACAGCCATTCTGCAAGGTGTCAGATGCCCAGGAAGCTTCCATAAGACACTTGGATCAGCAAATTCGCCCTATGATGAGTAAGAGGCACTTGATCTCCATGTGGAAGCAAGGATCTCCAAGTGGACTCAAGAACTGAAGTTTAACTGAAGAGAGAGAGGACACAAGGCAGCTTCATGTCAGTCTCAAGCTGACTCATCCTTTCTCCATTTATCCTATATATAGAGCTCTCTCATGAGGTCTAGGGAGGCTGGAATTTTGTGCAAAGTAAGGAAGTGCTGTTGGTTTGAGTTTAGAGCTATTGGGTGATTGCTTTGAAGGAGGTGAAGAGGAGATTTCTTGCTGCTGGGAGGTGTTGCTGGATTGGGCCTCTATGGTTGTAACACTCTCAGAACTTTACTTCTTCCATTAATAAAGCATTTGAGGTTCTTCTATATACATGTGTTGCAATGATGTATTGTTGTATTTGTATATTTGATCTATTCTAATCCATGAATCAGTTATGAATGCATGCCTCTTGTAGTTTCCCTCTTTTGCCCTTTTGCAGGATCTTTGTGTAGCTGGGCCCATGAAAGAGCAAGGAGCTGGGAGCAAGAGGCAAGGAGAGAAGACTGGATCAACACTAGCGAAAGACATCGGTTGGTGGATCTCTTTCTCCTCTCTGTATTTTCATAAAGAAGAAATATCAAATAGCTTTGCTTTCTGTTGTTGCTGAGGTACTATCACACTTAGAGTAGGGATAGGGTCATTCTGAGTCGGATACTTTTCCCCTCAACAAATTGGTGACTCCGCTGGGGATCGTATCTTGTTGGTTAGTTGTGTTTATTGCTATTCATTTCATAAACAAAGGGAGTACCGAATCGAACTGCAATTGAATCTTTCAATTGCAAAGTAGAAGGCAGCTACTCTAGCTCAGTTTCTGGGCAAGTTTATGATTTGAAGAGCTGATCCACAAGGACTCTTGAGCTCTTAGTGATAGCTTTTCATCCTCCTAATCATCCCTTAGTGTGTACTTGACTGATAGCTTCTGATTTGAGCAAAAACTGTGAATTTTTTAGCATTTTATGACCCGGAAACTGTAGAAAACGCAACTCTCGTTCTTCAGTGCAGGCTGTCCAAAGGCAGTCTGCATTTCAGCGCAGGTAGCCCCTTCGGGAACTGCACTGAAGGTCAATCTGACAGACCAGAGCCTGCGCTGAACCAGTTAGGCAGTGTCCTACTGAGGTTTCCCACTGTGTCTTTGCCCTGTTTTCACTGTTGTTTTGCTGCCTGTTGCTTGTCATTGTACCTTGCTGAAACCAACTGTCCTTGCCACTATTCCGCCTCAGTTGTATGATGAAACTGTGATTGTTCTTTGTGTATTTCTTGTTTCATTTACAGTTTCCCATTGTGAAAAGCGAACTAGTCTAGCTGTGGCCTCTTAGATCCAGAACTGTATAAGTGTTGTAGTGGTCTTAAGAGTTAGTTTTATTGTTGTTCATAGCTGATTGAGTTTGTTTGCTTTCATCTTATGGTTTGAATTCATACATTTCTAGTGTCGAAACAAGTCAATCTTAAGGCGTCTTTTGATTTTAGACAAGCTTGTTTGTTTGCACTTGAAATTGAATTCGAAATTATACAACAGCTTTCTTTTTGTCTTACATCAACATTAAGAAAGAGAAAAGAAATACCTGCATTTTGCATTTGCATTTTTGATAAATTTTCCTGATTGATCTAGGAGAAAGTGCATTAGTGTGTGCTTTGTGATCTGTGTGAAAAGATGATGTCTTTCTTTTCCCTCAATAGTTAGGATTTTCAAAGTTAAAAGATTTTAAAGCTTGCTTATCATCTTAACTGCATTTAGGAATTTGTACCAATACATCTCGTGGTGATCCTGAAAGACAAACTGCTAAACAAGATCAACTTAAAATATATTGAATGAATCTAAAAACGCTTTGTAACATAACGCTCACAATAGAGGTCTAGGTAGAGACGTGTTCCGGCGTCGTTAAACGTAGTGACTGTCGATCTCTACAAAGGTGGGTGATTCCTCCTGAGGGACGATAGCACTAGTACAGACTTGTGCTCCCGCGTACCGTCGCGTATATTGGGAGACCCCTATAGGCATTTATCCTTTATCCTTAGGAAGCTGTGTCGGCCGCCCTACTGATCGCGATGCAGTGAACGCAGCATTCACGAAGATCGACCACCCGTACCGTAAAACGTATTCTGTGGTTTCGCGAAAGGTTTGGCACACCCTCTGCCTAGATCTCCAGAGCAGTTTCTTTTGGCCTTTTTCAAACTCTATAACTGAAAAAGTCCAACCGAGCATTTGTCACTTCGGGCTCGTTAATACATCGAAGGCGACTAGAGTCATCTTTAGCTTTTTCTCGACTCTTAAAAACTGAAAAAGCAAGTTGTGTCTAAAAGCGTCTAATAAAATTCATTCAATACGGAAACATAATTCCCCTTTTTGTACTTTAGTTGATCGAGTAATCCGCAACCGTGGAGGAAAGTCAATTAAAACTCCGTCGTTCGAGGAGACTTGCGAGTCAACCGTCTTTGTCTCCGGAATCAAGAGTAGTACGGACGAAGCGAACTCGCTTGACCGGGTCAAAATCTCCCATTAAAGTTAGAACAACAGTTCCAACAACATCTGAGATTCTGGTCACTCTTAGTATTTCTGGAATCTCTGCCTCTATTGAAGAAGTTCAACAGCCATAGAGGGACAGTTGCACTGATCCTGGTCTGAGAACAAGTACTTGCATAACTGAACCAGTTCCATCAGTAACCGGTTCACAGAGTCTTGTTGCTCAAACAACTGTCGCTGTCGAAACAACCCCTTCTTCGGCACCAGAAATCTTTTACGGACCTGACGGTCTGCCTCTTCCTCCTGGTCTGATTGCAATAGAGGAAATCGTAGAGGACCAGCAAGCAAATACTCCAACTCATTTTGGAGTAGGTGTAACTCTTTTTCCTTCTGCATCAGAAGTTTGTCCATCACCAGTGGAAGTTCCTGTAGAATCGCTGGGCAGTTTATTGGATAGACTTAAAATGTCTGAGCAACCGTCGACATCTAGGACTGTGCCAAATGACACAGCGACGGCAGAAGCTCCTGCTGTCACTCCGACGATGTTTGCCGGCATACCAGCTGTCCCAACTAGCTCTCAACAGCTAGAAGGAGTCCACCCAGGGACTATTACGACAGCTTGGTCTGTTCCAGTTTGTTCTTCCGGTATAATACCCGGTAATTCTTATGTTGAAACTAGACAAATTGATCCCTATGGAGGTCAATTTGGGCCATCCAGTCCTCAAAGGCAATCTATACCCTTGAGCTCCGGATTGTTACCGTATGGGGGGCAATATGCCCTTTCACTTCCCCCTCCGGGAGGATATCCATATGGCAGTTTTCAACCGCATTCAGGTTTGACTGAAGTTACGACGAGTGGTTGGGTACCTATGTTACCCCAACAACCGAGAGTTGTATATTCCATGCAACAATGTGTACCTATGTCTAGCATCCCGACGACGCCAGCAATTGTAACAGTGTCGCAAGTTCAATCGATGCCTGTTGTATGTCAACCCCAGGTTGTAATGCAACAGCCCCTTGACCCTGCAACACAACCACAATCGCCAACTGCCGGGACGACACAAATACAAACGGGAACAATAACCCCGCATCTTGGTCCGTCGGTTAGTATAGCGCAGCAAAACATGGCTTCACAACCATGGATGGTGCAGTACCAACAACCTCAGTTTCAGCAAGTGTACCAAGGATCTGAACAACAGATCTTTGCGAATAGTGGACAACCCTATATTCAGAATGGGTTAAATCAACCACTTTACAGTGGCCAAGTCCACCAGCCATATCATTCATATCAACATCAGTTGCATTATGCTGGTATGCAAAGGCCTACTGCTCAGGCGATTCCATCGTATCCTGGGTACGCCTCGCCAAACCTGAATCAGCAGTTGCCATTCGTGGCAACTCTAGAATTACCAGATTTACATCGATTGACGAACGATCCAATCGCCTATGCCCATTGGTGGCCAGCGATTCCTCGCAAACTTCCTTCGGACATTCCTAAATTCAATGGAAATCCTGGCAAAGACCCGTCGAATCATGTGATGACTTTTCATCTGTGGTGTTCGTCGAATACCTTGAATGATGATTCGATAAGGCTTCGCCTTTTCCAGAGGACATTGATAGGTCCGGCGGCTAAATGGTATATTGAATTACCTAGAGCCTCTTTCGACAATTTCAGTTCCCTAGCCACGACTTTCTTAACCCACTTTCAGTTACCTATAAGGTACGAAACTGGAACAGAGATCTTAACCAATTTCAAGCAGACAACGGCCACACATATATCTGATCATATACATGAGTGGCGTCGTCGTCGCAGAATGGTAAAGACTTACGTTCCAGATCAGCTATTAGCTGAGTGGTTTATAAAGTCGCTTCTTCCTGCTATAACAGAAGATGTGGCCAAGGGAGGGGTCGTAACAGAGGAGCAGGTTATTGCTCGTGCCCAGTATTTAGACTTAGTATATACTCAGTCTGGCACGCTCTATGACAAGATACTTGACGCCCCCAGACCGGAATTTTCAATTCCTCCTCCTCCTGGATCAAATAGTGACTCTCATGCCGGCAATGGTGTGATTGGCACTGCAAACGCAAAGTCAACAAGGGATTCGAATAAGAAAGCCCGTAAGACTTCGAATCAAAATGCAAATCAAGAACTTCTTGCCTCGGAAGTAAGTGCCGTGTCGGACGACAAGGGCAAACAACTGAAGCAACCAGGGGGCAAGAAGAAAAAGAAAGGGAGAAAAAGGAAACCCCCTACGGGGTGTCATATATGCGATGAGGATCATTGGACAACAGATTTTCCATACAAAGCTGAGCTTAAAAGATTCTTTAAGAGTTCAAAAACCTCAGCTGTGTTGACTGATCCGTTTCCAAGCCCGAGAACCGAACTGGTTGCTAATCAAAATGCTTCCCGATCCCAAGTGCTTATGTTGTCTATATCAAAGCAGCAAAATGATGCTTTGACGAGGAATAAGGATTACAGGAATCCAAAGCTGTCGAACAACAGGGCTAATGAACAACCTAGTAGTTCGACAACAACTTTGACCGAAGTTGTGCCACCCATCGTCCCTGAGCCAATGATAAAGTCGCAAAAGAGAGCAGTACACAAATCGACATTTAATCCTTGTGCGAAAATAGCACAGATAAAGGACCTGGCCCAATCGCCGTCCGCTATGTCGACACTTGAGGTACTGCAAAATTGCTTCTCCCAAGAGCAAGCTTTATTATCAGCAATAGGTGGGATTGATCCAATGGATTCCAATCTTGTAGCCTTTGATCATAAAGGATATGACCCTCAGTTACCAGCTCAACTGGCTTTCCTTATTCAAGTGAAAGCCCTCAACAAAACTGTTCATCGAACAATTATTGATGAGGGGGCATCTACATGCATTATGTCAATGAGTTGCTGGAAAACTTTAGGATCTCCAACCTTGTCGAAGTCTGCGACGACGTTAAAAGCGTTCGACGGAAGGACATATACACCATATGGTATACTAAATAAATTGAAAGTTGAACTAGAGGGAAAAACGGTAGAAATAGATGTTGAAGTCATCGATGGGAATCTTGATTACAACATCCTACTAGGAAGACCATGGATATATGCCATGGCAGCTGTTGTGTCAACCTATTTTAGGAAGATTGCATTTTCCTTCCAAGGAGGAATTACAATCGTTGACCAACAAACTTTTCTCCCCAACAGTTCGCAAGTTATGGGAAGCATTCCAATGATCCATGGAAGGAATCATTCGCTCCAAAATATCAGAGTAGGTCTCCTAAAAGACCCTGCCTTAGTGGGTACTTTTGCCCTACCGCCTGCAAGTAATTTGGCGGAAATGGCCATAGTGGAATATGAAACCTTCTGTTTTTAATGGATCTAAAGCATCGAGGAGAGTTCCTGTCTTATGTCAACCTTGTTAAAAAATGAAATAAGGGGTCTAGAGGATAGTTCTTTTCGGTGTCAACCTCATTAAAAAATGAAACGATCCCCCAAAGTCTAGGGGGCATGCGCCTCGTTTGCATTATTATGCTGGGGGCATGCAAAATTTATCGAGCAGTTTTAGCACATAGTTCATGCTCGTTAAAAAATAAACGCAAGATCCGAGCAGTTTTAACGCGGTCTTCATGCTCGTTAAAAAAATAAATAAAAGCAGTGAGCAATGTTTCCTCCAGAGTTTAAGCTCATTTTTATCTAAAAAAAGAACCTATCCCGGTAAATAACCTTTGTGATCGTAATTTTATCAGCCTTAAAAGCCTCGGTCGTGTTTACCCACCACCTCCACCGTCATTTGGCCGATCGTTCACCCCCATATGATTGTTTACCCATTTTGAGGAACAGCTGCGAATAGTGATTTCACCTAGCCATCCTTGTGACACTGCCGTGATTGGAAAATTCCAACCTGTACCTGGAATCTGTTGCTGTCCCTGTTTATCACTCATTCCTCAAAAGACGAGTCCTCTTTGAGCTCTTTTCTGACTCGTAAAATATGAAAAGTTTGCCGAGTTTTGGCCTTCCAGCTCGTTAAAGGGACCGGAAGAGCTATCCCTCATTTAGACTTTAATCTTTTTGGACCTGAGGGATTATTACACAAAAAGATCGAGCGCTTATTTTGTTCGGCTCGTTAAAAGTACCGAACATCCATCCCTTCTGTATTGTTTTATACTTTTTCGGACTTAAGGGATTAGATGACGAAAAAGGAATTTTTGGAGTTAACTTTCTGTACCTTTTCAGACTCTCTAAAAATGAAAAGGACCGAGTTTTCCTTGTCGTTAGACTCGTTAAAATGATTAAATAGCGACAAACTTGTCTTTAGACGAGAACGAGTTTCCCTATCGCTAAGCTCGTTAAAACATAGCGATGGGCTTGCCCGAAGGGCAGGTTATAGAACAAGCATATGTTATCCTCCTCAAGCTTGACAAAAATAAAGAGGTACTGGTCAGAAATGACTGGGGAAAAATTGGGAGAACGTCAAAGCTTTAATGGTAGCAAGTCGCTCTTGAACATGACACTTTTCCTCCGTACCACATCGGGTTGGGTTGTTTCATTCACCGGTCTCATCACCATGGTCTTCGCCAAACCATCCACATTTGGGGTAATGCTACCAATCCATCGCATCAGTGTCGTTATATGTTCAAGAGAGGTCATTCAGAAAGTGTCAACCGTGTCCCATCCACTACCATACATTATCCTTCATCCGTCCATGATCGCCACCCTGAATCATATGTCACAGTTTGTTTTCACCTCCACTAAAATCATTAGTTCCGTTCCGTGTCATTGATGTGGGATTCATTAAGGCCCTCCTTTGACGGATCGCTTCTTGTCGACTTCAACTCATTATCCAAGAAGTTGATCTAGGAACAACCCCTTCAGTACTTTGAAGCTTGCATGCCTCAATGGCAAGTTTCTCACTTCCGGCGACAGGTATACATCAATGACCTTCGACCTGAAGATTTTGCGTGGCGTTCGACGCCAAGTCCTTTATTCACGCCACGTGAATTGTACTGCAGTACCTTGAGCGTCATTATCATTATCGGTGATTCCTCTCGCGCTTGTTAACGGTTTTCATCATTGACCGGTAATCAAGCGATGTCTTTCCATGTTCGACTTCAGCGCAATTCTCACATGGATCGACTTGTACTTAGAGTGAAGATCGAACGAGTTTGAAGACCCCGGATCTAGTTTCATCCATCCGGGCTGCGATATATATTCAGGAAATATAAAAACATTTGTCATGTACATCGTTGCAGCAGATGATCATCCTATTCAAAGGATGATAATTTCAGCAGAGAATTATCAGTCTACCATCAGACGATCGTCTGTTATATGTACCAAAATGTATTTATAAAGCTGAGCATGGGAATGCCCGCCTCAGCTAGATCATGAAAACATAATGAAAAATAATGTATTGTATTGTATTGTATTACAGGGCACCTCTCAGCACTTGAATGAACTTCGGATCCTCTGGATAAAGCATTTCACCCGATAAACGACCTCATACTTTAGGGGGCAACTGTTATAGACATTTTTGTGCCTCGCAGCATGGAGCATGAAATGTCGATAATTACAGGGATCCAATGTCCCTAAACATGTTGTTCTTACCCCTAGAGGAACAAGGTCAGCAAACCACAACACTTCAGATCAGTTCTCCACCTGAAAACACTCAAAAACAGGCAATTTTAAGTTCATGTCAACTGCTCCACTGAGCATCTGCACTGAATGTCAACTGTCCCACTCTGTACCTGCGCTGAATGTCAAAAGAGCTGAAGGCTACCTGCGCTGGGTGAGATTGGCCAAGTGGCACAACCATTCTGCAAGGTGTCAGATGCCCAGGAAGCTTCCAGAAGACACTTGGATCAGCAAATTCGCCCTATGATGAGTAAGAGGCACTTGATCTCCATGTGGAAGCAAGGATCTCCAAGTGGACTCAAGAACTGAAGTTTAACTGAAGAGAGAGAGGACACAAGGCAGCTTCATGTCAGTCTCAAGCTGACTCATCCTTTCTCCATTTATCCTATATATAGAGCTCTCTCATGAGGTCTAGGAGGCTGGAATTTTGTGTAAAGTAAGGAAGTGCTGTTGGTTTGAGTTTAGAGCTATTGGGTGATTGCTTTGAAGGAGGTGAAGAGGAGATTTCTTTCTGCTGGGAGGTGTTGCTGGATTGGGCCTCTATGGTTGTAACACTCTCAGAACTTTACTTCTTCCATTAATAAAGCATTTGAGGTTCTTCTATATACATGCGTTGCAATGATGTATTGTTGTATTTGTATATTTGATCTATTCTAATCCATGAATCAGTTATGAATGCATGCCTCTTGTAGTTTCCCTCTTTTGCCCTTTTGCAGGATCTTTGTGTAGCTGGGCCCGTGAAAGAGCAAGGAGCTGGGAGCAAGAGGCAAGGAGAGAAGACTGGATCAACACTAGCGAAAGACATCGGTTGGTGGATCTCTTTCTCCTCTCTGTATTTTCATAAAGAAGAAATATCAAATAGCTTTGCTTTCTGTTGTTGCTGAGGTACTATCACCCTTAGAGTAGAGATAGGGTCATTCCGAGTTGGATACTTTTCCCCACAACAGGCTTGACCCAAGTTGAGTATTTAGGATACATTATTGATGAATAGGGGGTGCATGTGGATCCAACCAAGATCCAAGTAATTCAGGATTGGCCAGCTCCAACCACTCTGACAGAGCTCTGCAGCTTTCTGGGTCTTGCCAATTTCTACTGCAGGTTCGTGTTGGGATTCTCTCATTTCACTTGGCCCTTGAGTCAAGTCACCAAGGGAGGAGCGAAAGAAAAATTCTTTTGGTTTGAATCTCAAGAGAAGGCATTCATAGAGTTGAAACATCACCTCTGTGCGGCACCAGTTCTCGCATTACTAGACTTGCAACAACCATTTGAGGTCGAGACAGATGCCGATGAATATGCTATTGGGATAGTCCTTACTCAACGCGGGCATCCAGTGGAATATCATAGTGAGACACTTTCAGACACAGTCTGGAAGTATCCCACTTATGACAAAGAGATATATTCCATTATGTAGGCCTGCTGACAATGGAAGCATTACATTTTGGGGAAGGAAACAGTGATCTACACACACCACTGACCCCTGCAGTTCATACAGATGTAAGGGAAGTTGCAGAATGATCGCCATCAGAAGTGGTCCACATACATGCAACAGTTCCATTTGAATATCAAGTATAAGAACGGTTGCACCAATAATGTTGTAGATTGCCTCAGCCGACCATCGATCACGGCGTTAACCATCGTGCTCAACTCTTGTGGGCACGAGACTTCTGATTGGCCACTTCTCTAGAAAAGCGACCCAGAATTCAGCCACACATACTAGACGCTCTTGGAGGGTCAGCATGTTCCAGATTTTCACCTCCATGATGCCTTGTTATGCCACTTGGGTCACCTTTGTGTTCCTTCAAGTGAGCGTGCCAATATGATTTGGGATGTGCACTATAGTTGGGATGTTGGGCATTTTGGGGTCGATAAAATAGTGGCAGTACTACATAATTATTTCTATTGGCCGAATCTTCGACAGGATGTCAAGAAGTACATCAGATCCTGCACTCCCTGTGCCATTGCCAAACCAAACATCAAGAAGCAAGGCTTCTATGCTCTGCTGCCTACCCCTAGTCGACCTTGGGAATCTATCTCCATGGATTACATGTCAGGCCTTCCTTCTACTAATCATGCAAATGACTTTATTTTTGTAGTCATCGGCAGATTCTTGAATATGGCCATTATGGCGGCCTGCAAGAAGAATATCACAACAGAAGCCACTGTAAATTCTTCTTTGAATGAGTGTGGGTACACTTTGGGATCCTACAATATATCATCTCAGATCAGAAAAGAAGGTTCCTCAGTACATTTTGGTCCAGTCTCTAGTCGATGTTTGACACCAAGCTCACTAAGTCCACAACTTTCCGTCCCCAAACTGATGGCCAGACAGAGGTCGTCAACAGGATGATCACACACATTTTGTGCATGTACAACTCAAAGCATCCACGTACATGGGATGAGAACGTCCCCTGCGTCTAGCACAGCTATAACCGGGTTCTCCACAGCTCGACTGGCCACAACCCTTTTTAGGTGGGCTTGGGATTCCAGCCATTATGTCTCATTAATGTGGCCATGCCATTTGCAACTACTCAGATAGATTCTGCTCATGTCCAATCTGAAACCGATAAGGAAAACAACTTCATTGAGCACATCCAACATATCTGCCAACAGGGACATGACATTTTGGATAAATCAAATGCCGAGTACAAGCAACAACATATTCAACATCGAGTGCTACACAAGTTTCAGGTGGGAAAAAAAGTTTGGCTGAATTTGTAAAAGGAACACCTTACCAGAGCCTATCAGAAACTTAGACCACTCTGATATGGTCCTTACACCATTACCAAGGCTATGGGAGAGAATTCATTTGAGCTAAGCATTCTCCCATTCCTTGGCCTGCACCTAGTGTTCAATGTGGACCACCTTTGGCCATACTTCCCACCATTGCTAGACACATCAGACATTGCGAAACAACTCACACCTACAGAGTTAAATCCAGATTGCATGGAACATACCACAATAGATCGGATCATGGACACATAGAGCAAGAACACCTGATAGCAAAGGATCCAACTATATCGAGTTGTCAAAGCAGGCCAACTCCTTCACCAAGGCAAGTGGCTCAACAAGGACCAAGTTCAGCAAAAGTTTCCTCATCTCATGGAGGAACTCAACGCAATGGGGACCATTGCTTCCTAAGAGGGGAGAAATTATCCAAGTAGATATTGGTGTCCACCTGCCTATTCCACTTGGACGTCCACCATTGTTTCTTTCAGTTTTTCAGTTTCCTTATTTGTAGCACAATTTACTATTTTTGGCAGCTTTTTGGGCCCTGAACTTTCGGAGCTGTTTTGAGGCCCTAAACGATGTTTTTTGGGAAAACTGGGAGAAACATGGGTTGATGGACTGATGTTTCTCACTCAAAAGTTGTATTCCATGGATAGATCTTTCTAACGAGATATTGTGTGCGTCAAGTGGATATCGTATGCCAAAGTTACGACCCCAGGAAGTTGATGTACCAATTTACCCAAAACGGGGTCCATAGTTTGGCGCTTCATCTCCTAGGGTTAGGTTTTTGGATGTTTAGGGGTTTCCATTGTTTCTCAACAATAAATAGGCCTTTGAACCTCATTGTAAGACAATTCAGAGGCATGTAGCCGCCAAATCTCTTCACAGAGATAAGCTACCATCGCCCGAGCTAAATTATTTCCATTTCTATGTGTAAGCATATTTCAGTATTTTACATCAATGAAATGAAGTATTATTTATGTTGCATCTTTGTATTTATGGTCACATCTGTAATTTTTTGTGTTCCTGTTTAAATCCAAATCATCCCGCCCTCCCCTCTCCCTCCTCTCCCGCCACATCACCCTGACCCTGACCCACCTCTCCAATCCACCTCAACCTCCATTGTTTCTCACCCTTCTTCACCCTTCCTCCCGTCCTCCTCGACCCAGTCACATCCACCCCCTCACTTATCACCCCTTCTCCCCGCCTCGTGGCTGCATTCCTCAGCATGATGACCTCCTCCATTTGCCTTGTGCTCATAGTCCTAAGCATGTTGAAACACTTGGCGTATGCTTGTGCTTAAGAGTGGAAACTTTGTTTATCACTTCTTGGATATGGATCTATAGAAAGTTCATTCAAGGAACAAACATGTGAAATCTCTCTGAACTAGAGCTGCATTTACTCCCACTGCCTTGGATTAGATGGTCCGCGCAAGGGGAAGGTGAAATTAGACAAAGCAAAAGTCACTTTAGCAAGCAGGATCATCATGGTGGATCACTGGGATCTAGGAGGTAATCCCTTAGTCCCACACTTCTTCATATGGCTAAGGCTCAGAAAGATATATAAATAGATGCATGATGGTTTAATCTTATGCAAAAAGAGAGGGTTTGTCTCTGTCCTGGTTGGTGTTGGCGCAAGGACCCCTTGGCAGGGCTTATGTAGTCAGGGAATTCAAGGGATTTTTATGGTTGTGGAGACAAAGGGAAGTCATCCTCTAAAGTGTGTTTTTTTAACTAGAGAGTGGGTCAATTTCAATTTAGCTTATCAGAGAAAGACAATTGAGGGGGAGTGGGAGCAGTTCGGCTTCTGTGCAGTCATTGTTGGGTTCCTTGATTTAGTGTGTTCAATTTTTGAATCAATGGACACAATGAGTCATTCTCACGATGAAGTTTCAGTTTCTAGCTCTTGGGTCCATCGTCACCCTCACTCGCGCAGGATGGCGGTCCATTCAAACAAGAGGCAGATGAGGAGTCCTCCTTAGGTAGAATTCATACCACTCGACTATGAGATTTGTGACAAGGAACACTTCGAACTCAGGGAGGGATTGGTGGTTATACAAAGGTGTCTTCAGCAACAGTAGGAGGCGTATGCAATGCAGGAGAGGAGGATTAAAAAGAACCCAAAGATCAGATAGTTAGAAGATGAAATTAATGCTCCAGGAATTCAAATTGAGGACTTTCAAATCAAATTGGAAGGAAAGAACTCCCAGTCTCAAGATGAAACAACAAGAATAAACCTCAATCATCCAACTTCCATGGAGGACTAGCTAGCTTGTGTTTGTGGTTTGATGATGAAATATAAATGTAATTTGCTTTTAAATTAGTTTTGTAAGATATATAGTAGTTATAAAAAAAAAACTGGTTGGTTCGAAACGCGTCGACATATGATTGATTATGTGATTTTGCCGAAGATTACTAAACAATGTTATGGATCACAGAAGTCTAAATTCCTTAAAAAAAAACTATGTAGTTTTTTGTAATTTTAGAAAAGAATTGTGTTTGGATGAAATGTATGCAAACTTAGATACCTATAGCTGGCAATGTACTCAATTTGTAATCTCCCTATTTTTAAATACGAACATGAGTTGATAATATAATCTAACTACTCTTTATATATATTTATATATATATATTATTAATAAATTTAATATAATTTTTTATTATTAAAATTTGATATTATATTGATATCAATATTAATATTATTAATAAAATAATTAAATTATAATTATAATTATATTATTAAATTTAATATTTATATTAATATAAATATAAATATTATTAAATTTAATATTAATATTAATTTAAATCTAAATTAAATATAAAGTAATTAATTATTATAAAGTAATTAATTATTGCTTGAATTGTGTTGCGAAGATTGAATTTCCAATTTGATAATTAAAATGAGAGATTCTATACTAAAATTAACTTAGTTTATCAAAAGTTAACATAATATATATTGATTTTAAAAACCGGATAAATATTTAGTATGGAAGCACTAAAACTTTGGCAACCAATCCAAATATTATAATGATTGCTATACTTGAAATCTTTGAAGAAGATAACTCAATATCATTTTTATTTTTTAAATATTATATTAGTTCTATTTATGGAAAAAGAGTACAATATACACATTAGTGGAACGACGCAAGCTTTTAATATATTTGGAGATTGGAAAAAGATACACTATACACATCAGTATAGCCAAACAAGTTTTATATTATGGGCGTACTAAAACTTGCGAAACTTCTTCCAATTTTTTTTTTAATTATATTATTTTTGTAATTATATTATTTTAGTGGTTTAGGGTGGTTGAAAAATTGTTTGGATGGTTAAAAGTGGTTAGAATTTGGGTAAAAAAATTCAAAAAAATTTGTAGAGGTCATGTTTGAATCATGTTTTTGATAATGGAAATGGACTCACCACCATCAAAAACCTCTAAAGCAACTAAAATTATAAATTTTAACAATTTTTACTTAGATTTACAAAAATCCTGCCAATTTTTTTAAAATTATAACCAGAATTTCCATAACTTAAAAAAAAAAAAACATAATTATTAAACTACGGCTTTCAAAAAAATCTTAACATTACAACTATTTTTTAAATTATTTCTTTTGAATAACTTATTATTCACAAGCGGCCTAGCGGTCCATGGTGCAGATTCTGCACCGCTTACTAATCTTATTACACTCTCTTTTAAACTTGATTTCCCTAAATTGATATTGACCCTGTGAAATATGGCTGGAAATATGGCTAGAGCTAACGTTAGGATCATTAAACTGAAGTGATAGCTGAAATATTACTAAAAGTATTTGTTGACTAAATATTTTTTTTTTTTTCAGAGAAAAAAAACCAACATAGATTTATATTAAGAAAATATAAAGATCCTCCATACATAAGGCTGCAGATTCAGCTGAAAAGAAGCCCCACATGTTTTGAAAAAAAGGAAATACGTTTACGGATAGTCCGAAAGCTCCATATCAGCAGGAAAAAAACCTACACATCACATCTATATAGCCCACATGACCTGGATTGCCACAGATTTATACAGAAGCAGGAAGAGATAGTCCACATAATGTTTTCATTTACAGATAACACATACGAAAAATAAGAACATACAGATCGTCCTAGAAGCAGAGATCCAAAATATAAAGACTGTTACCAGCAAAACCGGAGCAGAAAAAAAAGACCCCAGAATCATATTGCAGGCACATTTGGCGAACAGACATTTTGATGAAAAGATTCATGGCAAGCCAGGATTCGCTGAAGAATGGCATGAAGGGGAACCCCTGAACCTTGGAAGATTTTATCATTTCGCTAGATCCACAAGAACCAACAGGAAATGATAAACAACGACCTCCAAGATGAGGATTGTTTGCTCCACCAAATGAAGGCATCCTGGACAGAAGAGAAGATAATGTAAGGAAAACCAAACTGTAAAGACAAATCATACAAAATATTGAGAGACGAAACACATTGAAAGAACATGTGCAGGTTTGATTCCGCATCATTGAGGCACATAGAACATCTACTCGGCCCCTGCCATGATTTCCTCTGAAGGACCTCCCATGTAAGATTTTTGTTCCAAAATAACAGCCAGGAGAAAATAATCATTTTGAGAGGACATGCAGCCTTCCAGAGACAGGGGGAAACTGCGATTGAGTACTCCCTTCAGTGACAGAGATCAGATCAGCATAGATAATCTTTATGCTCATTGACTGATTGGATCTTCTGAGGCCCCAAACCAGAAGATCTTTTGTACCTGATTGCGTGATTCCAAAGCTACAAAGGCTCGCTTTTACCAAATTCCACTGGGAGAGTATCGAAAGGGGGAGATGCAGGTCTTCACCATCTTTCCAAACTGGGGATAGACCAGACCATTATTTTATCAGCTTATCCCAAGTAAAGCATTCCAGCCTATGAAAAGTGAGAATCAACAACAGAGGAAACAAGTACTCCCGAGCACAAGAAATAGGATCATAATCAATGAGCATACTAGCTCCCGAGCAAAGATTCCAGCTAAAATACTTCATGAAGAAATGATGCACTTTCCTGAGACTCTGCCAAATCGACGATCCCCTCCTCATACCAATGGACCGCCTCCTGTACCAATATTCAATACTCTTGCCTCGAAGGTATTTTGCCTTTATAATCTTACTCCATGGTCCGTTGCCAAAGATACCTCGATGAAGAGATTTACATAGAAGGGCATTTCCGAAGGTGCACAAATCCAACAGGCCCCATCCACCGACACTTTTTGGTTTCGAAATAGCCAAGAGCTTAACAAGATGAATTTTGTTCTGAAATGAATGGCCTCCCCACAGGAAATTTGCAATCAATCTGTTCATATGGTTTATAGTGCTAGCGGGGAGATAGAAAATATGAGCCCAATAGACTGAAAGTTGAGAAAGGACGGCCTGTACAAGGATGAATCTGCCAGCCAGAGAAAGAAATTTTAACTCCCATGCTGAAATCCTTTTATAAAACCGATCTATTAGCCATAGCCAGTCCATATTTGAGTTCCATTTTGCCTTTAAGGAGAAACCCAAGTATTTAAACCCTTGCTTTGTTGAAAGAGGAGCAATACTCATCAGATCAGATATCCAGAAGACAATCTCCATATTTGAATCATTATGAAACAAGGAGGATTTTTCCTTATTGATAAACAGGCCTGTAGCTCTCTGGAATTTGGTGAGAATATCATTTATACAAATCCACGAGGCCTTACAGAGCATAGCAAAGATAAGGACATCGTCCACAAAGAGATTATGAGAAAGGGAGACTTCCTTACAAATCTTTACCGGGCAGCATCGCTTCTCCACAACTGCTTTATTTATCTGCAAACTGAGAGAGTTCATTACCAGAATGAAGAGCAGTGGGGAAAGGGGGCATCCCTGTCGGAGTCCTCTCTCCGCTTGGAAAAAAGGCGAAGGATATCCGTTTACTATTACTGAATATTTGACATTCTCAACACAGCTCATTACCCAATTAACACTTTGAGACTTCAGTCCAATTTTTGCCAGTAGGATTCTTAAAAAACCCCAATCCACACAATCATAGGCTTTTTGCAAGTCAATCTTGAGGATGGCCGCGTCCCTATTTTTTGACAGCATTGAGAACAGAGCTTCCTGTGTCATGGCAACCACATCCAAAATAAAACGACCCTTTAAAAAGGCATGTTGGTCCCCCGAAATAAAGGAATTTAAGATAGGCTTCATTCTTTCCGCAATGATTTTTGAGGATATTTTGAACATGATGTTGCAAAGCGAGATAGGCCTAAAATCATGAAAGGACTCAGACCTCTTCTTTTTTGGAATTAGAGCTATAAATGTTGAAGTAGTGGCAGAATGGATGCTTCCAGACATCCGAGATGCTTCGACCATCCGCAGCAAGTCTGATTTAAGAAGGTCAAAGAAGTGGGAGAAGAATTCAATTGGCCATCCGTCTGGGCCCGGACTTTTATCCTTTTTAAAGGATTTGATAGCTTTTAAAAGTTCATCTTTAGAAATTGGCTTAATAAACTCATCATTTGCAGCTTCATCAAACATTTCCGGAACCAACTCTATTCCCCACATAGCATCTTGAAAGAGAACCTCCCTTCTTTTATATTGATTTTGGAAAAATCTCACGGCCTCCATCGTGATCTCATGCTGTGATATGAGAACATTTCCGGTTCCGTCTTTTATGCTCCAAATGGAGTTCCTTTCTCTCCTTGCATTTGCAAATTTATGGAAGAATCTCGTATTTCTGTCTCCCTCCTTGAGCCATATGGCTCTGCTTTTTAGGCGCCATGTAGCCTCCTCCTTTAGCAGGATCATTTGTTTCCTTTTCTCCAACTTCCTTATCATGCTTTTTAGTTCTAAAGAAAGACTATTGGGATCAGCTATCTGTAGAAGGGAATCCAGTTCCTTCCGTGTATTTTCCAGCTCTTGTTTATCCTTTCTCCTCTTTTGATTTTGCCATTCCTTCGTCACGGCCCGCAAGCTCTCCATTTTAACACGGAAAGGCATATAAGGCGCCATTTCCGATTCAATGAGGCTCTTCCATTTACTGGAGATTATTTCATTATAAGAAGAGTCTGCTAAATGTATCCTATTGAATTTAAAAGGATAGCCAAGTCTGATAGAATTTTCTCTCCATTTTAGGAAAATGGGTCTATGGTCCGAAGAGTGATCATTCCCAATGGATAATACTGGCAATCCCATTTTTGCAATAATGCTGGCATGCATAATGGCTCTGTCAATTCTCTTTGCTATGTAGGCCTGTCCGGTCCTACTGTTGTCCCATGTAGGCCTCATTTTATCAGGGGCAATGTCCACCAGATCCCTATTTAGTAATTCTTTCCTCATTCTATCAGCCAGTGGGTCATTTTTCCTGCAATTACCCCAGCATTCATCAGGATTGAGAGTCAGATTAAAATCACCCACCATCAATAGAGAATCGATCTCAAAAATTCGGGATTGAAATAGCCTTTCCCAAAAAGAAAGTCTATTTTTGTATGGTGCATAGATATTTAGCAAGTTGAGAACAAAAGTTTGACCCCTGATAGATGTTGTTATAAGAATTCCTGCACTGCACTTGTAAGCTTTTGCCCTTATCGACACTGGGTCCCACAAAACGACAAGACCACCTGACTGGCCGTTTGCCTCAGTGGCAACCATATACCACTGCGGAAACATTCTCCTAAAGTAAGCAATTGACACATAGCTAGGATGCATGGTTTCCTGGATAAAAATGATCTTTGGATGAGCCCTGAAGAAAACATCTTTTAGCGCATTAAATTTTGGAGCTGCGCCTAAGCCCCTGATATTCATAGAAACAAGAAAGGTCATTTTGATGATTCGCCAGCCATACATGCTCTAAGAGGCTGAAGCTCAGGTGAATCCAAAACAGGAACTTCCACAAGTGATAAATTCCTTACTCCATGTACAGTGGCTACAGTTCTTCCTCTAAAATGACGACTACCTCCTTTAGATTTCTTCCTAACCGTTATATTTTTTGCCGAATTTGGACTTATATTATGAATGGGCGAGCTGATCGGCTTGTGGATGGTCAGTGGTTCAAAATCCAGAGATGTCCTATTTAGAAGATAGTCAATGTCACTATCAAGATTGTTGACAGGGGAATCTAAGAGCGTATTATCCGGGGAGAGCACATGACAATGATCATTTCTTATTGGATCCTTCCCTTTTGAAACATCAGTACGAGATTTCACAGGGGTCGGGGAAGAAGAGGATATCTGGATTGGGAGAGAACCAACAACAATGTCCCTTTGATTCATAACAGGGGGAGAAGGAACCGGGATATCCTCACGGGGCTCCGGAATTTGAGCGAATATAGGAGGCGAGAAATATGAATCCACCCGACCAAGAGAGTCTTGTAGGGAGCAATTTGGATCTGGCTCAGATATTGAATCATGGATATGTTGATTCTTCTTTATAGCATGAGCCGCATGTTTTTGTTCCACCTGTAGGGAGGTCTCCCGAACCTCCAAAGATTCCAGGGAGTGGTCGGATTCAGACTTCCTATCTAGATTGAATTTGGACTTCTTAATTCTTCTGGAGGCTCGATGACTGCAGTTTTTGATCAAGTGTCCAGTTTTGTGACACCAGGAGCACCTGAAGGGTATGCCCCAAAAGTCTAACCTTTGATGGATTTTAGAACTACCCCAAGCTAACTCCAAATGATCGGGATATCCACCTTTGAAAGGTTTCTCAATAAGGATCCAAACAATTTGCTTGTCTTTCTCTCCTCTGCACCAGGGATCTACATACACGAACCTGCCAATCGAATTGCCAATTTTTGAGAGAGTTTCTTCTGACCATAGTTCCAGCGGCAAGTTCGGGAGTTTCACCCATATTAAACTATTCGATGGGGTGTTCTTTAAAGGATCGAAACCTATATACCAACGAGAAAGTGCCAGGAAACTTCTGCCAGAAACCCAGGGATTATTTAGAATCATCTCTAAATCAGATGCTTTTAAGAAATGGAATGAGTACCATTCCTTCATGAGCCGGGAGATGATAGGGGTATACCCTATCAGAGGAGACCATTTTTCTGACAACCATTTCCTCATGACCGAGTCATCCATTTCAGGGAAATTCCACTTCCCGACCAGAGCTAAGTTCTTCAGACTGTCGATTCGTTCTGAAAGGGTGGTACCATCCAGAGAAACAGCTTCCGGGGGAGGAACTGTCTTTACAAGGTTCTTGGATTTGTTAAAAAAGAGGGAAGGAGAGTCGCCTTTCCTAGATAAATCCTTTTTTGATCCATGTAACACTTTACAGGCTGGATTAATTATCATATCCTCCACTGTTGCTTGCCAGCCTGTAAGGTTTGATCTTTTTTCCCGCGCCTCCTCTGCTTGAATGGTGGCCTGTACAAGCGCTCTCGTGGCTGATGAGTCAGACTCATCCGCCATCATTTATGGATGATAGGACGCGATCAGGGTAAAGATAAGTGTTTTGGGATCTATCACCACAGTAGAAGTACAAGCAATATCTAGCCCGTAGATCTTTCTGTGAAAAAACCCCAGATAGAGTAATGCCTGGAGGATAAGAAATTTAATAAGACAGATCAGGAAAGATCTATCCGTGGATTCAATCCTGACAAGAGTACGCAACTAGATAGGAATAATTAAGAGCTTCTGCGGAGTGTGGGTGCGGACAGCTAGAGATAGAAGACTCCAGAACGGGAGTATGGAGGCGGATCAGTTGACAGACTAAAAAAGTATCTGATGATAAGACAGAGCAGGACAAGTTAACATTCCCCTAGTCAAGAGGGGTGTGTACTGAAACTGGACGTAGGTATCACCAATAAAGATAGACAGAGACTGATAACTATTCGGGAAGATTTTGAATTTTCCGGTCACCGGAAAGATAGGAGAGCCATAACCTGATTCTGGTATACCGACAGTCGTTTGAAACCACTTTTGGAACCAGAAGGGAGATTGAAGCTCTATGCAGAAGGATAATCATGACAGTCTATACAGCAACAAATAGGCTGAAAAACGCACCACAATTCCCCTATTCTAATGCGGAAATCAGTACAGGGGCTGTAAAAAACTATGGAGTTCTTTATCTTTGTAAGGATTGCCTTCAACATTTTTATATCATGAACCACTGCTTAGCCTATATTAAAATAGATTGCTACCATCCCTGAAAACAGACATCATCATTTCAGAAATTATTTACAGAAAACTATGATGAGAAAAGAATAACTAACCTCCCTGAGCTATGACCGGAGCAGCGGGAGAGAGCGTCCAAACCGGTCCAGAGAGAGCCATGCAAGAGTGGACGAGAGCCCCGAAGAATCTGAGTCCCAAAGAGGCCCGAATTTTACACACAGGAAAAACTCAGGTGCAGACTCCCCTCGCAACAAAAATTGCCATGAAATCCAAGGCCAGAAGGCCCCCGGATTTGAGAGAAGAAAAACACAATTAAGCGTTCTGAAGGAATACTTGTAGGCTCGAAGGGTCGACGTAACACCCTCCTATTCCCGTTCCAGGCGTCCTTGCATGTAAACTAGAACCATCAACGTGTCCAGTGGAGAGGAGGGGATAACATACATGACCCTATATCCTATACGCAGGGTGGCGAGATTTTAGGACCTACAGACAAAAAGTCTGAGAGTTGACACCTGTAACAAATCATACTAAGCCAATCAGCTACTATCTCCCAGGAATAATCTGTCTTAAGCTTTAACAGGTGGCAGATACCCGAGAATGCATGCAGTTTAAACCACACTAAGCCATTCAGCTGCAATAATGTTTAGATCTCCCAGGAATTTTCTGTCATGAGCTTAAAACGGTGGCTGATACCCGAGAACACATGCAGAAACCAACATTATGACACAGGGTGGCAGAATGCCTTGCGAGCCACAACAACCAGTAGAAACTCTCGCCAGGTGTCTATCCTTGACAAAAATTCCGAAAACCTGTGCGGGTCTGTGATAGGTTGTCGAAATCTCTCTGGATACTGCTTGCTCTCCCGCGCTCCGGCCGTTACCACGGGGATTGTTGACTTTGATGACTGTTATTAAAAATTCAAAAGTCTCCTCAAACAATACTTTCGTGAATGTAATTGTAAGTTCAATTAAATTTCAAATTTATATTTATATTTTTAAATTATATATTTATATTTAATCTTATGTTTATTGTGTTTATGAAATATTGATTTTTTTTTTATAGTTACAGAAAATTAATTATAATGGAAGATTATTGTACTCAATAGAATTATTATACGGGCAGTGGGCATGGTATAACATATGCAGTTTTGTCTTTGACTGGGTATTAGTTTGTCTTTAACCAAAAAATTATGGCACTTATTAATAGTTTAACATCAGGAATTTATCTTTTGTTATTATTTAAATTTATTTATTTGTAATGTGATTAGTTGAGGTTTTATTATGGGTTGTTTAGTAACTTTCATTTCTATTAGTCACTAATTTTTTGTTTTAAGTTTTATTTTAATTTTATTTAATTTTATAATTTTATAATTTTCTTTTTTCTATTATTTCTATTTTCATGAATTATAATTTTTTCTACAATATTTTCAATTTAAAATGACTTTTTTCTCTTAGTTATTATTTTTTTTTAGTTTTTTTAGCTTTTAACTTTTTTTTTTCCATTTTTCTATTATTTCAATTTCCGTGAACTATAGTTTTTTCTCCATATTTTATGACAAAATTTAAGGAGGATAAAATATTTTAAAAACATTTTGCAATATTTTTTTTTTTAGTTTTCTTGTTTTTTTCTTTGGGCTTTTTTTTTCCCTCTATTTTCAATATCAATTCCTTTAATCATAGTTTTTTTGCTAATTTTTAATTTGACTTTATTTTTTCCTTTCACCTTTCCATAAATACAATAAAACTTACATTTCAATGAATGTAATTAAATTAGTAAAAAGCAATTCTATAAATAAGAAATTAATAAAATTTAAACAAAATTTGAGTTTAATTTTATCCATTGTCTTCTATATACACATCTTATTCTTCACTCTACTTCAAATCTTAAAGGCCTATTGCCATTATTGCTGACACTCAAATATTATAAATTTGGAAAATGACAATTTGTGAAGTTGAAGTGGGCAATCTTTGTAATGTTTATTTATTTATTTTGATTATCGTTAAATTGCATATTTCAATTAATCATTATTTTCTTATTAGTTGCAGGTCCCTCCCTGAACTCTAACGATGGCTAAAGCTTTTCATGACTATCCCCATGCATGCAATAATATCCCATGCATTGCATATTTCAATTAATCATTATTTTCTTATTATTTGCAGGTCCCTCCCTCAACTCTAGCAATGGCTAAAGCTTTTCACTACTATCCCCAGGCATGCAATAATGTCCCATGCAGTGACAAAGGCACTTGTGCCTAACGACTATTGTGTTGCCCAAATCCCATTAATAGGTGGAATTTTTGTAAAAGTATTGTAGAAATTTAGTCGTTATTACTCATAAAAGTTGTTATTTAAATAATGGATAGGGAGTAAATTTGTTTTAAAAAGAGTTTTGGATGGAATAAATGAAGCATGTAAGGGGAGAATCTATCTTCTTGCTTGTCGTTGCTTCTAGCCAATTGTCATTATTCATTTTATATGGCCATGAGTTTTATTTTCAATTTAACAGTAAGCATGGAATAATTTAATCAAAACATGTATTTAAAAACTATGAAAGCTTAATATTTGATTAGTGTTATGTTTTGTAAAGAGAAACAAAATTGTTTTTTAGCTAACTATATATATATTTTTTAAATTTGAAGTAGATAACAAGTTTTTATGTAAATTATAGTTTTCAACACATTTTTTATAAAAGAGAAGCCATAATGTAGATATGATTTTAGTTGGCCTTTTCAACTAGATTTCAACGAATTGATAGGTTATTGGTTTGCTACATTTTCTCAAAATAGTGAAATTTATGATTTCCTAGAAAGTGTTTTTTTATTTTTTATAAGTAATGTGTTAACTTTTGTATTTTAAATTTTAAAATCTAAAATTATTTTAAAATATTTTTTTCAAAACGTGAAAGGGCTAAGAGGAGAATTTTGTATTTAACTTAAACGATACATATGTTTTAAAAATATTGTTAGTTTTTGTTCATGAACACTGATTAGATTTTTACAATAATAATATTGAAAGAGATATAAATTTCATTATTGATATTACATTGATTTTTTTTATTTTGCACTGTAAGTTTAACAATATATAGAAGTTTTACTTCCAATTTGGTATCATTCTAAGTTTTTATTTCTTATTGTAAGTCTAGTAATATACAAAAAAATTTAAACATGTTTTTTTTTATTTTTAGAGTTGCAAAATATCTATTTTTTAGATATTAGCCTTTTACCATGTTAATATTGAAAAAACACAAACTTCAAATTGATATTACCTTTTTTTATATATTATATTTTTACCATAATAATACTGAAACAACAAAAACTTGAAATTGGTATTATCTCAATTTTTTTATTTTGTATTGAGAGTCTTACATATTTGAAAAAATGAATGTTTGTGCAATGTCCAACACATAAGTGGATTAGTTTTTGTGCATGATTGTTGATTAGCTTTCTACCATAATTTTTTACATATTTGAAAATGTATGATTGTGCACTGCCTCCCACATAAATGGATTAATTTGTTTGCATGACTCTTGATTAGCGTTTTACCATAATAATACTAAACCATAGTAGCTTCAAAACTGATATTATTTTAATTTTTAAAATAAAATTATAAAGAGATAAAAATTAGAATAATGGAAAATTAATATTCAACATATATTTTATAAATGTGTTTTTCATTAGTATTATTGTTTAATTTATTTTTGGTTTGTTACATTTTCTCAAAACAATGAGGTTTATAATTTCCTAGAGTATATTTTGAATTTTTTTTACAAAATGTTTGGATTTCAAATCTTACAATGGAAAGTGTTTTTCAAATATCTTTTACAAAATATGTAGGTTAAAAGACTCATTTTTTCTTTTAAATCTAATAGCTTACACACCTTTAAACATATTTTCATAATTTTTTTAGAATTGTAACATTTAGTTTTTACATACTTTTGTTCGAAGAAAAATGGTAATTTTATTAAAATTAAAATTACATGTTGTATGTTCTCTAGAGTGTTCAATTATACCAATTGAAGTTAGTGAAGGAAAAAAATTAGTGACACAAAGCAACAACCTCGAACAGTGAAGAAACTACCATTGGAACCAAGTAAAAATACTTAGTTACTCCTTGTTTTCTTCTTTTCCACCTTCCTCCAACCTCTTAAAATAAGAGTGACATTTATAAATGCTACTCCACTCTCTTAAAATAAGAGTGGCATTTACAATTGCTATCTGCTTTTATTCTATCATTGGATTTTCATTATCTAAATCTGATCTCTCAAAGGCATATGTTCATGTGTACCCTCCCATTTACACACTTACCAATGCATGTTTGTGCTTTAGTCATATATACAAGATTTATTAATTTAAAAATATAATTATATGAAAAAATATTTAATTTAATTTATTATGGAAATTGGAAAATTGTTTTTTATAGTTTTTTATTATTTTAAAAAATATATATTAATAATAATGCATATCATATACTTAGTAGGTACTCCTTCATATCAAGAGTAAGAAGTGTTTACTTATTGTTTCAAATTAAAAATGGGGAAAATGTTAACTCACTCATCATTAAAAATATACTTAATAGGTACTCCTTTAAATGAAGAGAGGGTGATGAGTGTTTACTTATTGTTTCAAATTAAAAATGGAAAAATTCTTTACTCACTCCTTATTAAAGAGAAATAAAGCATAATAACAAAATTATTAACAATGTCAACATCCAAGCGATGGAAAAATTATCACATGAATTAAATAACTCACTTTCATTTAAACTAAATATTTTCATTAAAAAAAAAATTATACTTATTTTATTTTTTAAATATAATTACTATTTAAGTTATTTATAAAAAGTTTCTAGTTAATCAAATTCACTTTTATTTTTTTAGCATTTAAATAGTTATATTAATAAAAGCTTGATAACCTTACTTTTTACAATTATATCACATATTTAAATTACTAAGGAATAAGAAATAAATATACATCGCTATAATATGACATTCAAAATAAAATATAATAAGTAAGCTCATGCAACAGATGAATTACCAAAGTCATAACAACTTTTACAGGAAAAGAGTTTTTATTTTATTAAAATATAATGAATTATCTTCATTTTGGAACTAGGAAAGGTACAAGGATTTTACATAGGCTTTAGGGATTCTTAAGATAATTCCCACACAAAATTGCTTTAACTTAAATCATGTTCAACCTAAGGCGTTATGGGTATTTTTTTGTTTAGGAATGACCATCATTGACATAAATACTTCTTAACTATGGTTAACTTACATGGTCACTCGTTATTGTGAGACCCACACTAGTTGTGCAAAGGCAACCACAAGTATTTTTGGAAAGATGAGAAAGAAAGAGAAATAAAGAAATAAATTATTTTAATGTCCACAAGGCTAAAGATAGTCTATGCGACAAATTGCTTCTCTATATGTTTCTTGTATTAGACCATTTTCTTGTGAAGCCTAACAATAAACGTCTCGATAACTGAATAGATTACCCCAAAAGCTAAGTGCGAGAATATCTATCTACATAATTTTCCATGTTGTCTTTGAAGCCCTGACATTCTAAAATGAAATGTTTTCTTGTTTTCACTTTTCCAGAAGAGAAGAAAATACATACTCTTTCCTCCCACAATTCTTTTGACCTTTTCCAGCGCCCTGTTTCACTACGTAGTTGATGAGATTTGATGAAATGTTTTTATTTTTATCTTTATGTATAAATAAATTTAACTCACTTATAACAATAAAACTATGTAAATTTAATAAAAGATTATTAAAATAAACAAAAACTAGAAGGTAGAAGATTTGAAGGACAACATTTGGTTTAGATCCATTTTAGCGACAAATTTACCAAGCTTGGGATCCATTCTCTTGATATGTGAACCTCTTTTAGAGTGTAAAACTTGAAAAAAAGTATGCACTTGAAGAGATTCAATCCTCTTCAAAATGGATCTCTATTGGTTTAATATATCCATATAGTGTATGTGCCTTCTCCTTTTTAAAATTGTATTTTTGAATGCATAAATGGATACAATGCCTTGAAAGTTTACTTGGACACTTAGATTGTGTAAACTACACCACATAAATTTGCAATTCCAACAAATCTTTGTTGGACAAAATTTAAATTTAAATTTAAATTTAACATGGTTCTAGATTAATTTAAAAATTAATTTGATACTGGAATTAATGATTCTAGAATAATTTAAAATTTTTAAAAGGAGACAGCTAAAATTCTAAAACAAACCCCCTTCTTTATGTTGATCGCAGAATGTCCTGGAATCTGAAGGTCACTCGAGTGAAAGACACTCTTTATTTAATCTCATTATCAACACACACTGACTTTAGCCATTTCCTCTGTGCAATTACATTTTTTGTGCACCATTTCCCACCACAACCTATGGTAATGTTTCTCCTCATTACCTTGCATGTTATAGCTTGGATATAAATATGTCTATAAGATTTTGACATAGTGGTATTCTTGGAAAAAACGATTTAGCCAAGAATGGTCGTTTGAGTAGCATTTGTCTGACATACATCAACGCAAGTGTGAGACTGTTGCAAGCCTGAACACATTTCTTCCCTTCCACCCTCCACCCTTTAGTTTGTTATCTTTCCTTTGCTACAACATTTTTGCAGTAACATCGTAAGCATGTTTTATTTCCTCACTGTATCTTTACACTTTGACTAATTATAATTAAACTTATAAGCATTTCTTTTAGGTTGATATGTCTTTCTTTTAAATTAGTCTATCTAACCCTTTTCGTTAGCCTTTCTTCACTCTTAGTGACATCTGTGCACACATTTTTACGCTACGCTTAACATTTGTGCACCATATTTATAGACGGGCTGCCCGATTTACTTAGACCTCCGAATTGAGTAGGTAGTGGCTCCGTGGTTGTCACCGACACTGCTTTTGGGAACTTGGAATTGGTCGAAATGGGTTGCCTAGCCGCCAGTAAATATGAATTGTACAGGCGGGCAGAGCTCCGCTGCACACCGCTAGCCGCCCTCCGCCACCCCAGTTTAATTGCAATGAATAGAAACAAGTCAGAGGAGGCTGTGTTAGTTGGTTTCTTTAACTATTTATTTAATCCAGAGCAAAGGGTACAATCCTGAAAGAGGCGTTCGTCGTGTTTCTCTTTGATTCCCATTATTTGACGTCAATTGATGATAAATAGACCAGATGGTGGAATAGACCATTCATCTTTTGTTTGCGGATTTAGTTATATGGTCCTCCCTGCTTCAATTGGAATGTATTATCTGTACATATTTAACACTACCAACAGTCGCACTTTTCAACGAAACCCTTGTGTATGCTCTAGTACACAAAGGTTTAAATTTTTCATAGGCATTGAGGTATGAGGAAGGTTAAATATCTTAAGATTTTGAATTTATCTGTTTGGAATTATTCTAATTGAGATTCAGTTACAAAACATTTAAAAAAATTTTAATTTTAATAAATAGTTATGAAATTTGAGATAGGAAAAAAGTATTGATGATAAAAATTACTATATATAATAGAATTAGAAATAGATTTTTTTGAGTCTATTGTAATTATTTCCATTCTTAGCATTTATTTATAAAGATTAATTTGTACTTTTTCTTGTCTATTAAAGTCTCCAAAAGTTGATAAAGATTAGCTACCAAAACTATGTAATTTTTTATATTTTTAACGTACTATTCATATTTTTAAAATATTTTTTTTTTTAAATATATTTTTGATTTGCCATTAATATTTTCAGTGAAAAATTATGACCCATTCAAAATTGGAAAACCTGATAAAAGTTAGTTAGGAAAACTATAAAACTTTTTATCTTTTAAAATTTTTAATTATATTTTTAAAACCTATTTTAAATTTTATATTCGTATTTTTAATTAAAAATTCGAAATGATAATATCCATGCTATATGAAATCATTATAAACATATTTGATTTGGTTTTTATAAAGTAGGTGAACTATTTAGTTTTGGAAGCCATTGCAATGATAGGGTTCATATCTCTATTTTTAGCACAAGGATTCTAAGAAATCACTTTCTTCATTTCACATAATATATATAATTATGATATTGTTTTCATATTTACTTGAATTTCAGGTTTTGTAAATTTGTTGATTGATGTCAGGGTTAGTAGGAAGTGTTTTGAAAAAAAAATATAATAATTATAGATTTAGTTATATTAAAACTTAAAAAATATATAATAATTATAGATATAGTTATATTAAAACTTATAATCAATTATTTCATGGATATTTATTTATTTGGTTTGAGGAGTCACGAACGTGCATGGAAGCCATCAAAGTCACCCAGGGATCGCATCTAGCCTGGGCCACCAGCCCATAGCTGACTTGATTTTTAGCATGTATCCTTTAACTTGTCTCCTCCTGATGGCACAAGTCATAACCACTTCCTGTGATGCAGGAGCATCCAGCTCCGAGGAGACATATGACCGTTGACTGACTCACGGGAGAACAGAAACAAGACAAAGACTCCAGGATTGGGTGGACAGGTCACCAAGTTGGTTGTTGTCCTTTCTTTAATTATTGTTTGTTTCCTTTTATTTCAGAACATTTTAAATTACAAGTTGTTTAGCTTAGGAAAGGAAAACTGTTTAGTTAAATTTTTGTTAAAAGAAACCAAATGACAGTTACAGGATTCAGGTAGAACAGTTCAATAAGCAGTTATGCTTCCATGTAATTTAAAAAGAAAAAAAAGAATGTAACAGGGAGACTTTCCCCTCATGACAAGAGTAACAGATAGCAAGACTAAAACCCTCTGTAACAGAACTAATTTATTTACAACAGAGACAATCTATTGCTGATATTTCCCACATATTGCATACAAATATTTACTGTGTATTTACTGTGTATTTTAAGAACGAGTTGGAACAAAAAGATTCTAACTGTAGCAGGAATTAGAACAACGAAGAACGTTACAGGCATCAAATTGAAATCAAGTCGACAACCAATATTATACAGACAACCGATACATTGAAGCAAGAAAAAGCGCTGTGGACACATAACCCCAGCAAACGAGATTACGGAATCTTACAAAGGAAACAGGTACAAATAAACACCATCACTGTTTTAATTCTCTTTCATAAAAATAATATAGACATTGTATACAGAAAGTAAGGTTCGACTGCACAAAATCCGCCACGGGACTGTGGACTATTACTGTGTTAAACCATTTGCAAAACCCTTACATCTATCGAAGTACCAACGTCTTTCCAAGGCCGAAACCACAAGTTGTTGCAGAAGAAACAGAGATATAGAAATTACAAACGCCGGAAGAGACACGGCTGAGACCATACAACGACGCAGGCAAACATTTCAACTGTTCAAACCCTCCACAACCTACAGTGATACTAAAGAAATCTACAGCTACACTAACAAGGGAGCAAACCCTACCCGTTTGCGAAGAGAGACAGGGTTGAGTGGAGCCGGAGGTCGAACGAACCCTAAACCCTCGAAAGCTAGCCACCAGATCAACCTGCGTCCAGAGCAAAGCAAGGTTAGATAAAAAAATAACAGATCAGGGTTATAATAAAACCAGAGAGCTAAGAACCATAGACGTGCAGCGTAATGGAGTCATAGAACTTACAAATAAGTCGACCAGGAGACCGCTGAGACAGAACCCGATAACCTTAACTGAACAAGGCACAAGAAGCTGTGAGTAGTTGTCGCAAGAACTAGAGAAAAGTGAATCAGGGAATGATAAGTTACCTTTGAGTGCGAAGAGGAACCCAGCAAAGTGGAAGCACCGAACTTGCAGACCACCTGTACAGTAACCATAACTGAGTAATGAAAGCCAGAAGAACCAAGCGTTAGAGAGTTCATATCAAGACCAGAAACTTACCATTGCACACAGGTGAAGAACGGCAGAATCATGTGCGCTCAAACAACTCGTTAACCCAGCAACGAAAGCCCGGAGACACAGTTTATCACCAGAAGCCGCAACAGGGTGAGACCCAAGATATGGACAGAGAGTGAGGTCCATAGAAAGACCAAGGAGCGGACCAGGTTCGAGCTCGGGAAGCGACGGCAGAAAAACAAAAAGAAACAGAGTAAACCTCAACTGTGCGACAGAGTAAAATGACCCGAAAACTCAGCAAATAGGGTTTAACAAGGGCGGGAAGCTTATCGACCGGGTGAACCGGCGGGTGGCCATACCAACCGGCAGAAAGGGTATAATCATTAATTGTAGATTGAAGGCAGATTTGACTTTCACTCTAACTGTGACAGCGAGGGCCTGTAGGGTGATCATGTGGGTACGTTGTCCACGTCACCACAGGGCTGGGCCATCAAAAGTGGTATCAGAGCCAAGTTTTGAGTAGGAGAAAATGGAGGTTGGCAGAAGAGGAAGAGGAAGAGGAAGAGTCCGGAGGGTAGCAGAAGAGGGACTCCGTGAGGAGATCCGTGTCTTGCGAGAACGCTTAGAAGCAGTAGAAGCTGGGGGAAGAAGAAACCCAGCAGATGACAGTGATGAAGATGTGGCAAAACCAGAGGATGAATTGGAGGGGGTGACACCGGAGTTCTGACTGTTGAAGTCAGTTTTGCTGTCGAGTCATAAACCAAAACATGAGCTGTCAACTTACGACGGAAGTCTGTCCGCAGACGTGTTATTGGATTGGCTAAGTGAAGTCAACAAATATTTCGAATTTGAGGAAACCAGTGAGGATAAACAGGTGAAGTTCGCCGCCACCAAGCTGAAGGGACATGCGTCCTTGTGGTGGGACAACATTCAGGCGGAGCGGAAGAGGCTTCACAAACAGCCTATAAAGAAGTGGTCCCGAATGGAGGCCAAACTGAAGGAGAAATTTCTGCCGAAGGATTACCAGATTATGCTATACAGACAGGTACAGAACCTGAAACAGAGGGGAATGACTGTTAAAGAATTTACAGAGGAGTTCTACAAGTTGAATTTGCGGGCAGGATATGTGGAAGACACCCCGGAGAAAACAGCCAGATTTGTGAATGGCTTAAGGGGGGAAATCCTGGATGAAATCGGTATCCTTTCACCCCGGACATTGGATGAAGCCTATCAGTTTGCGCTGAAGGCAGAGGAGAAAATTAACCGGAAGCAAAATGCCAGAAGAGGAGGTGGAACTGGCAGGGGGAAAGGTAAGATGTTTGGAAGAGGCCGAGGTACAGGTTCAAGTGAAGAAGGCAGCAGCTCTAAGTCTGCTGGAACAGCAGAAAAAGACAATAGCACTAGAGGAGGACGACCACCTCAGCGAGGGCGAGGGAATGGTCGGGGCAGGGGAACTGTCCAGTGCTATCGCTGCCACAAATTGGGACACAAGTCGTATGACTGTCCTGAAGGTGAACCAGCAGGTGGAAGAGGAGCTTATGTTGCTCAGCCAGAGGATGCTGAGGCAGCACCTCAAGAAGCGGAAAATGCACCAGAGACAGGTGAAGCCTTGGTGTTGAATAAAGTGTTGTTGAAACCAGCAAAAGAGGTTGCAGAACCGGATCAGCAAAAAGCTTTGTTCCGCACTGTCTGCAAGTCGCGGGGCAAGTGCTGCAAACTGATCATTGACAGTGGAAGTACTGACAATCTAGTGGCTGTGGAGATGGTAGAAAAGCTGGGATTAAAAAAATTGAAGCACCCTACTCCCTACAAAGTGTCATGGCTGCAGAAGGGACATCAGCTGTTAGTTGACGAACAGTGTGAGGTGGAGTTCCAGATAGGTAGATACAAGGATAAGGTTCTCTGCGATGTCATGCCAATGGATGTCTGTCACCTACTGCTGGGACGACCTTGGCAGTTTGATAGAAGTGCAGTTCATGACGGAAAAACCAATTGCTATAAGTTTGTTAAAGATGGGATCAAGCACACGCTCGTACCCATCAAGGAGGAAAATACAGCAGAAACCAGTGGGGTGAAGGCATTGCTGATGGGCGGAAAGGAGTTTGTAAAACAGATTGAGGACAGCGAAATAAATTTTGTTGTCATAAGAAGACCAAAGGCAGTGGTACTACATACACAGATATCAGATTTGCCCGAAGAAGTTCAGAAGTTGCTGCAAGAATTTGGGGACATTGTGGTGGATGACCTTCCAGATGAATTACCACCAAGGAGAGGTATTAGTCACTGTATTGACTTTATACCAAGGGCAAGCCTGCCGAATAAAGCAGCTTATCGTATGAGTCCTAAAGACCATGAGGAAATTAGGAAACAAGTCCAGGAATTACTAGACAAAGGGTTGATTCGAGAAAGCATGAGCCCTTGTGCGGTACCGACCGTTTTGGCTCCAAAGAAGGGAGGAGAATGGCGAATGTGCACAGACTCCAGAGCCATAAACAAGATTACTGTTAGGTACAGGTTTCCCTTGCCAAGGATGGACGATATGATGGATTGTTTGAGCGGGGCAGCTTATTTCTCGAAAATTGACCTGAAGAGTGGATATCACCAGATTCGAATTCGAGAAGGCGACGAGTGGAAGACAGCTTTCAAGACAAACGAAGGCTTATATGAGTGGCTGGTGATGCCATTTGGGTTGAGCAACGCTCCCAGCACATTCATGCGCTTGATGAATGAGGTACTGAAGGAATTTAATGGTAAGTTTGTGATAGTTTACCTGGACGATATTCTAATCTTTAGTAAGACTAAAGAGGAACATTTCAGGCATTTGCAGAGTGTGTTGAGGAAACTGCAACAAAACAAGCTGCTAATAAATCTGAAAAAGTGTACCTTTTTCCAGCGAGAATTAGTGTATCTGGGTTTTGTCATTGCAGAAAATGAGCTGAGAATGGACCCAGAAAAAGTGGCAGCTATAGTTAGCTGGCCTTCTCCAACAAGTTTGTTTGAGGTCCGAAGTTTCCACGGACTAGCCAGTTTTTATAGGAAGTTTATCAGAAATTTCAGCGAGATCTGCGCACCTATGTTGGATACGATCAAGAAGGTGAATCAGCCTTTTCACTGGACTGAAGCAGCAGAAAAAAGTTTTCAGATTTTGAAGAAGAAGATTACTGAAAGACCGATTTTGAGGCTGCCTGACTTCAACAAACCTTTTCAAGTTCGTTGTGATGCCAGTGGTACAGCCATTGGGGCAGTCCTCAGTCAGGAGGACAGACCGGTCGCTTTTTTCAGTGAAAAGCTAAACGAGAGTAGGCAGAAATACTCAACCTACGACAAAGAATTTTATGCAATTGTACAAGCTTTGAAGCATTGGCGACATTATTTGTTGGGTAACGAGTTTGTTTTATTCACAGATAACTCTGCATTGCAGTACATTATGCAGCAGCATAAATTGAACCACAAACATGCAGCTTGGGTTGAGTACCTGCAGAATTTTACGTTTGTACTAAAACACATTAGTGGACAAGCGAACAAGGTGGCGGATGCACTGAGTAGAAGAACATTGCTTCTACAGGAAAGCACGATGCAGGTCTTGGGTTTTGAGCACTTGAAAGAGCTGTATCAGACTGATACCGAATTTAAGGAGGCATATGAGGCTTGCCAAAACCCTCTGTTAAGAAATAACAGCATGTGGTTAGACTATAATCTACAGGAAGGATTGCTGTTTAAGGGAGGGCAGTTGTGTATTCCCAACTGTTCTATGCGGGAAAATATTATACAGGAAAAACACAGTGGGGGACTGGCTGGACACTTTGGTATAGACAAAACGATTGCTCAGGTACGACATTTTTATTTCTGGCCGAAACTGCAGCGGGATGTGCAGAGGTACGTGAGTAGATGCAAAGTTTGTCAACTAGCAAAGGGTCACAGTCAAAACACTGGTCTTTATTTGCCATTACCGATTCCAAGTCGACCATGGGATTCAGTGAGCATGGACTTTGTTCTGGGTTTGCCGAAGACACAACGGGGTTTTGATTTAGTAATGGTTGTGGTTGACCGATTTTCAAAAATGGCACATTTTGTACCTTGCAAGAAAACCAGCGATGCCACTTATATAGCACACCTTTTCTTTACTGAAATCGTTCGGTTGCATGGACTTCCAAGATCCATTATCTCTGACAGGGATGTAAAGTTTACTGGTCATTTTTGGAGAACTCTGTGGAAAAAGTTGAATACTCAGTTGCAGTTCAGCTCCGCTTATCATCCGCAGACTGATGGTCAAACGGAAGTAGTAAACAGGAGTCTGGGGAACTTACTTCGAAGTTTAACAGGAGAAAATTCCCGGACGTGGGACCGTGTACTTGCTCAGGCGGAATTCGCATACAACGATTCACCTAACCGCAACACTGGTTACAGTCCGTTCCAGATTTTGTACGGCATGCATCCGCGAGGAGTGCATGAATTACGAGATTTGGGGAAACTCGAGAAACGAAGCGCTGATGGGGAAGAATTCGCTCAAGCGATGAGCAATTTACATGAACAGGTCAAGCTGAAGTTGCAGGACAACAGTCAAAGGTATAAACAGCGAGCTGATACAAGGCGTCGGGAAGTTCAGTTTAATGTTGGGGATGAAGTCCTTGCGTATTTACGTAAGGAGAGGTTTCCAAAACGGGAGTACAACAAATTAAAATTCAAGAAGATCGGTCCCTGCAAAATCATCCGAAAATTTTCTACGAACGCTTATGAGATACAGTTGCCACCCGGGATTGGTATTTCTCCCATTTTTAACGTGGCAGATTTGTTTCCCTATGTCGCTGATTCGGAGAATGATGCAGCAGCAACAACACCACGTGTTATAGACATTTTTGTGCCTTACAGCACGAAGCATGAAATGTCCATAATCAAAGGGATCCAAAGTCCCTAAACATGTTGTTCTTACCCCTAGAGGAACAAGGTCAGCAAACCACAGCACTTGAAATCAGTTCTCCACCTGAAAACACTCAAAAACAAGCAATTTCGGGATCATGTCCACTGCTCCATTGAGCATCTATGCTGAATGTCAACTGCTCCACTCTGTACCTACGCTGAATGTCAACAGTAATGAAGGCTACCTGCGCTGGGCGAGATTGGCCAAGTGGCACAGTCATTCTGCAAGGTGTCAAATGCCCAAGAAGCTTCCAAAATGACACTTGGATCAGGAAATTCGCCCTATGATGAGTAAGAGGTTCTTAAACTCCAAGTGGAAGCAAGGATCTCCAAGTGGACTCAAGAACTGAAGTATAAATGAAGTGGGAGAGGACACTAGTCAGCTTCATGTCAGTCTCAAGCTGACTCATCCTTTCTCCAAATCTCCTATATATAGAGCTCTCTCATGAGGTCTAGGGAGGCTGGAATTTTGTGAAAGCAAGGAAGTGCTGTTGGTTTGAGTTTAGAGCTATTGGGTGATTGCTTTGAAGGAGGTGAAGAGGAGATTTCTTTCGGCTGGGAGGTGTTGCTGGATTGGGCCTTTATGGTTGTAACACTCTCAGAACTTTACTTCTTCCATTAATAAAGCATTTGAGGTTCTTCTATATACATGTGTTTCAATGATGTATTGTTGTACTTGTGTATTTGATTTATTCTAATCCTTGAATCAGTTATGAATGTATGCTTCTTATAGTTTCCCTCTCTTGCCTTTTTGCAGGATCGTTGCGTAGCTGGGCCAGTGAAAGAGCAAGGAGTTGGGAGCAAGCAGCAAGGAGAGAAGACTGGATCAATCAATAGCGAAAGACATCGGTTGGTGGATCTCTTTCTCCCCTATTAACTTTCATAAAGAAGAAATCTTAGATAGCTTTGCTTTCAGTTTTTGCTGAGGTACTATCACCCTTAGAGTGGGATAGGGTCATTTCGTGTCGGATACTTTTCCCTACAACAAATTGGCGACTCCGCTGGGGATCGTATCTTGTTGGTTGTTTGTGTTTTTTGCTATTCATTTCATAAACACAGGGAGTACCGAATCAAACTGCATTTGGATCTTTCAAATGCAAAGTAGAAGGCAGCTACTCTAGCTCAGTTTCTGGGCATGTTTATGATTTGAAGAGCTGATCCACAAGGACTCTGAAGCTCTTAGTGATAGCTTTTCATCCTCCTAATTATCCCTTAGTGTGTACTTGACTGATAGCTTCTGATTTGGCCAAAAACTGTGAATTTTTGAGCAATCTGTGACCCGGAAACTGTGAGAAACGCAAGTTTCGTTCTTCAGTGCAGGCTGTACAAAGGCTGTCTGCATTTCAGCGCAGGTAGCCCCTTCAGGAACTGCGCTGAATGCCAAATTGACAGTTCATTGCCTGCGCTGAACCAGTGTTGCATTGTGCTACTGGGGTTTCCTGCTGTTTCTTGCCCTGTTTTCACCTTTGTTTTTGCTGCCTGTTGCTGGTCAATGTACCTATCTGAAACCAACTGTCCTTGCCACTATTCCGCCTCGGTTGTATAAAGAAACTGTGATTGTTCTTTTTGTATTTCTTGTTTCATTTACAGTTTCCCATAACGAAAAGTGAACTAGTCTTGCTGTGGCCTCTTAGATCCGGAACTGTGATAAGTGTCGTAGTGATCTTAAGAGTTAGTTTGATTGCTGTTCATAGCTGATTGAGCTTTTGCTTTCGTCATATGGTTTGAATTTATACATTTCTAGTGTCGAAACAAGTAAATCTTAAGGTGTCTTTTGATTTTGGACAAGCTTGTTTGTTTCCACTTGAAATTGGATTCAAAGTTATACAACAGCTTTCTTTTTGTAATACATCAACATTAAGAAAGAGAAAAGAAATACCTGCATTGTGCATGTGCATTTTTGACAGCTTGCATGTTGATTTAGGGAAAAGTGCATTAGTGTGTGCTCTATGATCTGTGTGAAAAGATGATGTCTTTCTTTTCCCTCAGTAGTTAAGATTTTCAAAGTTGAAAGATTGAAAAGCTTGCTTATCATCTTAGATTGCATCTAGGAAGTTGTTTATACATCTCGTGGTGATCCTTAAAGGCAAACTGCTAAGCAAGATCAACTTAAAATGAATTGAATTTACATAACAACGCATTGAAACATAACGCAAACACATAGAGGTCTAAGCTAGAGACGTGTTCCGGCGTCGTTAAACGTGATATCTTAGCGTTGAGTGGTTGGGTGATTCCTCCACGGTGAAGCGATAAGTATCAATACGGACTTGTGCTCCCGCGTACCGTCGCGTATATTGGGAGACCCCTATAGGAACAAAGCCTTTATCCTTAGGAAGCTGTGTCGGCCGCCCTACTGATCGCGATGCAGTGAACACAGCATTCACGAAGATCGACCACCCGTACCGTAAAACGTATTCTGTGGTTTCGCGAAAGGTTTGGCACACCCTCTGCCTAGATCTCCAGAGCAGTTTCTTTTGGCCTTTTTCAAACTCTATAACTGAAAAAGTCCAACCGAGCATTTGTCACTTCGGGCTCGTTAAAACATCGAAGGAGACTAGAGTCATCTTTAGCTTTTTCTCGACTCTTAAAAAGTGAAAAAGCAAGTTGTGTCTAAAAGCGTCGTTATAAAATTCATTTTAAACGGAACATAAATCACCTCTTATTCCCGCGTTGATCTGTAGGTTGAGAACATGGAACGCCCCAACCAAGGAATTCCACAGGATGGAAATCCTAGTCCTTTCTCCTCTTGGGGAGAAGTTGGTGCGCCCCATATGGCCACATTGTCGCTTCCAGGACTGACAATTGGCCTGCCTATTTGGCTTTTCTCAACCAATGTAGTTCAGAACACCATGGTTCCTGAGCAGTCGAGTCAACAGTCAGATCAGTCCAGAGCTGCCCACCAGCCTTCTACTTCCAATCTCTCTTCCTCCAATCCTTCATCTTCGCAAGGTAGAGCCGGCAAAAGCCAAGCTCCCATGGAGAAGAAGGAAAATAAGAAGAGGGAAAAGAAGAAGAAGGAGCCTAAGGCGACTGGGGGCAAGCAAAAGACATCCGACAAAAATCCACACACAGCACAGACCGGGCCTAAATCGCCATGTGTCATATGTAGAGGAGACCATTTCCATAGAGATTGTCCCTGTATTCCCCGGATACTAAGGGACTGGTCCCCTCGTTTGCACAATTCAGGAGCATCAACCTCTGACAGTCAGGTTGAATGCTTACTGTCAACCAGCGAAAGTGAAGGTTCAAGACAAAGAGGAGGAGTAAGATCCCCCTGAAGATTGCGTGAAGGCGATCACGCCATCCACCGTTGTCCCTTCTTAGACGAAGAGAAGAGAGTTTTGGAAGATCATCCGGTTTCACCGGTAAAACTTCCTCCTGGATACAAAAAACTGGTGCCAAGTCCTTCGTTGGTTGAGAATACAGCTAGCCCGCTCAAGTGGTCAGCTAAAGCGTCAGTCACTGAAAATGAACCTACTGAATCTAGACCGGACGAAAGTCCAAAGGTCGATACGGCAGTTGACCCGGTTCTACCTTCAGAAGTTTCATCTTCAAATGACACCGTCACCGAAGAGTCATCTTCAAGTGACATCCTCACTGAAGAGAATAAGGATGACACCATCCAGATTCTTTTCATCAGCACAGACTCGGATGAGCGTCAGGGCAATGCGCCCATTCCTTTATCGCAGGAAGGAACATCGTCAGGGTCATATCCGGTCGTGTATTCGGTCACACCACCAAGCAACCTGGTTGTATCCTTTGATTGGAATCAACTAGGTAGACCCCAGTTGCCAGCCAGTATACCATTCAGAATCATTGTCCAAATTTACAGGATGATAATGGCTGGCACTATCATTGATGAAGGGGCGTCTATGAGTATCCTTTCCTCTGTTGCTTGGAAAGCATTGGGTTCCCCGGCGCTTTTACCTGAGATAAGAAATCTCTCGGGTTTCGATAAAGGAACCAGTCGACCATTAGGGATCCTCCCCAATGTGCCTGTTACATTGAAAGGGAAGACCGTTCAAATGAACGTGACGGTCGTTCAAGGACCCTTGGATTATAACCTACTCCTTGGACGAGACTATATTTATTGCATGGGAGCGATAGTCTCCTCACTCTTTAGAGTAATGTGTTTTCCACACGAAGGAAGAGTGGTCAAGCTCGTAGACCAACTTTCATTTCCGGGATCACGCATCGCAAATAGTCAAATACCAACCCTGAATGGTCTATTCACTCAAGAAATGTCTCCACCCCCAGTTCTCCTTCCCGATGAGTGCGAGTGATTCGGAAAGATGGGACTGGAACCCAGGGGGCATGCATCCTGGTCTGCTTCGGGCAGAAGAAACCCTGGGTATAAGGTAGAATTTCCGCGGAAGAATATGACTAGTCCGTACCCCGTCCGTGGTTGGAAGAGGGGTTGTTCTAGAATAGGATTCTTTTGTCAAAGTTATGTGTTTGACGAGTTTTAGTCATTCACCATTGTCTACTATGGGAGACAGTGCCGAAGAAAGAGATTGATTTGCGGCAGCAAATAGAACCGTCTTTGGGTAATAAGAAAGAGGCAAGCCTCACCCTTTAAAACAAATGTTTTATCGGATAAGTAGGGGCAGCCTTGAAATCCTACTTTATACCTGGGGGCATGCAAACCTTTTGGAGTGCAAGCAAAGAGCGGTTATTTATCTATTTTTGGGATTATCCGTTTCCGAACTTGCATAAAGGAAGGATGAGTTGGAGCATAGCTTTGGTAAGGCGCAAGCTCTATAAAAAATGGGATCTTTCAGGAGACATTCTTATTTTATGACTGGTATATCGAGCAGTTTTAGCATAAATTTCATGCTCGTTAAAAAAAATAAACGCAAGATTTGAGCAGTTTTACCGCGGAATTTATGCTCGTTAAAAAATAGAAAAGCGTGAGCAAGAGTTTCCTCCAGAGTTCAAGCTCATTAAAAAATGAACCTATCCCGGTAAATAACCATTGCGATCGTAAATTTATTAGCTGTAAAAGCCTTGGTCGTGTTTGCACTTGCCACCTCCATTCCATTCGGCCGATCGTTCACCCCCATATGATTGTTTACCCATTTTGAGGAACAGCTGCGAAGAGTGATTTCACCTAGCCATCCTTGTGACACTGCCGTGATTGGAAAATTCCAACCTGTACCTGGAATCTGCTGCTATCCCTGTTTATCACTCGTTCCTCAAAAGATGAGTCTTCTTTGAGCTCTTTTCTGACTCGTAAAATATGAAAAGTTTGCCGAGTTTTGGCCTTCCAGCTCGTTAAAATGACCGGAAGAGCTATCCCTCCTTTAGATTTTAATCTTTTTGGACCTGAGGGATTATTGCACAAAAAGATCGAGCGCTTGTTTTGTTCGGCTCGTTAAAAGTACCGAAAACTCATCCCTTCTGTATTCTTTTATACTTTTTTCAGACTTAAGGGATTAGATGACGAAAAAGGAATTTTAGAGTTAACTTTCTGTACCTTTTCAGACTCTCTAAAAATGAAAAGGACCGAGTTTTCCTTGTCGTTAGACTCGTTAAAATTATTAAATAGCGACAAACTTGTCTTTAGACGAGAACGAGTTTCCCTATCGCTAGGCTCGTTAAAACATAGCGATGGGCTTGCCCGAAGGGCAAGTTATAGAACAAGCATATGTTATCCTCCTCAAGCTTGACAAAAATAAAGAGGTACTGGTCAGAAATGACTGGGGAAAAGTTGGGAGAACCTCAAAGCTTTAATGGTAGCAAGTCGCTCTTGAACATGACACTTTTCCTCCGTACCACATCGGGTTGGGTTGTTTCATTCACCGGTCTCATCACCATGGTCCTCGCCAAACCATCCACATTTGGGGTAATGCTACCGATCCATCGCATCAGTGTCATTATATGTTCAAGAGATGTCGTTCAGAAAGAGTCAACCTTGTCCCATCCACTGCCATACATTATCCTTCATCCGTCCATGATCGCCACCCTGAATCATATGTCACAGTTTGTTTTCACCTCCACTAAAATCATTAGCTCCATTCCGTGTCACTGATGTGGGATTCATTAAGGCCCTCCTTTGATGGATCGCTTCTTGTCGACTTCAGCTCATTATCCAAGAAGTTGATCTAGGAACAACCCCTTCAGTACTTTGAAGCTTGCATGACTCAATGGCAAGTTTCTCACTTCCGGCGACAGGTATACATCAATGACCTTCGACCAGAAGATTTTGCGTGGCGTTCGACGCCAAGTCCTTTATTCACGCCACGTGAATTGTACTGTAGTACCTTGAGGGTCATTATCATTATCGGTGATTCCTCTCGCGCTTGTTAACGGTTTTTATTATTGACCGGTAATCAAGCGATGTCTTTCCATGTTTGACTTCAGCGCAATTCTCACATGGATTGACTTGTACTTAGAGTGAAGATCGAACGAGTTTGAAGACCCCGGATCTAGTTTCATCCATCCGGGCTGCGATATATATTCAAGAAATATAAAAGCATTTGTCATGTACATCATTGCAGCAGATGATCATCCTACTCAAAGGATGATAATTTCAGTAGAGAATTATCAGTCTACCATCAGACGATCATCTGTTTAGTGTACCAAAATGTATTTATGAAGCTGAGCATGGGAATGCCCGCCTCAGCTAGATCATGAAAGCAAAATGAAAAATAATGTATTGTATTGTATTTTATTACAGGACACATCTCAGCGATTGAATGAACTTCGGATCCTCTGGATAAAGCATTTCACCCGATAAACGACCTCATACTTTAGGGGGCAACTGTTATAGACATTTTTGTGCCTTACAGCATGAAGCATGAAATGTCCATAATCAAAGGGATCCAAAGTCCCTAAACATGTTGTTCTTACCCCTAGAGGAACAAGGTCAGCAAACCACAGCACTTCAAATCAGTTCTCCACCTGAAAACACTCAAAAACAAGCAATTTCGGGATCATGTCAACTGCTCCACTAAGCATCTGCGCTGAATGTCGATTGCTCCACTCTGTACCTGCGCTGAATGTCAAAAGTAATGAAGGCTACCTGCGCTGGGCGAGATTGGCCAAGTGGCACAGTCATTCTGCAAGGTGTCAAATGCCCAGGAAGCTTCCAAAATGACACTTGGATCAGGAAATTCGGCCTATGATGAGTAAGAGGTTCTTAAACTCCAAGTGGAAGCAAGGATCTCCAAGTGGACTCAAGAATTGAAGTATAACTGAAGTGGGAGAGGACACTAGTCAGCTTCATGTCAGTCTCAAGCTGACTCATCCTTTTTCCAAATCTCCTATATATAGAGCTCTCTCATGAGGTTTAGGGAGGCTGGAATTTTGTGAAAGCAAGGAAGTGCTGTTGGTTTGAGTTTAGAGCTATTGGGTGATTGCTTTGAAGGAGGTGAAGAGGAGATTTCTTTCGGCTGGGAGGTGTTGCTGGATTGGGCCTTTATGGTTGTAACACTCTCAGAACTTTAATTCTTCCATTAATAAAGCATTTGAGGTTCTTCTATATACATGTGTTTCAATGATGTATTGTTGTACTTGTGTATTTGATTTATTCTAATCCTTGAATCAGTTATGAATGTATGCTTCTTGTAGTTTCCCTCTCTTGCCTTTTTGCAGGATCGTTGCGTAGCTGGGCCAGTGAAAGAGCAAGGATCTGGGAGCAAGCAGCAAGGAGAGAAGACTGGATCAATCAATAGCGAAAGACATCGGTTGGTGGATCTCTTTCTCCCCTATTTACTTTCATAAAGAAGAAATCTTAGATAGCTTTGCTTTCAGTTGTTGCTGAGGTACTATCACCCTTAGAGTGGGATAGGGTCATTCTGTGTCGGATACTTTTCCCTACAACACCACGGAACACCAGCTACGGAGAAGATTCTTGGACGAGACAGTTGCCAACAGCACCACCCCTTGAGATCGAAAGAATTCTGGATACACAGGTAGCTAGACGCACACGCAGGAAGGAGTATCTGTGGTATTTAGTCAAGTGGCAGAACCGTCCAATAAAGGACAGTTCCTGGCTCAACGCAACGCAGATTAAAAAAGTGGGCTATTCTGTTGACGACCTCATGGAACGGAGCCATGACTTTTTACCACCCCGGGAGCCTGATGCAGGAGCATCCAGCTCCGAGGAGACACATTACCGTTCACTGACTCACGGGAGAACAGAAACAAGACAAAGACTCCAAGATTGGGTGGACAGGTCACCAAGTTGGTTGTTGTCCTTTCTTTAATTATTGTTTGTTTCCTTTTATTTCAGAACATTTTAAATTACAAGTTGTTTAGCTTAGGAAAGGAAAACTGTTTAGTTAAATTTTTGTTAAAAGAAACCAAATGACAGTTACAGGATTCAGGTAGAACAGTTCAATAAGCAGTTATGCTTCCATGTAATTTAAAAAGAAAAAAAAGAATGTAACAGGGAGACTTTCCCTCATGACAAGAGTAACAGATAGCAAGACTAAAACCCTCTGTAACAGAACTAATTTATTTACAACAGATATAATATATTGCAAATAATTCCCATATATTGCATACAAATATTTACTGTGTATTTTAAGAACGAGTTGGAACAGAAGGATTCTAACTGTAGCAGGAATTAGAACAACGAAGAACATTACAGGCATCAAATTGAAATCAAGTCGACAACCAATATTATACAGACAACCGATACATTGAAGCAAGAAAAAGCGTTGTGGACACATAACCCCAGCAAACGAGATTACGGAATCTTACAAAGGAAACAGGTACAAATAAACACCATCACTGTTTTAATTCTCTTTCATAAAAATAATATAGACATTGTATACAGAAAGTAAGGTTCGACTGCACAAAATCCTCCACGGGACTGTGGACTATTACTGTGTTAAACCATTTGCAAAACCCTTACATCTATCGAAGTACCAACATCTTTCCAAGGCCGAGACCACAAGTTGTTGCAGAAGAAACAGAGATATAGAAATTACAACCACCGGAAGAGACACGGTTGAGACCATACAACGACGCAGGCAATCATTTCAACTATTCAAACCCTCCGCAACCTACAGTGATACTAAAGAAATCTACAGCTACACTAACAAGGGAGAAAACCCTACCCGTTTGCGAAGAGAGACAGGGTTGAGTGGAGCCGGAGGTCGAACGAACCCTAAACCCTCGAAAGCTAGCCACCAGATCAACCTGCGTCCAGAGCAAAGCAAGGTTAGATAAAAAAATAACAGATCAGGGTTATAATAAAACCAGAGAGCTAAGAACAATAGACGTGCAGCGTAATGGAGTCATAGAACTTACAAATAAGTCGACCAGGAGACCGCCGAGACAGAACCCGATAACCCTAACTGAACAAGGCACAAGAAGCTGTGAGTAGTTGTCGCAGGAACCAGAGCAAAGTGAATCAGGGAATGATAAGTTACCTTTGAGTGCGAAGAGGAACCCAGCAAAGTGGAAGCGCCGAACTTGCAGACCACCTGTACAGTAACCATAACTGAGTAATGAAAGCCGAAAGAACCAAGCGTTAGAGAGTTCATATCAAGACCAGAAACTTACCATTGCACGCAGGTGAAGAACGACATAATCATGTGCGCTCAAACAACTCGTTAACCCAGCGACGAAAGCCTGGAGACACAGTTTATCACCAGAAGCCGCAACAGGGTGAGACCCAAGATATGGACAGAGAGTGAGGTCCATAGAAAGACCAAGGAGCGGACCAGGTTCGAGCTCGGGAAGCGACGGCGGAAAAACAAAAAGAAACAGAGTAAACCTCAACTGTGCGACAGAGCAAAATGACCCGAAAACTCAGCAAATAGGGTTTAACAAGGGCGGGAAGCTTATCGACTGGGTGAACCGGCGGGTGGCCTTACCAACCGGCAGAAAGGGTATAATCATTAATTGCAGATTGAAAGCAGATTTGACTTTCACTCTAACTGTGACGGCGAGGGCCTGTAGGGTGATCACGTGGGTACGTTGTCCACGTCACCACAGGGCTGGGCCATCATCCTGTGAGGTTTAATCTTGGGTCTCCTTGCTAACAAGACCTATCCTCAACTAGTTGTGCTAGTAGGACTTGGCATATATTTATTTTTAATTTAAATTTATTAATTAATGAAAAAAATATTATAAATGTATTTGATTTTTACAAAGTGAGTGATCTACTTAGTTTTGGAAGGAGTTACAATGATATGGTTGATATCCTTTCGTTTACAGAAGGTTAACCAACATTCAAAATTTATATTAATTTTTTTTTTTTTCAGTGGGATAAACATTTTTTGATTCAAGAGGGTGCCAAACTCTATATGATAGAAGTTTTTAGTACTATATGGCATAGTTATTTATTACATTAGTTCAATAAGTAATTATTAGGTATTATTGTTTTACACTACTAGCTTGGATACACTACAAGGATGGCCTTCATACTTGTAGTTTAATGTTCTTTCTATCTCACACCATGGGTAGTGCAACATCTAATTGTTGAAGTTGTTGTATTCTATTTTTCATGTTTTGTAAATGAAGAGGGAGACAAAGATTTTGATGATGAGGAGGAAGGGCGTCATGCTTGTATTTTAATGTTTTTTCTAAGGAGGAAGTGCTTCATGCTTGTAGTTTAATGTTCTTTGTATTTCACACCATGGGTAGTGGAACATCTAATTGTAGAAGTTGTTGTATTCTTTTTTTCATGCTTTGTTTTGATTGTATAAATGGGTAACTCATAGAGCAATATAATATATTTTAGGTAAATTTCTCTAGATGTTTAATCTCATGATACACCTTTTACTCTTAATGTTACTATTCATTATATTTTATGATTTGCATCTTGCGTTATTGACCTTGACCTTGTTTTGCAACAAGATGAGCATATATTGATTTTTATGGGCTTACGTGAGTTCTGAAATTTGGAAAGCCATAACACAATATATTATTCAAAAGTTAAATTAAATTCAAAATTTGTGACTGAGATCCAAGGCATAATATAAATAAGGACAATACACATAGAAAAGACACTGGATTAGGACTTGTTTAAGGTACTTCAGTCCCATATTAATTGGAAAATATGGTTGGTAATAAGAACTATTTTCATGGTCATAACCCTATATATCAAACCCTCATAGAGGGAAATTCACTAAATGAAAACATTTGAATTTTGTTCAATTATATATATATATATATATACACTAAAAAGACTTAAATTTAATATAATTATTATTATTTGCTTGATTATGGAAATCTAAATACAAATTTTCCAATTTAACAAACCTACCGACCTATCTTTAAACCTTTTGGGGAAATTGCTAATTCCATCCTACAACTGGTATGAGGTAAGTGTCGGCAAAAATAAAAAATCTAAATGATGTCAGCTTAAACAAAAACTTACATAGCCATATAAATAAACAATTAAAAACTCATTAAACACAACAAAACTTGTCGGATATTAACATGGAAAATAAGCTATGATAGAATGGTTGTGAAACTGAAAGTAATGGGTTAAATAGAAGTAATATATATTAGTGGTAAAATTCCTATTGGCATAAGGAAATCAAATATTCACACCACATGTCAAATTCCTATTTTTATAAGGAAAACAAATATTCACACCACATTATTTGTTGGGATTGTTCTGGGGTAGATCTCGTGTAAACATGTAAAGGTCAAATTCCTATTAGCATAAAGAAAACAAATATTCACACCACATATTAGCAGTCAAATTCCTATTTGTATAAGGAAAACAAATATTCACACCACATTGCAACAATATTATTACATAAAATTTCGAAGTTTATTTATTGGCATTGTTCTGGGGTAGATCTCATGTAAACATGTAAAGATAAACATAAACTTAAATTTAACATGTAATGTTTAACATTTAACATTTTTAATCTAATGTCCCTTTTTTTTTAACAATCAATCTAATTATTGTTATGTATAAACACAATATAAATAAAAAAAGATATGGTAAATAAATAAAAATATAAATAAACTAGAGGTATGGTAAATAAACAAAACATCTTTTTATACTTACTCCAGAGGTATGGTAAATAAAAAATAATATAAATAAACTAGAGGTATGGTAAATAAATAAAATCTCTTTTTATATTTACTCCATAAACCTCTTTATATTTACAAAAACTCAAAAAATAGGTTTCATTTAGGTGAATCCAATGGGCCAAATACCATGGAAAAAATTATTATTAATACCATGGGCCAAATACCATATTTATAAAAGTGGTATGGTAAATATATAAATATAAAAGAGGTAGAAAGAGGTATGGTAAATAAATAAAACTAGCAATTGCACCACATGTTGCAAAGGAAACGTGGTAAGCCAGTAGCACAAGAAAGAATAACATAGGAAAAAGAAGTTAATTTTTTTATGCATTTTTGTTTCTTTATTGTTGTTGGAGAAAAAATTTGAAATTTTCTTTGCATATTTGAGCTACAACAATTCTTTGAAATTTAAGCTTTGCATAAGTTCATGTCACCTAATTGTGAAATGTTCCACATGAATGTTGAATTTTTTTTTAGAGTGGAAAACCAATCTCATTAACTTAATTTTGAAAAATTGGTGATGAAAAATCCAATGAATGGGTGAAATAGGAACAAACAACTAAGTCCATGAGGTAGGTAAGAGAAGACTATCGGCTCTGGCTCCTATCATATGTGCACTACATGATTGAAATGTCTTCAAGAGGAAGGAGGAGAAATCAAGATATTTCCAGAACAGATTCCATCATTGATGCAAAATCAAAAGTGAGGTATACAATTGGTAGCTTACTGTTATTGTAATAACTAATGGTGGGAGAAAGGTGGCACAATGAAACAAATTATCTCTTCTTGTGCTTACGTCTACATTTTGATAGACATTGAGTTGAGAAAAATTACTCACAGAGAAGCAGAACAATTCCTAGGGAAAATGGGGTGCACACAAGGGAAAAGGAAAGGAGCACATCTTCCATTAGTTTATGTTATGACTTTAAATTAATTGCACTTGATGTGACATGGTTTACTAGAGAAGCTTCCTAGCTAGATGAATTAGAGGACATTGATGAAGAAAGCAATGAGGACAAGGAAGACGACGATGAAGATGACAACGTGGATGAAGAAGAAGATTTAAAGCAAGAAAGTCAAATCAACTTGCATCTAAGAAATGCATCATTGTATAAAGAAGTGGACCTATTCCTATATTATAGGCTAATGTGTGTGGTCCTATATTTGTCCCAATTTCATTATCTTCCTAAAAGTTTTCTTAGGATGTCTTTGCAAATGAGCATCTTCCTCACTGCAAGAAACAATAAATCACTTAATACATCCTATGTTATAGACTAATGTGTGTGGTATATTTGTCCCATTTTCATTCTATTCCTGAAATATTTTTTAGGATGTCTCTACAAATGAAAGAATTTGTCATAATGTCCAAGATATATCAAACAATAATCCTTGGTGAGACTTGAAACCTTGAGGGGACTCTAACAACACCCGACTTTTACCAACTTGGCATTCCACCATTGAGAACCTAGGTTATGAGGAATATAGAAAGCCATGGATGTTTGTTTTGATGGCACATGAAAATGGAAAACTTCATGAGAATAAATGACATGAATGATCAATAAAGAGGAAAATGAGAGGGTTTATGGTCTGCCATACGGGATACTGCTGTAGACAGCGGAACCGACCCATCCCGACATTATTCTCTTGGAACAAGCAGTCTATGGGGGTACTTTTTACTTCAGTTTTTATCTGAAAGGTTTTTTACTTCACTCTCCTCCTCGCTGGCTCACCGACGTGATACCCCGGCTACATACCTCCCCGTTTACCCGCTACCTACTACCTCCTCGACAGAATCAACACCCTCGACAACATTACTTCTCCACCGTTCCCATGTACACTATCGATTACTGCCCTTGTTGCTGGACTTATTGCTCATATCGTTTTCCTGCTCCACTGGCAGCTGGCACAATGGACATAGACCTAGTTGACTACTTGGAAGACCCGCTGGAAGAGGGATCCATTTGGATGTCCACGCATTTAGCATCGGAGGGATTGCTAACCTACAACAACATCCTAACCACACTACTGATGAGCTACCACAGTTTTCTGGTCCTTCCAACCCTGCGGTTATCTTACCAGATGACCCATCAACTTGGCCGGCTCTCTCCTCACCTCCCCTGTCATCGTCTACCTTGGGGTTTATCTCGGGTTGGCTTAACCTAGCCCTGATGACTCTGGCCTTGTTCTTGAACCCTTGTCGACCTCGGTTACGCACACTACACTTGCCGTTACCAGTGTCGCTACTGAAAAAGATCCCCTGAACCCCCTTTTTATATTTTACCCACCCATCGAGTTGTTTCACGACCATTCCGCCACTCTCGGATTCCATCCCCGCAAACCCTAACCCTTTGGTGGAAGTTACAGAGGATATCGAAAAGGTTTGGAACATCACCCATTTGCAGGTGAGCCTCGACCCCTAAATAAGTATAAATGCTTTAAGACCAGGGCAGAGGACGTAATTTTGAGGCTCGGGGAGGATATACAGTGGGGTGACACCATGGATTTTGTAGATAGAGTTCTTGTCGACAGAATTAGGGGTCAAAATTACACTGTGACACACTTGAAGATTTGGGCCTCGGAGGTTTGGGGACACCACTTGGTCGACATCCCCTTTGTTCAAACATTCGTGCATGGTTGGTTCATGTTGATATTTGCCAGACCTGACCACATGAACTGGGTATTGTCCTCCTACTACCATTTCAAGCATGCCCCTATTTTATTGAAGTGTTGGACTCCCTTATTTGACCCGGAGACAGAACAGATTGGGGTCGGACCTATTTGGATTACTCTACCTGGCTTGCTGCTGCAATTTTGGTCAGAAGATATATTCAGAAGGATTGGGAACTCGCTTGACACTTACATGGAATATGATAAATCGTTTCAGACCACAGGTATGATGGCTTATGAAAGGATTTTGGTGCACTTAGACACCATAGGAGGACTGCAGGAACACATCACCATTCAATGGGGATCCTTCTCGTGAAAGTAGATATTGGATTATGAAGGAGTACCTTACCAGTGCTGGAGATGTCATAAGGTCGGACACCTATTCAGAAATTGTTCGTTGAACTGCAAGGATAAGAAAGAGGCAAAAAACAAGGATTTTGAAAAACCAAAACCTCATCCACCACAACCGATCAAGGTGGAAGATACGGAGGAACAACAGATGGAAAATGAAATTGCAAAGGTGGAAACTGCTAGAGGATCAAAGAAGAAGCGTGGGAAGACACCTTACCAACCACCCTCCCCTCCACTGACGATATCTTGGGCAGCTCAGGGAGATGTCTTCTCCACGAGTATGTCTATTTCTTCTTTCCCTCTCACCTCATCAATAGCTGTAACAAATAGTTCAATTAATTCAAATCCCACATCGATCTCATCTGCACTTAATCCGCATTCATCTCACTGTATTCCCCTCTCTGTGGGTCATTTGATTAATCATGGTACGAGGCTGTCTCAACCCATCAATGTGGCTTGCACCTTTCAAGCCCGCCCCTGATATTTTCATTTACCTAGCTATCTATCACTTCGGCACCCATCCACCCCCCACCTCCCCTTTCGCTAGCCTCCATATCCCGATATCCTCTGCGTTCAAAAGGCATAATTCATGAGCAGGATGGTGTTGGTTTTAAACTGGAGGTCACCCCTACACCCCTTAAACCTCCCAAGGGTCGACCATCATCCCTCTCCAAAGCCAAGCACCTTGTTGGTGAAGAGGTGGTGCTAGGAAATCAGCAGACACTTGACAAGGTTCTTAGAGAAAGGAATACCCTAGCACACCCCCCCCCCCCCACCCCCCATGAAGATCATATCTTTCAATTGTCGAGGGTTAGCTAGCCCTAGTAAAAAACTAGCTTTGAGAAGACTTTTTTCATCAGTTACAGTTGACAGCATATTTCTATAAGAAACCCTAGGCATGTCCAGCACTATTATCGCTCTCTTGGAATCATGGCTGCCTAGTTGGTCATTCCATGCATTGGAAATTTCAGGTCGCTCTGGAGGCATTCCCTAGGAGTTAAGAATCGCACCATTGAATTGAAAAGGGTTTGGGGGGGAATCAGACACTTGGGGGCTAACATATACTCTGCCACCTTAGAGGCAGAATACAAAATTATCAACGTATATGGCCCCTTGTCATGACAGGGCTGATTACTGGAGGAAATTGCTTAGCTCCTCAATTATCTAGAAAGACAATATCACCCTGGGAGGGGACCTAAATTTCTCTATTGGTTTCATGGAATCGTGGGGTCAACGGGCTCAGATAGATGGGTTGTCTGAATTTTTTTCAAATCTCTTGGAGCATCACAACTGGATTGACATCCCCTCTACAAATATTCAATACACCTAGAGGGACAATAGAATTAGGGAACACAGTCTAGCCAGGAGACTGGATAGATTTCTCATCAAGGAGGCCTTATACAATGAGGTCCCACGGATTAGACAATGGGTAGGATCAGGAGGCATATCTAATCACAAACCTATTTTTCTTGAATTGGATGGTGATAAGCACAGAATTAAGGCACCCTTCAAGTTTAACTCTTCTTGGTTACGAGACCCCACATATATCAAACTAGTATCTGATTACTGGATTAATCACTCGATTGGGGAAGGAGGGGATATTGCTGATGGGTTTGTGCGCAACCTAAAGGAGTTGAAATCCTTATCCAAAGATTGGGCACACAAGAAGAGGATACAAGATGATCTCATGCTTCGAAATGTTGAACAGGAAATCTCCACATATGAGGAAAACACTGAAGGCACATTTTACACCTAGGACCACAAAGATATGATCACCTCCCTTATCCAGCAGAGGACATAAATACTGAAGGACAAGGAAGAAAGCTGGAGACTTAGAAGCAGGGCAATCTGGTTAAAGGAGGGTGATGATAACACCAGATTCTATCATAAATTTTCTAATGGACGAAAGGCCATAAATACTATATGGGAACTACAGAATGAACAGGGGCATACAGTTCAATCATCCTGCGATCTGGCTAACCTAGCCACCTCACACTTTAAATACATTTACAAGGCTCCTCATATTGTTAACTTGGTGGAAGTTATGTGCACTGCTGAGCTTTTCCCTAGGTTTGTGGAACAGGACGAGGCTCTAGAACTTACAAGGGAGGTTACTATGGGAGAACTTGAGGCCACATTAAAATGGTTCAAGAAAGATAAGAGCCCAGGACCAGATGGTTGGTCTATTGAGTTCTACATTGCTTTTTTTTACATTCTAGGCACAAATCTACTAAAGGTCATTGAGGAATGCCGTAGGAATGGCAAGATGTCTGTGGCCATCAACTCTACATTTATTGCCCTTATCCCTAAATCGGATAACCCCTCCACTTTCAATGACTTCCGGCCTATATCTCTATGTAACTGCATCTATAAGATTATCGCCAAGATCATCGCTAACCGCCTCAAACCCATCCTATCTACCCACATATCCCCTAAGCAATTTGCCTTCCTCCAAAATCGACAAATTCATGAAGTTGTTGGAATAGCGCAGGAATCACTTCATTCTGTCCATCTGAGAAAATTGAAAGGCATGATTTTAAAAGTTGATTTATCAAAAGCTTTTGACAGAGTCAACTAGCTCTATATCATAATGTTATTAACTCATTTAGGCTTTCCCTATGCTTATATTAAATGGATCATGTGTTGTATCACCAATATATCTTTAAGTGTACTAATCAATGGAGCAACTACCCCCTTTTTTCATTCTGAGCATGGGCTCAGACAAGGATGTCCACTCTCCCCACTTCTATTTCTTCTCATCATGGAAGGATTGAGCAGGATCATTGGAGTTGAACATAGAAGGGGTAGTATAGAAGGCATTAAAATACCTGAATCATGCATCATTACACACCTTTTATTTGTGGATGATGTTCTCATCTTCTTGAATGGGAGCATTATGGATATCACAGCACTTCAGAATGTCTTTAGACTATTTAAGCAAGCTACTGGTATGGCCATTAATGTCAGCAAATCCACACTAACAACCACGTGATGTACACAACATGAGATTCAATTTGCACTCTGATGTTTTCCCTTTACCCTTCTATCCATTGAAGAGGGCTTGAGATACCTTGGATATAGACGAAAGCCACAAGGATACAAAAACGTTGATTGGGTATGGCTCATCACCATGATTGAAAAGCGCCTCAACATCTGGTATCACAAGTACCTTTCAAGGGTTGGCTGACTAGTCTTCATCAAAGTAGTCCTGGAAGCTACACCTATATATTGGATGACGCTAGCTTGGATACCCAGAGGTATTCTAGCCAGATTACAAAACATTTCCTGTCATTTTTTATGGGAAGGGAATCAACAAGGAAGAATATTTTCCTGGGTAAAATGGGATACCATCGCCAGACCTAAAAGACGGGGAGGATGGGGAATAAAGCGGTTGGACATCTTCTCCAAAGCTTTGGTGGCAAAACTAGGTTGGCAGCTTATTAATACAAACCGTCTATGGAATAAAGTTGCTACTGCCAAAAATATTATCCCCTCCTATATCATGGACTGGAATCAGCATGAACAAAGAGTCAGCTCTAATATATCGATCATTTGGAAGGCTATCATAGATTCCATCAACCTCATTTAAGATGGACTTACATGGAGAATACAATCTAGAATTTCTGTTTGAATTGGGGCTGACCCCTGGATAGGATGTGGCAATGCACATAGACAGCCCGTGGATTTGAAGCATTATCTTGCGGGACAAGGAATTATGCATATTAGTCACATAGTGGATGAGGTGCACTCCTCAATGTTTCAACAAGCCTAGAAATTTGTACTTGACCTCAACATACCTGCACAATGGCAACAGAATTGGCTTCTTTATACTGATGCATTGATTAAGTCTTATATTCAGATCACAGAAGGAGAAGACGAGATCATTCGGGCTCATGCCAAGCACAGCAGATACACACCAAAGGAAGGGTATTTGATCTTGATGGAATCAGTCAAGCCACAACATATTGAGCCTTGGTGGAAAGCCTTATGGAAAGTTAAAGATATGCCCAGATCTCGTGTTCTCATGTGGACAATCCTCTTCAACAAGATTCCGATAGGCTCAAACCTAATGAAGCGAGCTTTCCATGGACCATTTTGGTGTCATTCACTGATCATTTATTTCTGGATTGTCCTGTAACTAAAGAGCAATGGAGACATATAACATCACACTACCCCTTTTTAAAATCTTGGCAGGGAAGGAATATCACAGATGCTTGGAGCTTATGTTGGATTGCTCATAGTGGGAAAGAAAGGAATATGCCCTTAATCATGTGCAGGGCTATCTAGATTTCTAGGAATCAGGCTATATTTCATCATAAGGCACCTCACTGGAACTCAATATTGCCTAGGATCATTGTTGATTATGACCTGCTACCTAAAGAAGACTTTGTACCTTCCACTAGAGTCATACAACCTGAAATCATCAATAAGTCTATCTCGTGGGCCTATTTCGATGGATCAGCCTAGGATTTGGGATGTAGGGGAGGGGAAATTCTATATTTATTTGATGTTCACTATTTTAAAATTCAAATGGGCCTAGGAAGGGGAACCAACAATTTTTCTGAACTCTGTACTGCCAAATATCTCATACAATTCGCCTTAGAAAAACAATGCAGACATCTACAACTCTGTGGGGATTCTAAAATTGTATGCAATTGGTTAAATAAAACAGCAAACTGCACTGCATACTCATTGAGGCACATATTGGCTAAGGGTCATAGGATTATATCATTATTTGAAACTTTTGTATGTCATCACATTTTTAGGGAGCGCAAAACAGGGGCAAACTTCCTATCTAAGGAGGTAGCGCACAGATAGGATGACCATTGGTTAATACAGGAGGAGATGGATTTTGCTTTCTACCAGCACTACCACAGACCGTTCATAGATTTACATGCAGTATAATGGGCCCACGAGCCCGGTAGAAAATTTTGATTATATATCTAAGGTTTTTATGGATTTTCACACAAACGGTACTATGATGGCTCTCTTTGCATAGAGACAGTATTTTATGTTGATATATCAGTGTTCCCTGCGCGGAACACATGCTTTTGATTTTTGTACATCTTTATACTGGTAGGTTATCGCCTCACATATGCATATGCTACGTAATCTACAAAATTTAATTTTCAAACATTAATGGAAATTACGACTTTTTCTAGGGGAAAAAAATGATAGGAACAACATACCACAATTGTGAAATTAAATCACTTAATAGCATACTTTCCAATTACAACAGTTTAAAAAGAGGCAGTGGGATAAAACATACCACAGATAATCCATCTTCAATAAGCAATGTTTTCAATTGAGTTTTTCTCGCTTGTCTATTTTTCCATTTGATGAATTTTTGAAACTCTCTACCTTTTCATGTTATGATTGTTTAAAATATAAAAACCCCAACACCTCCACAATTTTTCTATAGATTGGGATAAAGTATTTACCACCAATATTCTTTGTAGCACCTAGTACTTCTTAAGAACTTTTAAGCTGATCGTTTTCTCCACTTTACCTCACTTCTTCTCAAGTCCTTTCTTGATGTTTGTATGCTTTGGGAATGAACTAGAACAAGAAATATCATTAGCAAGAACAACATAAACTTCTCTATCGACATGAGTTGATTCATGTTCATGATGTTTCAAATCTGATAGATTTGTTGTTGTTAATGTCTACATTTTGATAGGCATTGAGTTGAGCAAAGTTGCTAAGAGAAAAGCAGAACAATTCCGGGGGGAAATGGGGGCACACAAAGGAAAAGGAAAGGAGCACATTTCAAACTTTAAATTAATTCCACTTGATGTGTCATTGTTTACCAAAGAAGCTTCCCAATGAGATGAAATAGAGGACATTGATAAAGAAAACAATGAGGACAAGGAAGATGGCGGTGAAGATGACAACGCGGATGAAGAAGAAGATTTAAAGCCAAGAAAGTCAAATCAACTTGCATCTAATAAAGGAAACATTGTACAAAGAAGTGGACCTGCTCGAGATCATCTTCTTGAGTCCAAGCAACAACAAAGTATTGAATACATCCTATATTATAGGTTAATGTGTGCGTTCATATTTTTGTCCCAATTTCATTCTCTTCCCGAAAGTCTTTTCAAGATTTCCCAGTAAATGAGCATCTTCTTGAGTGCAAGCAACAATAAAACACCAAATACACCCTATATTATAGGCTAATGTGTGTGGTATATTTGTCCCAATTTCATTCTCTTCTTGATAGGATTTTCAGGATGTCTGCGCGAATGAAAGAATTTGTCATAATGTCCAAGATATATCGAATAATAATCCTAAGTGAGACTTGAAACCTCGCAGGGGCTCTAACAACACCCCACTTAGCATTCCACCATTGAGAACCCAGGTCATGGGAAACATAGAAAGCCATAGATGTTTGTATTGATAGCACATGGAAATGGATAACTTCACCAGAGGGAATGGTAGGAACAACATACCACCATTGTGAGATGAAATCACTTAATAACATGCTTGCCAGTAGCAACAGTCTAAAAAGAGGCAGTGCTTTCTTTGTTCTTAGTACATGCCAATAATGATATGCTTCTTTAATTAATGTTTTTGTTTGTAGTTATGAAGTGAATGATAAGTTTTAGAATAGATAAATTACTAAAGAGGTTGAATCTAATTATTTATCAAAAACATATTTTAAATAATAAAAAATTATAACTCAAAATTTTTATTACCAACTTTAAAAATTAAAATTTTCAATGGTTTAAAATGTATATTTAAATATTCAACTAGATTGAATGTCTTCACAAACCTAGACTAAATTTACCATTTCAAGAAAATATTATTATATACTTTTCATTGTTTTTTTCACAAGTATGCTTTCTTTGTTCTTAGAACAGGCCAGAAATATATGCTTCTTCCTTTATAAATTTATTTACTTGCTAATGCTTACTCCAATTATTATATACTTTTATTGTTTGTTTCACATGGATGTTTTCTTTGTTCTTAGTACATGCCAATAATGATATTCTTTTCTTTGTTTTTAGTAGATGCCAATAATGATATGCTTCTTCCTTTACAAATTTATTTACTTGTTAACATGTACTCCAATTATTATATACTTTTATTGTTTGTTTCACAAGTATACTTTATTTGTTCTTAGTACAAGACAATAATGATATGCTTCTTTAATTAATGTTTTTGTTTGTAGTTATGAGGAGAATGCTAAGTTTTAGATTAGAGAAATTATTTAAAAAGTTGAATCTAATTATTTATCAAAAATATATTTTAAATAATAAAAAAGTATAACTCCAAATTTTTATTACTAGATTTAAAAATTAAAATTTGTAATGGTTTAAAATGTATATTTAAATATTCAACTAGATTCAATCTCTTCACAAACCTAGACTAAATTTACCGTTTCAAGAAAATATTATTATATACTTTTTATTATTTGTTTTAAAAGGATGATTTCATTGTTCTTACTGCATGTCAATAATGATATGCTTCTTTAATTCATATTTTTGTTTGTAGTTATGGAGAGAATGATAAATTTTAGATTAGAGGAATTATTAAAGAAGTTGAATCTAATTATTTATCTAAAATATATTTTAAATAATACTAATTATTATAACTCAAAATTTGTATTACTAAATTTAAAATTAAAATTTTTAATAGTTTAAAATGTATATTTAAATATTCAACTAGATTCAATGTCTTCACAAATCTATACTAAATTTACCATTTCAAAAAAATCAGTTTTTGACAAAATCTACCCAATATCAATTTCCAGAAATAAAGTAAAAACTTATTACTAAATTTAAAAATTAAAATTTTTAATGCTTTAAAATGTATATTTAAATATTCAACTAGATTTAATGTCTTCACAAATCTAGACTAAAATATTTAAATATTCAACTAGATTTAATGTCTTCACAAATCTAGACTAAATTTACGCTTTCAAGAAAATCCGTTTTTGACAAAACCTACGCAATATTAATTTCCAGAAATAAAATAAAACTTGTAAGCTCAATTGCAGGCCAGTCTCTGAGGGTTTTCTGTTGGGATACAACCCATTGTTTTCCATGGATTGCGAGGTTGCAAGGGCCCTTCTATGATTAATGTTTCATTACATATAAATAATAACAAGGGTCCTACCAAATTTGAGGCAACCTATTACCATGTAACTTTCTGCACTATCATACTACACATAACCTCATCTCTACTCTAGTTTTTGATTATCCCAAAAACTTACTCAGATTTATTATTCTCAAAGTGGCAGTGACTTTCAAAGTAGTTAACCATTGAGAAATGTCCACTACAAGTATGGGAGCGCCAGATTCCTCTGAATCCTCTTCATTACAAGCTTTGCAAAAACGGCACAGGAATTGTTTCGCACGCAGCATGATCTCAACCTTGAAATTACTGAAAACTTACAAAGTTAACATCGCCCATTATTTAAAAGATAATCAATGGAAACGCGGATGATATGTTAAGTCTGAGTCTAAAATGGCAGGACGGTTATTTCACTGCTGGATCTCTTCCTCAAGGAAATGTTATTTGCGGACGATAATCCTAAGAGCAGGATAAAACTAACAGGGCTTTGAAACAATGGACAACCCAGCTGCAAGTAAATATTAACAGAGAAGCATGTGCATCCACAAACCTGAAAGAACTATTGACACAAGAGCATGGGGAGCCAGGGAATATCTACGCAACAGGTTAATTTTTAAAATATTTAAGAAACTTGATAAGTTGGGGGCACACGCTTGCCGTATGTGGCATTTGTTAACAAGTTTCGGCTTGTCTTATGGACAAATTCTGCAAACAGATTTACAAGTTTCAAAGAACACTCCTTACATTTTGGGGGACCAAAGAAGCTATGGGCCGCAAGCTTTTCAAATCAAACGATCACTGAAGCCATCCAAAACGAATTGTAACGAATTATCAGATTGAATGGTAACTAACTAATAACTATTTGTAATCTAATGGTATAGATTATTTCAAGCATCTAACAACAAAATCAATTGGTAACCATAGCACATGGCATGGCAGGGGAGTTGAATGCCTTATCGTGTAAATATATCAAATAGGATTAGAAATCAATATCTAATTATATACAAAGCCTATGAGCCCAATATCATAGACCAAATTATTATTAATACCATGCAAAAAAACATTATTAACCCTAATATTAATATTAAAATATTAATAATAATATTATTATTAATATATTATGATATTAATATTATTAAATTTAATAACTTTGGATTAATACAATATTAAATTTGTTATAGTTATAATATATATTAATATATCATTATATATATATATATATAGATAGATATATTAACTCTAGATATATATGGGAGGGAAAAACAAAGAGATAGAGTGGTAGAGTGGAGAAATAGGGGGAGTGATAAGAGAGATGGAGATAAATTGAAGGAGAGGGGAGAGGAGGAATTAAGAGAGAGAGGGAGAGGAGTGAGAGAGGTAGGGAATAGTAAGAGAGGGAGTGGGAGACATAAAGATGGAGGTGGGAGAGAGAAGGAGAGAGGGATGGACATAGTGAGAGGATTGGAGAGCAGAGAGAGAGAGAGAAATGGGGGAAGAGAGAGGGAGGTAGGAGAGAAAGGGAGAGAGAGTAAGGACGAGAGAGAGGGAGGGAGATAATGAGAGGATTGGAGGGCAAAGAGAGAGAGAGAGAGATGTGGGGGAAGAGAAAGGGGGATAGGAGAGAAAGGGAGAAAGAGAAAGGATGAGAGAGAGGAGTACTAGAGAGGGAGGTATAGAGAAATGGAGTTGGAGGGGGAGAGAGGGAGGGAAGAAGAAATACATAGAGAGTGAGAGTTGGAGAGAGAGAGAGTGGAAAGGGAGAGATGGAGAGAGAGTGTGTATGTTTAGGGTTGAGATAAAGAGACATAAAGGGAGAGATGGATGCAAGGGGGGAGATAAGGAGAAAGGGAGGGATATAGTAACATAGTTGGAGAGAGAGAGAGAGAGTGATGAGGGGAGAGAGAGGAATGGAGGGCAAAGAGAGAGAGAGAGAGAGTGATGGGGGAAGAGATAGGATTTTAGGGGAGAGAGAGAGAGAGGAAAAGAATGATGGGGGAAGAGATAGGATTTTAGGAGAGAGAGAGATAGGGGAATAAAGAAGAAGGTAGGAGAGAAAGGGAGTGAGAGGAGGGATGAGATAGAGGACTTGAGGGAGAGGAGGAGAGAGGGAGGGATAGAGAGATGGGGTTAGGAGGGAGAGAGGGACGGAAGAAGAAAGACACAGAGAGTGGGAAGTGGATAGAGAGAGGGAGTGAAAAGGGAGAGATGGAGAGATAATGTGTATCTTTTGGGGTGAGATAAACAGACAAATAAAGAAATATGGAGAGAAGGAGAGAGAGAGGCATATAGTAACAAAGTTGGAAGGTGAAAAGAGAGAGAGAGAGAGGTGGGACAGAGAGGAAGAGAGAGAGGATGTGAGAGAGTGGAGAGAGGTAGGGAAAGAGAAATGGAGATGGAAAGGGAGAGAGAGGGAGGTAAGAAGAAAGACATAGAGAGAGAAATGTGGAGAGAGAGAGAGAGTGATAAGAAAGATGAAGAGAGAGGGAGAGAGGAAAATACGAGGGAAGAAAGATAGGAGTAGAGGAGAGGGAGAGAAGGGTAAGAGAGAGAGAAAAAGGGAGAGGAGGAGGGAGTGATATATTGATATATTGGAGAAAGAGAGTGTATGTTTTGGGGGTGATGTAAAGAGACAAATGGAGATAGAGATATAAATGAAAGGTGAAGAGAAAGAAGAGAGAGATGGAGACAGGGAGCTAGGGACAGAGAGATTGATCAATATGGAGTCAGAGAGCGTGTGCGCTTGGGCGGTGAGATAAAGAGACAAAGAAGGAGAGATGGAGGGAGATATAGATATAGATGCAGGGGGGAGAGAGGGAAGAATATTTATTGCACTAGATGCATTGATTTCAGTGTAGATGGTGATTTCTAATCCTATTTGATTGCTTGCACTAGATGCATTGATTTTAGTGTAAATGTTGATTTCTAATGATATTTGATTACTTGCACTAGATGAATTGATTTTAATGTAGATGATTTATAATCCTATTTGATTAATTGCACTAAATGCATTGATTTCAGTGTAGATGGTGATTTCTAATCCTATTTGATTGCTTGCACTAAATGCATTGATTCCAGTGTAGATGGTGATTTCTAATCCTATTTGATTTCTTGCACTAGATGGATTAATTTCAATGTAGATTTTTATTTCTAATTATATTTGATTGCTTGCAGTAGATGCATTGATTTCAATGTAGATGATTTCTAATCCTATTTTATTGATTTCACTAAATGCATTGATTTCAGTGTAGATGTTGTTTTCCAATGCTATTTGATTTCTTTCATTAGATGCATTGGTTTCAGTGTATATGTTGATTTCTGATTTGATGTAATTAGATGTATGATGGTACATCAATTTCAATGTGATTGAATTAATAGTGTGCATTCATTTCAATATAAGCACAAAAAATTATTGACAATGTACATTGATTTTTGTGTTATAGTAAATCAACCTACTAATGTTGGAGAACAAGAGAGACAAGGTATGATGTTTACTACAATAGTTCGACTCAAATATTTAAATGGTTTACGATTTCAAATGTCATTTTCATATAATCGATATGAAAATATGACAAAACTAACAAGGGTGACAATAAGAATAGTAGAAGAAAATAGTTTGAGATTGATCACAATGAAGACTATTTGTAATTGACTACATTTTTATTATTCACATTTTCGATCATTCAACACTATTACATTGTCACCTTGCTTTCAAAAATTTTATTCCATCATTTTTCATCATTAAAGTTATTGAAAATATTTATCATCTCAACAAACTGAGGTAATTGTGCAAATTTAAAATTAAAATGACCAGATTAATCTGAGACATATTCAACATATTTAAAGCCTCTCATATCTAATAACATCCTCACTGGAAGCCTCCCCTCCAACCTATCAAAATTCAAGAACCTAGAAGTCACCGACGTCTATGGTAACGGGTTGTTAGGGGCGTTGCCACTAGATTTGGCCTATCTCGTGAAGCTCAATCATCTTGACCTTGGAGGAAACCACTTTTCTAGCAGCATTCCTGGTGAGTATGGGAAGTTAAGTTAAGAAATTTAGAATATATTTCACTCTATTGAAATAGTTTGAGTGAAAGAATAGGAAGAGTGCTTAGCAATATGGGGAACTTGAAAACACTTTATTTGGGGAATTTTGCAACTGATTGGGGAGAAAATTCATTAGATGGTGGGATTCCTCCCGAGATAGGAAATTTGAGCAAGCTTGTACACCTGGAGATTACTTGTTGTGGTCTTGGTGGTGCGATTCCTTTTGAGATTGATGGTATTCAAAATTTGAATATAATGAATTTTTACGGAAATGGCCTCATAGGCGCTATACCTCATCAACTGGGCCTCACAGGCGCTATTCTTGTATCTGTCTAATAACTGCCTTTCTGGTGAAATACTTGTGGAATTCTCAGAGCTAAAATAGTTGAGGGAATTGGATATGTCGTCTAACAGACTACACGACAGTATTCCATCTTCCATTGGGAAATTTCCAAAATTTGAGGCTTTGTGGCTTTCAAAGAACAATTTCATAGGCCTTCTGCCTCAGCAACTGGGCGTAAATGGAAAGTTAGTGGACATGGATGTTTCTTTCAATAGCCTCACTAGTTCGATCTCTCTGAATATCTATAAGGGCAAATGCCTGCAGTTTTTAGATATATGAAGTAATTCATTTGTCGGCCTGATTCCTGAGTCTTTGGGCATATGTGATTCATTGGTTGAAGTCGACATTGGGCAAAATCATTTGAATGGTTCGATCCCAACAGGGTTTCTATTCTTACCAATGCTGAGTACGATCGAATTGGACAACAATAATCTCAAGGGGAGCATACCGAACATAATTAGTAATGTATCCTCCACGCTATTGCTGAATGATATTTCCAATAATTGTTTGAGTGGCTCTATCCCTTCTTCCATGTGGAAACTATCTTCTTTGCAATAGCTTATGATTGATGGCAATCTGTTGGTAAGGCAAAGAAGCTTAAACACAAATTCACCCAAAACACACGAGCTATGACTCTTCTATTGATCAGACAAAACTTGATTATTACAATAAACCTAGTGAAGGGTATCTAACCTTTTCCAACTAGTGACTCGCCTAAAATATCTTGACATGCAACCACACAAATTGACATGAAACCAAACATTAAAAGTTCGACTAAGAATTATCTCGACTTGACTCAATGCTTAGTTAACTCTCTCTAACTTTAGCCAACTCCTCATGCGGGAGTAATTAGCTTATTTTAACACTCCCTCTTAATTACTACCGCTAAACTAAGACTGACTCATAACGACTCAAACATGCCTTCTGGTCTATGTCTCGGCTAGGCTTACATCACCCAAGTTTCTTCTATGAAACTCAAACACATCTTGTGCTAATGACTTAGAAATTATATTAGCCAATTGATCACTAGGTTTACAAGGCTTCAAGTGAACTTCTCCATTTCTCACAAGTTCTATAATAAAGTGATATCTAGTATCATTATGCTTTCTCTTTTAATGAAACACACTATTCTTGGATAGTGTAATCACTAAGTTGTTGTCACAATATATTGTTGTTGATTCTTATTGTTTCTGCATGATTCCGTCAAATACTCTTCTTAACTAGACTGCTTGACATGTTGCTACATATTATGCTTCTGCTGATGAAATTGTCACAATACGTTGCTTCTTAGATGCCCATGAAATCACACCTAAACCAAGATGGAACAAAAAACCAGAAGTGCTCTTCCTATCATCCAAACCTCCTGCAAAATCACTATCTGTGTATCAAATCAAATCCTTCTTTTCTTTTCTTGCATACATTATGCCACAATCTCTAGTTCCTACTATGTATCTCATAATTATTTTTCCTGCACTCCAATGTGTGTCTTTTGGAGTCTCCATAAATCTATAAATCAAACTTACTCCTTGCATAATATCTGGTCTTGTAGCTGTGAGATACATGAAGCTGCCAACCAATCTTTTGAATAGAGTTGGATTGACATCTGATCCTTCATCATCCTTGCTTAAATTTATACCTGTTGCAACTGGTGTAGGGACAATTTTGCAATTTTCAACCCTAAATCCTTTCAACAAATCTTTGACATATTTATTTTGACAAATAAAAAATCATTTTTCAAATTGCTCAACTTCTATGCCAAGGAAATATTTTATGAGAGCAAGATTTGTCATCTCAAATTCTTTCATCATGGCTGCTTTAAATTCATCTAACTCAAAATCACTTGTAAAAATCATGTCATCAACATATAAATAAACAATCAAATATTCTCCATGCTCATTTACCATTGTGTACAAGGTAGGCTCAATGTTGCTTCTACAAAATCCATTGTTAGTCATGTAGCTGTCGATTCTACTATACCAAGCTCTAGGCGCTTACTTCAGTCCATAGAATGCTTTCTTCAACCTGTAAACTCTATCTTCTTTACCTTCAACTTCATATCTTGGAGGCTGCTGCACATAAATTTCTTCTTCTATAATTCCATTCAAGAAGGCTAATTTCACATCCATCTGATATACTTTCCACTTGTTCTGAGTTATTGTGGCTAGAACTTCTCTTACAGTATCCAATCTTGCTACTAGAGCAAACTTTTCTCCAAAGTCTATTCCCGGTTACTGTGAGAATCCTTTTGCTACAAGTCTTGCTTTAAATATGTCAACTTCACCTTTCTCATTCATCTTTGTCTTGTACACCCACTTCACACCAATTAGATTTTTTACGTTTGGTAAATCAATCAAATCCCATGTATCATTCTTTTCAATATCTTCAATTTCCTAACCCATGGCTTGCACCCAATTTTCATCTCTGATTTCTTCTTCAAACGAAGAAGGTTGGAATGAAAACAATGCAAAATTTGAACTAACATCCAAATCATCATAAATATCTTTCAGACTTCTCATCTTTCTCTTACAACACCGATATGTCATTGGAAAATAGCACCACATTTTTCTGAAATTTGAAACTATAGTGGTGCTCCTTAGTGGTATGCACAAGGAAATTTTGCTACATGAAGGGAATTGGTGCTATCAACTATTCAAACACCAGTGTGTTGTGTTATTTAGCGCACCATGTTTTTTTATTTTTTAAAAATAAAATTTCCATGGTGCACCATGTTCTATGGAACGTTGATGCTTATATGGATAGTAAAGCACCAAAGTGTTTGTACATTATAGATGCACCACCCAAAAAACATCTGCTAAAAAATCTGCTCTCCCACCTCTGTTACAAATGTATTTTTGGGCTATTTTTATAGGGGCTTCCACAAAAACCTACGCTGGAAGGTATTTTCCTTATAGTGATCCCTCTAAAGTCTTGGGTAACCATAAGTTTGATGATGATGACTCCATTGATGTCTATGATGATGAATGCCCAAGTGCACCAACTAATCTTTTGGTTTCTCAAGAAGGTTTTCTTTCAAAAAATTTAGATCTTAAATATGATTTAGTTAAAAAAGATGTTCTTATGGAAACTTCCTCTTCAACTTGTTATCCCTTGTTCCCTCTTGTTTGCAATACATTAACTTGTGATGTATATACTACATGATCTTCAAGTTCCTTAACTAATGAGAATTTTGAATTGACACAACATAGTGAGGTTATCCATGATAAAGAAGGAAGAAATCAACTCATCAAGTATCCATTCCATCCCTTATCATTTCCAGTCCCACATGAAGAAAATTATTTTGTTTAGGTAACTCATGAGATTGATCCAATCTATCCATCATTATATGTTCAATTAGAAGAATCTTTTGACTAGAGTAATCTATTTGTTGAAGGTGCACAATTTGATCAAATTAGCAGTGTAGGTGGCTACCATCATGATAATAGTGATCTTGTTAAAATTACTAGTATTAGTTGTCCACACAACATGCATGATATGATTCAATCTTCAAAATGAAATTCTACAATCCTTGAAATTTTTAGGACTTGTCATGAAGTTGATGCACTTTAACTTTCATCAATGGTTATGTTAGGTTCTCACAATCATGATGCGATTCTTGAACTAAGTTAGATCTTGATTTTCTCACAAAATTATTTTCTTTGCATGGTTTCATTGAATGAAAATTCCTTCTTGAAAGATCTTCGGTATTTTGGATATAGTTCTTTTAGCTTTCAAGATTCAGTTTAATATCAAATTGAAGATTCTATTTTAGTTAGTTCATATCCATGCAAATATCTTGTATCAAACTTGGGTTTGGAGTGTATACCTTTCATGGACATACAAAGCTATGAAGTTGATAATTTCAAAGATTATCTTTGGTTGAAAGATTCGTACTTGCCAGATTCTTTTGAAAATAATCAACTCGTATTTTTTCTTGTGAATGTTTTGATGTTAATAATTGTATTCATGGCACAAGATATCCTCTTCAGTGTTAATGAATGTTTGTGTTATTTGGCGAATCAAGTTCCTCTTTTCACTCTAACTAGTTTCATGTATTTTCAATGCTAACATTCATTTTTAACTCTTTCGATGATTGTAACCAGTAACAAGGAAATGGTTGGTCACATTTGACATGCGAGAAATCTATTCAAATTGATCTATATTTGTAGTCTACTAACTGAAAATCTTATGCCTTAATCATTCCTTCTGATCATAATTATGGCCCTAGGAATCGTCATCCAACTGATCATTTTCCCACTAGTGTATCTTACGACAATTGTTTTGCATCGATTGATCTTTATGGTTTGTATCCTCACTATTTAGATACTTGTCAAGTAGTTGAGGCACTTCAAACTTTGTTGATGTTATGTCAAGTGTTCATTATCTTGACAAGCCTTCTAATATGATCAGATTCATTCTCCCTTACAATATTCTCATCCCGTTTCCATGCCTTTAATTGAAAACGCATTCTCTTAAGGATTTTAGGGTTTGCAAGAGGATTTTTTTGAATTTTATGATCCAATCTATGATTAACTACAAGCATCTTACTTAGCAAGCCCTGATCTAGGTCCGGGTGTGACAAAGGACCCTTCCAAGACCTTTTACTTTTGTGATGTGTTAAATTTCAATTTTAAAAGACATAAATGAATACATCTACATGCTGTAAAGAAGAGGAACATGAAATTCATCAGCACATGAAAACATAAGTCGTTGATAATGGAGTTCGTCCAGGAGGGACTATGTCTGTGGGCCCAGGTGTCAAGATGGTGTAGGCTGCTACATTAATTGTTGTTAATAGTGATGATGTACATAAGAGGTGATGTCGCTATCATACAAGGAAAATGCCCTCACGCAGGAGTGGCTCCAAGAGATGTTCAGCTACAGGAACTCTCAGTCAAAAGACTCCTATCAGTATGACATAAACTCATACATGATGATTATGTGAATCCCACCAACATGGCATAAAAGGGATCTCCATGAAAACGTACATGACGACAAAATGAGTATCCCATCAACATACAACAAAGGGATCTCAAAACACAACATGATGAATCATGACAACAAGTACATCACATAGCTGATTCTGCATCACATCAAGCAGGAATCATGAGACAAGTAAGAAATAGGATCCCACATCAAACATCAAACAGGGATTTGTGCAGCAAAATGCATAGCAAAAGAAGTATATGAACACACTGCATATACCTCACATCCTAGGGCCATCTGAAGAAGCAGATGTCAAACTGCTGAAGTTGTTCAGACCATCGATCTCACGGCATCGAATCAGATGGAAATGACTACTCGCTCATGAATGTTGGCACCTGCACTCCACTTATAAAAGTGGCCGAAAAATATAATGAGAAAATGGAAAATTTGAACACACCATCAGATTTGTGGCGTCGAATAGTGCAAAATCGACTATCAAATTTCTAAATTTTGAGAAAGCGAGAATCTAGGGCTCAAGAAATCTTTTAGATTCCCCCTAGATTCCTCAAAGATTCCCTCCTCCGGATCCTTTACAAATCAGCTGCTCAGATCAAGAAACAGACTATGCCATCCAGTTCGTGTCGTTGAGAGGTGTAAAATCAACATAAGGTTTGTCCAATTTGGACACTGCAAAAATTTCCCCCTCCTAGAAATTTTGCTCAATCATGGTTCCACCTGCAATTAAATTAATTAGAAAATATTCCATCTCGATTTATGTGCCCACTACTAGTTCCTCCATCTTCCCCCAGGCGCACTGTGCAAATGAGGGTTTATATAATTTCGTGGGCGTAATTTTCAATGAAATGTGGTTTGGCATTATGGTAAAAATCTCGAATTATAAGGAGGAGGTTGGGTGGTCAAACCCCAACCCCTCCATATTACTACCTCTTTCATTTTACCAAAACCACAACTAAATTTCTTTTGGGGGGTCGAGTCCACATTGGGCAACCCACCCCTTAATCTTCGTGGCATGTATTGGGTCATTTGCACTGTTTACAAGGGCAACACGTTGCATTAAATAAAAAGGGAAGTTGGCCTATTAATGTTTGTTGAGCGGCTCCGGGGGTGGTGGGGTCATGGCCGCCCACCCCTTATTAATGTTTAGTTATGGTGGTTGAGGGAGATGCGTGCAGTGGTGGGTGTGGTGGCCCACCCCCCTTCTTTATAAATATATATATATTTTTAATTTTTATACATATAGTCCCCTTTTGAATTTCTAAAATTTTGGTCGTAGGAGTCATTCTAATGAGGCCACAATTTCACCTGGAATCTAGCCGGAGTTGGATGGATTTCGTCCGCTGGAAAAATTCTAAATTGTGTCTCCATTAAGCTTGCCCAATTAGCAAAAGTCAACCAAAACTTTGACTGCCTCTATCTTCCTCTTCCGGACTCGGATTGACGAACCGTTCACACCACTGTGATTAGGACAATGAGATCTATGCTCTGGTCCTAGTTTGAAAGAATTCTGATCACTTTGATTTTTGAGCTTCCATAAGCCCTCTTTGTCCTATGTGTGTCCTTGGAGCCACCTGGATCAATCCTCCCCACTGAGGAGATTTTGGTCCTCCAAAAGCATGAAAAATAATCTGCAACTTCTATGTACCTTGTCTGCATCACAAGTGTCCTGAGAGGTCTCACTTCCATTTCCTTCACCTTTGTTCTTCAGAGCCTTAAGTGATGAGTTGATACCTAAAACCTCTGCAACCTATAGTACATTGTTTTTCAAATTACATGCTTGAATTTCATGACCAACTAATGACCCAAGCATCCCACACTTGCCACGAGTTTATAACACATACTCGGTGGTCAATTTTACATCGAAATGGAAATGATACCCCAACTACAACAATAAGGCCGAAATATCATTGTGCTTCAACAAGTGATGGAAAACACATCGTCACTGTAACACATGATTTACAAAGATAAGGCCAAACATTATTTTCTTTGACAAGTGATGGAAACACGACATCACTTCCAGGTTTATCATGCAACACAAAATTAGACCAGACATCATTTTTGTTGAACAAGTGATGGAAAACACATCATCAATTTTACATTTTAAAATGCAACAAGTGATTTACAAAAGCATAACCATGACAGGACAACCTATTTAGAAACCATTCTTCACTTTATCGCTGTGAATGAGTCATCCCCCTGTGGTGGTGTTGCTTGTCGAACAATTGTTTCACCTGGTTTATGCACTGACACTTTGTCTTTAACGTTGTGCTCTGGATGGAGCCTCCAACAAGTGGCTCTTTGATGGCCACTTCTATCATAATGACTACAATAAATCTTATTCCTCCAGATCTGTTTAACCTGTTTCTTTACTTGCTGTTGAGAGGGTCTTTCACACCCCTTCTTTGTTTGTACTGCTATTCTTTTCCAACACTTAGAAAATGTATGGTTATGTAATTCACAAAAGGTACATGTTTTTCGATTCCATTATTTATGTTCATCTTTAACAACATGATTATAATTGAAATGGACTGTATTCGAATGTCGAGAGTGGTTATACCTTTCCTTGTTGTCTTTGGTGTAAGTATGGCGATGAGAGCTTGCCTCAGCTATTTCCCTGCAATGGGCACTGCCATGGGATGATGGGGATGTGTTCCCATCATTCTCTTTCCTCGATGATTTCAACGATGTCTTGGAAGCATCTGACACCTTCGAGCATTCTCCTTCAGTGTATCCAGAGTCTGCAAATTGAGGTCTTTGCACAACCTCCATTGTTTGAGTTATGCCTTGGTTATTAATGCCAAGTTTTTCTTCCTCCTCATGCCTCGTCCTTGTAAGGAGCCTCATGTTTGTCTCTGTAATTGGGATCTCTAAATCTCCAATAGAAATCATAGTATGTGACGATGAAACTGAAAGGAAATCAACATCTTTTACCTCCTCTGTCAATTTGGAAAGAACTGATGATGGATTATCATCATTTTTTGTTGGTGGTTCGCTAGTTGTCTTGGCGCATTCCCCAACTTCCTTTCCGACATACCAAAGTCCTGCCTGACGGGTTAATTCTTCTACTTTGATGGGGATGACAATGCCTTGGCCATTAACGCCCAAGCCTTTTCCTTCATACCCCATTTTCTTCAATAGTTTGGAGCCAATTCTTGTGGTGTGATTTTTAAAAACAACAAAATCATCATCAGGACACATAGATAAATTTAGAGAATTACATTTTACCTCACATGTGTCATGCTGCAGCTTTTCCAAGGCCTCATCCTTAGCTTGCAGCTGTTGTAGCAAACTTTGTTTTTCCTCTTTCTCTTCGTGTAGATGCATCTTCAATTCAACGTTATTTGTTTGAAGATTATTTTTGTTATGCTTCAGTTCTTCCAGGGCCTCTTCTGTGGCTTGTAATTGAAGTTGCAATCGCTCCTTTTCCTCTGTCGCTGCACGTTCCATTGTTCACGCTTGTAATTCACATCCACGCAAAGACTGCTTTGATACCACTTGATCTAGGTCCAGGTGTGACAAAGGACACTTCCAAGACCTTTTACTTTCGTGATGTGTTAAATTTCATTTTTAAAAGAACATAAATGAATACATATGCATGTTGTAAAGAAGAGGAACATGAAATTATCAACACATGAGAACATAAGCTATTGATAACGAAGTTCGTCCAGGAGCGACTATGTCTCTAGGCCCCAGTGTCAAGATGGTGTAGGCCACTGCTATAAGTGTTGTTAATAGTGATGATGTACATAAGAGGTGATCTCGCTATCATACAAGGAAAATTCCCTCATGCAGGAGTGGCTCCAAGAGATGTTCAACTACAGGAACTCTCAGTGAAAAGACTCCTATCAGTATGACGTAAACTCATGCATGATGATCATGAGCATCCCACCAACATGGCATAAAAGGGATCTCCATGCAAACATACATGACGACAACATGAGTATCCCATCAACATACAACAAAGGGATCTCAAAACACAACATGACGAATCATGACAACAAGTACATCACAGAGCTGATTCCGCATCACATCAAGCAGGAATCATGAGACAAGTAAGAAACAACATCCCACATCAAACATCAAACAAGGATCTGTGCAACACAATGCATAGAAAAATAAATACATGAACACACTACATATACCTCACATCCAGGGGCCATCTGAAGAAGCGGATTTCAAATTGTTGAAGTTGTTCGGACCATCGATCTCATGTCATCGAATCAGATGGAAATGACTACTTTCTCATGAATGTTGACCCCTGCACTCCACTCAGAAAAGTGGCCCAAAAATAGAATGAGAAAATGGAAAATCTGAACACACCATCAGATTTGTGGTGTCGAATAGTGCAAAATTAACTATCAAATTTTTGAATTCTGAGAAAGTGAGAATCTAGGGCTAAGGAATCTTTTAGATTCCCCCTAGATTCCTCAAAGATTCCCTCCTCCGTGCCCTCTGCAAATCGGCTGCTTAGATTAGGAAACAGACTACGCCATTAGGTTCATGTCGCTGAGAGGTGTAAAATCGACATAAGGTTTGTCCAATTTGGACACTGCAAAAATTTCCCCCTCCTGGAAATTTTGCTTAGTCATGGTTCCACTTGCAAATAAATTAATTAAAAAAATATTCTATCTTGATTTACGTGCCCGCTCCTAGTTCCTCCATCTGCCCCCAAGCGCATTGTGAAAATGAGGGTTTATGTAATTTCGTGGGTAGAATTTTCAATGAAATGTGGTTTGGCAATGTGGTAAAAATCTCGAATTATAAGGAGGAGGTTGGGTGGTCAAACCCCGACCCCTCCATATTAATACCTCTTTCATTTTACCAAAACTGCAAGTATATTTCTTTTGGGGGGTCGAGTCCACATTGGGTGGCCCGCCCCTTAATCTCCACAGCATGTATTGGGTCATTTGCGTTGTTTACAAGGGCAGTGTATTGCATTAAATAAAAAGGGAGGTTGGCATATTAATGTTTGTTGAGCAGCTCCGGGGGTGGTGGGGTCATGGCCGCCCACCCCTTATTAATGTTTAGTTATGGTGGTTGAGGGAGAGGCGTGGGGTGGGCCACCACCCCCTTTATATCTATATATATATATATATATATATATATATATATATATATATATATATATATATATATATATATATATATATATATATATATATAGTCCCTTTTTGAATTTCCGAAATTTTGACCGTAGGAGTCATTCTAATGAGACCACAATTTCGCCTGGAATCTAGCCAGAGTTGGCTGGATTCCATCCGCCAGAAAAATTCTAAATTGTGTCTCCATTAAGCTTGCCTAGTCAACAAAAGTCAACCAAAACTTTTATTGCCTCTATCTTCCTCATCCGGACTCGGATTGATGAATCGTTCACACCGTTGCAATCAGGATGATGAGATCTACACTCTGGTCATAGTTCGAAAGAATTCTGATCACTTTTATTTTTGAGCTTCCATAAGCCCTCTTTGTCCTGTGTGTGTCTCTGGAGCCACCTAGATCAATCCCTTATGTTAAAAACAATCTTTGATCTTTCATGATGTTTGCTAAGGAGTACTACACAAATGCATATGCATTCACAAGAATATTTCGAGGTTTGTCTCATTGTTTTTCTATCAAAAAGGTAAGGTGGCAGGTTGGTTAGGGTTATTTGTTATGGCACAAATATTTGCATCTAGCAAATACTTTCTCTATTTCATGCAAGCTATTCAATTTCTTATCTTTTTGTGTTATATTAGATTTAATTGCTCATATCGTTTTGCTCACAGGTCGAGAACAATTACAATGTCGTAATTGGAAATTTCATATCACATAGCCCTGACCTTCTCGGTGATTAGGTTAGGAGTAGGTCTAGTTGCATCCTAGTTTCCCTTGTACATTCATCCTACATTTTCTCTCTTTAGTCTTTCCTTTGGTTTTTTTTCACTTCTATCTCACATGTTGCTTTTATTTTAGTTCTCCATTTTCTTTGTCTTTTTCGTATTGTTCCTTGTTTTGTCCTTTATTCTCTTTCAGGTTTTGTTTAATAAGACTTTGCATGAAAGATGTTTTTGTTCATCTCAAAAGGAAATGTGGAATTTTTTTGAAAAGGGGCAATGTGACGATGAACAATGCTTGGCTAATATGTTACCTCTTCTTTATTTTAATTTATATATCTTTAAATTCAATGACTTTTGAACATAAAATATGATTAATTCAAGACGAAAATCCTTGAGTCAAACTACAAATATCGTATATTTATTAGGATCTCCATTCTTGAATTAACCTTGTATTGAATGGTGTTTCAACCTGTCATCTCAACTGCGCAGAGAAGGGAAAGGAAAAAATCTGTAAAATGAGCATATTAACTTCAATTATCTTTCAAATCCCTTAAACAGGGAACAAACTCTCCTGCTCTCAATAAGTTGGGATCCCTCTTTCAACTATGTCACAAGTGTTTAGTAAATGATTCATGCATATCTTTAATAGAATTAAATAAAGGGCGAGGAAGAGAAAGTCTTCCTGCACAGGAAAGTGAAGAAAGCAACTTCATCGAGGAATTGAGCAAGGTTTTTGGCAACAAAGTGATTCTTGTGTTTCCTTGAGGTGAATCTGCTAAGGTATTGAACAGACTCACTGGAAGTGGAGCAACACTAAGGAATGTGCTTAAAAAGCTCGATATACTTATTATCCTTCTCCCCTATCAAAAAAGTTGACGTATGACTAGCCTTATGTTGATGTGTTTAAGCTGAGCAAGGAAAAGAAGAGATTATATATTTAACCAGGATAAGTGGAAAATCCGTGAAAATCTACAGGGAAAACCAATACTTCTTGAAATAATAAGACTTTGCACTTGAAGATAAAACCTAAAGAGAGAAGTTGGAGTTTTACCAGCGTGTTGCCAAGTGTTGACGCTGTGATCAACACCCTAAAATTTTTTTCCCACACTTGAATTTTGGAGCCTATTGAGGATCTTATGATTTGTCATTCTATGGTCACTTCATTTTCAGTTAATGTCATGCTAGGTGTTTCAATGTTCTTCCTAGTTTCTAATTGTCAAAATCACTTTCTCACACATGCTCAGTACTTGGTAAATTCATAAGTGCTTTTCCTTTATGCAAGCTCGAATAGGCATAACGTAGTCCATAAAGGCAGTTTATGTGTAATGTTCAACATATGTCGACAGTCCATGCACACTTTCCATTGGACACTATCCCTCACTTTGGCTACAATTGTACTTCTATTTCGGTGAGTTTCCCCAACTGTCGCTTTTGCATGCTTTTTCCTTCACAAGCCTCACTTTAACTTTCACAATTGTCTCTTTTTTCTGTTTTCAATTTAATAAGTGGCATTTTCATGTTATCTTCACTCTGACATGTGTCACTTTCAATTTCTTTAGCTTTTGCAAGTGTCATTTTCACGTTTCTCGTACTATCGCAAGTGTCGCTTCTATCTATTTTCACTCTTGTATGTGTCACACATTTGCACATCACTAGAGTTAGTTATAGTGCACTCTTCTACATTAGATGGTCCTACATATCATAAGAATATGAGATATACACATTCATATAGCTAAGCATGCTTTCTAGTCACATTCGACACTTTTGTCACGCTTGTATTTTAAGTGTCGTAATGTGGTGTTTTAACTGTTACACTTATAAATAAGTGTCACTATATTGTCGTTTCAAGGTGTGATTGTTTTTCATGAGTCTTATGCATTCCCCTAGCTTGTATTGATGGCTTCCATGTGTGTTTTCTATGTTTGAGTCATGTTCAGATACTTTTCCCCTTCTTACTCTATTGATCCCACACCTAGCCATTTTACATCTCTTCTGGGTCCTACTACCCATTGCAGGTTATGAAGGAATTACCCCTCTTGTCAGGTGATATGCACAACCTATTCATGAGCCCCATTGATTATACCACTTCCTCATAGACTTTTGCACTGATTCTTTCTCAAGGTCAACTCTTTTGGTTGCACATTCAAAACATTCAAAGCATAGTCACTTAACCCTTCTCGCTTATACTGCCTCACTGCACTGAGTTTTCATCACCTTTGCCTTACTTAACACATAAATCACCTCTAGATGACAACAAGGACCTCCTTCATCCCCTTAAAAAAGAAAAATTCTCAATGCAAAGGCCCTCCTTCCTTGATAATGCAGTGAGAACCCTTCTAGGGAAAGTAACCTAACTTTATGCTACCTACCTCAGTGAACTGTGCGATCTCCTCTTACAGAGATCCAATGTTGGAGAAAACTACACTAGCATAAGACGTAGAGCATAATTCTAGTAGATAGTGAGCCTTTGTCAGGTCAAATTACACTAGTCTCAAGCCTCCCCTTCCCTCTCAGCATGTAAGTGAAACTCAATGCAATAATGAATCAACCCTTAGCCATTAAACTCCCCCTATGCACTAGCATAATGTGTAAAGAACATTCTTAATGAACATTCAACCAATGTTGATTTAGACTGCACTAGTATGGAGGCTTGCCCTTACGTCCAACACATGGCATGGTAACAAAGCTTAGTCTTTCTCCCATTGTTGATTATGGTCCCTATCTGCACCCAAGACTTCTCTTGTATTTCTTCCTCAATTCATGTCAAATTATTAGAGCTCAATGAAGCCCCCCTCAGTGATTGTCAAGTCAAACTGTGCTCTCACTATCTCCTACTCCTTTGAGGCTAACACATGGCACAGTCTTAGTCATAAAGCTCATCACAATGTTTCTTATGCTTTCCCACTGCGTTGGACCTTGAAGACCGCCTCCTCATAATGCATGACATAATTCTAATGAATAATGGTGCTTTCCTAATCCACTATTGAGTTCAATTGTGCCCTCCTCATTAAGCGCTTCATTCTTAGTCCTTTCACAGGCCTATCATAGGTAGCTTATTCCATGAGCTAGCAAGAGATAGGATAGATGCTTTCAAGATTAATTTTTCCTTTTAATGAGTGATCTCCATTGACATTTGTACCACCTCAACAAGGCAAGGTGATGCTCAAGGAATATTTCAAGGAGAAGAATAAAATAATCACTTGCATAAAAGAAGGAAAAAGAAGAACCATCTTGAAGACTTGAAGCAAATATTGGACCAAGAAAGAATGGAGATATTTCATGATGGCTCAAAGGATTCCAATGCTAATCCATGATCCTTTGGAGGGTGAAAATGGAGTACATATAAGATCTATCATAAAGAAGTCAAAGACATTGCAGTAAGGAGAACAGCTTGACATTTCCACCTCATCATGAAGTGCATGCCATCATTTCCAATTTGTGGCTTATACAAGTGTCATGTGTGTACATGTGTTTTCCCACATCATATGTGGATGTAATTATGTAATTACGAAAGGGAAAAATGACAAAATGTAATGAGTGGAATCCCAAGAGTCATATGCGGAATATGAAAAGTCACATGTAGACAAATGAGTTAAATAGAAATTAACAATTCATTTAGGAGCTCAAGAGTCATAGGGGATATGAAAGGTCATTCATCTTGTTATAAAAGAAACCTCATAAATCAAGCAAAGGGATTTTGGAGGTTTATGCTTTAGAGAGATAGTCTTGTCTTCTCTAACTTGGCATAAGATAGAAACTTATTCTTTGGAGAAGCTAGAAGTCACTTAATGTTCCACTATTGGAACTAATGTCTCATCATTGTAACTTTGTACTTGGATATTTCACTTAATAATTGAAGCTCATTGAGCCAACACATTTTCATGCATGTATCATGAATATTGTAAGGCTATTCTTTGGGTGTTTGCAGTATATGTTGTATTCATATGTATTGAACAAATTGAACTACTTCATTGGATTTGGTGCTTATCTTGTTGAAGGTGTGTTGTATTTTCTTTAATGATCATTGTGTCTATGTGAACTACTTCTAATATTTTCTTACTCTCATATGTCTCTCTTATGTTAGTACTATTACTTCCTTCTAGAGACTAACTCATGTCTCCCCTCTCGTGAAAGTCTCCTTTTACACATTGCAATTAGTGTTTCATAATGTCAACTTACTTGTTTGTTCAAAGGTTATCTATATGATCTCTTATGTTACTCATTGAAACTAAGGAAAATATTAAGTTATGGTGGCTAGGTTGATACTACAGATGGGGCTCCTACTCCAAATGGTGTGAGGTCCAATTGGGATTTCATGTCGAGGACACCCCCTGTATGTTGGCGGTATCCAACACAATTAACACTAGTAAAGAGATTATTTGGTTACATATATTAATGGAGGAATTAAGAAAGAAGTAGGAGATTAGTAGCTTGTGTAGTGATAGTGAGAGTGTCATTTATCTTGAAAAAAAATCAAACTTTCATTATAATATTTATTGTATACAACTTAGGTACCATTTCATATGATCAATTTTAGAAAATGTAGAGTTGAAGCTAGAAAAGATACATACTAGTAATAATTTTGCAAACATGTTAACGAAGGTAGTAACCAAGGAGAACATGAATTTTTTCTTAGTTTCATTTAGTGCTCAAGCATGAAAATTAATATGAGAAACTAGCCAGGACCACAGTTGAAGCATATTCCAACAAGTGCAATAATATTGGAGTTGTTGTAATTAATCTTCAAGTGGAAGATTGTTACTTGTGGAGCCTGATTATCCTCATGATTTAGAGGTCTTGTTTTCAGCCTCGTTTGGACCCTATTTCTTGACGGGGGGTGTAGGGGGGGATTTCCCTCTTGTTATTATCACAGAGAGGTCTATCGGGGGTGGCTACAACTCTTTGGAGCCTCCTTGGTGAGGATTAGAGCACAACATCACTGAAGAGAAATTTTTGGAAAAAATAGATTTTAAAATATTGTAATTTCATAGTCAATCTGGACTATTCATCTTTAGGTCATAGATATAATAGTAGATGTTATGTTAAGTTTTTTTTGCCTAGAAGGAAACCCTTTTTTTTCCTGGGTAATTGTATGGAAGTTGTGTATTATTGAGATAACATTGTAATTGAGGGAAAGGAGTATATGGGAGAGAAGAGGAACTTGCAACAAATTTGTTGCATGTTGTAATCCCTTCATTTTATTGGACAAAGTAGAAGAAAGGACTGGATATTTCTTTGCAAACATATCCCAAATTAGGTGAACCACACATATTGGTGTCTTTTTTATATTGTTTCTTTCTATGTTTTATTTATGTACTCATTTTGATTTTATTTTTATGTGATTTTATTCATAACAATCAGGTAGCATGATTAAACATAAAGATAGGTTAGTATATGTTAATATAAGCTCTATTAACCACAACTGTGACATAATTAGTAAAAAATTGAACTTAAAAAGCTTAGAATATTAAAAAATTAATATATTGTTCTAGCAAATCAAGTTGAATTAAGAAAATTTAAAAGATAAAAGAATATATAAAGAAAATGGGCAATAATTGATAACATGGATAGTAGTAAGATTTGGATATTAATAAATGAAGATCTTATTCTAGCATATCAAGTTGAATTAAGAAAATTTAAAAGGTAAAAGAAGATAACTGATAACATAGTACATCGTAGCAAGATTTGTGTGCATAGTCCTGTTTGGAACATATCAAATCTAAGTTACTTGGTGTTAGAAGGTCTACATCATTGTCAATGTAGATTAGACCACGAGGGTCATAATTAAGGGAGTCCCATAAAGATATATTAATGGGTGATAAATAAGGTGACTATTACCATGTAAGAAGCATGTTATAACACAAGAAGTAACTCAATTATTTATTGAGATAGCATAGATGTATTTTAGTTGGGTATTATTAGTCATATTTGATTAAGACACAACTTGGGTGTATTTTCATAGTTTAATGTTCTTTAACAAATTTTGTGTATATTTTAATTTATCATCACCAATCATCTTCCACTAAAAAAATTTTGATGTATTTTGATAGATTTGTTATTTATGAAAAATGTTTATATATTTTAATTTATCATTATTAATCGTTTCCAAGTGCTTCAACTATTTTTAATAAAGGAAGTTATTCCAATACACGATAGAAATATTCTTAAAAATTTCTATGGTTGAGACCTCAAAGAATACATGCAAGTCCCTAGTCCAACCACCAAAGAGACTAGACCCCTTAACAAGCTACATACAGATTTCTAAGGTTGATTCTCTTCCTGGAGGGTGGTATGTTTGGCCTTTCTATCCTTCGGGTAATAGAATACAATACCACTTACAGAGAGGAAAATGCCTTGCATTTGTGGACTCAGGATCAACTACAATGGTATCGATGGATTTAGAGTATAGGATGATTCAAGGATCCTTGAAGATAACTCAAGTATGGGAAGCTATGTTCATGCTCTTTGCATAGGCATGGTATGGAGGAGGAAAGGTGATAGGTGATATTGATGGTTTGGATCTATAAAAGCCATTCATTGGGACCAAAACATCCAGTTGGATGATTGGAATTAGAAAAGACTCTCCCGGATTAGTACTTAATGTGAGAAAGCATAAAATCAATCTAAATTCCATCTATATATATATATATATATATTCCCAATGGTAAATTACAACATAATTATAACCTCACAATAAGAAACCATTAGTCATCAACATAGGTCTCATTCGTGAGACAATGACGATGGAGTAGTTTGTTGCATATGAGGAAGTAATAAGGTTATGAAGAAGATTATTACATATGAGGGAGGAATAAGATTCATTACTTATATATGGGAAATTTTAATAAAAGTATAATTATCATCATGGAAATTATTTGGGTAAAGGAGAGTTTAATATACCTTCAACCAGAAGAGAAACACAATCCTTAGACAACCTTGCGAGAGCTCTTCAGATGGATTTGCTATCATGGATGGGATGGATCCAATAATTCATCTGGATATTATAATTATAAATATTAGATGTATGTTAAGAGTGGTTTCCTGAACCACCCAGATGCGGGTGATTTTATGAGATGTTAATGCTCATACGAGCGACGCCGGCATCTGGCATCACTGTGGAGCAAGTTGGCGATTTCTGGCAGCGCATTAAATTTCATTAATGAGGAGTTGGGTTCACGGCATGCGGAGTAAGTTCTTCAAAATGGTGAGCACAAGCTACAATTCAATTGCTCTGACCTCGACATTCTCTCTGGCTCATTCAAGCAGAGACATTCCCGGTCGGATTGGTTCACAGAATTTAGGTGCAGAGCTGAGCATTTGGAAGCCATCATGGCTCCATAGATGCACGCATCTTGCCAGCTTCAAGCATTTGATTTCGGTTCTTCTGGCTCGCATCTGGTATGGTCAATCTTTTTTCCTTTGGTATATAATTGTAATAGGTCGTGTTACGGTGTCTGTTGAAGCTGTTTGGGCAGGGCGTGGGACTCATTCCGTCAGTACTGGAATTTCTTTAGTGGTTCTGATTTCTATCTGTGTGGAGCTTTCCCTGGGCGCCTTCTACTCTGAGTACTGTTATCTCCTGTTTATTTTAAATTGGGGCGGGTCGTATTTCTTCCTCCTTCAACCCTTTTGTCCTCTCAGTTTATTAATCATTGCTGCTATGGCCCGACGTCGAGGAATTTCCCGGAGGGGTAGTAGTTCAGGAACTCGTGGGGGTGTTAGAGGCAGGGGAGGTCCTGTTCCACGACGCATTTCCCCGCTAGCTTCTGTCTCGCCGGCCTCACCATCATCCGACCACTCTGGTCCGTCCCTCAACAGTTCTTTCCACTCTTCCCGATTCACATTTAAAAGCAAGCTAAACAAGCCTACTATCTCTGCTATCATCACAGTCATCTTCTCAGAGGAAGAAGATGATCTCTCAGGCTCTGATGAACAATCCATGGACAGGTCTCTCTCTCAGAATTCTAAGGACTCTCAAGGAAGCATGGCAGGGGATATCCTCAATATTCCAGAGGCGCAGCAGGCTGAAGGTCATCAAGAGGACTCGCGACATCAGCAAACCTCTTCTCATGAGGAGATCATTCCTTGTGCACCGGCGCATTTCTCAGGCACTGTTCTGTATCCGGTGATGCCTCCAGGCTGCAATAATATGGATGTAGAAGACAATGTGATGGTTGAATGGATCAGCTCTCCTTGCAAAGCCAACGATGAAGATGCAGAATTACCACCTCAGGCATAACTCTCTCCGTCTCAGCAAGACATCTCAGGACTGTGGTTTTTTGTTTGAATGCATTTCTCAGTGGGTATGCTATATGGTATTTTTCAGTATAATCCTTTATCGTCTCCTAGTTTATAAGTCTGGCTTTTCAGTTTTTGATAACAGCCGCATAGAAATGTATCTTGTAATAGGGTGGCGGGAAACAAAGTATAGATCCTATCTAGTTCTACTGAGTTTTGGGCTCTTAGTTTTCATCTATGTAAACAGACGGTTAAGAGCTGAATGCAGCAGTTTTTTTGACAGAGGGCAGGCTATAGCCCCCTCAGAGGTTCCAACCTCTCTGTAAATATTTTTCCTCTTTTATTTATACATAATAGAATAGTCTTTACTCAGAAAAAAAAAAAAAAAAAAGAGTGGTTTCCCGAACCATATAAATATTATATGTATGTTAAGAGTGATTTCCTAAACCGTATAAGTATTATATGTATGTGAGTAGTTTCCTGAACCACTTCTTAGCGGATTTCTCGTTCATGTTCACACAATTATGAAAATTTACACAAGTTTACAGTGAGAGAATAAGTAATGAAACAATGAAACTTGTTCACCGAAGGCATCCTATTTCAACCTCAGGTGGATGAACCCACATTCACTTTTTAATAAATGGTGGGCATTTGATATTCTGTGAATATGTTAGTCTGAAGCATTATCTAGGGCTAGGAAAAAGAAAACATATATTTTAATATTTAATTCTCTTATCTCTCCTTTTCATATTTTAATTATTTAATTATGTTATCGCTCCACGCGGTCTCCTTTGTGGTACCTAAACTTTCTCGACCCTTGCATGTCCTCCATTCAGATTCTACCGCAATTTGGTTCACATTCTCCTTGGGCTTCCTATGGAGTTTTGTTTAGTGAACATACATGATTTGAATGTAGAGTGGGAGTGAAGCACTCAAAACGAAGGCAGTGGCTCAAATTGACAAAACATGTGCATCTATGTGGGAAATCTCAAAATACGGTAATTTAGGTTTTTAATTACATCAATGACATTTTATTTGTTATTGAAGGTGGAAACATATATATGATAAATCTTATCTATATTGGTCATGTTAAAAACCGGTTAAGTTCTTTAAAAAAATAAATATATTCCCCCTTATATATAAAGGGAGATTAAAACTTTGGAATATATAGAAATAAAGGTACATGCCCCTCTCTGTATTTTTTTAACCAGAAAACCTACTTATCATGAAAACACCTAAACCATACAAAGATAAAATGAATGATAAATTTAAATTTTGTGAATATTAGAAAAGAATGAATATCAAATTTAAATTAGTGGTTAAAATTTTATGCATAATACCATGACTTGATTGAAAAATAGAAAAGTATTTAATTAAAAATTTAGTTATTTAGTATAATATTTAGTTATTAAAATTTTAAGAGATAAATTTCTTAGTCCTCAATATTATGGCCTTTGGAATTAACCTTAGCAAATAATTAGGACACAGCTTCAAAGGCTAGAGTGGATTTAATAGATTTAAACAACTAAAAAGAAATATATAAAAAAATAAACTCGAAACAGCACAGACTATAAATATTTTTAATTTCATTTGCAAATACTATCTCAAACTAATTCTGAATTATTATAGATGTGATGTGTTTCCACATAATTATATATAAAGTTGAATATGATAAGCAAAAATTGCATCTAAAGTTTAATATTATAAACAAATTTATCATAAAAATGCAATACCTGAAACCGGTGATTTTTTTTATAGTGTCAAGGACCAGTTGAACTTGAATTTCCAATTCCCTCCATCACTTTCATCAACTCTAAGGTGGCTTATATTTTTTGGTCCAGGTGAAGATCATTAAGAGATCAGTAATATTAAATCCAATGCAGAAAAGTGAAAATAAAGAAAATGTGGAACACCACAAAAACACATAGACAATAACAAGTATAATGCAAACATTTTTCAACACATGAGAAATAAGGGATCACATTTGTTGAACAAGTAAAAATTAAGAGATCAGCCGTATACCATAGCTACGAAAGAAACTTGAAGGAAAAATTAAAGCAAAGTAAAATAAAATTGTTTCCCTAGATCATAGCATCTATAAAGTTAAATAAAGTGACAATAATAGAAGAGAATTCAATGTGAAGTAAGTCTGAAAATTTTAAATCAATGGAGATAATTGTTTGTTGTCTTAATGACAATTGCAAGGTGGTGAGGATGGAGAGAGTGACTACTTTCTTTGAAAATACATGGAGTGATTGAATGGTTTTTAAACGAAAATGAAGTGGAATAGGAAGATGCGTTTTAGAATAATGCCATCTCTCTTCAAAATAATTTCATCATTGTCTCATCATGCGGTTAACAAAATTTAAACATTGCTTTATTATTTTCTACAGATGATGGGTGGCGGCTAAGGCTAACTGTTTGCTAGCTTTTAAACTAGTGGAAATAATTGTTTCTTAAAAGAATGATGGGTCATTGGTCAATTAATTTCAACCATCATCTACCATGTTCATTGATGATCTTCCATGGTCAAGCATGATCCACCATCATGTTCGAGCACGATGGTCAAGCATGTTGCATTGTGACAAAGATTGTCTCAATATGAAAAATCAATCATGGTCATGCATGGTTAACCATGGCCCACATTACATTATGACAAGGATTGTCTCAATATGGAAATTGACCATGGTCAACCATGGTCAACTTGTTTATTTCAAGGTTTATAATATTTATGTAAGGGTTTATATACCTTGGGTTTATAATTTTTAACCCTTTGGTTTATTTCTCCCTTATATTTATAGTATCAATCCCTTGAGGTTTTTAATCTAAGGGTTCATATTCTTAGTGTTTAATATTATTTCCTTAGGTTTATAATCCCTTGGGTTCTTAGTATTAATCCCTAGGGTTTATTATTCCCTTGGGTTTATAATACCGATCATGGTCAACCATGTTTTATAAATTCAATCATGGTCAACCATGGTCCAACGTGGAATTGTGACAAATATTTTCTTGATACGAGAATCAACCATTGTTAACCATGGTCCAATATTGCATTGTGACAAAGATTCTATCAATTTGAAAATCAATCATGGTCCAACATCACATTGTGACAAGGATTGTCTCAATAGAAAATCAACCATGGTCATTGATATTTATTTTAGTGTTTATAATATTTATCTTAGGGTTTATATACCTTGGGTTTATAATATTAGTCCCTTGGCTTTAATATTATTCAACCATGGTCAACCATGTTTTATAAAATCAGTCATGGTCAACCATGGTCCAACAACGTATTGTAACAAAGATTGTCTCAATATGAAAATCAATCATTGTCTCAACCATTGTCCAACATTGCATTATGACAAATATTGTCTCAATATGAAAATCAATCATTGCCTCAACCATTGTCCAACATTGCATTATGAAAAATATTGTGTCAATATGATAATCATCGTCAACCATGCTCAACCTTTTTCAACCATGATCAACCTTTGTCATAAATGTTTTATAAAATCAAACGTCGTCATCCATGGTCAATCATGGTCAACCATCTTCGAATGTCACATTGATAAAAATATTGTGTTGATATGAAAATCAACCATGGTTAAGCATGGTCAACAATGATCCAATGTTGCATTGTGACAAGGATTATCTCAATATGAAAATCAACCATGGTTAACCATGTTTATTTTACTATTTATAATATTTATCTTAGGGTTTATATACCTTGAGTTTATAATATTAGTCCCTTGGGTTTAATATTATTCCCTTAGGTTCTAATCCCTTAGGGTTTTAGTATTAATCCCTTGGGTTTATAATATCAATCATGGTTGACCATGGCCAACCATGGTCGAATATCGCATTGTGACAATGATTGTCTCAATATGAAAATGAACCATGGTCAACCATGGTTCAATGTCACATTGTGACAAAGATTGTCTTGATATAAAAATAAAATGGTCAACCATGGTCCAACGCTGAATTGTGACAATGGTTGTCTCAATATGAAAATTAGCCATGTTTATTTTAGGGTTTATAATATTTGTCTTAAGGTTTATATACCTTGAGTTTATAATTTGTATCCCTTGGGTTTATAATATCAATCCCTTAGGTTTATTAATCTAAGGGTTCTAACTCCTAGGGTTTAATACTATTCCCTTAGGTTAATAATCCCTTCGGGTTTAAGTATTAATCCCTAAGGTTTATTATTCCTTTAGGTTTATTATATCAATCATGGTCAACCATGTTTTATAAATTCAATGATGGGAAACCATGGTCCAACACTACATTGTGACAAATATTCTATTGATTTGAAAATCAATCATGGTCAAGAAAGTTGAACCATGATCCAATGTCACATTTTGGCAAGGGGTGTCTCAATATGAAAATCAACCATGGTCAACCATGGTCAATTATGTTTATTTGAGTTTTTGTAATATTTATGTTAGGGTTTATATACCTTGGGTTTATAATATTAGTTCATTGGATTTAATATTATTCAACCATGGCCAACCATGTTTTATAAAATCAATCGTGGTCAACCATGGTCCAATGTCGCAATGTGACAAATATTGTGTTAATATAAAAATCTATCATTGTCTCAAATGTGGTCCAACATGACATTATGACAAAGATTGTCTCAGTATGATAATCAAGGTTAGTCATGGTCATCCATGGTCAATCATGATCAACCTTGGTCAACCTTAGTCAACCATGTTTTATAAAATAAAACATGGTCATCCATGGTTAATCGTAGTCAACCATGGTTGAACGTCACATTGTGCAAATATTGTCCTGATATGAAAATCAACCATAGTTAAGCATGGTCAACCATGGTCCAACATTACATTGTGACAAGGATTGTCTCAATATGAAAATCAACCATGGTCAACAATGTTTATTTTAGTTTTTACAATATTTATCATAGGGTTTATATACCTTAGGTTTATAATATTAGTCCCTTGGCTTTAATATTATTCCCTTGGATTCATAATCCTTTGGGATTTTAGTATTAATCCTTTGGGTTTATTATCCCCTTGGGTTTATAATATAAATCCCTTGGTTCTATTAATCTGTAGAAATTCTCTACAAATCTTGCTCTGAGACAATGTAGAAAATCTGATATGTAGGTTAACCCGATAATGAAATATAAATCAAAGCAAAAAACTATAACCTACTTCTACTATCAATTTGTGGAAGCTTAAAGATTGATCTGAACACATATAACCAGAAGAAGATGAATCAATCGCACAATACACATGAGAATACTTTGGAGAAAGCCTCAGCTAAAAACCCCACTATCTGTATTATCATACAAGGTGGAAATACATAGGAATCATACAAAGCCTTAGCTCTCACAGCTAGCAAGATCTCAATACAATCCTCACAGATGCTCACAGGCAATCTTGGCTTCTCACAAGCCTTCCTCTCTGCCCTCCAAGCTCCTATTTCCTTGCATTGTTCCTATTGGATGATCTTCACCTCACCAAGTGGAACACTGCTCTCACACACTGTCAGAACTGCGCAATCCTCAAGGAATTTTTTTCTCCTTCTGCATGCATGAGTTTTCTTTATAAGAAACCACATGCAACTGATAGTACACTCTCCTTGACATTTATCTCAACTGGGTCTTTCTTAGAATAGACATGCATGAGTTTCTAATGAGAGAATCTTCAGTTAACTGGAGTACACTAGTTGAGTGCATGCATGCATCAACTAACTGTTAACTCTCTATTAGTTCCTCAAACAGTTTGGAACTAATTTAACTGGACTTAACTCAGTAAACTAAGTTAACTGATTACAACTCAAATATAACTCAACCTTATCTCCTTAATTCAAGGGATAACTCTTGTATGACTTCAGAAAGACTTCTAACTTGAATTTCTCCAACTAATTAATTTGAAACAAATTTCCAAGTAGCTGTTAAGGCTAAATTCAATTTTAATTCACAATTTAATTCAAGAACAAATTAAATTGGAATATTTTTATTTCCACATTTCAACGCTCCCTCTCAATAAGAAAGGGATTATCTACTACCCCGATCTTGCCTCTATGGAACTCGAATTTACACTTTGACAATGCCTTTGTCAAAATGTCAGCATCTTGCTCCTTTATTGAAATATACACTACAACAACATGATCCTCCTTGATCTGTGAAAAGCCACGGGCAACAAATCTTTCCTTATGCTTCTCCACACTACCATCAGCAGCTCACTTTACCTTGTAAAGCCAACAAGAACTCACAACTGGCTTCTTCTCCAGTCTCGAAACCACGTCCCAAACACTGTTACGAACTATGGAGTCATACTCCTCCACCATAGCATCAACCCAAATCGGCTGCTGTACTACTTCCTCAAAGGAAGATGGCTCGATCTCAACACATTCCTCAGCAAGGGCCATGTATCCAGTGTACCTATCAGGTGACCTCCTCTGTCTGCGCTGAGAAGATGGTGCTCCCACATTCTCTCTTACATCCTTCAAAAATCTGTTAGCTTCTCTTGTGTGCTTCCGTCCATCTCTAGAAGACTCTGCTTGAGTGGATGTCTCCACTCCTAGAACCTCAGCATGCACTACTCCGCATCAGTCTGAGGCTCCTTCTCCTTAGGAGCCAATAGTTCCTCCATAGCTTGTAGTTGGAGCTCCCTCTCAAGGGAAACTCGCATGCCCTTCTACTCATCAAACTTAAGATCTCTGCAAACCATTGTCCTTTGACTGGTAGGCAAGTACACCCAATAGTTGTGAGGTGTATCAATGTACCCCGCAAGTATCCCCAACTCTGCTGTCAGCTTAAGCTTCTTCTGTGCATCCTTTGTCACATGGCAATATACCGATGAGCCAAAGATCCTGAAGTGACCCACATTTGGTCTCTTACTAGATAAATCTTCCTCTGGTGTCTTCATCCCAAGTATGCGATGCAGGCTTCTATTCTGCAAATAAACCATTGTGTTGCATGCCTCAACCCACAAGTGAAGTGGTAGGCCTTGGTCATGCATCATCGCATGTGCTGCCCCTACAATAGTCTTGTTCTTCCTCTCATCCACCCCATTCTATTGTGGGTTATGAGGTGTTGTCAACTCCCGTTTAATTCGCTCTGCTGCACAGAAGTCTTTAAACTCTTGAGAGACATATTCTTCGCCGCTTTTTCTTCTCAAGGCCTTGATCTTCTTCCCTGAGTTCTTCTCGACCAAAGCTTTGAACTCATAAAACTTTGTGAAGGTTTGGTCCTTCTTCTACATGAAATAAATCCAACATTTACGAGAATAATCATCAATGAAAATCACATAATACCTTTGCTTTGCTGTGGATGCCGTCGAGAATGATCCACACACATCAGTATGAACTCACTCTAAGATAACCTCTGCTCGACTATCTCATTCACGAAAGGAAGACTTGGTGTACTTTCCCAAGGTACAACCTTTTCATGTGTCAACTTGCTCAAGTTTACCTTTGTTAAGTCCTGTAGATATCTATTGCATTATCTTCAAAGCCCCATGATACCAATGGCCCAACCGCCTGTGCTACAACTCGCCAATGTCTTGGCTTTGCACCAATTCTTCTTTCGTACTCAATGCTGCACAATCATCAACCTCTAGTTTATAAAGATTCTTCACCAGAATCCCTATCCTCTTGGTCTGACCCATGGCTATGTGTCTTAGGAACGCCTTTCCTTTACTGAAGATAACATCGTAGCCTTTGTCCTCCAACATCGCGACCGATACTAAGTTCTTCTTCAATCCAGACACATACTTCAGATTTGTCAAGGTGATAGGAGCTCCATGCTCCCTCTGAAAAGCAACCGTGCCCACTCATGAAACACTATACTTTTCATCGTCACACATCTCTATGCACATCTTGAGGTCTTTCTCCTCCAAGGTACTGAATAAAGTTTTATCACTGGTCATGTGGAATGAGGCTCAACTGTCAAGATACCAGACATAACCCATCATCAATGACACCATGCATGTGATGAGGGTAAAGTCGATTTCGAACTGAGAGGCTAATTCCTCACCTTTCGATCCTTCCAAGGATCCCTTCTTGGACTTCTTCGATGGCCAATTAGTCGCATAATGTCCCATCTCGTGACAATTAAAGCATATTACTTTAGACTTGTCACCCTGCTTCCCTCCATGAGAAGAATTTGATTTGGAATGAGAAGCCTTCCCCTTCCCTTTCTTTGCCTTACTTGCTAAGGCCAAATTTTCTTCATCATCATCCCTAGATGAAGAACCATCTTGTGTGCTCCTCCTAATCTCCTCCTGCATCAGATCTTACCACAATCGTTCCCAATTCGACAGTTTCTCCCTTCCATTCACAGAGTCCTTGTAACTATTCCAACTCTTTGGAAGGCCAAGGAGAGTGAGACTCACCATATCATCATCGGCAGTAGTTATTCCCACACTGCCAAGCGTATCTTTGAATGTGGTGACATTGTTCAGATATGTGGAAATAGTATCGCCCTTCTCCATCTTGATTCTTCAAAGCTTATCCTTGAGCGCCAATTTCCTTTGGCTGCTACTGTTCTAGTAGAGGTCCTTCAATGTCTTCCACATTGAAAATGGAGTATCTTTCCCATGGAGACTCGAGACAATATGGTCTCCAACTCCCTCAAGGATGATCTGTCTCCCCTTCACCACACACTTCTTCCACTCAGCCAACTCTTATGCATTAGTTGAAGCTTGCTTTGGGATTTCTTGATCAATGAAATCCTTCAAGCCATTGTCTTCTAATACAACCTCCATTCTATCTTTCCATGATATGTAATTCGAGCCACCTTCCAAGGCATACTCCATAGAACACCATTGGCGAACCTTGAAGTATGATAAGAATTCGATTTGCACCTGCAACCCTGAACTTCAAACTTTGAATTCTCTTCTCAGTATATTGTTCACAGCTTTGATAAACTTGGCTCCAATACCATGCAGAAATTCTCTACAAATCTCTCTCTGAGACAATGTAGAAAATTTGATATGTAGGTTAACTCGATAATGCAATATAAATCAAAGTAGAATACTATTACCTACAGTTCTACTATCAATTTGCGAAATCTTGAAGATCGAGTTGAACACATATAAACAGAAGAAGATGAATCAATCACACAATCCACATGAGAATACTTTGGGGAAAGCCTCAACTAAAATCCCCACTATCTGTATTATCATACAAGGTGGAAATTCATAGGAATCATACAAAGCCTTAGCTCTCATAGGAATCATACTATTAATTAACACTATCTATATTGTTTAGATAATCTTCGGCGAAATCACATAATTAATCTTTTGTCGACGCGTTTCGAACCAACAAGTGTGGTTCATCGTGAGGACAAGTTGAAGAACTGATCTGGCTTAGCTTGATTAAATAGAGTGTGCAGAGACTCCAACGGCTATATTGCAACGACTAATTTTAACCAGAGGATCAAAGTCAAACCCCTGATTTTATTATTAATATAAGTTAATTGAATAAATCTATTGTTTTTAAATATAATGGTCATTATATCTTCATATTTATTAAATAACCTATATTTAAAATTATTTAAAACCAAGTAAATGGTATTAAGTTACTATTATTCTTAGAATTTAGTTACAATAGGTAACTGCGTATTTATTTAATAATAATTGTTTAAATCAAAGGGTCCAATGTTTAATTAGATATTAATAAATTAGGGTAAACTAAATAATGGTAAACTACATAAATTATAACAATATTTATTATTATTCCTAAATATAATAAATCGTATTAAGTCACTATTATTCTTATAGTTACAATAGGTAACTATGTAATTATTTAATAATAATTATTAAAATTAAGGGACCAATGGTAAACTAAATCTTCTCTAAAATAAATCATTTTTATTAATTATTTAAATGTAAAGGCCCATTCGAAATTAAATTAATAAGTTCATATAATAATTTAAGTTTATTAGATAATCTATATTCACTTATTAATTTATAATTCTAATATTGTAAATACCATAATTCAAGTGCATGTTAATAATAGTCTATCCATTAACTCAATATCATATATTTCCAATCATAACCTCTTATAATGAATATAGTAATTTATATCCATTAATCAATATCTAATACTAACATTATTATTAAAATCAACTATGTTATTACTTATAAGGTTTAAAAAGGGGGGTCTTTATTAATTCAATATAATGAAATCAGTTAAAGGAAATAACAAGGGGTAGAAGAATTAAAAATTTATTAATGCAAAGAATCTAATCTAATATTAATTTACCCCCTGGGATAAGGATAATAACATAATTAGCCTGAAATTACTTAATAACATATTACTAACTCTTGCACTCCATGACAAACCCGTCAAAAACAGAGTACGAGGAGAGGGAAGACAGAAACCCTAAGACCTAACAAAAGGGGAATGAGGAGGCTAGGAAGATAAGGCTGGGACCCAGCAACTGCTAATCTTCCAGCCATCATCCCTATTAAGATTGTTCGGCCTTTTCTCAATCTCCAGGGCCTCTCTAAATTTACGATGGTGAAACTGTGCAACTTTGGCAATGACTTGAGCATCTTCTATACAGACATGGTGCCTAGTCTTCCCCGCATGCTCAGCCAGGGCTGAGGACTTGGTCCTACCATGTCTTAAGTCTGCCGAATGCTCGCTAATCCGTTGATTGATAGAGCGACCAGTCTCACCAATATAAGGGGTCCCACAGGAACAGGGAATGACATAGACGCCTTTCATGTCCTTAGGGTCAATAGGGTCTTTCACAGACCTGAGGGAGCTACGGATAGTGCGGAGAGGTCTAAAAGTTGCGGGCACATCGTACTTCCTCAGAACCCTCGCAATCTTATCTGTGGTCCCTTGGATGTAAGGAAGGTTCACACCCATGATATGGTCTTTAGGGACTCTTCGGATTGAAGGCTCCTTCTTGGCCCTGAGGAAGGCTTTTCGACCTAGGTGCCTATTGTAACCATTCTTCTCAAAGACATCTAGGAGATGAGCCTTCTCCGCTTCCAGGCTCTCCTCATCCGAAATTCTTACAGCACGAGTGGCAAGCGTGCTAAGAACCCCTAACTTCTGAGCGGGGAAATGATGCGACGACGCATGCAAGTATTGTTCAGTATGCGTCTTCTTTCTAAACACCTGATGAGAAAAGGAACCATCCACCTTCTTAGAGATGAGAACATCCAAGAACGGAAGACAACCATTATCTTCTTTTTCCATCGTGAATTTAATGGCGGCGGACTGGTTATTGAGGTGACTGAAGAAACGGTCCAGCTCGACAGGACCATGAGACCAGACAAAACAAGTGTCATCAATGAATCTTTTCCAAAGCTTCGGTAAGAGACGAGAGGAGGCCAAAGCCTTAGACTCAAACTCCTCCATGAAGAGATTAGCGACGACAGGGGACAAGGGGGAGCCCATGGCAACTCCGCAAGTCTGCTCATAGAATTCTCCCTCGAAGCTGAAAAAGGTGGAGGTAAGGCAAAGCTCAACTAACTTAGCCGTATCAGGGTCAGTTAGCTTATTGATTACCTGCATGGCCTCAATGATAGGAATACAAGTATAAAGAGAGACCACGTCGAAACTTACCAGAATGTCCTCGGGCTCAAGTTTAATTCTCTTAAGATCCTCAATAAAAGAAGCTGAGTCTTTGACAAAGGACTCAGTTTGCCCAACCAAGGGTCTCAACTTTGCAGCGAGGAACTTGGCCAGGAGGTAAGTCGGACCACCAATGGTATTGACAATGGGTCTCAGGGGGACCCCATCTTTATGGATTTTGGGAAGACCATAAATCCTAGGAGTGATGGGGTTACCCTCAATAAGCTTCTGGGCTAGAGGCATCGTGGAACTGCACGACTTGATCGCAAGGGCGACCGCTCTGGAAACCTTTTTGAGGGGATTTTTCGAAAGCTTCTTATAACTCCCACTATTACAGAGATGGTCAAGCATCTTCATTCTGTAATCCTTTCTATCCATGATAACGGCAGCCCCACCTTTATCCGCTTTTAAGACCACAACGTCCCGATTTTCGTTCAAGCTCTTTAGAGCCTCAAACTCAGCCTTGCTAATATTGCTACGGGGAGGCTTAGCCTTCCTCAGGGCGACGGCGCAATCCTGCCTAATTGTGTCTTTAATCTTATCAGGAAGGTTCTTAATGCCATTTAGTATTAGATATTGATTAATGGATATAAATTACTATATTCATTATAAGAGGTTATGATTGGAAATATATGATATTGAGTTAATGGATAGACTATTATTAACATGCACTTGAATTATGGTATTTACAATATTAGAATTATAAATTAATAAGTGAATATAGATTATCTAATAAACTTAAATTATTATATGAACTTATTAATTTAATTTCGAATGGGCCTTGACATTTAAATAATTAATAAAAATGATTTATTTTAGAGAAGATTTAGTTTACCATTGGTCCCTTAATTTTAATAATTATTATTAAATAATTACATAGTTACCTATTGTAACTATAAGAATAATAGTGACTTAATACTATTTATTATATTTAGGAATAATAATAAATATTGTTATAATTTATGTAGTTTACCATTATTTAGTTTACCCTAATTTATTAATATCTAATTAAACATTGGACCCTTTGATTTAAACAATTATTATTAAATAAATACGCAGTTACCTATTGTAACTAAATTCTAAGAATAATAGTAATTTAATACCATTTACTTGGTTTTAAATAATTTTAAATATAGGTTATTTAATAAATATGAAGATATAATGACCATTATATTTAAAAACAATAGATTTATTCAATTAACTTATATTAATAATAAAATCAGGGGTTTGACTTTGATCCTCTAGTTAAAATTAGCCGTTGCAATATAGCCGTTGGAGTCTCTGCACACTCTATTTAATCAAGCTAAGCCAGATCAATTCTTCAACTTGTCCTCACGATGAACCACACTTGTTGGTTCGAAACGCGTCGACAAAAGATTAATTATGTGATTTCGCCGAAGATTATCTAAACAATGTTATGGATCAGAGAAGTCTAAATTCCTTAACTATATATATTAATAAAATATTATTAATAAATAATAATCATAATAATAATAATAATAATTTTATTTATTAATTAATTAGGAATGAACTTATTGATGATGATGATAATGGTTAACGTCCATTGAGACCAAACTTTGGTCTATCGGACCTAAAGAAACGAATTATTTAGTTTAATTTAAGATTTTATTCCTATGCTCAAAGAGTTTGGAGAGAAGCCTCCCGAGCTCACTGTAATTTTGACAATGTAAGAGGCTATGAAGGTCAGTATTGCAACAAAGATTTTGAAACTGAGATCTAATGTGGTTGTAGGCGGGCCACTCTAAGAGGAAGTGATTTTCATCCTCGATGTTCATATTCTCGCAGAGATGGCAGAACCTTTCCATCCATGGTGTTTTAGGAACTGCCCAACGACTCGTTTCGCTATGGAGCTCATGAGAGTTCGTTCTAATCTTGGCTATATTAATTTTCTTCTTTGAGCTAGTTAAAACAGAGATATAATTTTGATCTTCTAGGGTGGGGTTGATAACCTCCTTATAATATCTTAATTTTCTTTTAGGTGCTAAATATTTCTCACACCACATTTTTTTTTGAACTTAGAAGTAACAATATTTTTAATGTTATTAATGTTTTCCAATGCAACATTCTCGTCAATCTCCCATTGGTTTAACCAGGCCCTGGTGTCTTTATACCATCCTTGTTTGAGCCTTAGGTGGTTTTGGCTAGACTTTAAAGCTAGCTTAGGAAGTTTATGGTCTCTTATGTTATTGAGTTTGTGCTTGTACAACAGAAGCCTAGTCATAGCTAGACTCTCAATAGGGGAAAGACCCACTTCTATAAGGAGAATAGGATAGGGTGTGTTGCTTTTAATTTTGAGGTTATACATTATAAAACACTTCTAGATTTGCTCAATCTTTCTCCAGGATTCTCTAGAGATGCTACAACCCCAAACCTCACATCCATATAAGATAACCGGAGTGACTAAAGTTTCAAAGAGGAACTTCTTTCTATCCCACATTACGAGGTTTGTCGTTTTACAATTATTTTCAAGACCAAAATAAGCTTTCCATTCCCCATTAATCCTTTTCTCAATGCTATAGTTCCAATTGATCTTGTGATGAATATCAATTCCCAGGTACTTATAGGAAGACACTTCCTCCAAGTTACTATTTTCATACATAAAAGTAGCGTAAGTGTCCTTCTTGGATTTGATAATCATAACTTTTGTTTTATCAGCGTTATCAATCATACCCATGATAGAGCAGAAATCCTTGAGAAAGATAATCATAATTCATTATTATTATTAATGAATGAATGAATTATTATTAATATTTATTAATTAATAATGTTATTAAATTTACTTAACAATAAAAATATTAATATTAATTAATGATAGCAGAAATATTAATTAATAATAATAATAATCATAATTATATGCATTCAGCTTATATTAACCACATTTATTAATCTGGTTATGATTGATATAAGTCTTAAATGTAGGCGATATATATTTCTCAATCTATAGGTCCATTAATGTGGTCATGTTGTAAATGTCATCGTTAGATTTAAACAAGTATATAATCTAACAGTGGACATATATAGCCCCACCACATTAATGAACCTATAGCCTATAAAATATTAATTTCCTTTACTATATGTTAATCACATTAATAATAATGCTAATAATTATATCAATATCAAAAATAAACTTCCGGTACCCAATTATTTTAGTATCCACTCACAAATCTTTAATCAAATTAATTGTACTATCAAATATTAACTTAATTTTTACCAAAATTTGAAGTTCGTTACTATCACATCATTCATCCATATATTTGACGTGTAACTTAATTTCCACCAAATGAGAAAAAAAATTGGCCCACCATAAGAATTGAATAATAAAGTTGTTGAGTATTAGCCAACTGTACTTTATAGCTATGCCATACGCTATTCGCAGAAATAGGAGTTTGAAGGACGATAATTCCACGCGGTTCTAACAATTAAACTGAAATGACCTATTCGCAATATGAATTTCCTGCAGACCATTGACTGTTGATAACAATAATAAAATTGTGTTCGAATTCGAAAATTCAAATCATCGCACCTATCGCCAGTCCCGAGCTCCAGCAGCATCGATGCTAGTGTAGTCAAGAAACCGAAATTTTAAAAGTAATTTCCTGCGGGTGAATTTTGGAACCAGCAGCATCGTTTCGAGTCAAGTCCAGAAACTGAAATGACCGCATCCTGAAATGCGGATTTCAAAATAATTTACATAGTTTAGAATATTATTTGATTATTTATTTATTTTTATTCTTTTAGGTTAATAAAAAAATTGCATTTTAAGAAATTTGATTCTTCTCAATATAATAATTTTACGCCTTACGGCGTTTCCCTGAGACTAACTTTCCTGCTGTCTACCTGTCTTCATTGTACACTATTAGATCTTTAGTTAACCATTAGATCTTTAGTTAGACGATTGAATTATAATCCGCCGTTGATTTACATATGACTAGACGCGACACGCGGGCGGTTGTAACGGGCGGTTCTCGTTTCTTGATAGAATGTGATGGAGCACTAACTGGCGGTTCTCCTTTCTGATTTCAAGATGGATCGGTTGCAAGATTATCAGCAGCCGAAACCCTCAAACTTAGCACTCCTGCTCGAAAAATTGAAATTCTAGTTCTGGTTTTCCTTTTCAAGATTTCAGAACGCAAAGAGCCTCCTAATAGCCATTGCATGGAGCTTCCCCAACCTCAGCTTGCTTTCGAAGGTAAATTTTATTACTCAAAATTCCCTGGATTGTTCTCGTAAGGAAATCGCAAGCGTCTAAGGTAAATGTTCGGCTTCATGAGATTTATTTAGAATGCTAGCACTTCGAATTAATTGATAGTGCGGTCGCAGGTTCGAAACCGCCTCACGACTTTCTTTCATTGTATGGTGACTCCTCTTCAAACCGCGTGGAACACAGATGTAGCCAAGGTAAACTATCTGGTCTTCCCGTATGTTCAGGGAAGAAAACCTCCGAGGCTCCGACATCGAATAACATCTACTATCTCGCCTCTTGCAGCAAATCCCACACACCTGAGGACGCAGGATTTTTTACAACCTCTGGAAAGGGCCGGCAAAAATAGCAATACGAAAGGTCTGGAGGTTTCATCCGCCGAGACCTCCGCTGCAACTCCTGCCTCTTCCGTTGAGCATGTTCTTCCCGGCGGTATCGGTACTTACACTATAAGCCACATTTCGGGTTACAACCAGATGAACGGTAAGTCTGAGATTCCTGTGGTCCACGTAAACGTTGCAGAAACAAAACCAGAAGTGACCAGGGCTGCCTCGAGCACCAATTACGGAGGAGGCGCATTCACATTGTGGGAAGAACGCATTCGTGTTGTGGACGGGAATCGAACCTCCGACGGTCTGGCTACAAGTGATTTCAGCAAAGGTAACTTCCTTTTTCAGTTACTATCGTTTTTCTACCAGAGAAGCCATTATTAGGCTTGCCGGCTCTATGAGTTCGAGGAAGACAAGAAGACCTCAGATTAATATCCGCAAAATCCAACAGATATTGAAACCGCTGCATCATAAGCCTGCATCGAACGCTGACAACGAAGATCAGCCTGAAAGACTTTCCGTAGGTGAGACGCGTATCGTGAAATATTTTATATTGACAAATGTGGTTATAACTTCACACTATTCGACAGAAAGTAAAAAGTATAGAAAGGTTTTCAAGATTGAAAATTGTGTTTTTAACATTTATTTTTTTAACTTTTTTCGCGCGCAGGCCTGGAAATTGTCCCAAAATTATCTGTGCAACGCTTCCTCCAAAAGCGAACGGAGAGGTAAATAAACTCTATATCATTTTTTAAAATGATGTATATTCAGAAGATGTCAATGATGTATTTTCTAACTATATAGATTTCATGGGAATCTCGGTAATGAAATTTGTTAGGTAATATAGATTGATTTGGTGATTTTTAATAACGTAAAGTTGTCATCTAGTATAACTGCACTCACATTTTTATTTGGTTTATAATTATGCAATATTAACATATAAGCCCACCTACTTTTTCAATTCGTTTATAATTATTTAATCCGAGTATTTCATTATGTAATCCGAGTATTTTCTTAAGTATTTATTTTTCAATAAAATAGAGTTACCGTGGACAAAGCTCCATGCTACGTTTATGAGCTTCCTATATAAATAAAATAATATCAATTCATGGAATCACTACACGATAATAAGCCTCTCCCTCTACTAGCTTGAAACACTCTACCAAGACATTCAACTGCAAGGACAAATAGGAAGGGAAATAGGGGTATCCTTTCCTAATGCCCCTTGAAGAGTTGAAGGTTTTGGTGGGAGAACCATTGAGGAGAATGGAGAAGAAAGGTGATGAGAAGAGAAAACAAATCCAATCAGTTTAGTCAAAACAAATCCAATCAGTTTAGTTTTGAGAGAATATGAAAGCTTTGAGGGGGTGATAAAGGTACAACTATCTTAGTTTATCAAATGCTTTGGAAAAATCAAGATTAATAACCATGCTCACTTTCTTGAGTATTTTCAAGGAGTGGATGAGCTTATGCACAACAATGATGCCATCTAGGATTTGGCACCCTTTTACATAACCTTATTGCTCCTTGAAATGAGTGAGGTGAAGGGATTTTAGATGGTTGGCTATTATTTTTGAAATAGTTTAATAAATGACATTACAAAGGGATACAGGCCATAAGCTACATAGTTATGTGACTTGCGGATAAGAGTGAGGAAGGTTGCATTGAGAGTAGGAAGGGCAAATCTCATCTTTCTGAATTCTTCGGCAACTTTAAAATTTATAGGCCTAGGAATGGTCAATAGACTTGAAAGAAGTTTGTGGTAAAGCCATTAGGCTTGTGGGCTTTACTTTTAGGAATACTCATGACCACCTCTTCCAGATCTTTAAGGGTGATTTCTATCATGAGGGCGACATTATGGTCATGGGAAACTAGACAATGGATGTGGGAATTAGCCTATTGGTCGAGGGTTCTTTCAAGAGATTACTGTAGAAATTCCTGAGCTCCCCTTCCAGGTGCTTGCGTATGTGAGTTTTTTTCTAGAGTTTTCTAGAAGGGAAAATATTTGGTTGTGGTGGTGATGCTAGAGCATAAATATGTGGAAGAATCTAGTAATTTTCTCTTCCTCTTTTAACAAATTGATTTATGATTTATGTTTCTAGAGTTGTTCTTCATGTTTCCTTCTTTCTTATTATTGCACCAAGATAGATCCTTTCTGTTGAGCTAAGGCTTCAGATTGACACTCTAGGATAATTTGTTACTGTATATATCCCATTTGGACTTTTAATTAGTTTTAGGATAATTTGTTATCGTATATATCCCATTTGGACTTTTAATTAGTTTTTTGCTTGGAGAATATTTGTAGACTCTTCCTTGGAGCCATCTTTTGATTTGAGCCTTGAGGGCTTTTAGTGTTTTCTAGAATATGGGCATTGGGGAATGGATTCAGAGTTCCATTTCCTTCCACCATTCCTTGGATTTATCCACAGAGGAAGGATCCTACAGCCATAAGCCTTCAAATATAAATGGCATGTTATTGGGGCCTATTTGATGTCAAGATCAAGGAAAATGGGTCATTAAACTGACCCCATGCTCGGTAAAATAGAAGCTCCCAAGAAAATATCTTTAGCAAGAAAAGGTTTAGAGATTAAAAATAGATTAGACAAACAAGAAATTTGATGTTTACCTCCTTTGTTGTTGTTCCAGTTGTGGATTCAATTGCGGATAGTGATTTCCACCATGTTCATCGAGTTAATAATGTTGTGGAAGAGGTGTGAGTTAGTGTCAAGATAGAAAATGCCACCCTTCTTTTCCTCAAGTGATTTTATCAGATTGAAATCACCTCTCACCAGGAAAATATCATGATGGAAGAGTTTACTTAGATGCAGAAAATAAAATAATCTACATGTATTCGACTCTTTGATTAATTACAGGAGTATCAGAGCCTTGAGAAAAGGTAGGCAATCACCTCTCACCAGGAAAATATCATGATGGAAGAGTTTACTTAGATGCAGAAAATAAAATAATCTACATGTATTCGACTCTTTGATTAATTACAGGAGTATCAGAGCCTTGAGAAAAGGTAGGCTGCAGCGGAAATTTTGGTGATTTATAGAAACAATTCAGTTTGCTCGCTATGTCTCCAAGTGCATCTGTAGCTTTCGAGTTTGTACGCATTTAGAAAGACTCTGAATCAAACGGACCAAGCGTAAATTACAGTACTAGTTTGGAATTCAGCCCTGGAAAACAACAAGCCAAGCCGAGATGTATGCTTTATTTTCCAAATGCCTTGAATTTATCTAGCAACTTTATTTTCGAATCGACTGGTGAAATATGCAGTCTTTCCTTAAATTTGTCTTCTGTTCTTTTTTTAGCAAAATGTTTTCGTTGATTTTGTATGTATTTTGATGAATGCAATAGTGCAAGATGTGTCACGGATAAAATAGTAGATGATGCAAAAGGTGCTTTCATCAATCGGACTTTTAGAGGAGAAGCAAGGTGATTTGGCTCATGTTAATCACGAGGCCAAGGGCTTTACTGAACTCTCTAAGGCATCCAGTCACACGAAAATGATGGAATTATTTCCCATAAGCAATGGTTTTGGTTCAAACACCAAAGTTACAAAGAGAAATATTACCAGGCCTTTTGCACTCAGCCAAGCTGATCTGGTTTCCAGGTATTTTCATGTCGAGATATTTGTATTTTGATATATTTTCTAATTCTTGATAGCTAAGCAAGCTTAAATGTATGATAAGGCTAACTTTGTGATAGCTGAGCGAGCTTAAATCTATTTGGGATTGCTTTTGAGAACATGTCTCGTAGGATTAAATATCTTGGTTTCCACATTAAGCCTTGTAATTAGAGGGTCCTAGACTGGTAGTGGCTTATTGACAGGTTTTATAGGAAAATATAGGGTTTGGAATTCCGTTGCCTTTCAATGGGCGGTCGATTCATCCTCACTCAGGCCGTGATTACCCAAATGGGTGTGTGTTGGGAACATTTATTCCATCTACCAATATCATCCTCACTGAAGTTGTGATTAACTAGATGGGTGTGTACTGGGCACATTTATTCCATCTACCAATATCCATCATCAAGAAACTGAACAGGATTATTGCTCACTTTATTTGGTCTGGTATGCAACAGTGACAAAAATTCCACCTCACTAAACTTGACCATATCTCCATGCCGAAGCGGCAAGGCGGTTGGAGTATTTTGCATTAAAAAATATTTGGACATGCTCTCTTGCTCAAATCATTATGGCACGGTATCTTCGGTGATGGCATCTAGAATCAAATTATCAAACATAAATATCTGAAAGACGTAGATTTTTAGGTTTGGTTGTGCAGGGGGCAAATCGGTTGCAACTTTGGTTCGGCGGTGTGGCACAGTTTCATGAAGATATATCACCTATTTTTCCTTATGCTTTCATGGAGACAAGGCATGGGTCATGACATCGCTCTTGGAATGGACTATATATGGGGACTAGAGGATATCGATGCTCTCTCGGACCCTCTCGTTCTCGATCTAAATGTAGTGGGCATTTACTTATGGAATCAATTCATCTCGACTTGGCAACATAATTGCCCCATCTGAAAGCCCTCTGCAGCACTGGGTCTGCAGGGATAGGCAACTGTGGATTGGAATTCGATTTGTCTGCAACTCCAACGGTATAGCATCCATAGAGACTCGGCTAGAGACTCGATCATATGGCGCGAAAAGATGAAGGTTGATAATATAATGGTGGCGGATACATACAATCGACTATGTTGTTTAGAAACCAACCAGGCTGAGGTATGTTGGTTTTCTACATTCTGGAGCTCCCATATTCCTACCAAAAATTCTCTTTTTCTCTAGTTAGTTTGGAGGAACAAAAACTTGACTTGGGAAAATCTACAAAAAAGGTGCTAGTCTGGACCTGGGTTTTGCGTTTTATGTAGAAAAGCAGAAGTGGACAATTTGCATCTGTTCATAAGCTACCCCAGGGTTACAAAAATTTGGAATACCTTGGATGTCTCATTTGGGTTACAGCTCCCACTGTTGTCTGATATTCCAGAGTGTCTTGAATGGTGGAGTTCATAGCATGGCACTAGGGGCTTCATTCCACCCATTGTTCTTTGGGAGATATGGAGGTGGAGGAACAATATTATTTTCAATGAGTATCGTGAAAGTTGAGCAGTGGTGATGGAAAAAATTCAAAGCACAATCTCGGCTAAAATACATGCTGGTACATCCAATAAACTGTGCAAAAACCCCAAATCTGGCCACAGATCTCCTTCCCTATGAGCTTTTTTGATGGAGCATCATAGTGTAGCAGTTGTGGATGTGGATTCATTATCCGATATTTGCTAGAGTTAACAAATCTAGTACACTAGGGGGCAGGAAAGGGCTCCAACACGAAGGCTGAGGCCATGGTATTATGGGGACTCCTCTAGTTCATACATTATCCGAATATTCCTACTATCCACATTTATCCACATTTATGGGGACTCAAAGGTCATCACTGATTATGTCTGTGGGAATGCCAACATCAACAAATCCTCTCTTCAGTGTTGGCTACAACAAATTTCTACTCTCTGGAACCCTCTCCAATACTCCACCATACAGCAAGGACTTCAATGTAGAAGCGGACTGCCTCTCCAAAAAGGCATCATGGAATATCTCGATGGACTCCACATAGAGATTAAGATGGATGAGACTTGGTTGGAGACCGAGATTATGCCTTCACCAGGATAAATACACCCAGACATACTCTTTTTTTATTGCAGATTAACTACTCTGCATTACATCTTGCTCTTCATGTTTGTGAAAAAATACAGATGTATGCCTAACATATGCTAGAATATGCTATGCTGATTTATCTAGATACAACAAACAACCTAGAATTAGCGTAGAAAATCTTTAATGTATCCTGGTCTGATTATAAGGTTGATTTTTATGCATGTTTGCAGATTAGCTTGGATATATAATTTTGATATGCTCTTATGAGATGCAGACTTTGAAACATATGTAATTTCCATACAAAATAAATATATCGCTTTTTTCATCTAAAAAAAAAAGCAGCCAACTTCATGTTTATAGCACTATTTGCAATAGATCAGTTCTTGCAAAATCCCCCGAGCAGCAGTCCACAGGTCAATTTGTTATTTTTTATAATGGAATGGTGAATGTTTACAATGTGCAGGCTGAGAATGTATTATTTTGATCTGAGCAACAAATTTCGTATATTTTTTTGGCGAAATGTTTGCATCTTTAGTTCTCTTGGCGTTCTTTAATTTATTCACAGGCTTATTTCGTCATTTCCGTGGCAGGCAGAAGCCATTATTAGGCTTGCCGACTCTATGAGCTCGAGCAAGAAAAGAACATGTCAGATTAATATCAACAAAATCCAACAGATATTGAAACCGCTGCTTTCCAAGCCTGCATCGAACACTGACAATGAAGATCAGCCTAAAATACTTCCCATAGGCAAGACGCGGATCCTAAAATATTTTATATTGACAAATGTGGTTTATACTATTCGACAGAATGTGAAAAATTATAAAAAGATTTTCAAGGTTGAAAATTGGGTTCTTAACATTGTTTTTAACTTTTTTCGTGGGCATGCCTGCAAATTGTGCCAAAATTATCTGTGCAACGCTTCCTCCAAAAGCTAAAGGAGAGGTAAAGAAAATCTAGATCATCTAATCCTTTTTTATGTATATTCAAAAGATTGAATAACAATTCCAATATTTAAATCATTCACTGGTAATTATTTTCAGTGTAAGTTTAGATGACTGAGTAGGCAAATGTGTATTAAACGGATGAAAATTTTTGGCACAGAATCAACATAGTGGCTCCTTACAGCACGATGAAGCCGACGATAACACTTGGAAAGCAGGGAAATATTCTGACGACCAGATCAACCTCTCGGTGGCTTGCCATCACAATGATTTTAATGGCATCACGCGACATTTTTACGCCGTAAGGCGTTTCCCTCTGAGACGAACTCCCCTGTTGTCTACCTGTCTTCACTGTACACCATTCGATCTTTCGTTAGACGATTGAATTATAATCATCTGTTTATTTACATGTGATAGTTGTGACTAGCTAGAAACTTGCATAGACTAGATGCGGGTGGTTGTAACTGGCGGTTGTAGGTGGCGGTTCTCGTTTCTTGATAGAATGTGATGGAGCACTAACTTATGAAATTGATTTCAAGCTGGCTCAGTTGCAAGATTATCAGCAACCAAAACCCTCAAACTTAGCACTCCTACTCGAAAAATTGAAATGTGTGGGATGGACGGACTGCCACGAGGGTGTTCATGTGATGGAGCACTAACTTATGAAACTGATTTCAAGCTGGATCAATTGCAAGATTATCAGCAGCCAAAACCCTCAAACTTAGCACTCCTGCTCAAAAAATTGAAATGTGTGGGATGGACGGACTGCCACGAGGGTGTTCTTTTGGCATTACGATCTTATTTCTTGATTTTCTTAGTATTAGACATCGACATCTCTAGTATTTTCAGAGATGGTCGCCTTCACCGTACTTGTTACTTTACTAATGTTCTTCATTGCCTTCTTGGTAATGAATCTGTTCGCACTTTATGCCAATGCATAGGATCCCGCCCCTGATCCCATGTCTGACAGTAAGCTCCTACCTTTCCATTTTATTTAAACAATGTGGGTCTTTATGGGATCTATGAATACTTGATCGGACAACGATAAGGGAAAACAACCCTCATAAAATTCGTGGGAAAATCTTGCAGGCTAGGTACCAGTTCATGTGTTACAGGCCCAAGCCACCAAACAACACTTTTCCCATGTTGGGTCCCTTCAAATTCTGAATCTAAGAAGCCCCATAGGAGCAAAAAAATGAAAATGATACCTAGAAAATCACTCTTCTTGCCTAAGCCACCAATCCTAGCAAGGCTTAAGGAGGACCAAGAATAACTATAAGGATCCCATGCTTCCACTATACTCTCTATTGCTTTATGATCCAATATTTTTCTCATCTTATCTTTCCATTTTGTTTTGAATGTGGAGTCATTACAGCCTGAAATATAGTATTCTCTAAGCCCCTATAGCAATATTCAAAATGTGGCTACATTTGCTTTATAGTATCTGTAGATGAGGGTATGCCCCCTTTTTTTGTTATGGCAGAGAGCTGGGCTTTTGCTATGAGTACCTCATAAAACTCACCCTCATATGTCAGTTGCAATGTCTTATTTGGGGACAAGAACACAAGTCCTTGACCTGCGGCCATGGTTTTAATACCAATCCGCTTTTGACTTCTTCCTTGCTTGGTAGCAATTTACAGAAATCTCTATAACCCAACAACCAGTATGTTCGAAACCTGTTCAGATCAAACATTAATATATCAAGGGTTTTCAAATAGGCATCTCTGAAATTTTGGAAAATAAATTGAAGCATTTGGCAAGTTTTGGCCTACTACTCATAAACATCAATCCGAAAAAGGGGTATGTGTTGTAGTATTTGTAAATGAGTAAACATTTAAAATTTAGTTTTATATGAAAAAAATATTTAGTATGCATAACGAAACATTAAATTAAAATAATAATAATAAAACAGTTTAATTCAATTTATTATATTAATTTTTCATTTTTATATTAACAAAATTATAAACAATTTTTTAGAAAGGAATCATATTATTAATGCTTCATCTTCATAACCATCAAAATTTCATATTAAAATTTAATTAACATGTTTTAAATTTAATCTAAAACTTACTATAATGGATATATTGTACTCAAGAAAAAGGGGTTTGGTGCAGTGACCATTCCCATTCTACCCAGCTCGTAGAACAATGGAGTTGTGTTAGGACTTCATCTGTAATACTGGGTAATTGGGTCTCTCAGCTGACACATTTACTGTATATGATATGTAGCCTTTTTTTGGAGTTGTGTTAGGACTTGATCTATAATATTGGGTAATTGGGTCTGTATATGATATGTGGCCTTTTTTTGCAGTCGTGTTAGGACTTGATCTATAATATTGGGTAATTGGGTCTCTCAGTTGACACATTTACATTTATTGTATATGATATGTGGCCTTTTTTGGTCTATGACAGGCAGGGGAAGATAGCATTCGTATCGTATATTCTCGGATGGGGTCTTTTTCAATTTATTTCATCGAAGCAATTTTTTATTGGTAGGCACTTTAGGCCTTGCTGCCATGGGATTTGAATGGAAATGAGTGGGCAGAGGTTGTCAGTTAAGCTTGTGGTTTCTACTTTCTAGCATTATTTTAACTATCTTTGACAAAAGTGTATCTTTATAATACATTTCAGCCATCATATACCATCAGAGGTATAGATTTCGATGATATTCAACTTGTTATTTCATTCTAGTTGCTCTTTCTTAGGCAAACTCAGTATTGTCAGAGGGGTTTAGTTGAAGATAGACAAATTGGCAATTTGATAGCTATCACAAGTGTTTCTGCTAAGCAAGATTTGATAAATAATGCAGATATAATTTGCATTGGTTGTCCTAAGCATGTTCTGGGCATATGTTCCTTATAAATTTGTGGCTTAAACCATAATTTGCATTTCAAGCCTTTAAAAGCGAGCGTTACAGAACATGAATTGCGATATTAAAAACACATTCGAATTTTTATCCAAAAGAAAGTTCATGACATCTCATATGAAGTTAGTAGTGAAAAATGTCATTTTAATAGAGTTTTGGCAAGTTAAGGTATTTGTGCATCCCTATATTTACTAAAATTTCACGGAGAGTTTGATTTCATTTAGGAGTTTGATGGCATTCACTTGTATTTTTGGAAACCCCTAGTTGACAGAACCACGTAGTAGCAAAAGGACATTTAATGTTTACTCACACGATGGTAAATCGAATTATACAACAAATAAAATCATATTTATAGTCAGTGGAATATTTTGTGACAGCTAGCAACCTTGTGTGCTCTCTTTAAAAGTGACAATTCATTCTTAAATATGTAACATATGCAAAAACAAAATCTCTAAATACAAAAAAAAACTTCAAATAATGTACAAAAACATGTTCACATAAACAACAACTGCTACATGAATAATGGATAACCTCTATATGACATTAACTATAACTCATTATCATCCACCCTTGCTTTCAAGAATGTCCATTCACATGTTTCTATTCTTCCACACACTACTATTACTTATCCATATTCAAAACACACATAACTAATAGTTTCAAGTGTAACTCAATATCATCCACCCTTGCTTTCAACAATGTCCATTCACATGTCACTATTCTTCTACACACTATTATTTACAAAATATCTATATTCAGCATACACATAACTAACAATTCCAATTGCAACTCATTATCATCCACCCTTGCTTTCAACAATGCCCATTCACATGTCCCTATTCTTCCACACTCTATGCCTTACGGCGTTTCCTTTGCAACATCAGATGCAAATGCTAGTAATATGGATCTAAGTTGATTTTAGATCTATATATATATATATATATATATATATATATATATATATATATATATATATATATATATAATAGTCAATATGATATTCAAACAAATTATTTATTTCAATGTTGAAATATCTATAAGAAAAATATAATTTTATGTTTTTTTTAATGTTTTTGTCTATGTAAAGTTATATAAAATTATATTCACACACATATTTTTTTTCTATATATTAGTCCATATGATATTTAAACAAATTATTTATTTTAATGTTAAAATATTTATAAGAGAAATATAAATTATTATTATTATTATTATTATTATTATTATTATTATTATTATTATTATTATTATTTATCTATGTAAAGTTATACAAAATTATATTATTTAACATAGATCTCAACATATATTTTTTATTACTCGAAGAGTGAAAGTGAAATATGGACCAACCAAGTGAGCACAATGAGAATGCGATTATTAAATGTTTTATGATGCTTTTGATTAAAACTAACCAAATAATTATAATTATCTATGTTTTTATTATAGTCGATAATGCTCTTTCCTTGAAAGTATTATTTTTTAAGGGACACATGTCAACTCGCAGTTGAGAACAAATGGAATTATACATCACCCTCATACTGGATTGTACAATGGGCCTCTTGTCTCAATAAAAAAATTGAATGCAAAGTGATAATCTAACGATTTTAAAATATGGAAAATGTGAAGGAGGGTGTAACTAGAGAAAATATTGTCTTGAGAAATCGACACATGACTAAAATTCAAGCATGTCAAACCATATTCCTCCAACCAATACATTGAAAAGTTTCTGTGCTCTATCCATTCCTTTATCATTTTAGTTTCTATGAAATTTTCTTGTTTTCTAGCATAAATAAGTTAAAGACCTACCTTGAATTGAGATAATTTGCATGACAAACAAAAAACTTAGAGAGAAGATATGCAAAGACAATATAGAAAATTAAAGGAAGAAAAAAGATTACAATGGATTCCACCAAATTTTTAGGAAGTGTGGATGTTACTCCACACCTCTAAATTTTAAAGATCTTCAAAGGAGATATGGGCAATCCTGCATGGAGCTTTGCAATATAGGATTACAAATCACCAAGCAGTTGGCATAATGGGATATTATCCCCTCCACCTAGTTTCAAATCCCCTGGGGGGACATCTTTGGCTCGCCATGATAAGGATCAAGGAGTAGGCTTCCCAATCCTCATGGAGTCTCGACCCTTGCTAAGTCATAAATTTATTGCCTTGAAGATGGAGTTGTTTTGTAGTTTTGAAATGTGGACTGGAATTCTCGAATATGTGGAACTTCCTTCACTGATCAATAATCACATCTTGAAGATGGACCCGTTAGTGGGTCTGAAATGTTGTCTGAAATTCTCAAATCTGTAAATATTCCTCCATTAATCAGAAATACAACCACAAAAACCTAAAAAATATAAGTCATAAATTCCTAGTATCTTTGGCTTATAGGTTGTTGGATATACTCTTGGTGCTATAGTGGAGGCCACTAGGTTTGAGCTTAAGTCTCGCCTACATTACTCCAACTAGTTACCGATTTTTTATGGTAATAATAATAATAATCAACATCTACACTAAAATCAATGCACACTATTAATCTATTACATTGAAATTAATGTAGATCATCCATTTAATTACATCATGATATCAGAAATGAACATATTCGCTAAAAATGCATGTAGTATAAAAATTCAAATCGGATTAGAAATCAACATCTATGTTGAAATCGATGTGCACTATTTAATCCATTTACTTTGAAATAAATGCAGATCATCCATCTAATTACATCAAATCAGAAATTAACATTTATACTAGACTCAATGCGCTCAATAAAATAGGATTAGAAATCTACATATACACTGAAATCAATACATTTAGTGCAGTCAATCCAATAAGATTGTCAATTAACATATACACTAAAATCAATGCATTTATTTCAATAAAAACAAAAAATAATGATGTTAAAGTAATCCAAACTATAGTTAGGACCTTAATATGCCTTTACCCCTTTAATTTAATGAAAAATTCAATAATTTTTTGTATCTTGCTTTTTTATCTGATTTAAGACTTTTATGGATTTCTAAATCCAACTTATTTTACCTTTAGTAAAACCCTTACTTCCTCTTCCTCTATTGTTAGTCATATGTGAATTTCTCAATATTGATCTAGATTAAGGTGGATTTTTTTAAGATGGATGTAGGCGCATTTAATAAAAAAATTAACATCTGTGGTGAAAGCAATGTACACTATTGATCTATTTACTTTGAAATTAGCATACATCATCCATCTATTTACATCAAATCATAAATTATCACGTACGCTGAAATCAATGCACACTATTAATCTATTTACTTTAAAATTTATGTAGATCATCCATCTGATTATATCAAATAAGAAATTAACATCTCATTGAAATCAATGCATTGATTTCAAATAGAATTAGAAATTAACATGTATAGTGCCTTTACCCTTTTAAATTGGTCAACATTTCAATAGTTTTTGGCATTTTGTTTTTAATCTAAATTTGAGACACTAGGGTCTCAAGTAAGAGTTCTAACCATTTGAAATTTGACATATAGGAGCTATTAAAGTTTTCCAATTTTAATAATGCAAAACTATATTATGTCAGATTTTGTGCATTTTTAATAATACCCAAATTATTTAATTACACTCATATTTTATTTGAAGTTTGTAGATCATTGTGTATGAAAATGTCTTATAGTTCATAATTTTCTAATATATTAGGAAGAAAAACTTGCCACATAGACAATGTAATAACATATATGACCACTCTAGATAACCATAAATAATAAGTAATAATTTTAATTTAAAAATGAGAACCTTTACAAAATACATAATATATCTTAACTTTGGATCTACCAAACGCAAGCACAATTAGAAATACATAAAGAAACATATAATTCATGAAAATATAAGAAAAAATGACCAACTACATCAATCTCACATGAAGTCATATAATCTTATAAGTGTAATGTTAAAATTTAAATGTTATTTTTACTTGTTCAAACAATGTATATAAATAAGTGAAGTGATGCTTAAAGATATTTAAATAAAGGAAGATTAAAATGATAATTTTGTCCCTTAAATGTTTCATCTACAATTGAAATGTGTAAATATCTCTTCAATAATGCTTCAATAAAATATTTTTGCAATAGTTTCATCACAAAGTAGTATGATTCAATGGAATATAAGTTTATTTTTTCTTCCTAAAGTTATTTTTTACAAATATATAGATATGCACAATATTTTTGTCACAGCATAATTGATTACTAATGCAAAAGTGTGCCATAAAAGTATGCAATTTTATGGTGGAAAAAATAAATTTACCTAGGTTTTTGGAAAGAGTGAGTGCATAAAAAATATAATCCTTAAATTTTTGTATAAATCCATTTCATCTTGGAAAAATGAAATTGGTCATATTACTTTAGTGTCTTTTCAAAGTTAAAATGAATTTAACAAAAAGTAATGACAATAAATGAAAATGACAGGGTAAATAAAATTAATTAACACCAATAGTTTAACTTTTTTAACAACATAGAAATATATTACTCAATTTTACGAGACAAACACTTATAATATGTGGGAATGCATAAATGTCCATTGTACAATACATGAAAATACGAGTATAAAGTAATACTAGAACAACTATATTAATAAATGTGGTTGATATACCCTGATATGTGTATATCAATCACATGCACAATCAAATTAGTCAATGTGGTTGAAATACGCCGATAAGCGTTAATGATATAGATTTAATATTTATATTAATATCGACATTGATGATAATAATAATAATAATAATAATAGTGTTATTATTATTATTAAACAATCCCTAAGTTTTAGTTCATAGGGTTTATAATACACATCTCTTGATTTTATTAATCCCTTGGGTTTATTATTATTATTATTATTTTATTAATTAATATTAATATTATTATTGATTATAATTAATTAATAGTAATAATAATAAACCTAACAGAATAATATTATAAACTGTAGGGATTATAAACCCAAGGGATTAATATCATAAACCTAATGGATTAATAAACCCTAATTTTGTAATGTTGAGAGGCAACATTGGATTTATTTTTTTACCATGCAAACGTCACAATACGAAACCATTTTGTAGTGTCACAATGTGACGTTGAAAAATTGCAATGTAATGTAAGTTTCCAACAATGATTGTTTTATTTCTTGTCAAATTGCGACAATTTTTTTCATAATGTGGCATTGGATAGATTTCTTCACCATTAAAATGTAACCACATTAAACCCTAATGTTATAAATGCAAGGGATTAATGTTATAAACCAAATGGATTAATATTATAAACCCAAGGAATTAATAAACCCAAGGGATTAATAAACCCTAATTTTGTAATATTGAGAGGCAACATTGAATAAATTTCAATGTAATATAACATTGCAACAATGAGTATTAGATTGATTTTCATCATGAAACAATGTTTATCACAATGTGACGTTGGATTGGTTTTTGTACCATGCAAATGTCACAATATGAAGCCCTTTTGTAGTGTCCCAATGTGACATTGAAAAATTGCAATGTAATGTAAGTTTCCAATAGTGATTTCCATATTGTTTGTCAAATTGTGGCAATGTTTGTCATAATGCGATGTTGGATAGATTTCTTCACCACTCAAATGTCACAACATTAAAACCTAATGTTATTTTAAACATAAGGGATTAATATCATAAACCCTAGGGATTATAAACCTAAGGGATTAATATTATAAACCTAAGGAGATAATAAACCCAAGGGATTTATAAACACTAATTTTGTAATGTTGAGAGGCGACCTTAAATAAATTGTGATGTAATGTAACATTGTAACAACATTAAACCCTAATGTTATTATAAACCCAAGGAATTAGTAAACGCAAGTGATTAATATCATAAACCCTAGGGATTAAAAACCCAAGGGATTAATATTATAAACCCTAGGCATTTTAAACCCAAGGGATTAATAAACTCTAATTTTGTAATGCTGAGAGGCAACATTGAATAAATTGCAATGCAATGTAACATTGTGACAATGAGTATCAGATTAATTTTCATCTTGCAACAATGTTTGTCATAATGCGACATTGGATTGATTTTTGTACCATGCAAACGTCACAATACAAATCCCCATTATAGTGTGGCAATGTGACGTTGAAATATATGCAATGCAATGTAAGGTTCCAACAATGATTGTCATATTGATTGTCACATTATGACAATGTTTGTCACAATGCAGCATTGGATAGATTTCTGCACCATTCAAACATCACAACATTAAACCCTAATGTTATTATAAACCCAAGGCATCAATATTATAAACCCTATGGATTAAAAACCCAAGGGATTAAAAACCCAAGGGATTAATACTATAAACCCTAGGCATTTTAAACCCAAGTGACTAATATTATAAACCCAAGGAATTAATAAATCCAAGGGATTAATAAACCCTAATTTTGTAATGTTAAGAGGCAACATTGAATAAATTGCAATGTAATGTAACATTGTGACAATGAGTATCAGATTAATTGTCATCTTGCAACAATGTTTGTCACAACGTAACATTGGATTGATTTTTGTACCATGCAAACATCACAAGATCAAACCATAATGTTATACGATTTATTATAAATCGTAACAATATAAAACCAATATTATAAACCCTAACATTGAACCCAATATTAAAACCAAATAGTAAACCCAATATTACAAACCTTGATATTTAAACCAACATAATAAGCCCTAATATTCAACCCTAATGTTCTAATGTGACAATGCAACCCAAGAAATTTCATATTGGGATTAGTAAACCCAATATGAAACCCAATACTAGAAGCCTTGATTTTAAACACTAACTTTGAAATATTTAGAGGGGAAATTGAATAAATTGTAATGTAATGTAACATTGCAACAGTGCGTATCAATTTGATTATTATCCTGAGATAATGTTTGCCACAATGATTTACCATGGTATTCGTGTTGACTATTGTTGACCATGATGCCCATGTTGACTATAGTTGACCATGTCAACAAAAGTCAACCATATTTAACATGTGTTAATGTATAAATATTATAAACCCTAAAATAGTCAACCACATTTTCTTTTATTGCTTGTCACATTGTGACAATGTTTGCCATATTGCGACGTTGGATATATTTCTTCACCATTCAAATGTCTCAACATTAAATCCTAATGTTATCATGAACCTAACGGATTAGCAAACCCAAGGGACTAATATTATAAACCCTAGGGTTTAAAAACCCAAGAGATTAATATCATAAACACTAGGGTATTAACTTTCTAGTATTAATAGACCACATTGGAGCATAGTTGACCATGGTAGATTTTCATATTCAGACAATCTTTTTCAGAATGTGACATTGGACCATGGTTAATCATGATTATAAACCCAAGGGACATTTATATTAAATCCAATGATTGATATTATAAACCCTATGAATAATATTACACCCTAGGAATATGAACCCTTATATTAATAAACCCAAGGGATCGATATTATAAACCCAGGGGAGTAATACTAAAGACCCAAGGGATTAATATTATAAAACCAAGGTATATAAACCCTAAGATAAATATTATAAACCCTCAAATAAACATGGTTGACCAATAGTTTACCATGGTTGATTTTCATATTGACACAATCTTTGTTGCAATGTGATGTTGGACCATCATTGACCATGCATGCCCATGGTTGTCAAAATGTGACATTGAATCATGAGACAATCTTTGTCACAATGTGACCATTGTTATTAACCATGGTCAACCATGATTGATTTTAATATTGCGACAATATTTCTCACAATGCGACATTGGACCATGGTTGATGATAAACCCAAGGGATTGATATTATAAAACTAGGGTAATAATAGACCGAGTGGATTAATACTAAAACCCCAAGGGATTAATATTAAACCCGATGGATTCGTAACCAACCCCTCCCATATTTCCCCAATTTCACTAGCATGTCAAGGTAAACATGAGACAAAGAGTTACTATGACATGACCCAACCTCCAAGCTTTACTTATGGAAGTGAAGCCAAGAACTAAAAACCTATAGACATCCCTCAAGTCTTACAAGACACTCAGGGGTCAAAGAACCAACCTAGGTAACCAAAACCTGGGTTGGATATTTTTTTTCATTGACCTGGGCCCACAACCACATGCATCAAAAGAAAAGGGTGTCATTATAGCCCTCCAACCACACACACAAGCCTCTTTCCCTACAGTTATAGCCTAAAAATGCCACTACAGAGGTTGTAGTCCCAAGATCTGAGCTACTTTTCCAGGCCAACCTCTAGGCCACTGCCAAGACCTGCCTATAACTTCTTAGAGTGATAAATGACATAATGACAGTGTTATTCATACAAAACTTGAACAAGGGATTAATATAACTAGGCCTAACCATTAGATTTATTTTGTCAAACGTATGTTGGACATGTAAGCTACAGGTCATGAATGCATATGTAACCAAAGGAGTTTGAAACTTATCTAAGAAACACCAAGAAGGTATAATGCCCTCTCATAATAGCTACAATTAAAAATATTTGTGCATGCATTCGTTAACCATAAAATACTTATCAAATATTGAACAAGTCATAGCTAGAGCACATTAAAAATATATTCTTATAACCAACATATAACCAGATTAATAACCATGACAGAGCATCCATCAAATCACCATAATAACAAGCATAAGTGATCTTACATTACAATAGGAAAATAGATCTTATTAACTTATGTAAAATCCAACCAAGTTAGGGACTTCTACGTACCACTCGACCATAAATTTGGCTGAACCAAATCTTTCTTTCAGCCAGTCACCCCCCTATCATATTCCATGCATGAATGTGGGATCTCAAGAAAAAACAAAATAGGGCTTCCTAGAGATTAAACCAACCCCACCCTTAGACTACCATTATCTTGCCAAAATCGGTCAAGAGATAATAATTCCCAAAACAAGCTTGGATTTGAGGGCTTTCCGAAGATTAAACCACCTCCACCCCCAACCCTTTTGAATTTTCTTGAGACTGTTATACAACTATCTCACAAAAAAGATATATCAACAACTTAAAAATTATCCTCTTCGAGTGGGAAGTCTATTTTACATTACATAAATGAAAAATTCTTGGATGATACAAATGATAATACCTCCTTGTTTTATATAGGAGTCTAAGGGGTCACAATATAATAAGATCCTATATAACAATAATAATGTAAGGGCACACTAATAACAATAATGGCCTTCTATTGGGCACCACAATAACTATATGGAGGATACATGGGAAAAACAATAACAATAGGGGGTTACACTAATAATAACAATAAAGGGGATACACTAGTATTATAGGGACCTAACATTCCCACCTCCTTCAAAAAAGTGTTGTCCTAACCGTTTGAGTAGTTCTAGATGCTTCTGTATAAAATTCTCATCCTCCCATGTGGAATCTTTAGTGGGTAAGTTCTTTCACTTAATGAGATACTCTGAAATAAATCAATTTCGTAGATTTCGGGTTCTTGTTTTTGTGACTGCTTCAGGCTCAACTATGATTCTTCGTCAAGTTTTGGCAACAATGTTTCAACTGGGATCTTGTCATTGATAACGTTATTTTGAGCACGAAACATGGAAAACGGTGTCTATTCTAGAATGTTATAAAATTATATATTATAGAGAAATGGAACACATAAAATATTTTCGAAAAACAAACACATAAAACCCATAAAACAAGATAGACACAAATATATGTGGTTCACCTAATTTGGGCTACATCGACAGAGAAAAACTAGTCCTTCATTTTATATTATCCAGCAAAATGAAGAGATACAACCTACAACGGATCTGTTGTAATTTCCTCTCCGCTCTCACACAATATCCTCTCTCTTTTTCACTCAAAATACACATACACAATCGCAATACAATTCCCTCATATAAACCAACAATTACCTTCTCGGAAAAAAAACCCTAAATTAACATAACTTCTACCGTTAGATCATCATCCTAATGAATGACCTAGATTGACCATGAAATTACAATATTTTACCAAGAAATTTTACATTTATTTTCAGCTTCGGGGGAACTACAACCAAATCCCCGCCAAGGGAGGCTCATAAAATCGTCGTCGTCCCCCCTCGACCCCCCTAATGAAATTTAAGCAGGTGTCCTTTCCACCCCATTAGGAACTGGAGTCCCACGTGGAAATACCTCTAAAAAAAGAAGATAATCAGGCTCCACACCCAACAATCTCCCACTTGGAGACTCATTATAGAAACTCATCGCTGCTTCATTCGTTGGATAATGCTTCCACTTTGAACCTGGTTATTTCTCATCTTCATCATCATACTTGAAGACCAATTGAAACCAATCAGAATCTTAGTTTCTCCCTAGTTACAACTTTTGTTAACATATTTGCAAGATTCTGGCTAGCGTGTATCTTTTCTAGCTTCAAATGTCCATCTTCCAACACTAACCGTATGAAATGGTACTTGAGATGTATCTGTTTAGTATTAGAATGAAATGTTTAGATATTTGCAAGATGAATAACACTTTGGTTGTCACTGTATAACATCCCCATCTCCTGCTTCTTACCGAATTCATCCATAAATCTTTGTAACCAAATTATTTATGTACTAGCCTTTGTAGCAGCAACACACTCCACTTCCAACGTTAAAAGTGAATAAACACTCTACATTTTTTAAACCCAACTGACAAATGTATCTGGTAGGATTGAACATATTCATTTCAACAAGAACATGATTTTTGGTAAGATTCTTAGGGAGATAAGCAACTTCAATGTTCTGACATACATTGATCTTAGCTCAAACAAGCTTTCTGGTATGATTCCTAGGGAAATTGATAACTGTGTTTCTTTGAGACACATTTATCTTATCTGGAATGAATTCAGTGGTCCCATCCCACTGGAAAACAAAAGGATTCCCAATCTAAACTCTTTAAAACTATCAAGAAACAAATTGTCTAGGGAAGTTCCCTTAGACATTGGTGATTTGAGCTAGATTGAAATTTTCCACTTCATGGATCTGATATACAACTAGGAAAAGAAGTGTGAAGTTATCAAGAGGCTAGAAAATCCTAGAAAAGTAAGGAAGAAAGACTTAAAGGATTCAAAAGTCTAATTGTTTTTGTTATCTGCAACTCAGACATGCGAGGAGCCTACGGTTTTTGGGCTTACCTTAGGACCAAAGTTTTAGGAAGGTGTTGTAACTTGTCTTGGAGGTCACGAGGGCTAGAAGAGCCTTATTCATGGAATATTTTTGTCTTACTCTCCTTGTGGTATTGGTTGGTTGACTTGGTCTTGATGGCAGCCTTAGTTTTGTCTTTGGTCTTCGAAGTATCCTTTGAATTGATTCTATTAGAAGAGAAGTTGTTGCAAGTTTTTCCCCTTTGAGGGGTTTTTCCCTAACTTTGAGCCTATATCTTGTGTTCATGTGATCTTTATTCTTTTTGGCATTTACTTGTTGATGAGAACATAAGCATAAATAATGAGAAGAAGAACTTAATTTCGTAAGAAAAATATAAATTAAAATGTTTCCCTAATCAATTTTACGACATGGTATCATAGCTAAGTTCAAGTCATAGGAAGCTAGAATATCAATGTTCAAAAGGTATATTGTGTCTCTTTTTGTGACTATATTGAGGGTTGAAGAGATTAGGAGCACGGACGAATAGGCGAAGATCAAATCTAAATTGTTGGTGCACGATTTCAAGTAGTATTTTCTCTCTATTCTAAATGCCTAGCTCTATGGATTGATTGCAAAAAGGTCAATCCCTATACAATGTCTAGAAGGGATACCGAGAAGCCCAACTCAAGATTGGAAAATAGCCTAGGTTGTAACGTATGGGAACAAAAGAAAATGGAGGCGTTTTTTGGCATATAGGAAGTCCATTCAAGGCCATAAGGCTTTCATCACTTGATAAATATAGGTTGAGACTTTAGTAGTGAAGTAGTCTTGTACATGAGACCAAGGGCCTTGAAAAGGTTCACCCTAGACATCCTTATCATCATTTTTTAGAGGTATGAAAGGCGGGGTAAGAGGCCTAATTTAGGCCAATGATCTTGTAAGGAAGGATGAATAACTTGCAAAGAAAGTTTAATATATGTAATCACCTTTTGAGAGGAAAAATTGAATTTTAGTTGGGTAGAAATAGTCGTTTTAGCCAGGAAGCACCTAGTAGAAGAAACTAGGCCAACTTGTGTTGAAGGCCTTATAGGCTTATTCTAAAAGCATATAGAGTAAATAGGAGAAACCCTAACCAGAAGTTCGAATGAAAAATATTCAATATTCTAGAAGCATCCCTCCAGGCAATGAATAAGATTCTTTGAATACAAGATAAAACCACAAATTGGAAAATCATTTTAAGTCTAGCTTCAAGACTTTATTGTGAATATGAGAAGCTGTATTGTGAGGGCTGATCTTCATAAGTACTTATTCCATAGGAAGGATCTTTTCAGGTATTTCTTGAAGCAAGATGTTATGAGGGAGTTCTGGCATTTCCCTTAAAGGCGATGTTGATGGGAAGATCATGGTAGTAACAATGCCTTGGATAGTGAGATCAAGAAGAAGGATTTGAAACAACCTCCAGTGATAATGGAAGACAAAGGTATGTAGTCCTTGAGGTAAGTATATTTCTAATTATAGTGTTTGTAAAGGGTCTGCATAAAATGTATTAGGGTTTTGATGCATATTTAATTCTAGGGTTTGTATGCTTCATCTTATTGAAGGTTTTTGGTATCTAGGGTTTGTAAACCCTAGATGTTGCTTGGATTAGAAAAACCCTAATCCTATTCTTATTTTTCCCTCATAGAAACCCTAACTCTTGACTTTTAGGGTTTGTGGATAATATAGGGTATATGGTAACCTTGAGCGAGGGTGGAATTGAGATCTAGGATATAACATCAAAATCCTAGTGATGATATTTCTATGAGAAATATCAAATGAATTTAGGGTTTGTGTCTAAGAATCCTCGAAGAATACCCTCTATGAAAATCATGAAATCCTATGTCATTATCATGCTCTTGTATTTGTATCTTTCTTGTTCATACTTGTTGGTGAATGTTGTATGTACATAATGAAGGAAGCAAAAGGAGAAGGATGGGCTATTAAAGTATTCCTTGTGCTTGTTAATAATAAGCATGATGGAGGAACTAATGACTAAAGGAGTAGCATGCATATTGATCTAGTATGACCTCATAGGTAGAAGCATGTGATAGTAGCATATTTAAAGTATACTTGTTTGAATTTCTTGGAATCATCTAGTCATTTAAAGAATGAAAAGCTTTGGGACCATTCTACATAAGTTTTCATCCATACATTGTCTAACATTATGTTAGAGGAAGTCATTTTGCTAAGGTGGATCATCATGATCCTGTAAGAGTCATCATCTTGGAAGGATCTTGAAAGAAGCATTATGAAAAGACTTGTAGGTTTTAACCCCATACAGAAATTACTTGCATACGAATTCTAAAACACGGAAAATAAACAATAGCGAGAGCATAACACATAAAACACATATACACAGAGATTTTCCCCTGGATCCCAAAACCGAGACTACCATCTTGATTTTTCATTATGTTCTTTCAATGTTACAATACATATTTATACATGCCAAAGCATCCAATACCATGGACTGAAAAACCATCGCATCCAAAACCATGGACTGAAAACCATCACGTCCAAAACCACGGACCAAAAATCATAGGTAGGTCCACCCAACCTAATATAGGGTCCAAAAAGAAATTTTCTCGAGGTGCTGCCTCGAACCCCGTAGACAGGGGCTACCGCCCCCCTCAAACCCCCATGTGGCCCCCCCGTTGCGCAATCAACACAATGAAGGGGGGGCTCCACCCCCCCTCTAACCCCCTGGTTCACTACGTGGGCTAGTCGTGGAAAGAATATAACAAAACCCAACAAGACTAGTATATGAAAAGGATGAAGGAATGCAATTGGTCAAGTTGAAGGCTCATTGTGAAATATATATACCTAGATGATTGTGTGAAAAATTAGGAATGCATGTTTAAAAGTAACCATTGGGAAGGCTTCATGTAATCCTAGAAGAAAGGTTAGTCACATACATAGTGAATCTTTCATTTGATTATATCTAAGTAGATGAATTTGACTTACTCTAGATTGGATAGAATGTTAAGAATTTCTCACTATAATATATTTACTAATGATCAACATCAAGTACAATCTCTAAAGCAACTTGGTAATCAAGTTTGATGCTTGGGCACCCTGATGCATGAAGGAATATTCATGTGGTGATGGATCTTGAAGATGTTGATGAGGAGAATGCAGTCATGATGAGGTAAGTCTAATGTTATAATTATTGTTGGTTATCTTGTTAACATATTGTTTTTCTACCTAGAAGGATGTTGCAAATGTACATAATGATAGTTGAGGAAGGTTTGATGGTATGAAAAATGTTGAGGGAAAGATCAACATGTGGTACTTGGAAACTATGAAGAAAATATGTACTCATGTTGAGATTGGAAGGTATCAATGTGAGAAGATAACCTGAAGGTCAAAGTCCATACTACAAGAAGGAAGTTCACTTTCACAAGGAAGTTATGATCAACTAATGTACCTGAAACTCTGAGCACACTCCACTTATATCTTAAGCATACAAATCAATCCAATCCACTTCTAAAATGCCGAATACCAAAATAGAAATTCTGTTTCAACTCAAACATAGGAACTGGATTCCTTTCTTGTTTCATATAGGGCACAGCCATATATTTATTTTATATCATATATCAGATAACAACCACTGGTTTTAAACAAAGCAAAAAAACATTTCCGTCCATTTTGTATTTGAAAATGCAGGTCCTTATTCGCAGATATGATTATCTGAATAAAAGAACAACTTAAAACAATGTTTTAAAACAACTTCAGACATATAAAGGTTTCAGTATGTAATCATAAAAAAAATATATCACTATCTATCGATCAACTAGCCAATTCAAGGCTATAACACACAATTACAAAATGCGCCTTTAATCTGTAGAATTCCTTCTACATTTCATCGAGAATGCAGACCATAGATTACTGTTTTTAAAAACATATGACAGTGAAATGTTTTTTAAAAAAAACGTTGCCGGTCTCTCCCTATTCCCATTTGACCGCAATTTTTTCAATTGAATACATATACCAACCATATTTCAGTTGGATTTTTATTTTTCACACCCATATTCGCCTTTTTTCCCAGCTCATTAATACAGGTTCGATATATGTGTATATCGATTGATCGATATTCCGGTCCAACACAACTATATTTGCCACAATCGGCGGTCAAAACAAATATATAACATATAGATATATATATATATAACAATTTATCATATTTCATGCGATCTGAACCAAGATTGCCCACGAGGAATTGGCGTTGATACGCTCCAAGGTATTAACTGTCAGAGATCTTCAGTTTACAAATAATTTCCACCAGAATCTTCCCTTCTTTAACTCCTATTATAATAGTTACCGAATATGTCTGGTGGTAAGGATTTGTTTCGATGCTGTTGTGGATTCCACGGTGCCAAGGCGAGATTTATGGACCCAACTGCATACATGATAAAAATAACTTCTACTACGTACAGTCCAATTAAAACTCACACGAACTTCTCACTCTCTGAACTATCGCTCCATGGCCAGTTCTTCTACGCAGAATCCCCTCGCTGGTTACAATTTCTCTATATATTTTCCACTAATTACTCTAACAAATAGATAAGGTAATCTTCCATAAATTAATTCTAACAGAAATATTTTGATGCGCCTAACAAATCTTATCACTAAATGGAGCGATTTCACTTATTATAATAACAAACTGATTATGAAATCGACTCTCATAGTAATACTAAAATCAACAGTAAATGAAATTCACTTTGTCAAGCCACAACATGTGGACAATTTTCCACATTGCTGGCCAGTTCCGATGCTCCTGCATCAGACTCCCGGGGAAGAAAACTGATCTTGTAGTTGTTTGGAGTTGATCCCCATTCTCTGTAGCTCTGCTGACGTCCTCTACTGGTTCCTCTTTCCACTTGGTCAAATACTGATAATGAGTCTGACTCCTGGTTCGCTTTAGCGCTTTCTTTTTCCTTTTTCCTGCTTTGGGCTTTCGTCTGTTATGGCGTCTCTTTGTGGTTCTTCTTCTGGCTTTTAGTATAGGTACCATTCTGCAATACATGACTAAATCACCTATTTGGAATTCCTTTTTCCGCCTCCTCATATCTTCTCGTTGCTTGTCTTTGCTACTGCATTCCTGCCATCTGCTTTTGACATCTCCCTCAAATATGCTTCTAGGAGTTAGCCAATTCACATCTACTTGGATTTTCTTTGGATCCAATTTCAGCTCTTCTTTAGAGACTGCATATTCCTTCAAATCTACATTCTTCACCCTGATGGTGATTTTATATAAGGCTCGATAATTTGGATTCATGCGCCACTCAACTTCTTTCTTTGGACTAAGTTCTATTGGCACAGCACATGGATTAAGGCTTCCACTGATTAGCCATTTATCCATCAACTCTTTCACTTGTGTTCCAGCTTCGACATTTTCCTGCATTACCCTGTAGGCTACTTTATTCGACAGACTGACTCCCGATATTAGATCATTATGTTCACTAATACCCTTGATGGGTAACAACTCATCCACAACAATATCAGCACAATCATTCAAGAAATTCTGAATTTCTTCAGGTAAATCTTCTAAATTTGTAGAAGTTAAAATTACCTTGGGTTTGCCAACACTAGCAAGATGCATCTCCTTACCCTTCTCATCTTCCTGCAACAGGATCTTCTCATTCATCAATGTAACACTGTTTCCAGCTGCTTCTTTATCAGTTTCAGCTTTCAACGGTAGTAGTGTATGCTTATTCCCATCTTTTTCCAAAGTATAAGTATTTCTTCTGCCATCATGTATGGCATTTCGGTCAAACTGCCAGGGCCTTCCAAGCAATATGTGACATACATCCATCGGCATTATATCACATAAAATAACATCCTGATAAGTACCAATCTGAAAGTCAACTTTACATTGTTCAGTTACAAAAATTTGATGGCCTTTCTGGAGCCACGATACTTTATAAGGAGTGGGGTGTACTGTCCTTTCCAACTTCAACTTATCCACCATCTCTGTAGAAACAAGATTGTCAGTACTACCGCTATCAATTACCAATTTGCAACACTTACCCTTGGACTTGCATACAGTTCTGAATAAAGTCCTTCTTTGAACTGGTTCTTTGGCTTCCTTAGCTTCTTCCAGTAATACCCTCTTCAGTAACAGGGATTCTCCGACTTCTGGTGGTTCCTCTTTAACTTCAGGTTGAGGAATCTCCTCTTTAACTTCAACAACATTCACGTTGCGCTGGTTTGCTAATCTCTGATGAGGACAATCCCATTGTACATGTCCCCATTCACCACATGCAAAGCACCGAACATCTCTTCCTCGACCTCTGCCTCTAGGCACGAACCTTCCGTGGCTAGAATCTCCTTTTTGTGGTGTTCTATTGATCGCACTCCCTACCTCATTCTGAGAGTGTTGAACTTTGGATTTGAATGTCCCTCCTTCTTTTGCCGGATTCTTACCTCTGTTTCTCTAGTTTTGTTTGCACAAGAGTTTTTCCTCTGCCTTCAAGGCTCCTTGATAGGCATCCTCAATAGTTTTCAAACTTAACAAGCTAATATCATCTTGGATATCATACCTTAGACCATTAATATACCTGGCTACTTTCTCTAAATCATCTTCTACATGCCCTGTTCTGATATTTAACGTGTAAAATTCTTCAGTATATTCTTTAATAGACATTCCTTTTTGCTTCAGATTTTGCATCTGCTTAAAAAGATTCAAATGATAGTCTTTAGGAAAAAACTTGGCTTTCAGTTTGCTTACCATTTTATCCCATTGCTTGATCTTAGATTTCCCCTTTCTCGTTCTTGATGTCTGTAACTCGTCCCACCAGATGGCTGCATGGCCCTTCAGTCTAGTGACTGCAAACTTCACCTTCTTATTCTCCTCAACCTCTTCATAATCAAAATACTGATCTATGGATCTGATCCAATCCATGAGCTCCTCTGCATTCAAACTCCCTTCATACATAGGAATTTATATCTTGGGTTTGCTTCCAACTTTTGCCAGCATCTCGAGGACTTTGGCAGCTTCATTTTCTTCTCCTGCTTTCGCTTCTTCCTCAGATTCTTCTGAAGAACTTGCAACTCCCTCATCAGGCGCTCTTCTCTGGGTTGTTTCCATTGTCTCCATGCATTCACGCAGTCTTCGCACTTCTTCTATCAGGACTGCATTTGGTTCTGATCTCCCTCGACCAATTCCTCTCCTTGGCAGCATCTTTGCTGCAAACACCTACTAGTTTTGCTCTGATACCAAAAATAATGTACTTGAAACTCTGAGCACACTCCACTTGTATCTTAAGCATACAAATCAATCCAATCCACTTCTAAAATGCCGAATACAAAAATAGAAATTCTGTTTCAACTCAAACATAGGAACTGGATTCCTTTCTTGTTTCATATAGGGCGCATCCATATATTTATTTTATATCATATATCAGATAACAACCACTGGTTTTAAACAAAGCAAAAAAACATTTCCATCCATTTTATATTTGAAAACGCAGGTCCTTATTCGCAGATATGATTATCTGAATAAAAGAACAACTTAAAACGTTGTTTTAAAACAACTTCAGGCATATAAACGTTTCAGTATATAATCATAAAAAAAAAAATCACTATCTATCGACCGACTAGCCAATTCAAGGCTATAACACACAATTACAAAATGCACCTTTAATCTGTATAATTCCTTCTACATTTCATCGAGAATGCAGACCATAGATTACTGTTTTTAAAAACATATGACAGTGAAATGTTTTAAAAGAAAAACGTTGCCGGTCTCTCCCTATTCCCCTTTGACCGCAATTGTTTCAATTGAATACATATACCAACCATATTTTAGTTGGATTTTTATTTTTCACACCCATATTTGCCTTTTTCCCCAACTCATTAATACAGGTTCGATATATGTGTATATCGATTGACCGATATTCCGGTCCAACACAACTATATTTGCCACAATCGGCGATCAAAACAAATATATAACATATATATATAACAATTTATCGGATTTCATGCGATCTAAACCAAGATTGCCCACGAGGAATTGGCGTTGATACGCTCCAAGGTATTAACTGTCATAGATCTTCAGTTTACAAATAATTGCCACCAGAATCGCCCCTTCTTTAACTCATGTTATAATAGTTACCGAATACGTCTGGTGGTAAGGATTTGTTTCGATGCTGTTGTGGATTCCACGGTTCCAAGGCGAGATTTATGGACCCAATTGCATACATGATAAAAATAACTTCTACTACGTACAGTCCAATTAAAACTCACACGAACTTCTCACTCTTTGAACTATCGCTCCATGGCCAGTTCTTCTACGCATAATCCCCTCGCTGGTTACAATTTCTCTATATATTTTCCACTAATTACTCTAACAAATAGATAAGGTAATCTTCCATAAATTAATTCTAACAGAAATATTTTGGTGCGCCTAACAAATCTTATCACTAAATGGAGGGATTTCACTTATTATGATAACAAACTGATTATGAAATCGACTCTCATAGTAATACTAAAATCAACAGTAAATGAAATTCACTTTGTCAAACCACAACATGTGGACAATTTTCCACATTGCTGGCCAGTTCCGATGCTCCTGCATCATCAGCTTAAATATTTGGGAAGGCTCAATAGAATTCCTTCATTAAAGACAACACGAAAGTGATGTGCAAGATGGATGACCTGGAACCTACCATAATATTGAAGAATGTGCCTCTGTGACACCTCGAAAGAAATCATGCTCGATATGATGAGATGTGAAGAAAAGAGGGAGCTAGACAACTATGAAGAATTGACAATTGATACTCTTATGAAGACAAGCTAGAAAGCCTATGGATATGACTTCTCAATGAGAAAGGAAGTCGAGAATTTCCTATAGATTTAAGAGGGAGTGAAGAAGTCTCCTTGTATAGAAGTAAGTATCTATTCTCAAGTTACAAATAGGGGTATCCTCTTTGGTTGAGAGGGAGTGATGTTGGATATAACATGTACTTCTTTGCTTCATGTGTCAAGCACTTGACTAGGACTAATAGCCATAAGTCTAAGTGAAGGCCTTGGAGAGAGAATGGTAGAGGATTGGTTAAGCATTTGTGGTTTCCTTAAGGATAGAACATCCAAGAAAGGAAAGAAGCCAACACTCTTTGAGGATGTGACATGTATCCAAGATAAGAGTGAGCGTAGATGACCAATATTCTTTGAGTATTTAGGGTCAAGAATCCAAGATAGGAATTGTCCTAAAAGGACATTCCTTATGAACATATGGATGGTGTATGTACCTTGTATAGGTAGTGCAGTATCACATGTAAAGTTGTCCATCATAATGCTCTTGAATGAAGTAGAGCTTGTCTATTTAGGCCTCAAAGACAATGTTGGTTGATCATAATGTTGATTCTTACAGATATCTTATCAATCTGACTCTTCTTATGAGAAATTTTCAAAGGGAGTATCCTCCTTGTATAGGTTGGACAATTATGAATACCTCACTAGTTATGAGGGAGTGTTGAAGAATGTAACTACTTATGGTCTTCATAATTGGCATTTGAATCATGTCTTGATGTAATTCCTATATATTTATCAAAAGAAGATAGAAAAATGTAAGAGAAAATTTATTTATGGAGCATGGGGTTCATGCTTATGTCTTTGGTCTCTAGGTCAAGTATCCATTGAATGCTTCTAGGATTTTGTCATGAGTCATGGTTATTGTAATATTGTAAAATACCCACTTGGACACTTTTATCAAAGGAGAAAACATTTGTATTGTATTTGGAAGTGTCCAGAAGGGCTCCCTAGACCAAATTGGCCAACTAGGAAGATGTCGACTTAAAGAGGGTTATTCAAGCCTCTTGGAAAGATATAAAAGGATGGAACCTCAACCTCATTAGACACACATGAAGCACATACATCATGGATCTGATCTTTGACTAGTAAAATAAGTGTGAAGCTCTCAAGAGGCTAGAAAATCCTAGCGAAGCGAGGAAGCAAGTCTTGAAGGATTCAGAAATTTGATTTTTTGTCATCTACAACTCACACATGTGAGGAGTCTAAGTTTCTAGGCTTACCTTAGGATTAGAGTTTCAAGAAGGTGTTGTGGCTTGTATTAGAGGTTAAAAGGGCTAGAAGAACCTAGTTCATGGAAGAATTTTGTCTCGTTCTCCTTATGGTATTGTCTGGTTGACTCGGTCTTGATGGGAACCGTTGTTTGGTATTTGGTCTTGAAAGTCTCCTTTCAATTGATTTTATTTGAAGAGAGGTTCTTGCGGATTTCCGCTTGGAGAGTTTTTTCCCTGGCTTGGAGCCTATATCTTGTGTTCATGTAATCTTTACTTTTTTGGCATTTATTTGATCTCTTCGATCTGAAGCTAAGCTTATCAATATTCTGACACTTTGATTTTTTGGCAAATTTTGAGCTCTTGATCACTCTTCCCCACTAAAAAACTTTTGGTCTCCAAAATTTTACTTTCAATTGTTCAGCATTTTGTCTGCACCGCAAGTGTCCTACATGTCATCCTTCTTTCTCCTTCACCTTTGTTCTTTGGAGCCATAAGCAATGAGCCGACACTTGTCCATGTCACTATGGCCATCCACAACAACATCCTTGCCAAGAAGAATTCCAAGAAGATGAGAACCTTGGAATTGCTTATCTCAAAATCATTATCAAGGATAAGATCCTAAAAGACTTTTCCAAATGAACCCAAACAAGATTCACATAGTGAATACTTGTATAAATTGAGTGCTACACACATTTGGAACATACTAAATGTGTTACAACTACTCATACAACAATTTTAAAATGCCCTATTTTTTTTAAAATGGAATAAACTTGACTCCCAAATTTTCCATTCAAATTGACTATCAACAAGCCAAACTAGCATTATAATTGCTTAAAGAAAACACTATTGCATATAAGTGATTTATTTATGAACATCACTTTTACAAATTACCCAACTATGGGGATATGCAACTAGTGCAAAACAGAAATTTACAAACTTCAGTTGGACAAATAGTCTGCCCATTTCTTACCCAACCAGGTAAATGAACCCTCTATTTGAACTTTCTCTTCTTCTGAAGCTGCTTTAGGGATGGTCACATCTTGTGCCACTTTTTCTTTTGTCACTTCCTCTTCTGGTGCCTGCATGATTTTCTTGCCCTTACTAGGATGAAGTTGTGGAAACAATTTCCAACACTTCTTGACCCAATGCCCACTAATATTGCAGTGAATACAGAAGTTCTTTTGAGCTCCTCTCGACTCACATGCCTTTAACCTTGGATGAGATTTTATCCTTTCGGTCTCAATTCCAGTAGACATAAACATCTTCCTGATGATTTATTTCCTTTTATCCTACTTATCTACACAATGATTAGATGAAAGGCAATAGGTGCATGGAAACATTTTCCTCAACATGTTATTTAAATCTACATTTTTTTTTCCATCATGAACAACATTCGAATTAACATAACGGTTATACCTCTGTTTGTTGTCCTTTGGCTTATGTTGCATGCGTGAGGAACTTGTGTGGCAAGAAGAACTCGACTTTCCTTCTTATTCATCTTTTACATCTCTCTTTGGGGACGTTCTGCACTGTAAGTCCTCCTTATGCTTGAGGAACCAAGCAGGAACCATTTCTAGATGCAACTCCCAACATCTTTCCTCCTCATGTCCTTTCTTACGATAAAAGGAACACGATATCCATGAATTGTCGCTAGAAGACCACTCTTCTTTTGCAACATAGCCTAAGACTTCATATTTAGGCCTCTCCTTGGCTGCAATTGGATTTATAATTCCTTTCTGGTTTATGCTAAGGCCTCCTCCCTTGTAACCCACCTTGGTCAAGAGCTTGGATCTAATTCCTTTACTATGTTTTTCAAAGGCTCCAAATGAATTTACGTCAATACTTTCACATAAGGAAGAAGCATGTAAATTCTTACCATTTGCTTCATCTTTCGATTAACACATGAAGATGTTTTCAATTTATGTTTTGATTCAATATGTGTCCTCTTGGACTCTTCGGCTCTCCTCTTTCAGCTCCTCGGATTTGGGTGCTGATAGAACCTCATCTTCCACATCATGTGGACAAAAGGTATTAATTTGTCCATGTACCTTCTCAGAAGGACTTTCTACACTAGCATCTTGCATAATAGTTGTAGAAAAATATGAAGATTGGGGAGAAGATGGTGGCTTATCACCATTATTGCTACCTCCTTCCCTTAGAAAACATTCTCCTCTTGGAGGTCTAGAGCTTTCACCTTGCAATTTGGTATTCCTCTCTTCATAAAGGACTTCCACCATTTCTGCCATCTATAAGAAATTCTTTCTAAAAGACTTCACATCCTCTGAAATTCTTGTTGGCTCTCCTCCTTGGGACATGCTTTTCTTGAATCTTCTACTATAATTTGAGGTAGAACTTGGTGGTAGATATTCTAACAATCTTTCTCTCCTTTCCAAAACGTTGTCCTCAATGAGCTTCAAAATTCATTCACTTGCAAACAACAGTCAATTTCTCCAAACACAAAGAAAACCATAGCTCTGATACCAACCTGATCTGAATCGGGAGAGATTAGTAATGATGTGCTAATTCCCCTCATCATAATATAAAAATGTGCTTGAGGTTTGACTCCAAAATAGCAAGTAAAAGCATGAATTTTATGTGTTTTTACTTAAGTTATTTTCATGAAGAAAACTTAAAACATGAAACTAAAACACTGAGAGGAGGGATGTATCAAACAATAATACGCTAGCCATTGATAAAGGAGTTCACCCCTCCTGGGCTACATCTCTTTGGATCATCTCTAAAGTCATGACCCCTTCTCAGTATGCTCAATATCAAGAAAATAAGAGTACATAAGCTGTTGAAATGGAATGGATAGTTTCTCCTTCAAATAAACAACTTCCTACAAAATTTCTCGCTCCATACATATGTTAACCTACAATCAAACATGTAAATCTTCAACAAACACAGGCATCTTACACCAAGACCCCATACTCCAACTTCCAAGAACATAAACAATACTACAATCCACTTGAAGTACTTAAACAATTCTCTTTCTCCATACACATATAGAGCAAAGAAGAAATAAAGCTACAACACTGCTGCAATGGCTACTGCATAAAACATATGGAGGCTGCAAGACCCCTGCAAGGTCATCTCCATCTTGGAACTCCTCGATAAACTGAATCAACACTCTGGTTTACCAGGGCACCCATAGGCTTCACTTTACAAAAAGCCTATCCATAATTGCTCCTTTGATCCTAAAACCTATTTCAATCAGTTCAGAATGCCCAAAAATGGCTATCTAGCCTCTTTTTGCATCCTATTTTTTTGAAAATTGCCTTAGTTATGACTTTTGTCAGTCTTTCCATAGTTTTCTCCTCCAAATCTGGCTTACTACTAGTTAAATTAATTATACGTAGTTAAAATTAGAAGTTCCACTGAAATAAGCGGTCCTGCCATATTTCCCTCCTATCTCACGGTTAAGACTCGATTGGTCACGTTCGGAGTGGTGGTTCGGCAGTTAAGGCTAAGGTTCTACAGCCTTGTCGGATATCGCAATCGCTATCGGGTATCAACGGAGAGACGAACATCAACACTCCTTTAGAAAATGTGATCGCCGATCTAGCAGACCCGACGAGTTATAAACTACAACTTTGAAACATATCACATCTGGGACTTATCGCTTATCGCAATCGGTGGATAACCTCAAGCCCAAACTATTGGGTTGTGTTATATTCTTTCCACGACTAGCCCATGTAGTTAACCAGGGGGTTAGAGCGGGGGTGGAGTCCCCCCTTTGTTGTGCCGATTGCGTAGTGGGGGAGTCACAAGGGGTTTGAGGGGTGTAGGTAGCCCCCCTCTATGGGGTCCATGGCAGCACCCTGGAAAATTTTGTTTTTGGACCTTATATTAGGTTCGGTGGACCTAAATATGGTTTTGTGCATGATTTTTGCACATGGTTTTGGACGCGATGGTTTTCGGTCCATGGTTTTGGACGCGATGGTTTTCAGTCCATATTATTGGATGCTTCGGCATGTATAAATATGTATTGTAACATTGAAATAAATAATGAAAAATCAAGCTATTAGTCCCAGTTTTTGGATCCAGGGGAAAATCTCTGTGTACATGTGTTTTATGTGTTATGCTCTCGCATTGTTTATTTTTTGTGTTTTAGAATTCGTATGCAGGTAATTTCTATACGGGGTTAAAACCTACATTTGGTATTAGAGTTGTTTTGACTTCAAAGGGATGCCTTTGTCACTGAGGCATTTCAATCAGACCTGTGGTAGACCTTGTTCAGTGGGAGATCTGCAGGATCAATTCTAATGGTGAAAAATGATGGCAATCAGTGGAAAGATAGAGATAGAGAAATTTAATGGTCAAAGTTTTGAGTTATGGAAACTCAAGATGGAGGATCAGTTGGTGGATAAAGATCAGTGGGTCACGGTAGATCTAGGTACTAAAGCAATGAGAGTGTACGATGAAGAATGGAAGAAGTTGGATCAGAAGGCTAAGAGAACAATACAATTGTGTGTCTCAGATTCAGTATTGATGAATGTATCAGGGGAAGCTACGACGAAGGCTTTGTGGGACAAGTTAGGGACTTTGTACCAATCTAAGACTCTGGTGAATAAACTGTTCCTATGGAAAAAGCTGTATAACCTAAGGATGAAAGATAGAGACTCAGTGAGAGAACATCTGAATGCAATTAATATTGTGGTAAGTCAGTTATTATCTCTTGATATTAAAATTTTAGATGAAGATGAGTGCATCAGTTTGTTGTGTTCTCTACCAGATTTTTAGGATAGTCTAGTTATTACAATAGGTAGCAATGCAACTGCCTTGCAGTTTGATGAAATAGTCTCATCCTTGCTGATGGAGGAGATGAGATGGAAAAATATAGAGAGCCAGAGTGGTGATGCCTTGTCTGTACGAGGACAATCCCAGAACAGAAACAAAATAAGTCATCGAGTGGGAGATCTAAATCTAGAGGAAGATCTAAATCTCTAGGAAAACCTATAAAGGTGGTGTGTTGGAAATGCAGAAAGGAAGGGCACTACAAAAGGGATTGTAAATCTAAATCTCCTGACAAAAGAAAAGGATCTGATGATGCTCCTTTTGCAGAGGCGAAAACCACCTTAGATGTAGGTGGGGACGTGTACTTGGCTTCTTCAAGTACACATGTAGATCATGAGGCATGGTTGACTGACTCAGGTGCATCCTTTCACTTCACTCCCCATAGAGAGTGGTTCTATGAGTATGGGAAATATGATGGTGGTGATGTCTTCTTGGGGGATGACAGGAAGGCTAGAATCATTGGTTGTGGAAAAGTAAAGTTGAATTTGCAAGGTGGAAGGGTTAGAACACTTCCGAGTGTTCTTCATATTCTTGCATTGGCCAGAAATCTGATTTCTGTAAGCAAGCTAGATGATGCAGGTGTAAAAACATTGTTTGAGAAGGATACCTACAAAATGGTTTGGGGAGCACTGGTATTGATGTAGGGATTTCGGATTGGAACTCTGTACAAGCTACAAGGTAGCACTATTATTGATGGGTGCAACAATTCTGTGGTGCCTGAAAGTGGAGCAAAAAATCTAGTGGTCTCTAGAGAGAAGACCATGATGTAGCATCAAAGGCTTGGACATATTGGAGAGAAGCGCCTTCGAATACTTCACGGTAAAGGTATGGTAGAAGGCATGAGTAATAGCTCTTTGGATTTTGATTTCTGTGAAAATTGTGTATATGGGAAGCAAAATTGGGTGATTTTCCCCTTTAGTGGTAAGAGGGTGAAACATATATTAGAACTTGTGCACAGTGATGTGTTTAGACCTATGTGATGCCTACTTAATCTTATCATGAAAATTTTACTAGGGTTTAAATCACTTTAAAATATTGACTTATAACTATCAAAAAATATTGGTACATACCTACATTGGTGAAACTTTAAATCTAGTGCTGATATAAATTTTGTTATTATCCCCAATTTACCTCCCCAAATTTTTAAATTTTTAGAAGACATAGTCCTCTCCAATTAATTACCAAATTATATATATTCATACCTCATTCCCAAAATTTCCTCTCATATTTACTTGGGAGAAGACATAGTCCTCTCCAATTAATTACCAAATTATATATATTCATACCTCATTCCCAAAATGTCCTCTCATATTTACTTGGGAGAAGACATGGTCCTCTCCAATTAATTACCAATTTATATATTCAGCTCTCATTCTCAAAATGTCCTCTCAGATTTACTTGGGAGAAGACATGGTCCTCTCCAATTAATTACCGATTTATATATTCATCTCTCATCCCCAAAGTGTCTGCTCATATTTACTTGGGAGAAGACATGGTCCTCTCCAATTAATTACCAATTTATATATTCATCTCTCATCCCCAAAATATTTACTTGGCAGAAGACATGGTCCTCTCTAATTAATTACCCAATTTTATATTTATATCAAATCCCCAAATGTCCTCTCATGTTTACTTGGGAGAAGAGAAGTCAAATGTAAGGATGAGGGAGAAGTTATGACATTAATGAGAGGTGGTTGAGGTGGAGAAGAGAAGGGGGCATAAAAGGGGAAGGATGAGGGGAGGAGGGGGGAATCATTGGTCTTGCTTTTGTTTTGGTTTGGTGGTGGTTTTTGAGGAATTGTTTTGGAGGAAGGTGGAGAAGGGAGTAGGGAGTAGGGAGAGAAGGAGAATATTGTTTATCTTGTACACACACTACATCTAGTTGGACTTGGGCTCAAAGGGCTAGGGAACTTGTGGAGGTTTCCTGGGCTAGGAATTACTTCCTAGTTGGTTGGGAGGTAAATCCGGTCAGTAGTCAAGAGGAGCATCCCATCAAGATCAGGAGACCAGGGGTATCTCAACCAGGCTATCGGAACAGGTATTCCTATATTTATAGATTACTCATGTAAGTAATTGAAATTAAATGCTCACTATTTAATTGTAGGGAATATGTTTTAATCAATGGTAAATTATCATAATTTGAATGGTTAAGGTGCAAATCAATTATTGCCCATTTTATTGTATTTGTATTAGAGAATTTAGTTCTAGTAGAGGACCCTAGGAAGGAGTCTTACATGTGGTATCAGATCCTAGGTTCAAAATCTAGACCTTGAAGCCTACCTCCTTTAAAAAAATAAAAAATAAAAAATTACATCATTTGGTTATAAGAAACTCATCACACTCACATTCATCTTTATCATATTCTCCTCCCCTCATCCTTCCAAAGCTACATGCTCTTCTTCACATGGCATCTTCATACATACAGCTATGAAAGGAGATGGCATTCTTGTCTATTGGTAGCAGTAAAGCTTTCAATGGCATCCCTCTATCTTGCAGCCATATGTTATGTTGTATACTTTTTTTATGGTGCTTGTACGCTTACATTTTGTATATTTACATTTTGTGTTTTTTTTTTCCAAGATGGCATAGGTACTTCCTTGAGGTACTTAACATGATCCATCTTTAGTCTCATTTATTACTTATTGGTCTTTGATGGACATTAATGTAAAACCTTTCGTCCCTTCCTGCAAGCAGAATCTCTCCCTGGAGTTGACTTCAATTTCTTCTCTGTTGCAGAAAGTAGCAACAAAGTTGTATACACGATAGATCATATTATTGACCCCTTGTCAACAGTCCAATTACCTTCTCCCTATCTATATTTCTATCGTTTGAGATCTTTAATTATAGGATAACAAGGTTATCAGGCCTAGTTTTTGGCGTTACTTAGGTCTGCCAATAGCATTCAGCCAATTTTTTTCATGTATGTGTGGTACAACTCTCAGGAGTTTTGCTTTGACCATTGAATAACCGGAAATAACAACTACCGTAACTACTTAATCAAACTAAGTTCATAATTTTATAGAATTGCATTCATAATTTAAATTCATTATTTTTCCTATTGAAGTTAGTGACAAATTCAGCTTGCTGTTCACAACTTTTACCCAAAATCTGTTCCTTATCGCATCCAATTTATTGGATCTTTAATATTCTATGAGATTTTAAATGATATAATGCAGACCACCTCTCACTATTTGTACATTAGATAACACAATGGAGTGCTTCCCACATGTAGAAGGTCCATCCTAGATTATTTTCATATTTTGCTTAGCAATTTGTCTCTTACAATCCCAAAGCGTAATTTGATATTTGCTTGGTTTCGCTTAGTATGTTTCCTTAACATTATCTCACTTATATCCAGATTTTGTGAATTAAAGCTTGAATCAATAAATTACCAGAAACCAAACTCAGTAAGAGCCAACGTTTTTTTTTTTGACACACAAAAAAAAATGAGATTTACCAAGGTGTATCAAATTGCTTGAGACTAGAAAATTTGAAACTATCGAGACAAGTGGACTCGCATAGAAACCTACCTGATCCAATGTTGGCCTTTGAGAAAACCAGTTTCACTATGTGAAAAATAGATGGGAATTTCATTCAAAACAAGAAATCGCATCATCTGTTTTTCAATCTATTTGTATGTTTCATTTCCATAAATTCCTATACGTTTTGGTTAATCTATTGCTGCATCCCATAAAAAAGAAATGTATTCAAAGGATGGCATTGTTCCATAGTTGGGGACTCTGACGATGATGGTTGTTGATTTGGGGAGATATATGCATCTTTGAACACTCCTATAACACAAATCATTTATAGTGTATTACATTTCATTTTCTTCTTCTTTTGCCATCTTAAAAAAAAAGGGATGTAGTAACTATGTACCAGTTCCAAACCTATCCTCAAACCAGGATGATTTCTTGTCACTGTATGTGCCATTTTTCTTAATTGAAGAAGTGTGCCTTCTAGGAGATGCTTCAAGACCCCCAGCATCAAAACCCTTGACCTCAAGTTTGCATTAATATCTACTCTAGAAAGAACATTACCACTTCTGAAATTCTTGACTTTTCGTGGGCTTAAGGAGCGTAACTTTGTTATTTCGTGGGCTTGAGTTCTTATGGAGTTCCTCCTGAACTTTCTATTAGCAGGAGACGATGCAGATGATTGACCTGAAGATCTCTGATGTGTCTCATTATATCCCTGGGAAGATGAGCTCACATACTCATTTACAGCTAAATACTGATCTTCACTAGTCTTCAAACCCGAAACTTTATGTGGACTCTCAAGTGATGAAGGTATGGCCATGTCAAAAAGAGGATTGTATGACATGACCAGAGGAAGGGAATATTCACTGTTACATTTTGAAGACAGTGGTGTCAGAAGTCTCTTCAGCTCTGAAACCTTCTCTTCCATAGCAACCATATTATTCTTAAGTCTCATGATTGTAGCATTCGTTTTCTTGTAGATATCTTCTGAAATAGCTAATCTCTTGAAACTTGTATCCTTTGACTTCTGGGTCAAAGTTATTTCCCTTATGGTAGAATATTTCTTTTTATTTTCCTTCCTCGAACAAAAATTCACCTTCCCTTCCATAGCAACTATATCATCCTTAAGACCCATGGTCATGGCATTCTTTTTCTTGCAGATGTCTTCCGGAATAGCTAGTCTCTTATCACTTGCATCCTATGACTTCTGAATTGCCAAAGCTATTTCCTTAATGGTAGCATCTTTCTGCTTACATTCCTTCCTTAAATAGGCAATTTCCTCTTCTTTTTCTGCAAAATTCAACTTATTCTCGATACCCTGCTTGACAGCCTTAGGTAGCTTTTCTTTTGCATCTTTTCTATTTTTCTCACATAATTTGAGATTCTCCTTTAGGCTTGCCAACTGCAACTCCAGGTTAGCTACTTTTGCTAATGCAATTTCTAGTTTGTCCAGTGGCTTTTCGATGACCAGTTCCTAATCACCATTAGGTCGAGAATTTTCTGCATCAAGAGGTGTAGTTATCTTATCCACGCTCCTTTTCATTGCAGCTCCTATGGCAGAAGGTACATCAACTTTAGCTAAATGCCAACTATTATGATCTGAATATGATGTAGCAAAGGATGACCAGTCTGAGAAATCTGATAATGGACGTTCCTCTTGTTCTCTAATAGTCAGGAGCATCTTAGTAGATGCATCTTCCTCAGTTTCATCTTGTCATGAAGCCTTTCCATAAAGACATGTATATATCCAACAACCATATTTTAATGATCATAAACACTTTATAAATTTACCACATGTAACGTCAATGAGTTGGTGTAAAGAGTCATCTGATGATGTCTGGGCATGTCAGATACTTATATTATATGCAAATACCTTTATTCAAGATCTGCATATCTTTTGTAAAAATGCTAATAAGAAATGATATAATAATGTTTTATGGATTTATTTATTAAGTATTTTGTACAAATTATGCTAATAAGGAATGATATAATAATGTTTTACCGATTTATTTATTAAGTAGTGTTGTGGAACATATGTGGGATACATATCTGAATATTAACTATTTAAATCGATTATTGAGATGTCCAGATCTGGATGTCATATAAACTAGCAAGAAAAATATATATGGGATCTAGAAATCCCAAAGATTCAAACAAAACATGCATCGTTATGCCTAGAATCAGAATATGGTTTGAGTATCCAAGACCCAATGTACGAAACTAATACACTATCTTGTTTTTATGTGAAAAATAGAATTGAGTATCCAATATTTAGTCTTAAATCAAAATAAAGGACCTATGAATGTTCTAGATATTAGATGGAAAAAAAAAAAAAGTTTCAAATCTAGATATCCTTATTAGATGAATTTAAATAGACTCGTTTGGGAAAGTTTTGGATCTAGATGTAAAAAAAAAATGTCTATATATATATATATATATATATATATCTATATATATATATATATATATATATATATATATATATATATATATATATATAGGCTTATTCATAATTTTATTTATAATAATCTGTTTGTGAATTGATAGGATATTAATGATAATGAAGAAAAAACTCATTTTAAGTTTATAATAAATCCTAATCAACAAGTCTAGTAAACATATTCAAATTAAAAAAAAAACAAAAAACAAAACAAAACAAAACAAAACAAAACAGAAACAAAAACAAAAACAAAAACAAAAACAAAAAACAAAAAACAAAAAACAATTCGAAGTGGACTCATTGTTTTACCAAAAACTCTAAAATAATGAGGTTGGTGTTCAACTACAACAACTCCCTAGGAATAGGGATGTTCAATTCTTATTATAAAAAAATTTCAATGGTGTTTCATGTAATTTATTCCATGTTAAATATGGAATTGATATTTAGCATATATATATATATATATATATATATAACTATTTTATTCCAAATATATCATGCTTTAAGAGGGATCAAATCCTTGAAATGCAAACATTTTCTCAAATTGTATTGTTTAAAAAAAAATTGCACCTCCAAACATTTAATCCCTCTTGGTGCATGATATATTTAAAGTTAAGATGGATCTTGGTTGAAGCATTTTAATGGTGTGTCATATAATCCCTTCCATGCTAAACATTGTGAGCCGAGTAAGAATTGACCAGACCCTAAGAAGTGCTAATAAGTCTTACGTATCATACAGATATTTGAACAAATGGTGAGGACGTGAAGAAATCAAGGTCAAGGAGGGTCATCACAAGGACCTCCTACAAATAACCCATTGCCTTCACCGGAGTTGACTCTCATCTTGCAATCCTTAGAGGCAATTAATGAGACTTTAAAAGGGTGCCAAACAAATGAAGTGGAAGTGGAGCACCCTCCCTCGGGGTTAGGAAATATTGAGGGATCAAGAGACTCTGATAAAGGACCTTCAATCGAGGACATTACTACAGAGCTCCAGAATATTAAGCTTTCGGAGGTCGTACTAGCAAACGTGCAGAAGCCTGGTTAGAAGGAATGAGGAGGTGCTTCGCATTAAGGGATTACAATTCCAATTCAAAAGCTAAATAGAAATATTCCAACTCAGAGATAGTGCTCTAAATTGGTGGGGTAGCTTGGAGCATCAACTACACCTCACTCCAAACACAGTTACTTTGGAATTATTTGAGGAGAGATTCAGGAAAAAGTACCTGCCAACATATTATGAAGAACAATAGGTAGGAGCCTTCCATGCCCTGGTACAGGGAAATCATACCTGGAAAAGGTGAAGGCCATAATGGATTGGCCAGTACCAAAAAATGCACATGAAGTATGTAGTTTTATCGGGCTAGCAGGGTATTATCGCAAGTTTGTGGAAGGGTTTTCAAGGATTGCAAAACCCATCACCACATTATAGCGAAAGGGGGTCAGCTATGAATGGGCATATGAATGTGACACTGCATTCACAGAACTAAAGAGGTTACTAACTAGTGCACCAATCCTTCGAGTACCAGACATGGAAAAATGCTTCACTGTTTGCACCGATGCTTCGACACAAGGATTGGGTGCATTATTGACGCAAGAAGGTGGAGTAATAGCTTAAGTATCTAGAAAATTGAAGAAACATGAAGAGTTGTATGCTAGCCATGACTTAGAATTAGCAGCAATGATGTTTGCCTTGAAACTATGGAGACACTACCTCATTGGGAGAAGATTTGAGTTAATAATAGATCATCAAAGCCTAAATCATCTCTTCACTCAAAGGGATTTGAATGCTACACAAAGGTTGTGGAGCGAATTCATGAGTGAGTATGATTTGGAGATCTCATACATGAAGGGAAAGGAGAATGTGGTGGCGGATGCCCTAAGCATGAGACCATGAACCTTCTCCCTAGTATCATTAAAGGTAAATTTAATGGAACGTGTGTTGGAGAAATTCTTTGAAGATAGTTGGTATCTAAAGGTCATCTCAACACTCTAGAGTGGGAAGCAGATAGAACCAAAGTTTGAGGGATATGTCCTTGAACTAGATGGGCTATTGGGATTTCAAGGGAGAATGTACGTACCTAAGGAAGGTGGCATAAGAAGAACCATCCTCGAAGAGTCACATAGAGCACTCTATTGTGCACATCCTGGAGTAAAGAAGATGTATGCGGACACAAAGAAACTCTTCTTTTGGGCAGGCATGAAGCACGACATAGTCCAGTTTGTCGCCAAATGTCTTGAATGTCAACGAGTGAAGGTTGATCATCGCCATCCAGCAGGACTCCTACAACCACATGACATCCCTATATCTAAATGGGAGGTAATTTCCATGGATTTTGTTGTGGGTTTGCCACTCACTTCACAGAGGCACAATGCTATATTGGTTATAGTTGATAAATTGACCAAAAGTGCCCATTTCATTCTAGTAAGAGACACTTACAATGTTATTAATGTGGCATGAGTGTTTATACGTGAAGTTATTCGACTACACGGGTTACCCACAAAGACCATTTCTGATATAGACTCTCGATTTACATCTAGGTTTTGGACAAGTTTGCAATCAACACTAGGGACTCAGTTGAACCTGAGCACTGCATATCATCCGGAAACACATGGGCAGAGTGAAAGAGCAAATCAGGTTATGGAAGACATGCTTAGGATGTATGTCATGGATAATCAGACTCAGTGGGAAAGGTATTACCATTGGTAGAGTTTGCCTATAATAACAGTTACCACAGTTCAATCGGGATGCCTCTTTATCAAGCTCTATATGGAAGGCCATGTGGGATGTCGTTGAGTTGGGAAAAGTTGGAGGACTGAGTAATAGTTGGGCTAGAATTAGTTCAAGAAATGGAGGAACAGGTAAAGTAGATTCGACAAAGGTTAAAGGAAGCACAAGATAGACAAAAGAGTTATGCTGACTCACATAGGATTGATCGTAGTTATGAAGTTGGGGACCAAGTTTTTATTTGTATCTGACCCAACAAAAGCACCATTCGGTTTGGCAAGGGGACGAAGTTGCCACCTCGGTTCGTAGGACCTTTTAGGATCAAGGAGAAGATTAGACTGGTTGCCTATCGTCTTGTACTGCCACCCCATTTGCATAAAACTCATGATGTTTTTCATCTATCTATTTTACGACATTATGTTTCTGATGAATCTCACAAATTGGATTGGAGGGAATTGCAGGTCTCGGATAGGGGAACCATAGTGGTCAAACCATTACGCATATTGGACCGTAGGGTTCGACAGCTCAGACGTTGCATGGTGGACAAAGTTAATGTCCAGTGGGACAATTATAGCCCCAGATTTGCTAACTGGGAGGATGCAAAGACTATACATCGTGACTACCCCTCACTTTTTGAGCATCTGTGATGCCCATTTTGACATAGATAGCTAGCTATGTTGAGGCTCTATTTTACACTTCCATGTTATTTATTTATGAATGCTATGTAATATTGATGCATTTAGTTGGACATGTGAAACTACTTATATGAATCATTAGATGGATTTGGTATTGATGAAGGAAATGTTTGATGTATGGCCTAATGTATGACTTATTGGGTGATGAATTATCTAGTGCATGACTTATCAGAATTATTGTTGTTTCATGTATGGCTCAAATGGATATGATTTATTTAATGAATGACTTAGTGAAATTATGATTTATTTCCAGTATGAACTGCAAGATTGACACGTGGGTACTAGACTAAATAACATGATGTTTAAGACCACTTATATATATATATATATATATATATATATATATATATATATATATATATATATATATATATATATATTGTTGTTATATAAATGCATGAATAAGAGCTAACCCGCAGATTGGAAAGAACTATATGATAGCCAAGATCTACTCTACCATTGGGGGAAGGTCAAGACATCTCATGAGGAAAGGTATAATGTACATTGTTCTATTACATTTTGTATCTACTGGATATGCACTCTTATGACATGGGTAAAATATGAATGACAGGTGACAAGACTACCTGACTGGATTATTCGATGACAAGTATCCAACTAGCGTTATAGTGTGGTCCATATTAGGGCATTGACCCTAGTTGTGAGGAGGGGTGGAGGTATTTCCCACCATGTAACCTCCAAACCTGGAATCGTGGGAGGGCAGTGGTGGACATGCTCCCCTAGATGTGTGATGACGATTGCCAGTTGCCTGCTGGGGAAGTTAGGTCGATATAGTCGACACTTCCGCCATGTTGGTTTTATCAGTGGTTAGATTGGTATAGCCGATGCCACCATATATAGCAGCAGAGGATGGATAGGGTGGGAACGGAAGTAGGTCGGAAAGGATAGGAGGATATAGATCAATTGGAGACTCTTGATGGAACACAATGTCATTGTCTGACTTATCAAATTTTACTACTATAACTCTCTCTCTATTTTGATATGCCTTATTTCCAAACTGCTTCGAACTCCTTGTATCTTTCACACTCTAACTTCGGGACGAAGTTTTCTGAAGGAGGAGTGTATGTAACACCTACTTAATCTTATCATGAAAATTTTACTAGGGCTTAATTCACCTTAAAATATTGACTTATAAATATCAAGAAATATTGGTACATACCTACATTGGTGAAACTATAAATTTAGTATTGATATTAATTTTTTTATTATCCCCAATTTACCTCCCCAAATTTTTAAATTTTGAGAAGACATAGTCCTCTCCAATTAATTACCAAATTATATATATTCATACCTCATTCCCAAAATGTCCTCTCATATTTACTTGGGAGAAGACATAGTCCTCTCCAATTAATTACCAAATTATATATATTCATACCTCATTCCCAAAATGTCCTCTCATATTTACTTGGGAGAAGACATGGTCCTCTCCAATTAATTACCAATTTATATATTCATCTCTCATCACCAAAATGTCCTCTCAGATCTACTTGGGAGAAGACATGGTCCTCTCCAATTAATTACCAATTTATATATTCATCTCTCATCCCCAAAATGTCCTCTCAGATTTACTTGGGAGAAGACATGGTCCTCTCCAATTAATTACCAATTTATATATTCATATCTCATCCCCAAAATATTTACTTGGGAGAAGACATGGTCCTCTCCAATTAATTACCCAATTTTATATTCATATCACATCCCCAAATGTCCTCCCATGTTTACTTGGGAGAAGAGAAGTCAAATGTAAGGATGAGGGAGAAGTTATGACATTAATGAGAGGTGGTTTAGGTGGAGAAGAGAAGGGGGCATAAAAGGGTAAGGATGAGGGGAGGAGGGGGGATCCTTGGTCTTGATTTTGTTTTGGTTTGGTGGTGGGTTTTGAGGAATTGTTTTGGGAGGAAGGTGGAGAAGGGAGTAGGGAGAGAAGGAGAGTATTGTTTATCTTGGACACACACTACATCTGGTTGGACTTCGGCTTAGAAGGCTAGAGAACCTGTGGAGGCTTCATGGGCTGGGAATTACTTCCTAGTTGGCTGGGAGGTAAATCCAATCGGTAGTCAAGAGGAGCATCCCAACAGGATCAGGAGCTCAGGGGCATCTCAACCAAGCTATCGGAACAGGTATTCCTCTATTTATAGATTACTCATGTAAGTAATTGAAATAAAATGCTCAGTATTTAATTGTAAGGAGTAAATTTTAATCAATGGTAAATTATCATCATTTAAATGTTTAAGTTGCAAATAAATTATTGCCTATTTTATTGTATTTGTATTAGAGAATTTAGTTCTGGTAGAGGACCTTAGGAAGGAGTCTATCAACCTGTGAAGGTTCCATCATTGGGTAATTTTGTGTACTATGTATCATTTATAGATGAATTCTCAAAGAATACATGGATATATTTCCTTAAGAAGAAATATGAAGTCTTTGACAGGTTTAAAGAATTTAAGGCTTTGGTGAAAAACTAGATAGAGAAGAAGATAAGGTGTTTAGGACAGATAACGGTGGATAGTTTTGCAGCAAGGAGTTTGAAGAATTCTGTAAGAAGTGTGGTATAGCATAGCAGAAGACTACTCCATACACACCTGAGCAAAATGGAGTTGCAGAAAGAATGAACAAGATGTTGATGGAAAGGGCAAGAAGCATGCTCAATGGTGCCGAGTTAGGATGGGAATTCTGGGCAGAGGCAGTGGAGACAGCATGTTACCTGGTCAACAGATCACCTTCATCAGTGTTGGAGGGTAAGACTCCACAAGAGGTATGGACTGGTAAGAAACCCTCTCTTTCACATCTAAGGATACTTGGGTGTGATGCATATGTACATGTTCCAAAGGAGAAAAGAACCAAGTTGGATAGTAAATATGAAAAGTGCATCTTTATTGGGTATAAGGATGGTTTAAAGGGTTATAAGCTTTGGAACCCAGTAACAAGGAAGGTTGTGTACAACCGAGATGTGGTGTTCAGAGAGGTGAAAGATGTCATTAAACATGAAGTCCAACAAAAGGAACCTGATAAGATAGAGTTTGAGCTTAAGGAGGAAGAATCAGACTCTATAGCATAGGAGGAATCAAAATATGAAGAGCCACAAACTCTGGGTGTGAGAAGATCAGTTGGAGAAAGAAGGCATCTAGAAAGGTATAGTCCATCTGCTTTCTGTTCAAATTTTTCTTTATCTGTTACTAATGATGATCCCAGAACTATGAAGGAAGCAATAGATTCAGAGGATGGAAAACTCTAGAAAGAGGTCATGGTTGATGGAATGACATCTTTGCACAAAAATGAGGCTTGAGATCTGGTGGAGTTGCCATCTGGAAGGAAACCCATTGGTAGCAAATGGGTGTTCAAGAAGAAGACAAATGCAGACGGAAAGGTGGTGAAATACAAAGCTCGGTTGGTAGCAAAAGGTTATTCCCTGGTGCCGAAAATTGGATTTGGTGATATTTTTTCTCCTGTTGCCGAGGTGACCTCTATTAGATTACTTTTATCTGTTTCTGTTGCTTTTGATTTTGAGGTAGAACAGATGGATGTGAAGACAACATTTCTACACGGGGATGTGGAAGAGGAGATCTACATGAAGCAACCTAAAGGCTTTGCGGTGAAGGGTAAGAAAGAACTGGTATACAAGTTAAACAAGTCTCTGTATGGGTTAAAACAGTCACCAAGGATGTGGTATCAGAAATTTGATACATTTATAAGGGGACTTGGCTTCACCAAAAGCAAAGAAAATCACTGTGTGTATTTTAAATTAATTGGTGACCGTGTTATTTATTTGGTCTTATATGTGGATGATATGTTGTTGGTTGGAAATGACAAAGCAATTATCTAGGATTTGAAGACCCAATTGTCCTCCAAATTCGACATGAAAGATCTTGGTGCTGCAAACTATATTTTGGGCATGGAGATTAAAAGAGATTAGGCAAAGAGGAAGCTCTAAACCAGAGGAAGTATGTCGAGACAATATTGTAGAGATTTAATATGCAGGATAGTAAACCAGTGAAGGTTCCTATGCCTATAGGTGTAAAGTTATCTGTTTAACAGTGTCCCAAGACACAAGAAGAGGAAGAGGACATGTCTCGTGTTCCATATGCAAGTGTAGTCAGTAGCCTAATATATGCAATGTTCTGTACTAGACCAAATATTGCACATGCAGTGGGAGTATTGAGCAGGTTTATGTTAAAACCAGGAAAGGAGCATTGGACAACAATGAAGTGGGTTCTTAGGTATTTGCATGGCACTAGTGATTATGGTTTGTGCTACCAAGGAAGACCAGGATTAGACAGAGTGTTGGATATTCATGTCTTTATTGATGCAAACTGGGTTGGAGATTTGGATCAGAGAAAATCTACAAGTGGGTATGTGTTTAACCTATTTGGAGGTGCAGTCAGTTGGATGAGTAAGAAACAATCTGTAGTGGCACTATCCACTATAGAGGCAGAATACATGGTAGCCACTCATGCAAGCAAGGAAGCAGTTTGGTTGCAGAGATTGTGCTCCAGTATGGGGTTAGTACAGGGAGCTATAAGGATAGACTGTGATAGCCAAAGTGAAACTTTCTTGGCAAAGAACCCTAAATATCATTCAAAGACAAAGCACATTCAAAGAACCCATAGTATTCTTCCTGTGGTATTATATGTAATGGAGCTTATAAAAGGTTGGAAGGACTTCATTTTAATGCAAGACCTGGAGGTGAGTGGTGAAGGCTCACTTGGTCAGATTGGCCAGGGTTTTGGCCAAGGATAATGAAATTTCATTATGGTTGGGTTTTTCCCCAGATTTGGGGTTTTTTCGGATAAACATTTGTGTTTATGTGTTTATGGTTGTTTCTGGTTATTTTTATATTTATTCCTCTCAGTAATTATTTATGTCATGCAGTAAATTTCCTAACATCAGTATCACTTTTTGAGGGATATGATAGAAGAAAAAAAGGTGTTGTTGGTAAAGGTGGACACTTTGATGAATATTGCAAATGCATTGACAAAATCTGTGAGATTTGAGAAGTTCTCTTGGTGGGGAGAAACAATGGGCGTTGCATGGCTAGATAAATGACTAAGCTCTCTTGTGGCCCCCTGTGGAAATAAAACAACAAGTGGGAGAATGTTGGGTTGTGTTATATTCTTTCCACGACTAGCCCACGTAATTAACCGAGGGGTTAAAGGAGGGGCGGAGCGCCCCACCCTTCATTGCGTCGATTGCATAGTGGGAGGGTCACAGGGGGTTTGAGGGGTGTAGGTAGCCCCCCTCTATGGGGTCTGGGGCAGCGCCCTGGAAAGTTTTGTTTTTGGACCCTATATTAGGTTGGGTGGACCTACCTATGGTTTTGTGCATGATTTTCGCACATGGTTTTGGATGCGATGGTTTTCGGTCCATGATTTTGGACACGATGGTTTTCGGTCCATGGTATTAGATGCTTTAGCATGTGTAAATATGTATTGTAAAATTGAAAGAAATAATGAAAAATCAAGCTGGTAGTCTCAGTTTTGGGATCTAGGGGAAAATCTCTGTGTATATGTGTTATGCTCTTGCATTGTTTATTTTCTGTGTTTTAGAATTCGTATGTAGGTAATTTTTGTATGGGGCTAAAACCTACACAAACAACAGGCACTCTGCGATACACGGAGCTGTCAGGATTATGAAACACAACATATAACATATCGCATCCGGTAGTCCTATCACAATCGACACTTACCATCGACAGATATCAAATTCCATACACTACGATAGCAATGGACCCGTCGGGGTTATAAACTAGAATCTAAAGTTGCATCGCATCCAGGATATCCTATCACATTTCACATCAGCATAGAACCGACGGTAATGTAATGTGGGACTTTTTGTGATTGTGATATGCGATAAATCGTATCGCAATCATGGTTGAAACTGGGCTGATTCTTAACTCCTTTGATATGCGATTGTGATATCGCATCGCAACCCATCCTGTCGGGGGCTGATTCTGCAACACCTTCCCCTTCGTCAATTGTGATCGTGATTTGCGATTGCCTTATCGCATCGCAATCCTTCTTGGTCGAGGGCCGATTTCTAATGTCGACCTGCTTTTTTCTCTCATATGCAATATGCGGGGGCCAATGACAACCTGCCACTTGGAGCTTCCCCATTCGGTGGTACCTTTTCCATGTCATCCAATCCTACGATGTGAGCAAGTCAAATCTGAACTTTGACTGGCTCTAAATTCTGCATACGAGCTCGGATTTGAGTCTCGTTCACACCATTAGATTTAGAATGATGAGCTCTTTGATCTGAAGCTAAGTTTATCAAGATTATGACACTTATTTTTTGGCAAATTTTGAGCTCCTGATCATCGACCCAATAATCATGTTAAGAAAATGTTTGTCTAAACTCCTCGAGAGATAGATATCAAAACCACCTCTTACATTTTTAAGTCTTGATTTCTCACTATTTCAGGACCCTCCTGAAAAATCAGTCCATTATCCTCTTCTCTAGCTAACTTTTCATTTTGTTCTCTTGTAGAATTTTTTCTATTATTTGAGATTTTAGACATACAGGGTTGGTGTGCATGCAAGAATTATTCTTCTTCATTAATATCAAACACACCTCCTAGATCAACATCGTTAAGTGGATCCACTACCACTTCATCTGCACATTCTCGTATTTTCTTGGGGCGACGCTCTATACATTTTCAGAAGCACTTGCAGGGCATTTTCTTATCCGGAGGAGATTTTCTTTAAAGCCATCAATTTCTCTAAAATTTCTACTAGGGCATTGGAAAAGGCTACTTGTAGAGTGAAGGAAGGTTTTTTTTATTCATATTAGTATCCAATATTTTCAATATATAAAGACGCCACATTGAGAAACAAGTCAACCATCATGTGTAACTATCATATGGTGAATATCTTGCATTCTCTAGTGTCCTACTATGATGTTGAATGCAAACTTTTGGCTTAGCAAAGAACGAACTTACAAATTATCATTGAGTTTCTCATCTAAATCAAAATGAACAAGTTGGAAAAATTTACTGGAAGTAACACATGTTGGAGAGAACTTCCTTTGATAACTTCTTTTGGGGTAATGGTAAGTCTATTTTGCAACCAGGGGCTCTAAGAGAACGATTTCTTCAGTTGAAAAAAAAAATCTACTATACAACATACATATATATATATATATATATATATATATATATATATATATATATCTATGTATGTATGTATATATATAGATATATATAAAATAATTTCCCCGCCCTTGACACAAGCTTTGAATTCCATTCCTATTTCCCAAAGTTTTGAATGTCATTCCTATCTCCTAGTCAACTTTATCAAACCGGTAGACATACCGTTTTTCATGCTCATGTGACAAAGGTTACTAACATGTAGCTATTTGGCATGAAAATCTCCCGAAATTACAACATTGGATTGGAAAATGATGGTATCAACTTGAAGTTATTCACACTTATATGGAAAAATTTAAGCATGGGACATACTTGTTATAAATTTTAAATGTATACAAGATAACATGATTCCTGTGAAGTTGTATAAATCAATGTGTCGTTACCAATTTTTTTATTTTGTTTCATATTTTTGAAACATTTTCAAGTATTTTTATATATTTTGGAAATTTAATAAATATAAAAGGAATTAATTATTTAACTTTGTTTATGGACCTAATGCATTCTTAATATTATTATGTCTATTGAACATTTTGGAATATTCTAGAGATTTAATTTGGAATATGGTATAAATAGAAGCCAAATCAATATCAATTATTTGAATTTCTTCAGTATGTTATTCAAACACTCTTAACATCTTTATATCAACTGCATATTTTAGAATATTCTAAAAATATGAAAGATGTAACCAAATCAATTATTTGATTTTGCTTATATAATAGTTTAATTTTCTCAAATGTGAAGAAAATGTATAAGGATGATGATGGTTCTCCTTGTAGAAGATTTCTACAAATCCAACTCTGGTACCATGTAGAACTTTTGGTGGTAGGTAAACCCAATAATGCAATATAAATCTCCCAGATGCGGGTGATCAACAAGGACAGTGAGGTGGCAATCGACTGGGTTGGCGTGTGGCTAGACCACATGGCCTTCCGTAGATTGGCACAGTGGTCTAAAATTGGCATTCACAACAGCCATAAATGCACTTTAAGCGGGCGCCGTCTCCAACCTGTTAACCATCACCCACCTCGGCTCTGTGCAAACATGAATCCTCGGGAGAATTTCACCTCTGCATCTATCCATCAACCTCAACCTCTACAATGCCTCTTCCCTCAAGCCATGACAGCACCCAGCTCCCGCACAACCACCGGGAGATGCTGCCACCTCCTTTGTTGCATTGATTTTGGCCCTGGAATTCACTTCACCCAGAGCCTGGATTGCCATTTTATCTTCCATTCGGCCCTTGCTGTTAATCCCTCCGCTGAGTAGTCTGCAAGTTCAATTGTGTCTCTGCACCACATTGTGCCCAATTCCAGAAGGAATTCTCATACTCCTGCAGACAACATGCCAAGAATGCGACACCGTATGCACAACCATAGGGGCGAGAGCTGAGGGAGCCTAAGTCACCCCCATCATTCTCCTGCTTCGGAAACCACTTCCTCCCTGGCAGAGCAAGCCCCCGGCGTTACCCAAATACTCGCAGTGGAAGAGGACACCTCCATTCGGTGCCCCCTGCCTCGCCTCCCAGTAGCTTCCCATCCATTTCTGCTTCGTCTCCCATAGGCACTCCATCCCATCCTCAGTTTCAATCCCAGAATGCCCAATATACCTTCCACTCTACCCTGAATAGACCCATCATCATGGCCACTATATCCATTCACTTTCACAAGGTGGAGCAGATTACTGAAGAACAGGCCACCGAGGTTGGTGGATGCACCAGAGCAATTGTAGAGTAGGGAACTATGGGTGGTGGTAGCACTAGTGTAATTGGGGTACAGGCCATTGCGGGTGGTGGATGCACCATAGAAGGGTGCAACCACACCATAGCCGAACCAGAAATGGCTCAGATGAGCATCCAAGAGGTAGGGGAGCAGAACAATGAGCAGTAGACAAGACGTGCAGGGAAGGAGGAGTACCAGGACCAGCACGCACACAAGGTAATGGACCCTTACTGCTATTTTGTCGAGGAAGAACACCCGGCAATTTAGGCAGGCAACACAGAGACCTCGCAACAGGCAGGTGGCGACATGGAGGAGTACAGGTGTTTCATCGTGGAGGAAGACCCGTCGTCTCCGCCTTGATCCTAGTCATCCACTTACTTGCCGTGTGTCTGCCATATAGTTTGCCACCTGTTTGCCATTCAACTTGCCACGCGTCTGCCACACAGTCTGCCACTCAGCATGCTATGTGTCTTTTCTCTCTCAGGTTTTTGGAACTATGATTTCTAGTTTTTCGTTTCTATGGGGTTCCGAGGAAAAAACTGTGGGTTTTAGGATCTTCAGTTGGTTTTTTTGTCTCATTATGAACACTGATAACAAACTGGGTGCTTTGCTAGTTTCCCCTGCGTGGGCAGCAAGCTAATTTTTTGAACTCTTTTTGCTACAGACTAGTTTCCCTTCTTGGGCAGTCCAGATTTAGACTTTGCTAGTTTTTGCCACTTCTCAGACATGGTTAAGTACAGGCTAAGGCCTCAGTGTATGATATCTTTTTCTCAGTAATAGAATTAGCATAAATGAGAAAAAAAAAAATAATGCAATATAAATCAAAGTAGAATACTATAACCTACTTCTACTATCAATTTGTGAAAGCTTAAAGATCGAGTTGAACAATATAACTAGAAGAAGAAGAATCAATGGCACAATACACATGACAATACTTTGGGGAAAGCCCCAACTAAAAACCCTACTATCTATATTATCATACAAAGTGGAAATACATAGGAATTATACAAAGCCTTAGCTCTCATAGCTAGCCAACTCTCAATATAATCCTCATAAATGCTCACAGGCAATCTTGGCATCTCTCCAGCCTTCCTCTCTACCCTCCAAGCTCCTATTTCCTTGCGATGTTCCTTGTGGATGATTTCATGTTACCAAGTGGATGATCAGGCCTTCAAAACTGTGCAATCCTTAAGGATGATGCCTTGATTGCATGCATGAGTTTTCTTTGTAAGAAAACACGTGCAGCTGATAGTACACTGTCCTTGACATTTATCTCAACTAGGTATTTCTCAAAATAGACATGCATGAGTTTCTGATGAGGGCATCTTTAGTTAACAAGATTAGCACTAGTTGAGTGCATTCATGAGTTTCTAATGAGGGAATCTTCAGTTAACTGGAGTAGCACTAGTTGATTGCATGCATGCATCAACTGACTGTTAACTCACTATTACTTCCTAAAACAATTTGGAACTAATTTAATTGGACTTAACTCAATAAACTGAGTTAACTAATTACAACTCAAATATAACTCAATCTTATCTCCTTAATTTAAGGGATAACTCTTGCATGACTTCATAAAGACTTCTAACTTGAATTTCTCCAAGTAATTAATTTAAAATTAATTAATTAATTATTTCCAAGTAGCTGTTAAGACTAAATTTGATTTTAATTCACAATTTAATTCAAGGACAAATTAAATTGTAATATTCTTGTTGCCATATTTCAACGCTCCCTCTCAACAAGAAAGGGATTATCAGCCACGCCGATCATGTCTCTATGGAACTCGAATTTACACTTTGACAATGCCTTTGTCAAAATGTCAACATCTTTCTCCTCTATCGAAATATACTACAACAACATGATCCTCTCGACCTGTGAAAAGCCACAGGCAACAAATCTTGCCTTATGCTTCTCCACACTACCATCAGCATCTTGCTTTACCTTGTGAAGCCAACGGGAACTCATAACTGACTTGTTCTCCGGTCTCGGAACCACATCCCAAACATTGTTACGAACTATGGAGTCATACTCCTCCACCATAGCATCAACCCAAATCGGCTGCTACATTTCTTCCTCAAAGGAAGATGGCTCAGTCTCAACACATTCCCCAGTAAGGGCCATGTATCCAGTGTACCTCTCAGGTGACCTCCTCTATCTGCGCTAAGAAGTTGGTGCTCCCACATTCTCTCTCGCATCCTCCAACAATCTATCAGCTTCTCTTGTGCATTTTCTTCCATCTCTGGAAGACTCTGCTTGAGTGGATGTCTCCATTCCTGGAACCTCTACATGCGACTGCTCTGCATCAGTCTGAGGCTCCTCCTCCTTAGGAACCAACAGTTCCTCCACATCCTGTAGTTGGAGCTCCCTCTCAAGGGAAACTCGCATGGCCTTCTACTCATCAAACTTGAGATCTCTGTGAACCATTGTCCTCCAATTGGTAGGCAAGTACACCCAATAGTTGTGAGGTGTATCAGTGTACCCCAAAAATATCCCCAACTCTGTTGTCAGCTCAAGCTTCTTCCATGCATCCTTTGTCACATGGAAATATACTGATGAGCCAAAGATCCTGAAGTGACCCACATCTGGTCTCTTACTGGAGAAAGCTTCCTTTCGTATCTTCATCCCAGGTATGAGATGCAGGCTTCTATTCTGCAAATAGAGCACTGTGTCGCATGCCTCAGCCGATAAGTGATGTGGTAGGCCTTGGTCATGCAGCATTACCCGTGCTACCCCTACAATAGTTATGTTCTTTCTCTCGGCCACCCCATTTTTTTGTGGGTTATGAGGTGCCATCAACTCTTGTTTAATTCATTCCACTGCATAGAAGTCCTTAAAATCTTGGGGGAAATATTCTCCACTATTTTCTGTCCTCAAGGCCTTGATCTTCTTCCCTGACTCTTTCTCGACCAAAGGTTTGAACTCAAAACTTGTGAAGGTTTGGTCCTTCTTCTGCATGAAATAAATCCAGAATTTACGAGAATAGTCATCAATGAAAATCACATAATACCTTTGCTTCATTATGGATGTCGTCGAGAATGGTCCACACAAATCAATATGAACTCGCTCTAAGATAGCCTCTGCTTGACTGTCTCGATCATGAAAGGAAGACTTGGTGTACTTTCCCAAGGTACAAACTTTGCATGTGTCAACTTGCTCAAGTTTACCTTTGGGAAGTCCTGTAGATATCTGCTGCATTATCTTCAAAGCCCCATGATGCAAATGGCCCAACCACCTGTGCCACAACTCACCGATGTCTTGGCTTTGCACCAATTTTGCTTTCGTACTCAATGCTACACAATCATCTACCTCTAGTTTATAGAGATTCTTCTCTCAAATCCTTATCCTCTTGGTTTGACCCGTGTCTATGTGTCTTAGGAACGCCTTTCCATTACTGAAGACAACATCATAGCCTTCGTCCTCCAACATACCAAGTTCTTCTTCAATCCAGGCACATACATCACATCTGTCAAGGTTGGAGGAGCTCCATGCTCCCTCTGAAAAGCAACCATGCCCACTCCTGAAACACTATACCTTCCATCGTCACCCATATCTATGTGCATCTTGAGGTCTTTCTCCTCTAAGGCACTGAATAAATTTTTATCACCAGTCACATGGAATGAGGCTCCATTATCAAGATACCAGACACAACCCATCATCGATGACACCATGCATGCGATGAGGGTAAAGTCCATTTTGAACTAAGAGGCTAATGTCTCACCTCCCAATCCTTCTGAGGATCCCTTCTTGGACTTCTTTGATGGGAAATTAGTCACATAGTGTCCCATCTTGTGACAATTAAAGAATCTTACTTTAGACATGTCACCCTTCTTCCCTCCATGAGAAGAATTTGATTTTAAATGGGAAACCTTCCTTTTCCTTTCCTTGCCTTACTTGCTAAGGCCAGATTTTCTTCATCATAATTCTTGGATGAAGAACCATTTCATGTGCTCCTCCTGATCTCCTCCTGCATAAGATTCGACCACAGTTGTTCCCAATCTGGTAGTCTCTCCCTTCCATTCACAAAGTCTTGGTAGTTATTCCAACTCTTTGGAATGCCAAATAGAGCGAGGCTCACATATCATCATCTGCAGTAGTTATTCCCACACTGCCAAGCTCATCTCTATAGGTGGTGAGCTTGTTTAGATATGTGGAAATAGTATCGCCCTTCTCCATCTTGATTCTTCAAAGCTTATCCTTGAGTGCCAATTTCCTCTGGTCACTATTGTTCTGGTAAAGGTCCTTCAATGTCTTCCACATTGAAAATGGAGTATCCTTCCCATGGAGACTCGAGACAATATGGTCTCGAACTCCCTCAAGGATGATCTGTCTCGCCTTTTCCACACACTTCTTCCACTCAGCCAACTCTTGTGCATTAGTTGAAGCTGGCTTTGGGATTTCTTGATCAATGAATTCCTTCAAGCCATTGTCTTCTAATACAGCCTCCATTCTGTCTTTCCATGCTATGTAATTCAAGCTACCTTCCAAGGCATACTTGAGTCTCAAGCCATAGAGCGCCATTGGCCAACCTTGAAGTGTGATATGAATTTGATTTTCACCTGCAACCCCGAACTTCAAACTTCGAATTCTCTTCTTAGTATACTGTTCATAGCTCCGATACCATGTAGTAAATTTCTAGAAATGAATTCCTTCAAGCCATTGTCTTCTAATACAACCTGCATTCTATCTTTCCATGCTATGTAATTCGAGTTACCTTCCAAGGCATACTCGAGTCTCAAGCCATAGAATGCCATTGGCCAACCTTGAAGTATGTTATGAATTCAATTTGCACCTACAACCCCGAACTTCAAACTTTGAATTCTCTTCTCAGTATACTATTCACAGCTCTGATACCATGTAGAAAATTTCTACAAATCTAGATCTGACACCATGTAGAAATTCTAGTGGCAGGTTAACCCGATAATGCAATATAAACCAAAGCAGAACACTATAACCTACTTCTAGTGGCAGGTTAACCCGATAATGCAATATAAACCAAAGCAGAACACTATAACCTACTTATACTCAGCAGGATTGTATCTAAGGGATTGGATAGCAAGATTCAACCCGGATAAGGAAGACCTCACCTGGGCTCTAGTGTGGATCAGAATGTATTCACTTCCAGAGGAATACTAGGATGAAGGGCTGCTCAAAGACATTGGAAATGTACTGGGGGAATACGTAAAAGCAGCGGAAGAGACGAAGCTCCAAAGATACACATCCTATGCCCGCATCTGTGCCTTCATGTGCCTGGACAAAGCCCTACCGGACTCGACAAGTCTCTCTCATGATGACTATGAATGGATTCAACCCTTGGATTATGAACATGTGCCTTTTTTCTACTACAAATTTCATGCTCTTGGGCATCTCTTTAGGGATTGTCCACTAAATGCCAAAGCCACTGCCTCCGATCCCTCTGAATTGCCGGCCCAAGATGGTTTTACCAAGGTCCCTAGCCGCAAACGAGCGCACAAAAAACCTTCCACCGGGAAAAAACCCCAGCAAGATACGGCTTCTATCCCATCCACGAGTAATAGCTTTGAAATTCTAGCACAAGCCTCAGAAGAGCAACCCTTGAACTCAAAGCACAGCTCCATGCCCATCTCCTCCTCTGCATTCCATCCCCCCCTGGTTCTTCCCATGCATCACTTTTCCCCAGGGATGACAATGCAACCCCCAAAGAGAGCCAAAAGGGACTTGATGGGAAAGTAAAGGATATGGAAGTTGAGGGCACTCCATCTAAATCAAGTGGAACTCCCATAGCAGACCCTAAAAACCTTGAAGGAACATCCAAAGCCATGGAGACGGATGAACCACAAAATCAATCGTGGCAACTAGCGCTTATCTCAGATGAAAGCAGTCAAGTGCAGCAAATGGATGAAGAACCAGAGAGCATAGATCTAAAAGGGCTAGACATTTTTGGACTGGAGCAAGCTTGTAGAAAGAAGGAGTATGACAAAATCCAAGAGCATCAGCTCAGTACTCTGGAAACTATATTATCCAGAGCATATCAACAACAGAAATTGGGTATACAACCAGGAAGTCAATAGGATGGAAACCTCCTTCCAAAGGACTCCAAAAAGAGGGGAAGAAAGACAAATCTCCAGAGAACTATAGCAGTAGGGAAAATCCTGGTCGACTCAGGCAGATATGCTAAATTGAAAAAGTACTATAGACCCACTCCACACAGTGAACAATGAAGCTCACCTCATGGAATGTAAGAGGGCTCAATAGCCCTTGGAAACTCAGAATGATTAAAAACATGATAAGGCAGGAACAACCCCAGATATTCTTCCTTCAAGAAAAAAAGTGCAACAGTAAAACCCTGGGAAGCATCCTTTGAAAAGCTTGGCCAAGATGTCACTCCGTAGCAGTGGATGCATCAGGAGCATCTGGAGGCTTAGAAATTGCATGGAACACGCAAGCAATACTGTTGTCAAATTTCCACGCATCCCACAACATCATCCAGGTAATGTTTCATATAATTGGCACCAACATACATGGTCACCTGACCAACGTTTACTTTCCGCAGGATGCTCCCAATAAAATTTCTCTCTTAGACACTATAGCAACTCTCAACTCCAACAGAGAGCATTCTCTATGGCTAATAGGTGGAGATTTTAATATGATCACCAATTCAGAGGAAAAGAAGGGAGGTCGGGCCAAGATGGATTAGGAAACGGACCACTTCAAAGATTTTATCCACAACAACATGCTTATCGACATGCAAACTCCCAATGGCATGCACACTTGGAGCAATCGTAGGGCTGGGAAGTATCAAATTGCTTCGAAACTTGACAGATTCCTCATCTCGGATAGCGCAATACATCTCGGAGGCGACCTCTCAGCATCCATCCTCCCTTACTCCGGTTCTGATCATTGGCCTATAGCGCTCCAATGGCAGTGACCAGGCAACTCCACCAGACGTCCTTTCAGATTTGAGGCATGCTGGTTATCTCATCCCACTTTCAAAGACTTCATCAGACATACTTGGAACAACTTCTCGGCGCCAGAAGGATCAAAAATGTTCCAATTCCAACAGAAACTCAAATATCTGAAAGCCCAAATCAAAAGATGGAATAAGGAGACTTTTGGCAATATCTTTCAGGCCCAACAAAACCTCAACAAGGAAATGAGGGATCTCCAGCAACAGATAATAACAGAGGGGTACAAGGACGAAACTCTGGAACGGGAGAAGCACATACATAATCAAATGGAGGAGAGAAACAAGCAGGAAGAAATTCTCTGGAAGCAAAAATCCAGAATCAGATGGCTGAAAGAAGGCGAGAGAAACACCAAATTCTTCCATAGAAACACTATTCAAAGAAGAATTCACAATACTATCTCCATTATCCAAAATCAAGGGGGGGAAGAGTGGAGGACCATGCAGAGATCGAACAGGAATTTATCAATCACTTTCAGGAAGTCCTACAAGAACCCCAAATTGACAGAAGGAATGCCATAGAAAAGATCACTCAACATGTGCCAAAAGTCATCACAGAAGAACACAACCAACTCCTTCTCCGACCTATAATGCCCGAGGAGGTGGACTTAGCCATGAAGCAGCTCAAGGAAGGCAAAGCATCGGCTCCGGACGGCTTCTCCACCACCTTCTTCCACTCATTCTGGGAGCTCATAAAAGGGGAAGTATGGCAAGTGGTGGAGGAATCTCGATCTCTTCACTGGCTACTGCCTTCGCTCAATTCAACTTTTATTGCTCTCATCCCCAAAGAAGACAACACTATCACTCCGGACAAATTTTGCCCAATTGCACTTTGTAATGTCATCTACAAGGTCATCTCTAAAGTCATTGCAAACAGGCTGAAGCCGCTGTTACCCCTGCTCATATCGCCGGAACAATCAGGGTACGTTGAAGGTCGACAAATATTGGATGGCATTATCCTCACTCATGAAATCATACACTCCCTCAAGATCTCCAAACAGGCAGGTATGATTCTCAAGATTGACCTCTCCAAAGCTTTTGATAAATTAAGTTGGACTTACATTCAAAAAATGCTACATGCTTTTGGTTTTTCACCAATGTGGGTTCGCTGGGTTCAAAGTTTAATCTCCTCCACTTTTTTTTCCATCCTCATTAATGGCATCCCCTCTCGACCATTCAGCCCCTCCAGAGGTATCAGACAAGGGGACCCTCTATCTCCTTTCCTTTTTGTTCTGATGGCAGAAGGGCTAGGGAGACTCATCAAGCATGCCCTTCACTCCCAGCTTCTTAAAGGAATCTCCATTCACAATACCCCTGCTACCACCCATCAGCAATTCGTGGATGACAACATGCTCTTCGGATACCCATCTGTTCAAGAAGTTACCATCTTCAAAGCCCTTCTGAAGGACTTCTCAGATGCCTCAGGCACGAGCATAAACAAAGCCAAATCGCAAATCTTTTTCTTTCACACGCCTCCCATCATTCAACGTGCCATTGCCCACATTCTTGGTTTCTCCATAGCCTCCCTGCCCTCCAATTACCTAGGCACCCCTCTCATTGACTCTGCCATTAAGCATGCCTCATGGCGTAGGCTCTTAGAGAAGCTTGAATCCTGTCTCTTCTCGTGGACCTATAGAGCTCTGAACATAGCCAGCAGATTAGTACTTATCAAAGCAGTGCTTCAGGCAATTCCCCTATATCTCTTCTCAATCCTGGCAGCGCCTAAATGGGCTCTTAAAAGAATCAGAGATCTTCAACGCAACTTTCAATGGGGAACACATGGAACAAATTGTAAATGGGCCCTTGTTAAATGGACTACAGCTTGCAAACCCAAGGAAAAAGGAGGCTTAGGTTTGAGAGACCCTAGTCACAGCAATGAAATCATGGGTGTGAGAATTTGGTGGCAATGGCTTACTGCACCAAACAAGCCCTGGGGGGCCATCTGGACAACTAAATACGCCAACCACAGACCAGTGGAGGAGCTTATCAGATTCACCCCTGTTGAGAAAGGCTCGTTGATGTGGAATGCAGCCAGTCAACACTTCTCGTTGATCCAACAACACAGTTTTTGGGAGATTAGAAGTGGTAATACAGCTCGTTTCTGGACGGACGCTTGGAATCAACTTCCCAGGCTTGACAACATTCTTAATCTTCCGCCCAGCTATGATTGGGAGGAACAACAAAAGGAAATGGTCAAACAACAATGGTCACAGGAGATTAACCAAGGCTACAGACAATGGAAGCACCCTGACAGACTGATAAGAAATATCGACAACCAGACAAGAGAAAACCTGGAAAGAGAGCTCCAAAAACGAAGAATCAGATATACCGAAGGTAAAGATTTATTGAGATGGGGATATACCCCAAGGGGATCCTTTACCATGAAAGAAGCATACAAAATCAAATGCCAAGATGATGCGCCTCAGGATCCCATCTGGGGAAGGGTCTGGACTCTGGGCATTTGGCCCAAAGTCTCAATATTTCTGTGGCTCACTGGGCATCGTAAAATCCTAACTTGGGACAATTTAAGAAAAAGGAACATACATGGGCCCTCCATATGCCCCAACTATCAATCTCAAGAGGAAATTGTCTAGTCAATTTAATGTCTTAAATTGCTCTACATAAATTATCAATCTGGGTATTGTAAACTGATGAAGTGTGGTGCACCATATATGCTTAGTTAACATTTTTCTTACTTCGTTGTTTTATAGATTTTATTTTGTTTTGGGGTTTTGTTTTTGTTGGTTTCCTAAAGTGTCTAATGAAAATGGAAATCTTATTCTAAGGTCTTAAGAATACTTTTAAAGTACAAGTACGGATAGAGATTTCAAGACAAGCCCTAAGGCCTAAGTCCCTAATGGTAACTTCCAAAACTTTAGCACTTCAAAAGATCTCAAAACATGTTATTGGTCGAATTAGTACTTGAACAAAAGTGTAAATATGCAGCTACTTCAATCAAAATAGAATACAATAACCAATCAATGAGCTAGTGACTATGAAACCCAGTATCCTTGCTGCTGTATGAAAAAGAAAGTAAAAACTGAACTTAAAGTAACTCAAAGACTGAAAGCAATGCAACTAATTCATCACACTACTTCAACTCTTCTGATCCTTTACCCTTCAGGTCAATCTACCTTATGGGAAGCAATCATGAACAAGTTAAGCAATATGATATCTAAATTGCAAGAAATTAAATTGCATAAAGGAAACTAATCACACTAGTTCAACTCTTCTGATCCTTTACCCTTCAGCTCAATCTACCTTATGGGAAGAAATCATGAACAAGTTAAGCAATATGATATCTAAATTGCAAGAAATTAAATTGCATAAAGGAAACTAATCACACTACTTCAACTCTTCTGATCCTTTACCTTTCAGCTCAATCTACTTTATGGGAAGCAATCATGAACAAGTTAAGCAAAATGATATCTAAATTGCAGGAAAGTAAATGAGCAAAACAAAACTGATTGAAATAATAATGCTGGAATTAGAACTCAAAAAAAAAAATCAGCAGAAGGACAAGATGATTTCATCATGTCATTAGTCATTAAAAAGCTATGTGCATTACTAACATACAATCAACCGGTTGAACACACTTGCATGAATGAAAAATCTAATTTACCAACTTGAAAGCAATCAAATGACATAATGAAATCAAAGCAAAATTTACAAAATGAAATCTACTCTACCTTACATTCTAATATGCTCCATGAGATCTACTTCACATCTCCTTCCATGTTGAGAACATCAAAGCTTTATTCAAATTCTTCAAAATTAAAAAGTACAACAAAGCTCTCCAAAGCTTTCAAAATCCATCAAGGAAGAACTACAAACTCCAAGCTAAAGAACTCCAAACTCTAAGCTAAAAAAATATTAACAAATGAAGGAGAGAGATCTCCTATTTATACAAAAAGATAAGAAGCCATCTCATTAATGAGAATCCATGAATTTCTGCCTCTACCTCTAGAGTCCTAATCAAAATAGGAATTGATAAGACACATGTCTTCTTAGAGTTACAATACAATTAGGAGATGTGACACATATCCTCATGATCCCATGATTCTTTCCACTCAAATTCAAATTTGGCCTTAGAGTGCCACATAAGAGTCTTCTAGAATCCTCCTTTCAACCTACACATGTCAACAATCTCAACCCATTTGTTAGGTATAAGCATATGCACATTATTTTCTAATGTTTAACCACAAATTCACTTAAAAGGCTTAGAAATAATAAAGATTAGAAAAACATAAAGATGGCCCAATGATAATGAAAGTGGGATGAATGTGGTGACATAGTAGTGAAATGGAGGTGAAATGGAGTTGATATAATGGACATAATAGTGAAAGTGTAATGGAAATTAATGACATTTTCAAGACTCAACATACCCCCCAACTGAAGCTATTGCATGTCCTCATGCAATATATATTACATTAACTCTTTTGATCCTTGAGCTTTGGCTTAACCTTGCATGATATCATTTGATAACTTCATATTTCTGCAAAGTGTTTCACTTGAATTGCAACATAGTTGGTTCTTGTGTTACAACCATTTTTTTTTTGTTGTTGTTGCCTTCTATTTTGATCTTTGAACTTTGCATAATGATATTTTGATTATTGTTGCAAAGTATATCTTTATTGGATTGCATGATGGTTGGTTCTTGTGTGACAACCGTGATTTTGTTTGTATCCAATTTATCCTTTAAGCACTTTTTCAAAAGCCATTGTATGCTCATAATAGCAATGTGATAATTAATATATGTTGGAAGTATGTGAGCTCTTGAATATGATATGGACATGGCAAGATATGAATATGAATGTATTCCCCCCCCCCCCCAACTGATAGTATTGGCAATTTTATGAAATGAGGAAGAGGAATGTTTTTCCAACAATTATCATTCTAGCTTTTTATGGAATTCTATGGTCAAAAGTTAGAAAATGACGTACCTTCACTTACCCTTTGGAATGGATGAGTTGTATGTGTAGTGGCTGAAAATTTCTAATCATATTCTTCTTCAAGTGGCTGAACAAGAGGAGTCATGGATAGAGAGATAAGATGACTTTTTATTGCTTCTACTAAAACTTGCTAAATCTGCTCCAAAATGCTGAAAATAATAGTCTTCATGTCTTCAAAACTCACTGGCACAATTCCTACTATGTGAAAAGATGTTCTGATGTCGAACATAGTAGGAAATTGTTGGCTTAGTGGCCATTAATGGATTCCACTAGTTAACACGCGAACTCTCACCATTGATGACAATGAGAGTCAAGATGCCCAAACACCTCTTGCTAGGTACGAATGAATTTGCTGATGTCGAGTGACCTAGAAGATCTAACGAACAAGGGACATTAATGTATTCCCATTGTTGTCAGCATGAGGACTTGCCATTAAGGCATGCAAGCCTCAAGGTGTTTTTAACAAAGAACTTAGACTCAAAGGACTATGGACTCAATAATTTGCATTGAAGCAGGGCTTATTTGCGGAATGAAAATGACAGGAAATAGAAGCTGAAAATGGAAGATGGCAATGGAGAACAGAAATGGCAATGGGCAATAAGCATGTGAATAAGCTTCTTACTTTTATTTTTGGGTTATGAATGGACAAAAAGAGATAGAAAGTGTATGTGAATGTAAATGGAAAATATGGAGTGAAATGAGGTGAATGGTTTATTATGAAGTATGGATGTGATGGATGAATGTGATGGAGACAATAGTATCTGAAAGTTTTTCAAGTGTTTGGATCTGATTTTGCATCAACATATTTCCTCTTTGTTGCTGATCATCCTCTTAGAAACAAATTGGTCTCTTAGAGAGACACCATTCTCTTGTAGTTATTTGTCCTTCCTCCTGGAACCTGCAAAAAAACTAATACTTCTTCTGCAATGGAATGTAAGATTATCAAAGGAGAGAGGTGATCAATCTCTCTAGTTATGATATTTACACACAAAACTGAGAATTTGTATTAATGAAACAAGTTCTCAAAGGAAAAATCAAAAGAATTTATACCTGATCTGGAATTAGTGCCTCAAGTTGATATTGCTTCTTTTCAGCAATTTACTTCATTATTTTCCATTTCAAACTCAAATGATGGATTTTTCATTGTGTAGATCTTGTTGAGATCTTTCCAATGGTACTTAAATCATCAAAATCTGATTTTGTATGAGAAAGATAGGCTGATTTAAACAATGAGGTTTTTCTGGCTGCGGAATTGGACTTTAGCTGCGGAATGTGCACAGTTCTGTAGCTAAAAATCTTGGATACAAAGTTAGCCATTCATCTTTTATCATCAGTCCAAAATTAATCAATACCTTCATAAAAGTGAGCAAATAACTTATTCATTTCATTGATTCAAAATTAATATTTTTTAATTGACATGCAGCGACTTAGTGTGGCGACTCAGTGTGGCGACTTTGTGATAACACTCAACTTGACTTCCCTTTGACCGGGGTCTTTTTCATCAAATTTGACCAAATGAATAGGACACCATCCATGTACTGACATTCCCCCAACTACCCATGTGGCTTGTTTTGCTTGATGACACCTGCAACCTAGAGTTTAACAAAACAACTGCGGAAAGTTAAGCCAGCTGCGGAAAGTTGAGCCAGCTGCGGAAAGTTAAGCCAGCTGTGGAAAGTGGCTGGAACAGTCAACCATCAGTTTTGATTTTTTTTTTTATTGTCTGCATTTAGGAACTCTGTGAATGGAGCAAAACAGTTTTATTGATGGACTTATAATTTGACAAACAGCCTATAACCATGATCATAACTATTTGGCCCTTTCATAGACTTAGGCCCTTCCGGTTCTGCCCTTAATAACCGACCCATCCTTTCCTCTGTTTAAAATTCAATCTGGAATTCAACTGCGTGTGATGGTTTAACAGAGGTAAGATGACCATGTTGCAAGGTTTATGGAAGAATAATGACTGAAAATGAAAGATGGATAGGGGTATGGGAGTGTTCAAGAGTTGTAAGCAGAAACAGAGGATGAACAACCGAGATGAATTCACAAAATGAAATGGAGACGTATGCGAACAAGCTGCAGCTTTAACACAATGGTGTGGTAGGGAAGTGGAGTTGGAATTTTTGAACTGAACGGCTGCGTGAGAGATGTTTACACGTTGATGAAATGGTTGCACAAAGTACGGTGGAGAGGAGCCGTATGAGTTTTAAACACCTCTTTGTTGCTGGTCGTGAAACTAAAACACAGTCACACGTTGCATGGGACTGTTAGTTATTAAACACATGTAATTAAGCTTGAATAACAGCACATGCGATTCCTATTTTTATTTCTCTTCCTCAGGCACGCGGTATTGAATCACACATCAAACTATCAGTGAATTAACTCAAAATCCGTTTTTCTTCACGCGGTGGCAAAAAAGAGGCTCCAAATAATGGAGGATTTCTCCCAGACCGCCACAAATTTCTTCAAACGGTTTCTGGGTTATCTAGTTAACCCAGCTGGCGAAAAAACCCATGTTTTCATTTTTTCAAATTCATCTCTGTTTGGGCAAATCGAGTGTTTTAAATTTGACGTTTTTCTACTGTTTTGGGTTTTTCTGAGTTAACATTTTTTTTTACTGTTCTGCATTCGGCCTGTAGAATTTGATTTTGAATTTTTTTTTATATGCGATCACAACAAAAATAGATTTAACCATTATTTAGTATCTTCTTTGATTTCTTCAGCAAAAATACGCCTTCTTGCTCTTCCTTCAGTGCAACCTGAAGACCTGCCATCAACGCTCTAATATTCTTCAAATTGGGATAGTCATAAGTCACATATGTTTCACTCATTTTGCAACATATTCACAGTTGTTTTGTTCACTTTTAGGAAGACGTCATTGAAGATTTGCCTCTAACGCAGTAGCTGTAAGATCTTCCATGTCTCTGAATGTATATCAATAATACCATGGAAATGAAAAGTAGCGTGGCTTTTAGAGTCTTCTTTCGTTCACAATTTTGTTGCAAATGTCCTGCACCATAAATACCTACAAACTAACTGGTATGCAAGGAAGGCCACTGATTTTCTCACAAATGTTTGACAGGCATCTCCATATAGGTATGGTCTTAGTAGGGATGCTCCAGCTGGACTAAGGGATGGAAGGAATGATTGAGATAACAAATAGTAGCTGTAACAATGCTAATGATACTCCAGCAATGGATGGAATATAGATGAGTGTTTAAGATTTCCACTAACATTGACTTGCTACTGCTGATTACAAATGTCAGGCAGACAACTAGAGAAGGATTTTGCAGATTTTTTTGTTTTTTTATTTATTTATTGAGGCCACAATGAAATATAGGATTGAGGATAGCCATAGATTGTTTTTCTTCTCTTTTTTCTCTCTGAAATTGTAAAATTTTATAAGAAGAATTAATGATTTTCAATTTCAGGCAGCAAAGTCTTCAAAGAAAAACATGCTAAAAACATGACTTTGACTGAGGTCTTAGCCTGGTTTTTCATCGATCTGAGTTGGGTGACTAGGATAGGATCCATGTCGGGACAATTCTGGAGATGTCCATGTGGTCGATTTTTTCATTGGATGCTTGTAACCTGCTAAACCTTGAAACAACTGCGGAATTCTCAACTAGCTGCGGAATCAGGGCACTTTCCGCAGCTAAGTTGCAAAACCTTATTAGAACATGATACAGTGTTTTGAAGACCACTATAAACCATAACCAGACAATTTTTGACAATTTGAACCTATCAAAGTAACTGAGTTTCATTTTTTCATTTTTCTTTTTTATTGAATCAATTGAAATGATGAAGTTTATTTTGTCTCCTCTTTTTTTCTTTTCTTTTTTTACATAACAATTCTTTTTCTGATCCTCCAGATCACACAAAGTGCAAGAGGAGAGCATACTCAAGAATTACTAATTTTTTTTTTACTTAACAATCCTTTTTCTGATCCTCTAGATCACACGAAGTGCAGGAGGAGAGCATACTCAAGAATTATTAATTTTTTTCAGATGTAAGAAATAAGGTCTCCTAATTACACTTCCCCGGCAACGGCGCAAAAATGTCTAGTCAATTTAACGTCTTAAATTTCTCTACATAAATTATCAATCTGGGTATCGTAAACTGATGAAGTGTGGTGCACCATATGTGCTTAGTTAACATTTTTCTTACTTTGTTGTTTTATAGATTTTATTTTGTTTTGGGGTTTTGTTTTTGTTGGTTTCCTAAAGTGTCTAATGCAAATGGAAATCTTATTCTAAGGTCCTAAGGATACTTTTAAAGGACAAGTCTGGATAGAGATTTCAAGACAAGGCCTAAGGCCTAAGTCCCTAATGGTAATTTCCAAAACTTTAGCACTTCAAAAGATCTCAAAACATGTTATTGGTGGAATTAGTACTTGAAAAAAAGTGTAAATATGCAGCTACTTCAATCAAAATAGAATGCAATAACCAATCAATGAGCTAGTGACTATGAAACCCAGTATCCTTGCTGTTGTACGAAAAAGAAAGTAAAAACTGAACTTAAAGCAACTCAAAGACTGAAAGCAATGCAACTAATTCGTCACACTACTTCAACTCTTTTGATCCTTTACCCTTCAGGTCAATCTACCTTATGGGAAGAAATCATGAGCAAGTTAAGCAATATGATATCTAAATTGCAAGAAATTAAATTGCATAAAGGAAACTAATCACACTACTTCAACTCTTCTGATCCTTTACCCTTCAGCTCAATCTACCTTATGGGAAGCAATCATGAACAAGTTAAGCAATATGATATCTAAATTGCAAGAAATTAAATTGCATAAAGGAAACTAATCACACTACTTCAACTCTTCTGATCCTTTACCCTTCAGCTCAATCTACCTTATGGGAAGCAATCATGAACAAGTTAAGCAATATGATATCTAAATTGCAGGAAAGTAAATGAGCAAAACAAAACTGATTGAAATAATAATGCTGGAATTAGAACTCAAAAAAAAAATCAGCAGAAGGACAAGATGATTCCATCATGTCATTAGTCATTAAAAAGCTATGTGCATTACTAACCTACAATCAACCGGTTGAACGCACTTGCATGAATTAAAATTGCATGAATGAAAAATCTAATTTACCAACTTGAAAGCAATCAAATGACATAATGAAATCAAAGCAAAATTTACAAAATGAAATCTACTCTACCTTACATTCTAATATGCTCCATGAGATCTACTTCACATCTCCTTCCATGTTGAGAAAATCAAAGCTTTATTCAAATTCTTCAAAATTACAAAGTACAAAAAAGCTCTCCAAAGCTTTCAAAAGCCATCAAGGAAGAACTACAAACTCCAAGCTAAAGAACTCCAAACTCTAAGCTAAAAAAAGACTAACAAATGAAGGAGAGAGAACTCTTATTTATACAAAAAGATGAGAAGCCATCTCATTAATGAGAATCCGTGAATTTCTCCCTCTACCTCTAGAGTCCTAATCAAAACAGGAATTGATAAGACACATGTCTTCTTAGAGTTACAATACAATTAGGAGATGTGACACATATCCTCATGATCCCATGATTCGTTCCACTCAAATTCGAATTTGGCCTTAGAGTGCCACATAAGAGTCTTCTAGAAGCCTCCTTTCAACCTACACATGTCAACAATCTCAACCCATTTGTTAGGTATAAGCATATGCACATTATTTTCTAATGTTTAACCACAAATTCACTTAAAAGGCTTAGAAATAATAAAGATTAGAAAAACATAAATGTGGCCCAATGATAATGAAAGTGGGATGAATGTGGTGACATAGTAGTGAAATGGAGGTGAAATGGAGTTGATATAATGGACATAATAGTGAAAGTGTAATGGAAATGAATGACATTTTCAAGACTCAACAGAAATGTTACAACATCTCCTGGACTCCTGTTCTCTGGCCAACTATCTGCGGGAGAAAACCAGTTTCCACTGTCAAAGAAATTGCCAAACTTCTGAGGACATCATCAACTCCATTCGCCTTTGGCACCAAAGTCCCTACAAAAGCGCAATCCTTAACCATCTATGGAGAATCATTCCCGACCTCCTTATATGGACTATATGGAAAGAAAGGAACAAGCGTATTTTCAAAGACCAAAGCACTCCTTCAGAAATCATCTGGGACAAGTTCGGCAGGAACCTGGAAGAGACTTTGGGGCTTAAAACTTGGCTCCCGAATGACTTTCCCAAGCAGGCTAATGAGAAAACCATATGGGAAAATTGGAACCTCCAACTCCTGCAAGGAATACCTGATTGCAAACCCAAAGGAAAAACGAACATTAGTAAGCATCATTGGATCCCCCCTCCAAGACACAGATTCAAGGTCAACTTTGATGGAGCTTCTAAGGGTAACCCAGGGAACGCAGGATTTGGCGGCATTTTCAGAGATCATAAGGGCTCTCCTCTCTTAATCTACTTCGGAAACATAGGATGTGACACAAATAACTCAGCTGAACTGGAGGGACTCTGGCAGGGATTACTCTTAGCCCAACACCATGGCTTCCAGCCTCTGGAGATCGAAGGAGACTCCCAAATCCTCATCAACATGGCCAAACAGCTACTCAATGGAGCTCATGCGAATAAAATCTCCACTAGCTGGAGACTTGAAGCCAGACTGGAAGCCATAGAAAATATTCTCAACACCAACAGAGCAATCATTTTCAACCATGTTAGGCGGGAAAGCAACAAGGTAGCGGATCTCCTTGCCAACCTAGGAGTAGAAAATAGGCACTCTCTTCTCACAGGGGCCCTAGATATAATACAGAATCATGAACAGGAACAGGAATGCAACATTCTGGTCCAAAAGGATGCAGCCTCCCCAGATGCGGGTGCTTCAGCTGACAGTTAAGGTGATGGGACAGGGGTGCGGCAACGCTGGACGACACCTGCCAGCCCAGCACCACCTGGATAAGGAAGGGACGCGTTTACTACAGAGGAAGGGGAGATCACATGGCTTCACGCATTGGGAAGACGACATGCACAATCTGAACACGGAACGGACCATCACCTCCGCATGCTTCAGGCCAAGTTGGGCTTCGGCTCCATTCAATGCAGGAGTAATGGCGGGGGATAGCCGAGGAGAGGCGGTTGAAGTTAAATTCATGTATTGCAACAGACTCGTCTGGAAGCTCCATATGCATCGATGGTCTGGCGAAGGTGGGTTATGGGAGGCTGCTGGGTTATGCTTGGCTTCTGAGTCGCGCCCTCCGCCTGCTCCTAATTTGCTCTTCTTTCCACTCTCAGAGTACCTTTGCGCTCTCTCTGTTCCTTATCCCATCATGGTGCGACAGCATTTGATCAGTAGAAGGGGCGGCTCGAGGGGTGGAAGCTCTCGACAGCAGGTCAGGAGGCGAAGCACCTCGGGCTCTCCCTCTTCCTCGGTGGAAAATCCTAGCTATCCCAATACCAGAAGCGGACGTGGTAGAGCAGGCCTTCGCTCAGCTCCCTTCCCTCTACCACTCCCCCCATACCACGCTCTTCCACTTTCGCAACACTCTCAATCAGCCAATTATCACCGCTACCACTTCCATTTCCTTCTCTGAGGAAGCGGTTCAGAGCACCCAGATGCCCTTCCCCGGGAGCGATACGCTTAAAGCAGAACCCAGTCAACACAGAGCTCAGCAGAATGCAAACAAAGACAAGGAAATTGTGCATGGTGGACAACCCAAACGGAAAGGGAAGGAGGTTGTGGGGGAAAGGCATGAGGATTCAGAGCCTCAGCTTGCCACGCCAGCCATGGAGAAGCACAAGATGAATGAGGAGGACACGCAGCTGGTTGAAGGAAGAGGAGAAGGCGAGCAATCTCAGCCAGACAACCATGAAGATTGGAGCTGCCCGATAGTGGAGGAACCTGCCACGGAGGAGTTCATCAACAAAATTACCAATGCCAGGTGGCACTTCATCTAACTTTTGGTTCTACTTCTTTTTTGTCCACGTAGGCACACCCAGGAGGATGAATTGCTAGTTTAATGTTGTCTTCTTCACACTTTCGAGAAAATTGTGGCAAATGTTTAATGATGACCTCTTTTTTGTAATTCTAGCACTATCAGAGTAGTTTCCCCTTTGTTGGGGCAGTCTTAGAACTAGTTTTTTGGCAAGCTGAGATAGGCTGTTGTCCTTTACAGCCAGAACCACTCTGTAAATATCATTTTTCTTTTCTTAATAGATTAAACTTACTTAGCAAAAAAAAAAGTTTTAGTAAAAATGAATATTTTTTTGTCATCGTTATGTCGAATGTAATTAAATTTATTTAGTTATTTTTATTTTATAAATAAAACTTTATGATTATTTGTGTTACTAATTTTTTTTTTTGAAATTATGTAGTTGATTTTGAATTTTAAAATTTAATTATGAACTTATTTTTAGCTTTAGCCTTGAGAAGTTAATATTCTTAAATATTCTATTCTTTTTATATATCTTTACTCCTTTTAAAACAATTACTAGCTAATAAAAATTATTAAAACAAAAATTGATCCAAAATTAAATATAAACTTTATTAAAAAATATCTCATTTAAAATAAATTGAATTAATATGAAATTAAATAAAACTTTTAAAATTATACAATTTCAAACAAAATTGACTACACAATAAAATCTATCACAAATTTAATATTTTTTATTAAGAATTTTGCTAATAATACGTATCACAAATTTAATAGTTTTATTAAAACATATGTAAATGTCATAAGCACTTTTATTAAGGAATAAATAGTCTTTACTTGACTTTGTTTCGTTTGACGTCCTTACAATATGAATGTCTGTATCACATAAAGATTAATATTAAAATTAAAAGGAGGCTCTAAAATATCGTTGAAAAGTCCTACCCGTGATATTGTTGAAAAGTTCATATGATATTATGGATAACCTTCCTCCCTTGTGGATAGAAATTGCATGGTCGGACGGATATTTATATGTATTTATATTGATGGATACCGTCTTCCCTACCTGTGAATTTTATGTGTACCCTCTTCACTCACTTGTCTTTAATCTTGAATGAGATTTTCATTCTTTTTTCTTTTTGTTTCAATTCCAATAGACATAAACATCTTTTTGATTATTTATTTCTTTTTATCGTATTTATCTACACAATAGTTAGATGAAAATAAAAAAGTGCATGGAAACATTTTCCTCAACAAGTTATTCAAATCTACATGTTGTTTTCCATCAAGAACAACATTCTAATCAACATAATGGATATACCTCTGTTTGTTGTCCTTTGGCTTATGCTGCATGCGTGAGGAACTTGTGTGGCAAGAAGAACTCGACTTTCCTTCTTATTCATCTTTTACATCTCTCTTTGGGGACATTCTACATTGTAAGTCCTCCTTACGCTTGAGGAACCAAGCAGGAACCATTTCTGGATGCAATTCCCAACATCTTGCCTCCTCGTGTCCTTTATTAGGGTAAAAGGAACATGATATCCATGAATTGTCACTAGAATACCACTCTTCTTTTGCAACATAGCATAAGCCTTCATATTTAGGCCTCTCCTTGGCTGCAACTGGATTTTTAATGCCTTGCTGGTTTATGCCAAGGCCTCCTCCCTTCTGACCCATCTTTGTCAAGAGATTTGACCGGGATTTAAGCAAGAACGCAATAGATTACAAAGATAACCATAAATACAGAGATGCGATAACCATAAAAACAGAGATGCAACAGAAATAATACTTCATTTCATTAATGGAGAATACTGAAATACGCTTACAAATAGAAATAACCCAGCTAGGATGATGGTAACTTATCTCTGAGAAGAGATGTGTCGGCTACATGCCTCTGAACTGTTTTGAACTCTCTTTACAATGAGGCTCGAAGGCCTATTTATTATTGAGAAACAATGGAAAACCCTTAACATTCCAAAACCTAACCCTAGAAGATGAAACGCCAAACTATGGGCCCCATTTGGGTAAATTGGTACATCAACTTCCTGGGGTCGTAACTTTGGCATACGATCTCTGTTTGACGCGCATGATAGCCCGTTGGAAAGATCTCTCCGAGGACTACGACAAAAAAGACAATTCTTTAGCTAACAAATCGTGGAGGTAGATTTCCCAAAAAACGTCGTTTAGGGCCTGAAAACGGCTCCGGAAGTTTAGGACCTAAAAACTGCTAAAAATAGTAAACTGCGCTATAATTAAGGAAACTGAAAAACTGAAGGAGATAGTTGTGGGGGTCCAAATGGGATAGGTGGGTGGCCACCAACGTCCACCTAGATCATTCCTCCCCCCTTAGGAAGCAATGGTCCCCATTGCGTTGAGTTCCTCCTTGAGATGAGGAAGCTTCTGCTGAGCTGGGTCTCCAGTGAGTTGTTCTGCAATCTCTGATGTGTCCAGAAATGGTGGGAAGCATGGTCGGTGATGGTCCACATTGAACAATCGGTGCAAGCGAAGGAATGGAGGAATGTTGTGCTTCAAAGCATTGTTGCCCACAGCCTTGTTACTGGTGTAAGGACCATGTCGAAGTGGTCTGAGTTTCTGATGGGTTCTGGTAAGGTGTTCTCTCTGCAGATGTAACCAAACTTTTTCGCCCACCTGAAACTTGTGTGGTACCCCTCTGGGTAAGGAGAAGTTGTTCCTGTGTTCTGTCATGACTGTATCCCTATGTTGCTGCTGCTGCGTGGAGGAACCCTTTGCGGGGGTCATGGATGTAGCAACGATCTTCCCCTTACTTTGGGAGCGAACCAGACAGAAAATAAATTTCCTAGTCTGTGAGATGAGCTTGTTGCCTTTCTTAGCAGTGATCAAAGAGGTGGTGGTAGGTGGAGCTACCTCTGGTATCCTGTATAATGAATTATCCAAAGAAATAATGTCAACGCGAGGCCTTGAATCATACACAACATGTCGCCTCCACAAGTATGGCTGGCCTAATAGTACATCACAAACATCCATAGGCATAACATCACACAATACCTCATCTGTGAAGGGCTTGATGCTGTAGGGAAGGTGGCACTGCTAGTGAACTTTGAGATCTTGTCCTTCGTGAAGCCACCCGATACTATACGGTTGTGGGTGTGGCGTAGTTGGTAGGCCCAACTGCTTCACGACCTCTGCTGAAACGAGGTTCTTTTGGCTGCCACTATCAACAATGAATTGCAGCGGTGAACCCTTCACCCACATCTGTGAGTGGAAAAGACTTTCCCCCTCCTCTCGCTCTTCGGGCTCATTCTTCTGTATCTTGGCAGTGGCAACAGTGGCACTAGGATCCACATCAATGATTTGCTTCCCTTTGCCACCCCCCTTGTCGGGTTCTGGCTCAGAGTCAGAACATGCATCTGATTCGAAAGCCTTCAACTCGGCCACCAGCGACTGCTTGGTCCGACACTCACTTGTGTTATGAGTGGGACTCTTGTGGAACTCACACCACTTTCTTGTGTCCTTCTTCGGCTTCGTGGTGTTGTTCTTTTCTTGCAGCTCAGAGGGGTTGTCTTGGGTCACCCCGCCTTGGCTTTGTCCTTTGGGCTTCGGATTTGCAGATCCAAAGTCTCGCTTCTTCTGTTTGAACTTTTGCTCGATTTTGACATCGTATCGGTATGCTGTGCCAAGTGAAGAGATGTTCAAGAACTCCATCTCTTCCTGGATGTATCTTTGTAGGCAGCCGCGGTATTTGAGTACCAGATGCAGCTCAGAATCTTTGATACCCAACTGTGTGCAAAGCGTATGAAAAATATTTGTGAACTTTGGTACATCTTGGTCTCGTCCCTGCCGCAGTGTGGTCCATTTGATGTATTTGTCCTCATAGCTTTTGACAGGGTAGTACTAGTCCTTGATGGCATCTCGGAAGTCATTCCAAGTGGGGGCGGCTGAAAACAGTGAGCCTGTACTTTCATCCTTCTGCTCGCAGTATGTTTCCCACCAGTCCTTGACGTGGGGGGCTGCTTTGAGAAGAGCAAAAACAATGTTTTCCCGACTTGAAAATTCATGAACAGAAAAATACCCATCTAGCAGATTCAACCATTTATCTATGACATCTGCGTCTATTTGACCCTCGAAGATGGGGATTTCAAAATTAACTTGTACCTTAAACGATGTGGCGTTTCCAGAGTAGCTGTTGGAAGCCAATGCGTCGCCTCTGGGTAGCCGTTGAAGGATCTGCACAAAGCTATCCATCATCGCGTTCCTTTGCCGCTCGAGGGCTTCTTCGAGCAAGATTCTGATAGGATCTCCTACCCCCTCGTCTTTCTTCTCATCCACCATGGGAGGTCATCGAGATTTGCGACGCTGGTCTTGCAAAGGTTCGACCAATTCAAGCCCTAATTCCTTATATCTCAACCTCGTTGGGGACATGCAAAGAAAAACAGAGAAAAAGCAGACCGCTCTGATACCACTGATCCGGATTTAAGCAGGAACGCAATAGATTACAGAGATAACCATAAATACAGAGATACGATAACTATAAAAACAGAGATGCAGCGGAAATAATACTTCATTTCATTAATGGAGAATACTGAAATATGCTTACAAATAGAAATAACCCAGCTAGGGCGATGGTAGCTTATCTCTGAGAAGAGATGTGTTGGCTACATGCCTCTGAACTATTTCGAACTGTCTTTACAATGAGGCTCGAAGGCCTATTTATTATTGAGAAACAATGGAAAACCCTTAACATTCCAAAACCTAACCCTAGAAAATGAAACGCCAAACTATGGGCCCCATTTGGGTAAATTGGTACATCAACTTCTCGGGGTCGTAACTTTGGCATACGATCTTCGTTTGACGTGCATGATAGCCCGTTGGAAAGATCTCTCTGAGGACTACAACAGAAAAGATGATTTTTTAACTAAAAAGTTGTGGAGGTAGATTTCCCAAAAAACGTCGTTTAGGGCCTCAAAATGGCTCCGGAAGTTTAGGACCCGAAAAACTACTAAAAATAGTAAACTGCGCTATAATTAAGGAAACTGAAAAAATGAAAGAGACAGTTGTGGGGGTCCAAATGGGATAGGTGGGTGGCCACCAACATCCACCTGGATCAAGATTGGATCTAATGCCTTTACTGTGTTTTTCAAAGGCTACAAATGAATTTATGTCAATGCTTTCACATAAGGAAGAAGCATGTAAATTCTTACCATTTGCTTCTTCTTTCAATTGACACACGAAGATGTTTTCGATTTCCCTTTTGATTTGAGATGTGTCCTCTTGGACTCTTTCGCTCTCTTCTTTCAGCTCCTCGGATCTGAGTGTTGATAGGACCTCATCTTCCACATCATGTGGACAAAAGGTAAAAACTTGTCCATCTACCTTCTCGGAAGGACTTTCTACACTAGCATCTTGCATAATAGTTGTAGAAAAACATGAATATTGTGGAGAAGATGGTGGTTTATCACCATTCTTGTTACCTTCTTCCCTTGGAGAACATTCTCCTCTTGGAGGTCTAGAGCTTTCACCTTGCAATTTGGTATTCCTCTCTTCATAAAGGACTTTCACCATTTCTGCCATTTCTAAGAAATCCTTTCTAAAAGACTTCACATCCTCTGAAATTCTTGTAGGCTCTCCTCCTTGGGACATGCTTTGCTTGAATCTTCTACTGCAATTTGAGATGGAACTTGGTGGTATATATTGAAACAATTTTGCTCTCCTTTCCAAAACCTTCTCCTCAATGAGCTTCAAAACATATTCACTTGCAAAAAACAGTCAATTCCTTCTTACATAAAGCAAACCATAGCTCTGATACCAACTGGATCTGAATTGGGATAGATTAGTAATGCTTTGCTAATTCCCCTCATGAGAATATAAAAATGTGCTTGAGGTTTGACTCCAAAATAGTAAGTAAAAGCATGAATTTTAGGTGTTTTTACTTAAGTTATTTTCATGAAGAAAAATTAAAACATGAAACTAAAACACTGAATGGAGGCATGTATCAAACAATAATACGCCAACCATTAATAAAGGAGTTCACCCCTCCTAGGCTACATCTCTTTGGATCAACTTTAAAGGCATGACCCCTTCTTATTATGCTTAATATCAAGAAAAGAAGAGTACGTAAGCAGATGAAATGGAATGGCTAGTTTCTCCTTCAAATAAACAACTCCCTACAAAATTTCTCACTCCATACACATGTTAACCTACAGTCAAACATGTAAATCTTCAACAGACACAAGCATCTTACACCAATACCCCATACTCCAACTTCCAAGAACATAAACAATACTACAATCCACTTTAAGTACTTAAGCAATTCTCTTTCTCCATACACATATAGAGAAAAGAAGAAATAAAGCTACAACACTACTGCAATGGTTGCTGCATAAAACAAATGGAGGCTGCAAGACCCTTGCAAGGTCATCTCCATTTTGGAACTCCTCCATAAACTGAATCAACACTCTGGTTGACGAGGGCACCCATAGGCTTCACTTTACAAAAAGTCTATCCAGAATTTCTCCTTTGATCCTAAAACCTGTTCCAATCATTTCAGAATGCCCAAAAATCGCTATCTAGCCTCTTTTGGCATCCTATTTGGTGAAAATTGTCTTAGTTATGACTTCTGTCAGTGTTTCCACAATTTTCTCCTCCAAATATGGCTTACTACCAGTTAAATTCATTATCCGCAGTTAAAACTAGTAGTTCCACCAAAATTGGTGGTCCCACCATCTTTCCCTCCTATCTCACGGTTAAGGGTTGAGTGATCACATTCGGAGTGGTGGTCCGGCGATTAAGGCTAAGGTTCCGCAACCTTGTCAGATATCGCAATCAAAATTAGGTATTGGCAGAGAGATGAACATCAACAATCCTTCAGAAACTGCAATTGCTGATCTAGTAGACCCAACGAGTTATAAACTACAACTCTGAAACATATCGCGTCCGGGACTTATTAGTTATCGCAATCGGTGGACAACCCCAAGCCCAAACAACAGGCACTCTCTGCTGCACAGATATATCAGGATTATGAAACACAACCTATAACATATTGCATCCCGTAGTCCTATCACAATCGACACTTTTCCTCGACATATATCAAATTCCATACACTGCGATACAAACGGACCCGTCAGGGTTATAAAATGGAATCTAAAGTCACATCGCATTCAGGATATCCTATCGCATTTCGCATCAGCAAAGAAACGATGGTAATGTAATGTGGTACTTTTTGCAATCGCAATATGCGATAAATCGCATCGCAACCATTCTTGAATTGGGGCCAACTCTTAACTCCTTCGATATGCGATTACGATATCGCATCACAACCCATCCTATCGGGGGCCGATTCTGCAACACCTTCCCCTTCGTCGATTGCAATCGCGATTTGCGATTGCCTTATCGCATTGCAATCCTTCCTGCTTGGGGGCCTATTTCTAATGTCAACCTACCTTTTGCTCTGATATGTGATATGCAGGGGCCAATGGAAACCTGCCACTTGGTGCTTCCCCATTCGTTGGGACATTTTCCATGTCATCCAATCCTGCCATGTAAGCAAGTCAAACTTGAACTTTGACTGGCTCTAACTTCTGCATATGAGCTTGATTTTGAGTTTCGTTTGTACCATTAGATTCAAAATGATGAGCTCTTCAACTTGAATCTAAGTTTATCAAGATTCTGACACTTTGATTTTTTGGCAAATTTTGAGCTCCTGATCATCGACCTAGTAATCATGTTAAGAAAATGTTTCTCTAAACTCCTCGAGAGATAGATATCAACACCACCTCTTACATTTTTAAGTCCTGATTTTCTCACTATTTCAAGACCCTCCTGAAAAATCAGTCCACTATCCTCTTCTCTAGCTAACTTTTCATTTTGTTCTCTTGCAAAATGTTTTCTATTATTTAAGATTTTAGATGTACAGGGTTGGTGTGCATGCAAGAATTCTTCTTCTTCATTAATATCAAACATGCCTCGTAGAGCAATGTCATTAAGTAAATCCACTACCACTTCCTTTGAACATTGTCATCTTTCTTGGGGTGACACTTTGTACATTTTCAGAAGCACTTGCAGGGAATTTTCTTATTTGGAGGATTTTCTCTTTAAAGCCATCAATTTCTCTGAAATTTGTACTAGGGCATTGGAAAAAGCTACTTTTAGAGTGGAGGAAGTTTTTGTTTATTCATATTAGTATCCAATATTTTCAATATCTAAATATGCCACATTGAGAAACAAGTCAACCATCGTGCATAACTATCACATGGAAAATATCTTGCATTCTCTAGTGTCCTACTATGATGCTGAATGTAAACTTCTGGCTCAGCAAAGAACGAACTTACAAATTATCATTGAGTTTCTCATTCGATTCACAATTAACAAGTTGATTTTAGTTAATCAAATTTTAGTTAGTCAAACACAATGTTTGATCTTATTCCAAAACTAAAAGACAATTTGTCCTTCCTTGTCATTCTTAAGGCAATAACAATGTGTTTGATTAACTAAAATCTAATCTTCCTTAAACAAAAGAAAAAAAAATAGATTAATATAATCCAAAATCTAAAAGCACACAAAGATAACCAATCTACCCTATATAGATTATGGTAAGAAGTGGGAATGTATAGAGTGACTTGCTTCCTCTTTGTGGATTTAACTTCACTTTCATGACCCCAATGAGTCAAAATAAGGTGGCATTTTGAGCAATTATGAAACTGTGGTTGACCATGTAGAACATACAACTATGTTTGAGCATGGTTAATAATGTTAGCCATGATGACCATGGCCAAGTATCTTTTAACCAAGTTCATCATGGTTGACCACTTTGTCTAAAGTTGATAATGGATGAACATGTTAACTATGCTTAACATGTTGTCTATGGTTGACCATGGTTGATGAAATACGTTATGTATGGACATGGTGACCATGGTTGACTAATTCAACTTGAACATCTTCTTTCCATAAGAGTTCCAATAATTTAACATAAGGAACCACAACTGACCCAATCGACATGGAGATAACATCCACTCCATCGTCTAACGCATTCTCGAAGGCAGAGAGCAAGTCAGAGGTCACACAACCAGATACCAACAAATCTTGTAGACCACAATACGTGCTTTGGGTGGTATTCCTTTGGAGATTTCACGTCTGTAATCCATCATGTTTCTTTATCAATGAAATAGCCTGCGACGATGGAGGTGGTTTGTGTTCCATGGCCTTATAAGTCCCGAACTAAACATATTTCCACTATCTTGTTCAAGCGGCCAAACATGGTTTCATAGTGTTTGTAGAAACATCGTGCTCCAACCAATACAACCACATTAACGTAATAATAAACAGGGTTAAATGTTAGCATGTAAAATTGTGAAAATATTAATTAATATTTTGAAATTCTATATTTAAAATTAAACATGGTGTAAGATTTAGAGTTTTTTTTATTACAAATTTTGTGTGCATGTAAAGTTTTAGTAAAAATGAATATTTGTCTGTCATCTTTATGTTGAATGTAATTAAATTTATTTAGTTATTCATATTTTATAAATAAAAAATTATGATTATTTGTGTTATTAAAAGTTTTTTTTGAAATTATGTAGCTGATTTTGAATTCTAAAATTTAATTATGAGCTTATTTTTGGCTTTATTCTTGGAAAGATAATCTTCTCAAATATTATATTCTTTATGTGTATCTTTACACATTTTGAAACAATTACTAGTTAATAAAATTAATTAAAAAAAATTGATCCAAAATTAAATATAAACTTTATTAAAATAAAGCATCTCAATTTAAAATAAATTAAATTAATATGAAATTAAATAAAACTTTAAAATTATACCATTTCAAACAAATTTGACTACAAAATAAAAGCTATCACAAATTTAATATTTCTATTAAAAATTGAGCTAATAATACTTATCACGATATCGAAAAAATCAAGGAATAAGTAGTCTTTACTTGACTTTGATTCATTTGACGTCTTAGATACGGAGAGCAACTATAAATATTAAAAGGAGGCTCTAATGTACAATATTGTTGAAAAATCCTACCCGTGATATTGTTGAGAAGTTCATATTAACTATTTTTTTAGGTATATAATATAAATAATAATGATTTAAAATATATAATTATAATAATAAATAAAATATATGTATTTTATATTACTTTTATAAATTTTAACAATAAAATTTTATAAATTTTAGCAATCAAATTACTATAAAAAAAATAGTATCATAGTGTTTGAAGTGTCATATACTTATTATGTCATAGATTGAATAATTAAGGCACTCTGATACATATTATAATTATATTATAGTTTGAATGATTAGAATATATTTTCAATGGGTTTTCTTATTGTTGACACTTAATCATGGGATTGGGTGAGCAATTGTAAATAGTGTAAATAATAAATAATGGAAAAGGAAGAGTCATCGGGAGATGAAACCCAAGAGTCACTCCCTCATGTATATAACTATGAGCAATCTAAGTGAATAAACAGATTTCATTTGAGGAGTTACCTCCTGGCCTGACATGGTATCAGAGCCAACGCCATTTTTGGCTTCCCTCTCTACTTTGTAACTCCCATTCTGTCTATTCTGCCCATTATGCCTATGCTTTTCATCCTTTTCACACTGACATCTCTGTCAAATCCTTGCGAAATTTCATGCATTATTGAATGCACTGGTGCGTTAAACGCTGGGTTTCATGCATTACTGAGGAAACTTGGTGTGGTGAGCATGGACTGTGCATTTCCTGGAGGTACATAGCAGAAGCGTGGTGCTATGGACGACATTGATAGCGTTGAGGTTTGGTATATGTCGATTTTTTTTGTATGGCAAATGAATGTTGTAACATTGAATGATTGCGGTAGAATATCAACAGCACCATAGAACTCCAATTACATTGAATGCTACAAGGAGGTGCGATTTTTGGTTCTAAATCTGCTGTGGAAATTTTGCAAAGAGGTGTGATTTCCTTCCAGTCTGCCTGCCCCCAAACGTAGCCTCCAACTCCGCACAGTCCAAGTCAATACATCGACCCCCGCTTCATATAACCATACCTCCCCATACCACCATACTTGAGTTTATTCCATACTCGCTCCCACCGCTTTTTAATACTGTGTTTAATATATTATTGTGTGGCTCCCATCGCCTCCCTCATATAAGCCCCTCCCCATATAATACCTCTGCTATATTTATATTACATTTGTAATTTTTTCACAAAACTATTGTGGGAAGAGCTATTTCTTACAACATATTGGCAGCAGAAGTATATATTTTTTTGCAGTACATAGATTTTAAAATGCATTCATTGATATCTATTATGGGAGTGGTTCTCACTGACAAGGAGAACTATCCAGAATGGTCACGGAAAATTAAACGCACTCTCATTTTTAATGTGTTGTGGAAAGGGGTGTGTGTTGGAGAAGGAGACAAAGAACCAGAACAACCTACCTCAGACATGGAATTCGCCACTTGGGAAAATAAGAACAGAAGGGCTTATGCATTGATTGTAGCATCAGTAAATGAAGAGGTGAGTTGCCATATTTTGCTATTTTCAAATTCTTTTGAAGCCTTACAAAAATTGAAGGAACTCTATGACTCACACTCTGCACTTGAAGTTGTTCAACTCATGATTAAATTGTTCATCCTTGAATTACAAAATGATGATCCTCTTGCTCTTGCATCAAAAGTAAAATCTATTATGCATGATATCAAAGTCACTAACATTGAACTAGACATTCCTCTTATAGATTTTGTCAAGGAATTTTATCTCACTTACTCAAATTATCTTGAGTCATTGCAAGCAAATGGAAACCTCAAAGAAATTACCTTTGATTCCCTTGTGAATAAATTTGCTGAGAGAGAGAAAGCTTTTGGGAAGAAGACAGCTCCTCAGTCTTCTGAAGAGGTTGTGTGTCTTTCACATAGAGAGAAGAATTTTTCTCAATATTATTCCAGAGGAAGAGGTGGTCGAAGAGGAAGAGGAAGAAGAAATTTCAGAGGTGGGGGGGCAGACACTCTCAAGGAGAAAAGTCAGATTTGAATTGCATATGTTGCAATAGAGATGGATCACATGATGCATCCACATGCAAGTTGCCTTGGGACAGAATTGAGTAGGAAAGAAATCAACCCAAAGGTAAAACTAATGACAAAGAGAAAGGTAAAGCACCTAAATCCGCTCACTACGTTGTGGCACATTGTAATATTGGAGTAAATGAAGACTTATTTAATGCTTCACTTGCTTCTTGGAAAAATGATTGGTTACTTGAATCAGGAGAAACTTGCCACATGACTTTTAGAAGAGAATTTTTTGAATAATTTACTGACAATGTTGATGGAGTAGTTTACTTTGCACACAAATCAAAACTCAAGCCATCAGGGCTTGGCACAATCAGGCTCAAATTGCTTGGTGTTCTAGACTTTCTTCTGCATCATGTTTTATATCTCCCACAGCTGAGGAGAAACTTGCTCTCCTTAGTCCACATCTGCTAGCAAGGTCACTCCATTCATATGTTTTATGGAAAGGTTGAGGTGAGAAAAGAATCAGATCACTCACTTGTCATGATGGGGATAGAAGAATAAAGGCTTCTCAAGATGCAAGGTACCTCGGCTCGTGCACAAAATTTCTCATACAATTCTCATTATTATGAAGGTACATTTCCATCAAGTTTATTATGGAATGTTAGAATTGGACACTTGAACTATGACAACCTCCGCTTGTTGAAGAAAACTGGTGTTAATGGTTTTCCTACTATTCCTAGGAAACTTAAGCAATGTGATGCTTGCATTCTAGGAAAGCATAACAAGCAGTCTTTTCATGATTCCCATTCCAGAGCACATAGAAAACTTGAACTCATTCATTCAGATTTATGTGGTCAAATGCATGTTCCTTCTGCAAATGTAAATAAATATATGATGGCATTTATTGATGACTACACCAGAATGTGTTGGGTTTATTTATTGAAGAACAAATCTGATGCTTTTCAAACATTCAAGAACTTTCATACATGGATTGAAAATGATGCACAATGTCATATTGGCTCTATTCGCACTGATAATGGAAAATAATACACTTCAAATGAATTTTAAAACTATCTTCGCCAACATGGGATCAAACATCAAACAATTGTGCCTTATAATCCCCAACAGAATGGAGTAGATGAAAGAATGAATATGAGAATATTAAATATGGTGCGCTCCATGATGTTTTTCAAGAATGTAAAATTGATGTTTTGGGCTGATGCAGTTCTATGTGTTGTATATGTAAAGAATATATGTCCATCTAATGCTATTAGAAAAAAGACTCCTTATGAAATGTGGTATGGTCACATTCCTTTGGTAAAGCATCTTAGGGTCTTTGGTTCCACCTGTTATGCCTTGATACCAAAAGTACATAGAAACAAACTTGGTGCAAGGAGTCGTAAGTGTATCTTCCTGGGGTATTCAAACAACTCCAAAGCATACCATCTCTATGATGAAGTTAAGAAAAAGTTTGTTGTATCTAGAGATGTAATCTTTCTTGAATCATCCAAATCTGGCAATGTTGTTGAGCAACAACTTGATCGCTTGGATAGATTCACAAAAGCAAAATCATTTCAAGAATTTGATAATCAAATTCCACATCTTGAAGGGGGGATTCCTATACTGGATCAATCTGTGGAATCTTCTTCTGAAGCACTCTCTCCTCCACATGAAACTCCAACCACTAATGATACTTTGAGTGTACTTTGAGTGATATGATTGACAGAATTGGGAGACTCAATCTTGATTCAGTCCCAACTCAATTAACTGAGCAGCTTGGACCATCTCAGGAAGGTCTTCCAAAGCGGTTGACAAAGACACTTGAAAGTTTTCATCCTGATGAGGTTGGAAAGATAGGAACAAGAAATCCAAACTGGAAAAATGGAGGTGATGTAGATGACTCTGATTCACCTATTGATATGGATGTTTCTTATGAATGTGAATTAAATTTGTTTGCAAATTTTGAACCAAACTCCTTCAAAGAAGCCGCTTCTCATGATGAATGGAAAGAAGCGATGCAAAAGGAGTATGATGCCTTGATAAAGAATGGCACTTGAAAGCTGGTTGATCCTCCATTGGGAACAAAACCAATTGGCTGCAAGTAGGTCTACAAGAACAAGTATAAAGTTGGTGGCTCACTTGACAAGCACAAAGCTAGGCGTGTGGCAAAAGGTTTTGCATAGATGGAAGGTGTCAATTATGAGGAGACTTTTGTCCCCATAGTAAAATGGGCTACCATTCAAACACTCTTTGCCTTAGCAGCTCAGAACGGTTGGAAAGTCCATCAAATGGATGTAAAAACTGCTTTCTTGAATGGAGATCTAAAAGATAATGTTTTTATGTCCTACCCTGAAGGATTTGTTGTGAAAGGACATGATCATAAAGTATGAAAACTTGTGAAATCCTTGTATGGCCTCAAGCAAGCACTGTGAGCCTGGTATGAAAAATTAATTGAGCATCTTCTGAAACTCAATTTCAAACATTATGATCTTGATGATGCAACTTTGTTTGTCAAGAAAGTTGGAAAAACAGTTGTATATATTGTGGTATATGTAGATGATATTTTGATGACAATGAACAATGAGAGCTACATTGCATCCATAAAGAAGGAATTGAGGAAAGGTTTTGAATGACTGATTTGGGCTATGTTCATTACTATCTTGGTATTGAAGTAACTCAACATCTGAAGTCTATATTCCTTTCTCAAAAGAAGTAAATTGGAGATCTGTTGAATGGGTTTTGCATGACTGAATGCAATCTTCTAACTACTCCAATGGAACAAAACTTAAAGCTCACATCCATTGAAGGAAAATATTTTGAGGATGCAACAAAGTATAGACAACTTGTAGGAAGTCTCAACTACTTGACTACTACTAGACCAGACATTTCGTTTGTTGTTGGAATCCTCTCTAGGTTTATGAAAAAGCCTTGTGAGGGACATTGATCTACTGCAAAAAGAGTTCTAAAGTACTTGAAGGGAACTCAAGACTTTGGACTGAAGTATACACGGGTGGGAGACTTCAGCTTGATTGGATACTCTGATTCAGACTTCAACGGAGACAAAGAAATTGGGGTATCTACTTCTGGTTATGCTATGAGTCTTGGATTAGGAGTTGTCTCCTAGAGATCACACAAACAATCAGTTCCAGCAGTTTCCAAAACAGTGGCAGAAGCTGAGGCAACAAAAGAAATTGTGTGGCTCAGGAAAATCTTGGAAGATTTGCAGGTAAAACAAGTACATTCGACTCCACTCATGATTGACAACACCTCTGTAATAAAGTTGGCAAAGAACCCAAGTTCCATGGTCGAACAAAGCACATCAATACAAAATACCATCTGATTCGACATCATGTTGCGGCCAAGACAATTCATCTATGCCATTGTTCCACTAATGAGCAGATTGCAGACATATTCACCAAATCACTTGGAAGAGAAAAGCTTGAAAGATTTAGAACGATTCTTGGACTCACCAACACCCCTCCAGATTAAGGGGGGGAATGTTGACACCTAATAATGGGGATTGGGTGAGCAGTTCTAAATAGTGTAAATAATAAATAATGGAAATGGAAGAGTCATCGGGAGATGAAACCCAAGAGTCACTCCCTCATGTATATAACTATGAGAAATCTAAGTGAATAAACAGATTCCATTTGAGGAGTTACCTCCCGGCCTGACACTTATCTTGATTTGAATTTGAGGCAGGTCTCATATTGAAATTAAAGAGAATGTGTGAGATTTTATTTTTTTATAAAATATTTAATTTATTTTTATGACATTAGAAAGGTAATTTTTAATCTTGATTTTGAGGTAGGTTTATAATTTGAATAGTTAGAAAGTATATTTCTACTAAGCAAAGACAACTATTTCTAAAGTTATGGAGTATATTTGATATTGTAAATTATATATATATATATATATATAAGATTTTATTGATTATTTTAAAATGAAAAATATCATATATATAATTATGGTTCTTCTTTGCTATGGTGTGCCATATATTGATAGGAGGATCATTGAGATGTATGAGATTGAGAATAGAAAAATAGACATAGAGGAGCAGAATGGTCCAGGGGATCAGTAAAGTGAACAAAATTCAAAGTGTTCGAAAGTGCGTGAAGTTGGTGCCAAAGTGTAGAACTCATCACTGACCTAAATCTAACACAAGTTGAATTGCTCAAAACTGATATTGTATGCTCCTGATATCACGTTCTAGTCGTTTTCCCAAATAGGTAAAATGTTTGTAGGTTGGGTGCAGGACTGCTGACTGGGTAATCCATACGATGACTCAGCAGACTAACTGGGTAGGATGACTTGACAAGTGATCTAAAATCCCCTATAAATGACCTCAGAGAAAGAATGAAGGTATTACAGACTCAAGTGCTGGGGTGTACCTATGTTATTTTATAAAATGGTTCAATAAGATTGTGAAATACACAGACACTGAAACAGTAAGAGAACACAGTAAGAAAACACATAAACACAACAAATTTAATAAGGAGTTCACCCAATCCTCCTGGGCTACGTCTCCTGGTCCAGCCTTCAGTGGTGGCCTTTCTATTGTGTCTTAAAGCAGAGTTTTTACAATAAGGAAATCAATTTGAGTCTCACTTAACAGATGATGATCAGTAGGATTGTACTTGGATTTCCCAAGTCCCTAGGGTACACAGACTCCCCTTACTAAATCTCAACCTCAACTGGTCTCAGTGGTATGAGTCCAATTTGATACTCAATACCTGACAGGTAAACATAGAAGAGTTGCTTGAATCTCTCAAGCCTTCTCTAGAGTTCACAAACTCTCGGACTCTCTCTATCTCTGTCTGCTTGATGCTGCCTTTGCTCTACAGGTCATCTTGGCTTCTCTATTCTCTTCAATTCACTTCTTTCTTGGCCTCTCGGCTTTGTGCTTCTCTTTCTCTGCCTCTCTGTTTACTCTTTTTCTATTCGTGGCTTAAAGCCAATCTGCTCCCTGACTGTTCGTTTCCACTTCCCGATTCTCTGGATCTCCTACCTCTGCCTGCTGGAATTCCCCTGCTCTGTATCATCATCACTATGTAACGCTTCACAGAGAGGTGGCCAATTGTTTCCTCACGAACTGAGTGTTAGTTCTCTTTGAACGGTCATTATTTCCGTTGCTCCAAAATTGCCCGTGAAACTGATTCCTCTGCCAACTCATCAGTCATGCTGGACCTCAAATCTTATATGACTCAGCCTATTTCCCCATTGAATCCAGTCATCCATCGGATCATTTCTCCGCCGTTGATCTGGAGCCTCCAGATCCTATGGTCTCTGTCCATATCGTGCGGTTAAGAAGCATGACCTTTACCCGCGCGATGTGAGCAGTTTTCTCTCTCATCCACTGGACGTGTGTCACTCAGTGTATGGCATCGGGTGGGAATCGGTCGAACCCTCTTACCATTTGAAGTCCTCCTGATACCTTGCCAGTTTTACTGCGGGACTCGCCTTATGACGGAATTGGCGATTTCCGTACGGTTTTATGCTTTTTCCTCATGACCGAGTGCTTGGGGCTTTTCCTTCACTAAGGGGGACACCCTATGATATGCGATTACCACTAATCACGTATTAGAAACTGCCTCTGTTTTTGGATTTGACCTCCTGTTTGTCAATTTGTGCCAGTGTGCAGTCACCATGGGCCAACAGTCTGCGCGCTTGACCGAGGGTCCTCGTTGTTTCGTGCTGACCAAAAATTGCCATTGCTTAGAGGTTATTTCTGATACGTTCGATATTCATAATATTTTGAAGCTTGACATAATTTTAAACAGTCATGAAAACTTAGAGAATGTTTTAAGGATCCAATTGAGATCACAGCCTTCCTTTTGAAAAAGATTTTGGACCACCAAATGTTGGTATTTAAGCATCGACTAAGTGAGGGTATGGTTGTCTCACTTGTCCAATCTCTATCCACTTTGCACTGTTTGGCTTTGAACCCTGGAGTCCAATCTTGAGGTACTCAACATCTCCCCTACACGTCATCGTTACCTTTCTGTCCAGAACTGTGTCTTCTTGCAATTCATTGAGATATTCTGTTAACAGATCATCAACAGAAGGAAATTGACTCTGCTCTTCATGATCTTCAATTAATGAAGGTTCAAATAGTCTCAAGTTATCTGCATTAATGACTGAGTAGATGTGCATGTAAGCTGGTAAATCAAGGTGAAAAGCATTCTCACCAATTTTCTCAAGTATCTTGAAAGGTCCATACCTTATTGGATTTAGCTTTTTACCTTCACCTTGCATTCTGTCTTTACTGATATACAGCCATACTTAATCACCAACTTGGAAACTATGCTCCATATGATGCTTGTCATGCCTTGCCTTGTATTTGGCTTGGCTCTTTTCCAGTTGTTCCTGTACTGCCTAGTGAATCACTTGGATTTGTTCAATGAACTTGGTTGCCTTGTCCACATCACTGTGTCCATCAACTGCTATGTCTTTACCAAAGACAAAATCCAAGGGAGACTTTGGTGTGAAACCAAAATAGGTCTCAAAAGGAGATCTTTGTGTGGAAGAATGTTTTGCTCGGTTGTAAGCATGCTGCACATAACACAAATGTTCATCCGAAAGTTTGGGATGTTTACTACAATAGCCTCTGAGCAACTGGATCACCATCCTGTTGACCACTTCTGTCTGGCCATCTATCTATGGATGAAAGGCTGTGCTTTTCTTCAGTTTGGTGTCCATCAGTTCCCACAGACTCGACCAGAACTTCCCAACAAATCGGGTGTCTCGATCAGATATAATGGAAGTGGGTAATCCAAAATGAAGCCATACATGCTGAAAGAACAATTTTTCAGTTTGTTTAGTTGTAACCTGTTTGTTACAAGTTATCAAAACACACATTTTGTTGAACCTATCCACAAAAGCATATAAATAGTCATGAACTTTCCTATATTTAGGCAGTCCTCCAACAAAGTCCATGGAAACACTTTCCGAGGGATGAGAAGGAACTGGTAGGGAAGTGTACATGCCTAGTTTTCGATTGCTAGGCTTTCTTTTAGCACACATGGTACACCCTCTTAGATATCTAGAAGCTGTCTCATTCATTTTTGGCCAATAACAAAATATTTGCAGCTGTGCAACTATTTTACTTACCCCAAAGTGACTTTATATTAGGGAAGTGTGTGCTTCTCGAATTATCTTTACTCTTTCAATTTGTGGAATGCATAGCTTCCCACAATGATAAAAGAGTTGGTCCTTAATGTGATAATCCAATTCTTCTATTCGTTTGCCTTGACTTAAAGTTGCATATACATCTTTAAAATCTATATCTTGAGCATGTTGTTCAATGTAGCTCTCATGCAATACTGAGTTATGCTTAAGTATAGTAGATGCATTTATAATTGGTCTAGATAACATATTGCAAATTTATTGTGTATGCCCTTTTTATATCTGATGACTAAATGTAACTGTTGTAGAAAACCCATCCACCTATAGTGTCTTGATTGCTGCAACTTAGTTTGGGAGTGTAGATATTGGAGTGGTTGATGATCAATATGTATAACTGTATCTTTGCCCATTAAGTAATGTTTCCACTTTTTCACACTTTGTACTAATGCATACAATTCTTTATCATATGTGGGATAGTTAACTACTACAAAATTAAATTTCTCAGAATGATAACATATGGGTTTACCATGTTGTATCAACATTTCTCCCATGGCATAGTCACTAGCATCCATTTGGAACTCAAATGGTCTTTGAAGATCGAGCAGTGCTAGTATTGGTGCTATACTAATCTTTTCTTTCAAGGTGTCGAAAGCTTTCTGCTGTTTGCCTCCCCACTGAAACACCTTGTTCAATCCTGTTAAAGCATGTAAGGGAGCTACAATTAAGGAAAAGTTAGAAATAAACTTTCTCCAATATTGTGCTGCTCCTAAGAAGCTTCTAACTTCTATAGCAGATTTGGGTTTAGGCCAGTTTACAATGACTGCCACCTTAGAGGGATCTATCTTCAATTCACCACCCCCTACTATATGACCCAAATAATTCAAAGATGTTTTACCAAATTCACATTTTGTTAGTTTAACATAAAGTATTTCTCTTTTTAAAACATCTAGAGTCTGCTTGACATGCTTTAAATGTTCTTCCCACGTTTTGATAAATATAAGAATGTCATCCAGATATACAATAACAAAATCATCAAGAAAAGGTCTGAGTACATCATTCATTATTCTCATGAAAGTAGCAGGAGCATTAGTTAAGCCAAAAGGCATAACCAGCCACTCATACAGTCCATGCTTTGTTTTGAAAGCAGTCTTCCATGCATCTTGTTCTGCAACCATGACCTGATGATATCCACTATGCAAGTCTAACTTGGAAAAATAAACAGCTTCCTTTAATTGATCTAATATATCATCTATGCGAGGAAGGGGATAACAATTTTTTATTTTTATCTTATTCAGTGCTCAGTAATCAATGCACATTCTCCACAAGCCATCTTTCTTTTTCACCAAAACGATTGGAGACCCACATGGTGATGTGCTAGGTCTAATGAACCCCTTCTCAAGCAACTCCTGCATCTGCTTCTTGATTTCTGCATTCTCTAAAGCGGACAACCTGTACATTCTGATGTTAGGCAATGGAGCATCTTGGTGCAAATTAATATCATGCACTATTTCCTTTTTGGGTGGCAGACCTTTAGGTTCTTGAAACAAGATATCATATTCTGAAACAACTTTTTCTAAATCAGCTTGCTGTTTAGCAACACAACCCTCAAATACATTGGTTTTATCAGGTTTCCTTTCCTTTACAACCATCAGTAAAAATTGTTTGCATGAATTTACAATTTGTTTCATTTGCCTTGAGTTTATGAGAGTATAATTATTCTTGAGCTTATGAGCTCTTACAATATATCTGATTCCATCTTTAACAAGGAGATACTTGTTCTCAACTCTATAGAAAATAGCTTTTCTATCATACAAGTAGGGACTTCCCAAAAAAATTCCACATATATCCAAAGGAACTATATCTAACTCAACCTCATCTACAAATGCTGACCCAAAAGAAAACTTAAGTTTACATTGTCTAGTCACTTGTAGTTGTGCTTTATCACTTAACCAACCTAATGGGTATGGTTTCTTGTGAGGTGTAGTCAGTAATCCCAACTTCTTTACAATTTCTTCAAAAATTAAATTTACCTGTGAGCCACTATCAAACAAAGTATCAATCTTTTGATGCTTGGAAATAACTCGAATATGGAAAAGCTCATGTCTTTTTCTCTCATTTTCTTCATTATTAGTAGATTGTGCAGAATTACTAGTAGATGCTTTAGAATTTTTACCTTTTATACCTGTGGCTGCAATGGTTGTTTCATCTCTCGAGTCCGACCCCAAATCTTTTTGAATAGCTGCAGTAGTCTTCTTGTTCTTGCCCTCGAACTTCTTAGGTCTCAGCTCCAGATGCAGGATCCAACAGTGCTCATCATCATGCCCATCCTTCTTACAATGAGTGCATGAAGACTTGCTTTTTTGTGTCGTGTTGGCCTTCCTCTCTTTCCACTTCTGGTTTCTTTTCTCCTTATTCTTGCTTGCAATGGGATTGAATGATCCCCCAACTTCTGGGTTCCCATTCTTTCCTCTAGCTTCTAGATGTGTAGATATAATAGATACCTCATCTATACTAGTGGGATTAAACATGAGGATAGTGTGCCTCATGTAGCTGTGTAGACCACCTATGTACTTCAACAGAGTCTCAGGTGGGTCTAATGAAATTCCTAGAATCAAAGCTCTTTTCCTAAATTCTTGGGTCTAACCTTGTACACTTTGCCCTTTGACTTGGCGAAGAGTCTGCCAGCTCATCAGGGCTTGCTACATGTAAGCTAGTGGATAGAACTGTTTTTTGATTGCAGAAACAAATTCACTCCAGACGGAGAGAATCTTACCATTTTTCCTCATGTTAGCTTGTGTCCTGCCTTCCCACCATACCAAGGCAGTGCCTCCGAGGTGTAGGCTGGCCAGCTGAATCTTACTCTTGTTTGAGTCGATACTCTGCACTCTATAATAAACATCAATCTGTCTGATCCAATTATCCAGCTTCTCTGCATTCAACTCTCCATCAGATATTGGTAAATCAAATTTAACATCTAATTTAATCAAAGATGTCTTCTTTTTATGTTTAGGGCTATTAGGAGGCGTGAGAAAGTTTTCTTCTTTCCCTTTGCCTTTTGAGTGGTCATGGAGGAGAGACTCGTCTTCTCATTTGTCTTGTTTGGAGCCTAATGAATCTTCATCTTTATGTTTCCTAAAGTCCCTATACATTTCCTCTACCATGGACCTCATGGCCAGGAAACTATCTATAAATTGGGGGTCTAGTCCCAAAGTACTTTCTTCTGACATTTTCTTCTGAGGATAAACTCTCCCAATTTCTAGGTTAGTTTCAACCAACTCTCCTTCTCCTAATTTAAGCTTTGATCTAGTTAGCATTCAACAACAAAATCCAGCACAAGCTTGTCTAACCTTAACAACATAGATCTCTGATACCACTTGATCTGAAATCACCCGTAAATGACCTCAGAGAAAGAATGAAGGTATTACAGACTCAAGTGTTGGGGTGTGCCTATGTTATTTTATGCAACGGATCAATAAGATTGCGAAATACATAGACACTGAAACAGTAAGAGAACATAGTAAGCAAACACATAAACACAACAAATTTAATAAGGAGTTCACCCAATCCTCCTGGGCTACGTCTCCTGGTCCAGCCTTCAGTGGTGGCCTTTCTATTGTGTCTTAAAGCAGAGTTTTTACAATAAGGAGCTCAATTTGAGTCTCACTTAACAGATGATGATCAGTAGGATTGTACTTGGATTCCCCAAGTCCCTAAAGTACACAGACTCCCCTTACTGAATCTTGACCTCAACTGGTCTCAGTGGCATGAGTCCAATTTGGTACTCAATACCTGACAGGTAAACATAGAAGAGTTGCTTCAATCTCTCAAGCCTTCTCTAGAGTTCACAGACTCTCAGACTCTCTCTATCTCTGTCTGCTCGACACTACCTTTGCTCTACAGGTCAGCTTGGCTTCTCTGTTCTCTTCAATTCACTTCTTTCTCGACCTCTTAGCTTTCTGCTTCTCTTTCTCTGCCTCTTCGTTTACTCTTTGTCTATTCGTGGCTTAAAGCCAATCTGTGCCCTGACTATTCGTTTCCGCTTCCTGGCTCTCTGGATTTCCTGCCTCTGTCTGTTGGAATTCCCCTGCTCTGCATCATCATCACTGTGTAACGCTTCACAAAGAGATGGCTACTTGTTTCCTCATGAACTAAGTGTCAGTTCTCTTTGAACGGTCATTATTTCGTTGCTCCAAGATTGCCCATGAAATTGATTCCTCTGCCAACTCATCGGTCATGCCAGACCTCAAATCTTATATGACTCAACCTATTTACCCGTCGAATTCGATCATCGATCAGATCATTTCTTCGCCATTGATCTGGAGCCTCTAGATCCTACAATCCCCATCCATATCGTGCGATTAAGTAGCATGACCTTTACTCGCACGATGTGAACGATTTTCTCTCTCATCTGCTAGACATGTGTCACTTAGTGTATGGCATTGGGCAGGACTCGGTCAAACCCACTTACCGCTTGAAGTCCTCCCGATATCCTGCTGGTTTTAGCGTGGGACTCGCCTTTTGATGGAATCGGCGATTTCCGTATGGTTTTATGCTTTTTCCTCGTGACCGAGTGCTTGGGGATTTTCCTTCACTGAGGGGGATGCCCTGCGATACACAATTAGCGCTTTAGCACTAATCGTGTATCAGAAACTGCCTCTGTTTTTGGATTTGACCTCCCGTTTGTCAATTTGTGCCAGTCTGCGGTCACCATGGGCCAATGGTCTACGCACTTGACCGAGGGTCCTCGTTGTTCCTTGCTGACCAAAAATTGCCATTGTTTAGAGGTTATTTCTAATACATTCGATATCCATAAGCTTTTGAAGCTTGGCATAATTTGAAACAGCCATGAAAACTTAGAGAATGTTTTAAGGATCCAATTTGGATCAACAAGCTGATTGTATCTTGTAGGCCAATGGCAGGCTGCCAAGTGGCATCATCTGAATGGTTCAATTTGGAAATTTCTAATTGGTTGTGGCATATTTTATGTGGACCAATGATGGGTTGCCACATGGCCTAATCATGGGTTGCCACATGGCACCACGATGGTCAATAAAATTTGGGTATGGGTCAACAGGAGGCCTGAATAGATTTGAATGCAGGACCTGAAGGTTTGCAGCACAACGCCTTGCCACTACACTGTGTGGCGGTTCTTAACCTATGTAGCATGAAACATCTATTTAATTTTTCAACGTTGAAGTGTTGGGGGAAGCGATTGAGGCTAAGCCCCTGGCCCTTGGTCACTACACAAACCACGAGACAGTGGGCGGAGCCACCAAGGGCTCACGGCTTAGCCCCAGCCCACAGTCTAAACTTTATACCATGTGACTGGAGGCAGGGAAAATTTTGGCGACTAGTACGAGGAGTGGGGCCAGCCCCAGGGTCATATGCATGCCCATAAGACCAACACTCCAAGTTGAAAGTGCCAGGCGGAAGGTTATCTAGCAAGGGGGTTAGCCCCAGGGTCATATGCTGACCACAGGACCCAGTGCCAAAGTTTAATGGGGCCTGACAGGAAGGGTAGGTAGTTAGCCCAACCCTTGGACCTGTGGTACCCATGTGACCATGACCCCACGTTGAGGGGCTTAACCGATGGGGACGAGCGTTAAGGACCAATCCTCACCCAACCCTTTTTTTTTCTGCTCAAAGGAGTTAGGGGGAATTTAAGCGAACCAACAACATGCACCCGAATTGGCGGGAATCTCATCGACACGTGGTGAAAATGGTGCTTGGCAGTTCCGGAAAAGGCACAATTCGTAGAATAGTTAGCAAGAGAGTGCAGTTTGTAGAGCAGTTAACAGAAAAACTTCTCTAGAGCATACCTTCTTCAGTTTTTGGCCAAATTGATCCCAACAAGAGCCCAACTAGGGTTTTTGAATGTTCTGGAGCCATTGGAGACATAATTTTTACATTATAAGCTTTGTAAATCCATGCAAACAAAAAATTGAGCACTTAATGAAAGAGGCCCAACATTGGAAGTTGGACCAGGAGATGTAGCCCAGAAGTGGGGCGAACTCCTTTATCATTTTGTTGTCTTTTGTTTCTATATATGATATATTTATCTTTGTTTTTATGTCGTTAACTAATTTTTAAAACCATTATTTTATGTGTTTTTGCAAAGTGATCCATTGCCTAAAAGACATAAAATTTTACCTGTAAATTTTCCCATCACCTTCAAGTTTGTATTTCAGATCACAGAATAAATAATTATAAAAGAGAATCACCCAATTCGATGCAGGTCCCCGAAGTGACCTTTCTTTCCCTTTTTTTTCAAAACCTTAACCCAACCTTCCAAAGGTGGGTTTATCAAAGCGATCTAAAGGTTATCACTATATGTTGAAGGAGAATCCTTATAAGAATCCAAATAAGTTGACTCATGAGTGTAATATTCCCTTTTTTTGGATATGGTCAAAGTGGACAAAATCTTCCCATGGTATTTACCATGGTATTCGCCCACCACATTGGCCTATGGTATTTGCCTTCATTTTTCGAGGGAAAGCAATAAAATAAAGTCTCTAGAGAGTCCATCAAGCCTATAAAAGGGGATAGGAGCCTAACAATGTGAGCATTCTGAGTCTATCTATCTAATTGTGTTTGTTGAGAACTTGGCCTAGCTAGTTTCAGTTTGATCCTAAGGACGAAAACCCCATGGGTGAGATTTCTCTAGTGGATCCATCCAGGATCCATGATTGTGCTTTAGTATCTTTAATTTCTCCATTGATGGGTGTGCATAGGTGCCATAGAATGGCTTTAGTAGGCCTTGTGTAGGCATGTAATTTTGTTTTTAGTTATTTACATAAATAAGAGGTTGCATTCTCATATATGTTTTGTGTTCAGTGTTTTTACTGCAAGAATAATTTTTATTAGAACACCTAGAGTGTACCAAATCTATTAAAAATTTTTGATGTTTGGGATATTACAGTGGTATCAGAGTTGTCCATATTGCCAGCCAGAGGGATTTTTGTTTGCAGGATTGTCGTAAATTCGGTGGGGATTTCTTCTCGCCCTAGCTAGTAGTTTCCGTCTTCGGTGGTATTTGGTATCACCCTAGTTAGTCTTTTACCTTTCAGTTAATTTCTACCTAGTGTGAGAATCAAATGTAGATTTGTATTAGGGAAGAGGGTTTCTTTATTAAAATAAATAAATAAATAAAAAGAAGAAGAAGAAGAAAGCAAGAAAGTAAGAAAGGACGTGAGAATATTTGAAGGAGGCCAAGGCTAATTTATTAAGAGGTCATCATCATTGTTTCTCAGAGAGTCAATTGCCTAGACTGAGAGTCTTCTTGCTGAAGTTGTGTGTAATTTTTTTTTTTCCAAATAGGGAAAATTCCAAATGATTTGTGGGGTTTCGAGGTTCAACGTTGGTCATATTCAACATTGTGAGAACGATATCACCATTTATAGAAGGCCAAACTGACATGCGAAGAGCAGTGTTACTCCATTTATTTCCATTATATTAGAGGCTGAATTTATGAATGCAATTGGGGTTGATGACCGTTTGGGTGATCACGACTCATTCCACACGTCAATCACACAAGAGCTCAAAGTTGAGGAGGGAACCATCCATATAAAATCTAACAAACCTATAGACGCTAAAACCGCTCCATATATTGACGGGTGAAGGGTTGTCGTGGAATAGCGAGGTTCTTGTTGTTTAAGACATGCAAAGATTGTTAGGACCACAGTTAAAATCATATAGAATATCGTGTGCCATCCATTCAATTGTAAGAGGTCACGTGGTCCATCAAGCCTCACCACAGTTGTTGAGGGGTGCGTAGGAGGGCTTAGACGCCAAGTATGTGGGGTTATATGCTCATTTTCACACATTGCAAGGTCACAAGGCCATTCTCAACGACATCAGATTATACAGTGGTATCAATATACAGTGGGTTGATCAAACGATTAGGTGGTGCATACATATGAAGGGGCCACCATCTATAAAGCATAAATCCATCACGTGAGAGCACTAAGACAAAAGAAATTTTTAGAAGGACGCAGGCCATTGCTGACCGAAGCCATGAACAAACAACATTGCAAAATTCATGGGTAGTTGAGAGTGGCAGGGAGCCATAGGTATCCTATTATTGGGTGATTTAGGTGTTGTCACTCATATGCTTGGAAGAATTCATTCTTACATAAGCTATCTGCAAGGAACTTAGACATTGTTTTGGGAGATGATCAACACTATTGGCATTGGTTATCTAGACAAGATTCCAAAATTGAACAGGTTGCAGAATTATTAAATGATTTGTTGGTTGGAGGTTCGAGATGCGATCGATTGCAGGCTTTCCTCTGCTAATACCGTGTTGGTGAAGTGAAGTGCCCGTTACACAACTTCAGTTGGAAATTAGATGTTGCAGGATCATTTGTTGTGCGAATGGGGAAGATGGCAACATTGATCTTTGTGTGCAGTCCATGCATTCCCTACATAGAAAACCATGAAGCCATGAGTTGAGAGCCCATTCATCCATAGCACAGGAGATTTGCCCAAAAGTTATCAGAGTAGAAAGTAGGTTGAGGTCCATTAATACATGGACAGACCATATTCTCATGCGTGGAAGCCACATATACATTGCACAAAACACAAAGTCGAGAGAAAAGGATCATACAATTTTGTGTACACTAAGAGGCCAATCATGCAAGAGCATCGAATATCTGTGCCATGTAGTCAACAAATTAGTGCTTGTGCGCCATCGGTCCATCACTAGTGCTAATGGTATAGAAAAAATAAAAAGAACATAGTCGAGGACCATACACTCATTGTGCAAGAATTGGGAGGTCATGAGGCCAAAGACACCACCTAAGAGGAGATTCAAACCTTAAGGTGCCACCTTACAATTGTAAAGGAAAAATAAAGGCTAGTGACATTGCATGGAGACGTCATTCCAATATTTCCCTGATGCTCCTATTAAATTTGAGTGGTATCCCCGCATAGAAATCTAGATCAAGGTTATTATTTTAGGAGAATATTGTTGTTACAGAAGTTTATTTCCAGAAATAACTATTCATAGTTAAATAAATTTTATTGAAGAAAGCCAAGGAGAGAGAAGGAAGATGAAGGGTTAAAATCCATTGATGCCAAGCCATAATGTCCTAGGTTTACTTTTGGAAATGCCTCAGTAATCAACATATCAGTACATCCGTTGGTCCTTTGGGGTGCAATACTTTAGTTAATAAAAAATGGCAACAACTTCCATATCAGAAGCAAGAGTAGAACAACAAGCCTTTCTCTCGAAATATCCATGCTATCCTTCAACAATCAAAGGATATACGGAAGGAAGATGTAAGAAGCAAGTGTCTCTTTGAACATGGATCCAAAATGTAGAGAACAAATTTAGAAGATGTCCTCCTACTATTAGACACATTATACATAGCTTTATGTCTCATAGAGAAATCATATTGGAAAGGGTTAAGTTGGGCCTTGAAGCCATCCATGTGTACTTTGATACAACCTAGGTTCCTGGAGTATTCTTGTGAAAAGGTTAAACTCACAGTTGCCACTTGTATCACTAAAATATTAGCCTTGACAACACTACTACTGCCCTATAATGATGACATCATGAGGAATATTTTTCGAGTAATGATAGGATCCCTCCGAGGATTGGACAATATCAACCTTCTTACTTTCTTTCAGAGGTGAAAAATCTTAGAATGCATGGAAAAATCCAGATTTGTTATTCTTATGTTGGATCTAGAATGTGATGACTTAATCATTCAGAGGCTTCAATTCTTTTGCACCAACATTACAACATCACATCCAAAATTTGTCAAAACAAACATGCTAAAGGTCATATCCCTCATCTTAGGAGAAGATATGGTCATTTGCAAACAATTGAGGTCCAAATTGTTGGCCATTTAGAGGAAGGAGTGATCCGGATTTAAACAAGAACGCAATAAAATATAGAGATAACCATAAAGACAGATATGCAGTGGAAATAATACTTCATTTCATTACTGTAAAATACTAAAATATGCTTACAAATAGAAATGGGAATAAACCAGCTAGGGCGATGGTAGCTTATCTCTGCGAAGAGATGTGGCGGCTACATGCCTCTGAATTGTTCTCCACTATGTTACAATGAGGCTCGAAGGCCTATTTATTTTTTAGAAACAATGGGAAACCCTTCACATTCCAAACCTAACCCTAGAAGATGAAACGCCAAATTGTGGGCCCCGTTTTGGGGTGATTTGGATAGCCAACTTCCCGGGGTTGCGAATTTGTCGTACTATCTCCGTTTGACACGCATGATAGCCCATTGGAAAGATCTCTCCGAGGACTACGATTTCCCAAAAAATGTCGTTTAGGGCCTCAAAATGGCTCCGGAAGTTCAGGACCCAAAAAAACTGTGAAAAATAGTAAATTGTGTTGCAATTATGGAAACTGAAAAACTGAAAGAGATAGTTGTGGGGGTCCAAGTGGGATAGGTGGGTGGCCACCAACATCCACCTGGATCAAGGAGCTAATTATATCACCTGTTGCCTATGAACTAGTTGAGGGGCTGGTCAAACAAAACATCAAACTACTTAAAAGGAAGTTGACCAAGGAGGAACTAACAAGGATTTGTGGGGACAACAAGAATGAACTAAGAAGGAAAATCCTATGCTTTGTATGCAAGGGATCTTGGGCACTTAACCATTCATGTCCATGTGATAGGAAGGAGGAAATGAGGATAGAACCAGAGGAAATTATTTCAAACCATGAGGATTCATTTGAAGGGTCCGAATAGCTAAGTACATATGGTGAGAAACAACACAATGTTATTCAGAGAGACTTGCAGGACAAGCCAATGATAATTAGTCAGCTTGACAAAGTACATGGGGAAAGGAAGGAGGTAATTCTTCCTAACAATATGGTAGACTCTTATCTCCAGGAGGACATCCATGAAGAGTATGAGAAACCAAGTGTAAATAAGAGTCCACCAGTGCATCCATGTTTGACAACCAAAGAGGATGGACAACAAATTGTCCCCACAGGTGGAGAAGGCCAGGAAGAAGACATTCAAGGAGACTTAAATGAGGAGCCAATGATGGAAAACTAGTATGATGAACATGAAAAGTATAGTATGCAGGATGAGCCATTTCTGGAGATTCGGTCAAAGGTTCAAGCTAGAGCTATGATAGTTGAGCATCTAGTGCAGAAAGATACAAAATAATTCAACAAGGCACCAGAATTTCCAGTACAGGACTTTTAGGAAAAGATCATGCATTTCAAGACAGATCTAATGATGTTAAAGAAGGGAGTTTGGACGGTTCAAGACACTGTCTTATAGGAAAATAGAAAAATTGAGGAGTTCATAGGGGTCTGTGATGAATCGATGACCAAGTTTTCTAGTGTTCAGAAATGTCTCAAGTCCCTCACAAGGAAAAAAGAGGAGTACGGCTATGAGTTCTAAAACAACCGTCTACAAGAGTACATAGCTAAGGCTTGTAGCACTACCAACCCACCTTTATACATTGGGGATAATAGGGCAGAGTTCTACAAATGGATCATGTTGGGTGAGCGAGTGGAGCAGTATGAGTTGAGCATCAAGTAACCTCAACATGGTAGAATTATTCCATGTGCAGGCATTCATGCATTTTATCCTTCCCATGAGATGGATTGGTGAGAGATTATGAGTTGGAACTCTATTGGTGGGATACTCTTATCCAAGGGCATATTGCATCTTAGGCCCTTAAGCACAAGAAATGATGGAGGGTTGAGATGGTATCATAACCCACAGGTCCCAAGACTTAGGTGGCATTGGGATCCAGGGGAATCCATTAGGGGCAGGATTGACTAGAGGATTGTTTGGGATCCAGGTATCGAAGGATCCATTCATGGTCATTTAGAATGGAGACATGGAATAACACACTGGGTTGTATGAGATCTTGGTATCAATATACATATGCTTCTGTTGTGGATAAAAGTGGATTGCTTGAGGGCAAGCAACCTTTGGGCGGGAGGATTTGTAATATTCCCTTCTTTTGGATATGGTCAAAGTGGACAAAATCTGCCCATAGTATTTACCATGGTATTTGCCCATGGCATTGGCCCATGGTATTTGCCTTTGTTTTTCGAGGGAAAACAATAAAACAAAGTCTCTAGAGAGTCCATCAAGCCTATAAAAGGGGATAGGAGCCTAATAGTGTGAGCATTCTGAGTCTATCTATCTAATTATGTTTGTTGAGAACTTGGTGTGGCAAGTTCCAGATTGATCCCAGGGATGAAAACCCCGTGGGTGAGATTTTGCTGGTCGATCCATCCAGGATCCACAATTGTTCTTCAGTGTCTTTAATTTCTCTGTTGATGGGCAGGCATACATGCCACATGCACAACTTTAGTAGGCTTTGTGTGGGCATGCAATTTTGTTTTTAGTTATTTACATAAATAAGAGGCTGCATTCTCAGATCTGTTTTGTGTTCGGTGTTTTTACTACAATAATTTTATTACAACACCTAGAGTGTACTAGATCTGTTAAAAATTTTGATGTTTGGGATATTACTATGAGCTTGCTTCAATGCACCATAGGAAGCATTATTATTTACTATGTGCTTGGCGAGGGAGTATGGTTCGCAACAAGATCCTTAAGGGACTTTTGAGGGGTTGAAGTTTGAACCTTATGTTCCTCGAATGTAGTTCATCATTAAATCCTTCATCATCCTTGTCTGAATTAGAGGAAGCCTCACTCTCCATAGGAGGTGGTTCATAGGGATTTCAACTTTTAGCCCTAGAATTACTAATGTTCCACTTCTGGTGAGATTCGAGTAGAGGGTGGTAATTTTGTAGATGGTTTGTTTGAGGACAAGAGGAACAATGAAAAGTAGAATCTCATAGTCTAGACTTTGAGTCCAATGAAAATCTCTTATTTTTAAATTGATATGGTCTGGAAACCATTTATTGATATTGATTTCAATGCAGATTCTACCATAGGTATAAACAACAAGATGTCCATGAGAAGTATAAGTTGGAAGGAAACTACCCAGGGAGTTTCTAATGCCCTCAAAGACTAACTAGTGTCACCAGTGAGTAGGCAGATTAGGAAGCCGAACCCATATTGGCATCTTGGTAATGACTGTTGTAGAAGGGTCAAAATTTGGAAACCAAGGAGTTAGGAACAATCTAGCGTTGCCCCAGAAATAGGGCCCTTTAGATAAAAGTTTATGATAGTCTTTCGATTCACCAAAAATCAGAATGAATAAAGGTCCATTGGAGCATAAAATAAGCTTTCATTACTTGTTCCATGACAAATGGAGCCATTGGTAAAGATCTGGCGAGCGAGGCCAAAAACCATTGAAACGATAGATAAGGGATTTCTTTGTAAAGATATGATGGAGTTCCTCAAGGGTAGGGTTAGATATTTCTAAGGAGGGATCTTTCTCATATTTTTCAACCAGAAATGGCCTAGGAACTACATGGGACTAAGTTGCCTTCAAGGGGGGCTAAACATGGACATCATCTTTATAAGTAAAATCGCAACAGGAGGAAGGTTTGCCCACAAGCTCCCCCCCCATAAATGAAGGGTCATATAAATAGTGACATCATTACCAATACCATACACTAAAAGAGGGGAAGAATCTCCCAACTACTTACCTTCAAAAATAAGACATTTCATGATTGAGGGAATACCCACCTAGAGCTTCAGGGAAAGCTTGAGGTGCCATGCCAAATATGTGGAATATACCCCAAGGATCAAGGACCGGCCAAAGAGAATGTTGACAAGGATCTGAAAATAAATTTGAGGTTTGGGGGCCTCACCAATACAAAGAAGGTTAGTAAATCTGAATTACTAGCGTTAGCTTGTGGGAAAGAGGAACCCAACTGCAAAAAAAATTCCACAACTATTAAAATAAATAAATAAATAAATAAAATGAAGAAGAAGAAAGCAAGAAAGTAAGAAAGGGCATGAGCATATTTGAAGGAGGCCAAGGCTAATTTATTAAGAGGTCGTCAACATTGTTTCTCAGAGAGTCGAATGCCTAGACTGAGAGTCTTATTGCTAAAGTTGTGTGTAAATTTTTTGTTTTCCAAATAGTGCGAATTCCAAATGATTTGTTGGGTGTCGAGGTTCAACATTGGTCATATTCAACATTGTGAGAATGATATCACCATTTATAGAAGGCCAAACTGACATGCGAAGAGCAGAATTATTCCATTTATTTCCATCATATTAGAGGTTGAATTTACGAATGCAATCGAGGCCGATGACCGATTGGGTGATCACGACTCATTCCACACGTCAATCACACAAGAGCTCAAAGTTGAGGAGGGAACCATCCATATAAAATCTCACAAACCTATAGATGCTAAAAATGTTCCATATATTGATGGGTGAAGGGTTGTCGTGGAATAGAGAGGTTCTTGTTGTTTAAGACATGAAAAGATTGTTGGGACCACAGTTAAAATTATATAGAATATTGTGTGCCATCCATTCAATTGTAAGAGGTCACGTCATCCTTCAAGCCTCACCACAGTTGTTGAGGGATGCGTAGGAGGGCTTAGACGCCAAGTCTGTAGGGTTATATGCTCATTTTCCCACATTGCAAGGTCGCAAGGCCATTCTCAACGACATTAGATTATACAATGGTATCAGTATACAGTGGGTTGATCAAACAATTAGGAAGTGCATACATATGAGGGGGCCACCATCCATAATGCGTAAATCCATCACGTGAGAGCACCAAGACAAAAGCAATGTTTAAAAGGACGCAGGCCATTGCTGACCAAAGCCATGAACAAATAACATTGAAAAATTCATGGGTAGTTGCCAGCGCTAGGGAGCCATAGGTATCCTATTGTTGGGTGATTTATGGTGTTTTCACTGATACACTTGGAAGAATTCATTCTTACAGAAGCTATCTGCAAGGAACTTAGACATTGTTTGGGAAGATGATCAATACTATTGGCATTGGTTATCCAGACAAGATTCCAAACTTGAACTAGTTGCAGAATTATTAAATGATTTTTTGGTTGGAGGTTCGAGATGCAACCGATTGTAGTTTTTCCTCTGCTAATACCGTGTTGGTGGATTGAAGTGCCCATTGCACAACACCAACTGGAAATCAGATGTTATAGGATCATTTGTTGTGCTAATGGAGAAGATGACAACATTGATCTTTGTGTGTAGTCCATGCATTCCCTACATAGACAACTGTGAAGCCACGAGTTGAGAGCCCATTCATCCATAGCGCATGATTTTCACCCAAAAGTTATCGTAGTAGAAGGTAGGATGAGGTCCATTAATACATGGACAGGCCATATTCTAATGCATGGAAGCCACATATACATTGCACAAAACACAAAGTCAAGAGCAAAGGATCATACAATTTTGCATAGACTAAGAGGCTAATCATGCAAGAGCATCGAAGATCTATGCCATGCAGTCAACAAATTAGTGCTTGTGGGCCATTGGTCCATCACTAGTGCTAATGGTATAGCAAAAATAAAAAGCACATAGTAGAGGACCATAAATTCGTTGTGCAGGAATTGGGAGGTCATGAGGCCAAAGACACCACCTAAGAGGAGATTCAAAACTTAAGGTGCCACCTTATAATTGTAAAGGAAAAATAAAGGGTAGTGACATTGCATGAAGACGTCATTTCAATATTTTCCCAATGCTCCTATTATATTTGAGTGGTATCCCCACATTGAAGATCTAGATCAAGGTTATTATTTCAGGAGAATATTGTTGTTGCAGAAGTTTATTGCCAGAAATAATTATTCAGAGGTAAATCAATTTTATTAAAGAAAGCCAAGGAGAGAGAAGGAAGATGAAGGGTTAAAATCCATTGATGCCAAGCCATAATGTCATGGATTTACTTTTGGAAATGCCTCAGGAATCAACATATTAGTACATCCATTGGTCCTCTACACTGCAATACTTCAGTTAATAAAAAATGCAACAACATCCATATCAGAAGCAAGAGCAGAACAACAGGCCTTTCTCTCGGAATATCCATGCTATCCTTCAACAATCAAAGGATATCCGGAAGGAAGATGTAAGAAGCAAGTGTCTCTTTGAACTTGGATCCAAAATGTAGAGAACAAATTCAGAAGATGTCCTCCTACTGTTAGACACATTATACATAGCTTTATGTCTCACAGAGCAATCATATTGGAAAGGGTTAAGTTGGGCCTTGAAGCCATCCATGCGTACTTTGATACAGCCTAGGTTCCTGGAGTATTCTTGTGAAAAGGTTAAACTCACAGTCGCCACTTGTCTCAGTAAAATATTAGCCTTGACAGCACTACTACTGCCCTACAATGATGACATCATGAGGAAGATTTTTCGAGTAATGATAGGATCCCTCCAAGGATTGGACAATATCAACCTTCTTACTTTCTTTCAGAGGTGAAAATTTTAGAATGCATGGAAAAATCTAGATTTGTTATACTTATGTTGGATCTAGAATGTGATGACTTAATCATTCAGAGGCTCCAATGCTTTTGCACCAACATTACAAAATCACATCCAAAATTTGTCAAAACAAACATGCTAAAGGTCATGTCCCTAATATTAGGAGAAGATAAGGTCATTTTCAAACAATTGAGGTTCAAATTGTTGGCCATTTGGAGGAAGGAGCTAATTGTATCACATGTTGCCTATGAACTAGTTGGGGGCTGGTCAAACAGAACATCAAACTACTTAAAAGGAAGTTGACTAAGGAGGAAATAAGAAGGATTTGTGGGGACAACAAGAATGAACTAAGAAGGAAAAGCCTATGCTTTGTATACAAGGGATCTTGGGCACTTAACTATTCATGTCCATGTGATAGGAAGGAGGCAACGAGGACAGAACCAGAGGAAATTCTTTCAAACCATGAGGATTCATTTAAAGGATCCGAACAATTAAGTACATATGGTGAGCAACAACATAATGCTATTCAAAGAGACTTGCAGGACAAGCCAATGATAATTAGTTAGCTTGACAAAGTACATGGGGAAGGGAAGGAGGTAATTCTTCCTAACAATATGGTAGACTCTTATCTCTAGGAGGACATCCATGAATAATATGAGCAACCAAGTGTAAATAAGTGTCCACCAGTGCATCCATGTTTGACAACCAAAGAGGATGGACAAAAAATTGTCCCCATAGGTGGAGAAGGCCAGGAACAAGACATTCAAGGAGACTTAAATGAGGAGCCAATGATGGAAAACTAGTATGATGAACATGCAAAATATAATACGCAGGACGAGCCATTTCTATAGATTCGGTCAAAGGTTCAAGCTGGAGCTATGATAGTTAAGCATCTACTGCAGAAAGATACAAAATAATTCAACAAGGCACCAGAATTTCTAGTAGAGGACTTTTAGGAAAAGATCATGCATTTCAAGACAGATCTTATGATGTTAAAGAAGGGAGTCTGGGCAGTCTGAAACACTGTCTTACAAGAAAATAGAAAAATTGAGGAGCTCATAGGGGTATGTGATGAATCAATGACCAAGCTGTCTAGTGTTGAGGAACAACTCAAGTCCCTCACAAGGAAACAAGAGGAGTACATCTAGGAGTTCTAGAACAACCCTCTACAAGAGTACATAGATAAAGCTTGTAGCACTACCAACCCGCCTATATACATTGGGGATAATAGGGTAGAGTTCTACAAATGGATCATGTTGGGTGAGTGGTTGGAGTAGCACGAGTTAAGCATCAAGCAAACTCAACATGGTAGACTTATTCCATGTGCACGCATTCATGCATTTTATCCTTCCCATGAGATGGATTGACGAGAGATTATGAGTTGGAACTCTATTTGTGGGATACTCTTATCGAAGGGCATATTTCATCTTGGGCCCTTAAGCACGAGCAATGACGGAGGGTTGAGATGGTATCATAACCGACAGGTCCCAGGACTTAGGTGGCATTGGGATCTAGGGGAATCCATTAGGGGTAGGATTGACTAGAGGATTGTTTGGGATCCAGGTATCGAAGGATCCATTCATGGTCATTTAGAATGGAGACATGGAATAACACACTGGGTTGTATGAGATCTTGGTATCAATCTACATATGCTTCTGTTGTGGATAAAAGTGGATTGCTTGACGGAAAGCAACCTTTGGGCAGGAGGATTTGTAATATTCCCTTCTTTTGGATATGTTCAAAGTGGACAGAATTTGCCCATAGTATTTACCATGGTATTTGCCCATGGCATTGGCCCATGGTATTTGCCTTTGTTTTTCGAGGGAAAACAATAAAACAAAGTCTCTCGAGATTCCAACAAGCCTATAAAAGGGGATAGGAGCCTAATAGTGTGAGCATTCTGAGTCTATCTATCTAATTTTGTTTGTTGAGAACTTGGTGTGGCCAGTTCTAGTTTGATCCTAGGGACGAAAACCCTGTGGGTGAGATTTCTCTGGTGGATCCATCCAGGATCCACAATTGTGCTTCAGTATCTTTAATTTCTCTGTTGATGGGCAGGCATACATGCCATAGGCACAACTTTAGTAGGCCTTGTGTGGGCATGCAATTTTGTTTTCAGTTATTTACATAAATAAGAGGCTGCATTCTTAGATCTGTTATGTGTTCAATGTATTTACTACAATAATTTTATTAGAACACCTAGAGTGTACTAGATTTGTTAAAAAATTTGATGTTTGGAATATTACAATGAGCTTGCTTCAATGCACCATAGGAAGCATTATTATTTACTATGTGCTTGGCGAGGGAGTATGGTTCACAACAAGATCCTTAGGGGACTTTTGAGGGGTTGAAGTTTGAACCTTATGTTCATTGAATGTAGTTCATCATCAAATTCCTCATCATCCTTATCTGAATTAGAGGAAGCCTCACTCTCCATAGGAGGTGGTTCATAGGGATTTCAACTTTTATACCTAGAATTACTAATGTTCCACTTCTGGTGAGATTTGAGTAGAGGGCAATAATTTTGCAGACGGTTTGTTTGAGGACAAGAGAAACAATGAAAAGTAGAATCTCATAGTCTAGACCTTGAGTCCAATGAAAATTTCTTATTTTTAAATTGATATGGTTTGGAAACCCTTTATTGATATCGATTCCAATGCAGATTCTACCATAGGTATAAACAACAAGATGCCCAAGAGAAGTATAAGTTGGAAGGAAACTACCTAGGGAGTTTATGATGCCCTCAAAGACTAACTAGTGTCACAAGTGAGAAGGTAGATTAGGAAGCCGAACCCATATCGACATCTTGGTAATGACTGTTGTAGAAGGGTCAAAATTTGGAAACCAAGGAGTAAGGAACAGTCTAGCATTGCCGCAGAACTAGGGCCCTTTAGATAAAAGTTTCTGATAGTCATTCGATTCACCAAAAATTACAATGAATAAAGGTCCATTGGAGCATAAAATAAGCTTTCATTTCTTTGTCCATGACGAATGGAGCCATTGGTAAACATCTGTCGAGCGAGGCCAAAAACCATTGAAACAATAGATAAGGGATTTCTTTGCAAATATATGATGGAGTTCCTCAAGAGTATGGTTAGATATTTCTAAGGGGGGATCTTTCTCATATTTTTCAACCAAAAATGGCCTAGGAACTACATGGGACTAAGTTGCCTTCAAGGGGGGCTAAACATGGACATCATCTTTATAAGTAAAATCTCAATAGGAGGAAGGTTTTCCCACAAGCTCACCCCCATAAATGAAGGGTCATATAAATAGTGACATCATTACCAATACCATAGACTAAAAGAGGGGAAGAACCACCCAACCACTTACCTTCAAAAATAAGACATGGCATGATTGAGGGAATACCCACCTAGAGTTTCAGGGAAAGCTTGAGGTGTCATGCCAAATATGTAGAATATACCCCAAGAATCAAGGACCGGCCAGAGAGAATGTTGACAAGGATTTGAAAAGAAATTTGAGGTTTGGGGGCCTCACCAATACCAAGAAGGTTAGTAAATCTGAATCACTAACCTTAGCTTGGGGGAAAGAGGAACCCAAGTGCAGAAAAAAATTCACAACTATCTTCTACTCACAAGAATTAAAAGGAGAGTGGGTTTGCACCAGTTCAACGTGCATTTCATCTAGTGGGGGCGAGGATTCACCTGTCATGGAGATTATTTCTTTGTCCACTACGATTGATCCCTTGAGATCCACAGTAGCACGAGATGCCAAATAAGAACTTAGGGTGGGATCCTCGAATATTGCAAACCATTTACTAAGGCTATATTTTTGTATTCCTGCTCAATGAGCCACCTCTCCTTCCATTGTCCATTTTTGCTTCGGTGCACCCATCAATTTAAGCCTTGATCTTTGGTTTAGAGAGCGGTGTTGAAGCACAAACCCTAGCTTACCAAACACATCATTGGTCATAAAATATTTAACTTATTATCATAAGTTTAAAAACTTAAACTTAAATTAAACTTTTCTTATTGAATACTTTGAACAATATGAATTGAAAGATAATATTTTGAATGGTTAGGTGCTAAAGTTTAAGTGAATTCAAATTCTTGATGAAATATTTCACCTTTATTTATATGTATATTTAATTTTTTTTATTTTTATTTTTTTTATTAACGATAAATATATAAAATAAATAATTGATAAATATCAATAAGCATCAATTCATAATACATCAAAATACTCACTTCATAATACATATTACTAATTAAAATTATTATTTTTATTAAACTAATTAAATCATAACCTTATTTTAAATTATTATTTTTATTAGTTTAGTGAGATATAAATAATATATTTAATTAAAACATATTTTAATGAGAATTTTATAAACCGTGTTGTTTTTGGCATATAGTTTTTATAATTTGTTATTTAATATTTTAATAAAAATTCAATTTATTTGTAATTTTATTATAAAATATATTATAAAATAAAAGATTAGGAAGAAAGATTAAACTCCATCCAATTTAGGAAGAAAGATTAAACTCCATTTGTCAAAGGACTAACAATTGAAAGATAATATTTTGAATGGCTCGGCAATAATGGTTCATACCAAGACTAACAGTTGACTTGTGTTATTTCGAAGTCTACTAAGGTCCCCATGCTCTGTGTTAAATTATTGTATCTTCATTCACTACACTATGAGATTGCAAAATCTTTCCGTTCTCTTACCTCTTTACATTGTCACCCTGTTTCTACACCCATCATCATCTGCCCTCCGTAATTCATCAATCCATGGAGATACCAATGCGGTCATTTCAATGAAAGCAGCCCTCCTTGATCCTCACAACATGTTACATAACTGGACACTCTCCCATAACACCACCCATTGCACATGGACTGGCGTCTATTGTGACCTCATGGGTCGAGTGGTGGCTCTTATCAAGTTAGAAATTTGTCATCGCTCAGATTGCTCGACCTCTCCAATATATCAAACTTTAGGAATCTAAAGTTGTTCAATGTCTCCCCTCAAACATATCTAAATTGAGGAACTTTGAGGTCCTCGACGTCTCTTACAACGAGTTGTCAGGGTGTTGCCACTGGATTTGGCCTATCTCCTGAAGCTCTACCATCTTGATCTCTGATTTAATTACTTCTCCGGTAGGACTTGCCAAATTTGGAGGTTTTGTGGCTTCCATCTATTATTGCCAATTATAAACATAGTATGCTAAGGCAGAGCAGTGCTACATTATAAATAAAAGTAATTATATAGAAGTCAAAAGTGCTTCATAGTATGTGTCTTTCTTATTTTACGGTGGTTTTTCCACTGGCCTTTGTTGTAGCATACCATTTAAGATTGGATGTTGAATTTACACCATGAAAGTGGACGAGAAGAGTGATGTATACAACTTTGGAGTGGTTCTACTTGAGCTCATCACAGGCAAATATTTTACCCCTTCTGGTTTAGCTTAGAGTGAAATATTTTACCCCTTCTCTTTAGTATGACCATTAAGAATGGGATTATTGATGTTTTATAATATTAATTAAACAATCAAACACATATATTTATTTATGTTTTTTTATTATCTAGACATTTTTATTTATTTAAAAAATATTTTATTTTTATTTTAAAAAAGAGATGTGTCAACTTCAAGTTGAGTAAAGACAAAATTGCACATCTCCTTTGTAAACTAAACCTATAAGATCAATAAAACTCTTAACTCAATTAATACTATTTTATAATTACATAAAAAAATATCTGTCAAATTAAACCCCTAAATGTCATTTTGCAAATGTTTTTACCACTATTTGCACATGCAAATTACGCGACGTCGACGTTGCTGTCACGTATAATTATTTTAGGCCTATTCAAAATTGGTACTAATTACTTGCTAACATGTAAGAAAAACACTTTACCCTCTCAGCATCTGTTTATGTTTCATTGAAGAGAATTTTGTTTAATAAATGAATGGTTAGGTAATCACCCTTCATATTTTCTGCTATTGCGATGGATTCAATCCATGCGCCCTTATCAATCAAAGCATTGAAATGTATTATAAGTGCGAGTCTGTGAAAGTTCTATGATATTGGTTGCTTCTTTGCTGACTAACATTCTTGATATCAAGACTAGTATCCCATGTTATGAGGTTATGATTATATGTGTGATCTGAAAATGGGGCTCTTAGGTTTCTTGTCTAACTTACAAGAACCTCTCCCACTTCCAAAGCTTCAAATTTTCCCAAGTATTAATCATTAATCAATGCAGAATTAAGAAATGCTCAAAAATATGGGTGTATGCTTGTATTTGTTTTCAGTTGATTACTTACTTTAAAATTTGTTGTTTGTGCTGATATGGAAAGGTACTTAAAATGATATATAAATGCATATAACATTAGTTAAAGCAACAGTAAAAACAAACACATAAGGCAACAGTATAATATGGAGTTCACCCTAATATCTTGGGCTACATCTCCTTGAGCTCTAATCAACTCGATTAGGCTCTCTGGGATTATGGCTTCAATTCTTTTACAAGTGCTACACTTAACTCCAATGTTTTATACAGGAACATTGGGCTCAGAACACCATCTTATCCCTTGGCTCTTGGAGCTCTTCGGCTTTCTAGCTCTGGCTCTTGGCTCTGGCTGTGGCTCTTGCTCTGGCTGTGGCTCTGACTCTAGCTCTGGCTCTGTGGCTCGGGCTCTGGTTCTGGCTCTCAGCTCTCACTTCTAGCGCTCGCTCTGGCTCTTACTCTGGCTGTGGCTCACGACTCTCTGCTCTGACTTCTCTAAGCTCTTTCTCTCGGCCTTTACATGCCTCTGAGAATCGCTTGACCTCCAATCAACTCCAACAATAATATGTTTCTATCAATTGAGCTCTCTGGCTTTTCACTTGACCTCACTCCCCAGACTCTCTGCGCATTCCGTGTTTTTTCATTGTTCGCCCTTTGCTCTCTGCTACTGTCCTCCCTTTTTTTCTCTGTCTGTTCGTCTCCCCTTTCAGCTCTCTCGTTCCTTGCCTTCGTCCATTCGAATCCCTTCTTTCGGCTGTTACAATCACTGCATCACCTCACAGGGAAGTGGCCACCTATTCCGTAATGGATAAGTGTCTGGTTCACTGAAAACACTCGATCGTTTGAAATAGCCGTTATTTCCGTTTACTCCAAGAATGCCCGTGAAACACGAATCTCTGCCAACTTATCGTCCACGTCGGACTTCAAATATTTATGCGTCGTAGCTTATTTCTCCCTCAGGTCTGGTCATCCATCGGGTGCAATCTCTGCCGTTAGCTCTGGAGCTCCTAGATCCTACGGTCATTGCTCTTATCATGCAGTTGACTTTCTCAGACGTTAGCCCGCAATGAATGCGGTTTTATCTCTCATCCGCCGGACACGCATTAATCACTATATGGCATCGGTGGGTCCTCTGACAAACCCGCTTACCGCCTGAAACGCCTCTGATATTCCGCCAGTCTCGGAGCCCGGGACCCACCTATCGTTTCACTGCTTTTCCCACGGTTTTTAGGTTTTCCTTGTGACTATGTGCTCGGGGCTTTTCCTTCTCGAGGCATTTTTCCCAATGAAAATCAGACATTAGAAACAGCCTCCGTTTTCCTGATCTAGATTTCCCATTTTCCAGTTTGCACCACTGCGCGGTCTCCATGGGCCTCGATCAACGTGCTTTGACCGAAGGTCCTCATTACTCCATGTTGGCTGCAAATTTTCGTTGTTCAGAGGTTATTTCTGATAGGCTTCGACATCCACAAGACTTTAAACTTTGGTATGATTTTTTACAGAGTTCGGGTAGCTTTAAGAGAGTTTAAGGATCCAATTCGGATCACGCCTTCCCACTAAAAGAACTTTTGGTCCACCAAAAGATTGATATACTGATCTGAGCAGTAAATGAGAGTAACAACACCCTCTTCTTTCAGCCTCCCTACACTTGCCTTTGCATAGTGCCTCTGAACCAAAATCTCTGACCACTTCCCTTCTTGGATGGGTTGGTCGTCTCAGGAAGAATTGTTTTCCTCCTTGACTTCATGCAGAACTTCTGCTATGAAGTTTACAGAAGGTAGTTTGAACTTCTTTGCCTTGATCCTTGATCCAAGGTGGCTCAAACAAATGTGAAGTACATATGCTCCACAAAACTTTCATTTGTACCTGTTTGAAAAGCTGCCAACAACAACTGTTAACAACAACAGGCATATAGACAACAACTGCATGGGCTAACTCCTGCTTCAACAAAGAAACATATTTCACATCTTGTGAACCCTTCCATGTCTTATATCTGCATACAAATGATTAACTAGATAACAAGCCAATAAAACATGCCTTTACAACAAATGACCCTTCAAGTCAAGCATGTAGGAAAAATACCTTTAGGACTCTTTTCCAAAAGATGAAACACTTCATCCTTATCTCCATTTTTCTCCCAAGCTAGCATCACATGCATCTCATGCTCACACATGCATTCCATCTTTCAACTTTCACTTAAGTACACTATACTTCCGAAGCTAAAATGAACATACTATTGTAGCAATAAAGTGAGTTTCCTACTCAACTTGTTTCTATTTACCATTTGGTAAGATCCTACAACTTGCATTTATTCCACAAAGAAATGCAAACATATGCATCACTTGACATGCAACCTTAATTGGATAAGAATTCTAACCATTTCTTACCAATCAATTTCAAATGTCCCTCCTTTGTTTGCACATCAGCATCAATATGTGAATCATCTTGAACCACATCAATCATGGAATCTTTATTTCCATCCCTACCATTTTCTTTTTCCACCTTCTCCTTCAGCTTTGGTGGAAGCAGTGATGGGTTCAAAGTCCAACACCTTTTAGTAATATGCCCTTGCTTATGGCAGTAAGTGCAACACATGTGCATCCTTTTGACAGCATGATTTGCCTTGTCCTGTGGACCTTGGATGATTGCTTATTTTCCTTCAAAAGTTTCTTGTATGTGGCCATCCTCTTCCAACATTTATAAACATAATGGTTATCCAAACCACAAAAGGAACATGCAATTCTTTTTCCATGCTTTGCAAAATCAAAAGGAATGTGTTTAGAACCAGATTTATACCTTCCTCTTTCACCTTTATTGCCTTCATGAGGAGGTGAGACAAATGAAGAAGTAGCTCCCTTGGGAACACTATCACTTTCTTCAAGGTTGTCAGAGTTTCCACAACCCTCTGGTTCAGGTATGTGCTTCTGAACACCTGCATCATGCAAATGATGTTTCGAGCTATTGCATTCCTCCTGAATAAAATCCTCACACTTCTGAGGTAGAGGACCTGCAATGAAACTCCTTTTTGGAACTGTTTCAATGGCCTTCATGGTAGCTTTGGATCTCTCTCCATAAGACTGTCCATAGCCAAGACCCAAATACTTAGGCCTTTCCTCAACCATTGTTGGCTCAACAATACCTTGTGCATGTTTTCCCAATCCTTTTCCTTCATAGCGCATCTTAGACATTAGCTTGGAACCTATGCCTCTGGTATGTTTTTCAAAAGAACAAATATAAGCATTCTTAGAAGAATTTGAAGACAAACAGGAATGGTTTACCTCTTCTTCAAGCTAATACTTGGCTAAGGCTTCTTTTGCAACAAAGAGTTGTGACTCCAACTCATGCATCCTTTTTAGGTTCATACTTGCAATATGAAGTTTCCTCTCCATTTCCTGCAATTTGCTCGAAAGCATCTGCTTCTCTTCCTCCACGGAATTCAATTGCTCTCTAAGTATGCTTCTCTAACTTCCATCCTCATACATTCTCTCACGATATCCAGCATGGTGGACAAGTCTTGCTTCATGTCTCCATCAAAGTAACTTTGGGAGCAAGAATAATTTGAGAACTCGCTTGTAGAAGTTTCAAAATGCATAAAAGAACTTCAAACAAGATTAATAAAGAGCTTATTCAACAACCTTTTGCAACAAACCTTTTGTGCTTCAAGGATTGCCCTGAGGTCCTTTGGGATAGAAGAATGCATTCAACTCCTCTTCCTTATTGTCCTTCCTGGACTGAGCTATCAATAGCTTTCCCTTCACCTCTGCAAACTCAAGCAATAGTCATTTTGCAACCAAGCATACAATCAATGAGGCAATCAATCCTTGACTATCAAAACACCTTTCAGACAAGCAATCTTTGCCCTGTCAATCAAGCATTCTGTTACGACCTTCTTTGAAGGTGGGGTTAATCAACCAACTAGGCTCTGATACCACCTGATCTAAAAATGGGGCTCTTAGGTTTCTTGTCTAACTTACAAGAACCTCTCCCACTTCCAAAGCTTCAAATTTTCCCAAGTCTTAACGATTAACTAATGCAAAATACGAAATGCTCGAAAATATGGGTGTATGCTTGTATTTGTTTTCAGCTGATTACTTACTTTAAAATATGTTGTTTGTGCTGATATCGGAAGGTACTTAAACTGATATATAAATGCATATAACAGTAGTTAAAGCAGCAATAAAAACAAACACATAAGGCAACAATATAATATGGAGTTCACCCTGATATCTTGGGCTACATCTCCTTGAGCTCTAATCAACTCGATTAGGCTCTTTGGGATTATGGCTTCAATTCTTTTACAAGTGCTACACTTAACTCCAATGTTTTATACAGGAACATTGGGCTCAGAACACCATCTTATCCCTTGGCTCTTGGAGCTCTTCGGCTTTCTAGCTTTGGCTCTTGGCTCTGGCTCTGGCTCTTGCTCTGGCTATGGCTTTGACTCTAGCTCTGTCTCTATCGCTTGGGCTCTGGTTCTGGCTCTCAGCTCTCGCTTCTGGCACTCACTCTGGCTCTTGCTCTGGCTGTGGCGGCCGACTCTCTGCTCTGACTTCTCTAAGCTCTTTCTCTCGGCATTTGCATGCCTCTGAGAATCACTCGACCTCCAAGAAACTCCAACAATAATATGCTGCTGTCAATTGAGCTCTCTGGCTTTTCACTCAACCTCTGAGTGACTCCCCAGACTCTCTGTGCATTCAACATTTTTTCGCTGTTCGCCCTTTGCTCTCTTCTACTATCCCTCCTTTTTCTCTTCGTCTGTTTGTCTCCACTTTCAGCTCTCTCATTCCCTACCTCCATCCATTCAAATCCCTTCTTTCGACTGTTACAGTCACTGCATCACCTCACAGGGAAGAAACCACCTATTCCATAATGGATAAGTGTCAGGTTCACCGGGAACACTCGATCGTTTGAAACGACCATTATTTTTGTTTACTCCAAGAATGCCTACGAAACACGAATCTCTGCCAACTCATCGTCCACGTCGGACTTCAAATCTTTATGCGCCATAGCTTATTTCTCCCTCGGGTCTGGTCATCCATCAGGTGTAATCTTCGCCGTTAGCTCTAGAGCTCCTAGATCCTACGGTCATCGCTCTTATCGCGCAGTTGACTTGCTCGGACGTTAGCCCGCGATGAGAGCAGTTTTCTCTTTCATCCGCCGGACATGCATCAATCACTGTATGGCATCGCTGGGTCCTTTGACAAACCCGCTTACCGCCCGAAACGCCTCCAATATTCCGCCGATTTTGGAGCCCGGGACCCACATGTCATTTCAGCGCTTTTCCCACGGTTTTCGGGTTTTCCTTGTGACCATGCGCTTGGGGCTTTTCCTTCTCGAGGGGTTTGCCCAACGATAATCACGCATCAGAAACAGCCTCCGTTTTCTGATCTGGATTTCCCATTTGCCAATTTGCGCCACTGCATGGTCTCCATGGGCCTCGGTCAGCGTGCTTTGATCGAAGGTCCTCGTTTCTCCATGCTGGCTGAAAATTGTCGTTGTTCTGAGGTTATTTCTGATAGGCTTCGACATCCACAAGACTGTAAACTTCAATATGAATTTTTACAGAGTTCGGGTAGCTTTAAGAGAGTTTAAGGATCCAATTCGGATCAATGTGTTTGGGATTTGTTAGTTTCATTGAAACCAATTGGAGGCTTAGAGTCTTTTTTGTTGCACTTTTGGAGGGTGTGGTATGTTTGGATTCTTGGAGTAAGAAGGTAAAGAAAGGGCAAGAACATACAAGAGGGCATCCGGATCAATAACTACATCAAATTTGCTAGCAGGTATCGACTTTTGTGTATGTTTCATTCCCTAGTTTTGGCATGCATGGCACATGCATGTGGATTTTTGGTTGAGATCTATCATTGGCATGGAGGATGGATAGGATTGATAGTGGATTGCCTAGCCTTGCCATTTCCTAGATATCCATGGTGATTGTGAATTTATTTCCTTATTGTATTTTTGGTTGGTTCTCATGTTTCCTTAGCTTGGGTTGAGTTATTAGTCTTGTGTTAACACCCAGGTTGTTCCCTTTGACTCTAAGGGAATACGGCCGGGGTAACCACTAACCAATCTTTGGATTACAGCTTCTAGCCAAACTGTGATCAGAGAGGGCTCTCTCTTTAATATTTATCTCTGTTTTGTACTGATTTTAGGCTAGCTATAAGTTCAGGTTTGTTTAAGGTTTTGGTTGGATGATAATTTCAGTCAAGGTGCTTATGCATTCTCCAAAGTGTTCTAGTCCATTGGGCTATGGAGTCAGTGGTCCTTTAGTTATTTTGAGGTGCTGAGTGATTTACTGTAGTGATGCTGCAGAGCCAGATTAGTGTCTGAGAACAACGTTTATAATAGTGATTAAGTGGAGTGTATCCAGTTAATGCAAGGCAGTGAAGAATCTTGCAGTGAACTGCTAAAGAAACACAAGGGGAATATTGTCCTGGAAGCAATTAAGAATTTCTAGGTAGTATTCATACTTACAGAATCAATATAGACATGAGCAATTAAGAATTCATGTGCATAGTAATCCTGAAGAAAAACATTTACAGTAGTAAAAATTGAGTACAAGGTGTAACGAAACAAGTCCTGCACTATTCTTTCTTTTTACTGCTAGCTTAGTATAAGATGAGTATGATTTTGACAAACATAAGTAAAACAAGAACAGAGTTTGGAGAAAACTTGTTATTTCATCAGACAGCACAGGAATTCTGCATCAGCACATGGAGCATCATCGAGACATCAAATATTTCAGGAAATCACTGAGCTCATCCAGCCCTTTGTATTAGATAGTTCTGAAAGTGTACAATACATTTGTCTCATAGAGAAAATTACCAACCCCTTATGAGTTATTCAGGGGAGTATATATACAAAATTTATATCAAAAATATCAGCGAATGAGTTAATATCTCATTTATGATATGCTAATCTCTGGAATGCAGTAGCTGAAGGAGTGAATGCTGCAGTAATTCCTTAATGCCTCAGCTGTCAAAATAGTCAGAAGATATTTGGACTTTATGGCTGTTAGAGTCGGCTGGAGATGTGCTGTCTGAAACTTGGATAACTGTCATTGTCTATGTGATGAGTCACTTTTTTAGATGCTTTAACTGCTGACATTTGTCATGTTATTTGTCTTGTAGTGACCTGGAGCTGGCAGTGGCCGAATGACTGAAGCTACCATGGCAAAATCTGAAGCATAAATTGCCACCAATCCTCCTTAGGCATTTGATGTCTGCGCATCTTTATCAATGTTTCCTCGGCCTCTGTATGTCTATAAAGATTGGGAGGGGTTTCAAACAGGTGATTTACTTCATTCTCAATGAAGAACAGGACTCCAAGTTTGTCATATAAGCTCTGTCCTGTGGGAGGCCCTGCTTGTTCAGATGAACTGCCAGATGCAATAATCTGATTTTCAATAGTGGTTGCCATTCTGTTGGCCATTTGATCTGGAGAGATCAGTTTTCCTGCACCACTTAGTAAGCTGGGCAGGCCTTTTGCTTGCAGCACTCCCATTTTAACTTTGTATTCCTCCACATCTGCTTGCATCTCATAGTACTTCCTCTCCACTGTTTGTATATAGTTCCTGAGAGTTAGTACCTTCTTGGCAGAGAGGACAGCCTCTGTTCTGTTGGGAATGCCTATAGCTGCCAATTCCTCCCTTTCGTGCCTGTTCAGAAAGTCTATCATTCTGTTTGCCTGCTCTGCTCTGTTCCCTAGCACTGTCTTGGCCTTCTGAATTTCTGCTTGAGCTTGGCCCATTAAATCCATCTGCTCATGCATTATTTTTATTGACCTCCATTGCTGTCTGATGGATTGGCCAATTTTGGCCCATAGGATTCTCTTTATGTCGGCCATAGCAGTCTCCAGATTCAGCTCTTTCTCTAAGGCCTTATCTTTTCTTTTTGGGCCTTTATTTCTCTGCCCTGTTCTACTACAGTCACTTTGGACTTGTCATACTTGGCATCCAGTTCTGCCAACTTCTCCTTGGCCTTCTTTATTTCATCTGCCTGGAGCTCCATTGCTTTGACGGCCTTGGTCAATTCCTCTACACTTGGGCTGGCATCTGGAGCTGCTGCTGTTCCTGCTGCTTCTGTTGTGGGGGCCACTGCTGCCCCTGAAGTTGCTGCTGTTGTTGAAGTAGTTGGAGGAGCTTGGGAAGTGGATTCTGCCTGTTTATCTTGTAATGCTCCTTCCAGCTCTCTCTCCAAATCCCTGATCCTCTGGTCTTGCTGCATTAGGAGGTCTAATTGGTCATCGACCTGTTTTTGCTTTTGAAGCTCTACGGTTTGAGGGTGCTCTGTGGGCTGCAACTTCAACCTTTTCTTTAATGCATTCAGGTCATCATCTTTCTTCTTCATAAGGGCCTTCACACCCTTTGGATCACTAGGATCATGTCCAAGATCAATGATGATGTCCTCCAAGGATTTTATTCTATTATCTTTTGCCAGGGAGGACATTCTCTCAAAATCCAACTGAGTGTTGGTATTTTTGAGTGACTCCTTTAGTTCATGGGCCATGGTTGCCCTCTCCACCAAAGTTGCATACACCATTTCTCCAGTTTGTTTGTGGAGTTCTATTTGGTCCATGGGATGGATGTCTTTGGCCATGACCTCCACCCTTGTCTTCACAAAATATGCAGCTGATGTAGGCTGAGGTTTTGTAGGCTTGAAATGACTAAATATCATTTTTTCTTCTTTAATGTCATATACATACATTAATCTCTCTTGCTGGGCTGGTGTAGCATCTATAAATTTCTTGTAGACCTCAGCCCTCAGCAGGTCATTTTGAGCCTTTATTTGTTTGAAAGAAGCCTTGGTGCTCTTGGGCTTCTTGCTTTGTTGGGAAGAAGAGGACACCTCCAAACCGAGCTGTAAAGTTTGCTCCTGCTGAAAGGAGCTTGTACATGTATGCTGACTGCCCTCCCTGTCTTTTCTTGCACTGTCCAAGACATCTTCAGTAATGTCTTCTACCTCTGGGGAGTCTGCTCTTTGCCTTTTGGCTTCTGGCTGGTGGGAGGATCCACTGAGAGGAGTGGACTCTTCTCTATCTCTTTTTGTCCCCCTTTCCTCATGTGTTGGGGTCTGTAAAATTGGAGCAGTTACTGGCTCAGTTTGTGGGGGTGGAATTTGCAGTGCTGGAGCTGCTGGTAGCCCAGTTTGTGGAAGGACAGTTTGCCCTTGTTGCTGTTCTTGTTGCTGCTCACCTGAAGGGGAAGACTTTTCTTTCATTGTTTGTTCTTCTGCATCCATTATCCCTTTGCCTTTATCTAACACTGGTGCTGCTGTGGAAGATGCCTTTATTACTGGTGCAGTCCTTGAGGCTGAGGTCCCTTCTCCCACTGAATAAGGCGGTATGAAAGGTACCTGCTGCACATAGTCTAGGTCAATAGTTTTTTCAAGCTCCTTCACATTCTTTAGCATTGTCTCTTCCTTAGTTAGATTTTCAACTAGAGTATCCATCTGCCATTCTTGCAGGTTGGCATATTTTTCGATGTGTGGGTACTGGAAATGCTTAATGCCTATAAGCCTATACTTGTTTCTCCTAGCAGTGATGAAACCTTCAGGGTCATAAGGGACCCACCGAAAACTGTAGGACAGCTTGTATTTATCCTTAAGGATTAGGTCTGCATCTTCCCACCCTTCTTTCTTGTTCATGATGAAGGGGCCCAACTGGTGTTTGAACTTGAGGTGGGCCTTCTTTTTGGCGCTGTGGAAATGGGTGAGTTCGGACTGAATCAACTGCCTGTAATACTCCAAGGCAAATAACCTCATAGGTACATATTTTGGGAGCCTGTATGGACAGAGCTCACAGCCATAGATCCTAATGACAATATGGTTCTCATATAGGTACCAGTCACCTATTTTATATTTTTTGGAAAGCTGCAGAGCTTTCTTTATCTCATTTGATATTCTGGGAGGAGGGGACCTCATCAACAGGCAAGAGACTGGGTATACAAATTGGTCAACAAATTCACAGTAGGTATAGGGTGAATTTGTGACTTTGTGATAGACAGAGGTCCAGAAGATGACAGATCTTCTTTCCCCTCCGTGATCCAGCTTTTTGATGTAGCATGGGAAGGCTTCAGAATGATAGTACATGAACAGGTGGTAAATATAGGCCGAGTACTTGAAGACCCCCTGTCTGTCCACTCTGCTCAACTGATCATGAATCTTGTTAGCTATGAACTTAGCAAAGTTATATTTGCGGGCAGGGGGTTGGCGTGGGCTGTAAGCAGATAGAAATACCAGCATTGTTTTATCCACATGCTCACTGTTTTTGTATCCCAACACATAGGCAATCATGTCCAGTAAAAGCCTGCCTACATCATTGAAATGGACATCCAGGTAGGGAGGTGGCCCTGTAGGCTGGCACTCAGGTCTCATGAATGTCCTGGTGACCTTTTGAATCTCCTCACTGGTCATCTTGGCACCAGTGTCCAACAAATAGTTCATGGAAAATGGGATTAGCAACTCTGTCTGATCAAAATGTAACATTTTGTTGATGGACTCAGCATTAATGTAGAAAAGGTCCTCCCAGATGGAGTGCTAATAGCTCTGTGCTGCACATCATAGTTTTCAGCACATAGGTGAATGATTTCAGGGAAGACATTTACAGTTGGGAGACAATAGTATGGTAGGTTTGACTCCCATATCCCATGTGTACCATGACCATCCTTATAGTCCTCTCTTAATTGATAGAAGGTCTGCAAGAAGTCCCTGTTACCCTCAAAGTCTTCAATAAGATAGTCCTTGTCAGCAAATGCCAAGGCCTCCAGCTCTTTATTTGGTGGATTTAATGGAGCTACACTGAGGGATGAGGATGCAGAAGTAGCCATTGTAAAACCTGATTTTGAAATAAGGTGATGGCAATGGTTTGCAAAGTTCTTTAAGAGCTTAAGTAATAGGCCAAATGTAGACCAAGTCTGAAGAGTTTCTCTCAGTGGAAAATGCAAGCTGGTTTCTGTAGTTTGTTGCAAATTCATAGGGATGTGAATTGCTAAGGGTAAGTTGCAGAGGGTATGAGGTTTCCTTTGGTAGCAATTGCAGCTGGCCTGTACTCGGCAAAAGGGAACAATGCCGAGCACCTCGAGGAAAATTTTATGGTTCTGTCCCGCGGAACGACTGTTTTAATGTCAATTTTTAGTTCTGGGGGTAATGCAGGTTACTTTATCTGACTCTTAGTTAGCAGACAGAGCTAGACTGTGAACTTTGACGAGTGTTTTAATGGTGAACTAATAGAGAAATGGCATGCATGGGGCAAAACATGAGCTTTATGGTGAATACCTGGATAAACTAGCTTGGAAGCCTGCGGGCCGGGCCGTGGAGGCTTAATGCAGCTGAATTCTTGACTTGTAGCAGTCTCAATCTTGGATTTGATGGCTGGAAACAGATTTCGCGGCAAGCTGCTTCGCAACGGCTACGTCGTTTGTGCGTGAAAATGACCGCAAACGGCTAATTTGGTCCTTTATAACGATAAATTTGGAAAAAACATGCTATTGGCGCTTTTCCGCCGATGACGTCAGCATGACGTCATGGTGGGGCCCGGGTACGGAGTTGACGTGGCTGCTGAGGTGTAGGCCAGGGTGGCAGGACACGGTGGCAGGTAGATGCGGTGGCAGGGCTACGTGGAGGGCCACGGGACGCGGGGGCGGGCAGAAGCGACATGACGTCAGGCTGACGTGCGCCGGATGGGTGGTAATGGGGAGGCGGTAAGCGGGTTCCCCGCACCACCTTTGGGCCAAAGGCGGTATCGGGGAGGGCGCTCCGAACAACCCCACCGCCTGCCACCGGTCCCTGTACGGGGCGGAAAACCATTTTCCCCGGACGCTAAAGGTCGGCAGATCCGGGCCCAAGGATACCCGCCCACCGTTAGATCATGGGTGGCGAAAGATCAACGGCTGGCGGGCCCTCCGACGGATCGTGCAAGTTGGGGGGACCCGCTGGCCTATTAAATATTCAATTTAATATTTTTAGGCGGAAAACTTTAGAGTTAAAGGTTTTTGCGAGTTTTTTTGGGGTAAGGGTCAATTTGAAAGGGGAAAAGTGGTTAGAAGGTGGTTTTGAGCAGAGAAAAGGGGTTCTTGTGAAATTTACAGGGTAGAGGTGAGGTAATGGCTTAGGGGGAGGCTGTCACTCCAACCTGAGGTCAGAGCAATCCCATGACAGGGTTGACCATAGTCCATGATGGACTAATGTCTCCCTTGACAACTTATTTGGCTATAGTGCTAAAGGGAGGATATGTATATAATGCTGGGATTTATACACCATAGTGTTATTATAGTAGGGAAAGGGGACCATAGGGGACTTAGATAATAGAGTTAGGGGTTAATATGGATAGAAGAGGTGAATGAGGAGTGAAATGACCAGGCTTATTTGAAAACCACTTAGCTGTAGGAGTAGATCAAAATGAAAAGATTTTTACACAGGAAATGTGGCTTTTAAAGGCATAAGCACCAGTATAAAACCAAACTTTTTCATGAATCTTGGCTGCTCAAGGGATGTTAGTAAATGGATGTGAAAAAGGGGACAATGGGAAGTTAGACATGCTCCTTTGCCTTGCTTTTCTTATCTTGACCAACAAGATTCAATCTGAAATGAATACCACTTCTGCAACCCCATCTACTTACCTAGCTACTTTGCCTAGCATTTTTTATTTCTTCTTGGAAGGTGCACTTGAACTTGCAGACCCTTATGTGCCTTTTCTTTTCATTGGCTTTTCTTTTGATCATCTATCTAAGATTGCCCTTATTTCTTCCAAGGCCCCAGATTAAGCAGTTGGGAACCTTAATTCTCTACCTAACTACCTTTGTCTGCCAAGATTAAACTGTTTGGACATACTTCTTTCTCTAATCTACAACAAAAATTGAGACATGGCATGACCCAGCTTAGGCTGTTGGATCACCCATTGAGAAGTATAACATCACTAATAAAATGCACATGTGTGCCTTTCATCAGAATATGAGATCTTTGCCTTGCCAAAGTAGATCACATTGGCATTTCCCAAGCCAATCATGAAAAATGAAACCTATTGGTATAGGTAGCTAACAGTGGCTCCACTTGGGGATGGTTTTTCTTCTTGAAAGACCAAGAAAAACAGGTCAGAATGCCTTGGTCATTGATCTGTTTTTACCAAAACTTGTAAGTTCTCTTCTTGTAGTTTCAAAATTTGGAGGCCACAACCTCTGTGGAATTTCTGAGACACTAAGCCCCCTTCTGCTTATTTATAGCAGCATTCTCAAAATGAACTATTTATATGCTGAAAAGAAAAGATATATACAGTTGTCTTATGTATAGAAGGGAAGACCCTGTTATGTGGATGAAAAGTGATCAAAATAGTGTTTCAACATCCTGCCATTTACAGGACCTTCACCTAGGTCGGTGCCATCCGAATTCTCCAAAAAATAAGTGTTATTTCCTTGTAATGCTTGAATGACAAAAGGTCCTGTCCAAAGGGAATCAAATTTGCCATGCTTTCCTTTATCTTCTCTTCTTGAATCCCACTTGAGCACCTTGTTCCCTATGAAAAAGTCTTCAGCTTTGGTTCTTCTGTCAAAGGCTTTCTTCAGCTTCTCTTGAAGGATTTGGACTCTGTTATACACTTGATCTCTAGTTTGCTGCAGACATATAATTTGATTCACCCTTCTTTGCATATCATTGGGCTCAGCTTGACTCTCTTGCAGTAGTTTCATGACAGGAACCCCTAGTGAAGAAGGAAATTTGGCTTCTAGTCCATAGACTAACTCATATGGGCTGACCCCAATGGACCTCTTGGTTGTTAACCTATCTGCCCATAAGGCATTCACTAGTTTCTTATGCCAGTTCTTCTTGTTTTCTTCCAACACTTTCTTTATGATGTTCACTAGGCTTTTATTTGATGATTCAGCTAGGCCATTCCCTTGAGGGTAGTAAGCAGTGGAGTGGCCCAAAGTAATCTGAAATTTGTGGCAGAAGTTGACCATCTTCTTGGATCTGAAAGCAGCAGCATTGTCTGTTATTATCTTGTTGGGGCAGCCAAATCTAGACAGTATGTTATTCTCCAAGAACTGAATAATTGTTGAATCATTTGCCTGTCTACATGGAATGGCCTCAACCCATTTGGTAAAGTAGTCTGTGGCTGTGAGGATCCATCTATGTTGGCCTGAAGATGAGGGATGAATTTCTCCAATGAAATCCAAGCCCCATTGCTGAAAAGGTCTTTCTGTTGCAATAGGCCTCAAGGGAAGTGGCAACAACTTTCTTTTTCCCTCAAATATTTGACATTTATGGCATGAGGTAGTAAAATTCTTAACATCAGAGAACAAAGTGGGCCAATAGTAACCAGCCCTGAGTATTTTATCCACAGTGGACTTCCAATACAAGTGTCCACCACAGTCACCTGCATGAAATTCTTCCTTGATCTTGTTAGTCTCATTTTCAATCAAGCAGTTCAATAAGATACCCTCATGGTTTTTCCAAAGCAAATTGCCATTCATAACATAGAATCTTGAGGCTTTCATTTTCACAAACCTACACTTAGTTCTGGACAGTCCTGGGGGAGCACACAGGTTTTGTAACACATAACAGATATCAGAATACCAGGGGGATTGTTCAAAGGTTACATTGATCTTTGGAGTCGCCAGCTCCAGTTCACTGTCCAGTTGATTGATGTCCAAGGCTTGGAAATTTGTTTCAGACATTAATTTGGCCAAGCCCTGCCCTTTTATCAGTTTTGTAGGTTTTATTTCAATATCAAATTCCAAAATGTTGGCAATCCATTTTCCTCTTCTACCTTCCAAGTTCTCTTGAGTAAGTATGTCTTTCACAATTGGGCTTGGTACATAGGCTATAACATGGGAGTACAGGATGTAGATCCTAAAGTCTTTAATAGCTTTGACCAAGGCATATGCTTGCTTTTCCATGATCTGGTATTTCAGGGGTGCATCTCTAAGAGCTTTACTAAAGAAAGCAATGGGTTTCTCATTTCCTTGGCCATCTTTCTGTAATAAAACAACGGCAATTGTGTGTTGGGAGGCAAAGGAAAATATGATAAATTCCCTATCAAATTGTGGATTTGTTAGAACTGGGGTTTGGGTGAGGGCCACCTTTATTCCTTCAAATGCTTGACTTGCTTCTACTGACCATTTTACCTTTGAATCCTTTTTAAGCATATTATTGAGTAACCTACTTAATTCGGCCAGATTTGGGATAAATCTCCTTAGAAAGTTGATTTTCCCCAAGAAGGCTTGTAATTCCTTCACATTTCTTGGATGAGGCATTTGTAAGATGGCCTGGATTCGGTCTGGATCAATCCTAATTCCATCTTTAGAGATGATGTGACCTAACAGTTTACCTTCCTCCAAACCAAACAGGGATTTTTTAGGATTTAAGGAAATCCCATATTTCCTACAAGTTATGAATATCTGTCTCAAATGTTTCAAATGTTCTTGGTCAGATTTGGAAAAAGGTGTGAGGTCATCTAGATAAATGACAAGGAAGTCATGAATCTCTTTGGCAAAAGCAATATCCATTGCCCTTTGGAATGTGGCCCCTGCATTTTTCAACCCAAAAGGCATTTTAACATATTTGAAGGTTCCCCATGGGGTTGTAAATGCTGTTTTGTCCTGATCATCAGGATGTACTAAGATCTGGTTGAAACCTGAGAATCCATCAAGTAGAGAAATTCTCGAGGCCCCCACTACTCTCTGCAAGATGTGATCCATCTTGGGTAAGGGGTAATTATCTTTCAAGGATACTTGATTTAAGTTCCTTAGATCAACAAAAAGCCTTATTTCACCAGTTTTCTTTCTTGTAGGGACTAAGTTTGAAATCCAATCAGAGAATCTGATTGGTGCTATGATACCTGCCTTAAACATTTTCTGTACTTCTTGTTCCATTGCTGGGAGAAGCATAGGATTAATTCTCCTAAGTTTTTGTTTAAAGGGTTTTTGATCTGGTTTGAGAGGGATGGTGTGTTGAATTACAGAGGTGACATAGGATTTTAAATCCTCATAACTCCAGGAAAAGACATCCTGGAACTCCTTAAAAAGGTCAATTTATTTAGGCTTTTGATCAGGGGGTAAAGCAATAGACAGCTTTATGATTTTGGGTTGTTCAGCAGTCCCAATGTTTCACTCTTCTATGGCAGTGTTGAGGGGCTGCATTTTTGGTTTGCTGGGAACATCATTGGAATCAAAAATGTCTTCTAGAGGGGCTAAGCCAGTGGGAAGAAAATGGTCCTTCAATTTTATAACTTCAGCTTCATCATCAGCTGTCTCTTCACAATCAATTTGTTGAATTTCTAGTATGTTGTCTTTGTTAAAAATTGTAGGATGTAGCATTTGGTTAGCTGTTTTAGGTGATATTGCTTTGTTATTCTGTTGATCCTGTATTTGTGATTGACTTGCTCTTTCAAGTATTTGTGATTGACTTGCTCTATCAAGTATTTGTGATTGACTTGCTCTATCAAGTATTTGTGATTGACTTGCTCTATCATTGTCAATACTTAGTCCTAAAAATTCTTGCTGCAAAGTCAAGAAGTTGTTTATTTGCATGTCATCATCAAACACTTGCCAATCCTTAACATTGTTTGGGACAGATGGTCTGTGTTTTATCTCAGCTGTAAATCAGTGGTGGGGCTCAAAAGGTAGCTTGCAGGTACTTGCAAATGTGGCCAAGCTATGAGCATGAAGGTTCTGAGTCCTAGGAATTTTGGTAATCTGAAATTCAGTAAACGAATTTAATAATTCAGCAGCAGCAGACCTATAGGACCTCAGTCTTTTGTCATTGGTGACAAAATTACCCTTGACTTGTTGGATAACTAGGTCTGAATCTCCTAGGATTGAAACTTTTATAGCTTGTAGGGACTTTACTAGCTTGAGACCTAGTAAAAGAGCCTCATATTCAGCCATGTTGTTAGTGCATCTGAAGTTCAATCTATAAGCTCTGCCCTCTGCATGACTATTTTGTTTATTATGTATCCAGACTCCAGCTCCTGCCCCTAACTTGTTGACTGACCCATCAAACTCCACGAACCATAGGATCTGTTGGTCTAGGGGAGACTTAACAACTTCTCCGTGGTCAGGGACTGTGAGCTGAAGTTCTGGTTTTGTATTTTGTTCATCCTTTAGAACAGTCTCATCACTTGTTTGGATCAGCTTTACTTCTAGGACAGCAATATCTTGTTCACTACAGCCCTGCTCTTGTTTTGATGTCTTGGTTTCATCATTATTTGTTAGACCTGAACTGTCATTGAAGAGAATGTATGAATCTATATTAGAATGGACAGCATATATGGGAAAGTTTTGAGGTTTCTCTTCACTGCTGACCATATATTTCATGAGGGATTCTCTATATAGTCTCTTGGGTTGACCAAAGACTGTGATTGTGGCATATGACATGTCTAACTGTAAGGAACCTTGGAGTTTAGCCCCCCATGATCTTGATAACAGCATCCCATACTTGGGTGGGATATCAGCAACTACAACATCCATTAGGATTGTTTTGTTTGGGTATTGGACAAGGGATACACACAAGTCTTTTATCAAGCCTAAATATTTGACTTGGCTGGAGTCAAATGAGAATAGGTCCTTATATGGTCTTGTAATGTCTAGGTTGAGCCTCTCCATCACTGATTTAGGCATAAGGTTATGAGAAGCACCTGAATCAAACATTGCATTGTGTAGTATCTTGTCATGCACATGTAAACTAACATAGAAAGGTAATATCCCTGTGACAGCTATTTTTCCATCAACCTCTGGACCGAACAGCAATTCTGGGGTGTCATCCAACACATTGACATTATCTTTACTATGAGTGATTTGAAGGGATTTCTTGATCTGCTGTTTGTAGATGTCATGTTTGGCTAATTCTGAGAGAGGAATGGCCACTTTCAGTTTGCCAATTTCAGCCTCCAAGTCAAAAGGTTTTTCAGTTTGAACCTTAGTGTGGTGGGCAACAACCTTTTCTTTGTTCACTGCGTTTTCTTCTTGATCTTTGTCTTGATCTTGGGGCCTATGTTTGTCATTCATTTTTTGAGGATTATCAGTTGGTTTAGGCTGCAAAGAAGGTACAGCCAGTGGCTGTTGTTTTGAGGACATTTGTTCAGTAATCTCTTCCACAATTTCCTCTGTTGCAGGTGAATCAGTTATGTTGATTGGTTCAGTGACTATGGCCCTTTTAGGCTGCAGCCTGTCCCTTGGTTTCTCAGGCTGTGTTATATTTACAGTTCTGCTCCTTAATTTGTACTGTTTATGAACTTCATAAACAACTGTGTCATAGCCTTGTTTGAAGTCAAATGACTCACCTGATTTGGTTTGGAATTGTGGAATATCATCATCTTTGTGATCTTCTTGACTTAGGAAAACTTGATGCCCATCATTCAAACCCATCAGGTTGATGTGGGTGTCATCTTCTTGCTCATTTGAAGTAGATGTTTCAGCATAGTTTTCTTGAAATGGAGGTCTGATTTCTGGATCAGCATTGGCCTTGCCAACGTTTGGGTTTGGATTTCTCCTAAAATTGGGATTCCTGATAGGGTTGTTTTGTGGTGCTTCCCATGATGCTTTTCTCTCAACTGATTCCACCCTATCACCCAACCTCTTCATGCTATTAAGTATCGCATCCAGTTTTTGATCAAAGGCTGAAGGTTCTTCTTTGTATATGTTTCTCTTTTCCAACCTTGCCCTGTTTCTTTTAGCAATCAGGTTTGCTTCCACTGTGACAGCAACCTTTTGGGCCTCTTCAAGGGTTTCAGGGGCTCTTTCCTTCAACTGATATGCCATGTCAGGATCAAATCCATCAGGGAATTTGTACAGGGCCAAATCAGGGGGAGGTCTTAAGTTTTGTGGTATTGCATTGTATACATTGTTGAATCTAGCACAATACTCCAGAACGGTCTCTTGAGGACCCCTCTTGATTGTATCATATTCACCAAGTATGTGCAGGGGATCTTTCTTCTTCTCCCATCTATTAGTAAATGCTTGATAAAGCTCATCAGGGGTTGTGATAGTGTTTGTAGCAAGTGACCTGAACCAGGTTCTAACATCACCTGTCAGGCTTTGGACAAAAATTCTCATCCTCACACTGTCATCATCTATTTCATAGTTTTCAAAGTGATCTTGCATCCTCTTAGCATGTTGGATGGCAGAGTAAGGGCCAGTGGAGTCAAAGTATGTGATTTTGGTTTGGTAATCCTGAGGTAAGGCTGCAGGATTAGCAGGTAACTGTAAGGGTGCATATCTGTTTGCCATATTTACAGGGTTTAGAGGATTAACAGGGGCAGCTGGGATAATAGGAACAGTGGGTACCGCAGGGGTAATAGGTAAGGGTGAACCTAGAGTGTTGGTCAAGGCGATATGTGTAGTGGATGAAGATGTGAGAGGAGGACTTTGAGATGTGGATGGTGAACTAGGGGAATTAGGGGTAGACCGGAAAAGGACCTTGCATGGAGTAGAGATGAGGCTGGGATGATCTGAATCTGAGGTTAAATCAGCAGGCTGCTCCTGCCTTTGCTGCCTCCTAATGTTTCTAGGGATAGTATTTGGATTATCAACAATGATGGGTGGATTAGGGTCAGGATTTGCCCTAGTATGACGTGGATTTTTCTTGGGAGCCAGCTTCTAACTGTTTTTAGGATTTTATAGGAAGTTTTTATATCTACAAGGACTGGATAAAGATTTTGGAATGGCTATATATATTTCAAAGCTGAGATGACGATTCACTGAAAAAGCTCTTCCCTAAAGCTATCAATGTGACACAGAAACAGTTTTGAAGGCCTCCTGACTGATTTCAGGCTTGATTTATAGCTTTGAGAGATGTACAGAAATTGGAAAATCCTAAGAGGTCCCCAGTGGAGTCGCCATTTATGTTAACACCCAGGTTGTTCCCTTTGACTCTAAGGGAATACGGCCGGGGTAACCACTAACCAATCTTTGGATTACAGCTTCTAGCCAAACTGTGATCAGAGAGGGCTCTCTCTTTAATATTTATCTCTGTTTTGTACTGATTTTAGGCTAGCTATAAGTTCAGGTTTGTTTAAGGTTTTGGTTGGATGATAATTTCAGTCAAGGTGCTTATGCATTCTCCAAAGTGTTCTAGTCCATTGGGCTATGGAGTCAGTGGTCCTTTAGTTATTTTGAGGTGCTGAGTGATTTGCTGTAGTGATGCTGCAGAGCCAGATTAGTGTCTGAGAACAACGTTTATAATAGTGATTAAGTGGAGTGTATCCAGTTAATGCAAGGCAGTGAAGAATCTTGCAGTGAACTGCTAAAGAAACACAAGGGGAATATTGTCCTAGAAGCAATTAAGAATTTCTTAGTAGTATTCATACTTATAGAATCAATATAGACATGAGAAATTAAGAATTCATGTGCATAGTAATCCTGAAGACAAACATTTACAGTAGTAAAAATTGAGTACAAGGTGTAACGAAACAAGTCCTGCACTATTCTTTCTTTTTACTGCTAGCTTAGTATAAGATGAGTATGATTTTGACAAACATAAGTAAAACAAGAACAGAGTTTGGAGAAAACTTGTTATTTCATCAGACAGCACAGTAATTCTGCATCAGCACATGGAGCATCATCGAGACATCAAATATTTCAGGAAATCATTGAGCTCATCCAGCCCTTTGTATTAGATAGTTCTGAAAGTGTACAATACATTTGTCTCATAGAGAAAATTACCAACCCCTTATGAGTTATTCAGGGGAGTATATATACAAAATTTATATCAAAAATGTCAGCGAATGAGTTAATATCTCATTTATGATATGCTAATCTCTGGAATGCAGTAGCTGAAGGAGTGAATGCTGCAGTAATTCCTTAATGCATCAGCTGTCAAAATAGTCAGAAGATATTTGGACTTTATGGCTGTTAGAGTCGGCTGGAGATGTGCTGTCTGAAACTTGGATAACTGTCATTGTCTATGTGATGAGTCACTTGTTTAGATGCTTTAACTGCTAACATTTGTCATGTTATTTGTCTTGTAGTGACCTGGAGTTGGCAGTGGCCGAATGACTGAAGCTACCGTGGCTAAATCTGAAGCATAAATTGCCACCAATCGTCCTTAGGCATTTGATGTCTGCGCATCTTTATCAATGTTTCCTCGGCCTCTGTATGTCTATAAAGATTGGGAGGGGTTTCAAACAGGTGATTTACTTCATTCTCAATGAAGAACAGGCCTCCAAGTTTGTCATATAAGCTCTGGCCTGTGGGAGGCCCTGCTTGTTCAGATGAACTGCCAGATGCAATAATCTAATTTTCAATAGTGGTTGCCATTCTGTTGGCCATTTGATCTGGAGAGATCAGTTTTCCTGCACCACTTAGTAAGCTGGGCAGGCCTTTTGCTTGCAGCACTCCCATTTTAACTTTGTATTCCTCCACATCTGCTTGCATCTCATAGTACTTCCTCTCCACTGTTTGTATATAGTTCCTGAGAGTTAGTACCTTCTTGGCAGAGAGGACAACCTCTGTTCTGTTGGGAATGCCTATAGCTGCAAATTCCTCCCTTTCCTGCCTCTTTAGGAAGTCTATCATTCTGTTTGCCTGCTCTGCTCTATTCCCTAGCACTGTCTTGGCCTTCTGAATTTCTACTTGAGCTTGGCCCATTAAATCCATCTGCTCATGCATTATTTTTATTGACCTCCATTGTTGTCTGATGGATTGGCCAATTTTGGCGCATAGGATTCTCTTTATGTCGGCCATAGCAGTCTCCAGATTCAGCTCTTTCTCTAAGGCCTTTATCTTTTCTTTTTGGGCCTTTATTTCTCTGCCCTGTTCTGCTACAGTCACTTTGGACTTGTCATACTTGGCATCCAGTTCTGCCAACTTCTCCTTGGCCTTCTTTATTTCATCTGCCTGGAGCTCCATTGCTTTGACGGCCTTGGTCAATTCCTCTACACTTGGGCTGGCATCTGGAGCTGCTGTTGTTCCTGCTGCTTCTGTTGTGGGGGCCACTGCTGCCCTTGAAGTTGCTGCTGTTGTTGAAGTAGTTGGAGGAGCTTGGGAAGTGGATTCTGCCTGTTTATCTTGTAATGCTCCTTCCAGCTCTCTCTCCAAATCCCTGATCCTCTGGTCTTGCTGCATTAGGAGGTCTAATTGGTCATCGACCTGTTTTTGCTTTTGAAGCTCTGTGGTTTGAGGGTGCTCTGTGGGCTGCAGCTTCAACCTTTTCTTTAATGCATTCAGGTCATCATCTTTCTTCTTCATAAGGGCCTTCACACCCTTTGGATCACTAGGATCATGTCCAAGATCAATGATGATGTCCTCCAAGGATTTTATTCTGTTATCTTTGGCCAGGGAGGACATTCTCTCAAAATCCAACTGAGTGTTGGTATTTTTGAGTGACTCCTTTAGTTCATGGGCCATGGTTGCCCTCTCCACCAAAGTTGCATACACCATTTCTCCAGTTTGTTTGTGGAGTTCTATTCGGTCCATGGGATGGATGTCTTTGGCCATGACCTCCACCCTTGTCTTCACAAAATCTGCAGCTGATGTAGGCTGAGGTTTTGTAGGCTTGAAATGACTAAATATCATTTTTTCTTCTTTAATGTCATATACAGACATTAATCTCTCTTGCTGGGCTGGTGTAGCATCTATAAATTGCTTGTAGACCTCAGCCCTCAGCAGCTCATTTTGAGCCTTTATTTGTTTGAAAGAAGCCTTGGTGCTCTTGGGCTTCTTGCTTTGTTGGGAAGAAGAGGACACCTCCAAACCGAGCTGTAAATTTTGCTCCTGCTGAAAGGAGCTTGTACCTGTATGCTGACTGCCCTCCCTGTCTTTTCTTGCACTGTCCAAGACACCTTCAGTAATGTCTTCTACCTCTGGGGAGTCTGCTCTTTGCCTTTTGGCTTCTGGCTGGTGGGAGGATCCACTGAGAGGAGTGGACTCTTCTCTATCTCTTTTTGTCCCCCTTTCCTCATGTGCTGGGGTCTGTAAAATTGGAGCAGTTACTAGCTCAGTTTTTGGGGGTGGAATTTGTAGTGCTGGAGCTGCTGGTAGCTCAGTTTGTGGAAGGACAATTTGCCCTTGCTGCTGTTCTTGTTGCTGCTCACCTGAAGGGGCAGACTTTTCTTTCATTGTTTGTTCTTCTGCATCCATTATCCCTTTGCCTTTATCTAACACTGGTGCTACTGTGGAAGATGCCTTTATTACTGGTGCAGTCCTTGAGGCTGAGGTCCCTTCTCCCACTGAATAAGGCGGTCTGAAAGGTACCTGCTGCACATAGTCTAGGTCAATAGTTTTTTCAAGCTCCTTCACATTCTTTAGCATTGTCTCTTCCTCAATTAGATTTTCAACTAGAGTATCCATCTGCCATTCTTGCAGGTTGGCATATTTTTCAATGTGTGGGTACTGGCAATGCTTAATGCCTATAAGCCTATACTTGTTTCTCCTAGCAGTGATGAAACCTTCAGGGTCATAAGGGACCCACCGAAAACTGTAGGACAGCTTGTATTTATCCTTAAGGATTAGGTCTGCATCTTCCCACCCTTCTTTCCTGTTCATGATGAAGGGGCCCAACTGGTGTTTGGACTTGAGGTGGGCCTTCTTTTTGGCGCTGTGGAAATGGGTGAGGTCGGACTAAATCAACTGCCTGTAATACTCCAAGGCAAATAACCTCATAGGTACATATTTTGGGAGCCTGTATGGACAGAGCTCACAGCCATAGATCCTAATGACAGTATGGTTCTCATATACGTACCAATCACCTATTTTATATTTTTTGGAAAGCTGCAGAGCTTTCTTTATCTCATTTGATATTCTGGGAGGAGGGGACCTCATCAACAGGAAAGAGACTGGGTATACAAATTGGTCAACAAATTCACAGTAGGTATAGGGTGAATTTGTGACGTTGTGATAGACAGAGGTCCAGAAGATGACAGATCTTCTTTCCCCTCTGTGATCCAGCTTTTTGATGTAGCATGGGAAGGCTTCAGAATGATAGTACATGAACAGGTGGTAAATATATGCCGAGTACTTGAAGACCCCCTGTCTGTCCACTCTGCTCAACTGATCATGAATCTTGTTAGCTATGAACTTAGCAAAGTTATATTTGCGGGCAGGGGGTTGGCGTGGGCTGTAAGCAGATAGCAATACCAGCATTGTTTTATCCACATGCTCACTATTTTTGTATCCCAACACATAGGCAATCATGTCCAGTAAAAGCCTGCCTACATCATTGAAATGGACATCCAGGTAGGGAGGTGGCCCTGTAGGCTGGCACTCAGGTCTCATGAATGTCCTGGTGACCTTTTGAATCTCCTCACTGGTCATCTTGGCACCAGTGTCCAGCAAATAGTTCATGGAAAATGGGATTAGCAACTCTGTCTAATCAAAATGTAGCATTTTGTTGATGGACTCAGCATTAATGTAGAAAAGGATCCTCCCAGATGGAGTGCTAATAGCTCTGTGCTGCACATCATAGTTTTCAGCACATAGGTGAATGATTTCAGGGAAGACATTTACAGCTGGGAGACAATAGTATGGTAGGTTTGACTCCCATATCCCATGTGTACCATGACCATCCTTATAGTCCTCTCTTAATTGACAGAAGGTCTGCAAGAAGTCCCTGTTACCCTCAAAGTCTTCAATAAGATAGTCCTTGTCAGCAAATGCCAAGGCCTCCAGCTCTTTATTTGGTGGATTTAATGGAGCTACACTGAGGGATGAGGATGCAGAAGCAGCCATTGTAAAACCTGATTTTGAAATAAGGTGATGGCAATGGTTTGCAAAGTTCTTTAAGAGCTTAAGTAATAGGCCAAATGTAGACCAAGTCTGAAGTGTTTCTCTCAGTGGAAAATGCAAGCTGGTTTCTGTAGTTTGTTGCAAATTCACAGGGATGTGAATTGCTAAGGGTAAGTTGCAGAGGGTATGAGGTTTCCTTTGGTAGCAACTACAGCTGGCCTGTACTCGGCAAAAGGGAACAATGCCGAGCACCTCGAGGAAAATTTTATGGTTCTGGCCCGCGGAACGACTGTTTTAATGTCAATTTTTAGTTCTGGGGGCAATGCAGGTTACTTTATCTGACTCTTAGTTAGCAGACAGAGCTAGACTGTGAACTTTGACGAGTGTTTTAATGGTGAACTAACAGAGAAATGGCATGCATGGGGCAAAACATGAGTTTTATGGTGAATACCTGGATAAACTAGCTTGGAAGCCTGCGGGCCGGGCCGTGGAGGCTTAATGCAGCTGAATTCTTGACTTGTAGCGGTCTCAATCTTGGATTTGATGGCTGGAAACAGATTTCGCGGCAAGCTGGTTCGCAACGGCTACGTCGTTTGTGCGTGAAAATGACCGCAAACGGCTAATTTGGAAAAAACATGCTATTGGCGCTTTTCCGCCGATGACGTCAGCATGACGTCATGGTGGGGCCCGGGTACGGAGGTGACGTGGCTGCTGAGGTGTAGGCCAGGGTGGCAGGACACGGTGGCGGGTAGATGCGGTGGAAGGGCTACGTGGAGGGCCACGGGACGCGGGGGCAGGCGGAAGCGACATGACGTCAGGCTGACGTGAGGGTGACGTGCGCCGGATGGGTGGTAATGGGGAGGCGGTAAGCGGGTTCCCCGCACCACCTTTGGGCCAAAGGCGGTATCGGGGAGGGGGCTCCGAACCACCCCACCGCCTGCCACGCGTCCCTGTACGGGGCGGAAAACCATTTTCCCCGGACGCTAAAGGTCGGCAGATCCGGGCCCAAGAATACCCGCCCACCATTAGATCATGGGTGGCGGAAGATCGACGGCTGGCGGGCCCTCCGATGGATCGTGCAAGTTGGGGGGACCCGCTGGCCTATTAAATATTCAATTTAATATTTTTAGGTGGAAAACTTTAGAGTTAAGGGTTTTTGCGAGTTTTTTCGGGGTAAGGGTCAATCTGAAAGGGGAAAAGTGGTTAGAAGGTGGTTTTGAGCAAAGAAAAGGGGTTCTTGTGAAATTTACAGGGTAGAGGTGAGGTAATGGCTTAGGGGGAGGTTGTCACTCCAACCTGAGGTCAGAGCAATCCCATGACAGGGTTGGCCATAGTCCATCATGGACTAATGTCTCCCTTGACAACTTATTTGGCTATAGTGCTAAAGGGAGGATATGTATATAATGCTGGGATTTATACACCATAGTGTCATTATAGTAGGGAAAGGGGACCATAGGGGACTTAGATAATAGAGTTAGGGGTTAATATGGATAGAAGAGGTGAATGAGGAGTGAAATGACCAGGCTTATTTGAAAACCACTTAGCTATAGGAGTAGATCAAAATGAAAAGATTTTTACACAGGAAATGTGGCTTTTAAAGGCATAAGCACCAGTATAAAACCTCAAACTTTTTCATGAATCTTGGCTGCTCAAGGGATGTTAGTAAATGGATGTGAAAAAGGGGACAATGGGAAGTTAGACATGCTCCTTTGCCTTGCTTTTCTTATCTTGACCAACAAGATTCAATCTGAAATGAATACCACTTCTGCAACCCCATCTACTTACCCAGCTACTTTGCCTAGCATTTTTTGTTTCTTCTTGGAGGGTGCACTTGAACTTGCAGACCCTTATGTGCCTTTTCTTTTCATTGGCTTTTCTTTTGATCATCTATCTAAGACTGCCCTTATTTCTTCCAAGGCCCCAGATTAAGCAGTTGGGAACCTTAATTCTCTACCTAACTACCTTTGTCTGCCAAGATTAAACTGTTTGGACATACTTCTTTCTGTAATCTACAACAAAAATTGAGACATGGCATGACCCAGCTTAGGCTGTTGGATCACCCATTGAGAAGTACCTCCGTACCCAAGCCAATCATGAAAAATGAAACCTATTGGTATAGGTAGCTAACATCTTGTAGCCTTGTTGGACAAATGCTCTGGAGCCGGGGAACAACTTGGGTCGAGTTACTAGTCCCATAGCCTGGGTTGGAAAAATGCTCTAGAGCCCTTGGTGGGTTGAGTTACTAGTCACATAGCCTCGGTTGGACATATTCTCTCTAGCCCAGTAAAAGTTGTGGGTTGATTTACTAGTCCCATAGTTGGGTTGGACAAAAACTTTGGATCCCTCGATGGCTGGGATAGAGACTGATCTGGTGATGGTTTTGTGATATCCGTCCATGAGGTGGAACCATTGTTTGATGGGTTGAGGTGGATGGCCTCTGGAAGCCCTAGATGGTTTTTGATTGATGTGTTCTATGAGATCCCACATTCATGCTTGGAATATGGCATAGGGGTGAATGGTTGAGGAGAGATTTAGCTCAGCCATTCTACAGGTGGGTGGAACGTGGAAATCTGATCCCAAGTTTGGATTTTGCATCATCAATGAAAGGTTATTTCTCCTGGTATTTCTAAGAGTATTATGATGGACTAAATGTGGTTTATATGATTGTGATTTCATGGATAATTATGTCCCTATTAGGTTGGTTATCTATGTGTTTTTGTGACAACATCCATGAGTGGCTCTCATCATGTTTTTACTCGTAATTGAATGATCAATGTATCTATGACCTAATGGATGGAATGGCAGTTGTTGTGTTGAGGCGACAATGGTTCTTAGTGATTCTCAGCTAAGTATGAGACCCCTATGCTCAGAACTGTTAATTACACCTGTAGATTACACATTTGCAATATGTTTGAAAACATGCCTGTCATGGCTAGTAGGGGTCCATTCAAGGTCTTGAATGAGTATTTGCTTTAGTACTGTCATTTCCATGTTATTTTATTGATATGAAGAGATGGTTCAATTATGGGCAGTTACCTAGGCTCTAGGCCTGAAAAAGTGGACCAAATCCCAAAGTTGGTGGCATAGCATTGACAGTCTTGGTCTCTAGTCGCTAGCAGGCAAGCCTGTGAGAGAGAATTTAGGTTTGTGGTCGTACTCATGCCTATAGCATGGGAGCGACTGAGCCTTAAATTGTCCAAAAACTCAGTGGGAACCCAAGGCAAATTGTCTAAAGTATTAGATTGGTTCATGAGGGTCTTGTAGCTGATGATTAGTGTATGTATGGTGTTTTTCCATCAGTTCCACTTCCTTAACATGACTTAGGAGGTCGAATCATATCATAGTGACCTCTCGTCACATGTTTACCCCGACTAGCTAATTGCTTGGGTAGATGTGGGAGGAGGGTGTTACATGGGGGGTTGGGAAACATTTTATTTCATGGGGAATTCATTCAATGGTGGGATTCTTCCCAAAAAGGAAATTTGAGCAAGCTTGTACAAATCAAGGGAGTTTAGGGAGTTGCATTTGTCCTATAACATACTACATAGTAGTATTCCATCTTTCATTGTGGACTTGCCAAATTGAGAAACCTAGAAGTCCTCAACATCCATAACATTTTTTTGTCAGAGGCATTGCCAATGGATATGGCCTATCTCATGAAGCTCAACTATCTTGACCTCAGAAGAAATCAATTCTCAAGTAGCATTCCTGGTGAGTACGGGAAGCTAAAATATGTATAATCTCTTTTTATAGATCAAAATAGTTTAAGTGGAAAAATGCCTAGAGAGATTGGAAAATTGAGGAATTTGAGAACACTTTCTTTGTCGTTCAATTCATTTGATGGTGTGATTCCTACTGAGATAGGAAATTTGAGCAACCTTGTATTCCTAGATGATGTAGGAGCATCCAACACTCTTAGTCAAAAGGAGGAATCCAAAGCGAAGAAGCAGGAGGACGTGGACCATTGAGAAAATAGGGACAAATTCTGTTATAAGAGGAGCTAGTTTGATGGAAACGATAAGTCTCTAGAAGACTTCATTAAATGTAATTTTCCATGTGTGAATTGTTAGTGGGTTGTTAGAGGATACCAATGAGAGGATTGATCAGATCCTTCATAGTGATCTGATCCAATATTCCTGTAACAATGAACCTGTGTGTTCTATAAATATATGTAATGAGATAGATAGAGATATAGAGGGAGTGATATATATAGAAATTATGTAAACAAAGTGTTGAAATGTAGTCGAGAGGAGAACCCGTGCTAAGGCTGAAATGCCTTAGAATTGTAACTATGCTATGTATAATAGATATGTGTTTTGTGGGTTTTCTGCGTGTCTGTGTAGTATGTCCCTTTTCAATTCTGTTATGTATATATGTGTCGAGGGCTTAAATCCCAAATTGAGAATGCGTTGATCGACCATCGATCATGGTAGGATTGATGGTGATCTAATGGAATATTTTTATATGTGGAATCGTGATGTGAACATAGGTGGCAGAAGAACTGGATTTACAACGCAGATTCCATCAAAACGGTGAGATTAAGCCAAGGAAGAACAGTGGAAAGATGAAGTATTGACAACCCAAGGCTTTTGGATCTTATAGATCAACGATTAGGATTTTATTTCATCGACAGAGCCTTAGGGTGCTATTGGACCCCGACCATCGAACAATGTGATTGCGATAATCCAATAGATCCTGGACTGTCAGATAAAGAGTCCTGATTAACGGTCCAGATGTGATCAACGATTGCATATCGGGGAGGCCAAAGGACTTGGAGAGTGGATGAGTGATGGCCGATACGCCGATGAGCGATATGGCGATATCGCCGATATGAGTCGATCGGTAATCAGAAGGCTCGGAATGCGGACCCGACAAATTATGATATCAGGCTAACAATATTTCAAGTCTGGTATATGTGTTTAGAGCAGTATTTCCAGGGTTTCCCGTGTATTCCCGTATTCTGATAGTTAAATGGTTTGTGGGGTTTTAGGCTTGAACGCCAACATGTAATGCTCTCAATAGTAATAAAAGCCCAATAAATTTATATGGTTCCAGTCCAATGTAAGTCCATGGTTTAAAGGCTTAAGGCCTAAAGAAATGCTTCCGATAGGGTTAGTGGGCCATAACCCATAGGCCTCAAGATTGATATTTTTTTAAGGAAAAGGGATTTTGATTAACCCAAAAGTCTCTTTCAATCATTTGGTATCAGAGTAGGTTGAAGATTTTGCATGCAAGAGAAGGGAAAGGATTCCGTGAGAAGGAAGAAGGAGCACAAGTAGAGGAGAAGAAGGTACAGTTGATAAAGCTGGAGAGTTATGATCTTACTGTCGCACAAAGAATGACAATAGAAGGTGAGAAGATTGCAACAAACCTAGAGCATGGAGTGCTCATATGGTTCCAGAGGAGAGAACCTGAAGGATGCCAAAAGACTGAGTGAGGAGAGCTTGATGAGGTATCATGTAGCACAAGGAGACTGTTATTGCAGAGGCTTGGTTGCAGCTCACAGAAGATCATGAAGCCAGTTCCACTAAAGAAGTGAAGTGGGTAGAGTTTCTAATGTCAAGGAGAAGCATATGACCAAGATTTCATAAATTTTTGTGCCTCAGGAGTCTGATGTAGGAGCATCCAGTACTCCTAGTCAAAAGTAGGACTCCAAAGCAAAGAAGGAGGAGGACGTGGACCATCGAGAAAACAGGGACACATTTTGTTATAGGAGGAGCTAGTTTGATGGAAACAATAAGTCTCTAGAAGACTTCATTAAATGTAATCTGTCATGTGTGCATTGTTACTGGGTTGTTAGAGGAGACCAAGGAGAGGATTAATCAAATCCTTCATAGTGATCCGATCCAATATTCCTCTAACGATGAACCTGTGTGTTCTATAAATATATGTAATGATACAGATAGAGATATAGAGGGAGTGATATAGATAGAAATTGTGTAAACAGAGTGTTGAAATGTAGTCGAGAGGAGAACCCGTGCTAAGGCTGAAATGCCTTAGAATTGTAACTATGCTATGTATAATAGATATGTGTTTTGTGGGTTTTTTGTGTGTCTGTGTAGTATGTCCCTTTTCAATTCTGTTATGTATATATGTGCCGAGGGCTTAAATCCCAAATTGAGAATGCGTTGATCGACCATCGATCATGGTAGGATCGATGGCGATCCAATGGAATATTGTTATATGTGGAATCGTGGTGTGAACGCAGGTGGCAGAGGAACTGGCTTTAAAACGTAGATTCCATCAAAATGGCGAGATTAAGCCAAGGAAGAATAGCAAAAAGATGAAGTATTGACAACCCAGGGCCGTTGGATCTTATAGATCAACGACTAGGATTTTATCGCATTGGCAGAGCCTTAGGGTGCTATCAGACCCCGACCATCGAACAGTGCGATTGCGATAATCCGATAGATCCTGGATTGTCGGATCAAGAGTCCAGATCAACGGTCTAGATGCGATCGATGATCGCATATCGGGGAGGCCAAAGGACTTGGATAGTGGATTGAGTGATGGCCGATATGCCGATGAGCGATATGGCGATATCACCGATATGTGTCGATCGACAATCGGAAGGCTCGGAATGCAGACCCGATGAATTATGAAATCGGGCTAATAATATTTCAAGTCCGGTATATGTGTTCAGAGCGAGATTTCCATGGTTTCCCGTGTATTCCTGTATTCCGATAGTTAAATGGTTTGCAGGGTTTTAGGCTTGAACGCCATCATGTAATGCTCCCAATAGTAATAAAAGCCTTGATAAAGTTATATGGTTTCAGTCCAATGTAAGACCAAGATTTAAAGGCTTAAGGCCTAAAGAAATACTTTTGATAGGCTTAGTGGGCCATAACCCACAGGCCTCAAGATCGATATTTTTTAAGGAAAAGGGATTTTGATTAATCCCAAAGTCTTTTTCCATCACTAGATATCGGTAGTTCTGCTCTTAGTGGTGCAATTATTTGGCATATTGGTGGTCTTCAAAATTTGGAGATGTTGTTTTTGTATGGAAAATGCCTCGCGGGCCGTATCACTCCCCAACTGGGCCAACTTGTGAGCTTAAAACTCTTGGATTTGTCCTATAACAAACTACATGGAAGGATTCCATCTTCCATTGGAGACTTGTCAAAATTGGATTTTTGGCGGATTTCAGGGAATAATTTTATGGTTCTTGTGCCTCAGTAATTAGATGTAAGTGGGAAGATAGTGGAACTTTTTCTTGATTCTAACAGAATCACTAGTTCCATCCCTCCAAATCTCTACAAGGGAGGAAGGGTACAAAAATGATTTAGAACACATAATTTATTTTTTGGCCCAATGCCTGAGTCTCTAGGTATCTACAACTCTCTGGTTGAAGTCCACATGGGGAAAAGTATTTGAATGGTTTGATTCCTATAGGATTGTTATACTTAACTATGCTGACTTGGATAGAATTGGAAAATAATAATCTTCGTGGGAGCATACCTCATGTAATGTGTAATGTATCATCGATGCTACTGACAATGATAATTTGCAATAATCATTTGAGTGGCTCTATTCATTAGTCCATGTGGAAATCATCTACTTTGAAGCAACTTGTGGTTGATGGAAATTAACTAAGAAGTAATGTTCCACCAAAGGTTAGCCAATTGGGTTAAAATTGAACATATTGATTTCAGCGAAAAAAAGTTTTAATGGTATGATTCCTATAGAGGTTAGCAACTGTAGTGCTCTAATATACATTAATCTTGGCACAAACAAGTTGTATGGTAATGCTCCTTCAAATTTAACATGTCTAGGTAAAATTGAGCATATTGATTACAACAAGAACAACCTTTCTGGTATGATTCCTAGGCACATAAGCAACTTCATTGCTCTTACTTACATTGATTTAAATGGAACTGGGTTGTCTAGTAATGTTCCCTTAGATATTTGCCATCTGGGTAAGTGAGAACATATCAATTTCAACAAGAACAAGTTTTCAGGTAAGATTCCTAGGGAGATAAGCAACTTGAGTGCTCTAAAACATATCGATTTTAGAAAGAATAGACTTTATGGTAAGATTCCTAGGGAGATAAAAATATTTAGTTCCCTAACATATATTAATATTAGCATAAATAGGCTGTCTGGTATGATTCCCACGGAAATTGGTAACATTATTTATCTTATAGAAATTGATTTATCTGAAATGAATTCAACAGTACCATCCCAATGGAAATCGCCATCATAAGCAATATCTACTTCTAAAACTATCGAGAAATCACTTCAACGAGAGAATTTCCACAAAATTTGTGAAAATGACAAACTTGATCACCATGAATTTCTCTTAAAATAACTTTTCCAATCTTGTCCCAAAGGGCCTGTTTTCTCATTTAAATCCAATATCTTTCATAGGGAACCCCTACTTATGTGAAGAACAATTGGTCAGTTGCAATTCTAGTGTGAAAGGGTCGCCCGTCCGAGTACACTTCAAGCTTGCATTTCTCTTGCCTCTCTTAACGCTTGCAATTTTCTTCTTCTATTCATTGATGTTGGAAATTTGAGCAGTCATAATTAAAAAACCCCGAAATAAAGGATGTGAATTGGCTTCCAAGCCTCCCTAACCCCATATAGAAGATTAAAACAAAACCTCATTACCCAAAGAAATTGGACCTATCACCTCAAGCCCTATCACAAAACTAAAATTAAGACCAATTTCCAAGCAGAGAGTAATCGACCCGAGTTTTAGTGGAGGGAGTTGCAAATGACACCCACACCAAACCATTAGACTCCAAGATTCTAAGCATCTAGACATAGACCACACCTCAAAGGAAACTCCACGGCTTCCACCAACACCTTCTCAAGCCATAAAACTCAATTTTTGTCATTTCAATCATAGACCCAAGCCCAAATGAAAAACTCTTTACACTACCAGATGGAACGGAAGGCATGTACAAGGAGTTCTAGGACTTACCCTTGCATCCACCCAAACCACAACCAACAATTTTCTGAAACTTTGATTGAGCTAGGTTTATAATGATCATTACCAACTTGGGGTTTGTATGCAATTACATTAGGGGGTTGGCCACGCCATCACTTCATTAATCCATATCATGTCTGAGAGTGGTGGGCACAACCTCCAAAGCCCCCTCTTTAAACACATTAACACCATATCCAATAAATCACCTTTTTAATCTTGAATTAATATTTAAAACTTGTTTTTTTCAAATGCTCCATTAATTTCTTCATGTTTAAAATCCAAACTTGGTATTTTGACTATCTGGGTAATTATTTAAGTCCCCAATAGTTTTACAAAGAGAGTGCCAACACACTTAGTTAGGAATCCACAATCATTACATTCGAGTTGGAAATTATTATAACTCCTTTCAAGACAATTTAATGAATTAAAACATATATATCTATATATATATATATATATATATATATATATATATATATATATAATTATAATTATAATTTAAAAAAACATAATAATTTTCAATTTAATAAACTTTATATTTATTAGTTTCTTTTCTATAAATTGTCCATTAAATTTGGACAAATATAGCATTTTTTCAAACAAATTATAATGATGGTGTATTTATTGACTTGCTTTTTGGTTATGATGGACAAATATTGCATGCTTTTTGTAAAAACAATTTATAAGGACTTTCTATTTGTTGACTTGCTTTTGGAGAATGGTCCATTGAATTTGGAGAAATATTGCATGCTTTTCTTTAAAAACAATTTACAATGACTTTGTATGTATTGACTTGCTTTTGGGCAATGGTCCATTTATAAGGACTTTCTATTTGTTGACTTGCTTTTGGAGAATGGTCCATTGAATTTGGATAACGTTGATATGCTTTTTTAAAATAATTTATATTGAATCAGTGTTTATTAAGTTATAATTTATCTATTTGATATGAGAATCTTAAAAAACAATTTATTTACAATGACTTTGTATGTATTGACTTGCTTTTGGGTAATGGTCCATTGAAATTGGATAAAGTTGACATGCTTTTTAAAAATAATTTATATTGAATCAATGTTTATTAAGTTATAATTTATCTATTTGATATGAGAATCTTAAAAAACAATTTACAATGACTTTGTATGTATTGACTTGCTTTTGGGTAATGGTCCATTGAATTTGGATAATGTTGACATGTTTGTTTTAAATAATTTATATTGAATCAGTGTTTATTAAGTTATAATTTATCTATTTGATATGAGAATTTATATGGTCTTTGTGATTAAATTATTAAAGAAGATTATATATATATAATTCATATTTATTAATATGGTTTCTTGTCAATTAAGTTTTTATAAAGTATGTATATATATTTTAGATAATTTATATTAATTTTATGTTTATTAGTCATTGCTTCATCAAGGACTATAGTATTCATCTCACGTTAAAGTGTGTTTACTTTCTAAGCTGAGATTTTGTAATTTTAATTAAAGTTTTAAGAAAATGTTTAATATTCTTACTTTCTCGTAAATTAAAATTTAATTTTCTAATTTTCTAGAAATGTTATTTCTAATTTTCAATTGGTTGAGCTAGCTCTAAAGGGACATAATTCCCCTAGTGGAGGGTGTTTTATTTTTGGTATTTTTCAGTGCCTGAAAAATAATTTTAAAATCGAAAAAAGGCTAATTTTGTGAGTGGCTATTTCGTAGGTGAGTGCTCTAACACTAACACTGGCACTGACATTGTTATGCTACTGCTCTATCCAATGATTCCAGAAGTGATTCGATTGCAGGTCCTTTACGTAGACGGGGAGGGTGGGGATGTTGAACTAATTTCCAATTAATATTTTGCGGAGCTTTCATTGTGAGTAAGAACCTCCACACAATTTTGATATCTAAGGTGGTGGAATAATAGACGAAATAACTATTACGAAGCATGATCATAACTAAGCTCTATTCATAACAATTGATATTAGTCCATACAAATTCTTGTGATGAGATACTCTTATCAATTTCATTAAATCCATTTCATTTGATTGGGTTCTAATTATGTTACAAATTCCATATGATCATCGGAATTCATCTAGCGATCAATTTGGGAAATATCTGTACAGAGAATAATTGATTAATTTTCTCACTATTAGCAAATTTCTGTATTTGCAACTGAATTATATGCAAAAATACATTTTCTAGCATGCTAAGAGTTATAGATGAAACTTTGTTGTATGCCATGTATCTTGCATGTTACTGTATTCAGACATTAGTCAATAGTGTGGCGGTACTTTGTTTGAAATTAAAAAAATTACATAACCCACTGAACTGAGTCACTCAGTTATTTATTGTTCGTTGTCTCTTGTCCCTCTATATGTTGATGCAAAGAAGTGTTGTGGACTAGCCTCATCCATTCAGTAAATCCCTTTCCTTGTCATAAACTCTTTATTTCACAGGGTTCAAATTAAAGATCGGTCGCATGAGCGACTCCATTTTATGGTAGGGGATTATACAAAATACTCGCGTTCAACATCCTACATGTTACACTAAAATTTGTCACCATGACTATCTACAGTTAGTATGGCTTCATCAACTGTCATACTATCCTCCTTGGCAAGTCTCATACCTCTGCTCCTCATGTCAAACTCCAAGAAAGAGAGAAAATCCTTAAAAAGTCAATTAACTCTGGTTACGCAGTTTCTCTTGGCCTCACCTGCGTGTACGCACCCCAAGTTCACAATACCTGCGTACTTGTACGCTCTGTCTGTAAAGGGGTGGGTGCGTACTCCTGTAAAGGTCAAAAGGCGCAAGTTTCACTTCAAAAAAGTTACTTGTGGTCATTTCTAGAGCATTCTAGAAGATGGTTTGACGTGGATTGAGCGCCTTCAGATGGTTCATGCATCCCAATGAAAGAGGAACTTATCCCATGAAGAGGGTAGCTATCCCATTGAAAGAGGGGCTTATCCCATTCATGGTGGACCTGATTAACTTCCTCCAAAGCACTATAAATACAGGCATTGGGCTAGAGGGAGGGGAGGTTGAAAGCTGAAGATTCCTAAGGGTAGATGTTGCTGAAATTAGGACTCCCTTATAGAGCTTGAGAGGAGAGATTCCCATCCTTTCTTAGCTTCATTTGGAAGTGGGTGAGCTGATCAAATTAAAGGAGAACTCTTGCTGGACCCTGGGAGGGACCTGCACAACACCAAGGCACAGGTTGTAATGGTTTCTTTTGTTTCCACTTAATACAATTAAGCTCATTTTTCTCAACAAGTTGTTATACATGATTTGTTTCATATACTCCTTGGTCTTTATGATGAATATGTTTTATTTTATGAGTTATTCAGGTGCTATGTAATCGTTTTCTTGTTAGTGAATGCAGGTTTCGAAGAGAAGGAGGAGCTCATCCGGATCAGAGAGACTGGACTACTACAAAGCGTTGGACTAAAGGTATGTTATAAACACCTGATTACTTGTATTCTAAATGCATATTTAGGGAAAGATAATGTTTAACTGTCTTGTTTGTCACTAGAAAGCCTTAGATTCTAGGGAGGTCGGTTTTGTCCGCAAAATTGACTCTTTCCGCATCAATCTCTTGTAAAATGATCTTCTTCACAAATAAGACAAGGATATCGAGGTTTGCGCTTTTCGTCATTGGTTTTCGACTTTTCTGTTTTCTCCTTTGGAGTTTTGTCTGCTTTATTCTTCTTCTTGCCTTTCTTCTTCCCACCGTTTTTTCCAAACCAGGAGAGTAAAATGATAGGTTCTTCCTCAAGTGCCAGTGAAGAACCCATATTGATGATGTCTCATGTAAGGATTGCGACTCGGTCACACGATTATGGTAGTAAAAGTCCTGTTGATGGATCAAAAGAAGCAGAATATTCTCATTCAAATCCATCAACCTCAGCTCCCGGTTCCGATTCACTACAGATCGAGAAACCTAACCCTGACATAATAATCAAACCGCCCACTAAGGGTGTACTTTGAAGGTACACTTTCAATCCACATGCGAGAGTGGCCCAGAATTACAACATTGTTGAGGATTTAGCTGTTTCACCCTCAGCAATGTCGGCTTTGGAAGTGCTGCAATCATGCCCAGCACAACGAAAATTACTTTTGTCGGCTATAGGAGCTGTTGATGTTCAGGACCCGAACCTAATAATCTTTGATCTAGAAAATAGTACACTGCGTTTACCTCATCAAATGGCTTTCCAGATCCCAGTGATAGTAAAAAACAGGCCTATTCATCGGACTGTAATTGATGAGGGAGCTTCCACGTGTATTATGTCGATGCAGTGCTGGAGATCACTTGGTTCTCCTTCACTAAATCAATCCCCGACAATTCTTAAGGACTTTGATGGCCGTGGGTTTCATCCGTTTGGCATTCTATAGGATTTTCCTATAGGGGTTGAAGGAAAAACCGTTAGTCTAGATGTGCAGGTGGTTGATGCCCCTCTAGACTACAACCTTCTCTTGGGTCGAAGTTGGTCTTATGCTATGACAGCTGATCCAGATTTAGACAGGAACGCAACAAATTACAGAGATAACCATAAATACCGAGATGAGATAACCATAAATACTGAGATGCAACGGAAATAATACTTCATTTCATTATTGTAAAATACTGAAAGATGCTTACAAACAGAAATTGAAAGAAACCAGCTAGGGCAATGATAGCTTATCTCTGAGAAGAGATGTGGCGGCTACATGCCTCTGAACTGTTCCGAACTGTATTACAATGAGGCTCGAAGGCCTATTTATTGTTGAGAAACAATGGAAAACCCTTCACATCCCGAAACCTAATCCTAGAAGATGAAACGCCAAATTGTGGGCCCCGTTTGGGTAAATTGGTACATCAATTTCCCGGGGTCGTAACTTTGGCATACGATCTCCGTTTGACGCGTACGATAGCTCGTTAGAAAGATCTATCCGAGTACTACCACTTTGGGAGGCAACATGGGTCCATGGACCCATGTTGCCCCAGAATCCCAAAAAAACATCGTTTAGGGCCTCAAAACGGCTCCAGAAGTTCAGGACCCGAAAAACTGCTAAAAATAGTAAGTTTTGCTACAATTAAGGAAACTGAAAATGCTGAGAAAGACAATGGTGGGGGTCCAGGTGGACTTGGCAGGTGGCCACCAATATCCACCTGGATCATTCCTCCCCCCTTAGGAAGCAATGGTCCCCATTGCGTTGAGCTCGTCCATGAGATGAGGAAACTTCTGCTGAACTTGTTCCCTGGTGAGCCGTTCTGCACTCTCTGATGTGACCAGAAATGGTGGGAAACATGGTCGATGGCAGTCCACATTGAACACTCGGTGCAGGCCAAGGAATGGAGGAATGCTGTGCTTCGAAGCATTGTTGCCCGTAGCCTTGGTACTGGTGTAAGGACCATGTCGGAGTTGCCTGAGTTTCTGATGGGTTCTGGTAAGGCGTTCTCTCTGCAGATGTAACCAGACTTTGTCGTCCACCTGAAACTTGTGTGGTGCCCCTCCAGGTAAGGAGAAGTTGTTCCTATGTTCTATCACGACTGTATCCCTCTGTTGCTGCTGCTGTGTGGAGGAACCCTTTGCGGGGGTCATGGATGTAGCAACGATCTTCCCCTTACTTTGGGAGCGAACCAGATAGAAAATAAATTTCCTAGTCTGTGAGATGAGCTTGCTGCCTTTCTTAGCAGTAATCAAAGATGTGGCGGTAGGTGGGGCTACCTCTGGTATCCTGTATAATGAATTATTCAAAGAAATAATGACAGCACGAGGCCTGGACTCATACACAGCATGTCGCGTCCACAAGTATGGCTGGCCTAATAATACATCACAAACATCCAGAGGTGTAACATCACATAATACCTCGTCGGTGAAGGGCTTGATGTTGTAGGGAAGGCGACACTGCTGGCGAACTTTGAGATCTCGTCCTTCATGAAGCCACCCGATACTGTATGGCTGCGGGTGTGGTGTAGTCGGTAGGCCCAACCACTTCACGACCTCTGCTGAAACCAGGTTCTTTTGGCTACCACTGTCGACAATGAATCGCAGCGGTGAACCCTTCACCCACATCTGTGAGTGGAAAAGATGCTCCCCCTCCTCTGGATCTTCGGGCTCATTTTTCTTGATCTTGGCGGTGGCAACAGTGGCACTGGGATCCGCATCAATGATCTGCTTCCCTTTTCCATTCCCCTTGTTAGGTTCTGGCTCAGGGTTGGAACATGCACCTGATTCGGAAGCCTTCAATTCAGCCACCAGTGACTGCTTGGTTCGGCACTCACTTGTGTTATGAGTGGGACTCTTGTGGAACTCACACCACTTTCCTGTGTCCTTCTTTGCCTTTGCGGTGTTGTTCTTTTCTTGCGGCTTCGACGGGTTGTCTTGTGTCACCCCGCCTTGGCTTTGTCCTTTGGGCTTCGGATTTGCAGATCCAAAGTCTCGCTTCTTCTGTTTGAACTTTTGTTCGATTTTGACAGCGTATCGGTATGCTGTGCCGAGTGAGGAAATGTTCAAGAACACCATCTCTTCCTGGATGTATCTGTGCAGGCAGCCACGGTATTTGAGTACCAGATGCAGCTCAGAATCTTTGATACCCAATTGTGTGCGAAGGGTATGAAAAATGTTTGTGAACTCCGGCACATCTTGGTCTCGTCCCTGCCGCAGTGTGGTCCATTTGATGTATTTGTCCTCATAGCTTCCGATAGGGTAGTACTGCTCCTTGATGGCATCCCGGAAGTCATTCCAAGTGGGTGTGGCTGAAAATAGTGAGCCTGTACTTTCATCCTTCTGCTCGCAGTAGGTTTCCCACTAGTCCTTGACGTGGGGGGCTGCTTTGAGAAGAGCGAAAACAATCTTTTCCTGACTTGAAAATTCATGAACAAAAAAATACCCATCTAGCAGATTTAACCATTTATCTACGGCATCTGCGTCTATTTGACCCTCGAAGATGGGGATTTCAAAATTAACTTGTACCTTAAACGGCGTGGCATTTCCAGAGTCACTGTTGGAAGCTGATGCGTCGCCTCTGGGTAGCCGCTGAAGGATCTGCGCAAAGCTATCCATCATCGCTTTCCTTTGCCGCTCGAGGGCTTCTTCGAGCAAGATTTTGATAGGATATCCTGCCCCCTCGCCTTTCTTCTCATCCGCCATGGGAGGCCGTCGGGATTTGCGAGGCTAGTCTTGCAAAGGTTCGACCAATTCAAGCCCTAACTCCTTATATCCCGACCTCGTTGGGGACATGCAAAGAAAAACAGAGAAAAAGCAGACCGCTCTGATACCACTGATTCGGATTTAGACAGGAACGCAACAAATTACAGAGATAACCATAAATACCGAGATGAGATAACCATAAATACAGAGATGCAACGGAAATAATACTTCATTTCATTATTGTAAAATACTGAAAGATGCTTACAAACAGAAATGGAAAGAAACCAGCTAGGGCAATGGTAGCTTATCTCTGAGAAGAGATGTGGTGGCTACATGCCTCTGAACTGTTCCGAACTGTATTACAATGAGGCTCGAAGGCCTATTTATTGTTGAGAAACAATGGAAAACCCTTCACATCCCGAAACCTAACCCTAGAAGATGAAACGCCAAATTGTGGGCCCCGTTTGGGTAAATTGGTACATCAATTTCCCGGGGTCATAACTTTGGCATACGATCTCCGTTTGACGCGTACGATAGCTCGTTAGAAAGATCTATCCGAGTACTACCACTTTGGGAGACAACATGGGTCCATAGACCCATGTTGCCCCAGAATCCCAAAAAAACATCGTTTAGGGCCTCAAAACGGCTCCGGAAGTTCAGGACCCGAAAAACTGCTAAAAATAGTAAGTTGTGCTACAATTAAGGAAACTGAAAATGCTGAGAAAGACAATGGTGGCGGTCCAGGTGGACTTGGCAGGTGGCCACCAATATCCACCTGGATCAACAACAGTCATTTCATCGGTCTTCAGAGTAATAAAGTTTCCACATAATGGCAAGATCATAACCATAGACCAGCTGGCTTACTTTTCATCCGACCCAGCCTCTTCAGAGAGTATCCAGCATGTCGGTAAAACAACTATCCCTTATAGGGATGTTGGCGTAGGATTAGTTAAAGATGTCGGTTTACTGGGAACTTTGCCTTTTCCTCCAATCAACGCCGTGTCTTCGTTTGCATCCATTCATATGATTACATCAGATACCATTGTTTACGACGATCCTTGGATCGTTCCTTCTGAATCTGAAATAGACTCATTTGGTAATGCTATGCCTTTGAGTCCATATGAAATTGCCTATGAAGCCGTGCAGTCTTTTACCGACCCGCGTTCAACCAAAATCGACCAAATGAATGTGGTCCGTGAGGAATCACTTTTCATGTCAACCTCATAGTTAATAGCGTTTCCCGAAGTTGTGTCATCTGATGAACAACTTTGTGAAGTCCTGTGTGTAGACGATTTACCATGGGAAGATCTCCATCATAGATCTTCGTTTTTACCTGAGGATGATCGTTTTGAAAATGATTTCTCATCAATCTTTACAGCTGAATATGTCAAGGAGGCTCAGATTCCAATGAAATATCCTGATTCAAAGCTGAATTTGGGAAACATCTCTCGCACTGTTCCTATTGACATTTCAGTCAAGCCCAGAATTGTTGAGCACATTCATATAGGTGCCTCGTGTTCAGCTGATGAAATTCAGATATACAAGGCCCTATTTCAAGAATTCCGCGACGTGTTTGCCTGGTCCTATGAGGAAATGCCAGGAATTGATCCCGCAATTGTTGTTCATGAGATCAAAACTTACCCGGATGCTAAACCCATCCGACAACGTTTGCGTCAGATTCACCCACGAAAAGCGGTTGCAATTAAAGCAGAAGTCGAGAAGCTGTTGAAAGCAAGTTTCATTTATCCAATCCCGTTAATGGATTGGGTATCGAATATTGTTCCGGTTAACAAAAACAGGGAACAATAAGAATATGCATCGACTATAGGGATATCAATCGTGCTTGTCCCAAGGACAACTATCCAACACCCTATATCGATCAAATCATTGATTATTGTGCCGGTAGTGAAATATTTTCCTTTATGGACAGTTTTTCCGATTACAATCAAATCAATATTCTACCTGCCGATCAACCAAAAACGGCTTTCATTTGTCCATGGGGGACATTTGCTTACTGCGAATTACCTTTTGGGCTTAAGAACACCGGAGCCACTTTTCAAAGGGCGATGTCTTATGCGTTTCATGACATCAAACACATTGTGCAACCATATCTCGATGATTTGCCTGCTCATTCATTACATCGAGCTGATCACCTTGTATATTTACGAGCAATTTTCATGAGGTGTAGGCATTATCGTATTCGATTGAACCCACACAAATGTGTTTTCTGTATAGAAGTGGGACGATTACTAGGATTTGTAGTTTCAAAAGCCGGCATCTGCGTCGATCCCTCGAAGGTAGAAGCTATCATCAAATTGCCTCCTCCTTCGAGTCTTCGCCAACTCCAAAGTTTGCATGGGAAAGCAAACTTTTTACGCCGATTCATTCCTAACTACGCCGAGATTACAAAAGGTTTTACCCGGTTGTTGAAACAAAACGCTCAATTCTCTTGGGATGAGATAGCTCAGAAATCTTTTGATGCACTCAAGCACGCGTTGACCCATGCACCGTTGCTGCATCCTCCCAACTACAACCAGGATTACTTTTTGTACCTCGCCGCTGCTCATTCCACCATTGGAATGGTCTTAGTACAGGAAGACGAATTTGGAATGGAACATGTGATCTATTACCTTAGTCAGACGTTAAATCCAATTGAGCTCAAATATTCACATGTGGAGAAATTGGCCTTGGTAGCCGTTCAAGTTGTCCAACGTTTTCGTCACTACATTCTTCTCCGTAAAACTACAGTCATTTCGGATTGCAACCCTATGATCTAAATTTTGAATAAACAATTGCTAAGGGGCAAGTACTCCAAATGGATTGTTATCCTGTAGGAGTTCAACTTGGAATTTGAAAAATCTAAGTCTAAGAAATCTTTAGTTTTTGCAGAGTTGATGTGTGATTTCCCGCGTGTTGACACGGAAACTGTGGCAGAGGAAACCATTGCGGACGAATATTTGTTTCTCATCAGCACTTTAGATCTGTGGTATGGGGATATAATCGTCTATCTCCAAACCCAATCCTTTTGGCCCAAAGTTTCAAAGTCGGAAGGTCGGAAAATTCGATTCCAGTCCCAACAGTACAAAATTATTGGAGATACTCTTTATCGCCGTGGGGCAGACTTGCTTTTTCAACGTTGCTTAACTCACGAAGAAGCTGAAAGGGTTTTGAATGACTGTCACTCTGGAGCATGTGGCGGTCATATGTTTGGGTATGCCACAGCCCAAAAGGTGTTGCGCGCTGGCTACTTCTGGCCGTCCATGTTTAAAGATTGTATTACTGTGGTCCGAAAATGCCACAACTGTCAAGTGTTTGATCGTAAGATGCGCGCACCACCTGCTCCTCTCCACCCTATAATTGTTGTTGGTCCTTTTTCCAAATGGGGTATCGATTTTATTACATGTAACCCTCACTCGGCTGGGGGCATGCGTATATCATCCTTGCGGTTGATTATTTTACTAAGTGGGCCGAGGCGATGCCTACATTCGAGGCTGACGGCAAGACAACTGCAATTTTCGTATTCAATCACATAATTGCTAGGTTTGGTGTCCCACAAGCGATAATCACTGACCATGGGCACCATTTTCGAAACATTATGATGACAGAACTTACAGGCCTGCTTGGTTTGCGTCATGGTAGCTCAACTCCTTATTATCCCCAAGAAAACAATCTGGTTGAGTCCATCAACAAAGTTTTAGTTATCATGATCTGACGAATCATTGGTATTCACTGGTCGAATTGGCACAACATGTTATTTTCCGCGCTTTGGGCATACCGAACCTCAGTGAAAACATCAACAGGGTTCACTCCTTTCCAACTAGTTTATGGTTTGGAAGCTGTGCTACCTATTGAATGCGAAATCCCGTCACTGCAAATGGCTGTCGAATTACTTCCAGCTACTTCCGAAGAGGAGAAGCGTTTATTATACTTAGCTCAATTAGATGAGACTCGACTTGATGCTGCACTGGCAATCGAGACTCATGCAAAACGAATGAAAGCTCAGTATGATCGAAATGTGACCCCTCGAAATTTTTCACAAGGAGACCTAGTTCTATTATATGATCAAGCTAACGATAAATTAGGTGCTGAAAAATTCGTTCCTATGTGGTGTGGGCCCTATATTGTCAAGCAAAAGCTAGCAAAAGGGGCCTATGAGCTAGTTGAATTTGACAGGGACTCTTTGGGTAAACCCAGAAATGGACTTTACCTAAAGAGATATTATGCTTAAATGATGGGTATGGAGATTTTAGTTAGGTTAGGTTTTTCTTTCTCGCTGGTGTGTTTGTTAGTTTAGACAGTGTGCTTGGCTTAGAAAGTGTGTTTTTCGTCGTTATTCTGGCTTATCTTGGTTTTACTCTTGATATTGCAGATGTCGACGCCTCTCCAGACATACATTGGTTTTGCTGATGGTGCTTGTCGTAGTACACGGAATATCTCTTCCGCAGCTTGGGTTATCTATTCGCCCTCTGACGAGTTAGTTTCTATGCGTGGGGTGAGCCTCAGTGAAACAACAAACAACATTGCAGAATACAGTGCAGTGATTGAGTTATTGTCTGAATCTATTTCGTTTGGGATTTGGAGTTTGATAGTGAGGTTAGATTCTGAACTCATTGTATTACAGCTTAATAGAGTGTATGCCATTAGAAATCCAGTGTTATTAAGGTTATTTTTGAGAGTGCGTCTCTTGGAACGTGAATTTGATTACATTGAATATCAGCATATTCCAAGGTCTTTAAATACATTAGCAGATGCAATTGCTTCTCGAATGTTAGACAGACATTTGCGATAATCATACATGTAAATTTAAAAACATTTAATCACACATGTTTAACAAGTTAAGCCGGTAATAATGATATATATAGATAGGAGTGTGTCAAAAATACATTTTCTTCGATCATAGGTTGCAAAACACCTTATGATCGGCAAAAATGATAAGTACAAAAAACCAAAATGTCACATGTGTCTACAAAAACGACCATCCAATCACTGGTGATGATCTCTATACGACACCACTGCACGAGCCACCCTACACAAGAACCTTCTAAAAGGTCCTGGGACTCCGACTACATAGCGATGAAGCCTGATAAGAATGTCATCTATAGTAGTCTCTGGTATATCTGCCGTCAGACGCTCTAGGTCTTGTTCCAACTCAGCTAAGGTCTCTATAGCCTCGTCTTGTGGGACCGGTACCGGTGCAACTGGTTGTCTCCTCTCGAAAGGCCGGAGATTGGCTGGACGCCGTGGGCCTACATCTGCATTTTGAAATTTGTTACTGTCAGCTTTGAGACGATATAAAAACAAAAAAAAAATAGATAATTTAAAAACTTGTGAAAATGAAGTACCTGTGTCATCCCACTATTCTCCTGGTGGAAGAATCATGTCCGGATCTCCACGAAAATCAACTCCGGCATAAGGAAAATCCTGTATCGAAAAGACCTGGTCCTCTAACCAGTGAAAGTACTCCAGTCTAAATCGGACAACCTCTGTGCCCTCGTCAGGATGATGGGCCATCACCACAACCCATCGCATCAACTTAGGCTCTCGAGGAAGCCCAACCTCAACAGTGAGCTGCTGCGGGATCAGCATCGGAACCCTCTCTAGAGCAAAACTCACAACTAAAGGCCCATAACCAAAAGTCTTTAGTTGCCCGTTTTTCGCCCTAGTCAGTTGACCCTTTAAATTGGCCAACACAACATCACACCAGTTGAAAATGGTGCCTCAATAGCAGTCAATCGCCATCCGCATCTGGGATCCAGTGGCAATGTGCAAAGCGGCAGCTCCGCAAAGTCTGGTAACTGTAAAGGAAATTACCATAAGTTTAGGTCAGGATATCTTTTTAATTTCTATCCCCCTCTCCTGGTTTTGATCATTACACCACTCTAGACGGAGACTAGCGATGGAATGGCCACCCGGCCTAGTCCCAGACAAAGTCAATTGTTCGCCCCTCTTGGGCAAACCAGTGAGAAAGTAAATATCTGAGGGCTCTATCTCGAGCTGGTGCCCTCCAATGTAAAAGCACTGATCCTGAACATTCCACCTTTCAACCAGCCACTCTAGAAAGCGCACCTGGGCCCTCATGCCAGGTATGGCCCAGTATTTGTAAAGACCGCATGCCTTTAAAGCATCAATGGAAGGTTGGTGATTAATGGCAGCCAAATCAACATCTTCGTGTTCTCTCTCGTGCCAATCAAGCATGGTGGGCAATCTACACACCATAAAACATCTGTTAGAGTCCATAAAATTAAAATTTTTTGGTTCATTTTGGAGAAATGGGGGTTTGAAAATTCTCTCTGCGGTGTACGCAGCCCGCCTTTAGAGATAGAGTGTGTGTACGCAGGTTCTCTTAAGGCAATCTGCGTACACCCGGCATTTTCCCTACTGAGAAAATGTCGGGGTACGCAGGTCACCAGTGGAGCACCTGCGTACCCCGAAAAGCGGAACTTGAAACCCCAAACCCTCCAAAAAATGAAACTAAGGCTTAAAAACAAATTCTAAACAGATGGAAATGCAAGGGAGGATGTTGTAGAATACCTGATGAGATGACGTTCTGTTTCGACGGTCGGATTCTCCGCAATATCCACGGGAAGTTTCTTGCCAAAAGCCCTTTTTCTCTCCTCAACAGTAAAATGGTAAAAATGAAATGGTAAAAGCCCTTTTTATAGGTTTTTTGAGTAAATAAATGTTAAATTTGTTTATTTTCTACCGTGAAAAGGTATTTTTCAAAGTATTTTTATCTATCTTCAAACAGGTATGAGTAATGTGTTGGTTTTTGTGCAGGATAAAGGATTTTCAGGGAAAATTGTCATTTTTCACAAACAAAAACATCAGAGTCATCTTTTAAGCCCTTTTCTGACTCCTAAAACATGAAAAGATTGCTGAGCGTTTCTTTTATACTCGTTAAAATGGGATTAAAAGACAGTCCTCTTATAGCCCTTTTCTGACCGTAAAAACAGGAAAAGATTGCCAGGTTTTTGTCACTTCAAACTCGATATTGGAAATAAAACGACATGTCCTTGATCGCTTTTTACTTTTTAGGTCAAAGACACTAACTATGAAAGTACTCCTTGGTCGTAGAAAACCAAGCGGTTCTCTCAAGTATTATTTTATACTTTTTCGGGCTTGGGAGACACAAATTTACGAAAAAGTTGAACCCTGGAGTATTGTTAAGTTTTTCAGACTCTCTAAAATTGAAAAACGCCGAGTTTCTCCTATACTAGACTCGTTAAAATTTCACAGTAAAGGACCTGTTTGATTACAGACAGGAACGGACCACTCCTTCTTAGGGTTCGAATCTAAACTAAGTTGGACTCATCCGAAGGATGAGCTTATAATCAAGCATATGTTATCCTCCTCAAGCTTGTAAAAAATAAAGAGGTACTTGCCAGAAATGGTGGGGGAAAAGAGAGAAAAGTGAGCCTATTTGTTATCCTTTGTCTCAGAAGAAACCTTATCACCACTCTTGAACACGACACTTTTCATTCACTTGGGTTGGGAAATCCTTTGCCTCACAGTTGATTGAACCACATTGAAAGTCTTCAGCTGGGTATTAACTTTGGGTCAAATGTCACCAAGCCATCTGTTGTGTCGTTATGTGTTCAAGAGGTCGCTGCAAATAAACCATTCATCTGCAAAATACCTGTCATCCATCTTGACCATCCCTGAGTCAGTCCTTACAGCTACATTTCTTCAACTTGATTTATGATTTCGTGTTGTGGGCTTGCCTACGACGGATCGCTTTCTATCGACATCAGCACATTATCTAGAAAGATGATCTAGAAATCGTCAGTACCTTGAAATACGCATGCATCAATGGCAGATTTCTCGCCTTCGACGACAGTTTACATCATTGACTTTCGATCGAAGGATTCCGTGACATGTTCGACATCAGCGCATTCATTCACATCTCATGGATTGTAGTGGGTACTTTGAGAACCATTGACATCACTAGTGGTTTCTCTCACACTTGTTAACAGTTTACATCATTGACTGGTAATCAAGTGGTTTCTACCATGCTCGACATCAACTCATTTATTCGCATGGATAGAATCGTACTATTTCGGGAAGTAGAAATGAAGACCCTGGATCTAGTTTCCACCATCCAAGCTACGAGGAGTTTTGTATTCTTTGTATAGTAGACTAACTATAAACAGATGGCTACGTCCATACTGTGTCTACATGAGTCTATGATTATGATGTACTGCGAAATCATTCATGTATCAGAGCAGTAGTTAGTTTGTTAGTTAAAGTTTTTGATCTGAGTATGGGAATGCCTACCTCAGCGATGATATGATCTCATACATGTATTTTGTGTTGAATACTTGCAGGTTCCAACCAGGCTCTCCACAAGATAATCCTTGAAATGATAAAGTACTTCACCCTTCCTAGATGATATGAAACCCTAATCTACTACAGGCTTCGCACTTTAGGGGGCAATCTGTTACACTAAAATTTGTCACCATGACTATCTACAGTTAGTATGGCTTCATCAACTATCATACTATCCTCCTTGGCAAGTCTCATACCTCTGCTCCTCATGTCAAACTCCAAGAAAGAGAGAAAGTCCTTAAAAAGTCAATTAACTCTGGTTACGCAGTTTCTCTTTGCCTCACCTGCGTGTACGCACCCCAAGTTCACAATACCTGCGTACTTGTACGCTCTGTCTGTAAAGGGGTGGGTGCGTACTCCTGTAAAGGTCAAAAGGCGCAAGTTTCACTTCAAAAAAGTTACTTGTGGTCATTTCTAGAGCATTCTAGAAGATGGTTTGACGTGGATTGAGCGCTTCCAGATGGTTCATGCATCCCAATGAAAGAGGAACTTATCCCATGAAGAGGGGAGATATCCCATTAAAAGAGGGGCTTATCCCATTCATGGTGGACCTGATTAACTTCCTCCAAAGCACTATAAATATAGGCATTGGGCCAGAGGGAGGGGAGGTTGAAAGCTGAAGATTCCTAAGGGTAGATGCTGCTGAAATTAGGACTCCCTTATAGAGCTTGAGAGGAGAGATTCCCATCCTTTCTTAGCTTCATTTGGAAGTGGGTGAGCTGATCAAATTAAAGGAGAACTCTTGCTGGACCCTGGGAGGGACCTGCACAACACCATGGCACAGGTTGTAATGGTTTCTTTTGTTTCCACTTAATACAATTAAGCTCATTTTCTCAACAAGTTGTTATACATGATTTGTTTCATATACTCCTTGGTCTTTATGATGAATATGTTTTATTTTATGAGTTATTCAGGTGCTATGTAATCATTTTCTTGTTAGTGAATGCAGGTTTTGAAGAGAAGGAGGAGCTCATTCGGATCGGAGAGACTGGACTACTACAAAGCGTTGGACTAAAGGTATGTTATAAACACCTGATTACTTGTATTCTAAATGCATATTTAGGGAAAGATAGTGTTTAATTGTCTTGTTTGTCACTAGAAAGCCTTAGCTTCTAGGGAGGTCAGTTTTGTCCGCAAAATTGACTCTTTCCACATGACACTACAATTTAACAAAAGTATTCCCATGCATGACTGTTTGTTTCTACGCTTAAATTTTCGTAATTTCCTTGCTCTTAGATTTCATTGTTTGATTTTTTAGTCAACATTTTTATGGTAGGGGATTATACAAAATACTCGCGTTCAACAAAATCCTACAATTTAACGAAAGTATTCCCATGCATGACTGTTTGTTTCTATGCTTAAATTTTCGTAATTTCCTTTCTCTTAGATTTCATTGTTTGATTTTTTAGTCAACATTATATTTTATATTTTGATAAATTTTCCCTGACTTTGTTAAGAGTTCATCTCAACATTGTTTTACTCAATACTGACATGGTGGAATTCACATTGCTAACCTCTGGTTCATTAATCGAGCACCACCACTTCCACTAATATTTAAGGGTAAATGAGGTCACTGGTAGTTCCAAGGAGGACGTCATAAATGTAGGTATACTTGGGGGATAGGTACTATAAGTATCATAATGGGGATATCAATGTAACCATTTTTCTTTCCCATTGTGTTTATCCCAATGTTCTTCGAGGATCAACATGGTATGCCGAACAATCAAACTTTCTTTTGAATGCTAAAGAGACGATAATGGCCACGACACTGCCATTAAGAATCCCAAAGCACTGCATAGAAAACACTAATGTGATGTGCACCCCTCAGGTTTTCTTGTTGGAATACTCTGACATAATAGTGGAAAATAAAGGATAATCTTTGCCTATGACAATGTCTAGCTAGAAAGTGTGTGAAGGATGGGTTGTGTGGAGGTGTGCTTTGTAATATGAAAGTGTGCAGAGGATGGCTAGTGCAAAGGTGCAGAGGTTGGGTTATGTGAACGATGCTCATTGTTTGATATTTAAAACTTATTATACTTACCTCCTTACAAAATACAAAATTTAATATAGTACATACCCAAATCAACTTTTTAAATAATTTAGGTTGCGTTCAGTGCCACCAGCTAGCATAATTTCTATTGATATAAATTTGTATATATGATCCGTGCATAAATTATCTTTTTTGGTTCGACAAGTACCGTAAACTATTAGCTATTGTGGCTAACGTGGACACTCTTGACTACATTACCTCAACAAATATGTGGTGACTCATGACATGAAATTGGTTAGATGTGTAGAACCGAGTTTATGCATTCATTGGTCGGACACTCAGCCAACTTCTTTATTTCTTAGGTAGAATTGTTTCAGCCTAACTACTTATATTAATGAATTATAGGGATAGACTCAATAAGTGGGAGGAGGAAGCTACGAGAGTGGGAGTGATTGTGTTCTGACTTGGTACAGGAAGAGATCTGGCAGAGCACTAGAGAGGATCCTTATCAAAGCATGATGATGAGGAGAATTGTGCCTTAGCGAGTAAGGCAAAGAAAGGGAAGGGGAAGTCATCCCATTCCAAATCATATTCTTGTCACAATGGCAAGAATAAGGACATGTTGAAAGTCAAGTTCTTTCACTATCACGAGTTGGGAAATTTTGCCACAAAGTGTTTGCTCAAGAAGGCCAATAAGAAGCCCTCAAGAGGAGCGACAGGTGAGGCTTTTTCTTCACAATTCGAACTGGACTTTATCATCATCACTTGTATGGTATCATCGATGATGGGTAGTGTGTGGTACCTAGATAGTGGAGCTTCTTTCCACATGATCGGTAACAAAGATCTCTTCAGTAACTTGGAGGAGAAGTATCTCCAGATGCATATCGAGATGGGTGATGATGGGAGGTATAGCACTACTGGGGCTGGTACAGTTACCTTTCAGAGCTATTTAGGTTCTCCACTCACTTTTAGATATGTTATGTATGTTCCTAGATTGAAGAAGAACTTGGTATTTGTCTTCATGTTAGAGGATAGAGGCTATGATGTGATATTTAGTAAGGGAAAGGCATTACTTTGTCACATAGCCAGAGGACATGTGAAGATGATAGGGGTTTGAGTGAATAATCTCTACAAGTTGGAGGTAGACGATTGTGCTTCCTTGAGCACGAAATCATAGAAGGTGCAAAGACGAGACATCAGTGAGTTGTGACATAGGAGTTTGGGTCAATTGCACCATGGCACTTTGAAGATCATGCAACAAATTTCTACCGGTATTCTCAAGGGTACACTAGAGCAGGCAGACACATGAAAAGGGTGTACATTGGGAAAATACACCAAAGCTTCATTTCATGACAAAGACATTCGAGCACAAGTGATCCTTGATCGAGTTCACTCAAATGTGTGTGGACCGTTCTCGACAGCATCCATGGCCAAGCATAGGTATTAAGTTATATTTGTTGATGATTTTTCTCATAAGTGTTGGATCTTCTTCATGCAGAAGAAAGATCATACTTTTTCAATTTTTTGTGAATTTAAAGCACTGGTCGAGAAAGATACTGTCAGGAAAGTTAAAGCTCTCAAGAGTGATAACGATGGAGAGTATGTGTCGTATGAGTTCAAAAACTTATGTGCCTCAGAAGGCATTCAACGAGACTTGATAGCACCTCATAACCCACAGTAGAATGGGGTGGATGAAAGGAATAATAGAATCATTTTGGGAGTGGCACGGATGATGTTTCATAATTAGGGACTACCATTACACTTGTGGGATGAAGCATGCAACACAACTGTTTATTTATAAAATAGAAGCCCTCATCGAATTATTGGGACGAGTACACCGGAAGAGGATTTTTTAGGGAAGAAACTAGATGTGGGACACTTCAAGATTTTTGGTTCATTAGTCTACTGCCATGTAACCAAAGATGCATGGAAAAATATTGAGCCAACAGCTGAGTTGGGGATATTTGTGGGGTACACTGATACACCTCACAACTATTGGGTGTACTTTCCAACCAACAGGATGACAATGGTTCACAGAGATGTAAAATTCGATGAAGAGAAGGCTATGAGACGTTCCCTTGAGAGGGAGCTTTAGCTACATGTGGTTGAGGAGCTTCTAGCTCCAAAGGAGGAACCTTAGGATGATGTGGAGCAACCACATGCAGAGGATCAGGGAGTGGATATACCCACTCATATAGAGTCTTACAGAGATGGGGGAAAGTGCACCAGAGAGGCTGATAGGTTATTGCATGATGGTAGAGAGAATGTTGGAGCAACCACATCACAACACAAGTAGAGGACGTCACTAGAGAGGTACATTGGCTACATGGCTCTAATGAGGAGATGTGTAGAGATTGAGCTATCCTCTTTTGAGGAAGTAGTGTAGAAACCAGTTTGGGTTGATACCATGGTTGAAGAGTATGACTCCATTGTTAGGAACAATGTCTAAGATGTGGTCCCAAGACCATCAAACAAGTCAGTGGTGAGTTCCAGATAGCTTTACAAGGTAAAGCAAGAAGCAGATGGTAGTGTGGAGAAACAAAAGGCAAGGTTTGTCATCAGAGGGTTTTCTCAGGTGGAAGGGATTGACTACGATGAGACTTTTTCTCCTGTTGCAAGGTACTCATCAATCAGATCCATTCTAGCACTGTTAGCACAAATGGGATGGAACATACATCAGATCGATGTAAAGACAACATCACTCAACGACATGATTGAGGAAGAGGTGTATATTGAGAAAGCTGAAGGATTTGAGACCTTTAACAGAGAGTCACATGTGTGCCGACTTAAGCGAGTGTTGTATGGAATGAAATAAGCACCCCATGCTTGGTACACCAGGATTGATAACTATTTCATTAGGTTGGGCTTAACCAAAAGTTATTGTTTTATATGTCAACGATTTGATTATGAAAGGTGATGATAAGTTGATCAAGTCTTTCAAAGAGGATCTTGCAAGAGAGTTCGAAATGAAGGACTTGGGGCTCATGCACTACTTTTTGGGTATGGAAGTATGACAAGGTGATGAGGAACTTTTTGTATCTCAGGGAAAGTATTCCAATGAGATACTCAAAAGGTTCCACATGGAGAGCAGTAAACCCATGGAGACTCCTCTAGGAGGTAACTGGAGGAAGGAGGATGCTACTTCTGGTGAAGTAGTGGAGGATACTATTTACAGGAAGCTTGTGGGTTCACTCATGTATTTGGTGCACACACGACCGGACATGTGTTATGTAGTTAACTAGCTTAGTCAAGCGATGGTTAAGCCAACCAAGTTGTATTGGAAGGAAACCAAACATGTGTTGAGATACCTCGGAGGCACTACTCAGTATGGTTTATTGTACAAACAGACAGAGGGAGTGAAGCTTCAAGGCTTCATAGATGCATATTGGGCAGGGAGTCCATCCGACAGGAAGAGCACATCAAGTGGGATCTTCAATATTGGGTCAGTAGATGTTTCTTGGTACAACATGAAACAAAGATCATTTTCACTCAGTTCAACAGAAGAAGAGTACATGGCTGCTAGTTAAGAAAATTGTGAGGCTATCTAGATGAGGAAGATTCTTGTTGGTTTGTTTGGTCATCATATGGATCCAACTATGATTTACTGTGACAATCAGAGTTGTATCAAAGTCTCTAAGAATCCAATTTTTCATGATTGGTCCAAGCATATTGATATCTAGTATCATCATCTTTGAGATTATGTGGAGAGGAGAATTATTGTTGTTGGAGTACATTCCCACAGAGGAGAAGGATGCATATATTTTGACAAAGGCCTTGTCAAGATGAAAATTCAAGTTTCACAGAGGCAGGATCAGGGTAGTAGATAATCCCTTTCTTATTGAAAGGAAGTTTTAAAAATAGCAACAAGAAATTCCAATTTAATGTTTCCTTGAATTAAATTGTGAATTAAATAGAAATTCTATTCTCATAGCAACTTGTAATAGTTAACTAAGCTAAATTGACTTAGTTGACTTAGGAAATTTGAGTTGGAATTCTATCTAGAGTCATGTAGAGTGATCCCTAAATTTTAGGGGCCCAAGTTGAGTTCTTTTGAGTTGTAATTAATTAACTCAGTCTAACTGAGTTATAGTTGGTTAAACTAGTTCTAATTGTTGGAGGAACTAGTAGGAGGTTTAGTAGTGGGGACGGGAACTAGTGCATCCTCAATGCCACTCCAGTTAACTGAAGATTCACTCATAAATAACTCATGCATGTCAGTTAAGAGGAAGACCCAGTTTAGATTAGAGTTCAGGGACAGTGTACTATCAATTGTATAATTTTCCAAGTTGTACAAATAGTGGATGAAATCAGTTGAGGACCTATGGATGGATTACGCAATCATGGGTGGATAATTTCCCAATTAAATATGGGCTAATTCTATCAGAAATTGTGCAAGGAAGTAGAGGATTGGCAGGTGGCAGAATTGGCTAAGTGTTGGCTTGAGATGGTTTATGAAGCAAAGAGTTAGATTGTACTAGTGAAGGAATTGTTCGAGGTTGAACAAGCATTGTATTTTCTTTTAAGGTATTCTGGTTAATGCAATATAGATAGCTAGGGTTTTTTAGTTGTTTCTTTCCCCAGAGAAATATTGTTTTATGCACGATTGATATTCTTCCTTTTCTGCTTATTGTTTTCATCGATCAATTTTGGTTTCCACTGAAGAGTATAGTAGATTCTTTTCTTGTGTTTTAGCATATCACATAAGCTGTTGAATCTACAAGTAAATATCTACATGGTATCGGAGATGAAGACAATATAGAAGAGGATAATTTGAGTTTGTTGTGCAGGTGAAATCGAATTTGCAATTTCATACTTTAGAGTCAGCAATATGTCATTCTACGGTTTGAGACTTGAGTATGCCCTCGAGGGAAGCTCAAATTACATAGCTTGGAAGGACATGATGGAGGCAGTTATGGAAGATGATGGCCTCAAGGAATTCATAGATCATGATATTCTTAAGCCTCTAGCATTTGACGCTAAAGATATGGTTGAATGGAGAAAGTGTGTGGCAAAAGCGAGAAGGATTATCCTGGAAGGAGTTCGATATCACATTGTCTTGAATCTCCATAGTAAGAACACTCCATTTGCAATGTGGAAGGAAAAATGGAATTTTTGGCACATTTGATTTGTGAAAATAAAGGAAATTAGGAGAAAAATAAGGCAAATGGTCACAGGTTGCATGTGAGTGTTACAGGGAAAAGTGTCTACTCAGAACTGCTTATCCCACTAAGGTGTGATAGCTGCCTTAGAAACAAACAAAGTAAAGCTACTTTCATTTTTCCTTTATGAAGCACATATAGAGAAGAACAAAGAAGACCAACCTCTATCTTGCGCTAATCTCCTGGTTCGATTCCTCTCTTTCTTGATAGTCTTTCACTACTTGTTCCCTTGCACGCCCAGCTTCACAAAGTACCTGTAAGATCACAGTAGCATAGCACTATACAAGAACATGGATCTATAATCATAAAAAATCTAGGATCAGATGTAAATTGACCATACAAATGCAACAAACATAAATTACGCAAGAGTATGGAGGAAAACTTGAATAGCTTTTATTGATGAACAAGAAAGAGCCAAGGGGAGTTACAACGAGTTGTTATGACCCAGCATCATCCTCTCAGCAAGGAAGCCCCTCTTCACCTCATACAAAGCTTAGATCACCCAACAATCTGATGTTTTGTCTGAAGAAACCAACAACAATTCCTTACAATATGCAAAATTCCAGCCTCTAACCTCTGGATCTCTAGGATGAGAGATCTATATATAGATATTTTCAGAGGTGTGAGTCAGCTCTGGGTTTTTGATTAGTGTCTTCTCTCTGATATTTCTTGATGCCACTTGGAGATCTTATTGATATCTTACTCATCCTTGGGCGATTCTGAGAGGCAAGTGTCCCAGGAGAAGTTTCTGGAAGATTCCATGATCATCCACCTCGCAAACTGTCTCTGCCACTTGTATTTTCCCATCCATCGCACCCCATAGAAGGGCTTTTTGAAATGCAATGCACTTCCCATGTGTACAAGGTGCGATGCATCGCACCCTGGCCATGGAGCAAGTGAAATGATCCAGTTTTGACCAGTTCTAAGTAGTTTTTCATGGAGAACTTCTGGGAGAAGTTGTAGTCAATTGACCTTGTTCTTTTAGGGGTTGGAACAACACCTTTAGGGACTTAGGAGCCCTTAGTTTATGGACATTTATGCTTGGGGTTGTAGTGCCCAAAAATATTTATAACAGTTGCCCCCTAAAGCATGAGGTCATTAATCTTTTTGATGTCGGGTGAAATGCTTTATCATGAGGATCCGAAGTTCTTTCAAGCTGGAAGGAGACCTGTAATAAGATACAATACAATACATTATCTTCATAATATTTTCATGATCTAGCTGACGCGGGCATTCCCATGCTCAGCTTTATAAATTCATTTTCATGTACATAGGACAGACAATCGTCTGAGTGTAGACTGATGATTCTGGAGGAGCCATCATCCCATAGATTGGATGATTATCTGTGCAGAAATGATGTACATTTGATGTCTTTATTTCCCTGAATATATATCGCAGCTCAGATGGATGAAACTAGATCCGGGGTCTTCAATCTCGTTCGATCTTCACTCAAAGTACAAGTCGATCCATGTGAGAGATGTTCTGGAGTCGAACATGGAAAGACATCGTTTGATTACCAGCCAATGATGTAAGTTGTTAACAAGCACGAGAGGAATCACCGATAATGATAATGACCCTCAAGGTACTGCAGTACAATTTACATGGTGTGAATAAAGGACTTGGCATAAAACACCACGCAAAATCTTTCAGTCGAAGGTCATTGATGTAAACCTGTCGCCGGAAGTGAGAAACTTGCCATTGAGGCATGCAAGCTTCAAAGTACTGAATGGGGTGTTCCTAGATCAACTTCTTGGATAATGAGCTAATGTCGACAAGAAGCAATCTGTCATAGGAGGGCCTTAATGAATCCCACATCAATGACACGGAATAGAGAAAATGATTTTAATGGAGGTGAAAACAATCTGGTGATATAAGGTTCAAGGTGGCGGTCATGAAAGAATGGAGTGTAAATGTATTGTAGCGAGTGAGACACAGGTGAATTCTCTGAATGACTTCTCTTGAACATATCGGCGACATTGACATGATGGATTGGTAGCATTAACCCCAACTGTGGATGGTGTGATGGGACCATGGTGATGTGACCGGTGAATGAAACAACCCAACCCGACTTGGATACGGAGTGAAAGTGTCATGTTCAAGAGCGACTTGCTACCAACAAAGTTTCTTCAAGTTTTCTTCCCTGTTTTTCCCCAGTCATTGCTAACCAGTACCTCTTTATTTTTGTCAAGCTTGAGGAGGATAACATATGCTTGTTCTATAATTTTCCCTTCGGGCAAACCCATCGCTATGTTTTAATGAGCATAGCGATAGTGAAACTCGTTCTCGTCTATAGACAAGTTTGTCGCTATTAAAATTTTAACGAGTTTAATGACAAAGATAACTCGGTCCTTTTCAATTTTAGAGAGTCTGAAAAAGAACGTAAAGGAAACTCCAAAATTCTTTTTTTTGTCATCTAATCCCTTAACTCCGAAAAAGTATAAAACAATACAGACAGGATGAATTTTCGATCCTTTTAACGAACCGAACAAAACAAGAGCTCGATCTTTTTGTGTAATAATCCCTCAGGTCCAAAAAGATTAAAATCTAAAGGAGGGATAGCACTTCCGGTCCCTTTAACGAGCTGGAGAGGCCAATGGCTCGGCAATATTTTCATATTTTATGAGTCAGTTAAAAAGAGCTTAAAGGAGACTCGTCTTTTGAGGAACGAGTGATAAAATTGGGTATCAGCTAATTCCAGGTAAGGTTTGGAATTTTCCAATCACGACAGTGTTACAAGGATGGCTAGTGGGATCACTCTTCGCAGTTGTTCCTCAAAAGGGGTAAACAATCGAATGGAGGTGAATGATCAGCCAATACAGAGTGGAGGTGATGATGAGAACACGACCAAGGTTTTAAAGGCTGAAGTACTACATTCACGATGGTTATTTACTGGAAAATAGTTCATTTTTTTAATGAGCTTAAACGCGGGGGGAAACATTTGCTCATGGCCTATGTTTATTTTTTAACGAGCTGGAACCCTGCAGTAACATTGCTCGTGGCAGGTTTATTTTTTAACAAGCTTGAACCCTGTAGTAACACTGCTCATGATAAGTTTTCATGCCCCCAACATAATAACGCAAATCGAGGTGCATGCCCCCCAAGCTTCATTGCATTCAACTCAGTGGTTGGAATGAAGGTTTACCTTCGAGATCTTCGAAAGACTCGACTTTGATTTTACGAGATCGTAATCAAAGACTCGATTTGGAAAGGGAGTCGTTTCATCTTTTAATGAGGTTGACACAGTAAAAGAACTATCCTCATGATCCACTGTATTTACAGTATTTTATAGAAAATCAAAAACTGAAGGATGATTAGGGTCACTGGAATAATCTTTGTGGTAATCTGGAAGATGGGAATGATGGTGGTAATCTTCCCATGGTGCCTCTCCTAACATCATTGACTGAATGATTCCTTTGTCTGTAGAATGTACATGCGACCAAGGATTTGAGGAGGTACCATATTCCTTAGACCTATCTATCCAAACACTCGGTGAGCATTGATTTGGGATTGCCCCCCAGGCCAAGAAAATTGATTGCTACAATATTTCTAAAATGGCGATGATCCATGCTGACAAAATGTTTAGGAATCTTCTGAATCCATTAGATATAGAAGATTTCATATTGTAGGTTTCCGCTGTGGCCACTTACGCAAAATTACTCAGAGATGGTAGGGCAAAAGTACCCATTAAGGCAGGGTCTTTTAGGAGGCCTACTCCAATATTTTGAAGCGAATGATTGCTTCCATGGATCATTGGAATGCTTCCCGTAATTTGTGAACTGTTGGGGAGAAATGTTTGTTGGTCGACGATTGTGATTCCTCCTTGGAAGCGAAATGCAATCTTCCTAAAGTAGGTCGACACAACTGCGGCCATGGCATATATCCAGGGCCTTCCCAGTAGGATGTTGTAATCGAGGTTTCCGTCGATTACTTCAACATCAATTTCTACTGTTTTGCCCCCCAGTTCAACTTGCAAGTTACTTAAAATCCCGTATGGAGTGTATGATCGTCCATCAAATGCATTTAACGTTGTTGACGATCTCGACAAGGGTGGTGAGCCTAAATTTTTCCAGCAACTCATCGACATAATACATGTAGATGCCCCCTCATCAATAATTGTTCGATGAACAGTTTTGTTGAGGGCTTTCACTTGAATAAGGAAAGCTAGTTGAGCTGGTAACTGAGGGTCATATCCTTTGTGATTAAAGGATACAAGATTGGAATCCGTTGGGTCAATCCCACCTATTATTGATAATAGATCCTGCTTTTGGGAGAGGCAATTTTGCGGTACTTCAAGTGTCGACATAGCGGACGGCGATTGGGCCAGGTCCTCTACTATATTATAATTCTGTGCTACTTTGGCACGAGGATTAAATGTCGATTTGTGTACTACTCCCTTTGGCGGCTTTATCGTTAGCTCAGGAATGATGGGTGGCACAACTTCGGTCGAAGTTGTTGTCGAACTACTAGGTTGATCTTTATCCTTGTTGTTCGACAACTGTGGATTCCCGTAATCTTTATTCCTTGTCGTTATCAAAGCATCATTTTTTTGTTTCGAAACCGACAACATAAGCACTTGGGATCGGGAAGCATTTTGATTAGCAACCAGTTTGGTTCCCAGGTTTGGAAATGGATCAGTCAATAGTGCTGAGGTTTTTGAACTCTTAAAGAGTTTCTTAACTTCGGCTTTATGTGTACAATCTCTCGTCCGATGATCCTCATCGCATATATGACACCCCGCAGGGGGTTTCCTTTGCCCAGAAGGGTTTGCAGAAGGTTTTTCAGGAGATGACTCATCCTGCTTCTTTTTTCTCCCTTTCTTTTTCTTCTTTCCCCCTGGTTGCTTCAGTTGTTTGCCCTTGTCGGTCGACACGGAATTTACTTCTGAGGCAAGAAGTTCCTCATTTGCATTTTGACTAGAAATCTTACGGGCCTTTTTAGATGTAGCCTTTGTTGATTTCGTGTCTGTAGTACCAATCACGCCATCGCCGGCATGAGAGTCATTGTTTGATTTAAGAGGAGGTGGAACGAAAAATTCTGGTCTGGGAGCGTCAGGGATTTTATCGTAGAGCGTGCCAGACTGAGTATAAATCAAGTCTAAATATTGCGCACGAGCAATAACTTGCTCTTCAGTGACGACTCCTCCCTTTGCCACATCTTCTGTAATGGAAGGTAATAATGACTTAATAAACTTAATAAACCATTCAGCTAAAAGCTGATCAGGAACGTATGTTTTTACCATTCTACGACGACGTCGCCACTCATGAATATGATCAGATATGTGAGTGGCCGTTGTCTGTTTGAAATTGGTAAGAAGCTCTGTTCCTATTTCGTACCTTATTGGTAACTGAAAATGGGTTAAAAAGGTTGTGGCTAGGGTGCTGAAGTTATCAAATGAAGCTCTAGGAAATTCGATATACCATTTTGCTGCCGGACCAGTTAACGTTCGCTGAAAAAGGCGAAGCCTAATCGAATCATCATTTAGAGTGTTAGATGAACACCACATGTTGTGGGGAAAAATGCCTATGCAGGACGATCCTATCCACCTAAGGTGTGACAGTGCCTTAGCAACAAATAGAGACAGCTATTCTAGTATTCTTCCTTTATGAATTAAGAATGAAGAGAGATGGATGGACTAACTGGTGTCTTCCGTTTGTCCCTCGATCCAGTTTCTCTTCTCTTTGAGAGTTCCCAGCTACTTGCCTTCTCGCTCGCCCAGCTTCAACAGGTCTCTGCAAGATCACAAGAAGAGAACACTACACAAAGACATAGATTCATATTCATAACTAGTTCAGGATTAGAAATAAACTAAACGTACTAATGCAATCATACATCAAAGATACATCAGTATATAGGAGAAACCAAGATAGCTTTATTGATGAATAACAAGGTTCAGGAAGAGATACAACCAAGAAGGCTCCAATCCAGCATCTTCTTCCCAGCAAATGGAATTCCTATCTTCACCTCCCTTCAAAGCATTAAGCACCCAATGATTCCAGTCTCAAACCAATAGCAATTCTTTGCAATAACAAAATTCCAGCCCCCAGATCTCATGGAGGAGAGATCCATATATAGATGTTTGGAGAGAGGATGAGTCAGCTTGAGATCTGACTAGTGTCCTCTCCCTCTGTCAGTTCTTGTTTCCACTTGGAGGTTCTTGCTTCCACTTGGAGATTGGGAACCTCTTACTCATCACTAGTCGAATTCACTGAGGCAAGTGTCATTGAGGAAGATTCTGGAAGCTTCCTGGGTCTTGACACCTTGCTGAATGAACTTGCCATTTGTCAACTCTCGCTCAGTGCACCCTGGTAGTGCTTCTACCTGCGTTGCAGTGCAGGTAGCCAGTGCAGACTTTGCATTTCAGCGCAGACAGCTAGTGGAGCCACTGAATTGATCCTGAATTGACTTGTTTTTGAGCAGTTTCTGGTGGAGAACTTCTGTGAATTGCTGTGTTTTGTTAGCCTTGTTCCTCTAGGGGTAGGAACAACATGTTTAGGGACTTAGGATCCCTTAGATTATGGACATTTCATGCTCAATGCTGTAAGGCACAAAAATGTCTATAACAGTTGCCCCCTAAAGTATGAGGCCGTTTATCGGGTGAAATGCTTTATTAGGAGGATCCGAAGTTCATCCAATGCTGGGAGGAGACCTGTAATAAGATACAATACAATACATTATTTTTCATACTGCTTTCATGATCCAGCTGAGGCGGGCATTCCCATGCTCAGCTTTATAAATTCATTCTTCTGTACATAGAACAAACAATTGTCTGATGGTAGACTGATAATTTTGATGAAATTATCATCCTTTGGGTAGGATGATTATCTGCTGCAATCATGTACATGTCAATGTTTTTATCTTTCCTGAATATATATCGCAGCCCAGATGGATGAAACTAGATCCGGGGTCTTCAAACTCGTTCGATCTTCACTCTAAGTACAAGTCGATCCATGTGAGAAATGTTCTGAAGTCGAACATGGAAAGACATCGCTTGATTACCGGTCAATGAGGTAAACCGTTAACTAGCGTGAGAGGAATCACCGATAATGATAATGACCCTCAAGGTACTGCAGTACAATTCACGTGGTGTGAATAAAGGACTTGGCGTCGAACAACACGCAAAATCTTTCAGTCGAAGGTCATTGATGTATACCTGTCGCCGGAAGTGAGAAACTTGCCATTGAGGCATGCAAGCTTCAAAGTACTGAAGGGGTTGTTCCTAGATCCACTTCTTGGATAATGAGCTGATGTCGACAAGAAGCAATCCGTCAAAGGAGGGCCTTAATGAATCCCACATCAATGACACGGAACGGAGCTAATGATTTTGATGGAGGTGAAAACGATCTGATGACATATGATTTAGGGTGGCGGTCATGAAAGGATGAAGGATAATGTACGGCAGTGGATGGGACACGGTTGACTTCTCTGAACGACTTCTCTTGAACATATGGTGACACTTATGCGATGGATCGGTAGCATTACCCCAAATATGGATGGTATGGTGAGACCATGGTGATGTGACCGGTGAATGAAACAGCCCAACCCGATCGTGGTACGGAGGAGAAGTGTCATGTTCAAGAGCGACTTGCTACCATCAAAGTTTTCTTGAGTTTCTCCCAATTTTCCCCAGTCATTGCTGACCAGTACCTCTTTATTTTTGTCAAGCTTTTGGAGGATAACATATGCTTGTTCTATAACTTTCCCTTCGGGAAAGCCCATCGCTATGTTTTAACGAGCCTAGCGATAGTGAAACTCGTTTTCGTCTAAAGACAAGTTTGTCGCTATTTAATGATTTTAACGAGTCTAACGACAAAGATAACTCGGTCCTTTTCATTTTTAGAGAGTCTGAAAAGGTACGTAAAGTCAACTCCAAAAGTCCTTTTTCGTCATCTAATCCCTTAAGTCCGAAAAAGTATAAAACAATACAGAAGGGATGAGTTTTCGATAGTTTTAACGAGCCGAACAAAACAAGCGCTTGATCTTTTTGTGCAATAATCCCTCAGGTCCAAAAAGATTAAAATCTAGAGGATGGATAGCACTTCCGGTCGCTTTAACGAGCTGGAAGGCCAAAACTCAGCAATCTTTTCATATTTTACGAGTCAGATGAAAAGAGCTTAAAGAAGACTCGTCTTTTGAGGAACGAGTGATAAAACGGGTTAGCAGCTGATTCCAGGTACAGGTTGGAATTTTCCAATCACGACAGTGTCACAAGGATGGCTAGTGAAATCACTCTTTGCAGCTGTTCCTCAAAATGGGTAAACAATCATATGGAGGTGAACGATTGGCCAATGGAAAAGTGGAGGTGACGGTGCAAACACGACCAAGGCTTTAATGGCTGATAATGTTACATTCACAGTGGTTATTTACCGGAAGATAGTTCATTTTTTAACGAGCTTAAACGCGGATTGAAACACTTGCTTGATCTTATTTTTATTTTTTAACGAGCATGAACTATGTGCTAAAACTACTCGATGATAAGTTTGCATGCCCCCAGCATAATAACGCAAATCGAGGTGCATTCCCCCCAAGCTTCATTGCATTCAAATCGGTGGTTGGAATGAAGGTTTACCTTTGAGATTTGAAAAGGGGATTTGTTTCATTTTTTAATGAGGTTGACATAGTAAAAGAACTATCCTCATGACTCCTTGTTTCATTTTTTAACGAGGTTGACACGAGATAAGAACCGTCCTCGGAGTCCAAATCCATTAGATATAGAAGGTTTCATATTCCACTGTGGCCACTTCCGCCAGACTACTCGGAGGCGGTAGGGAAAAAGTACCCATTAAGGCAGGGTCTTTTAGGAGACCTACTCCGATATTTTGGAGCGAATGATTGCTTCCATGGATCATTGGAATGCTTCCAGTAACTTGAGAACCATTGGGGAGAAATGTTTGTTGGTCGACGATTGTAATTCCTCCTTGAAAGGGAAATGCAATCTTTCTAAAATAGGTCGACACAACAGCTGCCATGGCATATATCCATGGTCGTCCCAGTAGGATGTTGTAATCAAGATTCCCATCGATGACTTCAGCATCTATTTCTACTGTTTTTCCCCCTAGTTCAACTTTCAAGTTATTTAGGATACCGTACGGGGTATATGTCCTTCCGTCGAATGCTTTTAATGTTGTCGCAGATCGCGACAAGGTTGGAGATCCTAAAGTTTTCCAGCAACTCATCGACATAATACATGTAGATGCCCCCTCATCAATAATCGTTTGGTGAACAGTTTTGTTGAGGGCTTTCACTTGAACAAGGAAAGCTAATTGATGTTAGATTTTAGACTTCTGTGGGAGTTTTTTGATTCATCATCCGGATTAACCACAGTTCTAGTACTTGTTTGAGCCTGAGTCGCTTTAGATAAGGAGGCACTAACCGGAGGTTGTGATTGGGTTGTCGAGACAAGAGGCTGTTGTATGGCAACTTGAGAAACTTGGGGTTGACATACAACAGGTAGTGCTTTTACTTGCGACGCAATCACCATACTAGGTATAGTGGAAACATTCGACACAGGGTGGACTGGTTGCATTGAATATGCAACCCTTGGTTGCTGAGGCAGTATCGGTACCCATCCGCTGGATTTAATTCCAGTTTGACCTGAACTTTGTTGTAAACTCCCATACGGTTGTTCTCCGGGGGGGAACAATGAAAAGGCATACTGCCCTCCATATGGTGGCAATCCAGTACTTAAAGGGTAGATTGGCCTTTGAAGACACATTGGATCAATCTGTTGAGTTTCAACATAAGAAATACCATATGATAATCCGGATGAAGAAATAGGAACTAACCATGTCGTTGAAACAGTCTTTGATTGGACTCCAGCTTGTTGTTGACAATTTGCTGGGACAGATGGTATACCAACGAACATCATTGGAGTAGCAGCAGGAGGCTCTGCCGCTACTGTGTCGGATGACACAGTCCTGGATGTCGACAGTTGTTCAGACATATTTAGTCTATCCAAAATATTTCCTAGCGATTCTACAAGAACTTTGTGATGAAGGTAGACTAACTTCGAAGATCAACGAGGGAAAGGTGATGATTATTCCGTTTAAAATAAATTTTAACGACGCTTGGACACAACTTGCTTTTTCAATTTTAAAGAGTCGAGAAAAAGCAAAAGATGACTCTAGTCTCCTTCGATGTTTTAACGAGCCCGAAGTGACAAATGCTCGGATGGACTTTTTCCATTATAGAGTCTGAAAAAGGCCAAAAGGAACTGCTCTGGAGTTCTAGGTAGAGGGTGTGCCAAACTTTTTGCAAAACCGCAGAATACTTTTTAGGGTACGGGCAGTCAATCTTCCTGAATGCTGTGTTCAGTGCATTGCGATCAGTAGGGCGGCCGACACGGCTTCCTATGGATAAAGGTTATATTCCTATAGGGGTCTCCCAATATATACGCGACGGTACGTGGGAGCACAATCCGTACTGGTACTAATCGTCCCTCAGGAGGAATCACCCACCATCAGCGAGATCGACAGTCACCAGGCTTTACGACGCCGGAACACGTCTCTAGCCTAGACCTCTATGTTGTGCGTTATGTTGCAAAGCGTTGTTAAGTTCATTCAATTTATTTTAGGTTGATCTTTTTAGAAGTTTGCCTTTCTGGATCACCACGAGATGTATGATACAATTCCTAAATGCAGTCTAAAGATGATAAGCAAGTTTTATATCTTTTCAACTATGAAAATCCTAGCTACAAAGGGAAAAGAAAGACACCATCTTTTCTCAAAGAGCAATCAGCACACTCTAACGCACTTTTCCTAAATCAAACATGCAAACTATCAAGATGAAAATGCACAATGCAGGTGTTTGTTTTCCGCTTTCTTAATATTGATGCCTAAAAAGAAAGCTTTTTGTACAACTTTGAATTTGCTTTTAAATGACAAATACAAACAAGTTTACTTTTTCGAAATCAAAAAGGGTAGAAGAGAATACAACACTTTACGACTTTCGAAATGAACACTTGTTTCAACACTTAAAAGAGACAAACTCAAACCAAAAGCAAAAGTAAATGTATAATCAACTGTAAACAGCCAATGAACTCTCTCCTAAGATCACAATCAACGAATCTGAATCAAGGACTACAGGATGATTATTTCACTCTTGCCAAGGAAAACTGCAAATGATGCCACAAACACATAAAAACACTCGCAGTCTTTTTGTACAAAAGGAGGTGGAATTTAAGCAGAGAAAAGGAGTTATCAGACTGGTACCTATGCTGGTTACAGGCTGCAAAAATCAGAGATTAAAACAAGGAAAAACAGAGCAGAGAACCCCAGCTGCACAAGGCCTAACTGGATCAGCGCAACTTCAACACAGGGGTTTTGACATTCAGCGCAGGTAGCCTTCACGGGACCTGCGTTGAAATGCAGAACCTCTTCACAGGGTCTGCGCTGAAGGAGAAACGAGAGTTTCTCATTGGGTTCTGGGTCACAGTTTGCTGATTAATCTACGGTTTCAGGCCAAATAAAAGCAACAAGAAAGGTACAATCAAATGGATGCTTTGAGGGAGGGCTAAGATCTATCACAAAGGATCATCAAATCATTTGTGAGTCCATTGTTCAGATCATAGACAAATCCAGTGATTGGATCAAAGCAGCAGCTGTCTACTTTGCATCTGAGAACAGCAGATGCAGTTCGATTGTTGCCGTTGAGTCTATGAAACAAACAATGATAGAGACACAAATAAAATGACTAAACAGATCTCCCCAGCGGAGTCGCCAATTTGTTGTGGGGAAAAATGCCTATGCAGGACGATCCTATCCACCTAAGGTGTGACAGTGCCTTAGCAACAAACAGAGACAGCTATTCTAGTATTCTTCCTTTATGAATTAAGAATGAAGAGAGATGGATGGACTAACCGGTGTCTTCCGTTTGTCCCTCGATCCGGTTTCTCTTCTCTTTGAGAGTTCCCAACAACTTGCCTTCTCGCTCGCCCAGCTTCAACAGGTCTCTGCAAGATCACAAGAAGAGAACACTACACAAAGACATAGATTCATATTCATAACTAGTTCAGGATTAGAAATAAACTAAACATACTAATGCAATCATACATCAAAGATACATCAGTATATAGGAGAAACCAAGATAGCTTTATTGATGAATAACAAGGTTCAAGAAGAGATACAACCAAGAAGGCTCCAATCGAGCATCTCCTTCCCAGCAAATGGAATTCCTATCTTCACCTCCCTTCAAAGCATTAAGCACCCAATGATTCCAGTCTCAAACCAACAGAAATTCTTTGCAATAACAAAATTCCAGCCCCCAGATCTCATGGAGGAGAGATCCATATATAGATGTTTGGAGAGAGGATGAGTCAGCTTGAGATCTGACTAGTGTCCTCTCCCTCTGTCAGTTCTTGCTTCCACTTGGAGATTGGGAACCTCTTACTCATCACTAGTCGAATTCACTGAGGCAAGTGTCATTGAGGAAGATTCTGGAAGCTTCCTGGGTCTTGACACCTTGCTGAATGAACTTGCCATTTGTCAACTCTCGCTCAGCGCACCCTGGTAGTGCTTCTACCTGCGTTGCAGTGCAGGTAGCCAGTGCAGACTTTGCATTTCAACGCAGACAACTAGTGGAGCCACTGAATTGATCCTGAATTGACTTGTTTTTGAGCAGTTTCTGGTGGAGAACTTCTGTGAATTGTTGTGGTTTGTTAGCCTTGTTCCTCTAGGGGTAGGAACAACATGTTTAGGGACTTAGGATCCCTTAGATTATGGACATTTCATGCTCAATGTTGTAAGGCACAAAAATGTCTATAACACCACAGATGAAAGGTCATCACATGATTCGACGGGTCTTCACCCGGATTTCCATTAAATTTAGGAATATCTGACGGAAGTTTATGCGGAATCGCTAGCCACCAAGGGGCGTAAGCAATTGGATCATTCATCAGCCTATTTAGATCTGGTAATTCTAGAGTTGCTACAAAGGGCAACTGTTGATTCAGGTTAGGCGAAGCATACCCAGGATAAGATGGAATCGCCTGAGCAGTGGGTCTTTGCATATCGGCATAATGTATTTCATGTTGGAAAATTTGACAAGGTTGATGGGCATAACCATTATAATATGGTTGTTGATAACCGCTTTGGAAATGCGGTTGCCCTTTACTTACAAAGACTTGTTGCTCAGGTCCTTGATATGATTGCTGGAATGGCGGTTGTTGAGATTGAATCAGCCATGGTTGTTGGACCATTTGCTGTTGCCCAATACTGGATGATTGACCAAGATGAGAAGTCATAGTACTTGTTTGAGCCTGAGTTGCTCCAGATAAGGAGGCACTAACCTGAGGTTGTGATTGAGTTGTTGAGACAAGAGGCTGTTGTATTGCAACCTGAGAAACCTTGGGTTGACATACAACAAGTAGCGCTTGTACTTGTGACGTAGTCACCATAACAGGTATAGTGGGAATATTCGACACAAGGTTGACTGGTTGCATTGAATATACAACCCTTGGTTACTGAGGCAGTATTGGTACCCAACCGCTGGATGTAATTCCAGTTTGACCTGAACTTTGTTGTAAACTCCCACATGGTTGTTCTCCTGGAGGGAACAATGAAAAGGCATACTGTCCTCCATATGGTGGCAATCCAGTACTTAAAGGGTAGATTGGCCTTTGAAGACACATTGGATCAATTTGTTGAGTTTCAACATAAGAAATACCAGATGATAATCCGGATGAAGAAATAGGAACTGACCATGTCGTCGAAACAGTCCCTGATTGGACTCCGGCTTGTTGTTGATAACTTGCCAGGACAGATGGTATACCGGCGAACATCGTTGGAGTAGCAGCAGGAGGCTCTGCTGCTGCTGCGTCGGATGACACAGTCCTGGATGTCGACGGTTTTTCAGACATATCTAGTCTATCCAAAAGATTTCCTAGCGATTCTACAAGAACTTGCGATGAAGGGAGACTAACTTCTAAGACCAACAAGGGAACAGTGACGTTATTCTGACTAAAATAAATTTTAGACGCTTTGACACAACTTGTTTTTTCAATTTTAAGGAGTCGAGAAAAAACAAAAGATGACTCTAGTCGCCTTGGATTTTTAATGAGCCTGAAGTGACAATTGCTCAGATGGACCTTTTCCGTTAAGGAGTCTGAAAAGGAACGAAAGGGACTGCTCAGGAAATCTAGGTAGAGGGATTACCAAACCAATCACAAAACTGCAGAATAATTTTTACAGTATGGCAGTCAATCTTCCCGAATGCTGTGTTCAGTGCATTGCGATCAATAGGGCGGCAGACACGGCTTCCTATGGATAAAGGATTAAGCCTATTCTGGTCTCCCAAAATATACTCGACGGTACGTGGGAGCACAAGTCTGTACTGGCACTTATCATCTCAAAGTGGAGGAATCACCCAACCATCAGTGAGAACAACAGTTACCAGGCTTTACGATGCCGGAATTCGTCTCTAGCCTAGACTTCTAAACGTTGTGCGTTAGGTTCCAAAGCGTTGTTAGATTCATTGAATTTATTTTATAGTTGATCTTGTTTATGAAGTTTGCCTTTCAGGTTCACCGCGAGATGTAGATATAATTCCTAAACTGCAATCTAAGATGATAAACAAATCTTTTTATCTTCTTTCTGCAATGAAAATCCTAGCTACTAAGGAAAGAAAGACAAAATTCTTTCACAAAGAGCAAAGAGCACACTCTAAATGCACTTTCCTAAATCGAACCAATCAGACTGTCTAAATGCAAATGCACATGCATGTATTTGTTTTCGACTTTCTTAGTATGTAAATGGTAAAAAGAAAGTTGATGCACAAATCTGAATTACTTTTCAAGTGACAATTATCAACAAGTTTCTTTTCGAAATAAAAAATGGAGACAATCACAACACCTTACGATTTGGAAATGAATACTTGTTTTCGACACTAGAAAAATTACAAATTCAAACCAAAAACAATAGTAATAGGATAATCGACTATCTACAGCAATCAAACTTTTTCCTATGCCTGAAAGCGACACTTGCGACACTTTCAAATCAAAGGACGACAGTGCGATTATGTTACTTTTTGGAAAGGAGAACTGAAAATGACTCAACAAACACACAAAAACATTTACAGTTCTTTCGTGCAAAGGAGCGGAATAACAGCAAAGAAAAGGGGTTTCAAACAGAGATACACTGATCACAGGCAGCAAAATTCATGAATAGAACTGGAAAGACTGAATCATAGAAACCAAAAATGAATAATGCCTAGTCTGATCAGCGCACCTGTAACACAGGGAATTTGAAATGCAACGCACCTACTACACTCGAGAAGTACGCTGAATTTTAGATTCTCAGAACAGTACCTGCGCTGGGCTAGAGACGAGACTTTGCTTGGGTTCCAGGTCACAGTTTTCAGTTCAGTTCATGGGTTTTGGCTGAGCAAATGGTAATCAGTAATGCAACAATCAGGGGTAGATCTAAGGAGGATCTAAGAGCTACCACAAGGGGCAATCAGAGAGTTCATAAATCAGTTGTTTAATTTATAAACAAATCCCGGAGATTGACTGAAGCGGAATTTATCTACTTTGCATTTGCATAGAAAATGCAGTTCAAAAGCTACCTGGCTCGACTTCAGGCTCCATCTGTAAGTTTATAAAATAGACAACAAGGAAGATAAACAAACAAACTAATTCGTCCCCAGCGGAGTCGCCATTTTGTTATAGGGAAAAGTTTCTACTCAGAACTACTTATCCCACTAAGGTGTGATAGCTTCCTTAGAAACAAACAAAGTAAAGCTACTTTCGTTTTTCCTTTATGAAGCATAGATAGAGAAGAATAAAGAAGACCAACCTCTGTCTTGTGCTAATCTCCTGGTTCGATTCCTCTCTTTCTTGATAGTCTTTCGCTACTTGTTCCCTTGCACGCCCAACTTCACAAAGTACCTGTAAGATCACAGTATCATAGCACTATACAAGAACATGGATCTATAATCATAAACAATCTAGGATCAGATGTAAATTGACCATACAAATGTAGCAAACATAAGTTACGCAAGAGTATGGAGGAAAACTTGAATAGCTTTTGTTGATAAACAAGAAAGAGCCAAGGGGAGTTGCAACCAGTTGTTCTGACCCAACATCATCCTCTCAGCAAGGAAGCCCATATTCACCTCATACAAAGCTTAGATCACCCAACAATCTGATGTTTTGTCTGAAGAAACCAACAACAATTCCTTACAATATGCAGAATTCCAGCCTCTAACCTCTGGATCTCTAGGATGAGAGATCTATATATAGATATTTTCAGAGGTGTGAGTCAGCTCTGGGTTTTTGATTAGTGTCTTCTCTCTGATAGTTCTTGATGCCACTTGGAGATCTTATTGATCTCTTACTCATCCTTTGGCGATTCTGAGAGGCAAGTGTCTCAGGAGAAGTTTCTGGAAGATTCCATGATCATCCACCTTGCAAACTGTCTCCGCCACTTGTCTTTTCCTGTCCATCGCATCCCATAGAAGGGCTTTTTGAAATGCAACGCACTTCCCGTGTGTACAATTTGCGATGCATCGCACCCTGGCCATGGAGCAAGTAAAATGATCCAGTTTTGACCGGTTTTGAGTAGTTTTTCATGGAGAACTTCTGGGAGAAGTTGTAGTCAGTTGACCTTGTTCTTTTAGGGGTTGGAACAACACCTTTAGGGACTTAGGGTCCCTTAGTTTATGTACATTTATGCTTGGGGTTGTAGTTCCCAAAAATGTCTATAACAGTGAGGAGGAAATTAAAGGAAAATAATGGAAAATGAAGAAAATAGAGGCCTCGTAGATAAAAAAAAACCTTGGTCAGTGTAAAACTTGGTCAATTTAGTTTTGGATCTCTCTCATTATTCTCTCTCTCACTCACTCTTGGAAACTTAGAGTCTTCTTTGGGAACTCTTAGAGGGTGTGGCATACTTGGAGTTTTGGAGCAAGAAGGAATTGGAAGAGTAGGAAAGCGCAAGAGGACATTAGGATCAACAACTACAACGGGTTTTGCTTGCAGGTACCAAGTTGCATGTATGGTTTCCTCACTACTTTTTTCATGCATGGCATATGCATGTCATTTATTAGTCATGATATGTCACTGACATGGAGGATTGACTGGATTAATTGTGGATTTTCCTAGCCTTTCCATTTCCTAGATAGCCATGGTGATTGTGGAGTTATTTCCTTATTTATTTTTTTGTTGGTTCTCATGTTTCCTTTAGCTTGGGTTGAGTTACTAGTTCCTGGAAGCCCTGGTTGGAAAACCGCTCTTGGAGACCTATAATAGCTTGGGTTTAGTTACTAGTCCCGGAAGCCTTGGTTGGACAAACGCTTTGGAGGCCCTAGGTGGGTAGGAGTTACTAGTCCTGGAAGCCCTGGTTGGACAAATGCTCTGGAAGCTCGGAATAAGTCGTGGGTTAAGTTACTAGTCTTGGAAGCCTTGGTTGGAGCAAACACTTTGTAGCCCTAGAAGGCTTGGGTAGAGACCAATCTAATGATGGTTTTTTCATGTCCAACCATGAGGTGGAATCACCGTTTGATGGGTTGAGGTGGATGGCCTTTAGAAGCCCTGGATGGTTTTGCATTGATGTGTTTTATGAGATCCCACATTCATGCTTGGAATATGGCACATGGGTGAATGACTGAAGAGAGATTTGGCTCAGCCATTCTACGGTCGGGTGGAACTTGGTAATCCCATCCCGGGTTTGGATTTTCCATCATCAATATAAGGTTATTTCTCCTTGTATTTCTATGAGTATTATACTATATTATATGTGGATCATATGGCTGTGATTTCCTTGGTATTTATGTTTCTATTATGTTGGTTATGTATATGCTTTATGACAATATTTATGTATGGCTCTCATCATGTTTTTACTCATAAATGAATGAACAATGTATCTATGACCTAATGGATGAAATGGCAGCTAATGCGTTGAGGCATCAATGCTTCTTAGCGATTCTCAGATGAGTATGAGACCCTTGTAGCATCAATACATAACTACTTGAAGTAGAAGAAAATGACAGCCTTCCCTTTCTTGACACCCTCATCAAAAGAAACCAAGATGGCTCCATATCCCACCAGGTTTATCGTAAGAAAACCCACACAGAACATTATCTTCATGCCAACTCTCACCATCATCTAGCTCAAAAACTTGGAGTTCTCAACACTCTAGCAACTAGGGTTGTTCGCATTTCAGATCTTGACCATTTTGAATAGGAGAAGAACCATCTCATGGATGTTTTTGAAAAGAATGGATATAGAAGACACCAAGGAATCAAAGCTTTCAAGAAGGTAGAGGCTCCTCATAACAAATAACCAATGGATGATTATGTTGGTAAGGTTCACCTCCCTTACATATTGGGCACCACTGATAAGATTGCTCATATTTTATAAAAGAACAATATAAAAACCACCTTTAAACCAATGAACACAATTAACAGATGCCTAAAATCGGCAAAAGATCCCATTGATCCAAAATGCCACAAAGGGGTGTATGTGGTTCCTTGTTCCTGTGGCAAAACCTACATTGGTGATACCGGTCGATCAATCTTAACAAGGATTCAAGAGCATGCTGCTGACATCAAACATAACCGGTCCAAAACCCTAGCTTTGGCAGAGCACTCCAGTAAAACCAATCATCATATTTGTATTGAAAACTCTTGTGGTGTGGCCAAAATTGAGCATTATCACCATAGGAAGTTTAGGGAAGCTATAGAGATAGGAAAACACCCTAACAACCTTAACCGTGATGATGGTTGGAAAATAAGTGATAACTGGATTCCCACTCTAACCTCCGACTCCACCTTCCCCTAGCTAATCCCTGCCCTCTTACTGCTTAGTTTGTCCTTTCAATGTCTTCCTTATAGTGTAAAAATTCACAATCCCTAAAATTTTTCATTAAAATTCTTAATAATAGATGCTAAAAATTCTATGATTTTTAACTAAATTCAATTCTAATTTTATCTTAAAAATTAATCATAATAGTTAATAATGAACTAATAGGTTTATGATCATATTAATTATTAATTATTAATAACTGTTTTTCTTTTTTTTTGTTTTAATTTTGAAGTTAATTCCAACAAAATTTTAATCTGATTCTAAACATTAAATATAATTTTTAAAACATTAAAATTCAATTTTATCTAAAAAAATTCTAAAAAACTAATGAAAATTAATTAATACAATAAAGAAATTTATTCATTAAATAATAGTTATTAAAAACTAGAAATAATTCAATCAGCTCATTAACCATGGGTTAATATATTAATTAATATTTGTTAATAATAAATAAACAAATAATAGTTCTTAATTATTATTAATAAAATGAAAAATTGTACAATTACAATTTAATTCCAACAAAAAATTTAATTTGATTAGAAACATTACATTTAATTTTAAAACATTAAACTCAATTTTAATTTATAATTAATAAAAATTTATGAAAATTAATTAATAAAATAATGAAAATTATTTTATAATCATTAAATAATAAACAACAAAAATTTATTAATAATCTTTAAAGTAAACGAGGTATTAAAAACTAAAACTAAAATTAAATCATTATCTATTGTTTCACTCTTTTTCTGTTAGAACTTGTCAGTTGTCTTTCATTCCCATCCTAGCCCACACCTTTATTTATTGACCCTATTGAGTTCTCACTTATTCACTCATAGATCTATCCTCATGATGAACCATAGAGGATGATTCGAAACATCGATTCCAAAAAAATAAAAAATATGAATGCGATGACTCTAGAAGATGACACCATATATATATATATATATATATATATATATATATATATATATATATATATATATATATATATATATATATATATATATATATATATATACATATAATTTTTTCAATAATATAAATTATTTAATAGAATTAATAATTTTATATTTAATAAAATTTATATTTATTATATTTATTAATTTCTTTTCTATAAATTGTCCAGTGAATTTGGACAAATATAGCATTTTTGTTTTTTTGTATTCAAGCTTCTGTGATCCATAATGAATTAAACAAAGTCTTTCGGTAGAAATCACATGAGAGAATTTTTTTGGCCGACGCTTTTCGAACCAACAAGTGTGGTTCATCATCAGGACCAGATGAAGAGGCAGACCATGGCAAAGGCTTAAATAGAGATCAATGTAGAGATATAATTATAATGACTTTGTATTTATTGACTTGCTTTTTAAGGTATGATGGAAAAACACTGCATGCTTTTTATAATTATAATGACTTTGTATTTATTGACTTGCTTTTTAAGGTATGATGGAAAAATACTGCATGCTTTTTATAATATCAATTTAGAATGACTTTGCTTTTTGTAAAAACAATTTATAATGACTTTGTATTTATTGACTTGCTTTTGGAGAATGGTCCCCGCATGCTTTAAAAAAAAAAAAAAATTTACAATGATTTTGTATGTATTGACTTGCTCTTGGGTAATGGTCCATTGAATTTGATAAAGATAACTTATTTTTTAAAAATAATTTATATTGAATTTGTGTTTACTAAATTATAATTTATCTACTAAGAGAATTTATATTGTCTTTGTGATTAAATTATTAAAGAAGATTATATATATATATATATATATATATATATATATATATATATATATATATATATATATATATATTTGTTTTTTTGTCAATTAAATTTTGGTAAAGTTTTTTTATGTATTTTAATTATTTGATGTTAATTTTATGTTTATTAGTCTTTGTCTCTCCAAAGACTATAACTTTCACTATGGTCAAAATTTGTTGACTTTCAATATTTTGTTGAGGTTTTCCCAATTTTAATCAAAGTTTGAAGAAAACGTTTAATATTCTTATTTTCTCGTAAATTAAAAAAATATTTTTCTAATTTTCTAGAAATGTTATTTCTAATTTTCAATTGGCTGAGCTAGCTCTAATGGGACATAATTTCCCTAGTGGAGGGTGTTTTTTTTCTATATTTGTAAGTGACTAACAAATAATTAGAAAAAAAAAAGCTAATTTAGTGAGTGGTTATTTCGTAGGTGAGTGCTCTAACACTAACACTGGCACACTGACACTGTTATACTACTGCTCTACCCAATTATGCCAGAATTGACGCGAATTTAGGTATTTTACTTAGAGGGGGAGGAGGAGGGGAGTGGGGTGTTGAACTAATTTCCAATTAGCTAATTTTTCGAGTGACTATTTAGTAGGTGAGTGCTCTAATACTAACACTAGCATGACATTGTTATGCTACTGCTCTACCCAATTATCCCAGAATTGATGTGATTGTAGGTGCTTTACATAGACTACGGAGGAGGAGTGGGGTGTTTAACTAATTTCCAATTATTATTGTGCGGAACTTTCATTGTGCGGAGAAAACCTCCGCACAATATTGATATATAAAATGGTGGAATAACAAACGAAATAATTATTACGAAGCTCTATTCATAACTATTGATATTAGTCAATACATATACGAATTCTTGTGAAGTGATGCTCTCAACAATTTCATTTGATTGGGTTTTGATTATGATATGAATTCTGTATGATCATGTGAATTCATCCAGCGATCCATTTGGGCAATATTTGTATAAAGAATAATTGCTTGATTTTATCACTATTAACAAATTTCTTCATTCACAATTGAATTATATGTGGGAATACATTTACTCGCACATTGTGATGAAGCTTTGTTATATGCCTTCTATCTTTCATGTTATTGTATTCAGACATTAGTCAGGTAGTGTGGCGGTACTCGTTTTGAAATAAAAAACTTTACATAACCCGTTGAACTGAGTCACTCAAATATCTATTGTCCGTTGTCTCTTGTCCCTCTATATGTTGATGGAAAGAAGGGTTGTGGACTAGCCTCATCCATTTCCCTACTGTAAACTCTTTATTTCACAGGGTTCAAATTAGAGATCGGTCACATGAGCAGCTACATTTTATGGCAAGGGATTATACAAAATACTCATGTTCAACAAAATCCTACAATTTAATGAAAGTATTCCCATGCATGAATGCTTGTTTTTACGCTTAAGTTTTTGTAATTTCCTTGCTCTTAGATTTCAATGTTTGATTTTTTAGTCAATGTTATATTTTATATTTTGATAAATTTTCCCCGACTCTATTAAGATTTCATCGCAACTTTGTTTTACTCAATACTGACATGGCAGAATTTGCATTACTAACCTCTGGTTCATTAATCGAGCACCACCACTTCCACTGATATTTAATGGTAAATGGAGTCACTGGTAGTTCCAAGGAGGACGTCATAAACGTAGGTATAGTTGGGGGATAGGTATGGGGATATCAATGTAACCGTTTTTCTTTCCCATTGTGTTTATCCCAATGTTCTTTGAGGATCAACATAGTATGCAGGGCACTCGTACTTTCTTTTGAATGTCGAAGAGATGATGATGGCCACGACACTGCCATTAAGAATCCTAAAGCCTTGCATAGCAAAAACTAATGCGATGTGCACCCCTCAAGTTTTCTTGTTGGAATACTATGACATAATAGTGGAAAATAAAGGATAATCTTTGCCTATGACAAAGTTGAGCCAGAAAGTGTGTGAAGGATGGGTTGCGTGGAGGTGCACTTTGTAATCTAAAAGTGTGTAGAGGATAGTGTGGAGAGGATGGCTAGTGCAGAAGTGCAGAGGATGGGTTATGTGAACGATGCTCATTGTTTGATATTTAAAACTTATTATACTTACCTCCTTACAAAATACAAAATTTAATATAGTACATATACCAAAATCAACTTTTTAGATAATTTAGGTTGCGTTAGGTGCCACCAGCTAGCATAATTTCTATTGATATAAATCTGTATATATGATCAGTGCATATATGATCTGTACCGTAAACTAACTATTTGCGGTTGTGGCTAACATGGACACTCTTGACTACACAACCTCAACAAATATGTGGTGACTCAAGACATGAAATTGGTTAGACGTGCAGAACCGAGTTTATGCATTCATTGGTCAGACCATCGACCCACGTCTTTATTTCTTAGGTAGAATTGTTTTAACCTGACTACTTGTATTAATGAACTATAGGGACAGACTAGCAATATAAGCATTCTTTTTTATTTTTTATTGCTCTGGCTAGCCTATCCGAACAATATTCATATGCTATCGAGTGACTGGTACCATTTGTTTAGTTGATGTTAGAAACGTAGTTGTTTTTGTCAAAGATGGTGGAGAGGATTATTTTACTGGTTGATCGGTGTTTTAAGGCATGTCGAAAAACAATTCACTGAGTTCTTCTTCGGTTGTTTGTCATTTTCACCTAGTCAACAAATGAAACCAAAGTTTGAAGTTGAAAATCCCTTTCCTTTAAGTTCTTTTTTAATTGGCAAAGCACGGTTTCCAAAGAGCCATCATTCACTATGATGGGAAGAATCTGCCAAATTCAATATCCATACAAATCCCCTATATATACCTCACCATTTTCTCATTATTCATCTTCATTATATTTTCTTATTAAATCACATTTATCAATAAATCTTTGTTGCAACGGGATGATAAGAGAAATGAGAGTGGCAGTGTCTTATTCTACAGTCATAGTTGCAAGGGGATTTTTTTCCCTTACAACAATCTATTGTGTTTATCTTTCTCTACAACATCATTTGCTAGTATCCATATAATTACACTTCGACTATAGTTCTATGAAAATTACATTGTTTTATATATTAAATTACTATACACCTAATAAGCTTAATGTATCATAACTCACCCTTTACATTGAACCCTATGATGACATATGTCACAAAATTTTAAATTGTGAATGCCTATGGCTCATATCCTTTTCGTTGTCTTTGCTTCTTGCTTTTATCCTTCTTTCTCTCTTTGCTTCTTGGTATAAGTAGACCCCAACAAAAATAACAATAATGAATGTGTGGTTGATTCTATTGGAGTTCAACTTCTCAAATTATTAGGGGAGGAATCGTTTGGACCATATATCTAACATCTTTAAAATTGAGAACTATTGAGGGTTCACACTATCAATTTAAATATGTTGCAATTGTTATAGCAGATACATGAAACAATTATAGTCCTGGAACTGAGTTATTTAAGTGCAAAGGTTTACCCCTGTTGTCATTTTATCATGACTATATTTGACTTGTAAAACATACCTGCATACTATGAGAAGCGAGTTTAAACTTAATACTTTAGTGTACCATGCTAAGCTTACTGAAAAAATGCAGAAAATGCATTAGTTGAGTGTTCTAAAAGTGCAACAAAGGCTAATCCTTGGTACTTTTACTTTGGGAGCTAGATTATTTCAAAAACTATCCCGACTTTCCACAACTATCTTCCACTCTCACGGATCCTTATATTTTGCCTCTCTATAATTTACATTAGTATCATGCATATAATGACAATGTGAGTGAAGCCTCAACAGTTATTCCATAGTGATTAGGGAATTATGCAGTATTCATTGTTCCTCGCTATGAGTTATTTGCGGTAGGAACTATTAATTGTTCATTTTTTATTAATTAGTGGTATTTATTTTGCGGTATTTATCACTATTACGGTATTTATCCGTGTTCTTTACAAGATTGATGTGATCCTAGTTACAATTGTGTGGGGCCCACTGTGTGAAAAAATTTATTGTATGGAGTTACTTTGCACCTCCACATAATGAAAGTCTCATAACAATGGATACTCCCACCACAAAAATCATTCTCTTTAGGATATCCTATCACCAATTTATCTTTAGTTCATGCTTTTTATTTATAAGATATAATTATTTATTTTATATTTCTAACCTGTTGTCTTTTCTACAATGATTAATAAACTATAACTAGATGTTACTAGAAAAATTATGAAGGTTGAATTTGTTTTGTTTTTACACTTTAATAATGTATATAACTAAAACCTAATTTTCTCTATATATTTTTATTTTAATATATAATAACTCAGAACTATTTTTCTTTATATTTATTTTGAAAATATTTTTTTGTAAGTTCGGTAAGTCTTTCTTCATTCGTTAAAGTAAAAGTAGGTTACAAACATGTAAAAGATGTTTAATGGACTCAACCTTCCCTATGGGAAACCAAGTCTGTTGGCCACCGAAACACATTATATTCCATCTAAAATCTGAAAGTTTTATATCTGTCCAACAAGGCCTTATATGCGTGTAAGTCTGACCAATAATTTTTACTAATATATCTACAAAATTCTATAGTATCTGACATATATAATTGTTAAAAGCTAACAAAATTCCACCACAACTAAACATGAAAACATCAACTAATCAGAAGACTCCACTAGAGCTAGGTCTCATGCACTCGAAACCAACATCTTCGTATGAGAAAGGCACTGAGTGTGCTCCTTAATGCAGCCTAGGCACTTGTTCTGATGTTGAATTTGAACCTGGATCAGTTGTAGCTCTCTTTGAATTTCCTGCAGTCTTGGGTCTAGCTCCCTGGCATGATCCTAAGGGGTTATTATGGCTATGGCCACCAGGCTCTTCATAATCCAGTAAAGGTACACAGTGTATTGTACTATGTGAGACGACCACGGGTGTTGCTTGGGTCCAGGACAAGATCCTTCCATTCCTCCACCCTGACTTCCACGCCTGCCCGATGGTTAAGATTAGTTTCCCAGGTTTTAACCAAATGTTTGACATCTGCAAGCATGCCTAAATAGTAGGCCTGCATCTCCTCCTTAAGTCTATGAGCGTTGGTGCACCGACCACTCCTTCTTGGTGTTCTGACTGAGGGAGATGTGTTCTCCCTCGTCTTCATGTACCTGCTTCCATTTACATGGCCTCCAACCCCCGTCGTTTTTGTACCTCGAACCATCCTATACCGAACACTGTCATGTTGAGCGCAGCTGGGCCGGTCCAGAAGCCCCACCACTAGCTCGAGCCAAGAAATATTCATGCAATAATAGAAGACACTAATATTACAGAGACCTACTATATAATTATTAGAGAGCACCACAAGACAGTTAGGTTCCGAGTTATGGCACCAAAACATAGTCCAATTCATCTCATGTGGGCTGCTCCATCGTATATCAACTCAGTGAAACACCCAGTAAACCAAAAGGCCATATAAACATCCTTTACTCATGCAGCAACAACCTTGAACATTATCACCACTGAGGATTTCTTCATCATACTGAGTCCTCAACCAAACCATGCCAGAAGACCCATACAACCATAACAGACCCTTGCCCAACCAAATTTGTAGTGAAACCTACCACTCGAAAAACCTACTACCTTTTTCAGGTCGCATGGAACCTGTCCTCCACCGACACCCACAAATAGAGAGAAACATGCCCATGCAGGAGAGAATAATGTCAAACATAACTAAGACAGGGATAGAAACAACGTACTTGATATATATATAACTTCACACCATGACACCCCATACAAACGACTACCATACTGAACCAGACTAGGCCATCCCATAACCCTAACATTTTCATGACTATGACACACATTCTTCAGGCCTAGAGGGAAGGTAAAAGAAAAAACATACCCAGTATCGCTTTTCATTCTTTCATGTTGCAGTGATAGTTCCAGCAAGCAACACCTCCACCACGAACTCACCAGTGTAGAACACCAACACCACAGAACAATCCAACTGAATCTGCTTGAGGGAGAAATGTTCAAGGATTGAGGTGTTGTCTACAAAAACAACTGGGCAGGGTACCACTTCCCTTGTGGGACATTTTTGATCACACACTGTGTGTCCTTTGTCTTAAATCCATACCATTCTCACATGCATGCGCTGATAGTTGGCTGCCTCCCGACCTTATCTCCTAATGTTACTCTCATCTCCTTGATCCCAAAGACGATTTCCCTGCCTTCACTCACCCCAATCGGGGGGTATTTATTTTGAAAATATTAATAGTTAAAATCTTATAAATTTTAATAGCTTAATTTTAACACTACTTTATTATTCTGCATTCAAGATAAATCTTAATTGTGGGTCAATCTCATAATTAAAGGTTCTTTATGAAGTTGGATGCTAGAGGTGCATTTCATTAACTGAAGCACTCTGTGTATTAATTCTCGGCAACATGTTCAAGGCCCCACAATCTTGATGTGAGCCTAGTTTCAATTGTGTGGGGCCCATTGTATGGAGAGATCCATTGTGTGGAAACTTTCATTGTGTGGAGTTACATCGCAGCTCCGCACAGTGAAAGCCTCCACACAACACATATTGTTAACTCATTTTTCGGAGTGTTATTTTAATATCATTGTGTGACTAATCTTGAATTGGAGTTTTTTTTGGTATTTATTTGCATCTATTACTAGATGACGGAAATGTTAATAAAGTTATTGACATCGAGAAAACCAATAACGCACTTTACTTATGGCAACATAATTACACTTGGAAAATATTTAAACAATCTCTTAAAAAAATCGAATATTAATTAAAACATATAACTCTTCTTTACATTATTTATTAATTTATCTAAACAAACCTTACAAAAATACCCTTAATTTGTGGAAAGAAAAAACAAAATCAATTTATAGTCCAACATAAGCGATAAGTATTGGTTACTATTGACGAAATGCACAGGAACTTAAGTATATGTTAATTACAAGGGCACCTCAATGTTATGAATTGTTTTATATTTTCAACGATGTGTTGCAATTAAAAAAAAAACTAAAGACTCTTTATTTTAAATGATATCAAGACATTGACCTCTTGTGTATGAATGATTGAGATTGTGATTAATATATTGAAGTTAATCAGATACTTTAAGCTTGTAGTGTTTTAAGATTAACAACATTTCTAAAGAGACGTTATAGTTTTTGCATGCAGGTCATGTACAACCCAATTTAGTGCAGAGGAAGTTGTGTGGAGGTGGTTGTGCGGAGGAAGCCTGTGCAGAGAAAAAATGCTTGTGCGGAGAGCTTACACTGTGTGAAAATATTAATCAATTAATTAGTTGTAGAGATAGGGACAATGTTGCATCACAACTATTAATATTGTTGGCTTATTTTTTTAATAGTTCATTAAAATTTAATGTTATATTTGTTAAACAATTTAATAATTAAAATAAGTTTTGTTTGTTTTTCTTTTATTTTTTCTTCTTCTTTTTTTTAGTTGGGTGGAGTTAATTTTGGGCCAACTTTTCTTTTGTGAATCCAAAATTTTCCGTTAATGCCAAATATTACATCTTCTCATAACATATCTCAAAAACATATTGGCCTCACTCTTCCTAGATTTGTTGGCCAGTAGGTGCATACCTAGATATATATTAAACTTCTAAAATGATAATTATTTACATAAACTAACAAGAAAAAAGTGTCATTACACCTATAAAATTAAAAGACAACAAACGATCATTAGATATCAACATAGTTACCAAGGATATGATGATATAAAGATGAGCTAGGGGATGGTGAGGGTTTGAATTCACAGTGGGCATGCCTTTCCATGTGAACCATCTTAGTTTCCAAACAGTCAAGCTACTCCTAATGCACCATTGTCCTCTCCATATATTGACGAGGTTGTCATGCATCTCCCATAGGTTTCATTGAAAGTTATTCATGAAGTCAGTTGTGTCATTGTGATCATCTTTCCAAGGCTGATTGACCTGGTCCAATGAGTTTCTCAACTATCAAAATATGCTTGCATTGTCTTCCACCAAGGAGACATTTCCCATAGAGGGAAAGGACTGAGCGAATGGTGGGTCTACGATTTCTCCATGTCCCTAATCTTGTTGTTGTTTCCACCACAAAATTCCCTTCACTTCCATTCCTTTATGCACCCAACCTTATTTAGGATGCATATTCATCACTCTCCTTTGAACTTCTTGTCTCATAAAGAAAAAGTCCTTGTTGCAACAACTAATACTGCTAAGCATACGAGGATACTTATTCTTCCTACAAGGGGTCACAAACATCCATGACCCCTAATGCAGATGCCACTTACCTGGGAAACCCACACAAGCCACCACAAATATTTCCCAAGATTGCAACCAAACAAGTGCCAATTTGTTGCTACCCAACTCGACCCCAGTGGAGGAAACACCCACCAACCCTCGAATCTAGTTGAAGAAAACTCAAATTGGAATATCCAAAAAGCCAAGGATTTCAGAAGCACACAATCAACACACCACACAAGATCCCTCTTTCCCTAGATACAACTAACCCATCTAAATCCGGAAGGAATAACACTCATACCACTCAAATGCCCAATGTAATGATTCCCCGCCTGCTAGCAAACCTCTAGAATTCCCCACTTCCTCAGAGAATATAGAAGAAGCAAGGTAAAATGCTCTTTTCCCAACCATGTCTCTACCCTGACACACCTAGCAAGACTGGAACTTATAATCATAAAAATTAATAGCACAGAATGAACAACCAAACTGAAAACTTTATACTTGGTATGGATACCCATAATAGTTTTGAGAATGGGTCCCAAGCACCTACCTCAGTGGTGTAGCCCAGTTGTTCCTCAAGACGTTTCCCACTAGATGACTCAATGCCAAATTTATTTTTAGCTTTGTTATGAAACTCTTGTATAATATGGTTTTCAAGGCCAATTCCATTCAAGATTCCCCCTGTCATCCCTAGTCTAAGATAGGGAGCCTTCCCCTTGAAGCCCTCCTCACTATTCGACACACAATTTTGGGCCAATTTTTATTTAAATGGTAAAAATAATTTATTTTCATGTGGTTTTCTTTATCAATCTTTTTGTATGAGATTTGAATTTGAACCTTATTCAGAACTAAAATTTCACACAAATCAACTCACTTACATTTCATGAGTTTAATACGTATTCACTATATTTATTAAATTTTATATTTTATATTTTAATATTAGATTTCATTTTTACTTACTTGTGTTTATAAAAAAATATTAAATTTTAATATATTTATAAAAATACAATGTATAAAATTAAGAATATATATTTTATTTTCAAAAACTATAAATTTAAATAGGCGAAAATAGAGTATCTACACTTTAATAAATTTTAACAACCAAATAACGAAATAATAATAATAATTATTATTATTATTATTATTATTTAAAAAATCAATACTTATAATAAAATAAATATTAAATTAATTTTTTTTGCTTTATTTTGTGTAAAATCTTCTCATTGTAAAATTAAATTACAGACTATATTGATTTTTTTAATAATGGTTACTAAAAAAGAACTTAGCTTGATTATGCAAAAATCTTGGATTATGTTCATATGTACGAAATTGAAGTACTTCATTGGATTTGGTACTTATCTTGTTGAATATGTGTTGTATTTGCTTTAATGATCGTTGTGTCTATGTGAAATATTTCACTAGATAACTAACAAATATTTCCTTGCTCTCATGTGCCTCTCTTAGGATAGTATTATTACTTTCCTTCTAGAGACCCACTCTTGTCTCCCCTCTCGTGAAAATATACTTTTACAAATTGCAATTGGTGTTTCACAACATCAACTTACTTGTTTATTTCAAAGGTTATGAGCATACTCTCTTATGTTATTCATTGAAACCAAGGAAAACGTTAGAGCTATAGTGGTTAGGTCGATACTCCGGATGGGGCTCCTTCTCCAAACGGTGTGAGGTCTAATTGGGACTTCACATTGGGGAGACTTGGCGGAATCCAACATCGTCAATGGGTTCTTATTTAATATTTTGATTTGATCATAATTTCATTTATTTATAGTATAATTCAATATAAAAAATTATTCTAAAATAAAAACTTTGTGAAGAAAAAATATATTTCATCCATTTTTTTTTAATTGGAAACAATTAAAGGTGGGAGAAAATGAAGAACGTCAAAAGTTGAATTCCGTCATTTGAATTGGTGATCCTTCTATGGTTCTTGACTTGTGTTGTTTTGAAGTCTATCGAGAACTTTGTTCCTTTTTTTTGTTTATAGCAAATGGGTTACTTCCATTTTAAACAAATCATGCTTTACATCTCTACGTGTTAGGTTATTGCACTCATGCACTAAAATATGAAGGTTTTGCAAAAGCTTGTTGTGTGCCTCTTTTTTTTCTTCCTCCCCTGTTTCTACACCCATCATATGCTCTCTGCAATTCATCAATCCATGAAGATGCCAATGCACTGATTTCAATAAATGAAGCCCTAGTTGATCCTAACTATCTGTTACATACCTCGACACTTTGATAACACCACCCATTACTCATGGGTTGATGTCCATTGTGACCTCATGGGTCGAGTAATGGCTCTACATCTCTCTTCAATGGGTATTTTAGGCCCATTCCCCACTCAGTTTACAAATATTCTAGTACTTCATTTACTCGACTTCTCCAATAACTCCCTCAATGGAAGCCTCCCCTCTAATATATCAAACTTGAAGAATCTAAAGGTGTTTGATGCCTCCTTTAATGTCCTCAATGAAAGACCTCCCTCCAACATATCACAATTGAGGAACCTGGAGGTCCTCAACATCTATAACAACTCCTTGTCAGGGGCATTGCCACTGGATTTGGCCTATCTTGTGAACCTCAACCATCTTGGTCTTGGATATAATTACTTCTCACACAGTATTCTTAGAGACTACATGAAGCTAAAAAGTGTAGAGTATCTTTCACTATGTGGAAATAATTTGGGTGGAAGAATACCCGGAGAGCTTGGAAAACTGGGGAATTTGAAAAAACTTTATTTGGGGGGTTGGGAAACATTTTATTGCATGGGTAATTCATTCGATGGTGGGATTCCTCCCGAAAAATAAATTTTGAGAAATCTTGTACAACTCAAGGGAGTTGAGGGAGTTACATTTGTCCTATAACAGACTACATAGTAATGTTCCATCTTTCATTTGGGACTTGCCAAAATTGAGGAACTTAGAAGTCCTCAACAACAATAACAATTCTTTGTCTGATTCATTGCCACTGGATTTGACCTATCTCATGAAGCTCAACTATCTTTGCCTCAAAAGAAAACAACTCTCAGGTCGCATTCTTGGTGAGTACAGGAAGCTAAAAAAATTATGATCTCCTTTTATAGATCAAAATAGTTTAAGTAGAAAAATACCCAGAGAGCTTAGAAAATTGAGAAACTTGAGAACACTTTATTTGTCTGTAGTCTAACCAAACTGCTTTTTTCCCTGAAAATCATGATTATTCTAGCAAGATTTTGATAAAATTCGGCAGGGGATTTTGTAAATCTAGGTTATAGTTATCAAATTTCAAGGTTTTTAGTGCCCAAGAGGTTTTTGATGGTTTTGAATCCATTTCCACCATAAAAAACATGATTCAAACATTGCTATTGCAAGATATTTTGATCTTTTTTCCCTAATTATGGCTACTTTTGGTGGTCTAGGCAATTTCTTCGCCTAAGTAGACACTTCCCTTTCTTTATCGTTCAAATCATTCGATGGTGTGATTCCTCCCGAGATAGGAAATTTGAGCAATCTTGTTGATTTGAACATAAAAAAGAACACAAAAGTTTACAAGTATAATCATAAACACAAAGATGCAGTAGAAAAGCACTTCATTTCATTAATAGAAAAATATTGAACTATGCTTACAAACAGAATGGAAATAAGATAGCTCAGGCGATGGTAGCTTATCTATGAGAAGAGATGTGGTGGCTACATACCTATGAATTGAGTTACAATGAGGCTCAAGGGCCTTTTTATTGTTAAAAAATAAGGGGAAAACCCTAAACAACTAAAACCCTAACCCGAGGAGATGTAACACCAAGAGTTTATGGGCCCCATTGGGTTAGTTGTGCAGCCAACTTCTTGGGGTCGTAACTTGATCATATTATCTCTGTTTGATGCGTATGATACCTTGTTGGAAATATTTCTCTGAGGACTACAACTACTAATGTGATTGCCTCAGCAATCACTAGAGGAATTTTGCTAAAAAAACATCGTTTAGGGCCTCAAAACTGCTATAGAAGTTCAGGACCCAACAAAATACCAAAAATAGTATATTGTGCTACAATTAAGGAAACAAATGAAACTGACTAGGGTGTCTAAGTGGAATAGGTAGGTAGGCACCAATATTCACTTGTATCATTCCTTCCCCCTTAGGAAGCAATGGTCCCCATTGTGTGCAGAGCCTCCATGAGGTGAGGAAATTTATGTTGAACCTGGTCCCTGGTGAACCACATGCCCTTGTGATGGAGTTGGCCTGATTTGACACCTCGATATAGCTGTATCCTCTATTGTTGAGTGTTCTTGATCTGTGTGTCCATGATGTGATTAGTTGTGGCTTGTTCCATACAGTCTGGGTTGAGCTTTGTTGGTGTGAGTTGTTCTGCAATGTCAGATGTGTCCAACAATGGTGGGAAGTATGGCCGAAGGCGATCTACATTGAACACTGGGTGTAGACCAAGGAATGGTGGGATGCTAAGCTCGAAGGAATTTTCATCAACAGCCTTGGTGATGGTGTATGGCCCATATTAGAGTGGGAAAAGCTTGCGGTGGGGTCCAGCAAGGCACTTGTTTTGCAAATGAAGCCAAACTTTGTCACCCACTTGGAACTTGTACGACACTCGATGTTGATCATGGTGTTGCTTGTACTTAGTATTGGATTTGTCCAATATATCATGGACCTATTGGAGGATGTGTTAAATGTTCTCAATGAAGTTGTTATCCCTTTTAGATTCGAACTGTGCGTGACCCGAATCTACCTAAGTGGTTGCAAATGGTATGGCCACATCAATGGGGCATAATGGCTGAAATACCAGCCCTAACTAGAAGGGGTTGTGGCATGTTGAGTTGTGGAGAGCTCTGTTATAGATGTGTTGGACATAGGGGAGACTTTCATCCCATGTACGTGGATTCTTCCAGTTATACATGCGCAAAATGTGTACGATAAACATGTTGACAACCTCTGTTTGGCCATCTGTTTGGGGATGGAAAGTCGTGGACTTAGTGAGTTTTGTATCTAGCATCAAACAGAGACTTGACCAAAATTCACTCAGGAATCTATTTTCCCGATCTGAGATAATGGACTATGGGATCCCAAAGTGTACCCACACTCACTTAAAGAAGAGCTCAGCAGTGGCCTCCACTGTGATATCGATTTCAGCAAGAACAACTTTTCTGGTATGATTCCTAAGGAGATCAACAAATTTAGTGCTTTGACATGCATTGATCGCAACACAAATAGGTTGGTTGGTAATGTTCCCTCAGATATTGAATATCTCAAAAAAATTAAAATTATTGATTTTAGCAAAAACAACTTTATAGCACGATTTCCAAGGAAATTGGTAACTATATTTCGTTGACAGACATTGATCTTAGCCAAAAAAATATTAATGATCCCATCCCAGGGGAAACCACTGGGATGAGGAATATCTACTCTCTAAACCTATCGAGAAACTAGTTTTCTAGTAAATTTCCCTTAGATATTGATAGTCAAAGCAACATTGAAATTATCGATTTCAGAAAAAACATGTTTTCTCGTATCATTCCTAGGGAAATTGGTTACGTTATTTGTCTAAAAAAAATTTATTTTAATGGGGAACAAATTTAGTAGTCCCATCCCAGTGGAAATCACCAACATTCTCACCCTCTAATCTCTAAACCTATCGAGAAATCATTTCAATGGGAGCATTTCCACAGATTTTAAGAAAATGACGAAATTGATCTTCGCAGATTTTAAGAAAATGACAAACTTGATCTCCACAGAGTTGGATCTAGTTGAGGTAAATTTTTTGTTTTTTAATTTGAGTTTATAATTGAGAATGAAGTGTTGTGAAGATAGGGATGATGACTACTTTGAGAAGAAGTAGAGAAACAATTCTCTAAAGGAGGAGAGGTGAGAAGGTCAAGGTGCAGTAGGCTTACAACTTTGAAGTTGAGGAGAAGATGTGCTCTAAAGGAAAGGAGAAGAGGTTCTATAGTAGAGAATCGGGAGAAGAACAAACAAGCAGAGGTTGGGTAGAAGTTTTCGGAGAGGGTAATTCCATAGTGAGTGTGGGTAGAATTTCCCAGAGAAAGAGATAGAAAAAGAGGCCAAGAAGGAGAACTCGATACTATAGCAAGTTGCAGACTTGTTACGAGAGGAAGAAATCTTGTTGCAACCCACAAGAAGTGGAAAATAAGTGTTCACAGAAGAAGAATAAGGAATGGCTATTGATAGTCATGTACAGGGTTCAGAGAAAAGAAATCACAATCAGTCAAAGCAAAATGCCAAAGAAACTAGCATAAGGAGGATGAGTGATAAAGAGTTTGAAAGGGAGATGATTTAGTTAAAGGAAGAATTCAATCATTTGAGACATATTGCGAGACCAGGGATATGTCTAGATGATGAAGAATAATAAGGTAAGATGGCCTTCACTACAGAGGAAATCAAAAGAGAGGATGTGTGCTAGGATGAAGGAAGAATTCAGAATAGATGAGTACCAAATGGAAGTTTATTGTGAACCTGAACAGGGAATGATCCTTGGAGAGGATGAAAGTGATAAAGATGATGAGGAGAGATATTTTGAGGCCAGAAAGTCTTTTATTTTTCACTTATGATTGGTATGCGAATGCAGGAAGTTTTTCATATGATGTTCATAAAATTGGTTTTGTTTATTACAAGAATAAAGAACAACCATGAAGCATTGTTGCAGAGACAGAAGGGAAGGAAGAATTGTCTTGTAAAGGAAAACAAGATGGAGACTGTATACAATGGATGAATGCAATAATGAAGGAAGAACCTGAGGTGGATAAATTTTTATTCTTAGATGAGACATCTAAGATAGAGACATTTACTTTTTGTAACAAAAGTGATGAGGATGGTCAATATTTGGAGGAAAAATTTGCTGTAGTGGAGAGGAACTTGATGAATGGTTTCATGTTTCCAACAATGTATAAGGAAGAGACATTGGAGGCATCTATAGAGACCTTAAAGTTTCATATTTTTAAAACATAATATATGTTTTGTTTTTGTATGAGATGAGCAATGCAAGGATAGACATGCTTATGAATCTATCAATTCTAAGGAGGAAATATCATTGAAACGATATGTAGATACAATCAATGAAATTTGTCAACAGGATGAGGACATACAAGAAATGATATGATGGTACAGAGAAGTACAAGGAATTTTGGAGGAGTCTATGCAAGATTAAAAAAGAGTAAGCATGGCATTGGTAAAAAAGAAAGGCGTTGCAAAATAATGGAGAAAATATATAGAGGAAACCTTGCACAAAGGGATAAGTTGTTTGTGGAAAATTCGTAATTTTAACAAAATACAGGATATGGAATTGCTGGAATAGGCGAACAACTTGAAGTTTCATCCCAAATGCATGCAATATAGGACCTATAGGCTTGCTAAACAACAACAAAAGAACTTGGAAATGATAAAAGTTGTACAAATTCCTTGTGGGGGTCAACAGTCAATAAATTATAGCAACAACGTTCAACAAGAATACAAGAAGGATTGGAAGAACATGTACCAGCCATAGGACAAGATCGACATAGTGATTGCTGAATTATGGATGCTAACGAGGAAAACATTCAGGAAGCAGAAAAGATTTAGTAGATAGAGGAAGATAGGCCATCAAAGGTGCAACAAACCGAAGCACTTTGCATTAAGAAAATAAATGGGCAACAACAACATAAAGTATGGAACCCAGGAAGGAAAAAGAGACAATAGTAGCATGAAAAAATAGTTGGTCTATTGCAAGTCAAATTTTGGGATCCAGGAGGATTACATCAGCTTATGAAAGCACATGTTCAGGAGACCATGAATATTTTGAACCTTGGGAGTATGATGTAGGAGCATCTTACCTCCAAGACAAAATGTATTTTGCATAGACCTATGGATTTTCTTTTACTAAGGGAGTTGGTTCCCTAATATTGATTTCATTCTTTATTTTAATGTATAAACCTATGTTTTTATGAGAGTTCTATGAATGTGAGGAATCTTGTAATGAAATCTTCTCATTAAGAGAGATTTAGAGAATAGTGTGTGAGTTTGAGAGAATAATGGGTTAGTTAGAATATGGAGAGATACAGGAACTCTAAATTAGAGGGTCTGGGTGAGGCTTTTGTGGATCTAGGAGGAATTCTTGGATATGAAACCAAAAGTGGTTCCAATCCCTTTTTGTATAAAATATTGTATGTAATAAAAGTAGAGAGAATAGAGTAGAGGAGCATGAAAGAAGACGAGCGAGATGCTTGTAAAGGCCAAGAATGGGCTTATTGTAAATCAGGTCAAGGGGGACTTTTAAACATCTATATATATATATATATATATATATATATATTATGTGAATTAAACATCAAGTGGATTCTATGTGGAGGGCTTTGTTCCTTAATCGTATGTGGTTTCATTTTTATGAGTGGACGTATGTGGGTATGAGAATTGATAGAGTAGTGTTAAAACCTTAGAGAGAGGGCTTATGAAGCTTTGACTTAAATCTAAGGAGGGATAGAAGCCTTTAGTTCACATAGAATTGCATTGAATTGTGTCAACAGTTCAGGAGGAAAACCTTACCTATATGCGAAAGGCATATAACAATGTTTTCATAGAGAAGCCTTGAAGGATGAACCTAATCAAAGAGACGCAGGGAAGCGTGGAGCGAATCCGAGAAGGATTGAGACTAGCCAAAGTGGTGTAGTGGATATGTATAGACAAGTATTGAAGAATTAAGCCCATTAGAGTGGCACGACAAAAGCATGAAGAAAGAAATAAGATACACGGGTCAAATTAAAGAGAATTGTAGGATATAGAGATGAAGAGGAAATTCCTTGTTAAAGAGTTGAAAGGAGTAAGAGGGTCATTCAATCAAGTACAGAGGGACATTATAACACAAAGGAGAGAATATTTTCAAAATGGACTTGGTCACAAAACAGAGCTGGAGGACAAAAATAGAACTATAGGAATTCTCATCCATAGACAGATATGGAAACCACATGGAAGGATTTAACTAGTTTGGACAAAAAGGACAATCTTAGAGAATACCAGCAAGCTGACGTCGGAAGCTCAAAAGACAGGAATCACTTAATTCATTTACAATTATTGTTGGGCTTTAGGATCTTTCAATTGACATTGTTAGGATATAGTAATAATCAAAGTAGGGAGACAAAATTAGAGAGCGCTTGGTCGGGATCTTGAAAGTTGGGGATCTCGTAACTTCTTTTTAATAAGACCCCAGATTGGAAGTCGAGATCATTAAGTGTCGAAGATAGGAATATCTTCATCACCTGGATCCATTAGTCGAAAAGAGGCTATCTCGAAAGCATTGGATCTTAAAAGTCGAGAAGAAGACGAGCCGAGTTTCGTAAGTCTCGAAACTTTTAACGAAGTGCATTTTGAAGACCATTTGAGATATAAAAGTCTTGAGGTCCCAAGATTACGAGGAAATTGATGTTTTAAGATCGCTAAAGGCTACGAACTTGAGATCCGAGAGGTGCCAATAATATTCTAAGGGATGAACTTCCCTTCGGCGACTATTCAAATTAAATGAAAGGCTTGGGACGATAAGAGGAATTTAGCGTCGATAGGAGGAAAATTAAGGGTCGAGACTGTAAATGAATTAGGCTTGCACCTCGGGGACTATATAAGGCTTAGAGCTTGAACCAGTGGTTTTAAAGGAGGGTCGTATACCCTTGGAGTGCCACCACTTGTACGAGAAAGGGATTTATCTCCCTACAGGGCGAAGGAAACAACTTTTAGACATAGCAGAGTACTAGGATTTTGGGTTAGAGTGAACTTGACCTCGGATACGGGTTTGGGTTTTCATCAAACTTCCTCTTCGCTCTCACACAATATCCTCTCCTTTTCTCAGTGAAAATCTCTTTATTTTAAAATTATTTTAATGAGAAATTTATAAAAACATGTTGTTTCTCGCGGTTGGATTTTATGATTTGTTATTTTATTAAGAGATATTTCAGTAAAAATCACATAAGAGACTTACCTTTAGGCGACGCGTTTTGAACCAACTAGTGTGGTTAATCTTCAGGAGAAGATAAGGAACCAGATCTTGGCATCAAATTAAATAGATGAAGATTTTTTTTTACTAGGCATTAGAATATAATGACTAATTTTGATTGAAGAATTATTGTAATTTATATTTTTATTTATTTAATTCGTAACTCACTTAGATCGGCGAAGGACCCTGTGGACTCTAAATTTGGGAAAGGTGTTTATGTCATCCCATGCTCCTGTGGGACTCCATACATTGGTGAAACTGGTCACTCAATAAATCAAATAATTCATGAACACGCAGCCGACATCAAACATAGAAGGTCCTGCTCCTCAAATTTGGTAGAACACGTGAAAAAGAAAAAACATCACATCTGCATTGAAGAAGCCAAGGTCATTACAAGGGTTTATCATTTTCATCACCATAAGTTCAGAGAGGCCATGGAAATTGAAAGGAGGCCTAACAATCTGAATAGAGATGATGTTTGGGTTATTAGCAGGTGTTAGATCCGTGCATTGTATTATTAAGTGTTTAGAATTAATTGTTAACTCTATTATTAATTTTATTTTTGTTTTCTCTTATTGCCTCTATTTATTTTGTTTATTATTATTCTTTTTATTTATTAATTTTATTGTTTGAAATTTTAAGATTAATGTTTTGAGTTATTTCAATTAAGTTTTTTTTTTTCTTAAGCTTGGTAGATCCTCCTTTCAATTAATTCATAAAGCAAATTTACACGACATAGATTGGCTAGGTGGCCTCAACTTGCCTAGTTGGAAACCAAGTCTGTTGACCACTTATCCCCATTGTGTGCAATCTAGTAACAAAAGATTTTCAGTCTTTCTATCCAAGCTATATTAGTCTCAGATTCATGTTCATACTCTAGAGATCTACATACATATATATTTGCATAAGGAAATGTAAAAGATATCCGCATATATAAAGAAAATCAATAACAGAGATTTTCTAGTCATGTTGTTCAGCAGAAGCTAATTCCACAGGCGTTGGGTCTTTGGCATTCGTCCTCAGCATCTTAGTTTGGTCCACGATACAAGGCAGGTGCCTCTCAATTCTGTCAAATCAAACATCCTACTTGTGTAGTTGAAACTGTAGCTTTTGGAATTCCTATTTGTAATTTGGCATGCCTTGGACAGTGAAAACCATGCCCACTGAAATCTGCTCCATAGCCTTACTCAACATGCTTTTCATCAACCAGTATAGGTAAAGGGTCTTCTTGAATTGAGTGATTCAGTCCCTTGTGTTTCTAGGATCTGGGACAAGGGTTCTCCAATCCTCCAAGTTCATGTCTGTCTCACTCTCCTGTTTCACTTCTTCTTCCCACTCCTCTAACAGTTTGTGAATTCCCTCATTAGTGCCTTTGTGGTAGGCCTCCGCTTCCTCACTTATTAAACTTTCCGTAGATTTCCTACCTCTGCAGACCTCAGACATGCTCGGATCCGTGTCCTTCCTGGTCTCTTAGGCCCTCCTTCCACGACCACAGGTTTTCGCAGGACAAGCCATGATTTCACTGGCCCAACCCTATTCATTGCAGCAAACCATTAACCATTGACAATTTAACATAATCTAATAGTAGCCTTGCACACAAGTGGTAACATTACAACGTGCCAACCCGCCTTCTTTGTCCCCTCCCTTATCAGTTGCAATGTCTAGCCCTTCGTAGTCATGGGTCAATTCCCCAGATGGGTCTGACCCACTACATGCCCCAGTGGTTACCCTTTGCCTCATACCCCTCCTCTTAGCCTCAATCAGGTTTTCTTCCACTCCCTGGTTCTAGGTTGGTAAGTGCTGCCACTTTCCATCACTTAGTCGACCGAGGCAAGAATACCCATTCCCCTCTTCCCAAGACACAAAAGGATGACCCAACCCAGTCATCCACCCATACCTAAGCCCCATGACACTGCCATCGCCAATTTTCCTGCCATAGGCATTGTCTCTCCCTTTCCAGAGTTCCTGCCCATAATTCGCGACCTTCTCCCTCATGCCGAGGTTTCTACCTATCTCCATGTGGCTACACATGCACCTAAAGCAAGGACTGTCATCCAGATGGGCCTATCTCTCTAGCTTTACCAACATGACTCCTAGGAATTGCTGTTAGGTCCCTATGCTATGAGTGTAACCCATTATTGTTATTAGTGCAACCCCGTTTTTATATTGTTTTTCCCATGTAGTACCCATATTGTTATTCGTTTGCCCCATAGAAGCCCACTACTGTTATTGTTGTGCCCTTACAGTATTATTGTTAGGTCGACTTTGATTATATTGAGACCCCTTAGACTCCTATATATAGAAATGAGGTCTTGTCATTTGTATCATCCAATAATTATTCATTTGTGTAATGTAAAGGAGGTTTCCCCCTTGAAGAGGTTGATTCTTAAGCCATTGATATATCTTTTCTATCTTTTTGTGATCTGGTTTCATAACATTTGGTATGAGAGCTTTGGAATCTAGGGTTTCGTTGCTCCAAATAGACTCCCGAATTACATCCCAAAAAGATGACCTTGGGAAAATCGCCATAAATTTCTCTCTGAGTATCAGATTGTAATTTCTTAAGAAGTTACAGAAAGAGGACGAACTATAGTTTTTTGTGCAGCATTGTCAGGTCCGAAGGTTGAAACAATGACATGTGGTACTTCGTACAAGTTTGCTCTATTGAAAAAGTGTATAATTAGGTCATCTTGGGAGATTGGGCATAAATCTTCCTTGGAGAATCCAATTTCAATTAGACTGATGGCATTGGAAAGAAGACATGGAGAGCTACCGCAGGTCGCAATTTCAAACCTTCAAGATCTGAAATTTTAGAGATACAACTGATTCAAGATCGAGATCCTAAAATCAAGAAAAATCAATATGAGGAAGTTTGATGGCAAGGATCCGGTAAATTGGATACTACAGATGGAGCAATATTTCAATCTACATGACGTACAACTGTTATAGAAGGTACATATTACATCTTTATATTTAGAACCAAATCAATTTGTATGGTATAGAGGGATTTGTTCTCGTAAACCACTTATCACCTAGTCAATTTTCATGGAGGAAATGATAGCACATTATGAGGATACAAAGAGCAACGCCTTCTTTAGCCAATTGATAAATCTAAAATAAAATGGTTTAATGCCAGGGCACATTGAGGACTTCCAAAAATTGAATATAAGGGTAAATGATATTCTAGAGAAGCAAACGATTGATGTCTTCATAGGGACTTTAAAGGAGAACATTCAACATGAGGTTCGTCTTTGGGAACCTGATTCATTGGAGAAGGCATTCAGGTTGGAAAGAAAAATTGAAAGCAGAATTATGGAAACAAGGAATCCTACCACTCACAACTATAGATATGAAAGTGTTTTTTCTCCCAGCCTTCCACAACCTACAAGGTTTGCACCACAAAAATTGGAAGAAAAAGGAGAAAAATGGATTTGTTACAGTTGTGATGAAAGTGTTTTTTCTCCTAGCCTTCCACAACCTACAAGGTTTGCACCACAAAAATTGGAAGAAAAAAGAGAAAAAGGGATTTGTTACAGTTGTGATAACAAATACACTAAAGGTCATAGGTGTGATGAGAAGAAATTATTTTACATAGATGTGAAGAGGAGGAAGAGAAGGATTAAGAAATGTCAAAAGAAGAGGATATACACCAGGAACCAACCCTGGAGAAAGAATAAATGAATCTGACCATATCTTGTAAAGCATTGACTAGAATTACCACTCCTCAAACTCTCAATATAGAAGGACATATCAAGAAGAAAAAGGTTCCAGAAGTGAAAGATCACATCGAGCATCAAGAAATGAATTCTATCATATCTTGTAATGCATTGGTAGGAATTACCACTCCTCAAACTCTCAAGATAGAAGGATATATCAATAAGAAAAAGGTTCAAGCAGTGAAAGATTACATCGAGCAACAACAACAAGTTCTCCAACTTTTAAAGGATAACCCCACTTTGGTGTAGAATCGGATGAAACAATTGGAAGATCAACATCGGAGTGAAAGAAGTTTTGATGTAGGTGATTGGGTATTTTTACGGGTACATCCATACAAACAAATGTCCCTCAAGCAAGCTAAGAAGGATAAGAAATTATCACCAAATTACTATGGTGCTTACAAGGTGATGCAAAAGATTGGTACTATTGAATACAAATTGGAGCTTCCTGCATCTTCCTAAGTGCCCCCATTTTTCCAAGTTTCATGCTTAAAGAAGGTTATAGGTGACAATCTCCCAGTTCAAACAATATTGTCGGAACTTGACGAGTAAGGAAAAATCATATTGGAACATGAAGAAGTCACAGAAACAAGAACCCAACAGCTACGAAATCGATCAATTTCAAAGTATCTCATCAAGTGTAAGAACTTACTCGCTGAAGTTTCCACATGGGAGGGCGAGAATTTTATACAGAAGCATCCAGAACTACTCAAGCGTTGATGACAACACTTTTTGAAGGAGAGGGGAATGTTAGTTCCCTATACTAATAATGTAACCCCTTATTGTTATTAGTGCAACCCCCTTTTTATATTGTTGTGCCCATGTTGTCCCCATATTATTATTATTGTGCCGCATAGAAGCCTACTATTGTTATTGTTGTGCCCTTACAGTATTATTGTTAGGTCGGCTCTGATTATATTATGACCCCTTAGACTCCTATATATAGAAAGGAGGTCTTGTCATTTGTATCATCCAAGAATTGTTCATTTGTGTAATGTAAAGGAGGTTTCCCCCTCAAAGAGGCTGATTTTTAAGTCGTTGATATATCTTTTCTATATTTTTGTGAGCTGGTTTCATAACAACTACACAACTAGGCCCTTTGTCTAGTATCACCAAAATTCCCATATGGAAAAGAAGGACTTCAAAGCAAATAGAAATGGATAGAATACCAAATGGGTGCGAGAAACATACACAAGACCAAGCATATGCCACTAGCCTATGCCCCGAGTTCTTCCAATGCTGCTCAATTTTGCAATTCTCACCCATAATTCCTCCCCTCTCCCTCAAACAAAAACCAGAGCAGGTCAACATTACGAGAGTGGGGAAATATCTGAGTAGATACCTGTTAAATTCCGCACCCAGTCGATATGCTTGTTGCTGTGGATGGCGTTGCAGAACCCATCCACTGCACCAGTCTCTCCATCCGCGAATGATCCAAACAACACCACACTTCCCTCCTTTAATGTTGTTGAGTTCAACACACTCATAACTCCCGTTGCCGCCTTTCCCATATTCACTGCATTCCATCATGCAAGGGGCAACTGCACCCATCGCCTCGAGCATGTGGGGGTCAGTGGTACTATACTTGGAGGTACAAACCATTAATCCCCTATTCAAATGCCCAACTGTCAGCTTGCACCCTGATCGGGGTAATCAAGTTTTTCTTTTGAATATAAAGAATTAATTTAATTTAATTCCTATAATTAAATAAAATGGATATTTTAGCCCCATTCCCCACTCATGTCACAAATTTTCCATCGCTCTGATTGCTCAACCTCTCCTATAACGCCCTCAATGGAAGTCTCCCCTCCAATCTATCAAACTTGAGGAATCTAAAGGTGTTCAATGTCTCCTATAACATCCTCCTCACTAGAATTCTTCCCTCAAACATATCAAACTTGAGGAATATAAAGGTGTTCGACGTCTCATATAACTGCCTCACTCGAAGTCTTCCCTCAAACATATCAAAATTGAGGAACCTGGAGGTCCTCAATGTCTTTGACAACTCTTTGTCAAGGGCATTGCCATTGGATTTGGCCTATCTCATGAAGCTCAACCATCTTGATCTTGGAGCTAATTCCTTCACCGACAACATTCTTGGTGAGTATGGGAACCTAAAAAGTGTGGAATATCTTTCAATCTTTGCAAGTGGTTTGGATGGAAAAATACCCGGAGAGCTTGGAAAATTAAGGAATTTGAAAACACTTTATTTTTCAAAAAATTCACTTGATGGTGGGATTCCTCCTGAGATAGGAAATTTGGGCAATCCTGTAGAACTCCATATGTCCTATTGTCACCTTACAGGCCCTATTCCTCCTCAACTAGGCCAGCGTGTGACCTTAAAAGCCTTGTATTTATATAATAACAACCTCTCTGGTGAAATACCCGTGGAACTCTCAGAGCTAAGAGAGTTGAGGGAGTTGGAGCTGTCCTATAATAGACTACATGGCAGGATTCCATCTTCCATTGGGGACTGGCCAAATTTGGAGGTTTTGTGGCTTTCGGGAAACAATTTCATAGGTCTCGTGCCTCAGCAACTGGGAGTAAGTGGAAAGCTACTGGAACTGTATCTTACTTCCAACAGACTCAATAATTCTATCCCTCCAAATCTTTGCAAGGGTAGAAGGCTACAAAGATTAGATATAACAAATAATTCATTTGTCAACCCGATTCCTGAGTGCCTGGGCATATGTGATTCGCTGGCTGAAGTCTACATGGGGAAAAATTATTTGAATGGTTCGATTCCTGTAGGCTTGCTATACTTACCCATGTTGATTGTGATCAAATTGAACAATAATAATCTCAGTGGGAGCATATGGGACGTAAGTAATAATGTATCATCTAAGCTACAGACAATGAGAATTTCCAATAATAGCTTAAGTTGTTCTATTTCTTCATCCATGTGGAAATTATATGCTTTGCGGCACCCCTTGATCGATGGAAATAAATTAACAGGCAATGTGCCACCAAAGATTGGCCAACTGAGTAAAATTGAAGAGATGGATTTCAGCAAGAACAAGTTTTCGGGGATGATCCCCAGGGAGATAAGCAATTGTAGTACTTTGACATACATTAATCTCAGCGCAAATAGGTTGTATAGTAAAATTGAACATATCGATTTCAGCAAGAACATGCTTTCTGGTAAGATTCCTAGGGAGATAAGCAACTTCTGTGCTTTGACATACATTGGTATTAGCTCAAAAAAGCCTTCTGCTATGATTCCCAGGGAAATTGGTAAATGTGTTTCTTTGATACACATTGATCTCAGCCAAAACGAATTTAGTGGTCCATCCCACTAGAAATCACAAGGATTCCCAGTCTAATTTCTTTAAAACTATCGGGAAACAGATTGTCTGGGGTAGTTCCCTTAGACATTGGTAGCCTGAGCTAGATTGAAATTGTCCAATTCAGCAAACACAGACTTTCTAGTATGATTCCTAAGGATATTGGTAATAGTATTCATCTAACATAAATTGATTTTAGTCAGAAAAAATTCAGTTGTCCACTCCCAGTGGAAATCACCAGGATAAGATATCTCTACTCTCTAAACCTATCGAAATCTCTTCAACGACGATAATTTCCAAAGAATTTGATGGAACGATGAGTTTGATCTCCGTGGATTTCTCTTTCAATAGCTTTTTTGGTCTTTTGCCAGAGGGTGGTCTATTATCTCATTTAAAAACAAGCTCTTTTGCAGGGAATCTCTACTTGTGTGGAGAACAGTTGGGAAACTGTAATTCTAGTGTCAAAGGGTCGCCCATCCGAGTACACATTAGGCTTGAACCTTTTTTGCCTCTCTTAAGGTTTGGAATTCTCTTCTTCTGTTCTCTAGTGTTGGTAATTCGAGCAATCACAATTAAGAAGAAAGATAGCAAGGGCAGGCCATGGAAGATGACGGCCTTCCAAACACTCAGCTTTGGAATCGACGACATGGTGGAATGCATTAAAGAGAGAATGTCATCGACAAAGGAGGAGAGGGCGTTGTGTATAAAGGAATCATGCCCAATGGGGAAGTAGTTGCAGAGAAAAAAATTACGCAGATAAGCTCTTCAAATGCTCATGGCTTCTCTGTAGAGATAAAAACTTTGGGCAAAATCTGCCATCGACATGTTGTCAGATTGCTGGCATTTTTCTTCAACCATGAAACCAATCTTTTGGTGTATGAGTACATGTCAAACAGAAGACTGGCGAAGTTGCTTCATGGAAACAATGCCACGCCTCTAGATTAAAACACCATATACAAAATTACAGTGGAAACTGCGCAGGGGTTGACCTATCTTCATCATGATTGTCAGCTAGCCATCCTTCATCATGACGTGAAGTTCGACAATATTCTTTTGGACTCCAAATTTGTAGCTCGTCTTGTAGATTTTGGCCTAGCCAAACTCTTGCACCAATTTGGTACGTAGCTCCAGGTAAGTGGTTGTTTCATCTTTAATTTTGAAGTTGTCACTTTTTGATTTTAGTAGAGGGTCGCCGGAATGTTTAACTGAGCTACTAGCTTTCCAAAATTTTATGGTTTGTTATTGAAGTCCATAATCTGTTATTGCCAATTATAAACATAGTATGTTGAGGCAGAGCAGCGCTGCATTATAAATAAAAGCAATTATATAGAAGTCAAAAGTGCTTCATAGTATGCATATTACTTGTTTTGAGGTGGTTTTTCCACTGGCCTTTGCTGTAGCATACCATTTAAAATTGGATGTTGAATTTATAGAGTATGCATACACCATGAAAGTGGACGAGAAGAGTGATGTATACAACTTTGGAGTGGTTATGCTTGAACTGATCACAAGGAAAAAGGCGATGGGTGAAAGCGAATTTGAAGAGGATATGAACATCACAGGGTGGGTGAAGAAGATGACCAATTGGAACAGTGAAGAAGTTATGAAGATTATTGATCCCAAACTTATCAATGTCCCAGTGGAGGAAGCCCTGCATATATTCTTAGTGGCTCTGCTCTGTAGTAGTAATGCAGAGTGTCCGAAGACTACTATGCGCCAGGTAGTAGTAATTCTCACATACTTCAGTCCCAAGCAATAATTTTCATGGTTCACATTTAACCACTGGATATGATTGGAATAAGGCATTCTCATCCTCAGCCTGGCAGTTTAGGGTTGATTGGATGTGTACCTTGATGAAGGGCAGCTATCTTGACTAAAGATCCATATCCATGTGTTCTTTTAGCATCTATGTGCAAGAACTTCCAACCTAGAAGTCCCTACCTTTATTTTGAAGGAAGTAGGTTCTGAAAATGTATTCAACCAAGGCATCTAAATCGGTGTTTCCTTCAGTTTCCTTTGTTATCTATATTTCCTTATATGGGCATCAGAATCAGTGTTGCTTTGACATTCCTCTATTTTCTGTATTTCTTTATAATGGCAATCTGAATCAGCGTTGCTTACAGATTCATCTGTTTTTTTTTTCTTTCTAATTTGCTTTCAGATTCCTTATTATTTGTTTTTTTGTATTTCTCTCTAATTTGTTTTCAAATTTCTCATTCTCCTCCAATCCAAAGTCTTAATGATGAAATTCTTCTACTTCTTTTATCTGCATATGTTAGAATTGTTCGCTCCTGGGCAGAGTCAGATCCCCTTTCATCCATTACTCTTAGACAAAGAAACCTTGAAAAAGTCTGGATCTTCCTAATCTCCTCTTCCTCTGAAGGGTGGGTCTTCCTAAATCCAACCACTCAGAATATCAGAGCCTAAAGACATTGGCCCAGAGGTCCACATGTAGCCTAGGAGGCAACAAACCTCCTATAACACTTTTTCCTTAGGTACATGGTTTTAATTACTAAAAGTATCTTTGGGTTCATTTTGTCTGATCTAAATCTATTCCCACAAATTTCAAATCTATGCCAGTCATACAGAGCTTTTTGTTGATAATTACGGCAGGGTGTAAACTTTTAACACCCTAGTATAGAACACGGACAAAAATAAAAAGTTTAAAAAATATATAATCGTTTTTAATAAATATGTTCATGTATTTTGTTAACCTAATTTCGGTGATGAAAACAATTCTAAATCTAGACACAAGTGATGAAAAATAATTCGAGCACAAGATTTTGACAATAACGAGGATCAAACGTTATTCAACATCTTGTCAATAACGAGGACCAAAGGTTATTCAACATCTTTTCAAGAATGAGGATCAAAGGTTATTCAACATCATGGGTGTTGATCTTTTTTCTTTTTCTTTTTTTATATATAAAAAGGATAAAGAAAAATAAATTGCAAAGCTCATGTAAATGGAGTAGTCTATAGTGCGACTTTTTGGAAAATCCAGTGACCTGAAAAGTGTTTTTTTTTCCGGCTGATGTGACATTCGCCCCCATTTGTCGGTGTCGGTCTTTGTCACCTCCTCTCCAATGTTCCATTATGTCAATCCCCTGCTACATTAACTCACTCCGCCAACTTCCTGTGTTAACTCAATCCACCTGTTCAAGTTGTACAAATCAAATCCCTCGCATGCCATATTCTGATGTGAAACGGAGCCCCCTTGTTTCCCTTGTTGCAGAAACCAGAGCACAATACAATCGTTGTTCACATGGTCCTAGTGTCGTGTCACCTTTTGTTCTGTTAGGGTCCCACCCTAACCCCCTTATTTATGTCATGGGATCACGTCATAGTCAAGAGTCAATAAAGCCCATATTAATATTTGTAAGTGGTTAACCCGCAATTAATGACGGGACCACAGTTAGTTGCAAATGGGCGGTAGTATTAGATAGATGGTAAATGGGCGGTAGTATTAGACCGATGGTATTAATAAAACCTACGGTGTTGGCCCATGGTATTGCATGTATGAGTCATATATAAAGGATAGAGACTCCCTGCGAGGAGTATCGTGTCTTGTTTTTGTGATCGAGCTCTGCTCTATTGGAGGTTGCCCCCTCGAAGAGGCCTATGAACATTTCTCTCTAAATAATAAAATCATTGATATTCTGTGTTCTGGGTATATTTTCTTCGCATATTCTGTGTTCTCGGTATCTTTTCTTCGCAAATTCTATGTTTGGGTATTGCTTTGCAGGTTAAGAGCATAACAAGTGGTATCAGAGCACTTTCCAGGGCTCGGTGGGATCTCCAAATTTTAGCAAATTTTTTTTTGGCTAGAGACGTGTTCCGGCGTCTTTAAACCACGGGATCTGTCATTAAGCGCATAAACCTGTGGATTTGGGGAGGCATGCACGCAGGAAATACAAGAGGTGGTCACGTCTGTTGGACTCCCTTGTAACCCCTATGGGTACCCCTTCGAGTAGTAGCGCATTAGACAGAACCGCGCACGGACTGTCTTCCACGTACCCTCTGGGTATATAGGAAGCCCCCTAGCTACCTTGAAGCCTCACCATAGATAAACCTTCGGCCGTCTTGTGGCTATAGTACACCGAGAACAGCACTCGGAGAGATTACTCGGCCATACGATAGGGTAGTCGGGTTGAATGGCTAAGGGTATGGTCGATCCTCCTTAGTTAGAGCCCTGAAACATTGGGCCGAGTACTACTGTCAGACCCTTATGTATATTGCGACCTGTAGCACCTGACACTCCCCAAGACCATAGTTCCCTTTCTATCGGGGGATCACACATCATCTATTCCAGAGCAGCAGCAGCAGTTGTTCCACCATTCAGATCTCTCAGATCCACCAGATCGGATATTCCAGATCAGCAGCAACAGTTGTTCCACCATTCAGATCTCTCAGATCCACCAGATCGGATATTCCAGATCAGCAGCAGCAGTTGTTCCACCATTCAGATCTCTCAGATCCACCAGATCGGAGTAGCTGTGAAGGGTTCCTATACCTGGATATAATTTTCGCAGGACTTTTGGCGGCATTGACATTTTGAGGATTTGGCGACTGCAATATTGATCAGGAAGGTGTAAAACTCCGTTTGGAGTTTTCCAAAAAAAAAAAAAAAAAAACGAGTCTGAGATCTTCCGAAGTGCTTATTTGTGATCTAGCCCATCAGCATCAGGGAAATGAGCTGAGCATGGTGGTACCATTCAATTCCTTAGAAAAAAAAAAATAATATTGCGGTCCCAATTTTTCATCAAGTTGGTGTATGGTAGAAACTAGAGCTCAAGCAATGGCCAATGAAAGACTAGACAAACTTGAAATAGATATGAACGAGCTCAAAAATATGCTTGATGGACTATCGAGCATGGTACAGCAAGCACTCGATAAGGGCAAGGAGCCAGCTCTTGAGGAACCCTATAATGACCATATACACCATGAGGGTGAGTCTAGCCACTCTCCTCACGTCTGGCGCACCCATCCACCACCTCCCAAGTTGGATAGTCAGCGACCTCCCAAGTTGGATATGCAGAAATTTGATGGTTCTAACCCGTCCGCATGGCTAGCACAAATGAACCAGTATTTCGCATTGAATCGTCTCCAATATGATTGGACTAAGATTGGAGTGGCGACCATGTACTTGGACAATGAACGATGGCAATGGGCGGAATGGCATCAACGTCGCAATGCACCTTTTTCGAGTTGGGCCCAATTTGCCAAAGCTCTTCAAGATCGCTTTGAATAGGGAGACTCCTTTTTGGGCCGTCTCACTAAGCTCCGACAGATGGGTACAGTGGATGAATATATCACCGCTTTTGAAGCCTTAGCCTTCCGCACTCAGCATCTCTCAGATGAGTTCTAAACGGAATGTTTTATCAGTGGTCTTAAAGAGGCCATCAAAGCTCAAGTTCTACTCCACCACCCTCCCACATGGACGGAGGCTTGCCAGGTAGCCCGTAAGGTGGAACGTGCCATAACAGCCCAATACAGCCGCCCCAATTTCCCCACTAAAGGTCGTCCCCCACAAGCTCACACCATGACTCGGACACTTAAGGTCCAAAAGGTGTCACCTCAGGAAATGGCCGAAAGAAGGAAGCAAGGACTATGTTACTACTGTGATGAAAAATATTCCCCTAGTCATAAATGCAAGGAGCCCAAGTTTTTTCAAATAGATGCCACTGACTACAGCTCCACCGAGGAAGATCCACCTCTTGAGGAACCGGAGGCGATCGAAGAAGACAGCCAAAAGGAGATTATATCTGACGACCCAGTTATTTCGCTCAATGCGTTGGTAGGAATCTCTTCCCCGCAAACTCTCAAAATCAGGGGGTTTCTTAAACATCGCCCAGTAATAGTCCTGATTGATAGTGGAAGTACCCATAATTTCATCCATAAAAAAATCGCCGAAGCAGCGCACTGTTTTGTAAGGGCAGTTTCTAACTTCCAAGTCCAAATTGCAGATGGGGGCACAATGAAATGTGAAGGCCGCAAAATGTCAAACTTCAAATGGGGGATTATCAGTTGAAAACCCACATGTTTGCCATACACATGGGGGGATGTGACATTGTCCTCGGTGCTGAATGGCTCCGCACCCTTGGGCCAATCACAATGGATTTTCAGGAGTTATATATGAGTTTTAAGCAGAACAACTCCACACATACCCTCCGTGGCCCCCAGGCGGGAGCCCCCTCGGTCATCAGCTCGCATCGGATGGAAAAATTGTTAAAAAAGGGCCATCATGGAGTGGTAGCGCAATTTAATGCCATCCAGGTAGTCGAAACCAGACCTCTGCCAGTTCATCCTGAGATGCAACAGATTTTAAATACCCATCGGACGATCTTTGACAAGCCTCATGAGCTTCCACCCTCGCGAGGGGAACATGATCACAGCATCACCTTGGTTCCAGGGGCTCAACCCCCAAATGTGCGGCCATACCGATATCCGTTCACTCAAAAGAATGAAATAGAAAAAATCATCAAGGAATTGTTGGAAGCAGGTGTCATTCGTCCCAGCATTAGTCCTTATTCATCCCCAGTAGTCATGGTCCTCAAGAAAGATGGGGAGTGGAGGATGTGTCCCGACTTCAGGGCCCTCAACAAGTTGACAGTCAAAGATAAATTTCCCATTCCGGTGGTTGACGATTTGCTGGACGAACTCAATGGGGCTCAATTCTTCACCAAGTTGGATCTTTGCTCCGGCTACCACCAAATTCGCATGAAGGAAGTCGACATTCCCAAGACGGCTTTCAGAACTCATGAAGGCCATTATGAGTTCCTGGTCATGCCATTTGGTCTCTGTAATGCCCCTTCTACTTTTCAGAGTCTTATGAATCACATCCTCAAACCATATCTCAGAAAATTTGTTCTTGTCTTCTTCGATGACATTCTCATCTATAGTGGCACCTGGGCGGCACATCTTCAGCATGTAGATCTACTCTTGCAACTGCTCCGCAAGCATAAATTATTTGTCAAAATGTCTAAGTGTGCGTTTGGCATGGAAGAAGTTGAGTATTTGGGCGACATTGTGGGGCGTGAAGGTGTCAAGGTGGACCCCAAAAAGATCCAGGTAATGCAAGAATGGCCGCAACCTAAGACTTTGAAGAGCTTGAGAGGATTTTTGGGTTTCACAGGCTATTATCGTAAATTTGTCCGTAACTATGGCCGCATAGCAAAGCCCCTCACTCAACTCCTAAAGAAAAATTCCTTCTTCTGGACCGAGGAAGCACAATAGGCATTTACCGCGCTCAAAAACGCCATGTGTACCACTCCAGTCTTAACACTACCTGACTTCACCAAATCCTTTGTCATTGAAAGTGATGCTTCGGGTACAGGTATTGGGGCGGTCTTAATGCAGGAAGGGCGACCATTGGCCTTCACAAGCCAACAACTCAGTGGGAGGAATCTGGGCCAATCCACCTACGAGAAGGAAATGATGGCCATCTTACATGCAGTCGAGACCTGGCAACCTTACTTATTGGGGTGAAGTTTCCAAATCCGCACAGATCATCACAGTCTTAAATATTTTTTGGAGCAACACCTATCCTCCCCACAACAAAACAAATGGTTAGCCAAAATGCTGGGATATTATTATGAGATCATTTACAAGAAAGGGAAAGACAACAAGGTAGCAGATGCATTATCGCGCCAATTTGAGGAGGAAAGTACTCTGCTCGCAATTTCCCTTCCCATTCCAGACTGGATTGAAGAGGCTCGCAGGGAATGGTTTTCACACCCAGGGCTCTACCAACTCATTTCTCAATTGCAGGTAGATCCTAATTCCAGCACGGGCTACTCGTGGCAGAATGATATTCTTCGCTACAAGGACAGAGTCGTCATATCACCAACATCTACCCTCAAAAGTCGCCTTTTGGCAGAATTGCACTCATCTCCCATTGCAGGACATTCGGGCTTTCAGAAGACGTATGCTCGCACTAGAAGATCATTCTTTTGGACAGGCATGAAAAAGGACGTCCTTACTTTCGTAGCCGAATGTGATGTCTGTCAACGCCTCAAAGGGGAAACCGTCAACACACCAGGCACCTTACAACCATTGCCCATTTCGGCCTCAATTTGGACGGAGGTTTCTATGGATTTCATTACAGGTCTTCCAAAGTCATGGAACAAGTAAGTCATCATGGTGGTTGTGGACCGACTCTCGAAGTATGCTCATTTCTGCGCCCTACCCCACCCGTTTACACCCACCTTGGTTGCTCAAACTTTCATGGATAAGATCTTCAAATTACATGGCATGCCCACTTCAATAGTGTCCGACCACAACCCGATCTTCACCAGCAATTTTTGGCAGGAACTCTTCAGATTACAAGGCACTCAACTCAAGCTCAGTACTTCATATCATCCGCAAACAGATGGTCAAACCGAAGCTGTCAACAAATGTCTAGAAACCTACCTTAGATGTTTCACTTCAGAGAAGCAACACCTTTGGGCACAGTGGTTACCTCTGGCTGAATGGTGGTATAACACCAACTATCATGCTACCACCAAAATGACTCCCTATGAAGCAGTATATGGTCAACTTCCACCTTCCCCTACTTCTTATCTCAAGGGATGCTCCAAAGTACAAGCAGTGGATCAACTCCTACAACATCGCGCAACCATGCTCGCCCATCTTTGCGAGAATCTTCATCAAGCTCAGAACCGCATGAAGCAACATGCCGACCAACATCGCTCAGAGCGCCAATTTCAAGAAGGGGATCAGGTCTTTTTGAGGCTGCAACCATATAAGAAAACATCACTCAAAGATAAGGGTTGTCAAAATCTCGCTCCAAAATTCTACGGACCATACCAAGTACTTCAGCGCATTGGAGAAGTAGCTTACAAGTTGGCTTTGCCACCTACGGCAAAAATCCATCCAGTTTTCCATGTATCGTGCCTCAAGAAAGTGATTGGGAACAATTGTCGAGTTCAAACCAGTCTACCTGAGTTAGACGAAGAAGGGTCAATCTGGCTTCAACCTGAATAGGTTCTAGACACCTGAGACAAGCACTTGCGCGGCCGCATGATTAAGGAGGTCCTCGTCAAATGGAAAGACACCTCTCCGGAAGATGCAACTTGGGAACCAGCCACTATTCTTCAGCAGTTTCCGCAGCTTCAGCCTTGAGGACAAGGCTAGTCTTAAGGGGGAGGGCATGTTAGGGTCCCACCCTAACCCCCTTATTTATGTCATGGGATCACGTCATAGTCAAGAGTCAATAAAGCCCATATTAATATTTGTAAGTGGTTAACCCGCAATTAATGACGGGACCACAGTTAGTTGCAAATGGGCGGTAGTATTAGATAGATGGTAAATGGGCGGTAGTATTAGACCGATGGTATTAATAAAACCTACGGTGTTGGCCCGTGGTATTGCATGTATGAGTCATATATAAAGGATAGAGACTCCCTGCGAGGAGTATCGTGTCTTGTTTTTGTGATCGAGCTCTGCTCTATTGGAGGTTGCCCCCTCGAAGAGGCCTGTGAACATTTCTCTCTGAATAATAAAATCATTGCTATTCTATGTTCTGGGTATATTTTCTTCGCATATTCTGTGTTCTCGGTATCTTTTCTTCGAAAATTCTATGTTTGGGTATTGCTTTGCAGGTTAAGAGCATAACATGTTCACCTATTCAGGCCGCTTCGCACCAGACAACCAGGTACACTCGCAATCATCATAAGAAAATCACATATATTTTGACAATAAAATGGACACCGGCACATGAAATGAAAAAAAAAGATTAGAATCAACAAAGATAACACTTTCAAGAAATTTGTTAAGATCAAATTATTAACTTCCTAGAATGATTGTGTTTATTATGTCTATATGAATTTTCACTTTCGTCTCATGAAATACAACAATAAGTTAGACTACTCCCAAAATCACCAATGAGGCACAACGAATAAACCATGCTGGCCCTCCCAAGTGTTAACCAGAATGTGCAAGCCTAATAAGAATGGAGTCATATTCTAGCCATGAAAATCAAAACTACTTCAAACCATGAGGGAATCTAACTTAATAGCTTGAATGGCTATAAATGTTGTATGCCACAGTTCAATTGTGGTGGTGCAATTTCTTGAATGCATTATATACTCTCCCATTACAACAAACCATTAAAGCAATTCAAACATTATGTAAATGTTTGGTGTTCAGCCAATTAGCATGTATAGTGAGCTCATTCAGATTAGGAGGTGAGTATATCAGCGGTATCTAAACATAACCATGAGATTTGAACCGCAACACATATGATTGCACAGTGAAGTAATGAGAATTTGGTTTAGAGAGTGTGACCAGAATTATTTCAATTCAAGAATCTGGAGCCTTAAAAGTGCTCCAATGAGTTCATTCAATGAAGACCATTACACATTAGTAATACTTTCAATCAATTAAATCTACTATATTATTTCGAGAAGTCACACCAGATTTTGTCTTCTATGAGCCCTAAGTTTAGGTTCCAAAGGCACACCAAATTAGCTTTAAGGTAATTGATTGCACTCTACTTCTCAAACCCATCTTTATTGTAATGATTAATAGTTGATTTGATCTTTCTGGATAAAGGATAGAAGGCCAATTTTCAATTTGATAGGTTATGTATTCTTTTTTTTTTCCCCTGGGAAAAAGTCGTAATTTTCATTAAGGTTAAGAAAATTACATTTTGCAGATGCCGAAGCATATCCATATGCAGGCTTTAGCCTGTCGAGTTCAAATTTATAACTGTCTATAAACAAAATGTCTCCACGCAGGGAGCATTCCAAATAAGTCAAAACTGTGTTCAAAAATGTGGCTAGCTCTTCGCAGAGAGCAATATATACTGTTGTAATAAAAACAAAAATATGTACTGTTCTGCTGTATCTACATACTGTAATAAGCAAAAAAACCGCAAGTGACAATGGCTATTATAGCCATCATTCTATATGTTCATCAAAAGGGCAGTGATAATACTGATAAAAGGTGTCGTCAACTTCCTCTTTATCCACCAATCTTCACCTATTCTGTGCGCTGCCTCTTTGGAGAGCTGATCTGCAGTGGTGTTTTGTTCCCTGTAGATATGTTGACAGACAAAGGATTCAAATGATGTGATCAATCTCTTAGCTTCATCAAGAATATGTCTCAAAGAAAAAGCATGACAAATTGATGCATTATTAAGCCAATTGCACACTATTTTGGAGTCACCAAATATCTGTAAGTGCCTGCATTGTTTATGTATAGCAAAATGAATTATGTGCTTGGTTGTGCTAAGCTTTGCAAATTTGTTAGTGCCTCTCCCTAGATTGATTTGGATTTTGAAGCAATGCCTGTCATTGAGGTGAAGTATGGCTCCCCCCCCGCAGCCATCATCTTGGGCTAAGCCGTCGAAAAATGCCCACGGCTTTGATGTATCAATGGGAACAGGTCTAAGAGTTCTTGGTGGGGTGGATTGGTCTTCATCAGGTAACATGTTAAAATCAGCGACCGTGTGAAGAATGACCGAAGGCCAGTGGGGCACTTTAAGATTGAAGATAGATTGGTTACGGGCTATCCATATAGCCCAACAAGCCAGCAGAGGCAGGTTTTTGGCCTTACCTGAATGCTCAATGCACCAGTTTGACCATGCCTCCTGGAGGTTGCTCCCGTGCCAATCTTTCAGAAGCGGGATATGAGATGATATTGATTGCCAAAAGGATTTGGTTGAGCTGCAAGTTAGGAACAGATGCTCTGTGCTTTCTTCAGTGTTAAGACAGAGGTGACAGCGGAAGGGTCCATGAAAGGACCGCTTCATGAGATTAGAACCTGTAGGGATTTTATCAAAAATTATATTCCACATCAGAAGTCTCGTTCTAGGTGCCACTTTAAGTTTCCAAATCGCCTTCCAGGTAGGTTGAATTTCAGGTGGTTTATAAGGCTCCATGAGTCTGAGATATCCCAGCTTAGGAGTGTATGCCCCATGTTTAGCGTGTGCCCAGATGATCTCATCTGGTCTCTCTGTAAGTCTGATCTGTGCTTGAGTGAGGGCTGTAGTATAATCCTTCCAATCATTTATCCATTGATTAGGCAGGTCAAGAGCTGGCGGATAACCAAGCCTGATGGAGGAAAGAGGAATTAGCTTGATCACCAATATGCTTGATATTAGTGATGCCTCTATCGTGGAGATGATGGATGAGTTATGCTGGTAATCTGTGAGTGTTCCCACATCCAACCCATGGGTCCACCCCAACACATACATCATTCCCTTCTTTAATCCTCCATGTGATCCCATCACGCAGCGGGGGGATGGTGTCAATGACAGCTTTCCAGATGTTGGAGAATTGATGATTGTTTCCGTGTCGTGTACAGATCCAATCTAGGATTGATAGCGGCTTGATATATTTTGTATATACTACCCGAGTCCAGAGACTGTCTGCAGTGAGTAAGCTCCATCCAAGCTTGGCCGCCAATGCCCTTGAAAATATGGCTAGTCTCTTTAAGCCCCATCCACCCCATCTTTTAGGCTTAGTAATAGACTCCCATTTCACCCATGCGAATAAACGCCCCGGCTGGTGTCCTTTCCATAGGAATCTGCAGCATATACTCTATAGCCTGTTCAGGATGCCCCTTGGTATCCAAGCAAGGGCCATCCAGTAGATAGGGGTGGCTTCGATTACAGCTTTGATGAGTATTAGTCTGCCCGCCCGTGATAGGTATCTGTGGTACCAGACTTGTAGCCGCTTCTCCACTTTTGAAAGAAGCCATAACCAGTCTGCGATTCTATAGCCAGATGGTTTCAGTTGAAAACTAAGGTACTTTATCCCATCCGTTAAGTTTAAGGTGACAAATGGAAAGCGCTGTGAGGCATATGTGATTTCATGTACTGAGCACCCAACCGATGTGATTGTAGATTTATTATTGTTGATATGCATCCCAGTGGCCTGCTGGAAGAGTATGAAGGAGTTATGTAAAGATGATGAGTCACCGATGCTGCCATTCAGGAAGATGAGAATGTCATCAACGAAAAGTAGGTGAGTAAGGAAAAAATTATCCGCTATTTTGATGCCCGTTATTTGGTGCCGATCTCTGGTGGATAAGATTATCCTACTCAATCCTTCCATGATTAGGAGAAAAAGCAGCGGTGAGAGAGGACATCCCTGCCTGAGTCCTCTCTCAGCAATGAAAAAGGGAGTGGCTTCTCCATTGAGGAGGACACTGTAAGAAACATCAGTGATGCAACTCATCGTCCATTTGATGAAATCATATGGGAAACCAAGATGCGTAAGCAACAACCTGAGGTATAGCCAGTTTGCTCTGTCAAATGCCTTAGAGAGGTCTACTTTGAGTATCATTCCTTTCTGCTTTTTGATATGAAGAGTATGCATGAGCTCTTGTGCTGTGGCGATGGCTTCGTGGATCTGTCTATGATGCAGGAAAGCAAATTGTTAAGATGAAATGTGCTGTGAGAGGATGGGCTTGAGGTGGTTTGCAATAATCTTCACAATGATCTTATAGAGGCAATTGCAGAGTGATATGGGGCGGAAATCGTCAAAGGAGATCGGGTCATTAGTCTTTGGAATGAGGGCGATGAAGGTGGATTTGATAGCCGATGATATCCTACCTCTTCTCCTGCTGTCCTCCACTATGTTCAATAAGTCATGGCCCAGAATGTCGAAAAAAGAAATGTAGAATTCAATGGTCCAACCGTCAGGGCCAGGGCTTTTATCCTTTTTGAACCATTTCAATGTGGCTTCCAGCTCATCCATGGTCACCTCCTTCTGTATCTCTTCCGAAATTTCCTGATCCACATATCTAGGAAAGAGTTCTGCCACTCTCATTATTTCCAATATGTTGATATTCCCGGGCGCCCTGTAGATACCCCTAAAGTGCTCAGTGGCAAGCCTGGCCAAGTTCTGCTGGTTAGAGATGGTGAGGCCATGATCATCCTTTAATTCCCAGATTGTATTGATGGCTTTACGACCATTTGCGAATTTGTGATAAAATTTCGTATTGTTGTCTCCCTCAGTGAGCCAAATAGCCCTGCTCCTCAGTCTCCAACTATCTTCTCTTTCCTTCAATATTTGAGAGCGCTTGGCGAGAAGATTGTTATACTGTTCCTTGCTCTCCGGAGTATTGAATATCCCTGTTGTAGAATTTTCATACTCAGAGATGACCCTTTCCACCTCATTGAGAGTGTGGTTATCCTGGATCCGCTTCTGGTGTGCCCATTTTTTGTGATCTGCTTAAGTTCTGAAAGCTTCCTAACAAATCCAGCAGAGAGTTCCTCCTCCTCCCAGATAGGGTTGTTCTGCCAGTATTCATGGACCAGCTGAATGTATGTAGGATCTTGTAGCCAGGTTGCATTGAATTTGAAGGGGCTCTTAATTTTGTGAGCGAGTCAAACTGCCTCCAGGAAAATTGGCCTATGATCGGATAATCCACCAGATCCAACCCATTGACGAGCTCTGGGTAGCTCATTGTATAACTGTTCTTTGATCAGATATCGATCGAGTCTTCTGGCCAAACTCTGTTCTCCACTCCTATTATTTGTCCAGGTGTACTAAAGTCGAGCAGATGGGATGTCCACCCAGTGGTGATCATCTAATAGGGAGGAGATGGTATCTGAGAGGGTATCAACTTGTGCCATGTGCCCCCAGGATTCACAATAGCCCAGGGAGAAGTTTAGGTCCCCCCCTAAAATAATGTTGTCCGCTTGAAGAAGCTCAGATCCAAGTAGGGATCTCCAGAAAGTAGCCCGATCAGAGCAGGGTCCATAGACATTCATGATGCGGAAGTCCCTCTCAAATGTATGATCATAGATGTCGAGGCCTATGAAACCTTTGCCTCCCCAAAAATTGCATATGTCCACTATCTTATTGCAGACCCCTATTGCCAGGCCTCTGGATCTCCCAGATGCATCAAGTGCATGGAATGTCCAGAGGTTATGTATTCTTTATAAACTATGGCAAGGGGTTTTTATTTTTTATTCTATGAGGAATAAAATTTCAAGCCTATGACCACAAGAATTGAGCACCAACTGTCTCTCTAACCAAGAAATTTGGTGTTTAGGCCTGCAATATTTTTATAACCTTCGAACCAACAATCATTTGTCTCTGCAACCAATTTTTGTATCTGTACGATCATATTCCATGAAGATTTGATTCACACATGCTACAACCATGATTTTGTGTCCATAACCTACTAAGTTGATTTTACCATCTATTCCAATCAACACAAATTACTATACAGAATTCATCCTCAATTAATTGTTTATACTCATTGGATACTAATTTCTACTTTTGTTTCAATGAATCAAGTTGATATGCATCAACTTTAAACTTAATTTTAAATGAATGATGTGTTGGACAGAGGCTTTACCATTGGTTTCATATAAAGGATGGACTAGGTATAATTCACAACATCAATTTATTGGAATAAATCGCTATACAGAGAATGGTTTCCCAAAACCCGATCTCGAACATATTTCCTTTTCCATATTCCAAAAATACTTTAATGCTACACTTCAATTTGGATGCCACTCGACCTAATTTTGCTTACAAATGACAGGTAGAATGGATAATATGTATTATACAATAGATCTATAAGAAGTACCAATAACAATTTTAAATGGAACTCGAACTACAACGCATATCCTCCCATAAGGTACTCATTCTTGTATTCCCATTTTCGCTATGATGAAGTGTTGCATCAGAGAGCTAGATTTATTTTAAGGGAACTTCAACAACAATGAGATGAGAACAAGCTGCCCTCAACAAGATTTTCTTATAAACCAAAGAGGTTCAATTTCAACTCATACACACACAGATTAACACCATACATAATTGGCACATGAAAATAGAGACATTGAACTCATACAACTATGAATAAAATACACCAATTTCATTAATCCAAATTCTGTTCAATGATTTTGTAAACTAAGAATTAATTCATACCCTCTATTTGGTGTTATATTGAATACAAATTTGCTCTAATTTCTGCAACAGGGGACTCCGTTTCGCATCAGAATACGGCGCGTGCGGGATTTGATTTGAACAATTTGAATAGGCGGAGTGAGTTAATGCGATGGGCGGTTGACATAATGGAACGTCGGAGAGGAGGTGACAAAGACAGACACTGATAGATGGGGGGCAGATGTCACATCAGCCCGAAAAAAATGGTTTTCAGATCACCGGGTTTTCCAAAAAGTCGCACTATAGACTACTCCCATGTAAATTACTAATGATTCTCAATTACTAGGACCAAACCAAAGTAGGTAGCAACGGATTTGACTTAGGTCTCAACCATCCCTGCTTTATTTACACATCAATGATTTTCAATTATAAATGAAAATACATAATTAAGTAATATAAAGCACATTAATGATTTTCAATTACAAATGCGAATACAGTATTAAGTAATATTTTGAGTTTTAATAAGTTTGAATTAAATCTCAATCAACGATTTGGAAAAAATATGATTGAAATTGGAAATATATTTTAAATCATTTATATATTTAAATTTTATGTCTTTTTAAAAAAAATGAAATTTTTAATTATTTTTAAAAGGTAATAAATTTATTGAATTTTAACTAATCATTATATTATTTGGCATTATAATGATTCTGACAACCTTGTTCATCACCTATACACTAGAAAGCCATTGGATTTGATGAATTTGAAGTAGTTGTAACTTATCAACGTGAAATATGTCAATTAAACTTGTAAGTTGTCCATGTCTCTTTGCATATTTTCCCAACCAAGAATATACTTTATTGGCCAACTTATCAATATAGTTAAACTTCAAAACATAATTTAATGTATCAATTATAGCTAGTGTCTCACAATGTGCTACAGAATGAATGCATAACAAATGAGATACTTCTCACATCAACTTAGAGGTCAAAGCTTCATGAATATCTCTCATAAATGAAGCTCCATCTAACCTAAATCCTACCATTATATATTTTCATAAATCTATTTATGATAGTAATCACAATAAGGATTCATACATTGATAGTGAAGTACTAGCCTTGATTTTCAAAATACAAATAAATTTTAATGTCGAACTCTTTCTCCATCCATTAAATATGTAATATATACAATAAGGTGTTGCTCCATTATTTTATCAATATTTTCATCCACCAAAATAAAATAAAAATAAGTAAAACATTTGTTTGCATTTAACCTTTCTAGATAAACTATCTTTGCTCCTAATAAGGACTTTTTCCACATGTAAAATTGGCACATGGATAATATATTCATTGGCTAAAAACATATTAGGTGTTTCCCTGTACCTATGAGTGTCACATAAGGCTTTGTACAAATCTAAAGGAAAATCTTTTATAGCCACAAAATATATAGTTTCCAACATAATTTTAACATGTTTAGTCATGGATAAATATGATTTCCTTTATTCACTTTCCAATATTTTAATTAATGTTTATGAACCTCATAAACCTTGACCATTTAATCCAATTGATTGAATTGTACTACTACTTTCCCTAGCATATGGTGTATGTTGTTTGAATTTGATAAAGAATCAACACTTTCACCATCTGAACCTATTATAGAATATTTCTATTTTCGTATTTACTTTCATCCATATTTAAATGATATTTTAAGAGCTACCCCATTGTCTTTATTTTTTCAATATCTTTTTCTTCATTATTAACCTCAATCTCAACCTCAAAATCAATATTTTCTTCAATAATTGAATCATTTGGCTTCAATTTGAACACTTCAACAAAGTGCTATTTGTTTTCTATGTTTTGTAGATCTATTATTCATAGACATTTCTTCTCAATAAATTACCTTACTTTTAATCTAAATTCAACAATGAAAATCATATTCATTAAATTTCCAAAAAAATATTACTAGTGGTAAAGGAAATGAAATAAAAGTGGAATATATTTGGGTTTTACCACCATTTATAATATTTATTGAAAATACACCAGCAAATGAACAAGCATGACCCTCTAGCAAGAAGGAAAAAATGAAAGTTCTTTTATCAAGTATTTTTTATATATTGTTGTAAGCCTAGCTGAGACTAAGACCAGACTAGAAAGCCTAGCTTAGATAAATTTCAACCACCAAACGCTTATGATGATGTATAAATTTCAACCACTGAAAAACAATTATCAAACTCTTGTGATGAGTCTTCATTTCCGATATTCATTCAATGAGTCTTCATTTTTGATAGAAAAAGTTCGTTGGGCATATACAAAAAAATCTAAACTCTTGTGATGAGTCTTCATTTCTGATAGAAAAAGTTCGTTGGGCATATATAAAAAAATCTATAATCAACTCATCAAGCATTTCACAAGCTTTAATAATAACATAATGATAAATAATAGTCAAACTAAATTATTTTATGTGGAAGCTAAACAAAACTAATAAATTATACAACATAGAGTGAAGTTAAAATGGATTTTCTATCATGGATGGGATGCATCCATATTTAATGTGAATACAAAACATAAATATTAGATGAAGATGAATAAGAGTTTGTAGAACCGCTTCTTAATAGACGCCTGGTTGATATTGACATAAATATGGGAAATCACACAATATTACAGTAGATAATTACATCAAAAATAAATTACAAGTTCCCTTCCAATTACAAATTCTTGCAGGTCAAATTATTTGTGAACTTATTTCGCTGCTAGAATTTGTAGTTGGCTCTTTATTACATCATTTTTTTACAGAAACACTGAAGACTCTTTGAAAAGAGCTTGATCATTATATTCACAAACACATAGATTTATAGATAGATTCAGTCCTACGGTCATTTATTTTTCACCAACACTTGCCGACTCTCGTGGGCGGCACCATTGGCCACAGTCGTGATTAATGTTCTAACACTTCCACTTAATCACAACAACCTAAACTTTAACTTGCCTGCTGGTCTAAGTCTCAACAAGGCTTACAACAAAACATTTCATTTTTTCCTTCTTGCTAAAGGGTCCATGCTTGTTCATTTGTTGGTGCAGTTTCATCTTCACCTTTCTGGGTTTCCTTATGAGCTCCTTCAACTGCTCTTTTCTTATGTACTTAACATTAGCAACATCTTATGGATTGGGATGAAAGGCTAGATCCAGAGTTAGGTAATCCAATTCATGCTCTCCCCACTTTCCATCAGGAGCCACCAAAATGCATTCATTTTCAAACATTAGCAGCCTCCAAACAACATCCATGGAAGTATCCTCCACTGTCTGATCCATTTTAGAAGTGGATCGAATCACATTACTAGCCATTGGGCTCAGGGAAAAGCAAGTTTTGCACTCATGTGGAATGGACTCCAGCTCTAGATATTTATGGTCATCAATAAAATCATTATGTTGATCTAATAGTTCTTGTGACTAAAAAGACATCATCAAAAAGATCACTATCCAACATTATCCCACTCAAATCAGACCAGTGACCTTCTACTGGGCCTCTCCACTCACTGTGGCAGCCACATCTTTACACAAACAATATTTAACCTTTATCTTCTCCTCTTGGGATTGAGCACTGACAAACTCGGCTTCAAATTGGATGTAGGCACAGAGATGTTTCCACTCACTCTAAAATGGGGCACTAATGCTCACTCTGCTACACATGCACCAGTCATAGACTGCACGATCAACTCTCCAGCTCCTCCATGCTCAACACACAATTTACTATAATGCCTCCATGGTCAACTTCTCTACTCACACCCCAGGTACGTATACTTAAGCATATAGGCAATAAGCCCGGGTTGGAATCTCGGCATATGCACCAAACAAAATCTGTAATGGGCTTCAATCAATTGACAACACCATAATCACCTCCATGCAACGCTTTACATCATGTCCACGCAACGCTCACAATATCTGGGCTCATGCTCTCAATGATGGTGCTCTCCTACAACGCATTGACCTGTGCTCCTCGAGGGTCTTCACACTACACACCACTGAGCTCAGAGTGCTCTGTCCACCGAACCCTGACGACTCAACCTCTGATATATATCCTCTCTGATGATGTGCAAACAAATTCCTCCGCGATGTGCTGGGCAAGACTTCGAGCAGTACAAACTCATAACACATTCAACACGCCCACTCCAATGATGTCTCTCTTCTGTAAATTAGGGATTTTTCTATTTCGATTGCTCCAAATGTCGTTGTCTGTGGATTTGATCTTTCAAGCACAACAGTCGGCATATATCCCGACTCTTTGTGGCTTTAGCCTTTCTACCAAGCTTTTCAAGACCTCTTTCACGCTTTTGAGCAGCGTTTTTCACACCTCCACACTGCTCTAGGCAGATCCATGTTCACTGCTGAATTTGAAATCAATCCACGTTGAGATCGTTGAGGCATTGGATTCCACTTGTCTGCTAGTCAACAATGATAGCACAGTTGTCAAGACGTTTCTGCAACAAAATATCTCATGGGTGATGGTTTTGAGTCAAAAACATTCCCAGACATGCTGGGCTCATTCACACTAGCTCCACACCTCTTTAGCTTGCTTCCTCTCAGGAGCCAGTAGGAGAACAATCCACGGTCAATAGAACACTTCACTCCGTTGATCAAGAATACCATCTACACAGACGACTTTTACATTGGTGTGTAGAGAATCAATATCAATGGTGTCCCCCTTGCAATCGACGCAGTGAAGCTGCGAATAAGTACGAAGGGCCGTGGCGGCACCAAGCTGAGCACCGTGGTGCCAGACACGCAACTAGCAACCTCGAGCTAAAATTTCATCGTGTACGACTTTGCCAAGCAAAGGAATCTCCCGCGCGTTGCTTCAGTGGCCTCTTTCGACCAATCTTCGACTTAACAATCGGAAAGCCTCTTTGGCCCTTCTCTTTCACCAGGAAATAGACAATGGTCACAATTGGTTACAACGTTGATTGTGACCTGGTCAACTATAAGGTCAGCCCACGCGCTCTCTGATTTCCCATTGTACCCAGAGTGATGAAACCCACAACTGGATCTCAATACAGCCTTTGCTTGCTACATCTCAAAGCAGCTCCTCCATGCCTCTTCCAACAATTTCCTTAATGTATCCAACAACGAACAACACTCTTCATCCAACGAACTACAACAAACAACTTCACAAAGCTCCCAGGTGGCACACAATCCACCACTCTTCACACACAGATGGGATCTCGCTCCCTGAGACCTTCACACCACCGAGCCCTCCTCTACTATGGCTTCGATACCATGATAGAAACACTGAAGACTCTTTGAAAAGAGATTGATCATTATATTCACAAACACATTGATTTATACATAGATTCAGTCCTATGGTCATTTATTTTTCACCAACACTCGTCATTGATTACTTAATGACGTGGGAACAGTGGGCAGCGCCGTTGACCGCAGTCATGATTAATGTTCTAACAATTTTATGTTTATATTATCGATGGAGATAGACTTTCTTTAAGTTTTTAAAAGAAAAATCAATTATAATTAAACTGACCACGATTTGTATAATTAAAACAACAAATTCTCTTCTGAAAATTAGGTGATTCATTTTTGTTTCTAGATAATTCACGGTTCCACTGACCATCCTTCATTAGAATAAAACAAAGTTGAGTCCATGTTCGCCAACTGTACATTGAGCTCAAACATATGTATTTGCCGAAACAGGGCTTTGAAGGATGATAATTCCATGCATTCTAACATCCATCGCAACTGATTTGTGAGCTCTAGCAGCCATCGCCGTGTGTGAAGTACTGAACTGAAATGAACTCATCGCAAAATTCATTTCTTCACTGACACCTGATAAGAATAGAATAATAAAGTTGAGTTCCAATTTTCCAACTATACATTATTGCAGCCAAGGATGGAATTTGACGGGCAAATTGCCCGTCATGGGGTGATTTTCCCATCAAATAAAAGTAAGAAATTTGCAAAACCGTCATGTTTTTTTTGTTGAAACTGTGAATACTCATGGGAAGGTGTCAAAACCGTCAAATTTAACAGGTATGTCTATTTTGAAATGCCAACTTTGAAAGCCACATACACTATTTTGCAGAAATAAATTCCTATAATTCCACACGCTCTAAGAACCATCATTGACTAGAAATTAGCACTGGAATTTCAAATTGCATAAATAATTCCACGCGCTCTAAGAACGATCGTTGACTACAAAGTAGGGGTTGAATTTCAAATTGTAGAAATAAAGGTCTCGAAGGACGATAATTCCACACACTCTAAGAAACATCGTTGACCAGCAAGGAGGGCTGGAATTTAAAATTTCTTCTATGCATTAAGGGAAAATCTAAGCACGGTTATGTAGATTTAAGAATTTTTTTTATGTTTTATTGTTATATTAAGTTCCACGCAATAGCTTCCATATATAATATAATTGTGATTATAATTATGAGAGGTAGGTTAATTAGTTTGTGGGATGGTTCCCAATTGGGTTATAGGATCAAATTTTATGGGGAGCAAATAAAAACGAGAATCACACATTCTCACATTTTATGGGGAGCCATATTAATATTAATATTAATATTATTAAATATTTTAAATATTGACTATGGGTGAGCATGGTTTAACCATGGGTGAATATGGCTTAACCAAGTTCAAATTTGACCATGGTTGACCATAGTTTTGCATGATAGATTTTGGATGTCTATATTATTAATGAATAGCTACAGTCGACCGTGTTTTATCATGGTCACCTAGGTTGACCATGTTTGACCATATTAACCATTGTTGGCCATGTTGAGCATGGGTTAACCATGGTTTTCAAAGGTTGATTATGGTGACTATGGTTGACCAAAGATGACCATGATTGAATTAAGATTCCATGGTTAAACATGATTGACTATGTTTGACAATGGTCAACCATGTTGACTAGAGTCAACTATGGTTGACAATGGTTGGCCATGGTGACCATAGTTAACTATGGTCAATCATAGTTAACCATAGTCAACCATGGTGATGATAGTTGATGATGGTTTATTGTGGTTAGAGTATGTTTGATCATGTGTGACTATTGTTAAACATCACTAACTATGTTTTGACTATGGTTAATGATTGTTTGACACTGGTTGACCATGGTTGATTATGGTTTTCCATGTTCACCTTATTTAAACATCGATGACTATGTTTTGACTATGAGTGACTATGGTTAACCACAATTAATTATAGTTGTCCATGTTTAAACATCGTTGATTATGTTTTAACTTTTAATTATGAATGGCTATGGTTAATGATTATATGACTATACTCGACCATGGTTTGAATAGGATTTGACTATGTTTGACCATATTTTAACTATGGATTTTCTATAGTTGACCATGCCTTGACTATGGTTATGATTGCAATGGTGGTTGTTGATGGTTAACCATATTCTTAAACCCTATGGTTTATTTGTAACTATCATATATGAACTTGATAAATCTTATATGCAACTATGGCTTGTGATGGATCACTATAGTTCAAGCATGGCCAATGATGCCCATCAATTATAGGTCAACATGGTCAAACATGGTCAACCTTGACCATACACTATAGGCCACCATGGTCAGCCATGGCCATCCACTATGGTTCAATATAGTTCACTATGGGTCACATACACATAGGCCATAATGCCCATGGTAAGTATGGTTGAACAAGACAATCATGTTGACTATAGTTGACCATGTCAATCACGACTGACGTGTTTTAATGTTTAGATTAATTTCTTCATATTTTAATGTATAAATTAATATATTATTAATGTGCTATATGTAAATAAATATATTTTTACTATGTTAATTTATAAATTAATGAAGCAATATATATTTATTAATATATTATGGTTAAATATTATTATTTAGTTATTAATATTATGAATAAAATTATTAAATTTCATATAAAATTTTGATATTATATTGATATCAATATTAATATTATTAATAAAATGATTAAAATTTAATTATAATTTTATTATTAAATTTTAATATTGATATTGATATTAATATAGATATTAGTAAATCTAATATTAATATTAATTCAAATTTAAATTAAATAACAACTTAGATCCATCTAACACCGGATCTATCATGCGTCGAGAGGGATCAAATCCATCGAGGTGCAAACCTTCTTTAATCCTTCGAGGTGCAAACCTTATTTTTGGAGTGTAGAACTTGAGGAAAGGTTTTCACCTCGAGGGATTTGATCTCTCTCAGCACCTGATAGATCTCATGTTAGATGGATATAAGATAGTTCCAGTTGAGGGCAACAATATCAAATTTTTAGATTATCATTATTATGTATATGTTTGAGATTAACTTCAAAATTCACATTATGTTTTCTTTGCTTGGCATGACCATATCATTCTCTTCTTTAATTTAGTCTATGTTGCTTATCTTGAATGGTTTGTACATATTTGTTTGGATGCTTTGAGTGGTTAGTGTGTTTGCGTGTTTGGATTTGGATGGTAGTGTTTGTGTTTGTGTTATATTTTTATATGTGTATGTAATTGTATATTAATAATTAGTTGGTGATTGAGAAGAGAGACAACATTTTCAATAGTTTGCAAGAGGATTGATACTACACATCTATTTCATTTAAGTTTAGGTATCACAACTTTTGACAACTCATTAATTCTTAATAGTGTCCATCTAGGTATTACTAATACTAACTATATCTTGATGAGTAGTTTTAATAATTTACATCGTCAAGATTACTCTTGATATAATTTGTTTCTTTGTTTATGTTTGAAATAATTTATTTCCTTCAAGAATATGTTGATGATTTTTTTATTATCTATAATCTATTTTTCAAAGTCAAGAAATAATGTATTTTTTAATTTGTTTTAATGAGTGGCCAGATTTATAAAATCTTTACGTCCAAACAATTATCACATCTCTTTCAAGAATATTTTGATTTGTTTTGAATGTTTATAAATATATATTTTCCTCTTATAAATATTTTGAATACATTGTTGTACACAATTATCTATTAGTAATTTTGAATATATTTTGAATATATGTAACACCCTATTAGTAATTAGTTGGTGATGAAAAAGGGAGACGATCTTGTCAAGGATTAATTTGCAGTTTGCAGGAGGATTGATTATGCACATCTATTTCGTTTTAATTCTAGGCATCACAAATTTTTATAGCTAATCAATTCTTAATAGTGTCCCTCTAGGTATTACTAAATATATCTTGAAAAACATATTTTTTAAATAATCTATAGCCTCAAGATTAACATCTAATGCATCTAATGCAAGCAATCAAATAGGATTAGAAAACAAAATCTACACTGAAATCAATGCATCTAATGCAAGAAATCAAATGAGATTAGAAATCAACATCTACACTGAAATCAATGTATCTAATGCAGACAATCAAATAGGATTAGAAATCCACATCTACACTAAAATCAAATGCATCTAGTGCAAGAAATCAAATAGGATTAGAAATCAACATCTACATTGAAATCAATACATCTAGTGCAAGAAATCAAATATAATTAGAAATCAACATCTACACTAAAATCAATGCATCTAGTGCAAGCAATCAAATAGGATTAGAAATCACCATCTACACATAAATAAATGCATCTAGTGTAAGAAATATTTTTCCCTTTCTCCCCCTTCCATCTAATATTGGAAAATATTTTTAATAATGTATAGCCTCAAGATTGACAATATCTAATCCATTTAATGAAAACAATCAAATAGGATTAGAAAACAACATCTACACTGATATCAATGCATCTAATGCAAGCAATCAAATAAGCCTAGAAATCAACATCTACACTGAAATCCATGCATCTAGTGCAAACAATCAAATATAATTAGAAATAAACATCTACATTGTTATCGCTGCATCTAGTGCAAACAATCAAATAGGATCATGAAACACCATCTACACAGAAATTAATGCATCTAGAGCATGAAATCAAATAGGATTAGAAATCAACATCTACACTTAAAATCAATGCATCTAGTGTAAGAAATCAGATATTATTAGAAATGATCATCTACACTGAAATCAATGCATCTATTGCAAGAAACCAAATAGGATTAGAAATTTCCATCTACACTAAAATCAATGCATCTAGTGAAATAAATAATATTCCCTCTCTCCCCCCTCCATCTCTCCTTCTATGTCTCTCTATCTCACCCCCCCAAACACACACACACACTCTCTCTCTCTCCATATCTATCTATCTCTCCCTCCCTCTATCACTCTCTCTATTTCTCGTTTCTTCCCTCTATTCACGACCCATCTATATTTCTAACTCCCTCTACCTCCACTTTGTCTCTCTATATCACCCCCAAAACATACACACTCTTTCTCCATACCTATCTATCTCTCCCTCCCTCTTCATACCCCTCTCCCTCTCTCTTCCCCTTCTCTCCCTCTCTCCCCCTTCTATCTCTCTTCCCTCCTGCTCTCCTCTCCCCCTCTCTCTATCTCCCTTATCAATCCCTCTTTATCTCTCCACCTTTCTCTCTGTGTCTTTCTTCTTACCTCCCTCTCTCTCCCCCTCCCTCTCTCCTTCTCTCTCTCACGTCCTCTCTCTCTTTCTTCCTCTCTCTCCCACCTCTCTCTCTCTCTCTCTCTCTCTCTCTCTCTCTCTCTCTCTTTGCCATCCAACTTAGTCACTATCTCCCTCCCTCTCTACTTCTCTCCCCCCTTCCTTCCATCTCTCCTTATTTGTCTTTCTATCTCACCATAAAACATACACGCACTCTCTCTCCACTTTTATCTCTCTTTGTATTTCTACTTCACTCCCTCTCTCCCATTCCAACTCCATCTCTTTGTACCTCACTCTCAAGTCCTTTCTCCGGCCCTTCCCTTCTCTCTCTCTCTTTCTCTCTCTCTCTCTCTCTCTCTCTCTCTCTCTCTCTCTCGCTATGCCCTCCAACCTTGTCACTATCTCCCTCCCTCTCTCTTCCTCTCTCACCCATCCATCTTTATGTATCCCTCTCTCTCTCTCTCCTACCCTTCTCTCACTCTCTCACTCCTCTCTTTCTCTATCTCTTCATTCCTCCTCTCCCCTCTCCTTCATATTATATCCATCTCTCCCTTGTCACTCCCTCTATCTCTCCACCTCTATCACTCTATGTCTTTGTTCTTCCCTCCATATATATCTAGAGTTAATTATATATCATGATATATTAATATATATTATAATATAACAAATTTAATATTATATTAAATTTAATATTGTACTAATCCAAAGTTATTAAATTTAATAATACTAATATTATAATATATTAATATTAATATTAATATTTTAATATAAATATTATATTTAATGATGTTTTTTACATAGCATGGTAACAAAATGTATAATAAAACTACAACAAATTAATATATATGGTTTTTCCTTTTAAAGATTCATTTTACAAATATTTAATTAAAAGAAATAATAAAAGATTTTGGAGTAGGATTTTAGATTCCTTGTGTTGAATTAACCTTTTTCCTTTGATTTAATAAATGGTATTGGCTTTAGTAAAGAGTAAAAATGTTTAAAATTTTACCTAATTTGGAACTTTAATGTGGTAAAAAGTTTTGTTAAATGTAATTTATGATCCATTAAAATTCACTAATATGATAAAAGAGCTATTAAACATATGAGATGATTTATTATCCATTCAAATTATATATAATAGCACAATTTTGTTTTAATAATTACTATTTTAGTCCATTAATAAGATTAAAACATTATATATAATATAAAGATTCAAGTTATATATAATTTAAGATTCATGTGAATATTTTGGCTGACATTAGTGAATTTTTATTTTCAGTTTTTTTATCACGTGACATACTTACACATCGGGGTCATACTGGGTTGTATAATGCGACTCTCGGTGCAATAAATAAATAACTTATTGCTTGAATTGTGTTGTGAAGATTGAATTTCCAATTTGATGATTAAAATGAGAGATTATATACTAAAGCTAAAATAATATATCAGAAGTTAGCATAATATATATTGATTATGAAAAAAGGATAAATATTTAGTATGGAAGCACTAAAACTTTGACAACCAATCCAAATATTATAAAAATTGCAATATTTGAAATCTTTGAAGAAGATAACTCAATATCATTATTATTTTTTAAATATTATACTAGTTGTATTCATGAAAAAAGAATACAATATACACATTAGTGCAACCAGACAAGTTTTTAATATTAAGCAAAGCCTTTCATGAATGAACCACACTTGTTAGTTTGAAACACGTCGGCCAAAAATTTCTCTTATGTGATTTCTACCAAAAGACTTTGCTTAATTCATTATGGATCAGAGAAGCTTGAATACAAAATTTTTTAACATACTCAGAGGCTGGAAAAATATACAATATACGCATTAGTAAAGCCAAACAAGTTTTATATTAGCGAATATGGGGAGCGAAGCCACCAAGAAACCTGAGGTCTGTTGTAAGAATCAAATATGGGGAGCGGAGCCACCAAGAACCCCTCATGTCTGCTACAAGAATTGAATGTAGGGATCAGAGCCACTGAGAAATGTTGAAGTCTACTACAAGAATCAATTGCGGGGAGCGGAGCCACCAAGAAACCTTGAGGTATACTACAAGAATCGAATGTGGAGAGCAAAGCCACTGAGAAACTCTCAGGTCTGCTACAAGAATCAAATGTAGGGAGTGGAGCCACTGATAAACCCTAAGGTCTGCTGCAAGAATGAAATTTAGGGAGCGAAGCCACAAAGAGACCCTAAGGTCTGCTACAAGAATTGAATGTGGGGAGTGTTGAGAACCCCTCGAGTCTGCTGCAAGAATCGAATGTATAAGGGAGCGAAGCCACATAGAAACCTTGAGGTCTGCTGCAATAATTGAATGTGGGAAGTGGGGCCACTGAGAAACCCTCGAGTCTGTAGCAAGAATTGAATGTATAAGGGAGTGAATCCACTGAGAAAACTCATAGTCTATAATCTGTAAGAATCGAATGTATAAGGAAGCATAGCCACCGACAAAACTCAAAGTCTATGTGAAAACCATATGCAATGACATGCCAAAAACGTATAAGGTAGTGGAGCCACAGAGGAAACTCATAGTCTATGCAAAAACCATATGAAATGACTACCAAAAACATATATATATGAGCTAGGAATTAATATTGATAATTTAATAATATAATAATTGGTATATGGTTTTGATTTAATAATATAATAATTAATATAATATGTTTTTTATTTAATAATAATATTTATAATTTAATTGTTAATTTAAAAAAATAAAATCAACAACTATGTGATAGAAAATAGTGATTAATTTTATTAATTAATAATCAATTTACACTAACAGTTACATTTTTAAAAAAATTCATGTAATTTGAATTAGTAGAGGTAGAATTTAGTTGATAATTTTATCAATTGTTATAGGATGTCTTAAATAACTATCATTAGTACACATTCAATCCATATTTTGGTGAGTAGAAGAGAATCTTAAAACAAATAATGTCAATTCATGGCATTCAATACTCAATAGAAGGTGTTAGTTAACCATAAGCATCCATGACTCATAATATGAAAATATTCATGTATTGTCTTGTGATTTGATCTATCAACCTCTACATTTGTTGGCAAAGATGAACATAGTAGCCCTAAAATATACCTTGTCATTGAACCCTACAATGCATTTTGGAATTATCCTAAAACTCATTAAAATTCCCATGGATGAGCACTTCCCATTCAGTCATCCAAAAACTACTTTTAAGAAGGACCAGGACCGAACTATATAGAGCCATTGTAGGCTCATTTGGAAGGTCTAATCCAAAGACCATTCACCCTAAAGGATCACAATTATCTTCAAAATTTTTGAGATTTATACAAGTCTTGCCAAATAGAAACCTCTCACTCCATCGAGTTGTGACACTTTGAAGGAAGATCAATTTCACACCCTTTGGGACTATTGAAAGCCCTAAAGGGACAAACTCACAATAGAACGCTACATATATCTCAAGGGACTAAACCTATTGTTAAAGGTAGAAAAAGGATAAATTATATGTAAGTCTTGAACAAGTACAAAACTCTGACGTGAACTCAAGAATAGGATCAGTCTATCACCTTGAGTAGAGCTTCTTGACTTAGCACTTTGGAAACTTTACTACAGACAATATTATAGGAAGTATAAAGCTTGTGAAATAATATATCATTATCATTAAAAGGGAAATAATAGTCCACCATAAGATATAGTTCTATGTGGCAGTTAGAAGAAGATGCCTAGGAGAGGATCTAGGTCGACTTGAACAAAATACCTTACAAACCTATTCTATAATTATATATTCACCCCAAGCTAGCGGGCCTAGCTTTAGGAACCTTGCTTCTATGTATTTTGATTAGACTTGAGGAGACCAACATATCTCATAGGTCGTAGCTTAGAGCCTTACCTTAAAGCTTTTCCTATCAAACCAATACTTCCAATATCAGATCAAAACTAACTAGCATCATGGGAAGTCATGGGGCAATATTATTTATTTTTTGTGGATTCCCCTGTTGAGTTCCAAAACTGCCTCTTTCTTGAGCAACTTTCTCATCTTTCTTCCTTTGCTTTTCCATGAAAAATGCATCCTAAATCATAAAAAGCCATTACACATTGCCCCAAGGAGTATATTTCAGTTATTTATAAGTTATATTGTTATGTTTGTTATTTGAATAGGTTTTTGTTTTTCAGCTATGGAACGTAGCCACATTCCATAGCTAACCAGCTGTTTCACAGCCATCTTCATGCTTTTGTAGGTTACAGGTGTTAAGAGAGGAAACAGATCATATGGGTAGCTGGGAAAACGTCCAAGCATGGATGGTATCCTATCCATTTGACCAAGATCGATGAGGAGGACCCCGGTCAAAGGGGAGTCAACTAAAGAAACCTACAGCAAGTAGAACTCTGTTTTTGCACGTTTCTTCGTGAATGAATCCGAGGCAATCTCCTAAAGCCAAGGACGTCGTTTTCCACCTGCACAAATAGTATCCAACAACCACTATTCAAATATTTATGTTTCAAGGCAACCGAAGACAAAATTTCCGGATACATTACCTATCTATGTGTTTGCTGTAGATGACTTCTCTCTTCAAATAGTTGTATATTTTTCCTATAAATATCATCATTTGGAATGCAGAACAAGTTCATGTTTTTGCTGATGTAATAGTGCAATTTCCGATTGTAGCTTGAGACACTCAGCGCTCTGTTTTTAATATAAAACTCTGTTTTTTATAATGGATACCTGAAGCGTGTGAAGTGTTGATTCTACGTTGCTAGTCCTAGACCTTGCAGAGGGCCCCTGCATGGTCAAGGGTACATTTCATTATTGTACATTTTATTTCTGTTTGTCTTTCTTAGTTTTATTGTATATTTACTGTGTTTTTAATCATGTTCATTATCGTTTTCTAACACTTTGTATATTGTAGCTTGTGTCAATTGTTTCCACTAACTCAGGATAGTTGTATTCCAGCGTAGAGTAGTCCTATAGTTTTCATTGCTCTCTAGTCTCTTAACTGTAGTTTTGAAATTGATGTCAGTAGCATAATTCGATTTATTTCATCTGTTGTTCCTTAGTTTCTAGATTTTAAATTAAGTTGTTCAATGCCTTTTTCTTATTAGTGTAGTCACTCATGATATAAATGAATGTTTCCAAAAGCCTTTCGTTGATGGTTAATCCGCAAACTAAATGGTGAAATGTTGTATTTATAAATGAGTCTTTCATTATAATTGTTGTTCATTAGTTCTTGGGTTAAGTAGTCCAATGCCATTTTCTTATCAATTTAGCAACTCATGATTTAAATGGATATTTCCAAAAGCCCTTTGTTGATGGTTGAACCTAAGACTAAGTAGTGAAATTTTCTATTTATGACTGAGCTTTTCCTTGCATTCTTATGTTTACTTCTTTTAGAATGATGAAGAATGAAATCTCTCAAATGTTGCTATCATAAGGAGTTAATTCTCCCTAAATTATATAGCATAGTGATAACAATACTTCATTTAGTTTTGCTTTCGCAAATAGAATAGTTGCAATTTCATTTTTGTTCATTTCCCTTAGTTTAATTGCAGTTCCATATTCAGTAGTTCATTAAGCTTTAATTTGGCAAGTAGACTAGACAGCAGAAGTAGTTTTGTTTTCCAGTATTTCAATTTCGGTTTATTGTAGTTAGTTGCAATTCCATTTTCTCATTTAAGTTTTGGTTTTGTAAATAAGTAGATAGTAGCTTTAAGAGTCCTTTCAGCTCATGATTTGGAAGAAATTACAAGAGCAAGAAGAGAAGCTCTATTTTTCACTTTCTTGTTTTGAAAACCTTACTTCCAAATTTGGCCTAACATCACTTTTATACTCTCACTTAATTTTTTTAGGTTCTTAGCAGTAGTAGATTAAGATTTCCATTACATTGCAAAACTTTAGGAATCAAAAGAAAAAAACCCCCAAAAAAACATAAACTTGAAAATAGTGAGGTAAGGAAGGGTTATCTAGCACATATAGTGCACTACACTTCATCAGTTTACGACACCCGGATTGATAATTTATGTAGCAATTTAGGACACTAAATTGACTAAACATTTTGGCACCATTGCTAGGGAAGTGTAACTAGGTAGCCTTACTTCTTACATTCATTAAAACAAATCAAAAACAACAAAACAAAACAATGACATGCATAGAGAAAGAGATTCTAGGGGTAGATTTATAGCTAGGGGTAGAAGTTTGATTTTCATAGCTCCACCTACTCCACCAAGGGTTAGAAAGGACACACCTCCATCCCAGACTCATACTCCTAGCCATTGGATTCCTAGAATTCAAGGGGTAGCAATTCAGTTAGAAGATTCTCCCACTTCATCTACTAAACCAGACAAAGGAGAGAAAACCTTATTCACCTCTATAGGGGAGCCTATTGTAGTTTAAGAAGTAGGAATACCTAGAGAAGAAGAAGAAGTAGAAACTCTCTCTCATTAGCCATTAGTAGAAGAACCAGAAGATTCTGAGGAAACTATCATGGTAGAAGAAGAACAAGATGGAGAATTTTCACTATTTGGAGGAGGGGGTAGAGGGAGAGGTAGAGGAAACAATGGAGGAGGTAGAGGTAACAATGGAGGAGGTAGAGGAAATAGGGAAGGAGATAACTCATTTGGATTCCCTATAGTAGATGACGAAACACATACAACAATGAAAAACATTTCACCATCTGTCCTCCCAAACTTTTATGGGTTGAGAAGTGAGGATCCTGAAACATTTTTGTTTGAGTTTGAAGTCTTATGCAGAACCTATGACTATCTAGAAGACTCTCAAAAACTCAAATTGTTCCCTTCAACACTAAAAGGGGCTACTTTGAAATGGTTTATGGGGTTAGCCACTCAATCAATTAGAACGTGGAATGATATGAAACAGGCATTTTTGGATAGATACTTGGATTATTGTATGCCTACCAATCACAAGGATGAAGTGTTCAAAATGATGCAAAAGGAAGATGAAAACTTAGAGGATTTGCTTGAGAGGTTTAACTACAATTTGAAAAGAGAAAAAATGAACAATTTAGATGAAGAAACTTTGAAATATCTTTTGTTGAAGGCCATTAGAGATGAATGAATAGATATCCTTAACATGATGGGGAAGGGAGACATCTCTCAACTTCCATTGAGTGACATAGCAAAACTATGTGTCCATCTCTCAAGGGGGAAATCTAAAACTGGGAAAGGACCAAGAGATCCTTCTCTTATTAGAGCAAACAAATCTGCAATTGGATCTGTAAGTAGGGCAGAAATTGGCAATATGCTTGATGAGTTTAAAACTGATATTTTAGGGAGCCTTAGTGAGCAGCTAGACACCCTCAAAATCCAAAACAAACAGAAAATAGACGCAGATGCTTTGGCCATCTTTTGTCCAAAATGCAGAAAGAAACATTCTCTAAGGGAATGCCCTTTAGATGCAAAAACTATAGAAACTTGTATGATTTGTTCAGAAAGTCATGAGACCAAGGGCTATCCTTCAATCCCAGGTCTTAAGGTTGTCTTTCAAGAGGAAGTAGTTCCAAATTCTATAGAACCTCTTTGTTCTTTTGCAAGAAGACCTTGGCAAGGGCCACAAATCAAGGATTTAACAATCAAATGAATTTTTAGCCCCCACCAAACTGGAATTCTTGGCAACAACCTTGGCCTCAACCTCAATCTCAGTATCAATCTCAACAATGGGCACAAGGGGTACAAAATCCTTATGGGAGATTTGCTCAATATTATCAATATCCTCCATCTTATCAGAGCTATCCTCCCCCACAAAATTAGCAGCAAAATCAGCAACCACAACTTCCAAATCAAATCCCTCACCTTTCATTGCCATTTCCACAACAAAGTCAAAATCCTCAACTCTTACTTCCATTTCAACAAAAACCAAATCAACTACCAGCCCAATCATTGCCAAACCCCAATAATAAAAACCCTCAGAATGCTTATATGGTAGAAGGACAACAATTTCCTACTTACATGATTGTTCCTCTAGATCTTAATGATGTTCAACATAGATCTGGTAGGATATTAAAAAAGGAAATAAATTCTATAGATATTCAAGAACAAGATGCTTCTGAGGAGGATTCTCTGAAAGTCAATAAAAGTTTTGAGGGAACATCCCTTCAAAACCAAAACATTCAAAAAGAAAAACAAAAAGAGTCAATAAACACAACTCCTATAATTGAGCAACCAACATCTACTTCTACACCTCCTTTTCCTGAGAGATTACAAATTGATAGAGGAGTGGAAAAACAGATCTTGTTGTCCAATTATGACTTCCTAGATGAATTGAAGAATGTTTGTATCAAGATTTCTTTGTTGCAAGCCATTAGAGAAATTCCTATTCTAGCAAAAATAATAAAGCAGTTGAGCATGAAAAGACCAGGAAAAAAACCAAGAGACACAAAAGGAATTCACCTGGTAGGAAAAATAGCAGATATCGTGATGGGAAAGATTGCCATGCAGAAATATGTGGATCCAGGAAGTTCAATTGTCAAGACACACATAAATGGGATTGAAATTCCAAACGCATTGATTGACTTAGGGGCAGCAATAAACATTATGATTAGACAGACTATGGAGCAGCTTAAACTTCCTAACCTTCTTTACACACCTACCTTACTGCAACTTGCAGATAGATCAGTAATCAAACTAGCTGGTGTGCTAGAAGACATTTCAGTCTCCTTAGATTCTTGGGAATATCCTATTGATTTCATGATTTTAACTCCCAAGAATAACATAGGAGGACACCCACTCATCTTAGGAAGACCTTAGCTAGCCACAGCTGATGCTTTTATTAGTTGTAGATCTGGTGACATGTATATTTCTAATGGTAGTTCAACAAAGAAATTTACTTTGTATTCTCCAACAAAAGAAATCACAGAAATAGATGACAGGGAGTGGATCGATGATGAAGATGTTATATAGCCTATCTTTACTATATCAGAAATTAGTGAGGATAGTCAAATTTTTTACACATTAGAAAATTTTGAAAGATCTTCAGAATATGATCATGCACAATTTCAAGTAACATCTAATGTTGAATACTTTTCATCTAGGCATATGTCTCTCTATTCTATGGAAGAGTTTGGTAGCTCTACAATTGAAATTTTTCCAGGTAGAATATTGAACATAAACAAAAACTTGGAGAAATTGCAACACGAGGAGCTAACTAAGATCTTACAAAGGCATTCTGCTGCATTTGCATGGGAGTATACTGATATGAAAGGTATTGACCCTAAGACTTGTATCCATCATATCTATATTGAGGAAAACAGTAGACCAATCAGACAACCTCAAAGAAGAATGAATCCAAATCTTAGGGAGATTGTGAAAGAAGAGCTCCAAAAACTACTCAATGTAAACTTCATTTACCCAATCTCAGATAGCCAATGGGTTTCTCCTTTGGTAATTGTACCTAAAAAGAATGGTAAATGGAGGGTGTGCATTGATTACAGAGAATTGAATAAAGCAACCTTGAAAGATCACTTTCCTTTGCCCTTTATAGATCAAGTATTAGATACATTAGCAGGTAAAAAGTACTTTTCATTTTTGGATGGTTTTAGTGGTTATAATCAAATTCAGGTAGCACCTAAGGATCAGGATAAGACCACATTTACTTGTCCATGGGGAACTTTTGCCTACTGAGTGCTTCATTTTGGATTATGTAATGCACCCACAACATTCCAAAGAGCAGAACTAGGAATTTTTCTTGATCTAATACATGATTGTGTAGAGGTATATATGGATGATTTTACAGTCTATGGTAACACATTTGAAGATGCCTTGGAAAATTTGGAAAAAGTACTTAAAATATGTAAAGAAACAAACCTTTCACTAAGCCATGAAAAATGCATTATGATGTTTATGGAAGGTATTGTTTTAGGACATCACATTTTAGGAGATGGGATTAAAGTAGACAAATCTAAAGTTGAAGTCATCTCTAAGTTACCAATTCCAAATTGCCAAAAAGATGTTAGGAGTTTTCTAGGATTTACAGGATATTACAGAAGGTTTATATAAAACTTTACCAAAGTAGCATCTCCACTCTTCAAATTGCTTACAAAATATTGTGAATTCAAGTGGAATCCTGATTGCCAACTAGCATTTGAAACCTTGAAAGCAAAAATATCTGAAGCACCTATCTTAAGAGGAACAAATTGGAAACTTCCTTTCCATATTTCTATGAATTCTTTAGATACAGCGCTAGGAGTTGTACTGGGACAAAAAGATTTGATTCCTTATGCCATTTACTATACAAGTAAAAATTTGACTCCCACTGAGTTGAATTATACCGTGACTGAAAAAGAGCTCTTAGTTGTTGTTCATGCAATTAACAAGTTTAGACATTATATAACAGGCTATGAAACTTTTGTTCATACAGATCACTCTGTAATTATATATTTAATGAATAAACCTATTACTAATGGCAGAGTTATAAGATGGATTTTACTTTTGCAAGAATTCAATATTACTGTGCTAGATAGACCTGGAAAGCAAAACACAATTGCTGATTTCTTGTCCAGGATTCAGAATATCAAAGAAGACACTCCGGTTGAGGATAAGTTCCCTAATGAATAACTATTTTCAGTAACTACTCAAACTCCTTGGTTTGCAGATGTTGCTAAATATTTGGTTACAGGGAAGTTACCTTCACATTTATTTCCGAGATAGAAAAGAAAGATTATTCAAAATAGTGCAAGATATTCATGGATCTCTAACGAATTGTATAAAACAGGGCCAGATCTTATGACCAGAAGGTGCTTCAAGGAAGATGAAATGCCTGATATTCTCAAAGCATTTCATGATGAGCCATGTGATGGACACTTTGCTAATAAGAGGACAGCCTATGAAATCCTTTCTTTAGGATATTATTGGCCATCCATCTTCAGAGATGCTAAAGAATATGTCAGAAGGTGCGACAAATGCCAAAGGGTAGGGAAACCTGCTCCCTCAAATGAGTTGCCATTACAACCTCAGGTACTTATCGAACCCTTTGAAAAATGGGTTTTAGACTTTATTGGACCTATTAATCCTCCATCCAAGCAGAAAAGGTATATATTCGTATGCACTGATTATGTCACCAAATGGGTAGAAGCCAGAGCATTACTTTTTTCTAACGAAAATTCTGTAGTTAGTTTTCTTTTTGAGGATATTTTTACTTGCTTTGGTGTTCCAAGAGAAATTATGACAGATCAGGGATCTCAATTCACATCCAAAATGATGGAGAGGCTTATGGAAGAGTACAAGATCAAGCATAGGAAATCCACTCCCTATCATCCACAAGCAAATGGTCAAGTGGAGTCTACAAATAAAGTGATTGAAGGAATCCTCACCAAGACTGTGCATCTACATAGAAGAGATTGGGCAGAAAGGCTTCCTGAAGCCTTATGGGCCTATAGAACTACATGGAGGAACACAACAAGACATACACCTTATGAACTTGTTTATGGAAAGCAAGTCCTATTCCCCATTGAGTTCCAAGTCAAAACTTTCAAGATGGCGGTCAAGTTGGGGATGGATTTGTCAGAAGCTCAAAAGCATAGATGGGAGAAATTAAATGAACTTGATGAAATCATACAAGAAGTTGTTCAAAGCACTGTTCTAGTTCAACAACAAAGAGCTAAGTGGCATGACAAGTACATCAAGGACAAAATGTTTCAAGAGGGAGATTGGGAACTATTATTTGATTCAAAGTTTAAGGATTTTCAAGGAAAGTTTCAAAATCATTGGCTTGGGCCATATGAGATTGAAAAAGTTTATGGTAATGGAACAGTAAGAATCAAAACAATAGATGAGCATCAAACTCCTCTCCTTGTGAATGGGCATAGATTGAAGATTTATCAAAAGCCAATTTCAAAAGAGGAGTTTATCAAAATCTTTCAAAATAATTCTGAAATGAAGTTGGTGAAGAAGAAACCTTCTTCTCCACCAACTTAGTCTTTGTTCTTTTCATCAACTCAGAAAAAATAAATAAATAAATAAATGTATAAGGTTGAAAATCAATCACTGATTGGCATCCTTATATAGAAAATGCAGGGTGAAAATCAGAAGACTCTAACACCATATATTTTCCAAAAAAAGGTGACTCATTGTACATTCTAAAAATTCATGGTTTACTTTAGTTCATTATGTTTTATTTCTGCAAGTTTCACTCCACTCCACCACCATATTTCACTAATAAATTTTTCTTCTTCAACATTTCTTCCATATCCATTTTTCATTTCCATTCTGCCATATTTCATCCACACAGTCATCTCCATTTTTCATTCATTCATAAAGTCATATTTTATTCACTGTTTTACATTCCGTAGCTGTTCTAGTTCCGCAGCTAATCCTGTTCTGCAGCCAATCTGACTCTGCAGTAACAGTTTGATCATTAGCTCAAAAAAATAAAAAGGCTAGTTCATAATAAATTTCATATGCAGGTATTGGAGGAGAAATCAACTTTTGAAGACACATCAATATCTAAGCACCTAAAGAAGCAAACAACGAAAGGTTAGCAAGTGGAAAGGTATGGTTCTATAGGTGAGAATAAAAACCTATTTCAAATAGCAATATAAAACATAAGTTGTATAATTTGTATAATCACACTACTCCTTGACTTGTCATCATGCGATTTGATTGCCATGATTATTCCACCATGCCTTCTGACTTTAATGCCTAACGGTTTCATGATTTGATCTCCGATTTTAACTTGTACTTCACTGTACTTCTCCATTACACCTGTTTAACGGCTAATTATATGACTTAACCCAGTTGGATACGGCTCTTCACAACCCTATTGTTCCTTTATTACACTGAGTTCCTCGTTTTTACTTCCATAGCCTTCCTATGTATACGAGCACTCAGATTATTCATTCAGTTTTCAGTTCTCTCTGTGTATAAGCAATACTTTGTTTTCCATATAGTCTATGTGTGTAGCACTTCCATTCTATACATCCTCCACACCATTTCACGCATACAATTTTCCCGCTTCATATACCCTCCATGTTCCATTCCCATATCCATCGTTTTCTTTCCACAGTACTCTGATATTCCATTCCCATCTCTGTAACTATTTTGCTTCCATATACCACTAATGTTTACAGAGTTTTCTACATGCAGACAGTGAATAAAAGCATAGAAAAGAGTAATGGGTCCCATAGTAAGAACAAAACCTATAGGAGTGAAATATATGGAGGGATACCCTCAGTTGAAGGGGATGTTGAAGAAAGATGGTTGGCTGAGTTTTATTGACAAATTTGATGGTCATCACAAAGAAATCACCAAGTCATTTGCTAAATCGTTTGATGGGGTGGATGTAGAGATTGGTGAAATAAAGTTTTTGGTGACCGAGTCTTTCATTGCCACTGCAACCGAACTACTAAAAGTTGGAGAGAGGTGGTTCAAGAATAAAGAATTCCATGATGAGACTTGGAAAGTTATTATCCAAAACCCAGGTATGGATACTTCAATTTTTAAGAGAGGAATTCCCATATCTGCACTTAAAGATAAATGGAGTAACTTGCTATTGATTTTGCAGAAATTTGTCACATGTGAAGGTAGATATGGTTCAATGTATATGTATCACATAAGGTTGTTGATGAACTTTCTTGAAAATGGAAATATCAATCTCCCATACTTTCTGTTGAATAGCTTAAGGAGGATGTCTACCACTGTTTAGAAGAAAATAGAAGATATAGAACCTCACCTTTATCACCATGGTCTCATAAAAATTCTAGTTGAATATTACTTGAAGAATATAGGAGACACATGGGAAAACTTTATGATCAAGAACTTCTTCCAAGATCCACCCGAGTTACCTGAAGGAAGTTCAGTGAAAAAGAGTAGGAGGAGAAGAACAAGTCTTGCAATTCAAAACACTCCTACAAGTTCAGCAAAAGAAAACAGTGAGGAAGAGCCTCTCTCTGAAACTCTAACAGAAATCATAAAGCAAACAAAACAGAGAGGAAAAATGAAAAGAAAAGTTGAGGAAATCTATCAACATACTCCTGAACCTTCATCAGAGGAGGAGCAATTACTTTCTGAAAAATTAGTCAACATCAAGGAACAATCCAAGAAAGAGAAGGAAAAGGGGAAAAGAAGACAAGAAGAAAACATAGGCTCACAAAGTTTGAGGAGAAGCTCTAGGCTTAAGGGCAGAATGAAGAAAACAAAGTCAAAAGAGGCCCAATTCATAGATTTGGGAGAGGAAACTCCAACTCAATCCCAAGACAACATCTCATTTGAGCAAAGTCCACAACATTCTCCTCAACAAAACTTTGAGAGCAGCCCAAGGAGAGTCTCTCCAGGGATTGACCCAGTTCAACAGCAGATTTATGATTATATTGAGTCATTGGAGTAGAAGAATACATCAGTAGATCAGGGGACTTCATCCCACCTTAAGCAGCCAGCTACATCACAAGAGACTCTGATTAGCTCACTTAAGCAAGAAATCTATGAGTTAGAGGTCTTAAATAGGAATATTCAAAATAAAAATGAAGCTTTAAAAGAAAAAAACAAGCTGGATAAGATCATTCATGATAACACCATGCTTCATTTTGGTCTGTGGCATAAGAAGAACAGAAAATTAAAGAGGAAAAATAGGAAGCTAACCAGGGCTCTCAATAACCTTAAGTATAAATTCCTCATGGTAAAGCCTAGAATGGCAGTTGCAGCAAAGAGAAGCAAGAAAAGGTTGGATGTTCTAGCTGAAGTTTCAGAGCAGATGCAGTAGAAGGAGGGTGTTACAATTTTGATTGCATGGGGACATGTAATAGTCTCGCACTCGGGGTATGTGGAATTCCAAAACTGCCTCTTTCTTGAGCAACTTTCTCATCCTTATTCCTTTTCTTTTCCTTGAAAAATGCATCCTAAATCATCAAAAGCCATTACACATTGCCCCAAGGAGTATATTTCAGTTATTTATAATTTATATTGTTATGTTTGTTATTTGAATAGGTTTTTGTTTTTTAGCTACAGAACGTAGCCACATTCCATAGCTAACCGGCTGTTTTGTAGCCATCTTCACACTTTTGTAGGTTACAGGTGTTAAGAGAGGAAACGAATCATATGGGTAGCTCGGAAAATGTCCGAGCATGGATGGTATCCTATCCATTTGACCAAGATCGATGAGGAGGACCCCGATCAAAGGGGAGTCAACTAAAGAAACCTACAACAAGTAGAACTCTATTTTTGCACATTTCTTCGTGAATGAATCTGAGGCAGTCTCCTGAAGCCAAGGATGTCATTTTCCACCTGCACAAATAGTATCCAATAGCCACTATTTGAAGATTTATGTTTCAAGGCAACCGAAGACAAAATTTCTGGATACATTACCTGTCTACGTGTTTGCTGTAGATGACTTCTCCCTTCAAACAATTGTATATTTTTCCTATAAATATCAACGTTTGGAACGTAGAACAAGTTCATGTTTTTGATGATGCAATAGTGCAATTTCTGCTTGTAGCTTGAGACACTCAATGCTCTATTTTTAATATAAAACACTGTTTTTTTAATGGATACCTGAAGCGTGTGAAGTGTTGATTCTGCGTTGCTAGTCCTAGACCTTGCAGAGGGCCCCTGTGTGGTCAAGGGTACATTTCATTACTGTACATTTTATTTATGTTTGTCTTTCTTAGTTTAATTGTATATTTACTATGTTTTTCATCATGTTCATAATCGTTTTCTAACATTGTGTATATTACAGTAGCTTGTGTCAATTGTTTCCACTAACTCAGGATAGTTGTATTCCAGTGTAGAGTAGTCTTGTTGTTTTCATTGCTCTCTAGTCTCTTAACTGTAGTTTTGAAATTGATGTCAGGAGCATAATTCAATTTATTTCATCTGTTGTTTCTTAGTTTCTAGATTTTAAATTAAGTTGTTCAATGCCTTTTTCTTATTAGTATAGTCACTCATGATATAAATGAATGTTTCCAAAAACCTTTCATTGATGGTTAATCCGCAAACTAAATGGTGAAATGTTGTATTTATAAATGAGTCTTTCATTATAATTGTTGTTCATTAGTTCTTGGGTTAAGTAGTCCAATGCCATTTTCTTATCAATTTAGCAACTCATGATTTAAATGGATATTTCCAAAAGTCCTTCGTTGATGGTTGAACCTAAGACTATGTGGTGAAATGTTCTATTTATGACTAAGTTTTTCCTTGCATTCTCATGTTTACTTCTTTTAGAATGATGAAGAATGAAATCTCTCAAATGTTGCTATCATAAGGAGTTAATTCTCCATTGTTACAGGGAAAAGTGTCTATTTAGAACTGCTCTATCCCACTAAGGTGTGACAGTTGCCTTAGAAACAAACAGAGAAAAGCTACTTTTGTATTTCCCTTATGAATTATAGATAGAGAGGAATAGAAAGAACCAACCTCTGTCTTGCGCTAATCCTTTGATTCAATCCCTCTCTTCTTTGATAGTCTCCAGCTACCTGCTCCCTTGCACGCCCAGCTTCACAAAGTACCTGTAAGATCACAGAAGCATAGCACTATACAAAGACATGGATCTATATTCATAAACAACTTAGGATCATATTTAAATTGACCATGCAAATATAACAAGCATCAATGATACAAAAGCATGGAGGAAAACTCAACTAGCTTTTATTGATAAACAAGAAAAGATCCAGGAGGAGTTACAACCAGTGGTTCTGACCCAGCATCAACCTCCCAGCAAAGAAGCCCCTCTTCACCTCAAACAAAGCATAGATCACCCAACAATCTGATATTTTGTCTCTAGAAACCAACAGCAATTCCTTACAATATGCAAAATTCCAACCTCTGGATCTCTGGGATGAGGGATCCATATATAGATATATGTAAGGAGGATGAGTCAGCTTGTGATTTGATTAGTGTCTTCTCTCTGTCAGTTCTTTCTTCCACTTGGAGACTGAGGGCCTCTTACTCATCCTTGGTCGAATTCAGTGAGGCAAGTGTCACAGGGGAAGATTCTGGAAGCTTCCATTGCCTTTCCACCTCGTGGAATGACACTGCCATTTGTCATTTCTCGCCCATCGCACCCCACAAAAGGGAGTTTTGAAATGAAACGCACCCTCATAGTGCATTTGGGTGAGATGCAACGCACCTAGCCAGTGGAGCAGCTGCAATGATCCTGTTTTGACCAATTTTGAGTAGTTTTTCATGGAGAACTTCTGGGAGAAGCTGTAATCTGTTGACCTTGTTCCTTTAGGGGTTAGAACAACACTTTTAGGGACTTAGGAGCCCTTGGTTTATGGACATTTCATGCTTGGTGTTGTAGGGCACAAAAATGTCTATAACAGTTGCCCCCTAAAGTATGAGGCCGTTAACCTTTTGGTGTCGGGTGAAATGCTTTATTATGAGCATCCAAAGTTCTTTCAATGCTGGGAGGAGACCTGTAATAAGATACAATACAACACATTATCCTCATAATATTTTCATGATCTAGCTGAGGCGGGCATTCCCATGCTCAGCTTTATAAATTCATTTTCATGTACATAGGACAGACAATCGTCTGAGTGTAGACTGATGATTCTGATAGAGCCATCATCCTTTTGGTAGGATGATTATCTGTGCTGCAATGATGTACACTTAATGTTTTTATTTCCCTGAATATATATCACAGCCCGGATGGATGAAACTAGATCCGGGGTCTTCAATCTCGTTTGATCTTCACTCGAAGTACAAGTCGATCCATGTGAGAAATGTTCTGAAGTCGAACATGGAAAGACATCGCTTGATTACCAGTCAATGATGTAAACTGTTAATAAGCACGAGAGGAATCACCGATAATGATAATGACCCTCAAGGTATTGTAGTACAATTCACGTGGTGTGAATAAAGGACTTGGCATCGAACACCACGCAAAATCTTTCGGTCGAAGGCCATTGATGTGAACCTGTCGCTGGAAGTGAGAAACTTGCCATTGAGGCATGCAAGCTTCAAAGTACTGAATGGGGTGTTCCTAGATCAACTTCTTCGATAATGAGTTGATGTCGACAAGATGTGATCCGTCACAGGAGGGCCTTAATGAATCCCACATCAATGACAGGAATGGAGCAAATGATTTTGATGGAGGTGAAAATGATCTGGTGATATAAGGTTCAGGGTGATGGTCATGAAAGAATGGAGTATAATGTATGGTAGTGGGTGAGACACAGGTGACTTCTCTGGATGACTTCTCTTGAACATATAGGCGACACTGATGTGATGGATTGGTAGCATTAACCCCAAATGTGGATGGTATGGCGTGACCATGGTGATGTGACTGGTGAATGAAACAACCCAACCCGACTCGGACACGAAGTGGAAGTGTCATGTTCAAGAGCGACTTGCTACCAACAAAGTTTCTTTGAGTTTTCTTCCCAATTTTTCCCCAGTCATTGCTGACCAGTACCTCTTTATTTTTGTCAAGCTTGAGGAGGATAACATATGCTTGTTCTATAATTTTCCCTTCGAGCAAACCCATCGCTATGTTTTAACGAGCCTAGCGATAGTGAAACTCGTTTTCATCTAAAGACAAGTTTGTCGCTATTAATCCTTTTAACGAGTTTAACGACAAAGATAACTCGGTCCTTTTCAATTTTAGAGAGTCTGAAAAGGAACGTAAAGGTGACTCCAAAATTCCTTTTTCATCATCTAATCCCTTAAGTCTGAAAAAGTATAAAATGATACAGAAGGGATGAATTTTCGATAATTTTAATGAGCCGAACAAAACAAGCGCTCGATCTTTTTGTGTCATAATCCCTCAGGTCCAAAAAGATTAAAATCTAGAGGAGGGATGGCACTTCCTGTCCCTTTAACGAGCTGGAGAGGCCAATGGCTTGGCAATATTTTCATATTTTATGAGTCAGTTGAAAAGAGCTTAAAGGAGACTCGTCTCTTGAGGAACGAGTGATAAAACGGGTAGCAGCTGATTCCAGGTAAGGTTTGGAATTTTCTAATCACGGCAGTGTCACAAGGATGGCTAGTGAAATCACTCTTCGCAGCTGTTCCTCAAAATGGGTAAACAATCAAATGGAGGTGAATGATCAGCCAATGAAAAAGTGGAGGTGACAATGCAAACACGACCAAGGCTTTAATGGTTGAAGTACTACATTCACGATGGTTATTTAATGGGGAATAGTTCATTTTTTAACGAGCTTAAATGTGGGTGGAAACATTTGCTCATGTCTTATGTTTATTTTTTAACGAGCTTGAACTATGTGCTAAAACTGCTCGATTAGATGGTCTTGTTTTGATTTTACCATAAATAGCTTTGTCCTTTCAAAGATCGTACTGTATTTTCAACTGCTTCATCAAACTAGTCAGAAATGAACAATATATGCTTGAAAACAAGTTAGAACACTAATATTTTACTTCGAACTACGTAAAAAGTAATGAAAAAGTGTTTTTACCTCTCATTTTACCATTTCATTTGAACTTGATTTGTTGGAGCTTTGGAGGTGCTTTTACCCCTCGATTTTCATCAGCTGATTTCGGGAGATTCTGTGGACGATTCTCGACGCCATCTGGACCAGGTAGGAGCTAAACCTGAGCTCTTTCATTTCATGGTTTCCATTTTGCATTTTGAGCTTGATTCCTAGCTTTTCTGAGTCCCTGGGGTTTGAAGAACTCGTTCTTCCTTCAGCGCACCCTCAATGTATCAAAAACTGCGTTGAATGTTGGCCTGTCTAAAGGCTATCTGACATTCAACACACCTAGAACAATGCTGCAGGTGCGTTGGGCGCAAAAAGGGAATTTGATGCACAATTTTTGATGGAATTTTTGCCTGTTTCTTACCAAAATCAGGATCTAACTCCTCTCTTGTTTGTTTTTCAGAGATTTTTGGAGTAAGATGACTATTACATGGCGAGAACGTGAGCATGAAGAAGAGGACATGCTTGCGCTACATGATCCAGTTACAGTGAACGCGCTGTGGAACTGTGGCTTGCTGAAGTTCTTCCGCATTTCTAGCATGAGACAACAGATCAACTTACTGCAGTATTTGCTCGATGCTTGGGATCCTACCAACCAGGTTTTCCAGATCAGAGGCAAATCTATCCCCTTGACTGTAGTAGACATCTATTTCTTGACTGGCTTGTCAAGGCGGGATGCCCCCATCTCTTTGTCAGGTTCGGCCCAAGGAGACGACTCTATGAGAGATTATGTTCACCGGTACTGCAGAGAAGGATCTAAGCCAAGTAAAGACAGCAAGATCATCATTCATGGTGTCACTGACAGGTCCCTCAGGACTATTCTGTTTACTTTTGGTAGGATGGCCGGTGGTGCGGCTCTTCATGTAGCCAACCGATCTTACATGCAGCATGCCTTGGAATGCCTCCAACCGAAGGTGTTCAACTAGTGTGATGCAGTACTTCTTGTGATGAAAGAACAGTTGACCAAGATAAAGAGCAGGAGGTTGAAGAACTTTGGGTATGGTTCTATTTTGACCGCCTTTGCCTTGGAGAAGATACCACTGATGCAGCTGCAGTACATTGCACTCGATTTACCTTCTCCTACTGAACCACGTATGCAGAGATGGGTTGACCATATGTCTAGGCATGCTGGCCAGTCTCAGATTTCATTTTCTGATACCTTCTTCAGGTGGTTTGATCGTCAGGAGATGGTTTATTCTGAGTATCCATACGCTGGCATGGACTTCCGGGGTGATCCATATTTAGTACTGCCGGATGGCGAGCAATGGGGCGCCATTGGTAAAATCTTTGACCATATTCTTGTTTATCTTTTTTTGTTTATAATGTCCTTGTGCTTTATTCTATAAAGACTTTAATCAAACTCATGTGTACATGCAGATGTTGGTCCTGTTCATCCAGTAGTTTGCCTGAGAGTACCAGCTGCTGCCCCAGCAGGAGAGGCCATTGGGAGGGCTATCCTTCGCGACCTCGACGTGGCTGAGACTCTCACAGCATTACAGGAGCAGGTTGAGGGCCTCACTCTTGGTATTCCAGATGTGAGGACTGACGAGCTACCTTTGCGGTTACAGTGGCATACTACTGGTGTGCCCAGACGATGGACTTGTCTCTTACGCATGATCGCACAGGCTGTGACTTGCTATCACGAGCATCATTAGACTAGGGTGCCCCCTAGAATTTTGAGTTTTTGGGTCATTTGACCGATTTTGTCTTGGTTACAGAACATTATGTGTAAACCATAAACAGTTATATATATTGTTGATTTTCGGAGTTTTATTTTGGTTAAGCTACATGATCCACATGCAAACATTGATGGTGTGTTTCTTTTTATAAATGTTGCAAATGTCTATCTAACACATAGTTTGCTAATGAGTCAGTTAATGTGTTTAAGTTTCTGGAAATATGTTGATATTTAATAAAATCAAATTGTCTTTGCAAAATCTTAACCCTTAGGAACATGCGATAAATAGCTGGGTTTTGGATGGAATATGTACCATTGAGTTGTAGTATTACGAGCTGTGAGTCTAGCCTGACAATTAGTCGGCCTATACCATGTGTGATGGCATGAGAGAGAAGTTCTATCAACGCGCTATATTCAGCGATGTTATTTGTTGATCGACCAATACATACCCCTCTGAAACTTACTAACTCGCTGCTTGGATCAAAAATAGCCCAGGCTACGGAGGATAGGTTCCGCGAACTACGACTCGCTCCGTCGTCATATCCAACACATGACTCCAATAGGTTTGACATCTGCAAAAAATGTAAAAAGTGGATTACTTGACCAAAATAAACACTTTAGCGAAAACAAAAACATAACAAAAGCACACAGGTTACCATTATGCATAGTAACGCTTGAGGTACAACCCATTATGAGGTTGTGCCAGTGAAATTTCGTCATAATCCATTAACTCGTAGGCTCCTTTTTCTAACACCCGTTTAACAATATAGGGGCCCATCCATAAAGACTTAAATTTACCCGCTCCCAATTTATCGGATTCTTGGTCGTAAAGCAAGACCAAGTCACCTTCTGAGAAGACACGGGGTTTGACATTTTGGTCGAACTGTGCCTTGACTCGTTTCTTATGGGCTTCATTAGCCAAAGCGGCATCATGACGGGTTTCATCCAATTGGATTAATTCCAAGAACGAGCTTCTTCTTCTGAAGTTCCGGGGAGGAGATCAATTGCGAGTTTGAGGGACGAGATTTCACACTGGATTGGTAAGACTGCTTCCAGGCCATATACCAGTTGGAAAGGTGTGAACCTGGTTGCATTTCTTACCGATGTTCACTAAGCCCACAAAACTGAGTACATGATTAGGTGCCATCTTCTCTTGTGAACTCCAATCATCCTTTGCAGCATGCGCTTTAGGACCTTGTTGATTGCTTCAACTTGTCCGTTGGCTTGCGGATAATATGGAGTGGAGCTGTCGTGAGACAACCATAGTTTGGCAGCTAATTCGACCATCATGTGATTGCGAAAATGCGATCCATGATCTGTGACTATAGCCTGCGGCACGCCAAATCTGGCGACTACATGATTGAAAAAGAAGAGGGCAGTTGTTTCACCAGTATTATCTAATGTAGGCATCGCCTCGGCCCATTTGGTAAAATAGTCAACTGCGACTATGATGTACCAATGCCCCCCAATCGAGGTGGGGTTACATGTCATGAAATCGATGCCCCATTTGGCGAATGGCCCAACAACAACTATTGGTTGCAGAGGTGCGGGTGGTCTTCTATTTTTGCTATCGAAAATTTGACAAGCATGGCAACTTCTGACTGCGGTTATGCAATCTTTGAACATTGTTGGCCAGAAGTATCCTGCTCGTAAGATTTTTTGCACTGCAGCATATCCAGATTGATGCCCCCCACACGCGCCTGAATGACAATCATTCAGGACTTTTTCGGCCTCCTCATGGGTGAGGCACCTTCTCAGAACTGTATCGATACCACGATGGTAAAGTGTATCACCGACGATCATGTAGTCTTTTGCTTGGTATCGAATACGTTTTTGTTCGGAGTGGGAGGTGTTTGGCCTGTATTTTTGGGTTTGCAGATAAATGATTATATCCCCATACCACTCATTGCTTGTAGATATCAGAAACAAACTTTCATCCACAATTGTTTCTTCGGATGTGTCATTGTTGGACGACGATGGGAGATCGCACAATAATTCTGCGAAAACTAGAGCTTTCTTTGACTTGGATTTTACAAATTCCAGATCAAACTCTTGTAGGATTGCTATCCATTTTGAATATTTTCCCCCCAGCAACTGTCGCGACAATATATAAGTCATGGGGTTGCAATATGACAAAATGGTAGTTTTTCGAAAGAGGACATAGTGTCGAAATCTCTGTATCGCTTGAACAGCTGTGAGTGCTAGCTTTTGAACGTAAGAATATTTGCTTTCTGTATCATTTAAGTTTTTACTTAAATAATATATAGGATGTTCAATTCCATTGACTTCTTGAACTAAAACCATTGCGATGGTCATATCCGCTGCAGCCAGATACAGGTTAAAATCTTTTTGATAATCAGGAGCGTACATTAATGATGCTTTCGTTAGGGTATCTTTTAAAGCATCAAAGGAAGCCTGCGAAACCTGATCCCAAACAAAGGGTGCTTCCTTTTTCAAAAGACGTGTATAACCTTTAGCAAGTTCGGCGTAATTTGGAATGAACCTCCTCAGAAAGTTCGCTTTCCCTTGGAGTTTCTGAATCTGAAGCAAATTCGAAGGTGGAGGGAAATTTATGATTGCCTGGACCTTACATGGGTCGAGACGAATCCCGTCCTTTGAGACTACAAAGCCAAGTAAACGACCAGAACTGATGCAAAACACACATTTGTGTGGATTGAGTCGTATCTTGTAGTGTCGGCAACGTAGAAATATCGCTCTTAAATGATACGGGTGATCAGTCCGCTTTCGCGAATGAGCCGAAAGGTCGTCGAGGTATGGTTGAACGATGTTTTTGATGTCATGGAAGGCATAATTCATTGCCCTCTGAAACGTCGCCCCTGCGTTCTTTAAACCAAAGGGTAATTTTCAATATGCGAATTTGCCCCACGGACAAATAAATGCAGTCTTTGACTGGTCCTATGGGCGGATATTTATTTGATTATACCCGGAGAATCCATCCATGAATGAAAAGATTTCGCATCAAGCGCATTTATCAATTATCTGGTCAATGAAGGGTGTAGGGTAGTTGTCGTTTGGACAAGCTTGATTTACATCCCTATAATCGACGCACACTCTAATTGTTCCTTGTTTTTTCATAACAGGGACAATATTCGATACCCAATCGGTTAGAGGAACCGGGTAGATGAAACCAGCATGGAGAATTTTTTCAACTTTTGCCTTAATGGCAACAGCTTTCTTGGGGTGCACCTGCCGTAGCCGTTGTCGTACTGGTTTGACATCTGGATACATCTTAATTTTGTGTTCAACAATACTCAAGTCAATGCCTGGCATTTCATCATATGACCAAGCAAAGACATCTCTGAATTCGCGAAAAAGAGTGTTATATATCTCTAGTTCTGAAGGAGAACAACATTTGCCGACATAAATATTCTCTACAACATCTGTTTTGGTCGAGATATTTATGGCGATAGTCTCTTCAATATTGGATAAGTTTCGCTCAGAATCCACCGTGTTTACAGTATTTGATAGAAAATCAAAAACTAAAGGATGATAAAGGTAATCTTGAGTATCTTCTCCACAATCCGGAAGAAGGGAATGATGGTGGGAATCATTCCATGGTGCTCCTTCAATTACCATTGATTGGGCAATTCCTTCGTCGGTGACATACACTTGCGACCAAGGATCTGAAGGGGTACCATATTCTTTAGACCTATCTATCCAAACGCTTGACGAGCGTTGATTTGGGTTTGCCTCCCATGCTAGGAACATTGATTGCTACAATATTTCCGTTGGGCTTGGGGGCAAAACCACTGCATGATCCATGTCGATATCATTTTCTGAGATCTCTTTAGAAGATATCATGTTGCAGGTTCCTATTGACGCTACTTCCGCCAGATTGATTGGAGGTGTAAGAGCGAAAGTTCCCATTAGTATAGGATCTTTTAGTAGGCCTACTCCGATATTCTGAAGCTAATGGGGGCTTCCATGGATCATGGGAACGCTTCCAGTAACTTGAGAACCATTGGGGAGGAAGTTTTGTTGATCGACGATTGTAATCCCTCCTTGAAAGGGAAATGCAATCTTCCTAAAATAGGTCGACACAACAGCTGCCATGGCATATATCCATGGTCTTCCTAGTAGGATGTTGTAATCAAGATTCCCATCGATGACTTCAACATCTATTTCTACCGTTTTCCCTCCTAGTTCAACTTTCAAGTTACTTAGGATACCATATGGGGTATATGTCCTTCCGTCGAATGCTTTTAATGTCGTCGAAGATCGTGACAAGGTTGGAGATCCTAACGTTTTCTAGCAACTCATCGACATAATGCATGTAGATGCCCCCTCATCAATAATCGTTCGATGAACAGTTTTGTTGAGGGCTTTCACTTGAACAAGGAAAGCTAGTTGAGCTGGTAATGAGGATCGTATCCTTTATGATCAAAGGATACAAGATTGGAATCCTTTGGGTCAATCCCACCAATGGCTGATAATAACGCTTGCCTTTGGGATGGGCAATTCTATAGTACTTCGAGAGTCGACATAGCGGATGGTGATTGGGCCAAATCTTCCACTATATTATAATGCTGTGCCACTCTATCGCGGGGATTAAATGTCGACTTGTGTACTACTCCCTTTGGCGGTTTTATCGTCAATTCAGGAATGGTGGGTGGCACAACTTCTGTCAAAGTTGTTGTCGAACTACTTGGTTGATCTTTATCCTTGTTGCTCGACAGCTATGGATTCCCATAATCCTTGTTCCTTGTCGATATCAAAGCATCATTTTGCTGTTTTGAAACCGACAACATTAGCACTTGAGATGGGGAAGCATTTCCACTTTCAACCAAATTTGTTCCTGGATTTGGAAACGGATCAGTTAACACTGCGGAGGTTTTCAAATTCTTGAAGAATTTCTTAAGCTCAGCCTTGTGTGGACAATTCGCAGTCCAATGATCCTCATCGCATATAAAGCATGGATTTTTTGGTTTCCTATCTCTAGGAGGGTTTGAAGAAGATTTTTCAGGTGATGATTCCTCCTGTTTCTTCTTCTTCCCTTTGCCTTTCTTCTTGCTCCCTGGTTGTTTGGTTTCTTTGCCTTTATCTGTCGATACGGCATTTACTTCCGAAGCAAGAAGTTCGTCTTTTGCATTTTGACCTGAAATCTTACGGGCCTTTTTGGATGTAGGCTTTGTCGATTTCGTGTCTATTGTGCCAATCACGCCATCGCCGGCATGAGAGTCATTGTTAGATTTAGGAGGAGGAGGAATTGAGAACTCCGGTCTAGGGGCGTTAGGTATTTTATCGTAGAGTGTGCCGGACTGAGTGTAAATCAAGTTCAGATATTGCGCACGAGCGATAACTTGCTCTTTTGTTACGACTCCCCCCTTTGCCACATCTTTCGTGATGGAAGGCAGTAATGACTTGATAAACCATTCAGTTAATAGCTGATCAGGGACATACGTTTTTACCATTCTACAACGATGTCGCCACTCGTGTATATGATCAGATATGTGAGTGGCTGTTGTCTGTTTGAAATTGGTAAGAAGTTATGTTCCCGTTTCGTACCTTATTGGTAACTGAAAATGGGTTAAAAAGGTTGTGGCTAAGGTACTGAAGTTGTGAACGAAGCTCTAGGAAATTCGATGTACCATTTTGCCGCCGAACCCGTCAATGTCCTCTAAAAGAGGCGAAGTCTTATCAAATCATCATTTAGGGTGTTTGATGAACACCATAGATGAAAGGTCATCACATGATTCGAGGGATCTTCACCCGGATTTCCATTAAATTTAGGAATATCTGATGGAAGTTTATGCGGAATCGCTGGCCACCAAGGGGCGTAAGCAATTGGATCGTTGGTTAACCGGTTTAAATCAGGTAACTCCAAAGTTACCACAAAGGGTAACTGTTGGTTCAGGTTAGGTGAAGCATACCCAGGATAAGATGGGATTGCCTGAGAAGTTGGTCTTTGCATACCGGCATAATGCATTTGATGCTGGTATGTTTGGTAAGGTTGGTGGACATGACCATTGTAAAATGGTTGATTTTGACCATTTTGAATGTACGTCTGTCCACCGTTAGCAAAGATTTGTTGCTCAGAACCTTGGTATACTTGTTGGAATTGCAGTTGTTGATATTGTACCAGCCATGGTTGTGAAGCCATGTGCTGTTGCCCTATACTAACGGTTTGACCAAGATGAGGGGTAATTGTACCCGTTTGAACCTGTGTCATTCCACCGGTCGGCGATTGTGGTTGAGTCGCAGGGTCAAGGGGCTGTTGCATTACAACCTGAGAAACCTGAGGTTGGCATACAACAGGCAGCGCTTGAACTTTCGACACCATCACAATAGCTGGTGTAGTTGGAATATTTGACGTAGGTAAGCATTGTTGCATTGAGTATACAACTCTTGGTTGTTGAGGTAGTATAGGTACCCAACCACTTGAGGTAATTCCAGTATAGCCTAAATGTTGTTGTGAACTCCCGTATGGATATCCTCCCGGAGGGGATAATGAAAGGGTATACTGCCCCCCATACGGTGGTAATCCAGAACTCAAGGGAATTGTTTGCCCTTGGGGGCCAGACTGCCCAAATTGACCTCCAAATGGATCAATTTGTTGAGACTCAACATAAGAGTTTCCGGATATTATTCCGGATGAACAAACAGGAACGGACCATACTATCGAAATAGCCCCTGAGTGGGCTCCTTCTAGCGGCTGAGAGCTAGTCGGGACAGATGGTATACCGACGAACATTGTCGGAGTGATAGCAGGGAGTTTTGCCGTCGCTGTGTTAGACGACACAGTCCTAGATGTTGACGGTTGTTCAGACATTTGTAGTCTATCCAAAATATTACCTAGCGATTCTACAGGAGCTTCCGCTGGTGGTAGACTAACTTCTGACGAAGAAGGTGTTGAAGCCCCGAAAATCGGGTCGACAACAAGGGGGATACCCACCCGGTCCGGACCTTGGTTGGCAGCTCCTTATCCGTTTGGTATAGCGGGTCCGACTGGGGATAATGGGACCAGTTTCCCAATCTAAGGGGTGTGTGTGTGTGTAGAGTTGGATGTTGTTGATCTAAGAGTATTTTAATCTAATTTAATTCAAACTCTCTAAACTAACACTATGCTACTGTAATCTAATGAGAAACAACACATCTAATCTACGCTAACCCGGGTGTATTTCTTCTATTATGCGATCTAAAAAGATTTCGAACAATAACTGGTAATAAAGATCATTCAGCTATCATAAGAATAGAAATCAATTAAGATAAACCATTCTGCATAAAAAGTTAGGCAAAACAGTTGTGAACAGCATATCGCATAATAAGTTATTCATATGTCAAGCACAAATAAATGACTCCACCGTACAGAAGTGCCAAATGGTAACCCACACACTCATACATTAACATATAAACAACTAAAACTGCATATCACTCTAAGAATATAAGCAGAAATTGGTCAAGAGATAAAAGTACCATTTATGACTGATTTCACTCATAAACTTCAAGCAATAACGATTTATCTCTACTTGTTCTAACATCTACTAAGAGTACAGAAGTGCAACATCAGTAGCAAACATTAAAATGCAAACATTAATAAACCTCGATCCATTCATTCATCAAAACCTCCTATGAGGGTGCAGAAGTGCATGTTCCGAGGACAAGTTTTTGACAAATTTCTGGACCCTTCTCTAAATGCATGAGAATGGTTAAAATACTACTTCCTAATTCTAATAATAGTATTATTACAAAATTTAGGATGCGGTTTTCAAATGACCGTCCTTTTTCTAATCTTGTTAAAAAAGAAAAAACAACATTCTAAGTAAGGCTACTTCTGAACTTGGTCCTTAAAGTTGCAAGTATCTAGCATAGGCTTAAGAAGAGTCAGTTGACTGATTTTGGCGCTGAGCTGTGCTGCGAAAATAGCATCTACGAGTGCTGGCGCTATTTTTTCGGCCGCGTTTGTGATGCATTTCACCGTCATCCATTGGCTGTGCGGCTTGACTAGGTACGTCCAGTAACATTCCCAATTCAACCTGGCTAATGCGTGGATTGCTCTCTCCTTTGCCTGCGCTTTCTGCTTCCATTCTGCTTCCAGTTGTAACTTCTTTGGTAGATATCCCGAGGTGGTCTCTGCAATTAAATTGGCCTTGTGTAAATTCTCATTTACACAGTCGATAAGAGTACTTGCCTGAGTTGCTGCTCTCTCTGCTGCTTGCTCCACCTGCCTGATTTGATCGTCCCATTTATTAAAGAGCGACTCTTTATGATTTTCTTTTATCCTGGGTGCACCTGCTCTTTTTCATTCATCATCATCCTGCCAAGCCAAATATTCTGTCACCCTCTTGTCATTCTGATCATAGTCACTCCGCAAGTCCACCACTTGACTGGTGATTTTATCGCTCAGCTCGCAATAGTGACTCCACTGTGATATTTTTCGTCCCAACTCTTCCTGTTGCTGCAATAGTTGCTCGTTCAAGCCAATAGATTTTGAAATAAATTCTGCTAGCTTAGGCTCATCTTTATGCATTTCTTGTAAAGTTTGCAATTGTTTTCCTTTTTCATCGAGGCTCCTTTGATAGCCTATCTGCATCTGTCGAAAGTCTTCCTGCAGCTTCTCGAGTTGTTTGGAAGCTTCAGTGTTAGCATTGGCTTGTTGCAACTGTTGTTGTAGCAGCTGTATCTGGTCTTCTTGTTCTTTCAATAGTTGCTGAACTTCTGATGCCTTATCAATAGTTGCAGAAGCATATGCTCATGTAATCTGAGACAACTTAGTGAGGTTTTCAGTTGGGTTATTATTGGGGTCTTTCCATAAGACATCCAACTGTTCGGCATCTTGTGGCAGTGTATTTTCTTGTTTTCTTTTCTTTCTCTGCCTCCTTACAACTGCTTTGTGTTTGGGACTATAGAATACATCCAGTGGGGGAATTTCTTCTACATTAAGTAGAAGATCAGAAAGTGGGGCGATATGAACGTGTTATGCTTCTGCGACACTGCTGACTATGGTCGAAACCACTTCTTACACCACCTACGTGTTGTTCACGGGTGTTTTCGGGGCTTGGCCTTCAAGATTGATCAATTCGTTGAAGGTTTCCCATTCTTTGTCTAGCTCTGTTGTGCCGAGTGGTGCTTCAATGACAGGAGGGGAGACATCTCTTGGTGGGGAGGCGACAACGTGCTATTGAGACATTGCACTTGACTGAGCTGTATCTTTGGTTGTTTCTTCGCTTTTCCCTTGGTCGTATCCAGACTCTTTAGGATGCTCAGGCGCTCCTTGTGCGGTGTTGGATTTAGATCTGGAAGTGTTAGAGTTTTCGCTGAGGCTAATGCTTGGAGTTGGTTCTCTAGCAGGCAGTCGCAGCTTCTCTAGCGGAATACTGGCCAACCTTCTTTCCCTGTATGACATGAATCTTTGGAGGTCATCTGGAGACAACCTCGACCGAGCTTCTCGCAAAACTTCTTGGAGCGAACTTCTATTCTGAAATAGATCATCAAACAGATCTTTCTTCCCAGAGAGCACTCTTATTTTGACGTTCGTGGTGAACTCTTCGGCGATATCATTTGGGTCAAATGGCCTTGCTGGGAATTTAAATAGTTGAAGACACGTCACATTCTCCACTTCACCGAAAGCATGTCCTACATCGAACAATGAGAAGGCCCCACAAGCTACAGGAAATTGAAGCCATATGGCCTTCTTTTTGTCTTTTAGGTCTTTGGTCAGACCGCCTTCTGAACAAGTTTGATAAGCAATTTCCCGAGCCAAAAGTTTATCAGGGATATATAGAGGTAGGACATGTGGAGGTACAGTGCTTCCAAAAACTCTAACATAAGTAAACCATTCTTCCCTGAACCATCTCGCGATGGGGATGATGTCGATTTGTGCTTCGGGAGAGCACCTCGGGGGGTCTTTATCATACATTATTCTATACAAGGGCAAAATAAGCCCGTGGCAAATCTGATAGAAGTGAGGGGCAAACTGAGAATCCCATAACACCTTATGATAGACATGGATAGGTAATGGGTCTTGGGTAGTCCATTTCCAACCCATAGTAGGGAATTTGGACACAAGACAAACAGAACCCATAACATATGCAAACAAATAAAAAAGAGGATAGACCCTTTGAGACAAGGATCTTTTAGACCGGTAATTGATAACAGCCGTGTAAAGATTATCAGAAAGAATTTTGGCCCAATCCACAATATCAACGTTTGTGGCGGCATCAATTAATGGTAGCCATTCAGCCGAAAACTTGTTGATATTTGGCATACCAAATAAACTACAGAGCATGGCCGCAGCAAAACAATATGGAGAGGTGAGGGAACGAGTGTTGTACATACCATTTTTGTCCTTTTTGAGTGGCTCCTCTTTCCTAGACCAATCTTTGGTGGTATCTGATAGGTCTGGGTTCTCCGCCGCGAAATTCTTAACTAATTGAGCATTATAGGTCATTTGTGGTTCAGGAAGATGATACATGAGCTTCAAGTCTTGCGCAGCAAACGATCCGATGAGCCCGTGTCCTTGCACTTTGAATTGTCTGTTGTTCATGTCTGCATCATCCAGTATCCACTTGATCATATCCGTATATGGTAGGATTTTGGGTCTTGCCGCTATTCTGTGAAGAAATGAACATGCTAGGTCCTCTAAGGACGCCTCAGAAGAGCGGTGCGAGCCCACAGAAGCAACAACTTTCATTATTCTGGGATTTTCCTCTTCCAGCAGCCTGTACATGCTTTCCCATGTTGATATTCCTGCATCTTTGTTACAGGCCGTGTCTGTATACAAAGGTGCCATCTCCTTTGCCTTTTCCTTTGCTTCGGAGATTTGAGCCTTGTGTTTCTTTCCCATTTCTTCCTGCGTCTGTGTTTGAATCGTCTTAGCTCTTCACTCCTGCAGATTACGAGTGAAATGGAAATGACTGATCCAGAAGGGTGATGGGAGAGTTTTAAATGCAACAGATATATCAAATATGTCACCTTACGTGAAGTAAATCTCTACAAAGGCACGCATCTTTAATTCACTTAATAACTGACAACTAATTCATTTACTATCATTAAAAGCACATGATTTCAAGTCAGATTATGGTAAGTGGATTTTTCTTTGAATGGCGCGCCCGAAGGATTCGTACTGAAGTGATTTATGATTTGCTTACGTAAGCTTGCATAGCGCGTGATCGCAAATCGCATCATCGCAAATCGCATGGTTGCAATATCGCAGCGATCGCAACATCGCAGATCGCAGAACTTTGATGTTTGCCAAATCCTGTCGGTTCATTTCTGCGATATGCGATCTTGCGATCGACGTTATCGCAAATCGGTGAATCTTTAAGTTTTTCTTTATGAGGATTACTTTGTTGCGACGCGATGACATTCTTAACACGAGGATTTTGCGCATATCGATATTTAAAGAGAAATGGAGGTATTTCCTATCTTTTGCAACGCAACTTTAAAGATTTTCTCTTTATCATAGACTTAGGTTTTAAAATGTTCAAAAGACTTGCCTAAGCCCATGATGGTAACCTTATCTTGAGGGAAGGAAACTCTTGTTTTTTCTAAAAATTAACTAAGGGTCCCCATTCATTTAAGTATTATGGTCAACACTTAAATGAACTAAGGGGGGGTTGTTGCTGGCCACAACAGAAGGATATAGAGTGATCCCGACTCCAAATTGCGTTGGAGTACTTGTTTGAGGATCTTCTACAATTTCTTCTATGGCAATCAGACCAGGTGGAAGGGGAAGACCGTCAGGTCCGTAAAATATTTTTGGTGCCGAAGAAGGTGTGAATTTGGCAGCGACAGATGTTTGAAGAGCAAGACTCTCCGAACCGGTTGTAGATGGAACTGGTTTGGTAACACAAGTGTTTACTCTCAGACTAGGATCAGTATCACTGTCCTTCTGTGGCTGTTGAACTTCTTCTGTAGAGGCAGGGATTCCAGAAATGTTTGGAGTAACTAGAGTCTCTGATGTCATTGGAACACTTGTTCTAACTTTAATAGGAGATTTGGAACCGGTTAAACGAGTTTGCTTTGTCCATACTGGCTTCGATTCCGGAGACAAAGATGGTTGACTCGTAAGCCTCCGCGAACGACGGGGTTTCAATTGACTTTCTTCCATGATTGCGGATTACTCGATCAACTAAAATAAAGGGGAAGTATGTTTCCGAATTAAATGAATTTTAGACGCTTTGACACAACTTGTTTTTTCAGTTTTTAAGAGTCGAGAAAAAACAAAAGATGACTCTAGTCTCCTTCGATTTTTAATGAGCCTGAAGTGACAAGTGCTCAGATGGACCTTTTCCGTTAAGGAGTCTTAAAAGGAACGAAAGGGACTGCTCTGGAAGTCTAGGTAGAGGGAGTACCAAACCAATCACAAAACTGCAGAATACTTTTTACGATACGACAGTCAATCTTCCCGAATGTTGTGTTCAGTGCATTGCGATCGATAGGGCGGTAGACACGGCTTCCTATGGATAAAGGATTTAAGCCTATAGGGGTCGCCCAAAATATACTCGACGGTACGTGGGAGCACAAGTCCGTACTAGCACTTATCGTCTCAAAGTGGAGGAATCACCCAACCATCAGTGAGGACAATAGTTACCAGGCTTTACGGCGTCGGAATACGTCTCTAGCCTAGACCTCTAAATGTTGTGCATTAAGTTCCAAAGCGTTGTTAGATTCATTGAATCTATTTTAAGTTGATCTTGTTTATGAAGTTTTCCTTTTGGGTTCACCACGAGATGTAGATGTAATTCCTAAAATGAAATCTAAAGATGATAAATAAACTTTTTATCTCTTTTGTGCAATGAAAATCCTAGCTACTAGGGAAAAGAAAGACAGAATCTTTTCACAAAGAGCAAAGAGCACACTGTAAATGCACTTTCCTAAATCAAGCCAAACAGACTGTCTATATGCAAATGAACATGCATGTATTTGTTTTCGACTTTCTTAGTATTGATGCTAAAAAGAAATTTGATGTACAAATCTGAATTTCTTTTCAAGCGACAAATATAAACAAGCTCTTTTTCGAAATCAAAAATAGCGATGATTACGACACCTTACGATTTTGAAATGAACACTCGTTCTTGACACTAGAAAATTACAAATTCAGACCAAAGGCAATAGTAACAGGATAATCGACCATCAACAACAATCAAACTTTCTCCTATGATTGAAATCGACACTTACGACAGATTCAAATCAAAGGACGACAGTACGACTATGCTACTTTTGCAAAGGAAAATTGTAAACGACTCAACAAACACACAAAAACATCTACAATTATTTTGTACAAAGGAGGCGGAATAACAGCAAGGAAAAGGAGTTTCAGACAGACATATACTGATCACAAGCAGCAAAATTCAGGAATAGAACTGGAAAGGATGATCCACAGAAGCCACAACTGCACAGAGCTAGTCTGATCAGCACACCTGTAACACAGAGAATCTGAAATGCAGCGCAGGTTGTCCCTTCGGGAAGTGCACTGAAATTCAGAATCTCTGAACAGTACCTGCGCTGGGCCAGAAACGAGACTCTGCTCAGGTTCCGGGTCACAGTTTGCAGTTCAGTTCTTGGTTTTTGGCCGAGTAAAAAGCAATCAGTAATGCAACAATCAAGGGTAGATCTAAGGAGGATCTAAGAGCTATCACAAGGGCAATCAGATAGTTTGTGAATCAATTGTTTAAATCATAAACAGATCCAGTGAATGGATTGAAGCAGCAGTTATCTACTTTGCATTTGTTATGGAAAATGCAGTTCGAATGCTACTTATAAGTTTATGAAACAAACAACAAAGAATGATAAACAAACAAACTAATTATCTCCCCAATGGAGTCGCCATTTTGTTACAAGGAAAAGTGTCTATTTAGAACTGCTCTATCCCACTAAGGTGTGACAGTTGCCTTAGAAACAAACAGAGAAAAGCTACTTTTGTATTTCCCTTATGAATTATAGATAGAGAGGACTAGAAAGAACTAACCTTTGTCTTGCGCTAATCCTTTGATTCGATCCCTCTCTTCTTTGATAGTCTCCAGCTACCTGCTCCCTTGCAAGCCCAACTTCACAAAGTACCTGTAAGATCACAGAAGCATAGCACTATACAAAGACATTGATCTATATTCAGAAACAACTTAGGATTAGATTTAAATTGACCATGCAAATATAACAAGCATCAATGATACAAAAGCATGGAGGAAAACTCAAATAGCTTCTATTGATAAACAAGAAAAGATCTAGGAGGAGTTACAACCAGTGGTTCTGACCCAGCATCAACCTCCCAGCAAAGAAGCCCCTCTTCACCTCAAACAAAGCATAGATCACCCAACAATCTGATATTTTGTCTCTAGAAACCAACAACAATTCCTTACAATATGCAAAATTCCAGCCTCTCGATCTCTGGGATGAGGGATCCATATATAGATATCTGTAAGGAGGATGAGTCAGCTTGTGATTTGATTAGTGTTTTCTCTCTGTCAGTTCTTGCTTCCACTTGGAGACTGAGGGCCTCTTACTCATCCTTGGTCGACTTCAGTGAGGCAAGTGTCACAGGGGAAGATTCTGGAAGCTTCCATTGCCTTTCCACCTAGCGGAATGACACTGCCATTTGTCATTTCTCGCCCATCGCACCCCACAGAAGGGAGTTTTGAAATGCAACGCACCCTCATAGTGCATTTGGGTGAGATGCAATGCACCTAGCCAGTGGAGCAGCTGCAATGATCCTGTTTTGACCAATTTTGAGTAGTTTTTCATGGAGAACTTCTGGGAGAAGCTATAATCTGTTGACCTTGTTCCTTTAGGGGTTAGAACAACACTTTTAGGGACTTAGGAGCCCTTGGTTTATGGACATTTCATGCTTGGTGTTGTAGGGCACAAAAATGTCTATAACATCCCTAAATTATATAGCAGAGTGATAACAATACTTCAGTTAGTTTTGCTTTCACAAATAGAATAGTTGCAATTTCATTTTTGTTCCTTTCCCTTAGTTTAATTGCAGTTCCATATTCAGTAGTTCATTAAGCTTTAATTTTGCAAGTACACTAGACAGCAGAAGTAGTTTTGTTTCTAGGATTTCCATTTTGGTTTATTGTAGTTAGTTGCAATTCCATTTTCTCATTTAAGTTTTGGTTTTGTAATTTAGTAGATAGCAGCTTTAAGAGTCCTTTCAGCTCATGATTTGGAAACAATTACAAGAGCAAGAAGAGAAGCTCTATTTTTCACTTTCTTGTTTTGAAAACCTTACTTCCAAATTTGGCCTAAAAGCACTTTTAGACTCTCACTTCATTTTTTTAGGTTCTTAGCAGTAGTAGATTAAGATTTCCATTACATTTCAGAACTTTAGGAATCAAAAGAACAAAACCCCAAAACAAACATAAAATTGAAAATAGAGAGGTAAGGAAGGTTTATCTAGCACATATAGTGCACTACACTTCATCAGTTTACGACACCCAGATTGATAATTTATGTAGCAATTTAGGACACTAAATTGAATAAACAGCCCCTTGCCAAGTCAAGCCGACCCACCAATTGTTGCAAGGGTGCACTGGTGTGCCCAGTATGCGATTCCTCCATGGGTGCCTTGGTGCCCCACCTTCATGTGAGTGTGCCTAAGGTGCAAACATTCACCTTGCTGGGAAAATCAGTGAAAAAATAATTTACTCATCAATGAAAACAAAATATTATCATTTATTATTTCCATGCTTCATGATCAATGTTCAATTATAAAGCAACTTTTAACACCTAAACATTAATTTTAATTTTCTAAAAATCATTACGAGACCCCCTTGTGGGAACATTGTTCATGGGAGGTCACGGGCCGACATTACTTCTTTTGTGCGGGCACCCCTTTCACAGGTGACGCACCTTTGTTCACTCATCAATGACAAGAAAATATTATAATTTGTTAGTACCATGTTTCATAATCAATCAATTATAAATCGACTTTTAACACATGTTGTAGCGGTTACAATCACCCTGTAAAATTTTGGCTCGCATGCAAATTTTGAAGCCTACCTTGGATCTTGTGATCGATCGTTCTTTGGTCACTTATTGGTGAGCTAATGATCTCAAGCCCCCTCCTTGATCTTAATATTTGTTCATGTTCTTATATTTATGCAGTATGTGTCATCTTTGGGCATCTAGATTATTGTTTTCCATTCAAAGGAAATGTTGTTCTGCTTCGAGGGGAAATCTTGTTCATATGTGTTGTTCTCATTACATAGACATGTTTCACACTCACTTCGTGCACTCTTTTCACAAAGGTTGTTGCATCAAGCAGAGTATGTATTTTATGTTATGGATGGTCTATGTTGTATCACTAATTGTTCATGTGTGATCATAGTCGAGTTCTAACACTATTTGCATTAGTGTCATTGATCTCATACTTAGCCCAATTTCCCAAGCAACCTAGACTCACCCAGATTTTTGGAACTACACACTTTTCTTCTACAACCCTCAAGCTTTATCCCTTACCTATTAGAACTACGCAATGCGTAGAGACCCCAACCTCCCTTAGCATCTGAAACTGCACATTGTTGTCCATCAGCTGCCCAAGCAACACTACTCTCCATAAATGTGCAGAGCAATCCGACTACCCTGCATTAAGAAAATATGTAGAGGTGTCCTTCCAGGACCCCATCCTGTAGTGGTTTCTTGCATCTCAAAACTGCGTAGTGTTTTCCTAATTGCCTAGCAACCTTGCTCCCAGAAATTGTGCAGAGTAGCCTAGCCTTGCTCTGGAAAAATGCACAAAGCAAGCCAACAACCTTTCTCTCAGAAATTGCACAGAGAAGGAAGCCCAGCCTTGCTCTTGAAAACTACACAGATCATCCCAGCAGCAGTCACTATCCACTAAAATTGCGTTGATCTATCTCTTAGTGACTACGGGAAAAGGTGACATGCTGCATCACTCTTATGGAGTTGAGGAGAAGGAACAGGGAACTAGGTTATGATTGGGACCTCATGCAAACTCCGTCGGATGCATGATCATCTCGAGGGTAAGTATGGTAAGTAAATAATATATTTTGAAGTACATCTCTTAGCTTCCTCTACGTGTCTTAGCTTCCTTTTAGCTTGTTTGACCAACTTTCTTCTTTGGCATGTTAATTACTATGTCATGCTTGCGACTTTGTTCTAGAAAATTTGAAGGTTTGTCTTTGTGTGCATGAGTTTCTTTCATTTTGTGAACATCGATCAAACTCACACACAAAGTTGTAAACGTTGTCATGCAAGTGTCGTCATGGTTGTTCAAAGATCTATCTCAAGTGTTGCACTTGTCGTTCTAAACCTTCGAGTTAGTCTCATTAAGAATGTGTTGTCTTGTTGGTTTAAGGTGTCTTGTCATCGAGTCGTGCTAAGCGTGTGATCATATTGTCATGTATACAGAAGTACACTTGCTTTCACACTTAGTCAATTTTCCTAAAGATCTGTCAACCGGAAAACCCTCCGTAAACTGGACTCAATCTCAATGACCTTGCACTGCTACTCAGAATTGCGCAAAGATTGAGGTTGTCCTCCAGGTAGCCTGCTCTGTGCAATTCTGAAAATTAGCCACCTAACTGACTCCTAGAGTTGTGCAAAAGTTTCCCCAGAAGCTGATCCACTATGCATTTCTCGCAAGACTTATGATCAAGCCTCCTGCTAGTCAACCAGAGGAAATGACTTGAGCCATGACCCAGGGTTGTACGGATCTCCAAAACTGTGTAGAGTTGTCTGACCATCCCTTCTTCCCCACTTTGGAACCAGCTCAGGAATTGCGCAGAGATGTCCTGCCCAGCCCTTCTTCCCTGCTCTGCAGCCAGCTCAGGAATTGCACAGAGCTTTCCTGCCCTGCCCTTCTTTCCCACTCTGCAACCAGCTCAGAAATTGTGCAGAACTATCTAAGCCTGTACTGTCTCCCAGGATTGCGCAATTTTGACCAGCAGTTCCTATAGCCAGATCTTTCTCTCCTCTGGAAAACTGGGCGATTTTTTTTCCAGTGCCTCCTACTACCCACACTGTCTTCCCTAGAGAAATTGCGTAGATCCCAACTGGATGACCTACCCAGTGCTCCCCTAGAAAATTACACAGACTGGCACAATAGCTCCCTCACACCCCACCTGGCCTTCCTCCCAGACACTGCGCAATTCTTCCTCCTAGCTACGTTTTGCCCTATAGCTGTCACTGTTGTCTCAAATTGTGAAAATCTATCTCCCAATGACATATCCGTAGTTTTTATCGACAATTCTCTAGAGCCTCACATCCCTACATGTGTTTTTCTCTCCACAGTCTTAGTGCCTTGTCTCTCTCCCGGTCACCTACACCAAAATGGAAAACAAGGCTTCATGATATACTAGGAGATTTTTGGATTTGATGTTGTCTCGTCACGAGTGATTGCAGGAACAAGTACATCGATGAAACATGGCATGGCAACAAACAAGATGGAAAAGAGGTGCATGCTATAATACTTTCTCACGGTCTAACGAACACAAGAAGCACATCGAGAAAGTGAGAAAAAGGGACACATTCACATTCACCATCAAGCAAAGACCAAGACCATTGAAAAACCCATGCACTTTTCCATGCGAAGGTGAAGACATATTACGTCGATAGCATACCATCACTCAGCAGCACAGTAGCTCGACAAAGACATCACAATCAACCAGTACATGTCAGAAATGTCATGTCAAGTTCTGTCATGATTTTTCTCGGCCATATTATTACTATGGGCCATACTTGTTGTAATCAATGTAATGTAAAGTGGAAGTCCAAGAGACCCACATTTGAAGTTTAAGGCTCACGTAAAGTCGAAACATCATAGGAATTCAAACAGTCATGAGGGAGGTCGAAGAGTCACAAGGGTCAATTATACCCCCTTGGCTATATATACCCCCTCATTATATAAGAAAAATACTTTTCACCTTGGCTCCTCCCATATAGCCTTGAGAGTCTATAGTATGTTCTTTGAGGAGCGAGGAGTGGCTCCAATGTCCCACTACTAGGACTAGTGATGTATGGTGTACAAATGTGTCTTGGATATTTTGCTTAATTCAGAAGATTGTCTCAGGCCAGCACATTTTCATGCATGTTTTGTATCTGTTTCTAAGACTATTCTTTAAGTGTATGTAATGCATGTTTGATTAAACTATACTAAGATAGTTGAACTACTTTGGTTATTTTAGCACTCATATTGTTGAATATGTGTTGTATTTTTTATCACTATTGTCTCGTTCGTGTGTACTACTCCGTCGAACATTAGACATACCATATTTGTATATTTATTGGTGTTAACAACTGACACCCCCGTGTGGACTATTCCACTGGATGATGCATGTGTTTTCCCTTGAACTTTGGTTTTCATGATTGCCGCATCTGCTGTGGACTATTCCCTTAGATGTTGGACAAACCCTTCTTGTTTTTCACGTGTGTTTCTTCCTGAGTTCAGACTATTCCCTCTCATCAAGATGCTCACTTTACCTCTCTTTTTTGACATTAAGAGAAACTGGACACAAAGTTACATTACATAGTCACCAGGAAAACTCACCTCGCTTTCTTGAAGTTACAAGCATAACACTCTCATGTGTTGAATAACAAGAGCTAAGGCAAATCTCTAAGATAATGGAAACGTGCCATCGTACTGGATGGGACTCCTACATCAAACGTTGTGAGGTCTAGTTGTGACTTCATACCGGGGATATCCCCTGAATGTTGGCGGGTCCAGCACTGTCAACAACACCCAAAAATACTTTAGTCAATATTCAAAAATCATTATGAGACCCCTTGGTGGGAACTATGTTCATGGGAAGTTATGGTGTGACCTTAATTCTTTTATGCGGGCGCCACTTGCCAAGCTAGGTTGACCCACCAAATCGTCACACTGGCACCCCTATTGGGAGTGTGCCTTAGCGTGCCCAACACATGATGCCCCCATGGGCGTTGAGCGCTCTGATGTGCCCAACACGTGATGCCCCCATGGGCATCGGGCACCATAGTTTTCCCAGCACACAACACCCCCATAGGCGTCGGGCGTCATGGCATGCCCAAAACGCGACGCCCCCATTAGCATTGGGCCCCTTGGCGTGCCAAGAATGCGGCACCCCCATGGGTGCTCGGGAACCCTGCCTTCGTGCAAGCGCACCCAAGGTGCGAGCATTCACCCTATTGTGTAAATCAGTGAACAAAAATAATTAGCTCATCAATGAAACAAAAGTATTATCATTTTTTATTTCCATGCTGCATGATCAATAATCAATTGTAAACCGCTTTTAACACCTAAACATTAATTTTCCTAATTTTCTAAAAATCATTATGAGATCCCCTTGTGGGAACTCTATTCATTGGAAGCCATGGGTCTACATTACTTCTTTTGTGCAGGTGCCCAAGCATGCCTAGCACACCATTCCCTAGCGTGCCCAACACATGACGCCCTCATGGGTGTCAGGCTCCCTAACGTTCCCAACTCATCACATCCTAGTGTGCCTAGCATGAGATGCCCCCATGGGCATCTGAATGCTTTGCCTTCGTTCGCTCATCATCAACAACAAAATATTATAATGTGTTAGTACCATGTTGCATAATCAATCAATTATAAACCAACTTTTAACACCCAAACATTACTTTAGTCAATTTTCTAAAAATCATTATAAGACCCCTTGGTGGGAACTTTGTTCATAGCCAATCATGGGCCGATATTACTTCTTTTATGCGGGCACCCCTTTCCAAGTGTGGTCGACCCACTAGCTTGTTGCACGAGTGCCCCTACTAGGTGGACGTCCTGGCGTGCCTAGATCGTGACACCCTAAAGGTTTCCCAGGTGCTCCACCTTCGTGCAAGTGCATCTAGGGCATGAGAATTCACCCTACTATGCAAATAAGTCAACACAAATCATTAGCTCATTAATGAAAACAAAATGTTGTCATTACATCCATGCTACATAATCAATCAATTATAACCCCACTTTTAACACCTAAACATTAATTTAGTCAATTTTCCAAAAATCATTATGATACACCGTGGTGGGAACTCAATTCATGGGAAGCCATGCAATGACCTTACTTCGCATGTCTACCCAACTGCCATGTCACTTAGTTCACCAGTCATCCAACTTTTCCAATACATCTACTTAACGAACCATTAAAGTGAAAATTGAAAATTATGGTATAGACGTAAATGAGCTTCTCTTAATTTCAAGAATAATATATTATCTACTTAATAAGGCAAACCACGTGAAGGTGGAAGCCCATATGGCCCCTCCCCGCCTTGACATCACTCCTAATTCCCCATTACCCAATTTATCTACTATAATATATTTGAAAGAAATGTAGTAGCATTCAAACATAAAAACTAAGAAAAATAAAATTTAAGGTGAACAAAAGAGAACAAACCAACTGAAAACATATAAATACATACCTTAATGTATTTTTCAACATTTTGATGTCATTAATCTTATTCCTCATCCATCTCATCATTTGTATCATCCTGTTCAGAATTCATGTACAAAGGATTCACTGTATAAGTGATCCAGGTGGATTTTGGTGGCCACCCTCCTATTCCACTTGGACACCCATGACTACCTCTTTCAGTTTTTTCAGTTTCCTTAATTGTAGCACAATTTACTATTTTTAGCAGTTTTTTGGGACCTGACTTTCGTAACCGTTTTGAGGCCCTAAACAAAGTTTTTTTGGAAAAATGCCTGCAACAATTTCAATGGAAATCATGATTTCGGTTATAGTCCTCAGAGAGATCTGTATACTGAGGTATCATATGCATCAAATGAAGTAATATGACCAAGTTACAACCCCAAGAAGTTTGTTGCCCAACTTACCCCAACGGGGCCGATAAAATCTTGGTGTTACATCTCCTCAAGTTACGGTTTTGGTTGTTTAGGGTTTTCTCTTATTGTTCAATAATAAAAAGGCCCTTGAGCCTCATTGTAACACAATTTAGAGGCATGAGCCACCACATCTCTTCTCAAAGATAATCTACCATTGCCCGAACTAGTCTTATTTACATTCTGTTTATAAGTATATTTCAGTATTTGATATCAATGAAATGAAGTGTTTTTTCTACTGAATATCCGTATTTATGGTTATATTTGTAATTTTTTGCGTTCTTGTTTAAATCTAGATCAGTGGTATTAGAGTGGTCTTCTCTTTCTCTGTTTTTCTTTGCATGTCCCCAACGAGGTCGAGATATAAGGAGTTAGGGCTTGATCTGGTTGAACCTTGCATGATCAGCCTCACAAACCCCGACGTCCGCCCATGGGGGAAGAAAAGAAAGACGAGGGAGCAGGAGATCCTATCAAAATATTGCTCGAGCAGGTCCATGACAATCAAAGGAACGCGATGATGGATAACTTTGCCCAATTCCTTCAACAGTCGCCCACCAACGATGCATCCACATCCGAAAACCACTATGGAGGCTCCACACCTTTTAAGGTACAAGTAAACTTTGAAATTCCCATATTTGAGGGCCAAATAGATGCAGACGCCGTAGATAAATGGTTAAATCTACTAGAAGGATATTTTTTTGTTCATGATTTTTCCAACCATAAAAATATTACTTTTTCTCTTCTCAAAGCTACTCTCCACATCAAGGACTAATGGGAAACCTACTGTGACCAGAAAGATGAAAGTACGACCTCACTGTTTTTAGCCGCTCCCACTTGGAATTCATTCCGGGACACCATCAAGGAGCAATACTACCCTGTCGAGAGCTATGAGGACAAATACATAAAGTGGACCACACTACGGAAGGGAAGGGACCAAGATGTGTCGGTGTTTACCAATGTTTTTCATACCCTTCACATGAAGTTGGTTATCAAGGATTCTAAGAAACATTTGGTACTCAAGTACCGTGGTTGCCTACATAGATACATCCAGGACAGGATTGAGTTCCTAGACATCTCCTCGCTTGGCACAAAGTACCGATACATCGTCAAGATCGAGTAGAAGTTTAAGGATAAGAAGTGAGACTTTGGATATGTGAATCCAAAGCAAGGGAAAGGTTCCCCTAAACCACAGAACAAAGGACAAATCCAAGGTGGGATGGCCTGGGACAACCCTCCAAAGCCACAAGCAAAGGACAACATTGCGAAGCCGAAGAAGGACACGGGAAAGTGGTGTGAGTTCCATAAGAGCTCCACTCACAACACAAGTGAGTTTCGGGCCAAGCAGTTACTGGTGGTTGAGCTGAAGGCTTCAAAATTAGATGCATGTTCCAACTCTGAGTCAGAACCTGAGAAGGGGAATGATAAAGGGAAGAAGATTATCGGCGCAGAGCCCAAAGCCACCATTTCCACCACGAAGATCTAGAAGGAGGAACCTGAAGCTCCAGAGGAGGAGGAGCATCTCTTCCACTCTTAGATGTGGGTAAAGGGTTCCCCGCTATAGTTCTTTGTCGACAGTGGGAGCCAAAATATCCTCATTGGAGCAGAGGTCATGAAGTAGCTAGGCTTACCAACCACAATGCACCCACAACTATACACCATCGGGTGGCTTTACCAAGGACGAGATCTTCGCCTGAGCCAATAGTGTCGCCTTCCATACAACATCAAGCCCTTCACGGATGAGGTATTATGTGACGTTTCTACCCTTGATGCTTGTGATGTTTTATTAGGCAAACTATACTTGTGGAAGCGACATGTTGTGTATGAATCAAGGCCACGCGTTGTTATTGTTACCTTGGGAAATAAGTTGTACATGATACCATAGGTGGCACCACCTACCACCATCTCTCTGGTTACTGCAAAAAAATGCAGTAAGCTCATTTCCAAAATTGGGAAATTTGTTTTCCTAATGATACGCCCTCAAGGAAAGAAGAAGACAGTGGCCAAGACCTCCAGACAAGGCCCCTCCGCATGATAACAATAGATGGACAAGGTCATGGAGGAGTACGAGGACATCTTCACCTCCCCCTCAAGGATGCCTCTGCACTATCAGGTCAAGCACTCCATTGATCTGAACCCAAGTGGGCCATTTCCCAATGGACCAATCTATCGGTGCTCCATTCTAGAGAACGATGAAATCAAGAGGCAGATTCAGGAGCTACTGTAGAAAGGTCACATCTGGCTGAGTTCATCTCCCAGTGGGAGCCCGATCATGTTGGTACAAAAGAAGGATGGGACTTGGAGACTCTGTATTGATTATCAGGTGCTAAACAAGATCATTTTTCAGAATAGGTACCCGATCCCATGGATTGATTACCTTCTGGATCAACTCAAGGGGGAAAAATATTTCAGCAAGATCAACTTGAAGTTGAGATATCACCAGGGACCAATTGAACCCTCTGATATGTGGAAGACTACCTTCAAAGCCAAGGAGGGCCTTTTCAAATGGTTGGTTATGCCTTTCAGGTTGATGAATCCTCGTGAAACCTTCATGAGGCTAATGGATGACATATTGTAGCAATTCACCAACTCATTTGTAGTGGTATACTTGGATGACATCCTGATCTTCAGCTAGAGTTAGGAAGAACACCTCCACCACATCCAACATGTTCTCCAAACACTAAAACAACACAAGTTGTGTGCCAATTTGGAGAAATGCACTTTTGGCATGACCCAGGTTCAATATCTGGGATACATTATTGATGAACGTGGGGTGCATGTGGATCCAACCAAGATCCAAGTCATTCGGGATTTGCCAGCCCCAACTACTCTGACGGAGCTCCACAACTTTTTGGGTCTTTCCAATTTCTACCACAGGTTTTTTTTGGGGTTCTCTCATATCACTTGGCTCTTGAGTCAAGTCACCAAGGGAGGAGCGAAAGAAAAATTATTTTGGTCTGAATCTAAACAGAAGGCATTTGTAGAGCTAAAACATCGCCTCTTCTCTGCACCAGTTCTCACACTACCAGACTTGCAACAACCATTTGAGATCGAGATAGATGCCTCTGACTATGCTATTTGGGGAGTCCTCACTCAATAAATTGGGCAGTCCCTATTCTCGGCATTCTGGTGGTAACTGAGGCCTTGAATAGAAATTGTTGTTAGTCCTGCTGGCTGATGAACTGCGCCGCTGTCCCTGTTTTTCTGCATTCTCTTTGAGCGGAGGTGAAATGGATACGCATCGAAAATGTCCTCGCTGTCCTCTGAGCAGAGGCGAAATGGATGATTTGGTACTCTGTGAATGGAGTCCATGGTCATTCAATTGGAAAATATGGGAAATTGTATGAAAAAACAGTGAGAAATCGTGACCGAGAGCATAAAGAATGAACTAATTTTGACCATCCTGAAGGATTATGAACCATTGATCTAGGCCTGTTGATCTGGGCCGATTAAATCTGGGCCATTGATTCGGGCCATTGTATTATCGCAATCGCAACAAGGAGAGGGACCTTTCACCATGTTTCATAGTGTTTTTCTGACTGTCTAGACACGAAACTTTAATAAAAGATGTCACATAAAATATCACATCTAGAACCAGGACTTTGTATATCGCCATTGGAAAGGGAAAAGGGGCTTTAACACTAATTTATGGTGATTTTCTGATATTCTGGATGTGACAATTTATAGAATGTATCACATAAAATATCGCATCCAAGGAGGGGTCTTACCACATCGCAATCACAAGTTGGAAGGGATTTACAATATCGCAATCGGCAGGTCGAACTTGCGATATCGATGGAGGAGAAACTTTTGATTTGTGTGATCCCCGATTGCGATATCGCAATCACCGGGGAGAGGAATTATCGAAATCGGTGGGGAGAGGAACTATCACTATCATCGGGGAGGACTTTATCGCAATCGATGGGGAGGACTTTATCGCAATCGGTGGGGAAATTTTCGATATCGATGAGCGGAACTTATCGCAATTGGAAGGTAGAGACTTACGATATTGTAGTCAACAGGGAGGAACTTGTGATATCAGTGAAGGAGGACCTTTGTTATATGGTGGAGGAGGGACTTTTCAATATGGAAGAGGAGGCAATTTGCGATATGTGATATCGCAATCACAAAAGGGAAGGGGAGATGGGTGGTTGTTGTATTATTTTGTGTGATTGTTCCGATAGCGATATGTTTGCGGGTCCAAACCCTTAAAAAGGGACATCAACATGGTTTCTTAGTGTTAAATGGATTTCGGCTAGAGTTGAAATATCAAATAGATTCTAGCTAGAGTTTCAATATATAAACAAAATGGAAATGCGGCTAGAGGGATATACAAAGGTATTTTTGGGATAAGGCTAGAGTTTGATAATTTCAATATGGAATAAGGCTAGATTTAAAAATGAGTTTTTCCAAAGGAGAAAAAATGGGTTTTGGTTAGGATTTAAGGATTTTCCCAAGGAAAAAGGGGTTTTAGAGGGAATGTGGGGATTTATGAGGGAAGTTGAGGGAGGTATATGAAATATGAATGAGGATGTTGAAACAAGTCAAAAACTCTTTGAACATTTTTTCCCCTAATTACTACTCCCATGATGATGACCTAGGTGATGTCATGACTCATGACTCTTTTTTACCATTTTGATGACTTGACCTTGATAATGACACCTAATGGATTATGAAACTGATGATTTGGACTTTTAAACCTTGCAATATGACTGACCATGAGATGATGACTAAGATGGTAATCAAGACACTTTACTGATGACTCATCACAAGGAGTGATGGCATGACCAAGATGGCATTTTTACCATGAAATGAAGGGAGTAGTAACATACCTAGACATACTAACCAGTGACCAAATTTTTATTTGAAAACCTATTGCAACTATAAAAAATTGACTTAGGATGCTAACAAAAACTTGAAAGAGTACATTTGATCACTAGTGACTAGCAGGACTGAAAGGCACTTACATTGGCTCTAGCTGGGGATTGAAGCTCCTTTAGGAGGTGTCAAGAACACTGTAGACTAGGGAGCCTCATCCATTGGGCAATGGAGTCAAAAATAAAAAACAAAGAATCGACACTAAAATGACTGACTAACAAAATGAAACTGACTTGACTGCAAAACACTTACTTACTTATGGTAACAAACCATCGAGATCTTAGGGCCTTCACCTCGGGCTTCAAATCTTGATGATAACAACCACCTACTAAAGATATATATACAATCATGCGATATGATCCCTCCAGTGTAACCAATCCAACAAATGGCTACTTACTTGAATCATGCTCGTACTTTCCTTGAGCAGACAGAAAAAACAAAAGATAGGCAACTCAAAGAGTCCACTAAACATGTGCTCATGATCCATAAATACAAGAAAAGTCATCTTCCCATATGGCTGCAACAAATTGCAAAAAGGGTCTTCAATAAGCTTCTCTTCTTTAGCAGACTCTTCATTTTCTAAACCTAGAGGAAGATCATCATGTGCGAGAGACTCTAAAAAAACGTCTTCTTTATCAATGCTCTATTCTTCATACTCTGCTTTCAATGTTTGATGATTATTTTCTGCCATAATTTCATTGTCTGAAAGTTCCACACATGCCAATTCAAAATTATGATTTGCACGAATCTGCCCTTGAAATAGTCCTTCAGAAAATGGATGAGCTGGAGAGACATACGAGTGGTGAATGTCTAGAGATTTTTGTTCATGCATTTCATGAGAAATCTCATCTTGGTCTTCACAAACATAATCTTGAAATAAAAACCTAGAGAAAGAACAATCTAAAAAAACAAGTGAATGACTATCTTCATACCTTTCATCCAAAAGACAAGGTTTTGGATGCTCATGGAAAATTTTAAATGCAGCAACCTCTTCGAGTATATTTGATTCCTCATGTGCTTCAACAGGAAGAATATCAATTCGATTGTCACAAGAATCAAGGAAAACAACATTGTGTTCATTATTTCCTTGCAAAAGTAGATGATCATCGCCATAAGGTAGTTCACTGTTTAAGTTTCCTATACATGCAATTTTAGAATTATGACATGGACCAATTTCTTCTTGACTGTTAGGATGTAAATCTGTTTCATCTTCAAGCAAAGAAGGAGTTGATGTGTGGTGTGAATGATCCTTTGTATCAAAGCAACTAATCTCTGTTATTTTCTGTTGAGAAGAAAATTCATAAAGGGCCTCTATGATCTCATAATCCATACACTCTTCATCACCAAAAGCCTCTTCAAGTTATTGAATGAAATATTCACAAGATTCACAAAAATCTTCGAACAACAAAAATGAATGATGATATTTTCCATAAAACTCAAAGAATGTTGTGTGGAAATATTTAAGAGAGTATAAGCTACCTGGATTTAACCCTTCATACCATGATCTTGCTTTCCCTTCCACGATAGCCATAAACATTTTCATCAAAAAATCCTCATGAAAACTAATCCCAAGCTTATGTATATGCCAATGAAATTTTATTAGATGCAGAATAGCCTCATCCTCATTTCCATCTATGAATTTGGGCAGATTAGTTTTCCAATCTATGCAAGGAATTCGATTTGGAAAACCAAGAATGTGAGCACGATTCATAGGAGCATACCTTCTAGAAATTGAATCCATCTTGAGAAAAATAGATGAACTAAAGCATCCTTTAGGCTACTGATACTTCTGCCATTGGAATCACCAATAAAACCCTAATTTATGGATCCTGATGCCAGTGGAGTCTTTGAATCAGGTTGGAGTCGCCAAGTGAATGATTTCAACCTTCATGAGTCTAATCATTGTCCACCATCAACCATCAGATCTACAACATGAACAATATTTCTCATAGAAGATTGACTTTTGTTCTCCCCAGTATGGTCGCCAAAAATGTTAGCACCCCTCAGTGTCCCAAGGCTGAGAAAGGAAGACTAGGAGGTAACCTCAAACCAATCTTTAGACTTGGTAGCCAGCCCTACCAAATTAGAGAGGGCTCTCTCAAGGATCTCACAATCAACGAAGTGACTAGAGAGGAAATAAGATGTTAGGATAGATATTAAGCTCAATGGTGTTTGATTTTTGGGTTTGCTGGATGAAGGTCCGAGTCTAGGGGACTAGGTCAGGGTTTCCAAAAGATGAGTTTGCAAAGATATAATGGGGCAAGGTAGGCATTCTCAGTTAGCATTATTGATTTATCATGGGAGAAGGGTAGAAAAGTAACATTTCAAAATGAGCATGAGTTTCATGAATTCATTTTTATCAGAGGAAAATGTAACAAAAGTATGAGAGTTTCATCAAAACAAAGAAAATACTTAAGAATCATGTTTAATACTTATGAAACAATCACAAGAAAGCATGAGATGGAAGTAGAGAGAACAAACAGAAGAAAAACACTGCTAATGACAATACCACATGAATCCCACTATAATAGCCGCAACTCCTGTATATTACTCCTACAAATGATCACAAATACACTAACTCCACAACCTCTTGACTAAACAACATCCAACCCTTAATACTTTGAAATCTGAATTATTTATACAATCATTTACATAAATAAATATCTTGAAACAAAATTCAATATTTGTTACAAAAATTTATAAAAATAGTTTCAAACTACTAATAATATCGGTTGGCTGAGCTCTAGTGTTGTTCTGGGTGTTCTAGTGGTAACTGAGGCCTCAAATAGACATTGTTATTAGTCATGTTGGCTGATGAATTGTGTCGACGTCCCTATTTTTTTGCATTCTGTTTGAGCGAAGGCGAAATGGATACGCATCGAAAATTTCCTCGCTGTCCTCTGAGTGAAGGCGAAATGGATGATTTGGTGCTCTATGAATGGAGGTCGTGGTTATTCAAATGGGAAAATATGGGAAATTATATGAAAAAATCGTGATAATTCATGACCAAGAGCGTAAAGAATGAACTAATTTTGACCATCCGGGAGGATTATTAACCATTGATATGGGCCTACCGATTCGGGCCGATTAAATCTGGGTTGTTGATCCGAGCCATTGTATTATAACAATCGCAATAGGGAGAGGGAATTTTCACCATGTTTCATAATGTTTTTCCAACTATCCAGAAGTGAAACTTTAATAAAACATGTCATATAAAATATCACATCCGGAACTAGGACTTCGCATATTGCCATCGGAAAGGGAAAAGGGGCTTTAATATTGATTTATGGTGATTTTTCGATGTTCTGGGTGTGATATTTTATAGAATGTATCACATAAAATATCACATCTAGAGAGGGGTCTTACCACATCACAATCACAAGTCGGAAGGGATTTACGATATTGTAATCGGCAGGCGGAACTTGTGATATCGGTGGAGGAGAAACTTTTGATTTGCATGATCCTTGATTGCGATATCACAATCAGCGAGGAGAGGAATTATCACAATCGACAGGGAGAGGAATTATCTTGATCGACAGGGAGGACTTTATCGCAATCGGCGGGGAGGACTTTATCGCAATCGGCGGGGAACTTTGCGATATCAACGGGGAAGAACTTTGCAATATGCGATATCAGTGAGCAGAACTTATCGATATTGGCGGAGGAGGGACTTTGTGTTATGTGATATCGAAATCACAAAAGGGGAGGGGAGATGGGCAGTCGTTGTATTGTTTTGTGTGATTGTGCTGATAGTGATATGTTTTCGGGTCCCAACCCTTAAAAAGGGACTGCAACATGGTTTCTTAGTGTTAAATGGATTTCGGCTAGAGTTGAAATATCAAATGGATTTCAGCTAGAGTTCCAATATATAAAAAAAAATGGAAATGCGGCTAGAGGGATATACAAAGGGATTTTTGGGATAGGGCTAGAGTTTGAGAATTTCGATATGGAATGAGGCTAGAGTTAAAAATGAGTTTTTCCAAAGAAGAAAAGATTGGTTTTGGCTAGGATTTAAGGATTTTCCCAAGGAAAAAGGGGTTTTAGAGGGAATGAGGGGAGTTATGAGGGAAGTTGAGGGAGGTATATGAAATATGAATGATGATGTTGAAACAAATCGAAATCTCTTTGAACATTTTTTCCCCTAATTACTACTCCCATGATGATGACCTAGGTGATGTCATGACTCTTTTTGACCATTTTGATCACTTGACCTTGATAATGACACCTACTAGATTATGAAACTGATGATTTGGACTTTTAAACCTTGCAATATGACTGACCAAGAGATGATGACTAAGATGGTAATCAAGACACTTTACTGATGACTCATCATAAGGAGTGATGGCATGACCAAGATGGCATTTTGACCATGAAATGAAGGGAGTAGTAACATACTTAGACATACTAACCAATGACCAAATTTTTATTTCAAAACCTACTGAAACTATAAAAAATTGACATAGGATGTTAACAAAAAATTTGAAAGAGTACATTTGATCACTAGTGACTAGCAAGACTGACAAACACTAACACCTTCAAACATAAGAATTAGTAGCTTTGTCACCAAAACCTTCAAATATATGCTTAATAATATTCCCATCAGCATTCACCCTTTTACATATTTTTTGAAATTATAACTCTGAAATCCATTATTCTCGGAACCAAATTTATACTACTAACTCAAATAAAAAATGTGCAATTAATAGCATTCCCTCTTTATTAATTTAACTTATAACCCTTTTAAAATCATAATTCAAAAACATTATTAAAAAAAAAACTTCAATTTTTTTATAATATAAAATATAAAATAAATATTATTACTATGTTTCTAAAACCATTAAAAAGTTATCCCAATTCACATGATTTAAACTAATAAACATTAAAAAAATATCGTCGGGAAAGCATTGACAAACCCCTCTAAATTCATGAATTTGTAACCACTTAAAAAAACATTATCATCGTAACCACTTAAAAAAACATTATCATCGTGAGCATGAGCATGTGGATGTGGGCATTGCAAACTTCCTCAAAACTCATAAATTTGTTTTGTTTTAATATAAGTTTGGTTTTCATATTTTAAATAATTAATTTTATTTATATATTTATTTATTTTTATAAATTATATATATATATATATATATATATATATATATATATATATAATTTAAAATATGTTAGTTTTATATATATAAAGTTTGATTATTTTTAAATTTAAAATGTTGTTATTTAATGATTTTTTTTTATAATATTGAAGTTTTGATATATAATTTTTAAAATGTTGTAATTTTAAGTTAAATAAAAAAATGTGTTAGTTATGATATTTATTTTTTTATTGGATATTTGTTTATAAAAATTTAGTTATAGGGATATTTGTTAAAGATATAATTTCAAAAGACTTGCAATTTTATTTCCGGAAAAAAGGTATTATTAGTAGCATATTTTTTCTTTAAGGGTTGATTTAAAGGTTTAGTTGCAACAATATTGGTTATTACATTCGGATTTTTCAAAGAAGTTGTGATTTAACTTTAATTTTTAAAAAAAATAAAAAAAATTGTGTAGCCATTAGCTTCAATTTTTTTATTAGAGTATTGATTTAAAGGTTTTTGTCAACAACATGGCATTGTTGTTAAGACAATGGATGTAAACGATAGTAATTTTATTAATAAGAAAAATGGTTCTACTAGTAGCACTGCTTTTTGAAGCGAGGGTAAAATTAGACAATAAATGCAACCTCTAAAAAAAATAAGAACTTTGAAGGGTTCTCATCAAGTTGGTAACTACATCATAAGCTAATAGAATTAGACCAGAAATGTAGTAAGAGCCTTAAACCTCATATTTTAGTTTAGAAGAGAGACACGAGGGCACTCTATATCTAGTCAAGGAACTAGAATTAGAAATTTAATAAATATGTCTCATGAAAGCAATAAGGTTGGGTGTTGGTTGTGGAGCTTGATTAGCTTCGTAATTTAGAGTTCTCATTTTTATATGTGTTTGGGCCCTAGTTCCTAACTAGGGTATAAGGGGGCTTGCTCCCCTACTATTGTCACTAGGGTGTCCAATGGAGGAAACAACAAATCTTTGGAGCTCCCCTTGGCGAGGGTTTGGGTATAATCCCACAAAGAGAATTTTTTAGAAACATTGAATATAAAATATTGTAATTTTACATTCAATATGGATTGTCCATCATTAGGTCATATATTTAATGGAAAATGTTATGCTAGGTTTTTTTTTTTTTTTAACTAAAAGGAAACCCTCTTTTTATGATGGAATTATATTGTGTTAGTATATCATTGAAAAAATTTGTAATCTAGAGATAGAAGAGGAGTGTTGTAGGTTGTAATCTCTTCTTTTTCCTAGAAGGAAGGATTTACTATTTCTTCACGAACATATACCAAATTAAATGAACCACTTAAATTTATGTCTCCTTTGTATTTTTCATTATATGTTTGATTTTCACATTCATTTTGATTTTATTTCTTTATGACTGTATTCCTAACAATTGGTATTAGAGTTGGATGTCTATTTTGCTTATAAAACTTAGAGGAACAGAGGGCTCCTATTTTTAGTGGGAGAATTGGAAGAAGAAATTTTTAGGGTCAAGAAGTTTAATGGGAAAAAGTACTAGTTATGGAAGATGCAAATGGAAGATTATTTTTGTTAGAAATTATTATTTTCTTCCATTGGGAAGAATAAGAAAAAAGCTAATGACTATGAAAGATGTTGATGATGTTGTTGACGTATCCTTAATGAGGAAATGTAATGGAAAAGCATAGATGAGATGTCAAGTAATGACTTGACTATAGAGAATAGGGGAATAAAATGTGAGAAAGGAAAGAGCCCAGGGAATTATGGAAAGTATAAGGAGGGCATACCCAAATCTAGTTGGAGTATGAAATGCTAACATTGTGGGAAGAAACCACATAAGAAAAAAGATCATTGGTCTCTTGGTGTTACAACATGCTTTAATCCTTTCAATAAATAAAGTTTCTTACTCTTAGGTAATAGACTCAAGTGCTTCATTTCATGCCACACCGCTTAGGAAGTATTTTCAAGATTATGTTGAAGGCGATTTTGGACAGGTTTATTTGGGTGATGATGAACTACGTAAAATTGTGGGAAACGATAAGGCAAGGATAAAATTACAGAATGGAAACCAAAGGTTGTTGAAGAGGTAATTCATGTTTTTTCATTTAATAATAAATCTAATTTCAATAGAGTGGTTGGGAAGTGAGGGTTGTATAGTTACATTTGCAAGAAATTCATGGAAGGTCACTAGAGGATCTGTGATAATAGAAAAAGGAGAGAATATAGGTACATTGTACTTATGTACTAGTAATGTTGACCCTTCTATTGCTTAAGCTTGTACATGAGAAAATAAAACGTTGTGGCATCATAGGTTGAGGCCCATAATTGAGAAGGGAATACAAATTCTCCACTGAAGGAAATTATTTCTAGGTTTAAAGAAGGTTGATTTGGATGTCTCTGAGTGTTATGTTTATGGAAAAAATAACAGAGTTATATTTCTCAAAGTTGGAAATATAAAGAACAGTGAAAAGCTAGAGCTTGTTCATATAGGTGTATGGAGACTCGTTCAGGTGTCATTTATTGGTGGATATTATTATTATCTTACTTATATTGATGATGCAACTTGGAAAATTTAGGTTTCCTACATTAGAAACAAATATAATGTCTTTAAATACTTTTAAGAAATGAAAATATTTGGCTGACAATGAGACATGAAATAAGTTGAAGTGTTTCAGATCAAATAATGGAGGCGAACATTGTAGGAAGGAGTTTGATAATTAATGTTCATACCATGGGAGTTATAGAGAGAAGACAATCCTTATAATAACACAAGAAAATCACCTGTCATAAAGGATGAACGAGACAATCATGCAGTGGGCAAGAAGTATGAGATTCCATGTAGGATTACACTTACAAATTTGGGCATATTTTGTCAATATTACTCTTTACGTAATAAATAGAGGACCTTCAAGTTCCTCAGTTGGTGGCATTTCAAAGGAGGAATGGATGGGTAAAAAAGGTAACCTTCTCATTCCTGAAGACTTTTGGTTTTGAATCATTTGTCCATATCAATAGAGAAAATAGAACAAATCTTAAGCCAAAATCCAATAAGTGTACTTTTATTAGATGCAGAGTTAATCATTTGGTTAGTATCACTTATGAGATAATGAAAATCAAAAAATTATTAGGAATAGAGTTGCGATTTTCAATGAGAAGGTCATATAAAAAGATCAGTTAAAAACAAAAAAAACAACAAAAGGAAAATATAAAATACAAAGTGCTTGATGAAATCATAGAAAAAAAATTCCAAAGGTGCCAAAAAATCAAAATGTCCAACAACCACAACAATAGCAGGTACCTCAAAATCCTGCAGTTTTATTAGAATATTAACTAGGTTAAGTAGACCCCATCAATGATACTCATCTTCATTGTATTATGTATTTTTCAATGACTTTCATGAACGATAAATATATACAAAAGAAATGCAAGTAGAAACTAGAATGAAATGAAAGCAAGGCATGAAAGAAGAGATGGACACTTCGATATATAACTGGACTTGTGACTTGGTCCTATTGCCTATAGGTAAAGAGAATTGCATAATACATGGATTTATAGGTTGAAGGAAGAAGATGGAGGAAAAATGAGGTACATGGCTATACTTGTTGTAAAGGGGTTTACATAGAAGAAAAGTATAGATTTTCATAAAATATTTTCTCCTATTGTCAAAATAACTTCAATTGGAACTATTTTAAGTTTAGTGGTAGTAGAATATTTGCGTCTTGATAAGATAGATGTAAAGGTAAGTTTTTTCCATGGGGACTCAATGGATGGAGAGATATATATGCAAAAACCACAGGGATATGAGATCAAAGGAAAGGAAAGCTTAGTATGCAGATTGAAGAAGAACTTGTATGGTTTAAAGCAAGAAACAAGGAAAAAATATTCGAAGTTTGATAATTTTATCATAGAACAAGATTACTATAGATGTCAGTATGACCATTGTGTTTTCAAGACAATAGATAATGACAACTATATTGTCCTATTGTTCTGTGTACATGAAATGCTTGTTAGAAAGTCTAACATGCTTATTGTAGCATCTAACATGCAGTATATAAATTTTCTCAAAGAAAATAGCTAATTCATTTTCTATGAAGGATTTAGGTGATGCAAAGAATCCTTGTTATGAGAAATTTGAGAAAAGACAAAGAAAAATCATATATTGACATTGTCTCACATTGAATACATAGAAAAGGTGTTGGAAATATTAGCGGGGAAGAACTTTGCAATATGCGATAACAGCAAGCAAAACTTATCGCAATCGGAACTCTCAAACTTACGATATCGCAGTCGGTGGGGAGGAACTTGAAATATCGTCGGAGGGCCTTTGCAATATTGTGGAGGAAGTACTTTGTGATATGTGATATCGCAATCGCAAAAGGGAATTGGAGATGAGTAGTTTTTGTATTGTTTTGTGCGATTGTGTCGATAGTGATATGTTTGCGGGTCCCAGCACTTAGAAAAGGACTTCAACATGGTTTCTTAGTGTTAAATGGATTTCGGCTAGAGTTGAAATATCAAATGGATTTCGGCTAGAGTTTTAGTATATAAACAAAATGGAAATATGGCTAGAGGGATATACAAAGGGATTTTTGGGATAAGGCTAGAGTTTGAGAATTTCGATATGGAATAAGGCTAGAGTTAAAAATGAGTTTTTCCAAAGGTGAAAAATGGGTTTTGGCTAGGATTTAAGGATTTTCCCAAGGAAAAAGGGGTTTTAGAGGGAATGAGGGGAGTTATGAGGGAATTTGAGGGAGGTATATGAAATATGAACGATGATGTTGAAACAAGTCAAAATCTCTTTGAACATTGTTTTCCCCTAATTACTACTCCCATGATGATGACCTAGGTGATGTTGTGACTCTTTTTGACCATTTTGATGACTTGACCTTGATAATGACACCTAATGGATTATGAAACTGGTGATTTGGACTTTTAAACCTTGCAATATGACTGACCATGAGATGATGACTAAGATGGTAATCAAGACAGTTTACTGATGACTCATCACAAGGAATGATGGCATGACCAAGATGGAATTTTGACCATGAAATGAAGGGAGTAGTAACATACCTAGACATACTAACCAGTGACCAAATTTTTATTTGAAAACCTACCGAAACTATAAAAAGTTGACTTAGGATGTTAACAAAAACTTTGAAAGAGTACATTTGATCACTGGTGACTGGCAAGACTAACAAACACTAACACCTTCAAACTGAACAATTAGTACCTTTGTCACCAAAACCTTAAAATTTTCCCTTAATAATATTCCCATTAACATTCACCCTTTTACATATTTTTTTAAACTATAACTCTAAAATGCATTATTTTTGGAACCAAATTTATACTACTAACTCAAATAAGAAAAAAAGTGCAATTAATAGCACTCCCTCTTTATTAATTTAATTTATAGCCCTTTAAAAATTATAATTCAAAAACTTCATATATATGAAAAAAAACTTCAAATTTTTTATAATATAAAATATAAAATAAAGGTTATTACAATGTTTCTAAAACCATTAAAAAGTTATCCCAATTCACATGATTTAAACTAATAAACATTAAAAAAATCCATTAAAAAATATCATCATGAGAACATTGACACCGCCTCTACATTCATGAATTTGTAACCGGTTAAAAAAAAAAATTATCATCATGACCCTGTGGATGTGGATGTGGATATGGGCATTGAAAACTTCCTCAAAACTCATAAACTTGTTTTGTTTTAATATAAGCTTGGTTTTCATATTTTAAATAATTAATTTTATTTATATATTTCTCTCTCTATATATATATAGTTTGATTATTTTTAGATTTAAAATGTTGTTATTTAATGATTTTTTTAATAATATTGAATTTTTTATATATAATTTTTAAAATTTTATAATTTTAAATTAAATAAAAAAAAGGTGTTACTTATATATTTATTTTTTTATTGGATGCTTGTTTATAAAATTTTAGTTAAAGGGATATTTGTTAAAGATACAATTTCAAAAAACTTGTTATTTTATTTCAAAAAAAAAGTATTATTAGTAGCATATTTTTTTTTTAAGGGTTGATTTAAAGGTTTAGTTGTAACAATATTGGTTATTACATTCTGAGTTTTCAAAGAAATTGTGATTTTAACTTTAATTTAAAAAAATAAAAATATGTGTAGTTATTAGCTTCATTTTTTTATTAGAGTATTGATTTAAAGGTTTTTGTCAACAACATTACGTTATTGTTAAGACAATGGATGCAAAAGATAGTAATTTTAATAATACGAAAAATGGTTCTACTAGTAGCACTGCTTTTTGAAGCAAGGGTAAAATTAGACAATAAATGCAACCTCTAAAAAAAAATGAGAACTTTGAAGGGTTCTCATCAAGTTGGTAGCTACATCATAAGCTAATAGAATTAGACCAGAAATATAGTAAGAGCCTTAAACCTCATATTTTGGTTTAGAGGAGAGACACAAGGGCGCTTTGTAACTAGTCAAGTAACTAGAGTTAGAAATTTAATAAATATGTCTCATGAAAGCAATAAGGTTGGGTGTTGGTTGTGGAGCTTGATTAACTTCCTAATTTAGAGTTCGCATTTTTCTCTGTGTTTGGGCTCTAGTTCCTAACTAGGGTATCGGGGGGCTTGTTCCCCTACTATTGTCACTAGGGGGTCCAAGGGAGGCAACAACAAATCTTTGGAGCCCCCCTTGGTGAGGGTTTGGGTATAATCCCACAAAGAATTTTTTTTAGAAACTTTGAATGTAGAATATTGTAATTTTATATTCATTCTGGATTGTTCATCATTAGGTCATATATTTAATGGAAAATGTTATGTTCGGTCTTTTTTTAACTAAAAGGAAACCCTCTTTTTATGATGGAATTATATTGTATTAGTATATTATTGAAAAACATTGTAATTCAGAGATAGAAGAGGAGTGTCGTAGGTTGTAATCTCTTCTTTTTTCTAGAAGGAATGATTTACTATTTCTTCATGAACACATCCCAAATTAAATGAACCACTTAAATTTATGTCTCCTTTGTATTTTTCATTATATGTTTGATTCACACATTCATTTTGATTTTATTGCTTTCTGATTGTATTCCTAACAATTGGTATTAGAGTCAAAGGTCTATTTTGCTGTTAAAACTTAGAGGAACAGAGGTTTCCTAGTTTTAGTGGGAGAAGTGGAAGAAGAAATTTTTAGGGTCAAGAAGTTTAATGGGAGAAAGTACTAGTTATGGAAGATGCAAATGGAAGATTATTTTTATTAGAATTTTTTATTTTTTTCCATTGTGAAGAATAAGAAGAAAGTTAATGGCTATGAAATATGTTGATGATGTTGTTGACGTATCCTTAATGAGGAAATGTAATGGAAAAGCATAGATGAGATGTCAAGTAATGACTTAACTATAGAGAACATGGGAATAAAAAGTGACAAAGGAAAGAGCCAGGGGAATTGTGGAAAGTATAAGGAGGGCATATCCAAATCTAGTTGGAGGATGAAATGTTAACATTGTGGGAAGAAAGGACATAAGAAAAAATAGCATCGGTCTCTTGGTGTTACAACATGCTTTAATCCTTTCAATAGATAAAATTTCTTACTCTTAGGTAATAGCCTCAAGTGCTTCATTTCATGCCACACCCGTTAGGAAGTATTTTCAAGACTATGTTGAAGGAGATTTTGGTCAGTTTTATTTGGGTGATAATGAACTACGTAAAATTATGGGAAATGATAAGGCAAAGATAAAATTAAAGAATGGAAACCAAAGGTTGTTGAAGAGGTAATTCATGTTTGTTCATTTAAGAATAAATCTAATTTCAATAGAGTGGTTGGGAAGTGAGGGTTGTATGGTTACATTTGCAAGAAATTCATGGAAGGTCACTAGAGGATATTTGATAATAGAAAAAGGAGAGAATATAGGTACATTGTATTTATGTACTAGTAATGTTGACCCTTCTATTGCTTAATCTTGTACATGAGAAAATAAAACGTTGTGGAATCATAGGTTGAGGCACATAATTGAGAAGGGAATACAAATTCTCTACTGGTGGAAATTAATTCCAAAATTAAAGAAGGTTGATTTGGATGTCTCTGAGTGTTATGTTTATGGAAAAATAAAAGAGTTATATTTCTCAAAGTTAGAAATACAAAGACGAGTGAAACAGTAGAGCTTGTGCATAAAGATGTATGGAGACTCGTTCAGGTATCATTATTGGTGGATATTATTATTACATTACTTGTATTGATGATGCAACTAGGAAAACTTAGGTTTCCTACATTAGAAACAAATATAATGTCTTTAAATACTATTAAGAAATGAAAATCTTTGGCTGAAAAAAATAAGTTGAAGTGTTTCAGATCAAATAATGGAGGCGAACATTGTAGGAAGGAGTTTGATAATTAAAGTTCATACCATGGGAGTTGTAGAGAGAAGACAATCCTTATAACAACACAAGAAAATCATGTGTCATAAAGGATGAATGAGACAATCATGGAGCGTGCAAGGAGTATGAGATTCCATGTAGGATTAGACTTACAATTTTGGGCATATGTTGTCAACATTACTCTTTACTTAATAAATAGAGGACCTTCAAGTTCCTCAGTTGGTGGCATTTCAAAGGAGGAATGGATGGGTAAAAAAGGTAACCTTCTCATTCCTTGAGACTTTTGGTTGTGAAGCATTTGTCCATATTGATAGAGAAAATAGAACAAATCTTAAGCCAAAATCCAATAAGTGTACTTTTATTAGATGTAGAGTTAATCATTTGGCTAGTATCACTTATGAGATAATGGAAATCAAAAAAATATTAGGAATAGAGTTGTGGTTTTCAATGAGAAGGTCATATACAAAGATCAGTTAAAAACAAAAAATAACAATAAAATGAAAATATAAAATACAAAGTGCTTGATCAAATCATAGAAAAAAATTCCAAAGGTGTCAAAAAATCAAAATGTCTAACAACCACAATAATAACAGGTACCTCAAAATCCTGCAAGTGTTATTAGAAGATTAACCAGGTTAAGTAGACCCCATCAATGATACTCATCTTCATTGTATTATGTATTTTTCAATGACTTTCATGAACCATAAATATATACAGAAGCAATGCAAGTAGAAACTAGAATGTATTGAAAGCAAGGCATGAAAGAAGAGATGGACACTTTGATATATAACTGGACTTGCGACTTGGTCCTATTGCCTATAGGTAAAGAGAATTGCATAATACATTGATTTATAGGTTGAAGGAAGAAGATGGAGGAAAAATGAGGTACATGGCTATACTTGTTGTAAAGGGGTTTACATAGAAGAAAAGTATAGATTTTCATAAAATATTTTCTCCTATTGTCAAAATAACTTCAATTGGAACTATTTTAAGTTTAGTGGTAGTAGAATATTTGTGTCTTGAGAAGATAGATGTAAAGGAAAATTTTTTCCATGGGGACTCAATGGATAGACAGAGATATATGCAAAAACCGCAGGGATATGAGATCAAAGGAAAGGAAAACTTAGTATGCAAATTGAAGAAGAACTTGTATGGTTTAAAACAAGAACCAATGAAACGATATTTGAAGTTTGATAAGTTTATCACAGAACAAGGTTACTATAGATGTCAGTATGACCACAATGTTTTCAAGACAATAGATAATGACAACTATATTATCCTCTTGTTGTGTGTACATGAAAAGCTTGTTAGAAAGTCTAACATGCTTATTGTAGCATTTAACATGCAGTATATAAATTTTGTCAAAGAAATTAGGTAATTCATTTTCTATGAAGGATTTAGGTGATGCAAAGAGTCCTTGGTATGAGATATTTAAGAAGAGACAAAGAAAAATCATAGATTAACATTGTTTCACAATGAATACATAGAAAAGGTGTTGGAAATATCGGTGAGGAAGAACTTTTCAATATGCGATATCGACGAGCAGAACTTATCGCAATTGGCAAGCTTAGACTTACGATATCGCAGTCGGTGGGGAGGAACTTGCGATATCGCCAAAGGAGGGACTTTGCGATATGGCGGAGGAAGTACTTTGCGATATGTGATATCACAATCATAAAAGGGAAGGGGAGATAGGTGGTTTTTGTATTATTTTGTGCGATTGTGCCGATAGTGATATGTTTGTGGGTCCCAGCCCTTAAAAAGGGACTTCAACATGGTTTCTTAGTGTTAAATGGATTTCGGCTAGAGTTGAAATATCAAATGGATTTCGGCTAGAGTTTCAATATATAAACAAAATGGAAATGCGGCTAGATGGATATACAAAGGGATTTTTGGGACAAGGCTAGAGTTTGAGAATTTCGATATGGAATAAAGCTAGAGTTAAAAATGAGTCTTTCCAAAGGAGAAAAAATGGGTTTTGGCTAGGATTTAGGATTTTCCCAAGGAAAAAGAGGTTTTAGAGGGAATGATGGGAGTTATGAGGGAAGTTGAGGGAGGTATATGAAATATGAGTGATGATGTTGAAACAAGTCAATATCTCTTTGAACAATTTTTTTCCCTAATTACTACTCCTATGATGATGACCTAGGTGACGTCGTGACTCTTTTTGACCATTTTAATGACTTGACCTTGATAATGACACCTAATGGATTATGAAACTGATGATTTGGACTTTTAAACCTTGCAATATGACTGACCATGAGATGATGACTAAGATGGTAATCAAGACACTTTACTAATGACTCATCACAAGGAGTGGTGGTATGACCAAGATGGAATTTTGACCATGAAATGAAGGGAGTAGTAACATACCTAGACATACTAACCAGTGACCAAATATTTATTTGAAAACCTACTGAAACTATAAAAAATTGACTTAGGATGTTAACAAAAACTTTGAAAGAGTACATTTGATCACTGGTCACTGACAAACACTAACACCTTCAAACTTAACAATTAGTATCTTTGTCACCAAAACCTTAAAATTTACTCTTAATAATATTCTCATTAACATTCACCCTTTTACGTATTTTTTAAAATTATAACTCTAAAATGCATTATTCTTGGAACCAAATTTGATACTACTAACTTAAATTAAAAAAGTGCAATTAATAGCGTTCCCTCTTTGTTAATTTAACTTATAACCCTTTAAAAATCATAATTCAAAAACTTTATATATATGAAAAAAAACTTCGACTTTTTTATAATATAAAATAAATATTATTACTATGTTTCTAAAACCATTAAAAAAATTATGCCAATTCACATGATTTAAACTAGTAAACATTAAAAAAATCCATTAAAAAATATCATCACGGGAGCATTGACACCCCTCTAAATTCATGAATTTGTAAACCCTTCAAATAAAACATTATCATCATGAGCATGAGCATGTGCGTGTGCATGTGCATGTGGATGTGGGCATTGCAAACTTTCTCAAAACTCATAAATTTGTTTTTGTTTTAATATTTTAAATACTTAATTTTATTTATGTATTTATTTATTTATATAAATTAAAAATTATATATATATATATATATATATATATATATAATTTGCTAGTTATATATATAAAATTTGATTATTTTTAAATTTAAAAGGTTGTTATTTAATGATTTTTTTTAATAATATTGAGTTTTTAATATATAATTTTTAAAATGTTATAATTTTAAATTAAATACAATTATTTATGATATTTATTTTTTTATTGGATGTTTGTTTATAAAATTTTAGTTATTTTTTTTTTTCCGAAGGTGGCAAAACCTATCAAACTCAGGTGTCAAACCAACAGTGAGGACAGCCATCTCTGGCTGCTATCCGCGAATGTCGGTTTGACTCATCACTGTTATCAAGGAAAACCACGCCACCTGTAATAACCCGCTGGTGGTCCGTAAGGGAGCAGGCTTTCACTCCTGCCAGATGCCTCTGGGTCTTGGGCCGTTAACCTGTTTCCTTACGTCCGAGGAAGACGAGCTCTTAGCCAAGCAGAAGCAGTTTTACGGCATACTCCAGGCCGAATAAAATAAAATTTTAGTTATAGGGATACTTGTTAAACATATAATTTTAAAAACTTTGTAATTTTATTTCAAAAAAAGAGTATTATTAGTAACATATTTTTTTGTTTAAGGGTTGATTTAAAGGTTTAGTTGTAAAAATATTGGTTATTACATTCGGAGTTTTCAAAGAAGTTGTGATTTTAACCTCAATTTAAACAAAAAAAAAATGTAGCTATTAGCTTCATTTTTTTATTAAAGTATTAATTTAAAGGTTTTTTGTCAACAACATTACGTTACTGTTAAGACAATGGATGCAAAAGATAGTAATTTAATAATAAGAAAAATGGTTCTACTAGTAGCACCGTTTTTTGAAGCAAGGGTAAAATTAGACAATAAATGAAAAAAAAAAAAAAAAAAAAAAAAAAACTCTGAAGCGTTCTCATCAAGTTGGTAGCTACATCATAAGCTAATAGAATTAGACCAAAAATGTAGTAAGAGCCTTAAATCTCATATTTTGGTTTAGAAGAGAGGCGCGAGGGCACTCTGTAACTGGTCAAGGAACTAGAGTAGAAATTTAATAAATATGTCTCATGAAAGGAATAAGGTTGGATGTTGGTTGTGGAGCTTGATTAGCTTCCTAATTTAGAGTTCTCATTTTTATTTGTGTTTGGGCTCTAGTTCCTAACTAGGGTATAGGGGGCTTGCTCCCCTACTATTGTCACTAGGGGGTTGAAGGGAGGCAACAATGAATCTTTGGCACCCCGCTTGGTGAGGGTTTGGGTATAATCCCACACAGAGAATTTTTTTAGAAACTTTGAATGTAAAATATTGTAATTTTATATTCAATCAGTATTGTTCATCATTAGGTCATATATTTAATGGAAAATGTTATGTTAGGTTTTTTTTTTTTAACTAAAAGGAAACCCTCTTTTTATGATGGAATTATATTGTGTTAGTATATTATTGAAAAACATTGTAATTCAGAGATACAAGAGGAGTGTTGTAGGTTGTAATCTCTTCTTTTTTCTAGAAGGAAGGATTTACTGTTTCTTAACGGACATATCCCAAATTAAATGAACCACTTAAATTTATGTCTCCTTTGTATTTTTCATTATATGTTTGATTTTCACATTCATTTTTATTTTATTGCTTTATGATTGTATTGCTAACAATTGGTATTAGAGTCAAAGGTCTATTATGATGATAAGACTTAAAGGAATAGAGGGTTCCTAGTTTTAGTGGGAGAAATGGAAGAAGAAATTTTTAGGGTCGAGAATTTTGATGGGAAAAAGTACTAGTTATGGAAGATGCAAATGGAAGATTATTTTTATTAGAAATTTTTATTTTTTGTCATTGGGAAGAATAAGAAAAAATCTAATGACTATGAAAGATGTTGATGATGTTGTTGACGAATCCTTAATGAGGAAATGTAATGGAAAAGCATAGATGAGATGTCAAGTAATGACTTGACTATAGAGAAAAGGGGAATAAAAAGTGACAAAGGAAAGAGCCCAAGGAATTTTGGAAAGTATAAGGAGGGCATATCCAAATCTAGTTGGAGGATGAAATGCTAACATTGTGGGAAGAAACGACATAAGAAAAAATATCATTGATCTCTTGGTGTTACAACATGCTTTAATCCTTTCAATAGATAAAATTTCTTACTCGTAGGTAATAGACTCAAGTGCTTCATTTCATGCCACACCCCTTAGGAAGTATTTTCAAGATTATGTTGAAGGAGATTTTGCACAGGTTTATTTGGGTGATAATGAACTACGGCAAATTGTGGGAAACGATAAGGCAAGGATAAAATTAGAGAATGGAAACCAAAGGTTGTTGAAGAGCTAATTCATGTTTGTTCATTTAAGAATAAATCTAATTTCAATAGAGTGGTTGGGAAGTGAGGGTTGTATGGTTACATTTGCAAGAAATTCATGGAAGGTCACTAGAGGATCTTTGATAATAGAAAGAGGAGAGAATATAGGTACATTGTATTTATGTACTAGTAATGTTGACCCTTCTATTGCTTAAGCTTGCACATGAGAAAATAAAACGTTGTGGCATCATATGTTGAGGCACATAATTGAGAAGGGAATACAAATTCTCCACTGAAGGAAATTATGTCCAGGTTTAAAGAAGGTTGATTTGGATGTCTCTGAGTGTTATGTTTATGGAAAAAAATAAAAGAGTTATATTTCTCAGAGTTGGAAATATAAAGAAGAGCGAAAAGCTAGAGCTTGTGCATAGAGATGTATGGAGACTCGTTCAGGAATCATTTATTGGTGGATATTATTATTATGTTACTTTTATTGATGATGAAACTAGGAAAACTTAGGTTTCCTACATTAGAAACAAATATAATGTCTTTAAATACTTTTAAGAAATGAAAATATTTGGCTAAAAATGAGACATGAAATAAGTTGAAGTGTTTCAGATCAAATAATGGAGGTGAACATTGTAGAAAGGAGTTTGATAACTAATGTTCATACCATGGGAGTTGTAGACAGAAGACAATCCTTATAACAACACAAGAAAATCATGTGTCATAAAGGATGAACGAGACAATCATGGAGAGTGCAAGGAGTATGAGATTCCATGTAGGATTACACTTACAATTTTGGCATATGCTGTCAATATTACTCTTTACTTAATAAATAGAGGACCTTCAAGTTCCTAAGTTGGTGGCATTTCAGAGAAGGAATGGATAGGTAAAAAAGGTAAACTTCTCATTCCTGAAGACTTTTGGTTGTGAAGCATTTGTCCATATCGATAGAGAAAATAGAACAAATCTTAAGCCAAAATCCCATAAGTGTACTTTTATTAGATGCAAAGTTAATCATTTGGCTAGTATCACTTATGAGATAATGAAAATCAAAAAATTATTCGGAATGGAGTTGTGATTTTCAATGAGAAGGTGATATACAAAGATCAGTTACAAACAAAAAAAACAAGAAAAGGAAAATATAAAATACATAGTGCTTGATGAAATCATAGAAAAAAATTCCAAAGGTGCCAAAAAATCAAAATGTCCAACAACCACAACAATAACAGGTACCTCAAAATACTACAAGTGTTATTAGAAGATTAACCAGGTTAAGTAGACCCCATCAATGATACTCATCTTCATTGTATTATGTATTTTTCAATGATTTTCATGAACCATAAGGATATACATAAGCCATGCAAGTAGAAACTAGAATGAAATGAGAGCATGGCATGAAAGAAGAGATGGAAAGTTTGATATATAAATGGACTTGCAACTTGATCCTATTGCCTATAGGTAAAGAGAATTGCATAATACATGGATTTATAGGTTGAAGGAAGAAGATGTTGGAAATAACACTGAGTGGGGGGGTGGGGGGGTTGAATCAGTATTAGCAAATCAATATAACTTTTTCATTTCATACTCTGATTCATATACGCTACTTAAATTAAGGGAACCCACGTGTACACACAATTGTGTTTAATGCAACTAGTGTATATCCAGTAAACTTATGATTCAGTTAATCCTTCATATGTTGATCTTTAATTAGTGCATCAGAATGTTGGGTCCCTATAATACTAGTGATTACCCCATTACTATTGTAGTTATACCCCCTATTTATATTGTTGTGCCCCTATTACCCCCATATTGTTATTTTTGTGGCCCATAGAATCCCTCTATTGTTATTTTTGTGGCTTTATATTATTATTGTTAGGTCGGCTGGATTATATTGTGACTCCTTAGACTCTTATATATAGAAAGGAGGTTTTTTCATTTGTATCATCCAAGAATTATTCATTTATGTAATTTAAAGGAGGTTGCCCCCTCGAAGAGGCTGAATTCTAAGGCGTGGATCTCTCTTTTCTATCTTTTTGTGAGCTGGTTTCATAACATTTGGTATCAGAGCTTTGGATTTTAGGGTTTCGCTGCTCCAAACAGGTCATCGTGGAATTTTCGCTATAACGTTTTTTCTGTGACGTTTTAGAAGTTTCAAAAAAAACCCATTTGAGAAGAAGTCGCGCTGAACCCTGGGTCCGAATTTCAAAGCTTTTTGCGTGATATTTGCGGAGATATGATCTGAGGAAGTTGGTCTTTTTGCAGACTCCTGAATTACATTCAAAAAAGGTGACTTGGGGAAAATCGTCATAACTTTCTCTCTGGGGATCGGATTGAAATTTTGTAAGAAGGTAAAGAAAGAGGACAGACTGTAGTTTCTTGTATGTGTGTTTTAGATTCAAAGGTTGAAACATGGACTCGTGGCACGTCGTACAAGTTCGCTCTACTGAACTAGTCTAAAAGCAAGTCACTGTGGGAGATTCCACATAACTCTTCCTTGGAGAATCCAATTTGGCTCAGACTTGTGGCATTGGAAAGAGGACGCAGAAGGCTACTACAGGTAGCAATTTCAGAATTGGATGATTTGAAATTACAGAGATACATCAGATTCAATATCAGGCTTCTATAAAGTAAAAAAAGGTGTGTAGTTTTTTTTTTTTTTTTTTTTTTTTTTTTTTTTTTTTTTTTTGTGTAAGCTTAGTTTAACAGAATTCAAAGGGCATAGTAAAGCATTATTATCGGTAAATGATGCCCCGAGGAAAGAAAATGCAAACACCTAGTAAGGAACCTGAAAGCTCTAGCATGACTCATGAAGAAGAGGAAGAAATGCTACATGATATATCAAAATTACAAGAACAAGTGCAACAAATGTCACGCTCACAAAAGCTAACAGAAGCTAAGGTAAATGGCGTGGAATCTAAGATAAATGGTATGGAAGCTAAGATGGAGGATTCGATGGCAATTTTGAAGATAGATTTGAAGACAGACATGGAAGAATTGAAGAAGTTGCTACAAGAAAGGGTCACTAATGGTGAAAAGGTAGTAAAGGAAACTCATGATGAGAACAAAAGAAATGTTAATCATGATTCCATAGACTCTAATGTTGGATCGAAGACTCACCATGTTCCAAAAATCGATATGAGGAAGTTTGATGGCAAGGATCCCGCCACATGGATATTACAGATGGAGCAATTCTTCGATCTCAATAATGTGCAAAACACACAAAAGGTACGTATGGCAACTTTATATTTGGAACCAAATCAGTTTGTATGGTATCAATGGCTTTGTTCTCGTAAACAATTTATCACTTGGGCAATTTTTACGGAAGAATTGATAGCACATTATGAGGATACAAAAAGCAACACTTTTTTTAGCCAATTGATAAGTCTCAAACAAAAGGGTTCAATAATGGAGCACATTGAGGAGTTCCAAAAATTGAACATAAGGGTAAAAGATATTCCAGAGGAGCATAGGATTGATGTGTTCATAGGGTCTTTAAAGGATAATATCCAACATGATGTGCGCCTTTGGGAACCTGATTCATTAGAGAAGGCATTCAGGTTAGCAAGAAAAATGGAAAGCAAAATTATGGCAACTAGGAAGCATACCATTCACAACTATAAAGACGGAAGTGTTGTTGCCCATAGTCTTCCACAACCTACAAGGTTGACACCACAACAATTGGAAGAAAAAAGAGCAAAAGGGCTTTGTTACAATTGTGATAGCAAATACACAAAAGGTCATAAGTGTGCTGAGAAGAAATTATTCTACATAGATTGTGAAGAGGAAGAAGAAAAGGAGCAAGAAAGGTCAAAAGAAGAGGATATATTCCAGGAACAAAGCCTAGATGAAGAACAAATAAATCCGACCATATCTTGTAATGCATTGGCGGGAATTACCACTCCTCAAACCATCAAGATAGAAGGACAAATCAAGAAGAAAAAGGTAATAGTGTTGATTGATTCAGGAAGCACCCACAATTTTATTCATTGTAGGGTAGCAAAAGAATTGAATTGCTTCCTATATCCAGCACCAGAGTGTCAAGTGATGATTGCAAATGGAGGAACAATAAATTGTTCTGGAAAGTGCCATAATATCAAGCTATCCATGGGAGAATATGTATTGACTAGCCCAATGCTTTCCATTCCAATGGGAGGTGCTGATGTTGTACTAGGAGTCCAATGGCTACAATCCTTGGGTACAATAGCTTTTAATTTTCAAGAACTTTTCATGAAATTTTCTGTGGAAGGAAAGGAAGTTGAATTAAGGGGTATTGCAGGGAAACCAGGAAAGATAATCAGCTCTAATGGCATGACAAAGCTTCTAAAAAAGGAGCAAAGAGGTGTAATTGCACAATTATGTTCGCTAGATGTTTCCACATTGGAATCATCTATTTCTCCAGATCTCCAAAAAGTCCTGGACAATCATTCCAAGGTATTTGAGACTCCCAAAGGTCTCCCACCTATGCGTGATCATGATCATGCTATTCATCTGATTCCAGGAAGTGTTCCTCCAAACATCAGGCCGTACAGATATCCCTATGTCCAAAAAAGTGAAATTGAACGTATGGTTGCAGAAATGCTAGAGGCTGGTATAATTCAACCGAGTCAAAGTTCTTTCTCAGCTCCAGTAGTATTGGTGCACAAGAAGGATGGATCATGGCGCATGTGTCCAGATTATAGGGAGCTCAACAAGCTCACTATTAAAGATAAGTTCCCCATTCCTGTTATTGATGAATTACTGGATGAATTGCATGGATCAATTTACTTCACCAAGTTGGATCTTCGTTCAGGATATCATCAAATCAGAATGAAGATTGAAGACATTCCGAAAACGGCATTTAGAACTCATGAGGGTCATTATGAATTTTTGGTCATGCCTTTTGGCCTTACCAATGCACCTTCAACATTTCAAGGTTTGATGAATTCAATTTTCAAACCATTCCTTAGAAAATTTGTGTTAGTATTTTTTGATGATATACTAATCTACAGCAAGTCTTGGAAGGATCATGTTGAACATGTTGACAGGGTGCTACAACTATTGGAGGAGAAACAATTATATGCAAAAAGATCCAAATGTTTCTTTGGAGTCCAGGAGGTGGAATATTTGGGTCATATTGTATCTCATGAAGGAGTTAAGGTAGACCCTAGCAAAATTAAAGCCATTAAGGAATGGAAAATCCCCACATCCATAAAGCATCTGCGAGGATTTCTTGGGTTGACAGGGTATTATCGCAAGTTTGTTAAGAATTATGGGAGAATAGCAGCACCTCTAACAACATTATTGAAGAAAGATTCATTTTCATGGACTCCGGAAGCAACAAAGGCCTTTGAACATCTTAAAGAGGCAATGTGCCAAGCACCGGTCTTAGCTACACCGGACTTCACAAAAACCTTTATTGTGGAATGTGATGCTTCAGGAAATGGAATTGGTGTTGTTCTAATGCAAGATGAAAGACCCATTGCTTTTGAAAGTCGTCCAATCAAGGGAAAGTTTTTAAGCAAAGCTATTTATGAGAAGGAAATGTTGGCAATACTCCATGCACTTAAGAAATGGCGACCCTACCTAATGGGAAGACACTTCAAGGTAAAAACGGATCATGATAGCCTTAAATACTTTTTAGAACAAAGATTATCCTCTGAAGAGCAACAAAAGTGGGTCACAAAGATGTTGGGTTATGACTTTGAAATCATCTACAAAAAAGGGAAGCAAAATGTGGTGGCAGATGCACTCTCAAGAAAGGATGAGGATGTGGAAGCATTGTTGTGTGCCATTTCTATTATCCAACCAGATTGGATAAACGAAGCAAGGGAGGAATGGAAGAATGACGAAGAAGTGTGGGCACTTATTCAAAAGCTACAACAAGATTCCAGTACTTCTGATACATTTAGCTGGCAAAATGATTCGTTATGGTACAAAGATCGCTTATACCTCTGTAAGAATTCCCAGCTAAAACAAAAGATTCTTATGGAATTGCACACTTCTCCCTTAGGAGGGCACTCAGGATTTTTAAAAACTTACCACAGGGTTAAGAAGGAATTTTTTTGGGATGGCCTTAAATCAGATATTCAAAAGTTTGTGGCGGAATGTTTGGTTTGCCAGCAAAATAAAGTTGAAACAATTAAGACACCAGGTCTATTACAACCTTTATCCATTCCAAGCCAACGTTGGGAGGAGGTTTCAATGGATTTTATCACAGGTTTACCCAAGTCTGAGGGAAAGAGTGTCATCATGGTGGTAGTTGACAGACTTACCAAGTATGCACACTTTTGTGCATTATCACATCCATTTAAAGCCAGTACAGTTTCTACTGCATTTATGGAAACAGTTCAAAAGCTACATGGAAACCCAAAGATTATTGTAAGTGACAGAGATCCCATTTTCACTGGAAATTTTTGGACAGAATTATTTTCTTGTCTTGGTACTCAGTTAGCTCATAGCTCATCTTATCATCCTCAATCTGATGGGCAAACTGAGATAGTAAACAAATGTTTGGAAGGATATCTTCGTTGCTTTGTATCTGATAAACAGACACAATGGGTCAAATGGTTGCCTCTGGCTGAATGGTGGTATAACACTTCCTTCCATACAGCAACAAAAATGACCCCATTTATGGCACTTTATGGGTATCAACCACCATCCATCACATCATATTTAAGAGAAAATTCTAAGGTTCAGGCAGTGGAACATCACATCGAACATCAACAACAAGTCCTCCAACTCTTAAAGGATAACCTCGTGTTGGCACAAAATAGAATGAAACAACAGGCAGATCAACATCGCAGTGAAAGAAGTTTTGATGTAGGTGATTGGGTATTCCTACGGCTACAACCATATAAGAAAATGTCCCTAAAGCAAGCTAAGAAGGATAATAAATTATCACCAAAGTATTATGGTCCGTACAAGGTGTTGGAAAAGATTGGTACTATGGCATACAAATTGGAGCTTCCTGCAGCTTCTCGATTGCACCCAGTTTTCCATGTTTCATGTTTAAAGAAGGTTATAGGTGACAAGCTCCCAATTCAAACAATATTGCCAGAACTTGACGAGGAAGGAAAAATTATATTGGAACCGGAAGCAGTCACAGAAACAAGAACTCGACAGCTACGAAATCGATCAATTTCAGAGTATCTTATCAAGTGGAAGAACTTATCCGCTGAAGATTCCACATGGGAGGATGAGAATTTTATGCAGAAGTATCCAGAACTGCTCAAGCGTTGAGGACAACACTTTTTTGAAGGAGAGGGGCATGTTGGGTCCCTATAATACTAGTGATTACCCCATTACTATTGTAGTTATACCCCTTATTTATATTGTTGTGCCCCTATTACCCCCATATTGTTATTTCTGTGCCCCATAGAATCCCTCTATTGTTATTTTTGTGGCTTTATATTATTATTGTTAGGTCGGCTGGATTATATTGTGACTCCTTAGACTCCTATATATAGAAAGGAGGTTTTGTCATTTGTATCATCCAAGAATTGTTCATTTATGTAATGTAAAGGAGGTTGCCCCCTCGAAGAGGCTGAATTCTAAGGCGTGGATCTCTCTTTTCTATTTTTTTGTGAGCTAGTTTCATAACACAGAACTTCATTAACCATATAAACAGTAAAAAGGTGTAGTAAAATAGAATAGATCATCACACTTAAGGAACACACATGAACACGATGACGTAAGGTGGAAACCTAATGCATGACAAAATCCACCTGCTGCCATCTTCCTTTAATATAAGAAAAACATGCTTACAATCTTGTAGTGGCGCAGAATCATACCGGTATGCAGGCACCCACCTACAGAAGGCTACAACCTTCTCTCATTCTCCAGCTACTACTTGAAGGGAGCTGCAACCCCCTGGCTCTTGTACTAGCAGATATATTTACTAGTACGTAGGCACCGGCCTACAAAAGGATACAACCCTCTCATTTTCCAACTGCTACTGGAAGGGAGCTCCAACCCCCTGGCTCTTGTACTGGCCGATATGTTTACTAGTACGTAGGCACCGGCCTACTGAAGTCTCCAACCTTCACTCTTCCTCCAGGGACCACGTTTCATAAATTTTCAGACTGGATACTCCTGGATCACAACACCATATATATGAAGGCCACGTTTCATCCAATTTTCATACTGGACCCATCAACAACATTGAAGCTCAAAATCAATCACCACTGCAATACAACCATTAACTACACCTGCATCATCAATCTCTGAATCACCCGACACTGAATCACTGAAACCTTATCATCAAAACACAATCACCAAAACACAGAGCAGAACACAAAACTCTGTAGCAACCATTAGAACCATCTGCAACATCATATTTCATTATGTATACACTACTCTGATGAACCCAAACAGCGTGTATATGCTCTTTTACCAAAGTGAACCCACGTACAAATCTGAAAATACTAACTTATAACTTTGCAGCTATTCCAGACATCAATCATACCCAGATCATAACATTTATAGAATAAACATGCGTCAATAATTCAGATCTAGTCTATCCATGATCAAACCACATAATGATAAAACATTCCAAACCTTAAGATCCCGATCCATCGTTCATCATCATCCACCTGGGTGTATCCTTGGTTCAGATCAAGGAAAGCATCACAAACCCATAACCAGCATACTGAATCTCATACTTCATCAGATATTCAATCCTTGCACCTGTTTCCCCCTTGGCCTAATGATCTTATCCTCCTTATATAGGTTTAGGCCTCTCTCAATAACATGGTCCAAAACCACGTAGGACCAATACCTTGGACCCAATACCTAGGTCAATACCTTGGACCAAATACCATGGACCAATACCATGGATCAAAATACCATGGACCAAATACCACAGACCAAAACTTGGTTTTCCAACATGTACACGCCTTTTCTTCTGTGAAACTGCGTGTGTACATTATACGCTTCTTTTGGTCTGTTAACCCGCGTTTATACGCTGCTTTGGCAAGCTGAACCTACGTATACCTCTCTCTGATCATTAATTCTTTGCTCTTGAACTGATGCACTATGATCTGTCATCTGAGTGAGTTGCCATCAAGGACAACACCTGTATCATACCTGTATCATACTGCCAACAATCTCCCCCTTTGGACTTGATGGCAATAACCACTCCAAGTCACTCTCCCCCTTTGACATCAAGGGCAAAGGGCGGACCACGATATTCTCTCCCTTGATATACATTATGTTTTCCATACTCCCCTTGAGTACATGCTGAACTCCCCCTTTGTACATGCCAAGATGTACCAATCCATCCATGCTCCCTCTGAGCACATGAAGAGTCTACAAAAATATTTTTCAAAAGAATAACATGACTCTACAACTCAACTAAGTGAGTATGACCTTCCTATCACCAACGACTCATACATACATCCATCTCCCAACTAAGTGGGGATACACCATTTTGACTCATCCACCCAACCAAGTGGGGATATACCAAGTGTTTATATATGGCTGAAATAAACATGATTACATCATCCTCCCATGCATAGTGATGGTACAAATTAGGCCTTTGCATGACCTTTACATCAAATGATATACATGAATTTTATAACAAAGACCAGCAACCTAAACAATACCATGATAGTCATCAACAACTATCATACACCATATATGATCTGCACCACAAGAATCTGTGAGTAGCATCCAGACCTGTAACCTGCAATACCATTCTTTTGACCAACCAACAATAAGTAGCAAGAGTATCACATAAGCATCATCACCAAAGACTTCTAACCATAATGCCAACAATGCATTATTCGAAACATATGCTCCCCCTGAACCTGTGCCATACCATCATCAAACAGAGTAGATAAGAACCATATCAGACTTTTGTATCACTGCTTTTCTTCAGAACACCATATACGCAGTTGTGTAGCATCTAACTCGCATATACACGCGAGTTGTCTTCATGAAAATTGCGTATGAGATTTAGAGTACTGAAGTCTCACACTTTCATTTCCCTCTGAGTCTGTCATGTTTGTATACTCTGCTATGCCACATTTTTTTTACTGTACTTCCTTCTTCTTCCATATCTTCGACTGTGAAGATGTTTTCTCCTTTTGGTATGGTGCCTGTACTTTGTTCCTGGATTCCTTTGATATATGTCCAAACTTGTTACATGCATAACATCTTACATGTTTCATATTCCTTTAGTAGCAGTAAATGGCTTTGTGACCAAACATATTCCAAGCAAAACAATATCCCTTAAAGTACCTGGAACGTGATGATCTTTCTGTGTGATGATCTTGCATCATTCTATTTCTGCATCTCGCTGCAACATGTCCAAGGTTATGACATACATAACACTAAACATTATTCATCTGAGAAAATAACCGACTATCACTTCAATAGTTTGGAGTAAAAGATTTTCTTTGACGGATTTCTTTCCTTGTTTGTTGATGTGGTTGACCTCTTATCTCCTTGTTGAGCATTTTAGGTTTTGCATTAGAGTTTCTTGCCTCACCTTGAGATCTAGACTCGCCTTCAACAGATTCATGAAAACCAAGACCAGTTTTGATAGCAGGGGATCCTTGACTACTAAGAATATTATCCAAAATCTTACTATTGTCTTGAAATCATAACAGCTTACCCTTTTCTTCTAATTTACCTTTTAAGATATTTACCTCAATCTGATGTTGCTCTTCCTTTTCCAGATGTTGTTTCTTCAGGATTTCTGCAGCCTTTCTTCCTTCTTCCACTTGTTGCCTTAATTTTAGAATCTCATTTTCTTGTTCTTTATCTGCTTGAGGTAGTTCTTCATTCTGCTTATTTTTCAATGATATCACTTCATCTTGCAGCATTTGACGTACTTTGAAGGCACACTCCAGTTGAGCTTTTAATCTGGATACTTCTTCTTGCAAGGCACTCTCTCTTTTGTTAAATAGATCTTATTTATTTGATGCTACATTTACTTGTTCATCTTTAATCTGAGGCGATTCAAAATCTGAATACTTACTTCCACTTGATGGCAAGCTGTCGCTGTTCTTTTGAGTTGTCTTCTTCTTCTGACGCGCTTTCTTTCCCATTGTTCTACGAATCTCCTTCAAGCGATCAAGCTTCTACCAAAGGACCTGCTCTGATACCAATTGTTGGAAATAATACTGAGAGGGGGGGTGAATCAGTATTAGCAAATCAATATAACCTTTTTATTTCATACTCTAATTCATATACGCTACTTCAGTTAAGTCAACCCACATGTACACACAACTATGTTTAATGCAACCAGCATATATCCAATAAACTTATGATTCAGTTAATCCTTCATATGTTGATCTTTAATTAGTGCATCAGAACTTCATTAACCATATAAACAGTAAACAGGTGCAGTAAAATAGAATAGATCATCACACATAAGAAACACACATGAACAGCATGGTGTAAGGTGGAAACCCAATGCGGGACAAAAACCAACTGCTGTCGTCTTCCCTTAATATAAGAAAAACATGTTTACAATCTTGTACTGGCGCAGACTCATACCAGTATGCAGGCACCCACCTGTAGAAGGCTACAACCTTCTCTCATTCTCCAGCTACTACTGGAAGGGAGCTGTAACCCCCTGGCTCTTGTACTAGCCGATATATTTACTAGTACGTAGGCTCCAGCCTACAGAAGGCTACAATCCTCTCTCGTTTTCTAGCTGCTACTGGAAGGGAGCTCCAACCCCCTGGCTCTTGTACTGGCCAATATGTTTACCAGTACGTAGGCACTAGCCTACTGAAGGCTCCAACATTCACTCTTCCTCCAGGGACCACGTTTCATAAATTTTCAGACTGGATACTCCTGGATTACAACACAATATATATGAAGGCCACATTTCATCCATTTTTCATACTGGACCCATCAATAACATTGAAGCTCAAAATCAATCACCACTACAATACAACCATTAACTACACATGCATCATCAATCTCTGAATCACCCAACACTGAATCACTGAAACCCTGTCATTAAAACACAGTCACCAAAACACAAAGCAGAACACAGAACTCTGCAACAACCATCAGAACCATCTACAAATTCAAATATCATATTTCATTATGTAAACACTACTCTAATGAACCCAAACAGCGTGTATATGCGCTTTTACCAAAGTGAACCTGTGTACAGATCTGCAAATACTAACTTATAACTTTTCAGCTATTCCAGACATCAATCATACCCAAATCATAACATTTATATAATAAACATGCATCAATAATTCAGATCTAGTCTATCCATGATCAGACCACATAATGATAAAACATTCCAAGCCTTAAGATCCCGATCCATTGTTCATCATCATCCACATGGGTGCATCCTTGGTTCAGATCAAGGAAAGCATCACAAACCCATAACCAGCATACTGGATCCAATACTTCATCAGATATTCAATCCTTTCACATCTTGCCCCCTTGGCCTAATGATCTTCTCCTCCTTATATAGGTTTAGGTCTCTCTCAATACCACGGTCCAAAACCACTTAGGACCAATACCTTGGACCCAATACCTGGGGTCAATACCTCGGACCAAATACCATGGACCAATACCATCGATCAAAATACCATGGACCAAATACCACAGACCAAAACTTAGTTTTCCAACATGTACGCACCTTTTCTTCTGTGAAACTACGTGTGTACGTTATACGCTTCTTTTGGTCTGTTAACTCGCATGTATATGCTACTTTGACAAGGTGAACCTGCGTATACCTCTATTTGATCATTAATTCTTTGCTCTTGACCTGCTGCACTCTGATCTGTCATCTGAGTGAGTTGCCATCAAGGACAACACCTGTATCATACCTATATCATAATGCCAACAATCTCCCCCTTTGGACTTGATGGAAATAACCATTCCAAGTCACTCTACCCCTTTGACATCAAGGGCAAAGGGCAAACCATGATATTCTCTCCCTTGATATACATTATGATGTCCATACTCCCCTTGAGTACATGCTGAACTCTGCCTTTGTACATGCCTAGATGTACCAATCCGTCCATGCTCCCCTTGAGCACATGCAGAGTCTGCAAAAATATTTTTCAAAAGAATAACATGACTGTACAACTCAACTAAGTGAGTATGACCTTCCTATCACCAACGACTCATACATACATCAATCTCCCAACCAAGTGGGGATACACCATTTTTTACTCATCCACCCAACCAAGTGGGGATATACCAAGTGTTTATATATGACTGAAATAGACATTATTACATCATCCTCCCATGCATACTGACGGTACAAATTAGGTATTTACATGACCTTTACATCAAATGATATACATGACTTTTATAACAAAGACCAGCAACCTAAACAAGACCATGATAGTCATCAGCAAGTATCATACACCATATATGATCTGCACCACAAGCATCTGTCAGCAACATCCAAACCTGTAACCTACAATACCATTCTTTTGACCAACCAACAATAAGTAGCAAGAGTATCACATAAGCATCATCACCAAAGACTTCTAACCATAATTCCAACAATGCATTATTCGAAACATATGCTCCCCCTGAACCTGTGCCATACCATAATCAAACAAAGCAGATAGAACCATATCATACTTTTGTGTCGTTGTTTTTCTTCAGAACACCATATATGCGGCTGTGCAATGTCTAACTCGCATATACACACAACTTTTCTTCATGAAACCTGCATATGAGATTTAGAGTACTGAAGTTTCACACTTTCAGTTCCCCCTGAGTCTATCATGTCTGTAGACTCTACTATGCCACATCTTTTTTACTGTACTTCCTTCTTCTTCCATACCTTTGACTGTGATGATGTTTTCTCCTTTTGGTATGGTGCCCATACTTTGTTCCTGCATTCCTTTGCTATATGTCCAAACTTGTTACATGCATAACATCTTACATGTTTCATATTCCTTCAGTAGCAGTCAATGACTTTGTGACCAAACATGTTGCAAGCAAAACAATATCCCTTAAAGTACATGTAACGTGATGATCTTTCTGTGTGATGGTCTTGCATCATTATACTTGTACATCTCGCTGCAACATGTCCAAGAGTATGACATACATAACACTCAACATTATTCATCTAAGAAAATAACCGACTATCACTTCCATAGTTTGGAGTAAAAGATTTTCTTTGATGAATTTCTTTCCTTAGTTGTTGATGTGGTTGACCTCTTATCTCCTTGTTGAGCATTTCAAGTTTTGCATTAGAGTTCCTTTCCTCACCCTGAGAGCTAGATTTTCCTTCAACAGATTCAAGAAAACCAAGACTAGTTTTGATAGCAGGGGATCTTTGACTACTAAGAATATTATCCAAAATCTTAGTACTTTCTTGAAATCGTAACAGTTTATCCTTTTCTTCTAATTTACCTTTTAAGATATTTACGTCAATCTGATGTTGCTCTTCCTTTTCTACATGTTGTTTCTTCAGGATTTCTGCAGCCTCTCTTCCTTCTTCCACTTGTTTCCTTAATTTGAGAATCTCATTTTCTTGTTCTTTATCTGCTTGAGGTAGTTCTTCATTCTGCTTATTTTTCAATGACATCACTTCATCTTGCAGCATTTGACGTACTTTGAAGGCACACTCCAGCTGAGCTTTTAATCTGGATACTTCTTCTTGCAGGGCACTCTCTCTTTTTTTAAATAGATCTTATTGATCTGATGCTACATTTGCTTGTTCATCTTCAATCTGAGGTGATTCAGAATCAGAATACTTACTTCCACTTGACCGCAAGCTATCATTGTTCTTTTGAGTTGTCTTCTTCTTCTGACGCACTTTCTTTCCCATTGTTCTACGGATCTCCTTCAAGCGATCAAGCTTCTACCAAAGGACCTGCTCTGATACCAATTTTTGGAAATAATACTGAGAGGGGGGTTGAATCAGTATTAGCAAATCAATATAACTTTTTCATTTCATACTCTAATTCATATACGCTACTTTAGTTAAGGGAACCGCGTGTACACGCAACTGTGTTTAATGCAACTAGCATATATCCAGTAAACTTATGATTCATTTAATCCTTCATATGTTGATCTGTAATTAGTGCATCAGAAATTCATTAACCATATAAACAGTAAACAGGTGTAGTAAAACAGAACAGATCATCACACATAAGAAACACACATGAACACCATGATGTAAGGTGGAAACCCAATGCATGACAAAATCCACCTGCTGTCGTCTTCCTTTAATATAAGAAAAAAATGTTGACAATCTTGTAGTGGCGCAGAATCATACCAGTATGCAGGCACCCACCTACAGAAGGCTACAACCTTCACTCGTTCTCCAACTACTACTTGAAGGGAGCTGCAACCCCCTGGCTCTTGTACTAGCCGATATATTTACTAGTACGTAGGCACCGGCTTATAGAAGGCTACAACTCTCTCTCGTTTTCCAGCTGCTACTGGAAGGGAGCTCCAACCCCCTGGCTCTTGTACTGGCCGATATGTTTACTAGTACGTAGGCACCGGCCTACTGAAGGCTCCAAACTTCACTCTTCCTCCACGTTTCATAAATTTTTCAGACTAGGTACTCCTGGATCACAACACCATATATACGAAGGCCACATTTCATCCAATTTTCATACTGGACCCATCAATAACATTGAAGCTCAAAATCAATCACCACTGCAGTACAACCATTAACTACACCTACATCATCAATCTCTGAATCACCCAACACTGAATCACTGAAACCCTGTCATCAAAACACAATCACCAAAACACAGAGCAGAACACAGAACTCTGCAACAACCATCAGAACCATCTGCAATATCATATTTCATTATGTATGCGCTACTCTGATGAACCCAAACAGCGTGTATACATGCTTTTATCAAAGCGAACCCGTGTGCAGATCTGCAAATACTAACTTATAACTTTGCAGCTATTCTAGACATCAATGATACCTAGATCATAACATTTATAGAATAAACATGCATCAATAATTCAGATCTATTCTATCCATGATCAGACCACATAATTATAAAACATTCCAAGCCTTAAGATCCCGATCCATCATTCATCATCATCCACATGGGTGCATCCTTGGTTCGGATCAAGCAAAGCATCACAAACCCATAACCAGCATACTGGATCTCATACTTCATCGATTATTCAATCCTTGCACCCCTTGCCCCCTTGGCCTAGTGATCTTCTCCTCCTTATATAGGTTTAGGCCTCTCTCAATACCATGGTCCAAAACCACGTAGGACCAATACCTTGGACCCAATACCTGGGGTCAATACCTCGGACCAAATACCATGGACCAATACCATGGACCAAATACCACAGACCAAAACTTAGTTTTCCAACATGTACGTGCCTTTTCTTCTGTGAAACTGCATGTGTACGTTGCACACTTCTTTTGGTCTATTAACACGCGTGTATACACTGCTTTGACAAGGTGAACCTACGTATACCTCTCTATGATCATTAATTCTTTGCTCTTGACCTGCTGCACTATGATCTGTCATCTCAGTGAGTTGCCATCAAGGACAACACCTGTATCATACCTATATCATAATGCCAACAGAAGATGGAGGAAAAATGAGGTACATGGCTAGACTTGTTGTAAAGGGGTTTACATAGAAGAAAAGTATAGATTTTGATAAAATATTTTCTCCTATTGTCCAAATAACTTAAATTGGAACTATTTTAAGTTTAGTGGTAGTAGAATATTTGCATCTTGAGAAGATAGATGTAAAGGAAAAAAAATTCCATGGGGACTCAATGGATGGAGAGATATATATGCAAAAATCACAAGGATATGCGATCAAAGGAAAGGAAAACTTAATATGCAGATTGAAGAAGAAATTGTATGGTTTAAAGCAAGAACTAAGGAAATGATATTTGAAGTTTGATATGTTTATCAAAGAACAAGGTTACTATACATGTCAATATGACCACTATGTTTTCAAGACAATAGATAATGACAACTATATTATCATGTTGTTGTGTGTGCATGAAATGCTTGTTAGAAAGTCTAACATGCTTATTGTAGAATCTAACATGCAGTGTATGAATTTTTTCAAAGAAATTAGCTAATTCATTTTTTATGAAGGATTTAGGTGATGCAAAGAATCCTTTGTATGATAAATTTAAGAAGAGACAAAGAAAAATCATAGATTAACATTGTCTCACAATGAATACATAGAAAAGGTGTTGGAAATATTTAAAATGAAAGACACAAAACAAATTAGTACACTTTTGGCTAAACATTTTAAATTTAATAAAGAGATGTATCCAAGACACAAGAGGAGATATACTACATGTCCAAGGTCCCATATTCTTTATTACTTGGGAGCTTAATATGTGTGATGTTGTGCACAAGGCCGAATATTGCACATGCAGTGAGAGTTGTGAGAAGGTATATGAACAATGAACAATCAAAATAAAGAGCATTAGAAGGTGATAAAGTGGATTCTTAGGCATTTGAGAGGCACACTACTTAGGAATTATCATTTTGAGGTTCAAACATTATTCTATAGGGATATGTTGAATCAAATATAGAAAGTGATACAGATAGAGAAAGGAGAACCATAAGGTATGCTTCTATTTATGTAGAACATCAATAAGTTGGATTTTGAAATTACAAAGGGTTGTTGAACTTTCAACAACAAAAGCATAGTATATTGCTGCTACATAAGCTAGTAAAGAGATGATTTGGTTATAGAGGTTCATGGAGGAATTTAGAAAGAAGTAGGAGAATAGTAGGTTGTATAGTGATAATGGGTGTCATTCATCTTGCAAATAATTCAACCTTTCATTCTAAGATGAAGTGTATACAACTTAGGTGCCATTCAAGGAAAATTTTAGGGGCTAATATTCGCAAGTGAGCTAATTTTTCATGCTTTTTCCAAAAAATATATTCGCCAATTTTCCATTTTTTTCTAAAAATTATTCACCCAAATTTGATAGTACAAAATTATTTTGCCTCCAAAATCGCTAAAATTTTACACATAATAATATAAAATCATTAGGGATCTAAATATTTTTACAAAAATATTACCAAACATTTTATAATTTGTATATTATGGACTAGGAATATTCACCAAGGTTTCTAAAATTTAATATAAAATTCCATCGTTAAAATTTTCCCTGGTGCCATTTCATACGATCAATTTTAAAAGAGGGAGAGTTGAAGCTGGGAAAGATACATACTAGCTCGAATTTTGCAGACATGTTAATGAGGGTAGTAAACAAGGAGAATATGAGTTTTTGTTTAGTTTCAATTGGTGTTCAAGAATGAAAATGGAGATGAGAAACTAGCTAGGTCCAAAGTTGAAGAATAATCCAACAAGTGCAATAACAGTGGCGTTATTGTGATCAATTTCCAAGTGGGATATTGTTGGTTGTGGAGCTTGATTTTGTTCCTAATTTAGAGGTCTTGGTTTTGGCCACGTTTGGACCCTAGTTCTTGATGGGGGGGTGTAGGGAGGCTTGCCATCCTACTATTATCACCAAGGGGTCTATGTGGGGCAATATATCCTCTTTGGAGCCGCCCTGGTGGCGATCAGAGCACAACACCCCCGAGGAGATATTTATAGAAAAAATACATTGTAAAATATTGTACTTTCATAGTCAACATGAAGTATTCACCTTTAATTCATAGATATAATAGTAGATGTTATGTTAGGGTTTTTCCCTAGAAGGAAACCCTCTTTTTTTCCTAGTCAATTAATTATATTGTGACTGTATATTATTGTGATAACATTGTAATTGAGGGAAATGGGACTATGAGAGAGAAGAGGAACTTGCAACAAATGTGTTGTGTTGTCACTCACTGCTTTACAAGTTATCAATTTCCAGGAATGCATAAGAGCAGTGAAGTTTGAAGCCATTTACCAAGCCACAAAAGATATCATAGCTTAATCGGAGCCTCTCCATTGCACAGTGCTCGGAAAGAGATTTCCAACGGTATATGGAAGTCCAAGAATGGACTTTTGGATCATAAGTTAGGGCATATTGAAGTTGCCCTTGGAAAGCTAGAAAACAAAGAGAAATAGACCAAAGGAAAAGGCCCATCACAAATCACAATTAGTGGTCAGATGGATCATGGCACATAGCATATCAATGGGTCCTGTCTTATCACAAATTGGCTATTCGTGGGGTCCCTGGCACAGGCTTACGGTGCATTGGTGCTTCACAAGGCAGAGTGTTAATATCGCATATCAGCGATCGTAGGCACAAACGAGTGCACGCGAACACAGGATCTTGAACATTGTTGAACGTTGATAGTTAAGAATCACTAATAAACACCAAAATCACCAATAATTTGGGCCCTCAATGTTAAATCATCGAGGAAGGTCGATTTCATTTAACAAAGGAATTCATAGAAAAACCAAGGCCAGGCGAGCCTTTTTCTCTCTTCTCCAAGGGGCCACGTGGCAGACTACCATTGGTCCTTATAAAAGATGTGGCAGTATGGAGCTGACATGGCAGTACAAAGATGAAGTGGCAGTACAAAGATGACATGGCAGTACAGAGTTGACGCGGCAGTATGGAGGACACATGTCATGCAGATATGGCATTTTCAGGGTTCAAAGAGGGAATTTTCAGGTGACAGATGTCACCACTCATAGAGTGAAATGTGGTAGTGATGACATCACCCATCGTAACCAACGATCAGCGATCGCACAAGTTAAGGTCTTCCTCCACTGATGTCCCTTCCAGCTTGCGATTACAATATGCAGGAACTCTCCGAATGAAATATTTATATAACAGATTTAAAGGTGTGTTGGGTCCGTCTCTTTTAATTACCACATATTGATTATAACACCCCCATCTCAGGACGACTCAGATTAACTCCACCCAGATTGATGGCTCCCAGGCCTTTTCGGCCCCTCCTGCCATGTTTCTCTTTATCAGTGAGGGGGGCTCCGAGAAGCGGTTTCCCCACCAAGCCCCGCTACAATATGTCCTTATCACATCATTTCACACACCCCCCCCCCCCTCACTTACCACTTACCAATCACACCCCCCTCTAAAAACCACTCATCGTCACCATTATCTACCATAATACTAACATTATGTCCTGGGTGGCCCTGATCCCATTGATCAACAATCGCAAGTTTCGAGGGGAGACGCCAAAGGTAAAGTGTATCAAGCATCAGGATGTGGTATTCTATGTAACAAAGGAAAAATACCCTCGGAGAGGGAGATCAAAGGCCCTATCGCACAAGGACTAAGCATGTGGTCATAGTCCCCGTTCACATGAGAAAAAACACAAAAAGGGGCTGAAGTGAAGGGGCCTAAAGGGGATCAGAACTCGCCTATTTCATAATGTTTTAGTGATAAGGGCTAGCACAGGAAATTCCTCCATATTACTCCATAAGTGCATCACCAAGTGTATCAAGCCACTGATAGTGTTTTGCAAAACTTTAAAGGTACGGTGGGTCAGTCCCGAAAGAAGTTGTGGCATTCAATAAGGGAGAAGGAGCATTCAAAACTAGGTATGGGCAGATCCAAAAATGCCCTTTTGTGAAACAGATCCAAGGTCGGCACTGAAAGCAGTAAAGGCAGAAACGATTGGAGTTGGCTGAGCAACCACAGGGACGAGCGTGGAGATATTGTATTAACATTTTCATCTGCTTTGTTATGTTGTAATGCACCGACCTTTTAATGAGGAAATTACTATTTTGTAATGATTTTGGGCCACAGAGCCATCCCCGGGCTGAGACAGCTAGTTGGTCTGACATTTGAGACACGGCCCAGAGATATTTTGTGTCATGAATGTTCAATTCTCCCCTTCTTATAAATAGGGGGAAGCAACACTTAAAAAATCTTCATAAATCTAGAAGAAAAGGATACAAGTATTCTCAAAACTGTATAACTTGATAATATAGATCTTTCACAATATGACAGAATTGGTGGTGATTCCCCCTTCGAGTATTACAGTATGTTTTCCTCCTATTAAATTCCATTATGTTCATGTTCTTCTCTGAATTCATGCTATAATAGCTACTAGAATATTTCATACCTCCTTATAGATTCATTTGTATTGAATTGTTGATGCATTTGCCTATATGAAGGGCTAAAATTGGATCTTTAAAACTGCACTACATGAATCATAGCACCCAGCCCCTCTTCAGTTTCATTATATCTACTGTAACTCAAATAAGTGTGGAATTTCTTATTTGCTTCAAGCTCTATGTGTTAATTATAGAATTATTGATGCTTTGGGCTCTACATGATGAGTTATCCTTTCTCCTTATCCTCTCTCATTTACTGTTGGGCGTGGGATCCCCCAAGGAAAGTTTTGGGGCTTAGAGCCTAGATTTTGGTCAAAAATGATAAATCTGATGTAAAGACTCCGCATTTTATGGGCGCAGAGTGCGTAGCTTGTAAAAGAGTCATATGGTTGTCCGCCCTCAATTTTTCAATGTAATGTGGGCTGTAGAGATCTACCCATGGTCCGCGGACCATGGGATTGTATAAATAGAGCAAGGCTCTAAGTAGTTCAAAAATAAAAGGAATCTTATGATGGAATAGAAGCATAGCGGAATAAACGAAGTGTGAAGTCTAGTTTTGGGTCGTAGAGTAGGAGAAAGCTCTGCTGTTAAGTGCGCAGAGGCCTAGTAGTCCGCAGCAGAGTGCATAGACCCCTACAGCTGAGTGCACAGGGTGAGTCAAGTTTGTAACAATTGGAGCATTAATAAAGAGAAGTTTCATATCCATTATGTGTATTTATTTCCTATTTTATGCTTCTATTACATTGAATATACATTTCAATTTTAATGCTTATATGATGCACGAATATGTATGAATGTGTTGATTAAGTGAATGCAAGAAAGAATATCTGTTTACGAAAGTTAACTAAGGTCTTTAAGAAGATAAGTAAGATACGCGATATAATTTGGGGAAATAGCGTAGATCGCTACCATAGCAGTGCGAAAGCATCTCAACCCCTGGTTAGGGCTGTGCGAAAAGCGATTATAGCAGATCGCAAAGGTATTGAAGGTTGGAGAAGTGGGCGAAGTGACCTGCGCGAAGGTAGGCACAGTTGGACTAAATCGACACCTCAGACATCTCAAGGGTGCGGAAACTTGGTTCCATCATCCCCCCATACTATTTCGGGTGAGACTTTAGTCCGTGCTCCATGGGCTGATGCCGAAAGGGCCAGAAGTGTAGGGATTTATTTGACTAAATAACTCTAAACCTGGGTCAGGCCCCATCAATCCAACAAATTGTTCCGTTGCCGGTACTGGAATCTGCATAGATATGTCTGATGTCGTATCATTGGAATCCAACTGAGAAGGAAATTGAAGGTTGGTTGGATAGAAGAATTCATGAGTTCGTGACGTAGGGGAACAGGAATCCGTGACTGTCAAATGAAGAGTGGTTAGACTACTACCTATAAACGGATATCCACAAAATATTCTTCGCTTCTTTCCCTAATAAGTTGTACGAGTGGATGGTGAAGCTAGCAGATAGCCAATGAAGGTGGAAACTCAACGGTCCTATTGTGTGGACACCAGAGTTAGTGCGAAGTTTAGAAGCATCGAAGGATAAGATCGTGCGCGTCGTTGATCATTGACTCGATCGGATTATAGGAGGATTCATTACTGAGTTTGTGGTCAATGCCTCAGTCATCTAAAATGAGGTAGAGCGACGCTTTCTCAAAGGACCATGAGGTAAGTACGTAAAGTATCTAAATACTTGGATTAAAATGTTATTATGAAAAAAGAGGGTTATGCAATTACCTTGATGTTCAGGGCTACGCGAAGTGGAAAAGCCTACAGGAACAAAGGAAGTAAGGGACCAGAAAATATCCCCTTGATTTCACCTCCGCGATGGGAGGAGGAAGAGATGGCAAAGGTCTCTCCACGAGGTGCGATCCATTTGATAAGGCAAAGAATTCTGCAAATACCACCCACACCCATGCCGCCACCAGCTTCACCACCATCACCTCCATGTTCACCTATACCACCTCCACCACCACCACAATTCAATAGGGAAAGTACAGTGAAGTTGCCTGTGTTCAAGGGATTAGGAAATGAGGATCCAGACCAATTTTGGTTCATTGTAAAAGCCATATGGGAAGCGCAAGGAGTTACAAATGACAATATAAAGAAAGCGACACTGGTTAGCACCCTATAGGATCACGCGTTGACCTAGTATATCAAGCACTCCAATGATAATCCAAATGCGGGAATCGTGGATATCCAAATTGCACTAAATAAGGAATTCAGCATGCCGAAGTCTGAAGCATAGTTGATCATTGGATTCAAAGAGATCACGATGCTACCAGGCAAGACTCCTTGGGAGCTAGATTAGAGGCTAAAATGTACAATTCACGAAGCTAATATGAATCTGAAGGATGGACAGCATCGTGAATGGTTTGTAGCATTGCGAACACCACATTTAAGGAGTGTGCTATCACAGCAGAAGTTAACGACTCAGGAAAAGGCCTTAGAGATCACGATGAGGCTACATGAGACCCTAATGTAGGATCCTAACTTAGGAGTTTAGCAGATCCACGCGCAGCTGAAGAATTTATGCCTTGAGATGAAAAGTCTGAAACAGGACAAGACAACTCGACCAGAAGTGCGTGAAGAGGTGTGGTGTGTAAAATGCAAGGGCCAGGATCATGACAAGGACCATTGCCTGGTTTTTGCAAATTACCTCTTAGGAGGAGGACCGATGCTTTTAAGGTTGGAAGTGCAAGTAGGACCTAGCATGACGCCTGCTTTATGGTGCATGATTTCTCAAATAGCTAGAAAACATGCCACGAACAACTACCACTTGTTACAGAAGTATACGCAAAATTCACAACAGTTGTTCTCTAACTTTTGTAGGTCGGTGGGAAACGATGAGCACACTTGTAGAAGCTATGAGTTGATGATGGATAGAACTCCCACCTACAGAGTTTAGGCCAAAATGCAGCCCCTAGACCAGAATGCAGGAATGGCGCGAACAAGATTTCAGGGGCACGGACGAGGCTGGGGCAGAGGAGGACCTGGAAGAGGTCATGGACAGTTGATATGCTACAATTTTGGAGTGCCATGACATTATACCCGCGATTGCACAAACCCAACGTGCCCATCATGTTTGTATTGTACCTTGTTTGATCATGAGACAGAAGATTGTCCTACGCTGATAGCTAGGATACATGACAAAGGAGCACTACTGCCTCCCCCAACTCAGAACCTGCAGATGATGAGGTCTGAGCCGCGCGAGGAAGATCCAAATGTGAACATTGTGCTCCGAAGTGGAATCACGATGGGAGATGACAAAGGAAAACAACCAGAAGATAGTACTTGGGTTCGCAAAGCTCCGGAAAAAAAAAGCGGAGTTTGATTTGGAGCGCACTCAGGAAACCTTTATGGAAGCTAAGAAGAGCTTCGATGATGCCTCCACTTCAGGAAGAAAAGATAGACTGGAGCAGGAGATGGACCCATTGATGCTCATGATGTTCCTGGAAACATGTATGAAGTTACTGGCACGTGAAAGTAAAGCTGTAAAAGGATTACAGGAACTCATTAACAGATGCGTTGGGACCGCGCCAGGAGAACCGTGCATAGTCTGATATATTGGAAAGCATAAGACAAGGACAGGAAGAGAAATGAGCTTAATCGTGCAGATTGGAGAATATGAAATGGACCACGTAATTCTGGATTTAGGATCGGATGTGAATGTTCTACCGAAGCATACATGGGAACGAATGGGGCGACCTACATTGTAGTGGTCTCCTATTCAGCTGCGAATGGCGAACCAACAGAAGATAATACCCATGGGGCGATTATAGGGAATAACTGTGGACATTGAGGGAGCAAGCACACTAGCAGACTTTGAAGTGATAGAGATTGTTTATGACAACAATCCCTACCCCACGCTCTTAGGAATTGATTGGGTCACTGACATGAATGGGGTGATTAATCTGAAGAAGCGCAAGATGATTTTTGAGAAGAAGTCACTACGTGTAGTTATACCCCTGGACCCTGCTGAAGGATCGTGCTATACAGAGTCGGTGCGCGACTATGAAAGTGATGATGATTTGGACTACATATACAAAATCACAGCGTGAGAGAAAGACTGGGTAAATCCTAATGAGGATGGGTGGATTTCATGGGAGCACGAGAGCTCCTGTACTTCAGATTCTAATGAGGAGATAGAGCGATGGAAAAATAGGTTACACGAAGTAACCACGTCGAATTGTAATATGATGACAAGGTCACTGCACTGCGTATCGACAGAAGTAAGAAATATGTCTACTTATGATGGTTTAAGCGAGGTAGATACCTTCTTGGATAAATTTGAAAGGGAGGTGCTAGAAAAACAACGCTTCCAGGCCTTGGATTGGGTACTATGCATTATGCCCGCGAGATGGTGGGGTACACACAAAGGAAGCTTTGACGACTGGCGCGAATGTAGGAGAATGATGCGCACATGATTTGGGAAGCCTAGGGTGTGATTAACAGACAAGTACGATGGACAGGAGGGTCCACACAGGCATCTGTCTAGGTGAGCGCAGGCATATGGAAAACAACCTACGCGGATGCACATGAACTCCGCGCTAAAGGTATGGTCAATAAGCATGTGTTAGGGGGAAAAATGTGCAAATGGCTCTTCATGTTGGAAAGACATTATGTAGGAAGAACAATCACGCAGAAGGTTATTCACGCAGAAGCATTCAATAAGGTGTGCAACACACTGAACAAGGTATGCAATGCACAGCGAAGTGATTGGGACCTGCGTGTACCCGCAGTATTATGGGCTTATAGGATGGCATGCAAGAAACTGACGGGACATACACCTTTTAGGCTTGTCTATGGAGTAGAAGCCATAATGCCTATGGAGTACATCGTGCCCAGTCTACGCATACTAGTGGTCATAGGTATGATGGACCACGGCGCCCTAGAGGAGAGGCTCGCGCAGCTGGAGGAGATCGAAGAAGAACAGTTTTTGGCTGGATTCCACCAACAGGTACAAAAGCAGCGCAAAAAGGCTTGGCATGATTGACATATTAAGTTGTGCACCTTTAAGGCGAATGATTTGGTGTTGTTATATGATAGTAAGTTTGATAAATTCCTAGGGAAGCTTAGAATGCATAGGCTGGGACCGTATGTTATTAAGGAAATCACAGATGGTGGTGTGGTGCAGTTGGTGAAACTAAATGGCAAACTCTTCCGAGGAAAATTAAATGGTAGTCATTTGAAGCTATACACAGGTGGCCCGGCTATCTGAATAGCTACAGGAAGCATAGTCTTAACGCTCCAGGTAGCTGAAAGGAGCCACGGGACTATAAACTACTCTTCCCAGGAGCTGCGTGATGTCAGGACTGCGCATAGTAGTGAAGTGTCATAGGGTCCGTGACAGCGCGAGGGTAGCTACGCTGTTGTGCAGGTTGGCTGGAAAGTGACCGTTACAATCACTATTCACGATGTGATGCTTGGTTTGAGACCAAATGGAGCAAGCGGCAAACATTTAAGGCGAACTTTATGGGCTAGATTTGTGAAAATATGGCGCCAAGTGAGCATTAATGGACTGAATGTGGGGGAAACGGACAATTTCAAATTCAAAAGGCGCTATAAATTACAAAGGGTTGTCCAGCAAACAACACTTGGCCATTTGAGAATTGAGCTATTGCGCACCCAAACACTCATGAACCCAAACTTGTTCGATCTTTTGAAGTCGAAGTCATTGTTTGAGCACTTACCTGAGCCGTTGAGAGAATTGTGGAATAGCAATATGGTAGCACCTAAGGAAGCCATAGATACTAGAGTAATGACTGCTGAGGAGGCCACGCAGGCCATGACAGAAGGAGAAGCCCCAGAAAGTGTTGGGATAGTCGCAGAAATCCCTAAATCGCCACGCACATCGAGACCCAAGAAATACAAGCAGCCTATGGTACTGGTGTGCATGTCCCCTAGGAATCCGTTAAGGACTAGGCTCACCGTGGAAGAAAAGGGGAAGGCTATCAACTTTGAGGTCATTGAGGAGGAAGAATTTGAAGAAATCTTGGTAGAGGAGGAAGAGGACGTAGAGATGGAGGTGGAAACCCAAGGTGTGAACCCTCTGACCAGGTTGCCCGTGTATATTCCTCTGCAGAAGGGGAAAGCAAGGGTGCCTAAGGACCTAGATGAGAGCAAGAGCTCTCTACAAACCCCATTGCTCCCCAATGACATCATTTTTTATGGAGTGCACTCGGGGTGAGTGTCTGTGCTGAAATTTGAAGACTGGGATCTCGCAGGCCATGAGAAGTTTCCACATTTGGCAACCGCGCAGCTAATGTGCCAAAAGAAAAACACACCGCTCAGAGTCGTTGAGTTGGAGCTATGCCAATGGCTAAGAGATGTAGAAAAGGCAGTACTGTTAAACCTACTCTGGGTGTTGCATTACCATCATGCCCCAGTGACTATTTTTGTCATCAGGCAGCTACTCTACCTGGTGCATGATGGGTGCTTGTGGCTGGAGGAGCCCATCCCCATCACGAACCACTTAATTCACAGAATTACCTAGCTCCCTTGGAAAGGGGAGGACCCAACGAACATCTTGAAGGATAAAAGTGATGATTTGGCCATCGCGGAGGCCATGAAGAAGAATTTCAAGCTGGAGAAGAAGAAGAGAGGGTATGCGATTTCCAGCATCAACAATGTTGTGGTCAAAGTCGCGATGCAGATATTGGCCGGAAAGGTTATGCAGAAGTGTCGTGCGGATGAGGTGCCCGCACCGGTGGTTGCACTTGCTGCGCAATGCGTAGAAGGGGTCTAGTTTAACTGGGCAGACTACTTGTGCAGAGAGTTCCTTGAGAACTGTCGCGAGGCACAGGAGCAGGGGAAGACTTTTCATTATGTGTGGCTGCCATTGTCCATCGTGCTAGTGACATGGGAATTTCCCGAGGACAGCCAGTTCCCAACGATTGCACATGACCTTCCGTAGGCAACGAAGTACACTTCGATGTGGGCAACTAGAGATGCGTAGAGAATCAGGGACAGTAAGATATTTTGGGTGTTCATGGAGATGAACATCAGAATGGGGATTAATCGCAAGCCATGGTTATCTCCCACTATCTACAACAGTCTACAGAGCTTCGTAGAGTTCAAGGTGGACTTCCACCACGTGTACATCAGGGCACGGAAGGACCCCGCGAAGCAATGGAATGAGCTACCTTATTTGGCAATGGATGATGTCATCTTCACGGTCCTTGAGTTGTGGCCACTAGAGTGGAACGCTTTAGCTACCTCCACGTTGGAAGCGGAGAAGTCCGTCGCACAGAGGAAAAAGGATGAGGAAAAACTGTGGATGGCGTAGTTGGTAGAGAGGCGAAGAAATGAAGCAGTAGCAACCAAGGCACAGGAGGCACGCGACGCTGCAAAGGCGGCGAAAGAGCAGCAGAAGGCAGCAGTGAAGGAGTGTGAAGGCGAGAAGTCACCTTCGCCCAAACAGGAAACAGATACAGAGAAAGGTGGCACAGACCCATAGACAGCGTCCACATAATTGAAACGACAGTGCCCAAGAGAGTAGGTAGGGCCGCGGAAGAAGTCGAAGGCTTCAAAGACTTCTTTCGACCTGATCACCCTCACTGAGGGGGATCTGCATGACATTAGGGAGACAGTGAGGAACGTCACCACGGAGGCCCTCCGGCAGTTTGCAGAGGAAAACCAGACAGTGTTGGGGGCTCTCCGAGCGCAAATACAAGAGTTTCAGGTGCACACTCCACAAGCTGGTACTATGTCAACCAGCCTCGCACTAGGCATGGGCACGACCGAGGAAATGATGCGCGCCCGGATGACCAACACTATAGTGCTGCCAGAGGGAGCACTCGTTATAGATAATGAGGCTGATAGGCATATTGTCAGTGAGTTGAAGGGAATCAGGCTAAATATGTTTGTGCTCCCTCTAGAGATGCTCTATGTTTTGCAGGACGGAGTTACTGCAAAGCTGCGAGCCAGGGAGGGCCGCACGCTCCAAGTCATGAGCGAGCAGCACATCAACATTGAACAGTTGAGCCTGCAGTGTGACGAGGTAGTGGCACAGAACCAACAACTAGTGCAAGTGGTCAAGGAAGCCTACCAAATGGTCCCAGAGTTGGTCATCCAAACAGAGGAACCAGCGGAGATGCACATCCGGAAACTAGCAGAAGGGGTGTGCAAGGCAAAGGAAGAGATCGCCAAGGTTCAGCTAGAGTTGAACCTTCAGATAGCCAAACTGCAATTGGAGGCACAACGTTCAATGCCACCGAAGGTTAAGGAATAGCGTGCCATTGTGATTACAGCGACAATAGCAAAGGTCAATGGTGCAATGAAAGACTGTACAAAGTTGTTTGAGGAGTCATTCGAGGTTCTCACCACTTTGCAGGAGGACTCAAACATACAGTGCCTAGAAACAGAGGCGCGCGAGCTACAACAGAAGTATGATGAAGTAAAAGGGACCACATAGACGGTTTCCCTTACACAGAGGCTTGCGTGGATGCAGCAGGCGAAAGCACTCAAGGAGCGGGTAGATGCTACTCGACATAAGGAAACAGTTTTGAGGCACACTCACAACCATGGATTGATGAGGCGTATATCATTACAGCCTCTATTGAAGAAAATCTCGGGCAGATGCAAGGAACACAGTAACAGGTTCATGAGAGCAGTTCAGCTACAACGGTTTCTAAATAGCACGTCCAGGAAGTGTAGCAGACAGCTGCTCAGTGCATTGTTGATCTTGCAGCAATTCAGGCAGAGTTGGGAGTTCTTCATGAAAATATCTCTGCACTGATAGAGTGACTCGAGGGTGAGTCACGATGTTTGTGTTGGGGGCATGTTGGGCGTGGGATCCCCCAAGGAAATTTTTGGGGCTTAGAGCCCAGATTTTGGTAAAAATGATAACTTCAATGTAAAGACTCTGCATTTTGTGGGCACGTAGCTTGTAAAAGAGTCATAGGGTTGTCCGCCCTCAATTTTGTAATGTAATGTCAGCTGTAGAGATCTACCCATGGTCTGCGGACCATGGGATTGTATAAATATAGCAAGGCTCTAAGTAGTTAAAAAATCAAAGGAATCTTATGATGGAATAAAATCATAGTGGAATAACCGAAGTGTGAAGTTTAGTTTTGGGTCGTAGAGTAGGAGAAAGCTTTGCAGCTGAGTGCCTAGAGGCCTTGTAGTCCGTAGCTGAGTGTGCGGACCCCTATAGCTGAGTGTGCAGGGTGAGTCAAGTTTGTAACAGTTGGAGCATTAATAAAGAGAAGTTTCATATCCATTTTATGTATTTATTTCCTGTTTTATGCTTCTGTTACATTAAATATACATTGCACTTTTAATGCTTATATGATACGCGAATATGTATGAATGTGTTGATTAAGTGAATGCAAGAAAGAATATATGTTTACGCAAGTTAACTAAGGTCTTTAAGAAGATAAGTAAGATACATAGTACAATTTAGGGAAATAGCGCAGATCGCTACCATAGCAATGCGAAAGCATCTTAGCCCCTGGTTAGGGCTGCGCAAAAGGTGATTATAGAAGATCGCGAAGGTATTGAAGGTTGGAGCAGTGCACGAAGGTAGGCATAGTTGGACTGAATCGACACCTCGGACATCTCAAGGGTGCAGAAACTTGGTTCCAGCATCCCCCCATACTGCTTCAGGTGAGACTTCAATTCGCGCTCCAGGGCTGATGCTGAAAGGGCCAGTAGTGTAGGGATGTGTTTGGCTAAATAAATCTGAACCTGGGTCAGACCCCATCAAGCCATCAAGTAAAGGCAAAAACAACTGGAGTCGGCTGAGCGACCACAGGGATGGGCGTTGAGATATTGTATTAACGTTTTCATCTGCTTTGTTATCCTGTAATGCACCGGCCTTTTAATAAGGAAATTACTATTCTGTAATGATTTTGGGCCACAAAGCCATCCCTAGGCTGAGACAGCTAATTGGTCTGACAGTTGAGACTCGGCCCAGAGATATTTTGTGTCATGAATGTTCAATGCTCCCCTTCTTATAAATAGGGGGAAGCAACACTTAAAAAATGTTCATAAATCTAGAAGAAAAAGCTACAAGTATTCTCAAAACTGTATAACTTGATAATATAGATCTTTTAGAATATGACAGAAATGGTTTTGATTCCCCCTTTGAGTATGACAGTATGTTCTCCTCCTGTTAAATTCCATTATGTTCACGTTCTTCTCTGAATTCATGTTATAATAGCTGCTAGAACATTTCATACCTCCTTACAAATTCATTTGTATTGAATTGTTGATGCGTTTTCCTATATGAAGGGCTGAAATTGGATCTTTAAAACTTCACTACATGAATCATAGCACCCAACCCCTCTTCAGTTTCATTATATCTACTGTAACTCAAATAAGTGTGGAATTTCTTATTTGCTTCAAGCTTTATGTGTTAATTATAGAATTATTGATGCTTTGGGCTCTACATGATGAGTTATCCTTTCTCCTTATCCTCTCTCATTTACTCCATAAAGCTTATTAAACTATAAGTCCTTGAATTCCTCGGCCACCACTATTTTCTGCTACATTTCTGGGAACAGTGTATGTGAAGAAGTACCAAAAAAACATGTCTTATATCTTTGGATGAATGAACCAACCCATTCCTCTTATATATATATATATATATATAGAGAGAGAGAGAGAGAGAGAGAGAGAACATATGTGATGTCTCCTCTTGCCTGAGAATCATTTGAGACACATCAATCTAGATGTGCTTAGGCACTGGTCTTGTAAGCAATCCAAGGCTGTCTCTCAGAGCGACAACATGTTGCAAGCTGTAATCTCTTCATTTTGTTGGACATAATAAAAGGAATGATTGGCTATTTCTCTGTGGACATATCCCAAATTAGGTGAAACACACATATTGGTGTCTCCTTTGTATTGTTTGATTCTATATTTTATTTCCACGTTCATTTTGATTTTATTGGTATGTGATTTTATTCAAACAATTGGGTAACATGATTAAACATAAAGATAGGATAGTAGTGGGTTAGTATATGTTAAGATAAGCTCTACTAACCATAGCTATGACATAATTAGTAAAAATTTTAATCTAAAAAGGTTAGGATATTAATGAATGAAGATCTCATTCTAGAAGATCAAATTGAATTAAGAAAATTAAAAAGATAAAATAAGATTGGAAGTAAAATGGGAAATAATTAATAACATAGGTAATAGCAAGATTTGAGTGCAATAGTTCCATTTGTAACATATCAAATCTAACTTACTTGGAGTTGGGAAAGTACACATAATTTTCAATGTAGATTAGACCATGGGAGTCATATTTAATGGAGTCCCATAAAGAGCTGTTAATGGGTGATAAAGGAGATGACAAGTACCATATAAGAAGCATGTTATAACACAAGTAAGTCAATTGTTTATTGAGAAAGCATAAATGTATTTGAGTTGAATATTATCAATCATATTTAATTGAGACAAAGCTTCAATTTATTTTTCATAATTTAATGTTCTTTGATAAATATTTTGTATATTTTAATTTATCATCACCGCTCATTTTCCAATAAAACAAAATTTAAATGTATTTTAATTTTTTTTTTAATACAATGTTTATATATTTTAATTTATCATTATTAATCATTTCCAGATATTTTAATTATATATATATATATATATTCAACTAATTTTCAAAATATTTAAAAAATTAATAAAAACCAATAAAAATGGAAATTTGAATATTCCCACTGTAAATTACAACATAATTATAACCTCACAATAAAATATCATTAGTCATCAATAACTTCACAATAACATATCATTAGTCATCAATATAGGTCCCATTCGTGAGACACTTGTAATGGAGGAGTTTGTTGCATATGAGGAAGTAATAAGGCAATGAAAAAGATTGTTGCATAGGAGGGATGAACAAGATTCAATACTTATATATGGAAAACTTATAATAATAAAAATATAATAATCATCACAGGAATTATTTGTGTAAAGGAGAGGAAATTGACAGAGATTGATTTTTTTTTAGATTTTAAAGAAAGGAGTCGTCTCTGGAAGCGGAGGAATTGTTGCATTTGTAGGAAAACGGGTTTGAAGGACCATAATTCCACGCGGTCTAACAACCATGGCCACCTCCAGCACTCATCGCTGAAATGAATTTCCTGGCCGACAATTGACTCCGGGTAAGAGAAGGATAGAATAATAAAATTGAGTTCGAATTCGAAACTTCACATCATCGCAACTACATACATACGTTATTTGCAGGAAAGAGCTTTTGTAGGACAAGAATTCCACGCGCTCTTAGAGCTATCGATGCGAGTCAAATCAACAAACATAAATGACTGCATCCGGAGATACAGATTTTTCGAGTAATATAGTTATTTTATTTTAATTTTAAATTTTCCTGGGTATTTTAGTTTAGTTTATTGAGAAGATAGAGAGGGTTAATAATTTGAATGATGAAAAATGATGTTGTGTAATTATTTTAAGTTTTGGAGTGTTTGGCTAGAATTAAGCAAAATCATTTTTGGTAATTTTGTGATTTTTTGTTGTTTAAAATGTGTTTTTCACTACATAAATGGACTGAACACCTTGAAAACCCTTGGTCACCCTGGAGTCTCCATTAAAATTGAATAATAAAGTTGTTGATTAAAATTGAATAATAAAATTGTTGAATATTAACAGTATTTGCAGGAAAAGGGGTTTGAAGGACCATAATTCCAGGCCGTCTAACAACCATGGTAAGAGAATTGACTCCTGGTAAGAGAAGGATAGAATAATAAAATTGAGTTCGAATTCAAAACTTCACATCATCGCAACTACATACATACGTTATTTGCAAGAAAAAGCTTTTGTAGGACAATAATTCCACGCGCTCTTAGAGCTATCGATGCGACTCAAATCAACAAACAGAAATGACTGCATCCGGAGATGCGGATTTCAAAAGTAATTTCCTAGAAATGAGTCGAGAAACCGAAATGACCGCATCTGGAGATACAGATTTTTTTTGAGTAATATAGTTATTTTATTTTAATTTTAAATTTTCTTTTGTATTTTAGTTTATTGAGAAGATAGAGAGGTTAACAATTTGAATGATGAAAAATAATGTTGTGTAATTATTTTAAGTTTTGGAGTTTTTGGTTAGAATTAAACGAAATCATTTTTGGTAACTTCGTGATTTTTTGTTGTTTAAACTGTGTTTTTTAATACATAAATGGACTGAGCACCTGAAAACCCTAGGGCAATCACAATTCAGCGAAATCATTTTTGGTAATTTTGTGATTTTTTTTTGTTTAAAATGTTTTTTTAAATACATAAATGGACTCAACCCCTGAAAACCCTAGGGCAATCACAATTCAGCTAAATCATTTTTGGTAATTTTGTGATTTTTTGTTGTTTAAAATGTGTTTTTTAATACATAAATCGACTCAGCACCCTCAAAACCCTAGGGCAATCACAATTTAGCTAAATCATTTTTTGTAATTTTATGATTTTTTGTTGTTTAAAATATGTTTTTTAATACATAAATCTACTAAGCACCCTGAAAACCCTAGCACATTCAGAATTCAGCTAAAATTCAGCTAAATCATTTTTGGTAATTTTGTGATTTTTTGTTGTTTAAAATGTGTTTTTTAATACATAAATCGACCCAACACCCTAAAAACGCTAGAGTAATCAGAATTTAGCTAAACCATTTTTGGTAATTTTATGATTTTTTGTTGTTTAAAATGTGTCTTTTAATACATAAATCCATTCAGCACCCCAACTAAATCATTTTTGTAATTTTGTGATTTTTTGTTGTTTAAAGTGTGTTTTTTAAGACATAAATCAACTCAGCACCTTGAAAACCTTAGGACAATGTGAATTCAACTAAATCATTTTTTATAATTTTATGATTTTTGTTGTTTAAAATGTGTTTTTTAATACATAAATGGACTCAGGACCCTAAAATCCCCAGAGCAATCAATCCACTACTCAAACTTGGGATTTCAATAAATTTATGTCATATTTTTATGCAAATTTGATCATGTAGAACAATTAGACTATGACATGAAAAGTTATGAAATAAAAATCTTGAATGCAAAGTGAGAATGTAACAATTTTAAATGATGGAAAATGTGAAAGAGGGTCTAACTAGAGAAAATATTGTCTTGAGAAACCCATACATGACTAAATTCAAGGATATCAAACCATAATCCTCCAACCAATACATTGAAAAGTTAATGTGCTCTATCGGTTCCTTTATTATTTCAATTTTTATGAATTTTTCTTGTTTTCTTACATAAAGGAGCTAAAGACTAACCATGATTTGAGATAAGTTGCAGGATAAACAAAAAACATAGAGAGAAGGTTGCAAGGACAATTTTCAAAACTAAAGGAAGAAAAATGTTTACAACAAGTTCTACCAAATTTTCAGAATGTGCAGATGTTGCTCCACACCTCTAAATTTTAATGATCGTCAAAGGAGATATGCACAATCTTACATGAAGTTGTGCAAGATAGGATTAGAAATCTCTAGTGGTTGGGACAATTGAATGTTATCCCCTCCACCTAGTTTCAAATCCCATGGGGGGGCATCTATAGCTCGTCGTGATATGGCTCAAGGAGTAGTCTTTGTTGCAAACAATGATAATACTAAGAAGGGGGGTGAGTCAGTATTAAAGCTAGTTTTAATTAAAGAGTTCAGGCTTCTGTGATCCATATCAAGTTTGTGAGAGATTCTTCGGCGAAAATCACATGGAATACCATTTGTCGACGCGTTTCGAACCAACTAGTGTGGTTCATCGTCAGGACAAGATGAAGAAATAGACTTCTGTGATCCATATCAAGTTTGTGAGAGATTCTTCGGCGAAAATCACATGGAATACCATTTGTCGACGCGTTTCGAACCAACTAGTGTGGTTCATCGTCAGGACAAGATGAAGAAACAGATTCAGCTTAGCATGTTAAATAGTCCGAGCAGAGCCTCCAACGGCTAACTTGACCAATGGCTAGTTTGACTCAAGGACCGGGGTCAAAATTATTTAATAATATAGTTAGAATACCTAGGATCAATATCTTTAGATATATATATATGTATATATTTAATGGGTAAAAAATATTATAAAAATTATAAGAAAATTAGTATTTAAAGGAATTTTAGTTAAATAAAAGACCTTAAAATAAATTAAATAACTACAAATAAATAAAGTAATATATAAAATAATTTTAAAAATTATAAGTAAATTAATAATTAAATGGAGAATTAGTTACATAAGGGACCTGTATAAAATAAAGTTAGGTTAGTTAGAATATAAGCTGATAAGAATAGATAATATGCATAAATGAAGTAATAAAATATATATATAAATAATTGAAGAATTATAAAAGTTATAATTCAAAAGGAAAATAGTCATAACGGACCTTAATAAGACGCTAAAAAAATAAATAAATAAATAAAAATAAAAATAAAAACAAATAAATAAATAAATAAAATAAAAATAAAAATAACAAAAACAAAAATTAAAAAAATAAATAAATAAATAAATAAAATAAAATAAAATAAAATAAAATAAAATAAATAAAATAAATAAATAAATAAATAAAATAATAATAATAATAATAATAATAACCTAAAGAGGGGGCGGAAAAATGACTAGGAAGAGAGTGTTGGGATCCAACACCTACTGATTTTCCAGCCATCCTCCCTATTGAGATTGCAAGGTGTTGGATCCCAGCACTCTCTTCCTAGTCATTTTTCCGCCCCCTCTGTAGGTTATTATTATTATTATTATTATTATTATTATTATTTTATCTATTTTTTTATTTTTTTATTTTTTTATTTATTTTTTTTTTTTTTTTTATTTTTTTTGTTTTTGTTATTTTTATTTTTATTTATTTATTTTTATTTTATTTATTTATTTATTTATATTTATTTATTTATTTATTTATTTATATTTATTTATTTATTTATTTTTGTTTTTTATTTTATTTATTTATTTATTTATTTTATTTTTTTTAGCGTCTTATTAAGGTCACTTATGACTATTTTCCTTTTGAATTATAACTTTTATAATTCTTCAATTATTTTTATATATATTTTATTACTTCATTTATGCATATTATCTATTCTTATTAGCTTATATTCTAACTAACCTAATTTTATTTTATACAGGTCCCTTATGTAACTAATTCTCCATTTAATTATTAATTTACTTATCATTTTTAAAATTATTTTATATATTACTTTATTTATTTGTCGTTATTTAATTTATTTTAAGGTCTTTTATTTAACTAAAATTCCTTTAAATACTAATTTTCTTATAATTTTTATAATATTTTTTACCCATTATATATATATATATATATATATATATATATATTTTAAGATATTGATCCTAGGTATTCTAACTATATTATTAAATAATTTTGACCCCGGTCCTTGAGTCAAACTAACCGTTGGTCAAGTTAGCTGTTGGAGGCTCTGCGCAGACTATTTAACATGCTAAGCTGGATCTGTTTCTTCATCTTGTCCTGACGATGAGCCACACTAGTTGGTTCGAAACGCGTCGACAAATGGTATTCCATGTGATTTTCGCCGAAGAATCTCTCACAAACTAGTTTTAATTCTTTAAGCCTATTTACTTTTCTTATTCAAGATTGGCACCCATCCATATAATCAACAACAATATGTAATATGGCAACAATATGAAATCAACATACAAGCATATACACCATGAACATCATACACATGAGACACAAGGTTTTAAGTGGAAACCCTTTCGAAAAAAATCACTGAAGCTTTTTGATGTTATTGATATAAATAAGAGCACCTACTCTATTACATCAATCTGTTTTGGGAGCACCCACTCATAGGAAGCACCAACTCCCTTTGATTGTTTGCTAGCACCAACTCCCTTTTTTTGTAGACACCTGTCCATCTTACTAGAAGTGCCATGTGAGGCACTGACCTCATGTATTTTTTGCAAGCACCAACTTGCAGCTCTTTGGATTTTTGCAAGCCAACTTGTAGGAGGTACCAACCCCCAAGCCTTCTCAAGCACCCACTAGAGATGGAAGCACTAACTTCCTGTATGCAGGCACCAACCCACACTCAAATAGGAACTGTATGTTCTCTATAATTGGAAGCCACTCTGCCTGATCTCAGCTTTGTTTTCTGCTCACTCTGCAACACCTTATTGATCTGCTCAGTCAACACTCACTCATCATCATCCACGCATCTCTCTGTTCTCTGCTCTTCATCAGAATGCACTCATCCCTCGACTTCTTGCTCTCCACAGCATAGTCTTAACTATTGGCCTTCTTTCTCTGCATAGGCGCCTTTGACCTTTCTTGCAGCATAGGCAATTTTGGCCTTTCTTACACAGCACAAGTGACTTCGGCCTTGCTCACATAGCACAGGCAACTACGACCTTGCTCACAACAGTGCACAGGAAACTTTCGACCTTACACATAGCAACGCAACTCTCGGGGTCTCATACCTCTGCATAGGCACTTTCAACGTTTCTCTGCAGAACTGGCTCTCTCTCAGCCTTACATAGCAGTGCACTCACTCAGAGCTTTTCCACTTAGCTCACTTGTAACTATGATTCTTTCCCCTCATTTTTCATTTGAGATCATAGGTTTTGTTCCTCTGCTTCCCCCTGATCGATGCTGCCACTCTATCCTACATTCACACTGTACGAGTGTAACTCGACATGGCTTTTCCATTATGTTGTTTCATCTGCCTTGGTCTTTTCCATTGCATTAACCACGAGAATGGGAAATTGACAGTTTCTCCGTACTGAGAATGAATTCTCAGTCCACCTACACACACCAACCAGGCACAGTCCTCTCTGTGTGAAACTCTCATGTCATTGAGGATCTCCATGCTTATTCATGGTTTCACATGACTTGGTTGTCCTTCAATATGGCTTCTCAATTGTACTCAGGCATGGCCTTCCTTGCCATTGTTGCATATCATGTTTGTTTCTTGTCATAGTGCAGAAACAGAGATCAACCTTGCAGTTCTTGATCGCATGACTACATGGAGTTTCATGCTGAGAAATTAATTCTCATATGACCTGCACACTACTTCATGAGTCCCATACTTCCATTTAACTCACTGAAGACATGCATCGGAGCACAGTGATGGCTTGTCTCATCTCAAGGCGGACCCAACACTCTTTCCTAAAGATCATGGTCCTTGCTCCCTTAACCCAGCGATCTTTGACAGTCACCATTACTCCTAAGACGAACTCCTCTACTCCCACATTCAACTTCATAGCTATCGACCCATGCGCTCTTTAAAGCCATGTACTTCCTTATTAGAGCGATTCCATATCGCAATCTTCACAAGGTGCAGTATTTTAATCTTCTGATTGTTGACCTCTGATATGATGAGCTCCTTCTGCTTAACCCTTCCTGCATTTCTCACCATAGGATTGAGGGTCGTGACCTGTCACTTAGCCTTCAGGTGCTAGAGCATTTTTTATCCTGTCGAGGTTATTTTTTCTTTATTAAGTGCTTAACGCTCTTGGTTCTTTAAATTCTTCTTGACCATGTGCTAGCCAAATATCAGAGCCCCTCTAATCGAAAGTTTCAAATCAGGGATTTAACTTTGTAGTTGCGATATTCCCATTTCTGATATAGCCCATACCTCTTGGTGTCCAGCCTCAGCTTCGCGCATTTGGTTCTTTGAGTCTTTGTGACCGTGGTGCCAGCCCATATCGGAAGCCCTCTATATCGGAGCTTTTCAACACTTGATATATTATAGAGTTCTGACACCTTCAATCCTCCGATCGTCAACTTCTGATATGACGTCATCACTGCCACATGGTGACTCCTTAGAGGTGACATGTGTCACCCTGTTATGGCCCATTAGACCACCCAATATGGTTGAATATTCCTGCCATTTGTCATGTCGTACTGCCATGTCATTCTGACGCCAACTTCCATTGTACCTCATCAAAGCCAATCATATCCTGCCTTTTGTCCTGCCAGAGGAGAGAGAGGAGGGCCCGTCAACCTTGGTTTTACACTGAAATCCTTTGTTAATTCTCTTTTTGCATTCCTTAGTGCTTTTAAAGGCTTATCAACACTTATTGATATCATAATTTTTTAAAGGTTCTTCACTTGACGAAGTTCCAATTTTGCGATCTCTGATATGTCGATGTTCCAATACATTGATCTTTGGGATTTCGATATCCTCCAACCTCCGATATAGCTTACTTCGATGTATCGCACCTCTGATATTTGATATCTTTGATATGCTGACCTCCAACATTCCAATGCGCCAATACGTTGACCTCTTATCATTGATGTGTTGATATGTTCACCTTTGATCATCGATGCGTCGATATGCTAGCCTTCGATCGTCGATGCACCGATATGCTGACCTCTAATCACTAATGCACTGATATTTTTATCTACGGTCTTCCGATCTCTGATATGTCGATACGTCGATGTGTCGACATTCGATATCCTAGACCTCCAATATTCAAGTTTTCTTTAGGACTTCAAGTCCTTGATCATTGGCAAGCCATAACTTTTGATCCAAGAGTCCATTTTTGGACTTCTGCATATCATTGGAAAGCTCTTCCAGAGAAATTTCCAATGGAGAGGGTCTAATGTAGGTTTTGAGCCCATATTCTACCTATAATATGGCTCCAAACTCTTTGTCATTATTCTTCTCCTTGACTCTCTGGATAGCTGAACTCACAACCACCAAGGTGATCCTCTACATGAAGCCTGCAATTACCATGGACTTCCATCTGGTCCATCACTGTAATCATCATTTGATGGATTCTCCAAAAAAAATTCTACTGTGATGATTTTCTTCATGAGACCTGCAACTATCATGAGATTCCTCGTGGGCCATCACTTCCAACATCTGTTGTGCCAAGCATCCGAGCTAGTCTGGTTGACATCAATGCCAACACTCCTGCCAAAAATTAGGCAATGATCCTACAAATAGTTAGGCACTACTCCTGCCAACAGTTATACAATGCCAACTTCCCAACACATCTCCCGAGCATGAATGTTGACATCTATGCCAACACACTTGCAGATTCCTTCACTAGGCCACTGGCCATCGAGATGATGTCAATTGTCCAACAATCTCCCCCTTTGGCATTGATGGAAACACTCCATCCTTCTCTTCATGTGATGGCCAAACCTCATGTTGCTTCCACACATATCATTGCATGAGACACCAATGGCATGTTTTCTTCTTCATGTGCCATCACAACTTCTCCACAACTTCTCTCCCCCTTTGACATCGATAGCAAGGGGCTACAAGTTGCCTTTCTCTACCCATGCAATGACTTAGTTGTAAAGACCAGAGTCTAGTTTTTGAGATGTTCATTCTTCTTTGCAAACATATCTACCAGGATTATCACTGTTGTTGCTCCATAAACTAGTGATATGTGATATGCTCCCCCTAAACATATGCTTCCTTTGATTTGAATGCCTCTGGCTTTGGAAACCTTATGGCTACTAGTTGAGCACTCTCTCCACTAATGCATCTTTTGTATCAATTAAAGATTAATACCAATTAAACTGCTCATGATATTGCTACTGCTGCAAATACCAATTATTGATGATGCATTTCTTCTTGGACTTCATTGTTGTTGTTGCTTCCGAGACTATGTTCTTTATTTCAACATCTCTACTTCTCCCCATGAGATCATATCTTTATAATAGGGCCTGCTTCACAACTAATACCAATTTCTTGAAAGGAAATGATACAAATAGAACAATGTACCAGGAAAACTCTAATATTTCTTTTCTCAGAAAGAAATGTCCATTTGCACACAAGGTTACTCAACATGAGCCCAACACAACCAATTGACATAGAGATACCAATTGAGGGTTAAGGGACATGGAAATCTTGCACCAATTGTGTTTTATGAACACAATATTGTTATACATAATCAAACTTACAACTTAAATGAAATAACGGTATTTCACCAAAGATGCAAACCTTTCATTTGCTCTGCAATCTCCCTTTCTGAGGCTGCCAATTGTTACCTGCTACTCTTTATCAAAGCAGCTCCCCCTGATCCAATGCTCCTTGATCTCCTGCAACACCTTTCTTGCCTCTGCATGAGGACTGATACTGTGGACCAAACGTGACTGTGAGCTTCCTGTCATTCCTCACTTCCATTGCAACCCATCTTCTTCCCACAACATAAGGTATTATTGTGTACTCTTCATGTTGGTTTCACTCCTCCTTTTCTATGATGATACATTCAAAATAAACCAATTCATTCTTGTAATTAGTAAGAAAACACAACCATACCTTCATCAATCAGATGCACCTTTTTGTTCATTCTTCTTGGCTTCCTGCATCTAACTTATTTGGCCTATCTTTAGGCCCTTCTCTTCCTTTATTGAAGAGAAACAAAGGATCTACCCACCCCATAGCAAATCACCCCCCTTCTTCCTCCATAAATTCAATGGTCGAGTCCTGATAGAAGCATTACGATCTTGCTTCTTCTTTACCCATGTTTGGGTCTTCTCTTGACTGCGTGAGACTAGAGGAAACTTCTCTTTCACCTCCTCTTTCTTTACCCAATTCCACTTAGAGCTTTTCTTCCCTACATAGGGGTCCATTACATGGGTAGGAGGATCATTCCTCTAATTTCTTCCTCCTCTTTCCATCTTTCTCTTTTGACACAGAACATTGAAGACAAATTCATATCTTTCAACTCTATTCTTTCTCCTTGTCTTCAAATCCCATGCTATTGCATTCACATGCATATGCTGAGAAGCATTCTGTATCTTCTCATTTCTACAGCAAAATCTCTTGTGCTTGATATTTCCACAGTTGTAGCATTCAATATGGCTTAAGACTAAGGCATAGGAGTTACTCTTTTTTACAACTCTTTTGTTAAAATTCCTCTTGTGACCATCATGCCTTCTCCTAGCCTTTCTGTGCATTCTTAGGTTGCTTCTACCCAGCACATCTTGTTTCCTTGCATGCCATCTACATTCTATGGCTTTATGTCCAAAATTATTGCAATGAAAAGAAAACCCATAAAAATTCTTTTGATTACAGAGGTTACCTTTTCTTTGAAGGCTTTGTCCTTGAGTAGGAAAGGACCTTTGTTGGCTCTTCATGTGCCTTCAGTGATAACTTGCATTGCTATAATGCACTCTCTCTTGCAGTTGCCTTGCCCTCTTCTATTGCACTTCCTATTGCTACTTCTTAGCCTTCTGCTGCATTATCGGTTGTTTCTTCTTAGCCTTTTGTTGGACTCTTGCTCATTGCTTCCTAGCCTTCTATTGTTTCTTTCCTTCTTTCGTTGTCGTTTCTTTCCTTGTTGTTGCTGCTGTAAAACAACCTTTCTTTCTTTGTTGTTGTTGGAACCTTGGACTCCCTTTAGCTTATGATATTGAGACAATTCTTTATTTGACTTTTCTAAGTCATGTCTTAATGACACTACCTCAGTTTTTAGTCTCTCACAGTAAGCTTCCTTCTCGCTCAACTAATTGGTTAACATCCCAATCATTCTACTAGCATATTCTTTTTTAGCATTTAATTCAACCATTATTTTTCTCAACTTCTCATTCTCAAGCTCATAGATTTTCGGTTTCTCTTCTCACTTGATAGGTCCTGTTATCACTCGAGGAAGCTCTCCTAGGTTGTAACTTGGATATGCCTGGTAACATATAAATCTTCAATATTGTTCTCTGAACTATTTGAATGGATGATGGTTTGGATCAAGTCAAATGACTGTTTCAACACTGTTTTCACTCAAGACATGCATGAACACCCTCAGCTTTACAAGGCTTTAGACCACTAATGTTCAATAGTTTATAGATTCAATTGATAGATGAAGAATACTGACTGTACCAACAGATGCATACATACACACATATGAATGGCCAACTACAGGAAGTAAATGAAGCTTTGCAAATCTAATTTATCAATGCGGAGATAAGATGACAGTTATCTGGCATTAGACATAGAATAAAACATGAATAACCTATTCAAGTGCAAGCTTAGAATAAAAGAGAAAATGGGAATTGAACATGTAACAGCAAAAGAAGCTTATATTGTTGGAATGAAGATGAGAAGCTAGAGTAGCAGAGTATCCACAATCTCCAAAAGTTGAACCCTTGTTACTCTGAACTTTCAAATATTTATAGGCCTTTTACAATTCTCTCGAGCCTTTTGAGGCTCGAGAGGTCTTAATCTATCCCCTCTGTCTTTTTAACTATTTGATGCCATGACTAGGCATGCATGAGCTCGAAGGTTTCTTTTTCTAACAACAGTAACCAAATTATGGTAAATGTGTTGCGCTGTCAGGGAGCTCTCTTGTGCTAGCGACGCTCCATGATCACTTCTGTTGGTTTTGGCTGCGTCGTGCTATGGCTTTTTATCCCTCCGGTCTTTCTGACGGCCTCTGTCTCCCAACCAAATCCTTCTTCCAGCGTTAGCAATCATTACTAAATGCTTCTAAGGATATGTTGGCCACCTGTACCTACAATGGAATGGTTATCGGGCCTATGAAATCCTTGCAATGGCCCCTTTTCTATTTTACACAGAGAAACACTGCCATACTATGAAATTCCACCAAAACATTGCTCATCCGGACTTCAAAAGTCCTTAAATATGGTCTATTCTCCCATCGGGTCCGCCTGTGATCGCTTATCACAAGTCACAATGCCCCTTCCATGGCTTCCCTTTGGATTTAGAAAATACGTTAAAAACATTGAAAATATCACAAAAATGGCTTTATGCAGACTTGAAATAATATACATTAGCCTTAAGGAACCCTTTCGGGTCCGGCTTATCGCATCGGTGCTTCATCCCTTTGTATTTCGTTTAATAAACGAAATACACAAATACAAAGGAAAATGCCTTTTCTGCAGATCTCAAAATCTATGCAATGAGGTTTATATAGCCATTGGGTCTGGTTCATCGGATCGCATAAATGTATAACAACCCTGCTCCTTTGCAATGTTCCGATGTGATATTGCGATGTGACTTGTCACAATCGCATATCGCCCAAGCCCGAGGTCTTTCCATATAACATGGCCTATGCCCCCACCGATTGTGATTTGCTGATATCAGAGATCACGATATTGCATCGGCCCGGTCCTATCGTGCATCCACCTCCAATATCCTCTGACTGCCTTAGCCGATTACGATTTGCTGATCGGATCTAGACCGTTGATCGGTCGGATCTAGACCGTTGATCGGCCAGATCCGACGGCTCCTGTTCATTGACTGTTGCCACCGCCAATAGCTCTGTTTTTTCACTGTTTTCTTGGGTTTTTTCCTCCCGATATTGTTTTTCCGTCCTTCTAAGGGCTCTTCTCATGCGGTTGTTTTGATCTCTGGCATGATTTTTACTCGCCTTTGAAGACTTAAAGAGCATATTTGGGTCCATTTTGGGCCACATGCCAACAGGGCTAACACTGGCTCCTTCTGGGGATGAAAGCCTCCCTATGAGGTTTCAAGAACTACAGACCAATGCCTTTCCTGTAAAACCAAAATCAAATCTATCTTCTAGTGTTCCACTGGGTATGGAGTTTATTTTGCATAGAAAATAAAAACTGAAAAACTATTTACAATATTAAGGCTTTAAAGCCTTAAATGAAATAAAGTTTCAAGAATCGCCCATTGACTGGGCCACCAAAAACATCTTTCCCCTCCAAATTGTGCAAAATGAAAGTATTGTTCATCTAAACTTGAGCAATGACAAACGGTCTTGTCCATAAGGCATCAAATTTACCATGCTTACCTTTCTTTTCCTTAGATGCATCCCATTTGAGAACCCAATCACCAACCTGAAAACTGTCCATTTTTTCCTTTCTGTCAAAGGTTTATTTGATCTTCTTCTGATGAATTCTTGACTTCTCAACTAGTTGTTCTCTGATTTGATGTAATTCAACCAAGTTACTCATTCTCCTCGCTATGTCATTTTATTCATGTTGTTCTTCTTGCAAGAATTTGGCCACAGGGAGAATCAGTTGGATAGGAAAAACATCATCAGTGCTATAAACCAGCTTAAATGGAGAATTTCCTATGGACTTCTTGTTGGTAACTCTATTAACCCATAGTGCAAACTTCAACTTGGAATCCCAGCTCCTTTTGATTATCCTTACAATCAAAGGCAATAAGAGAGGACTGATAGGTCTTGATTTCTGCTTCCAAGGGATGGTGTTCTTCTCCAGTGGAATCTTATGCCGAATGGTGTTGGTGTCATAGGTCCTAAGATCATTGTATTCCCAAGCAAAAATATCTGCAAATTGTTTCATCAGGGTGCAATAAGACAAGTGAGTGGACGGATTTATGTACTTTGGATGCGCTAGACTCCCTACATTATGTTTATGAACAACATACTCATTTTATTTTTTGGTAGGATTATAAGGTACATCATTATGATCAAACAGCTTCTCTAGGGGCACCAATCCTTTGAGTATATGATTACTAGGCAGCTGGACAACGCTATCTTGACCAATCTTGTCCTCTAGCTTGAATTGGTTGCATTCTTGTGTGGGGAACACAAGGACTACACCTGCCCCTGTAGCTTCCTTAAAGCAAGCTCCATCAAAGAACATGTCCCAAATTTGTGGGCCTTCTTCCTTTGTGATTTGGAAAACTGTCTCTTAAGCTGCGTGGAGGCCAACTGGGATTCTTCAAGTTGAAGAATACAAGCTCCAAAATTAGTGTCGATAACATACATGGGATGATTAGTGGGATTCCTTTCATCACTGATGATATAAGCCAACTTAGTTTCTCTATATAATCTCCTACTCTCACCTCCAAAAACTGGGACAGTAGCATAGGACAGATCATTTTGCAATGTTCCACCTAGTATCTTTATCCAACCTCTGGAAACAAACATGCCAAACTTGGGGGGTACATCTGCTACCATAATATCCATCATCATGCTCTTCATGGGCAGCTGAGACAAGGTGATGGCTAGGTCTTTGATTAATCCCAAGCATTTCACTTTTCTAGAGTCAAAAGAAAAAAAGTCATGATAAGACTTGGTAATGTCAAGACCCAATTCATCCATGATAGCCTTGGGCATTAGATTATGGCTGGCTCATGTGCCCAGAAGGTAGTTATGAAGGATTTTGTCATGAATAGTCAGAGAGACATAGAATGATGGGGAGTTGTCTTCACAATTTTCAATCATTGTGCTGAGAATAGCAGCTGGTTTGTCATCTTGTAGATTTACATAGTCAGTGGAGGCTTGGATGGATTTACGCTCAAGGGCCTCAAGGATGGATCTTTGAAGAACTCATTCTTCACTAGTTCAATCAAAGGTATAGGTATTCTTGGCTTCTGAATTTCTGATTGAAAACTGAAAGGAGAAGGATACTTGTCAAGGCCTCTTACCTCGTGAGCTGGAGCTTTGAGGATGATGGGATCAACTGCTAGTCGCTTCTGCTTATTTGCTTGTTGTACTGCAGGGACAACAGCTCTTTGAACAAGAGTTTCCTTGGCATTATTCATATTCGACCTCAGGTTATATCTGTGTTGATCAGTAGTTTGTAGAACATCTTCACCATCCCATTCTTGGTTGATTTGGTCATTGAATAATGACTTTTCATAAGCAGCTGAGGTCAAAAAGGATGCACTGCCCTTGTCATCCAGACAATGGATCTCATCATCTTCTTCAAAATACTCTTCTTCCATGACTACATTCTAGAAAGGGATCTTCACCCTTTGGTCTTCATTGACATCTTTACTTCTTTGCAAAATCTGCAACTGCTCATTAGCTCTTCTATATGGATTTGGATTCCTAGGAGCAAAGGTATTAGGAACTCTTCCTTTCCCAGAGTGCTGCTCAAGCTTTAATTTGGAGATTTCAAAGGCTAATGACTCTATCATCTTGGTCATTTTATCTATCTTGGGATCTGAAGATGATGAAGACTCACCCCTCTCTCCTTCTATCAACATTTCCCTTGAGCTTCTCTGCAGCCATGATGTTTTATTCTACTTCCAAGGCTACATCCTGCATATCAAGCAAGGTAGCACATCGTCTTTCGTAGACAGAAGTCATAATCAAAAGAACTAGCATAGGTGAGTTTAGAAGAGGTAGTGGTGGGTTTTACTGTAGCTGGTATCTTGTTGTACATGCGATTAAACCTCTTATTAAAATCAGCTAGCAACTCATCATTTTCCCTATTTAAGTTCCCAAACTTGGTGTGGTAGTAGAGTAGATCCTTCTTATACCCCCAATGCTTTAGGAATACATCATCTAGAGCCTCAATATCTGCTATAGACCTTGGGGTCAGTTCTCTGAACCATTTTCTAGCCTCTCCATCTAGGCTTTGGACAAAGACTCTCATCCACACATCATCTTCACTAATGTCCATGTTATCAACATAGCTATAGAATGATTCAAGATGTTCTTCAACTGTAACACCTTCAGTCCCAGTGAACTTAGGCATATACTTCTGATCTTCTCTAGTAGGCATGGCATTCAAAGGAGTGGGCAATACTAGAGGTCCATACCTAGCATCTATGATTATTTCCATTTTTGTAGGTGCTTGTGGACCTGACATAGTTGCGGTAGCTATAAGGGCACTGGAAGTCTAAATGACAGAGGGCTAAGGAGTGACTGATAATATTAAAGGAGTATGATGGATAGGAGGTGAGGTTTCCTTTGGGTTTACAACAAAATGATAACCTAAAGAATAAGGAGCTTTATGAATCTCTGAGATTTTTTCTTCACTGCTAGTATTAGATGCTATACTCTCAACATGTATTTGTTCTATTGCAGGATTTTCTTGAAGAGATATAGAATATTGTTTAGATTTACCTGAACCTGATGCTCCTTTCTGCAATACCTTTCTTTCTTTGATGATTTTTTCAGGGTCAGGTACTAGGTCAGCTTGTGACTTCTGAGGATTTCTCTGAGTATGCCTCACAAACTGAGCTAGAACTATGAAGTGGAGTCACCAAGAGGTTCGTCCTCCATTAGAGCCGCCAGATAGATGATTACAACCTAAAAAGTGCCTAGACTTTGTCTATCATCAAAGCTAGATCTGTGTCGCCTCCCAGGGAAGCTAAGCTTCAGTTTCCTCTCCCCGGAAACGATGCCAATTATGTTATCAATCCAGGAATCTCTCTTAGGTTGTAACTCGGAGATGCTCGGTAACATATAAATCTTGAATATTGTTCTTTGAACTATTGGAATGGATGATGGTTTGGATCAAGTTAGATGAATGTTTCAACACTGTTTTCACTCAAGACATGCATGAACACCCTCAGCTTTACAAGGCTTTAGACCACTAATGTTCAATAGTTTATAGATTCAATGAATAGATGCAGAATATTGACTGTAACAACAGATGCATACATACACACATATGAATGGCCAGCTACAAGAAGTAAATGAAGCTTTGCAAATCTAATTTATCAACGCAGAGATAAGATGACAGTTATCTAGCATTAGACACAAAAGAAAACATGAATAACCTATTCAAGTGCAAGCTTAGAACAAAAGAAAAAATGGGAATTGAACATGTAACAACAAAAGAAGCTTATATTGCTGGAATGAAGATGAGAAGCTAGAGTAGCAGAGTATCCACAGCCTCCAAAAGTTGAACACTTGTTACTCTGAACTTTCAAATATTTATAGGCCTTTTACAATGCTCCTGAGCCTTCTGAGGCTCGAGAGGTATTAATCTATCCTCTCTGTCTTTTTAACTGTTTGATGCCATGACTAGGCACGCATGAGCTCGGAGGTTTCTTTTTCTAATAGTAGTAACCAAATTCTAGTAAATGTGTTGCATTGTCAGGGAGCTCGCTCGTGCCAGCGATACTCCATGATCACTTCTGTTGGTTTTGGTTGCGTCATGCTATGGCTTTTTAACCCTCCAGCCTTTGTCCGCCGACTACTATCTCCCGGCCGAATCCTTCTTCGGGCGTCAGCAATCATCGCTAAATGCTTCTAAGGATATGTTGGCCACCTGTACCTACAATGGAATGGTTATCGGGTCTGCCTGTGATCGCTTATCGCAAGTCACAATGCCCCTTCCATGGCTTCCCTTTGGATTTAGAAAATACATTAAAAACATTGAAAATATCACAAAAATGGCTTTATGCAGACTTGAAATAATATACATTAGCCTTAAGGAACCTTTTCAAGTCCGGCTTATCTCATCGGTGCTTCATCCCTTTGTATTTCATTTAATAAACGAAATACGCAAATACAAAGGAAAATGCCTTTTCTATGGATCTCAAAATCTATGTAATGAGGTTTATATAGCCATCGGGTCCAGTTCATCGGATCGCATAAATGTATAACAGCCCTGCTCCTTTGCAATGTTCCAACGCAATATTGCGATGCGACTTGTCGTAATCGCATATCGTCCAAGCCCGAGGTCTTTCCACATAACATGGCCTATGCCCCCGCTGATATAGGAGATCACAATATCGCATCGGCCCGGTCCTATTGCGTGTCCGCCTCCGATATCCTCCGACTACCTTGGCCGATTACGATTTGCCGATTGGATCTGGACTGTTGGTCGGCCAGATCCAATGGATCCTGTTCATTGACTATTGCCACCACCGATAGCTCTGTTTTTTCACTATTTTCTTGGGTTTTTGCCTCCCGATAGTGTTTTTCCATCCTTCTAAGGGCTCTTCTCATGCGGTTGTTTTGATCTTTGGCATGATTTTTTCTAGCCTTTGAAGACTTAGAGAGCAGATTTCGATCCATTTTGGGCCACATGCCAATAGGGCTAATAGGTCCTTGATCTACTTTAGAGTTGATATCAACCTATTTTCGAAAAAGATCCTTTCATCTAGATCATTTTCTTCACTACCAGAGGTGCTAGCTTCTGAGAACCATAGTCTCTCTTCTAAGACTTCTTCCTCATCAACAGGAGTGTGATGAGCAACAAATTATCCATGTTTTTCTTCATTTCTATATCAGTAGAGCTCCTCAACCTCTTCTTGAGCCACATGGTTATCTCCACCATACAGACATTGCAGTTTGTCCAACACTTCCTTTCCTGACTCACAATACCTCACCTTATCAACATTTGACTTAGATAGCCCCTTCATGATAATCTTTTGGGCTTCTTCATTCTTCTCACTCTTTTCTCCATTCAATATGGAGAGCCACATATCAACATCCAAGGCCATTAAATATGTTATCATTCTAACCTTCCACATTTCATACCAGAGATCATGGCCTGATCCATATAAAAATTGAACTCCTTTTGCTCTTAGCCAAGGTCGATTATCCATTTTTTCCATTTGATCTACCTTCTAGTGATTAAGTTATTCCTTAAGGAAATTGGCTCTGATACCAATTGTTGGAAACAATGATAATACTAAGGGGGGGTTGAATCGGTATTAAGGCTAATTTTAACTTTTTAAACCTATTTACTTTTCTTATTCAAGCTTGGCACCCATCCATATAATCAGCAGCAATATGTAATATGGTAGCAACATGAAATCAACATAAAAGAATATACACCATGATCATCATATACATGAGACACAAGCTTTTACGTGGAAACCCTTTCGGGAAAAAACCACCAAAGCTTGTTGTTTTTATTGATGTAAATAAGAGAACCTACTCTATTACATCAATCTATTTTGTGAGCACCCACTCACAGGAAGCACCAACTCCCTTTGATTGTTTGCTAGCACCGACTAGCAAGAAGCACCAACTCCCTCTTTTTGTAGACACTTGTCCAGCTTACCAGAAGCACCATGTGAGGCACCGACCTCACAGAGTTTTTGCAAGCACAAACTTGTAGCTCCTTAGATTTTTGTAAGCCAACTTGTAGGAGGCACCAACCCCCAAGCCTTCTTAAGCACCCACTAGATATGGAAGCACCAACTTCTTGTATGCAGACACCAACCCACACTCAAATAGGAACTATATGTTCATTGTACTTGGCAGCCACTACCCAATCTCATCTTTTTTCTCTACTCACTCTGCAACAACCCACTGATCAACTCAATCAACAGTCACTCATCACGTCCATGAAACTCTTTGTTCTCTTCTCTTCATCGGCATGCACTCAACTCTTGGCCTCTTTCTCTCCACAGCACAATCTCAACTCTTAGCCTTCTTTCTCTTCACAAGCACCTTCAGCCTTTCTCGCAACACAGGCACATTCGACCTTTCTTACATAGTACATGTGACTTCGACCTTTCTCATGCAACACAGGAGACTACAACCTTACTCATAACTGTGTACAAGCAAATTTTGGCCTTACGCACAACAATGCAACTCTCAGGGTCTCTTACCTTTGCATAGGCACTCTTAGCCTTTCTTTGCAGAACTAGCTCTCTCTCAACCTTACACAACAATGCACTCACTTAGAGATTTTCCACTTAGCTCACTTGCAACTATGTTGCTTTCCCCCCATTTCTCATATAAGCTCCTAGGTTTTGTTCCTCTGCTGCCCCCTGATCAAGGTTGCCACTTTGTCCTGCATTCACACTGCACGAGTGTACCTCAGCAAAACTCTTCCATTCTATTATTGCATCTGCCTTGGTCTCTAGCACTACATTAACCATGAGAAAGGGAAATTGGCAGTTTCTCCATAATGAGAATGAATTCTCACTCCACCTGCACAAACCAACCAGGCATGGTCCTCTCTGTGTGAAACTCTCCCGTCATTTAGGCTCTCCATGCTTATTCATGGTTTCACACAGCGTTGTTGTCCTTTGGCATGACTTCTCAACTATAATCAGGCATGGCCTTCCTTGCCGCTATTGTGTCTCCTGTCTGTTTCTTGTCACAGTGCAGAAATAGAGATCAGCCTTGTAGTCCTTGATCACCTAACTACATGGAGCTCCATGCTGAGAAATTAGTGCTCAGATGATCTACACACTGCTTCATATGTCTCATAATTTCATTTAACTCATTGAAGACATGCATCATATCATAGTGATGGCTTGTCTCATCTCAAGGCGGGCCCAACACTCTTTTCTGAAGATCGTGGTCCTTGCTTCCTTGACCCAATGACCTTTGACAGTCACCATTACTCCTGAGACCAACTCCTCTGCTCCTACATTCAACTTCATAATTGTCGATGCATATGCTCTTTAAAACCCTGTACTTCCTTATAAGAGTGATTCCATATTGCAATCTTCACAGTTGTGCAGTATTCTAATCTTCTGATTGCCGACCTTCGATATGACGAGCTCCTTTCACTTAGCTCTTCCCACATTTCTCACCATAGGAACGAGGGCCGTGACCTGTCGCTTAGTCTTGAGGTGCTAGAGATTTTTTTATCCTACCAAGGGCTATTTTTCCTTTGTTAAATGCTTAACGCCATTGTTTCTTTAAGTTCTTCTTGACCATGCGCTAGCCAAATATCAAAGCCCCTCTCATTGGAAGTTTCAAATCGTGGATTTAACTTTGGAGTTGCGATATTCCCAGCTCTCGGTGCTCAGCCCTAGCTCTACACCTAGTTATAACATCACATAGCTATATATTATAATTATGTATATATTGTTTATAACATAACATAGTTCTATAACTATTTAGTTCATAACATAAAGTTATTTAACATATCATAACATATAAATCTATAATTATTTAACATGTATAACATAAAGTTATATATCATAACAAACAGACATATATATAACATTGTATGTAACATAACTATAACTATTTCATAACTATGTAACTATATAATTATTTAAATAAAACTCTCAACATGTCACATTGTTAGATATATTATAGTTATATTGTTTATAACATAACATAATTCTATAACTATTTAACATAACATAACATAGTTCTATAACTATTTAACATAACACAACTTGTTATTTAATATATATATATAGTAACATATATTGTGCATAATTATAATGTAATATAATTTAACTATAACATTTAACATAGCACAATTATTTAAAATACACACACACACACACACACATATATAGATAAGTTCATGTTTCAACAATGCATCATTGATAGATACATTAAATCCATCATGAAAAGTGCATTTGGTATAGTGAATAAAAATATTTAGACTCTTTTCTAATATGTACCATATTGTTTCATTATGTAGTGTGTTGTACAAGAGACATTGTCTTCATGTGCTTGCACCTAGTACATGTCATGTATCAAAGTCAAACATTAAGAACTTAAAGTCTATTGGAGTATTTGGTTGGCATGAAATTTTATTAGTTTTATAAATATGTTTATTTCAAATTTTTATGTATATATTTACATATTTATGTGCTATGAATAAAATGCATTATTTATAAAAAAGAAAAAGTGTGAAGGTAGACTTGATCACTTCTGTCAATTATGTTTAGATGGAAATCAATACTTTGGCTGATAAATTATAAAAAATGGACTCTAAATTTTAGGACTTCTGGCTAGATTCTTCTGCTTGAGTTTAGAAATGGTTTTTTTCAACATTCTTTCTAAGTCAACCTTTTTTTCTTAGATTAGTTTATATGTATTATATGTAATACTTTAGTCAACATTTTTTTCTTAGATTAGTTTATATGTAATATGTTGAGGCATCCCATATACACGCCCCAACTGTAGGCCATCACAGTACGAAGGGGTTATACGTGGTCAGGCTAGTGATAGATCACGTAGCCCACCAAGAGTTCATGTTCCACTCATAGATCTTGCCTCCGATGCCAATCAAAGTGTCAAAGGCAACGTTTTTGTCTCTGTTAATGATCATGCTACCTCTATTGAACCTTCTTCACCTATTTCTAGTACACCTCTTGCATTTTTAAATCCTCTTTAAACTTTATGTGTTTATGTATTGAAATTGTCTTTAATTTTTAAATTGTCTTCAACTCATGTGTTTGAATTTAATGTATATGTTATTACGCTTCTAGTTTGTTAATTATATATTTTAAATTATTTTATGATTTGCGGGCCATCAGCGAGTCAAAGCTAAGGATCAAAGTGCAACGTTGATCCATCCATGGGATGATGCTACATCTCATATCACATTAGAGGATGTTACGAACCGTCATACGTGGATCACAAAAGAGATACGTAACATCCCTACCAATTCATTGACTCGTCTTAGTTTGTCTTTGATGTTGAATAACATCAATAGGTTGATCAAGACATATTGGAGGTTGGGCCCACATAGCCACCTCCTACAATCCATACAGAGGATTAGGAGGCATGAGGTTAGAGGCCCAGATACTTGGGAGGTGGTGAAAGAGGCCACCAAGGACATTGATGTTCATGGGGATTTGTTCGACATCCCTCTGGATCGCCCTGCTAGACATAGAGGTATGATTCAACTGAAATATTTTAAGAATGTTGATGCAACCCATTTTGTGTATGATAGATTCATTGAAGGTTGGGGCCAGTTCCCCCACCATGACCAGGTCGCCATTTATTTTTCCAAGCATTTATATGCAGAGTTTGTGTTACATATGAGGCTAGATTACAATGATACTGGATCTCATTATTATGGACCCATCTTGGGACATACCTATGAGTGCGATGGGGCTCGTAGGGACTATGAGCATGTACCACCACCTCCGAGATTCTTGTCACTACTGTCTCGAAGATTGGTATTACTGACAAAGCTAGAGGAGTTATCACAACTCGATGGTGAGACTAGGGAGACTATTATATACAACATGTGGGCATCATTGGTTAGTGCACATGTTGCATTGGATGGAGAGATTAGGAGACCACCACCATTTCCTTGTGACCTGCCAATGCCCTTATATGATGATGCATTTCTTGCGAGTTTATCCTTTGACCAACTTTTGACATATGCATGTATGTATCTTGATGCCATTCGTGAGACTTGGAGAGTTCACGGGCTACGTGAGACAGACTAAGTACATATATACACGAAATTTTTGACTCTTATTGTCAAATTATGCATAATTATTTATATTAATTTCTAGCTCGTATTAGATTGCATTTATATTAATAATTTCATGATAACATTTAGACAGAACCCAACTACATGGATGATCTTATGAGGTCATCCGAGGGGCTAGTTAATCAACCAGGTCATCCTTGACCAAAGCATGTTTCCATGGATTCTCCTCCACCTCATATGTTCACTAATGTGGAGGGGAGTCACTATATATAATCACATGGACCAAAAGCTAAGGTAAATTTTTTTATTCCTAAGACTTCAACATTTTCTTTTTTCTAAGTTACACATATGCTACTTAATTTGTAGACTAGTTATAAATTTTCCTTGCCATTGTGTACACAGGCTTGTATATAGAGTGTCGTTAATGTCATTGTTATGTGGAGACATGAGTGGGATGTTGGGTTTAGAGGCACTGATGACGCGAGTCCATTGATGTAGACCCCAATCATTGAGCTACAGATAGGGGAGCACCAAACCAAGATTCATTAGACCTCCATCTTATTTGACTTGCTTTTGGACTCGACTAAGGTTAGTAGATTCATGTATATGTAATTAAAATTGTTTTTCAAAATCATTTATTTACATATTGTTTATTCTGTACAAGTAATGATCTAATTGGTTTGAATTTGAATATGTTATATTACATTACCAGCTTATGGACACTTACTTTGGACAATGGAACTCAAATAGGAGTTTCGGTGGTACTCAGAGTGTTAGAGTTTCATAGGGCACATTCACATGTGATACAAACTTTGTATATTTTCATACATGGATAGTTTATGGATGTACATCATGGACATTATTTTAGTTTATGGATGCTTATTATTTTAGTTTATGGATGTTCATGTGATATTTGTAATTTGTATATATATTTTATATGGATAGTTGATTGATGTACACATATTCACTATTTCAGTTTATGGATTTGTATTAATCTTGTTTATCGATGCTCATTAGTTTTTGAAGTTTATGGATCTGTTAAAATTATTTCGCTAATTTAAAAAATAAATAAATAAAATCAAAATCTATATACTATAAATTTTATTAGTAAAATATATGTTCAGTTTTGATTTCTAGTTGCGTAGACTAAGAAAATAAGTACAATATTAAATTATGATGCAATTCACTTTAATACTCAAAATGAACTAAAGCATATCATGTATCAATTTAATATTGAACATGCAAAGAATTCCAATCATGTTTCATATTGGTTTGTAGAAAGTGTCTTTTAGTGCAATCAACATGTATGTTATTACAATTCAATTTTAAAAATAAATTATTTGAATTATAAATTCATCCATATTATAATATATATATATATATATATATATATATATATATATGAACATTTTTGTGACCCACCGATATACCATTGCATGGACAACTTTTTAAAGTATTTCAATCAATTTCTTATCTCAAGGTTCAATTAAAAAACATAAATAGGATTGAAATAAGTTTTATTCAATTTTAAAAGATGTCATGTAAACAACAAATAGGTTTTATTCAACATTATTTCTTTTGAAATTATCTACAAGAGCTTAGTCATAACACGATATAAGTGAACCGTATTGAAATTTAATATATAGGTCAAAAAACAATATATAACAACATTTCTATAATTTTATATAATGTTATCAACTTTCCTAAATTTACTAGTTATCCAAGTATGTCAATCAATTATTTATGATCGAAATAAGTCTTATTCAATTTTTAAAAACTCAAATACGATTGAAATAATTTATATTCAATTTTAAAATATGTGGAGATGTAAAAGTTACAAATACAAGTTTTATTCAATTTTATTTTGTTTGAGGTTATCTACAAAAGCTTAGTCATTATGCATGTTGGCAATCATTTTTTTGTGCTTACTTTGAAATCAATGCACAATGTTAAACTAATTACGTTGAAATTAATGTACACCATATATCTACTTATATCAACAAAAAATCAACATCTTCACTGAAATCAATGCATCTAATGCAAGCAATCAAATAGGATGAGAAATCAAAGTCTACACTAAAATCAATGCATCTAATGAAAACAATCAAATAGGATTAGAAATCAATGTCTACATTGAAATCAATGCATCTAATGTTGCACGCAATCAAATAGGATTAGAAATCAATATCTACACTGAAATCAATAAATCTAGTGCAAGCAATTTTCTTCCCTTTCTCTCCCCACTCCATCTATATTGATATCTCTCTCCATCTCTCCTTTATCTCTCTATCTCACCCGCTCAAAAACATACTCTCTCTCTCTGCACATCTATCTATCTCTCCCTCCCTCCCTCTATCTCTCTCTCCTTCCCTCTCCCCCCTTCCATCTATATCTCTATCTCCCTTTGTCTCTCTTTCATATCTCCATATAATAGAAAAAATACACATTATTTCTCCATATATCTATCTATATATACCTCCATCTCCCTCTCCCTCTCCAATACCTTCTCCCTCTCCATGTCTATTCCCCTTCTCTCCCTCTCTCCCCTTCTATCTCTCTTCCCTCCTAATCTCCTCTCTCCATCTCTCTTCATCTCCCTTGTCACTCCCTCTATCTCTCTACACCTTTCTCTCTCTATATTTCTTTATTCTTACCTCCCTCTCTCCCCCCCTCCAATTCCATCTCTCTCTCTCCCTACCTCTCAAGTCCTCTCTCTATTCCTTTATCTCCCACCTCCCTTTGTCTCTCCCCCTCGTCACTCACTCACTCACTCTCTTTCTCTCTCTCTCAAGCTTCCTCCTGCAACTTTGTTGACTATCTCCCTCCCTATCTCATTCTCTCTCCCCTTTTTCTCCATCTCTTCTTTTTTGTCTTTCTATCTCACCCCAAACATACACACTCTCTCTCCATCTCTCCCTTGTCACCCCCTCTCTCTCCACCTTTCTCTCTCTATACGTCTTGAACTTTTATCTTCCCTATCTTTTCCTCCAACTCCATCTCTCGAGCTCCCTCTCTTTCTCTTAGACTCTCTTCCTCTCTCCATATTTATATCCCCCTCTTTCTCTTACCCTTCTCTCCTACTCTCTCTCCTCTATATTTCAAAAATGTTAAAATACTTTGACAATTAAAATATTATGTTTATATATATATATATATATATAGATATATATATATATATATATATATATATATAAAATACGTATTTAGAATGCAAGATTTAAAATGTGTGTTGTACATTCACCTAGAAGGAAAATGATAATTTTCCAAAGAAATATTACCTAGAATTTTCCAAAATATTATTAACGGTCCAACTACCTCCATCAGAGATACATAGAGTGCTTCATGTCTTCCAATTGAAATTGTTTAGGTTTTACTTCTTTAGGTAGCTTTAGGTTATGATTACTTTAGGATTTTAAAAATATTATATATTTTACTATGTTAGATTTATAAAAAAAATAGTTTAAATAAAATTAACATGTTGAGTCAGCTTGTATGACTTTTTTTGTGTTAATGACTCTTTTGTTGATGCCTATAGCGTACATCGACCACATTTATTAATGCAGTTGTGCTAGTATATATTATAATATAACAAATTTTATATTATATTAAAGTTAATAATATTATATTAATCCAAAATTAATAAATTTAATATTAACATTAAAATATATTAATATTATTTTTTTATATTAATATCAAATTTCGTAATTTAATTTAATCATAATCATAATAATAATAATAATAAATTGTTAATATTAATATTAAATTTAATAAGGTTTCTACATGACATGATAACAAAAACTATAATAGTATTTGGAATTCTAAAATGTGGTAAAAACTTAAATTTTAGATAAATTATGGGATTCCTTTTTTTTTGTAAACACTCGATCAAGCCCCTGTTAACCACGAATATGGCTCGATCAAGGGTTTACGAAACCCTCGATCGAGCTATTTGAATTTGAAATTTAAACACTCTATTGAGTGCTTTAAGCTCTCGATCGAGCCTTTGAAGTCCTAAAATCCACCATTTCAGCACTCCTACAAAATTTCCCGTAACACCATTTTTTACCCTAGCAGACTTAGGGAAACAAATTTACTGAGGTGGCAAAGTCAATCATGTTGGACTCATGAAGAAATCCTATATCCAATGGCATATGAGTTTGACATTTTCGAATTCATATGATATTTTTCATCTAATTTATTTTAAACATAATGATTGAAATTTTTTTGAACAATTTTAAAGAGGTTGAATAAAAAATCAATATCATAAAATATACGCAATGAAAAATTTTCAAAAAATACCACCATCTTCGTTTACGAGACCTCTTCAAAATGGTACTCTTGGTTTTTCAATTTATTTAAATAGTTGAAAAAAACCTTACGTGAACACGTTTCTACAAAATGCATTTGAAATATTACTTCCGCAACTTCAAAAAATAATAAAATATATTTTTTTAATATGAAAAACTTAGCTCTCTCCATGTAGATCATGCTCATATATATATTTTTTTAAATTACACATTTTAGACTAATTTATGCCATGTGAATGCACACATATATCTTAAGATGTGTGAAAATTTCCAAGGACATACATTTCATTTAACGGAAAATTGACATATTATACGACACTAAATATTTTGGCAAAAAATATCATTAGGAAAAAAACATAATTCTCCACAATTTGTCTTTTTACTCTGAATCAAAATTCACAATGCCTATATGAATTTTGATGACCCTTCAATTTGATAAAATAGGAAAAACTTGAAATTTCATCGCCACATTTGGCCCAAAAGGGTAACCCATCTTCATGCATTGACCTTGATATACTCTTAAGAGATAAGTATTTTCCTGATTATTTCTAATGTTGCTTTATTTTTAGTCCCTTATCTTGGTTTATCTTGCTTGGTTGTATTTGTTCTTCCTTGGCCTCCTAGTGATGATTGCAAGTACATAATGAAGACTGGCAAGGATGTGGAAGTCAATGGAAGAAAAAGGTGACAAGAAGAATTGTGATTAATGAGCATTAAATTCAAAGGGCCAGACATGATCAGCCTAGTTGAAATATTGTTTTTAATGTATAGAAGTTTGTTTTGACTTCTAATATGGATAGAAGTCTTGTAGAACGATGTTGATATGAATCAACAGAAGATGAACCAACTTTGTATATTTCTAACTAAAGTCGAGAACCTCTATACCTAGTGTAAGAGGGAGTTGATTGAAGAATATTGGTCCTACCCAAGATTGAGAGTATGAAGCTCGACGAAATTCTTGTGGAGATCTGGCATTATCGACTGTGAGTCTATAAACATCTACATGATGTATAATTTGAAGAAGCTCTGTAGCTAAATTTACTAATTGGCTCATTGAATTATTTAATGTGTGAATTTGAACTTCTGGGTGCTATATGAGCTTGAATGACATAGATGTTTTATTGCATAGTTGGTTTATGAAGCAATTGGGCTTCATAAGTTATTTTCTCACTTGTACTATCTATTATACATGTCTATTGATGAGAAAGTTGCTAATTATTGTCTAAAATATGTTACAGATAATAGAATGCATGGATTTTCTTACTCTGATTTGGGCAGAAGTACTAATTAAGGAAAGAGTACAACTCATGGATGTTTTTGTTCGGATTGTGGGATGGTTTCTTGGATGAGTGGAAAACAATCTTCTACAGCATGAAGTTTTGTTGAGGAAGAATACATGGCAGCATGTGCAGTGACTCAAGAAGCAATTTGGCTTCAGAAATTTATTTCTGGTTCATTTGATCAGATGCTGGAAACCACAATAATATTTTGTGACAATCAAAGTTGTATAAACTTGTCAGAGAATTCAGTGTTCCATGGCAAGTCAAAACATATTAGCATCAATATCACTATACAATAAAGAAATTTTGAGGTTTAAAATGGGCCTCCTAAGGATATTATAAAATAATAATGGAAATAATAAAATAATATTAGATTAAATCATCAAATTTTAGAGGGAAAAAAGAAAAACTAATTTTTCAACTCGTATTTTCAACTTATCTCCCTATGAATTTACTCAAATTTTGAGCAAGAGCACTCGTTGAATGCATAATTTAATTCATCATCCAAGGAGTACCCATGTTGCATACGTTTGATGGACCTTGCTACATGAAAAATGATAATTACATGAAAAATTGTGATTGCAATCATGTTTTTTCATGTATTTCTCAATTTTTGTGTAGAAAGGTCCATCGAAATTATGAAACATGGGTACTCCTTGGATGAGGAATTAAGTTTTGCATCCAATGAGTGCTTGAACTCGAAATTTGAGTAAAACCATAAGGGGATAAGTTGAAAATATGAGTTAAAAAGTAGTTTTTTTTTTTTTTTTTTTTTTAAACTTCAAAAATGGTGAGTTATCCCCCATGGTTGGCATCATCATCTTGAATCCTATTGGTTCTTATAAAGTTTATTTTGGTTGTACATTTTTTCTTTGAGACACATTTTAGACCTCAAAATTTCTCTAATGGTAGAAGGGTGCAGTGGAGCTCTAGTAGATCTCCACTAATGAGCAAGTATTTGATATTCTAATGAAGCCTTTTCCCAAAGGAAAGTTCATGTATTTAAGAGATAAGTTGGGAATAGTGGAAAATGCCTCTTTGGTCGAGAGGACACAATGATCTACCTAAATCATGTTATTCTTCTTGTGTCACTTTACCAGTATAGGGGCATTATCCCCATGCCAATGTGACCAATATAGGAAGAATGGTTTGACATGTTAGAAAACATATTGGATACTCATTCTCTCAGTGTCTTGTATTTTGACTAGTATAGGGATATTATCAATGTGTCTTATACCTTGACCAGTATTGGGAGAATGGTCCAATGAGCATCTTCATGTGTCTTGTATTTTGACCAATATAGGGATATCATCTTTGTGTCAAGTACATTAACCAATATAGGAATATGGACATTTCCATTTGTCTTGTACTCTGACCAGTAGAGGGTTTTTTTCCCTATTTATAGTACAACAACTAGTATAGGAAATGGGTTTAGAGGCAATCTGGTTGAATACAAGCCTTCCATTTCTAGATCAAATCTCGTCTTAGAGAAATCTTATTAATGGAAATTGTTGGACACCTAATTCACTAAGGGTTGGCGTGGAATGTGAAAAGTCACTAGAGTCCAAGAGACCACTTCGTATATGGAAACCAAGGGTCACTAGAATGTATTATAAATGTATATCATTTGTGAATAAATGTAATTCATGTTTGTATTATATGTTGTCTTCTCCGTGTGTGTGTTTAACATGGTACCATAGCATGCAAATTCTATCCCTGCTCCAACTTGAGCCACTATTTTTGTGGCCTTGCCCAACCACTGGTTTTGTGGTCTTCGTTACCCTATTGTGCGTGCAATTCATAAATGACAACACATAAATTTAATTAGACCCGGGTGCTCAGAACTTGTCAGTGCTACCCATATTCACCCAATTAAAATTTGTCATATTGTCACTCTCTATGTCCGTGCCATGTACAATTTTAAAATGTTTTTTTTATCTCTCAGTGCTTATTCTAGCACATATGACCTTTCCAGGACCTGTCTTCCTGCATGTGTTACCAATCTTTCTGCACAGAGACCTATTATCTTTCTCAGCATGGAATTTAACACTGTGTGACTGTTGAACTTGTATGAATTTGGTGCATTGTTTGTTATGGTGTGTGTTGTATATTGTTATTTGTTGCCCGAAAATCTATGTTTTACATTTGGAATGCTAGTGTTTATATGTTGTGGAGAGCGTATTTCTATTTTAACGATTCTTTGAAAATTGTGGCCTGAAATCTGAAATGGAATATTAACCCTATTGCAACTATATGTACATCAATATCATTTTAATAGTATGAATCATGTTGCGAGTTCCTTGGTGGATAATACCATTGGGCATTGAATAGGTTTGAAGGTCTACGATTATTCCTGCGTTGAATAGCGAGCCATAGTGGTTTTGTCGCCCTTGGAAGTCAACCCTCAATGATTTCTCAAGGAAATGGAACTTTTGTTATAGTTATCTCTAGCTAGTGTGATGTAGTATCACATTCCATTTTAATTCGAAGTGTTTCCATTCAGAACATTTTTCGATTCTCTACAATGAATGATGGTCCTGAACTTGAACGTCGGTTTGTTGGAATGTTGCATGTGCTTTTAATATCAATATCTCTAACCAGTTTATTGTTGTATTAAAGGTCGTTCGGTTCTCTGTGGGGTGAAATTTTTACATGTCATTTTTGCTACTTTGTGTTGAATGTCTAAATACAACCTTAAATGTTGCTTGTGATATGTATGTGTAATGTTATTTCGTTGAATGATCAGTTTCTCTATTGGTCCATTGACTGGTAGTTCATGTGCTCATTGTTTGATGTTGATGCGTTGGTGCTGTCAAAGGTGCCAAGACTCACCAAGCATTCTTTGGAAATGTCTATGTCCCTCTTCACCAAGGCCTCGCTCATAATCCACTCAAAGTGTGTGGGATTGCATGAAAATTGTCATTGTGCAAGATATTAGAAGGGATGCTTCGACCTGCTAGGAGCCGATCCAAAATTTCCTGCAAGTGTTTGGAGGATATTTCAATTGAATTCATAGAAAATAGTGGTTACAACCTACAAATTTCGTGTTTCTATGGCCTTGCAAAAGTGGTTTGCTCTCAAAATTACATTACGAGATTTCACCTTTGAGAAAAATGCGTTCAAACTAGTGCCTTGTCAAAGTATCAATTTCTTTATTTTTTATAGTTTTAGATTTGCAACCCCCATTCTTTAAGAAAATAGCTCGAGAAGAAAGTTCCATTATAGATTAAAATGACCATCGTTGGGTTTGGCCCCAGTAAATTAATGGCAGAATATCAAAGTTGTAAAAGTCCATGCACATTTAGTGAATAAGTAGTTTCTTTAAGAAACAACTTGCATGGCCTTCATATTATTTTGTGACCTCCAAGGATAGGATACCGATTTTTTTTTTATTTTGTGGTCTAATCTAAAGAGTGGTATGTTCAAGGTGACATTGTTTCCTACTCTTTGAATTCAAGAGGAGTCTTCAAATAGTAATGGAATTATCCTTCTTTTGAGAATATTTCCCTTTTATCATTGGGCATATTTAATTTTGAAGAATATTGCATTGCTAGCTATCTTCCTTTACAAGTACATTTTTGGTCATTTGTTGACTTAGGTTGTTTGAATAATGGTGAAAATTCATGGATTATTAGAGTTATCGAGCACTCTAATTCTAGCTACTGCTCACAACACTATCAAAAAGAAGAAAACTGCTCTTGCTGACATTCATGTTTGTCTATAATATGCACAAGAAAAGATTGACTTTTGCATCTTGAATCTCAATTCCAACAAGAAGAGCTACAACAGAATAGGCATCATTCTGAATTTTTTTTTTTTCATAACAACCCTTTATTTGAGATTGAGAAATATTCCCATTAGCAACAAGAAATTGTTAATGCAGTACCCATTTTAGGAGTAGACATGCAGAAAGATGCAAAAATTTATCCTGGACTTCCCAAGCCAATCATCATACCTTGGGAAGAGTTTGTCAACAACAAACATAGAAAAACTCTTGGATATGATAAGGAGGCGTCTTTTCATATTCCAAACTACACAAAGCCCTTCAAATTTCAAAGTGTTTTATTTCTTTAGGACAGTTCATCTTCACATGTTCCTTCTCCTCCTCCACAACAACAATTGTGAAATTCCAACATTGTGACTGAGTTGGACATGTAAAATATCATTGTTTTTATCCTCATTCGTGAAAGCATTGTAGTAAGCACACTCATTCTTAAAACAAATGCTTTAGAAACAAGCCTCTTGCAAGAAAAAAAATTCACCTTGGATGGATTGCTTCTTGGCAATGGGATTCAACAACCAAGAAGATATTTTTCTCATACAACATGATCTATCATGAATATTGAAAAGTCTTGAAGTTCATATCTCTTCATCTTCTCACCTTGTATGTGACATAGGAGGAATTGATGGTCATCTACAATTTTCAAAGATAAATCAAGTGAGCCTGAGCCACAACCTGAACCTGTGCCTAAGCCTACAACCAAAGACAAGCATACCTAGATTCAAAGTTGTAGCCATACACGGAGAAGCCCCTAAGCATGTATTTGGTTGGTGGCATTTCTTAAATAATGCTTAAACCATAGTAGGTTTTAGACCTCTCTTTTTCCAGGTTGAAGGATTCCCTCTTCAAAGCATTAGGGACACTTCCTCTAGCAGAAGATTTCTACTTCTTTCTAGATTTGGAAGAGTTTTGGGAACATCACTAAGAATTCTAGGTTGAGACCCCCATTGTCTCCCTTTAAAAAAAAAAATTGGGAGCACTTCCTCTAGCAGAAGACTTCAACTTCTTGCTAGATTTGGAAGAGTTTCGGGAACTGTACTAAGCGTTCCAGTGTTGGTGGTCATCCTTAAACCACCACCAGTTAAGACCTCGAGTTTTCCTACCTTAGACCTTCATTTGAGAGAGCACATTCAACCTATTACTATCATGCATTGTTGTATTTTTTTGTTATAGCTATGTTCTTGGACTCGTATATACCCCTTCAGATTAAAGGGGCAAAAGTTGGACACCTAATCCACTAAGGGTTGGTGTAGAATGTGAAATGTCATTGGAGTCCAAGAGACCACTTGGTAAAAGGAAACCAAGGGTCATTTGAATGTATTATAATTGTATATCATTTGTAACTAAATTTAATTCACGTTTATCTTATCTGTTGTCTTCTCCATGTGTGTTTTTAATAGAAAGCATGCATGGATTTGATTAAGGTCTCTTTAGTAGACTATGTATGGATATGATTGGTAACATGATTGTGAGACACTAGTTGTTAGTTGTCTTTTGGGTAGATCATGCATGAATAGTACCATGACGATTTGGTACGGTGTGGTTGATGTTAGTAATGATGAACTATTGATGATGTTGATCTAATATTGATCTTTCCTTAACAAACCTTTCAACTATTTTGACATCTTGAATGTGATTATGAATACCTCCCTAGCGAAGAGGGAGTGTTGAAATTATAGCTATGGTCGGTCTTCATAAAATTACTGTCTTGTTCTTTTTTTGGTAAAAAATGTATTTTTGAAAAGAAGAAAATATTATTTAATTTATAATTTTACAAGTGGCTCCTCATGTGCTAAGTCGTCCAATTTGGCTTGCTTAGAAACACACTCATTTGGATTAGATCAACCCTTTTAGATGGTTAAGTCAATTTTCGTAGAAAGTCAACCATTCAGATCTAATGATGGCTATAAAAAAAGCTCCATTTGTCCTACTTCAAATGCAATTCAATCACATATACATTACTCATCTATTCTCCTATGTGAAGTGGTATGAGATCTGGTCATTATACTTTTGATTTGAAGTCTGGTGGTCCAATATCTTCTCATTATACTTGTGATCTGAAGTCTGGTGGTCCGAGATGTACTTCCTATTCTTGTGATCTAAAATATGGTACTAGGCCAAGATCTAGAAGGATAATCCAAACAATTTTTTAGTGGTCTGAGAGCCTACTTATCCAAGATCTTTTGTCCTAGTCTTTGACCTAAACTTTGGTGTCTCTTGTTATTGTGCCCTATGATCTCTACTTTCTTGTCTTTGCTATCTGTTGGATTTTTGAAGTGTAATTAATTGATGAAGAAGATGAATTAAAGAAGCTCTAATAAATTCACAAATAATTATCGTTAGTTCATAATTGTTCTTGTACACATTTTACTTGGCTTTTCAACAAAAATGACATACAAGGGCTTTCTCTGCAAAGATCTGACAGAGTTCCTCAAGAAGAGGGTTAGAGATTTCTAAGGAGGGAACTTCCTTGAATTTTTCAACTAGAAATGGCTGAGGAATTGCTCTAGACTAAGATGCCTTTAGGGGGGGCTGAGCATGGACATCTTTATAAGAAAATTCTCAAGAGGAGGAAGGATTTCCCATAGCCCCCCTTCATAAACAAAGGACCATATAAACAGTGACATCTTTACCAATATTATAGACTGAAAGAGGGGAAGAATTGTCCAACTCCTTACCTTCAAAAAGAAGGCATTGCATGATTAAGGGAATACCCACCTGGAGCTCCAGGGAAAGCTTGAGGTCTCATACTAAATATGTGGAACAAACCCCAAGGATCAACGATTACCTAGAGGGAAGCTTGACAAGGATCTAAAAATAAATTTGAGGAGCCAAGGGCCTTACCAATACCAAGAAGGTCAGTAAATAAGAGGCATTGGCCTTAACATAGGGGAAAGAGCAACCCCGCTACAAATTTTTTCCAGAACTATCTTCTGCTTACGAGAATTAAAAGGAGAGTGGGTATGTACCATATTGGCTTGTGTTTCATCCGGCAGGGGCAGGGCTTCACCTATCATAGAGACTACTTATTTTTCCACTACAGTTGATCTCTTGGGATCCACATTAGAATGTGATTCAAAATAACAACTTAGGGTGGGATTCTTGAATATTGCAGACCATTTACTAGGGCTATATTTTTGTATTCCCGCTCGAAGAGCCGCCTCTTCTTCCTTTGTCCATTTCTACTTCGGTGCACCCATCTATTCAAAGCTTGATCTTTGGTTCAAAGAGTGGCGCTGAAGCACAAACTCTAGCTTAACAATCACCTCATTGGTCATAAAATATTAAACTTATTATCATAAGTTTAAAAACTTAAACTTAAATAAAACTTTTCTTATTGAATACTTTGAACAATATGAATTGAAAGATAATATTTTGAATGGTTACGAGCAGTGGATTTAAACTTTTGATGAAATATCTCACCTCCATTTACATGTATATTTAAAATTATTTAATATTTTTTTATACTAGTGATGAATATATAAAATAAATAGTTGATAAATATCAATAAACGTCAATTCATAATACGTCAAAATACTCACTTCATAATACATATTAACTAGTTAAAATTTAAAAAAAAATAAAATCATTAAACTAATTAAATCATAAACTTATTTTAAATTATTATTATTATTATTATTTTAGTGAAACATAAATAATGTATTTAATTAAAACCTATTTTAATGAGAATTTTATAAAATCGTGTTGTTTTTGGCCTATAGTTTTTATTGTTTGTTATTTAGTATTTTAATAAAAATTCAATTTATTTGTAATTTTATTATAAAATAAAAAATTAGGAAGAAAGATTAAAGTCCATCCGTTTTTATTTTTTAAAACTGGAAACGGTCAAAGGAGAATCGATAGAACATTAAGAAATTCAAAAGCTGAATTCCGTTATTTGAATGGGCCGGCAATCTACGGTTGAGTTGACTTCTGTTATTTCCAAGTCTACTGAGGTGTCCGTGCCTTTTGTTTGTGTTTATATTAAATGGGTTACTGGCATGTGTTACTCTGCATCTCACATGGGTTACGGCATTTTATAAATCTGTGTTTAATTATTGTATCTCCATTCACTGCACTATGAGGTTGCAAAATCTTTCCGTTCTCTTGCCTCTTTTCATCCTCGCCCTGTTTCTACACCCATCATCATCTGCCCTCCGTAATTCATCAATCCATGGAGATGCCAATGCGCTCATTTCAATGAAAGCAGCCCTCCTTGATCCTCACAACATGTTACATACCTGGACACTCTCCCATAACACCACCCATTGCGCATGGACTGGCGTCCATTGTGACCTCATGGGTCGAGTGGTGGCTCTAAATCTCTCATCAATGGATATTTCAGGCTCATTCCCCACTCAAGTCACAAATTTGTCATCGCTCAGATTGCTCGACCTCTCCGATAACAGCCTCATTGGAAGCCTCCCCTCCAATCTATCAAACTTGAGGAATCTAAAGGTTTTCGACCTCTCCAATAACGCCCTCAATGGAAGCCTCCCCTCCAATCTATCAAACTTGAGGAATCTAAAGGTGTTCGATGTCTCCGATAACATCTTCCTCACTGGAAGCCTCCCCTCCAATCTATCAAACTTGAGGAATCTAAAGGTGTTCGATGTGTCCGATAACAGCCTCACTGGAAGTCTTCCCTCAAACATATCAAAATTGAGGAACCTTGAGGTCCTCGACGTCTCTTACAACGAGTTGTCAGGGGCGTTGCCACTGGATTTGGCCTATCTCCTGAAGCTCAACCATCTTGATCTCGGAGGTAATTTCTTCTCGGGCAGCATTCCTGGTGAGTATGGGAACCTAAAAAGTGTGGAATATCTTTCAATCGGTGGAAACAGTTTGAGTGGAAAAATACCCGGAGAGCTTGGAAAACTGGGGAATTTGAAAACACTTTATTTGTGGGGAAATTCATTAGATGGTGGGATTCCTCCTGAGATAGGAAATCTGAGCAACCTTCTAGAACTCTATCTGTCAGATTGTCGCCTCACAGGCTCTATCCCTCCTCAACTGGGCCAGCTTGTGACCTTAAAAACCCTGCGTCTATATAATAACAGTCTTTCTGGTGAAATACCCGTGGAACTCTCGGAACTAAGAGTGTTGAGGGAGTTGGTGCTGCCCTATAATAGACTACATGGCAGGATTCCATCTTTCATTGGGGAAATGCCAAATTTGGAGGTTTTGTGGCTTTCGGAGAACAATTTCACAGGTCTCGTGCCGCAGCAACTGGGCGTAAGTGGAAAGCTACTAGAAGTGTATCTTGATTCCAACAGGCTTAGTAGTTCCATCCCTCCGAATCTCTGCAAGGGCATAAGGCTACAGGCATTAGATATAACAAATAATTCATTTGTCGGATCGATTCCTGACTCTCTCGGCAAATGCGATTCGCTGGTTGAAGTCTACATGGGGCAAAATTACTTGAATGGTTCGATTCCTGAAAGCTTGCTATACTTACCCTTGCTGACTTGGATCGGATTGGACAACAATAATCTCAGTGGGAGCATACCCGAAGAAATTAACAATGTATCCTCCACGCTAGAGTGGATAAAAATTTCCAACAATAGATTGAGTGGCAGTATTCCTTCGTCCATGTGGAAATTATCTGATTTGCGGCAGCTTATGATTGATGGGAATCAACTAACAGGTAATGTACCGCCAGAGATTCGCCGACTGGGTAAAATTGACTGGATCGATTTCAGCAAAAACAGGTTTTCGGGAATGATTCCCAGGGAGATAAGCAACTGTAGTACTCTGACATACATTGATCTCAGCTCAAACAACCTTTCTGGTATGATTCCAAGGGAAATTGGTAACTGTGTTTCTCTAAGACTCATTGATCTTAGCCAGAACGAATTCAGCGGTCCCATCCCACTGGAAATCACAAGGATGCCCAATCTAAACTCTTTAAAACTATCGGGAAACAGATTGTCTGGGGAAGTTCCCTTAGACATTGGTGGTCTGAGCCAGATTGAAATTGTCCACTTCAGCAAAAACAGACTTTCTGGTATGATTCCTAAGGATATTGGTAACTTTATTCATCTGACAGAAATTGATTTTAGTCAGAACGAATTCAGCGGCCCCCTCCCAGTGGAAATCGCCACGATAAGATCTCTCTACTCTTTAAACCTATCCAGAAATCACTTCAACGGGAGCATTTCCAAAGAATTTGATGCAATGGCGAGCTTGATCTCCGCGGATTTCTCTTTCAATAACTTTTCCGGTCTTGTGCCAGAGGGCGGTCTATTATCTCGTTTAAAAGCAAGCTCTTTTGCAGGGAACCACTACTTGTGCGGAGAACAGTTGGGCAACTGTAATTCTAGTGTCAAAGGGTTGCCCGTCCGAGTACACATCAAGCTTGAACTTCTCTTGCCTCTCTTAGCGCTTGGAATTCTCTTCTTCTGTTCGTTGGTGTTGGCAATTCGAGCAGTCACAATTAAGAAAAAAGATAGCGAGGGCAGGCCATGGAAGATGACGGCCTTCCAAACACTCAGCTTTGGAATCGATGACGTGGTGGAATGCATTAAAGAAGAGAATGTCATCGGCAAAGGAGGAGAGGGTGTTGTGTATAAAGGAATGATGCCCAATGGGGAACTTGTTGCAGTGAAGAAACTTAAGCGGATAGGTTCTTCAAATGCTCATGGCTTCTCTGCAGAGATCAAAACTCTGGGCAGAATCCGCCATCGACATGTTGTTAGATTGCTGGCGTTTTGCTTCAACCATGACACCAATGTTCTGGTGTATGAGTACATGCCGAAGGGAAGCCTGGCGAAGTTGCTTCATAGAAACAATGCCATGCCTCTGGATTGGAACACCAGGTACAAAATTGCAGTGGAAACTGCGCAGGGGTTGAGCTATCTTCATCACGATTGTCGGCTGGCCATCCTTCATCGCGACGTAAAGTCCGGCAATATTCTTTTGGACTCCAACTTTGAAGCTCGTGTTGCAGATTTCGGCCTAGCCAAACTCTTGCATCTATCTGGTACGTCGGAATATATGTCTTCAGTTGCAGGGACCTTTGGCTACATAGCTCCAGGTAAGTAGTTGTTTCATCTATAAATTTTGAAAACGTCGATTTCTAATTTTAGTGGAGGGTCGCCTGAAAGTTTAGCTGAGCTCCGAAATTCTATGGTCTGTTATTGAATTCCATCCATCATCTGTTATTGCCAATTATAAACATAGTATGCTGAGGCAGAGCAGCGCTGCATTATAAATAAAAGCAATTGTATAGAAGTCGAAAGTGCTTCATAGTATGCGTATTGCTTATTTTACGGTGGTTTTGCCACTGGCCTTTGCTGTAGCATACCATTTAAGATTGGATGTTGAATTTACAGAGTATGCATACACCATGAAAGTGGACGAGAAGAGTGATGTATACAGCTTTGGAGTGGTTCTGCTTGAGCTGATCACTGGCAAAAAGGCGGTGGGTGAAAGCGATTTTGAAGAGGATATGAACATCACAGGGTGGGTGAAGAAGATGACCAATTGGAACAGAGAAGAAGTTATGAAGATTATTGATCCCAGACTTATCAACGTCCCAGTGGAGGAAGCCCTGCATATATTCTTAGTGGCTCTGCTCTGTATACAAGAGCAGAGTGTCCGAAGACCTACTATGCGCCAGGTAGTAGTAATGCTAACATACTTCAATCCCAGGCAATAATTTTCATGGTTCACATTTGACCCCGGGATATGATTGGAATAAGGCATTCTCATCCTCAGCCAGGCAGTTCAGGGTTGACTGAAGATCCATATCCATCTGAGCTTTTAGCATCTATTTGCAAGAGCTTCCAACCTCAAAGTCCATACGTTTATTTTGAAGGAAGTAAGTTGCGAAAATGTATAAAACCAAGGCATCTGAATCCCTGTTGCCTTGAATTTCCTCTGTTTTCTGTATTTCTTTATAATGGGCATCTGAATCAGTTTTGCTTTCAGATTCCTCTGTTTTCTGTATTTCTTTATAATGGGAATCTGAATCAGTTTTTCTGTTTTTTTATTTCTTTTTAATTTGTTTTCAGAATCCTCATTATTTTTCTCTTTAATTTGTTTTCTTCATACCCTTCTAATTAAAAGTTTTAATTCTCCTCTTATTTAAGGTTGTAATGATGAGTAACCTAATGGTTAAGAGCATGTATTTCCTCCTAAGAAATTATAGGTTCAAAACCAGAGCAGGTAGAGTATGTATGCCTTTATAGACTTAGCAGTCAAATTGGATAATAATAATAATAATTTCTTTTATCTACAGTTTGTTGGCATATATTAACTCTTTGTCCCACAAACAAAAAAGTCTCACACTAATTTGACGTCTAACTTTAAAATTAGATAATAATAACTTCTTTTATATACAATTTATTAACACATATTAACATTTTTCATTTCAGAACAACATCAGATCTCCTTTCATTCATTACTCTTTGACAGAAAAACCTCGAAGATGTCTAATTAATTTCTTTATCTCTTTGAATAATGGATCTTCCTAAACTCCTCTTCCTCTGAAGGGTGGGTTTTCCTGAGCCCAGCCGCTCAAAATATCAGAGCCCAAAGCCAATGGCCTAGGAGGCAACAAACCTCCTATAATACTTTGTCCAACAAACCTCTTATAACGCTTTGTCCTCTTAATTTCTAAAAGTATCTTTGGGTTCATTTTGTCCGATCTATTCACTTTGACATAGATAGTTCTAAATCAATTCCCACGCATTTCAGATCCATGCGAGTCATACATACATAGCTTTTTGTTGAGAATTACAGCAGGGTGTAAACTTTTAACACCATAGTATAGAACACGAGCAAAAATAGAAAGTTTAAAAAATATATTAATCGTTATTAATAAATATTTATTTTTATCTGATAAGAATTACAAGTTTCCATGAGGAAATTACTGCAAGAGTTCTTCAGTTTTTTCAGCATTTGTCAATAACAAGGATCAAAGGGTATTCAGCATCATGGGTGTTGATTCTTCCTTTTCCTCCTTTTTTTGTATAAAGTATTTAGCAAACTAAAACGGCAGAGCTCATGTAAATTATCAATAATTCTCAATCACTGGAACCAAACCAAAATAGGTAGCAACGGGTTTGCTTTAGGTCTCAACCATCCGTACTTTATTTACATATCAATGATTTTCAATTATCATAGTATTTTGAGTTTTAATAAGTTTGAATTAATTTCCAATTAATAATTTGGAAAAAATATTATTGAAATTGAAAATATATTTAAATAATGAATATATTTAATTTTTATGTGTTTTTAAAAAGATATGGAGTTTTGGATTATTATTAGATAATTTTGGATTATAAAATACAATAAGTTTATTGAATTATAGCAAATTATTATATAATTTGTTATTTATTTTAATATTTTATAGATGGAAAAATGGGAGGAATTGGCTTGCAGGGCTCATTTTAGAATTAGTGATTTGGAGTTTAAAAAATTCCAACGTGACTTTAAAGCATCAAATGACATTGTCTAGGGTTTAAACTTTACAACGGGACCTCCCAACTAGAGATCAAATTTGAAGAGTAAATTTACATTTCAAATTGAAAAGTAAAATTTATTTAATTTGTCTATGCAAACCAACTAAAATAAATTATTGTTTTCATATGAAGCTCTAAAATAATTTAAAACATTATATGTAAAATCACAATTTTATAACCTATTAATTATAAAAAAGTTAACAATATCATTTTCAAAACATATATTCATAATTTTCAAATTAAATTTAAATAATTAGACACAACTTCAGTTGGTTTTAACTAAATAGATATAAAGATAATAAGTTTACATATTGATATAAAATACTCTTTTAAATGCATTATTCAAAGTTTGAATATTACAAATTTGAGGTGAGAGAGTTTGTTCGTGTCTGATGCTTGCCCATGTTTCATAAACTATGTTCCAATTTATTTGGTGCTATTTTTGAGGTGGTAGATAAAGTCTAGACCTATCATCATTTTTTACTCAACTCAACTTAAAGAATAATTTTTTCACAACTAATCGTGTTGGCCGATGAAGAAGAGTAAGAATAATTTTCCACAATTTAATTAAATTTGGGTGAGAGTCATACCAATGAAGTTCTCCTCCATATTGTTCCCATGCTCCAACTATTCATTCTTTTGATAGCCTAATATAGAGTAATAATGAATCTTTCCCTTCACCTTCACATTTTTCTGTATCAATTATTGTTGAATATTTGATATCAAACTTTTCATTTAGACATCTCGACCATAGTTTGTTTTCAATGTCCCTTTCATTCACTTTTTCAAAGTAAAAAATGAGGAATGAAAAATTTTGTTGTATTGATTACTCGCAAATTTGTAAGCCCATCAGTAAGTCAATCAAACAAATTTTGGGCAAATGCTTTACTCAAGTGGGCACAATTCCATAGTACCTGGCCCAAGTGGTATAGGTTCGAATCTTAACATATGCACATGTGAAACACCTACATTATCAACAAATTCCATTTTTTCATGTTTTTATTTTTGAAGAAATATGAAACAAGTTGAGAACACGCTCCAAACATATTTCACAACTATTTGCGAACAAGTTCAATAAACACATCTAATTGCATAGCAATAGATGTTATATCAATATGTTCCTGTTGAAATTAGTGAGAACATTTGCAAGCAAATGAATACAAAATTGAACTTGAAATATTGTTCCCATTTCATACATCTTTTGATTATCGTGTTTCTATTCTTGTAATAATGTGGGCATGATTCTAACAAGATTGTTCATCACCTGTACTCTAGAAATCCATTGGATTTGATGAATTTGAAGTAGTTGTAACTTACCAACCTGAAATATGCAATTAAACGTGTAGGTTTTATGTGTCTCTTTGCATATTTTCCCAAACAAGAATATACTTTATTAACCAACTTATCAATATAATTATAGCTAGTGCCTCACAATGTGCTAGACAATGAATCCATAACAAATGAGATACTTCTCACAACAACTTGGAGGTCAAACCTTCATGAATGCCTCTCATAGATGAGGCTCCATGTAACCCAAATCCTAGTGTTATATATTATGATAAATCTATTTATAATAATCACAATAAGGATTCATAAATTGATTGTGAAGTATTAGCCATGATTTTCAAAACACAAATAAATTTTAATGTGGAATTCCTTCTCCATCCATTAAATATGTGATATATACAGTAAGGTGTTGCTCCATTGTTTTATCAGTGTTTTCATCCACCAAAATAAAATAAAAGGAACTAAAACAATTTTTTTCCTACAATTTTTCTAGATAAACTATTTTTGCTACTAATAAGTACTCTTTTCCACATGTAATATTGGCACATAGATAATATATTCATTGATTAAAGACATATTAGATGTTTCCCTGTACCTATGAATGTCACATAAGTCTTTGTACAATCCTAAAGAAAAATCTTTTATAGCCACAAAATATATAGTTTCTTTAGTCATGAGTAAATATGATTTCCTTAATTCACTCTCCAATATTAAAATTTACTTTTATGAACCTCATAAACCATGAACATTTAATCCACTTAATTGAAGTATACTACTACCTTCCCGTATGTTGTAGATTTAAGCACGGTTATGTAGATTTAAGTTTTATGCTCGGTTATGAGTTAATTTTTTTTAAGTTCCACGCGATAGATTCCATATATAATATAATTGTGATTATACTTACGAGAGGTAGGTTAATTAGTTTGTGGGCTGGTTTCCAATTGGTTATAGGATCAAATTTTATGGGAGCAAATAAAAACGAGAATCCCATTTAAGAAATTATTTTAAAATAATTAAATTATTTTAAAATAGATTTTTATTTTTAATTTTAAATAGAAAATAATTATTATTAATATTTAAATAATATCCAAGAAATTTGTTTAAATTTCTTGGTAATAATTTGAAGCAATTGATTAATATAACATTATATTTTTAATATTTAAATAATATCTAAGAAATTTGTTTAAATTTCTTGCTAATAATTTGAAGTAATTGATTAACAGATCTGGAAAACAGATATAACATTATATCTCATTTAATATAAGAGAATCTAAAGAGAATTGTTTTTTTTCTTATTTACTAAAATGGTTATAATTTGTATTAAAAGATTGGCAGATTACATTCAGATAGCCCAATTACCATAGTCCTAATGTTTTGGATCTTCTTAATATCGTCAGACGAGTCGATTTTCCCAAGCTTGTGGATACAGACAAACTGCTGAAGTAAAAGACAGTGGAACATGAGAAACAAAATTAAGGGATCGGATCCCAATCTTCAACTCCGTCTCTTATCCGAGTGCCAACAGGGAGGAGGACAGCTTCCGCATCCGCTTCCTTGTTATTCTATCGAAGAACATGAAAAAAGTTCACTTGAAGGAAGGAGCCTACTAGCTTTCTTATTCTGGTAACCACTCTTGCCGGAAATCATGAGGCGATGTGTTATCCATGAGGATTCTAATCAAGGATTGGGAGTCTCCAAGAATAATGACTTTCTAAATGCCAAGATCCTGTAAGTGCTTAAGGCCTTGCAATAAGGCCATAGCCTCTGCGTGCATGTTGGTACTATGACCCAAGCCCCAGGCATACTTGTGATCAATGCCGCCATCCACATTCATGATGATACCTCCAACCCCAGCGATCCTCGGATTGCCTTTGGCAGCCCCGCAAAAAAACAAAGAAGAGCTAGCACGCTTTTGGAGCCACATGTGGAATTCTTCCTCAGCAAGCCTAATTTGCCAATCTTTCCAAGTGTTGTTCTGTCTCTCACCATCAGAACACTAGAGACCAAGCACAATCCCCTATGCTAAATCTTGTGGACTTGGATTTTTATTCTCCAGCGTCCCAAACTTCTCACCAAGAGACTCCTTGAGCACGCGGTTGGCTTTTGTCAAAATTAGCTTATAACTCTGCACTTTCTCTTGAAAAATTATGTGATTGCACTCAATCCAGATGTGCCAGAAGATGAATTTCCGATAGGCCAGCCAAGCTGGCTTGAACCATTTGCTCTTGGGGAACTTCCGGGGATAGATGAATTTCCGATAGGCCAGCCAAGCTGGCTTGAACCATTTGCTCTTGGGGAACTTCCGGGGTTAGAGGTAAGCCCAATCGGTAAAGAAGCCAAAAATAGTGTTGGGCAGACTAATTGTAGATCCCCATGGGGAAATCGCCTCTTCCCATATACTTTTGGCGAACTTGCATTCGATCAATAAGTGAGAGGCATTTTCCTAGTTTTCCAAGCAAAGGGCGCATAGGGCCAAGGAAGCCTTTCTTCTTAAATCTGTTATCTATTAGAATGTTGTTGTGACACAATAACCAGTTGAAGAAGTCAATTTTCGGCACACACTTCTATCTCCAAAGACCTCTCCAAATCGCAGAGCAGCAAGGAACATGTGGAATTTTTTTGAGTTGTGCATAGCCTTGCGCAACTGTGTAAAAACCAGTGTGAGAGCCCCAACCTCTCTTATCTTGTTTCCTGGTATTAATCAGGCCCATTCATTTCAGCTTAGTCAACAAGGAAGACCACGCCTGATTAAGAGCGATCTGAATTTGTAAAACTGATTTTTATTTTTTTTTACAAATGTTAAAAGAAATATAAAAGGACATACGCTTATAAACGAAATTCTTATTATAAAGAAAATCGAACTAGGATTGTTCATCCAAAATCAACCCAATTTAACGTACATATTTATAATTAACCATTAAAATTTAAGGGTGTAATTTTATTTTCACTTGTCCTTATATAATTTTATATTTTATATTATTTTTTATTAATAGTAAATATTCTTAAAAAATTAAAATACGATGTCAAATTCCAATTAGAGGCCTGCTGGCGAGGTCCAGCAGCCATCGCTGCGAGTCAAGCCTAGAAGCCGTAATGACCACATCTGGACATACGGCTTTCACAAGTAATTTCCTCGAATATCTTTTTGAAATGAGAATGGTCTGAACTTTTTTTTATTAACAGTAAACATGTTGAAAAACCCTAAAATACCTTCAACATGGCGTCAAAGTCCAATTCCAGATCTGCTCGCAAGCTCCAGCAGCCATCACTGCGAGTCAAGCCCAGAACTCGCAATGACCCCATCCGGGGATATAGATTTTTTTTGAAATTAGAATGAGTCTGCACTTTCTAATTAATTTCTTGGCAACATAGCTTTGGATTGATGTTGTCGGGAATCTCCTGTGCTTGTGATGGTTCATTAATGACCTCCCCATCTCGGTTTGAATCACCATATACACCCCAGTTCGAATCACGATATACACGATATGTTGCTCTTTGTTGACCCAAAGATGATGTCATGATGTTGTAATGAGGATATAATATATGTCTTTATTCTAGGGATCGCACCCCATTAAAAACATAGCCTTGGGTCATGAAAAATGAATCATATCTCTATATATTAAATTTGATATGTGAGATATTAATAATAATGAGTCATTGTATATATACATGAGATTGAGTCTGCACTGTGTAATTAATTTTCTCGCAAGAAAGTGTTTTGCTCACAAGAATGCATTATATTTATCTGTATATTAAATTTGGTATATAAGATATTAAAAATATATAAAATTGGTTAGTTTTTTTAATTTTTAAAGAAAAATTAACTAGCACAATTATATTAGTAAATATGGTTGTTATAGGTTGAAGTCATTTTTATATGCATATTGCCTTATGAAAGAGGGAAAATGACTCATTTGAACATATATCAAGCATATTTACTAATGTTGTTGTGTGAGTTGATGACCTATATGTGTGGGGTGAATTTGTTGACCATGGTTGAAGAGGGTTGATGAGTTTGATCATGGTTGATGATGTTACCAAGGTCCAACATGGTTCACAGATGTTATCTAAATTTGACCATGGTCAACCATTAATTTAACAATGTTACATTAATGTTGACCATTGCAAACTAAGGTTGAGTATGTTTGACCATTCTAATTATGGTTTGTCATGTTGAGCATGAGTTGACTATTGTTATTCAAGGTTGACTATGGTCAACTAGAGATGACTATGGTTGGTCATGGTTGATCATCATTGACCATTGTTGACGATGACTTTGAGCTTGGTTCACTATTGTCAACCTTCTTGAATAGAGTCAACTATGGTTGTTGATGGTTGACCATGTTGAGCACAGTTATCTACAAGCTATAATAGTTGACTATGGTCCGTAAAATATGGTGACCATAACTAGCAATGGTCACCTTATATAATTTACCTTAATATTATTATTATTAATCAACTTTATTAAGCCTTATTGAGAGATCTTAATATTATTATTAGATATTAAACTTTATCCACAAACCCCAATATTATTAATATTATTGGTTAACTTTATTAATACTACTAATATTATTATCTTTAATAATGATAATAATATTAATAATATATTCAATCATATACTAATAATAATAATATACCCAAGCATAATATTAATATTATTATTCTGATTATTGCTATTATTTTTTTTTCTAGTTAAGACTAACCTAAGTACTCACGAGGGATTTGAACCGGTGACCTATCGCAAGGAGTGCCTTAACAGCGCACCCATTCACTGTCAATCCAAAGCCCCGTGGGCTGATTATTGCTATTATTAATAGTTAGCTTTATTAACATTAATTTATTATTATTAAACATTTTTAAACCTTGACTATGACCAACAAAGTTTGACTATAATTGAATATGGTCGAGTGATGTTGATTAAGGATGAATATGAATGAACAAGTCTGACTATTTGTGAGGCCAGGCAGTAACTCCTCAAGGCAAAAATGAATCGTATATGTTATTCCATCAGGTAGGTCTTTATTATATACATGAGGGAGAGACTGTTCAGTTCATCTCCCGATGATTGTTCATATTTCTTATTTATCTATTTACATATATTCACCCAATCACAAGGATTAGGTGTCAACACTCCCCCCCTTAATCTGAAGGGATGTTGGTGAGTCCAAGCATCATTATGAATCGTTCAAGCTTTTCTCTTCCAAGCGCTTTGATGAAGATGTCTGCAATTTTCTCATTTGTGGAGCAATGACGGAGATGGATTGTTTTGGCCTCAACATGATGTCGAATCAGATGATATTTAGTATTGATGTGCTTCATTCGATCATGGAACTTTGGGTTCTTGGCAAACTTTATTGCAGAGGTATTGTCAATCATGAGTGGAGTTGATTGTACTTGTTTTATCTGCAAATCTTCAAGAATTTTCCTGAGCCACACAATTTCTTTTGTTGCTTCAGCTGTTGCCACGTATTCTGCTTCTGTTGTGGAATCTGTTGGAACTGATTGTTTGTGTGATCTCCAAGAGACAGCTCCTGATCCAAGACTCATAGCATATCCTGAAGTAGATACCCCAGTTTCTTTGTCTCCATTGACATCTGAACCAGAGTATCCAATCAAGCTGAAGTTGTCCACCTGTGTATACTTGATTCCAAAGTCTTGAGTTCCCTTCAAGTACCTTAGAACTCTTTTTGCAGCAGACCAATGTCCCTCACAAGGCTTTTGCATAAACCTGGAGAGGATTCTAACAGCAAACGAAATGTTTGGTCTAGTAGTAGTTAGGTAGTTGAGACTTCCTACAAGTTGTCTATACTTTGTTGCATCCTCAAATTATTTTCCTTCAATAGATGTGAGCTTTAAGTTTTGTTCCATTGGAGTAGTAAGAGGATTGCACTCTGTCATGCCAAACCTGTTCAACAGATCTCCAATGTATTTCTTTTGAGAAAGAAATATGGACTTCGGATATTGGGTTACTTCAATGCCAAGATAGTAATGAACATAGCCCAAATCAGTCATTTCAAAACTTTTCCCCAATTCCTTCTTTATGGATGCAATGTAGCTTTCATTGTTCCCTGTCATCAAAAGATCATCTACATATACCACAAGATATACAACTGTTTTGCCAACTTTCTTAACAAATAAAGTTGCATCATCAAGATCATAATGTTTGAAATTGAGTTTCAGAAGATGCTCAGTTAGTTTTTCATACTAGGCTCGCGGTGCTTGTTTGAGGCCATACAAGGACTTCACCAGTTTGCATACTTTATGTTCATGTCCTTTCACAGCAAATCCTTCAGGTTGGGACATAAAAACATTCTCTTTTAGATCTCCATTTAAGAAAGCAGTTTTTACATCCATTTGGTGGACTTTCCAACTGTTCTGAGCTGCTAGTGCAAAGAGTGTCCGGATGGTAGCCCATTTTGCTGTGGGGGAAAAAGTCTCCTCATAATCGACCCCTTCCTTCTGTGCAAAATCTTTTGCCACAAGCCTAGCTTTGTGCTTGTCAAGTAAGCCATCAACTTTATACTTGTTCTTGTAGACCCACTTGCAGCCAATTGGTTTGGTTCCTAATGGAGGATCAACCAGCTTCCAAGTGTCGTTATTTATGAGGGCATCATACTCCTTTTGCATTGCTTCTTTCCATTCATCATGAGAAGCTACTTCTTTGAAGGAAGTTGGTTCAAAATCTGTAGACAAGTTCAGTTCACAATCATAAGAAACATCCATATCAACAGGTGAATTAGAGTCATCCACATCACCTCCATTTTGCCGGTTTGAATTTCTAGTTCCTGTTTTTCCAACCTCATCAAGATGAACACTTTCAAGTGTCTTTGTCAGCCATTTTGGGGGCCTTTTTCAGATGGTCCAGGCTGCTCCGTTGATTGAGTTGGGACTGAATCAAGATTGAGTCTCCCAATTCTATCAATCACATCACTTAAAGCATCATCCGTTGTTGGAGTTTCATGTGGGGGAGAGTGTTCTTCAGAAGAAGATTCTAGATGTTGATCTAGTATAGGAATCCACCCTTCAAGATGTGGAATCTGATTATCAAATTCTTGAAATGATTTTTCTTTTGCGAATCTATCCAAGCGACCAAGTTGTCATTCAACAACATTGTCAGTTTTGGATGATTCAAGAAAAATTACATCTCTAGATACAACAAACTTCTTATTTACTTCATCATAGAGGCGGTATGCTTTGGAGGTGTTTGAATACCCCAAAAAGATATACTTACGACTTCTAGCACCAAGTTTGTTTCTATGTACCTTTGGTATCAAGGCATAACAAGTGGAACCAAAGACCCTGAGATGCCTTACCGAAGCAACATGTCTATACCACATTTCATATGGAGTCTTGTTTCTTATAGCATTAGATGGACATCTATTCTTTATATATGTAGCACATAGAACAACATCAACCCAAAACATTATCTTTACATTTTTGAAGAAAAGCATGGATCGTACCATATTTAAGATTTTCCTATTCATTCTTTCAGCTACACCATTCTGTTGGGGATTATAAGGCACAATTATTTGATGTTTGATCCCATGTTGGCGAAGATAGTTTTAAAATTCATTTGATGTGTATTCTTTTCCATTATCAGTGCGAATAGACCCAATATGAGATTGTAGTGTTCTATCTAGGGTACTAGACTTGACCATATTTATTATTGACCAGGATGCGTAAGCTTAGAGGCATGCGTCTAAAGTATATAGACATAAAGGATTATTGGCTAAGTGGTTATGATGTAGGTCACAGAACTTCTTTACGGAAGATTGGGGTATGTTACCTATCATCCAAACACTCAGGTCACTCTGCTAATATACCTGATTACAATACTATCATTAAATTCATTTACCAAATTAAACACTGAAACTAAACATTGTGTATCACTGCAAACCAAGATTTCAATCTCCTTACAGAGACATTATACATAAAACCCTTGTTCAGCAAACACCTAGCATTCACTAATATTTATACAAGATAAAAATATACAGAGATCATAAACGGATTTTAAAATGAAAACAAAGTTCATGACATTGCTTTTAAAAGACAACACAGGGATCGAATCCCTTACAGGACGTGCTTCAAGATCTCAGCGATGACTGTTCAAGCATTATCACAAACGCAAACCATATACATTCGATTGAAATCAACAACCAATCTGAACTATTGAAATCGGAAACCAATCGTAACTACTGTGCAAACCATATAATACCCTAAGTGCGAATAAAACGAAAAGGACAGTATACTAGTTTAACGCAGGGCCCGTCCGCGTTCCAGAGGTATACTGGACTGTATTCAACCGGTTATCAAATCAACGCACAAGACAAGGGTCGTGACTGTAACTGGATTCTTAATATTAAGTTCAAAAACTCTGTTTCAAAATGATACAACGATTAACCATACATTGATTACCCGGACTGTATTTACATATGTCTTTTTACAACCATGACATTTCGAAAATGAATGTACATTCAGGATATGGCTGTTGTCGCTTTTACTACATCGAGATTTTCAAAATGTTTCCATCCTAAACTGATTTCAAAAAGAACAAAAACTAAATCAAATTAGAATGCTCTGCTGTTGCTGCCTTTGTCGCCAGTGTGCCATGCTTTGACCTGTGTTGACCGCGCATGTAGGAGGGTCGATTCTACTGTAGGATAGGTATTCGTCCATGCTTGGACATTCTACTTTTCATCCATGCCTTTCGCTCTAGCCTAGCTGTTGTGCCACATGTCAAACAATGAGCTAATTACAGGATGTTGGAACTTTCTGTAACCATTTTACCAAAAACTTCTAATTCTTTAACATAAAACTCCTAAATCAATTTCAATGCATTTTAATAACTATAGGACTATTAACTAATCAATTTTCAAGGATTCTAAGAGATATATGATGAAAAGGAATGGGAAAATGATATGTTTTAGGAGGAAAAAGGAGGTCATGGGATGGTACCAACAGAGATTGTGCATCATTTTCAATCCATTTATGAAAATTCTTGAATGTTTAAAAAGCATCAGATTTGTTCTTCAACAAATAAACCCAACACATTCTGGTGTAGTCATCAATAAATGTCATGATATATTTATTTCCATTTGCAGAAGGAACAGGCATTGGACCACATAAATCTGAATGAATGAATTCAATTTTTCTATGTGCTCTTGAATGTGAATCATGAAAAGATTGTTTGCTATGCTTTCCTAGAATGCAAGCATCACATTGCTTAAGTTTCCTAGGAATTGTAGGCAAACCAACAACACCATTTTTCTCCAACAAGCGGAGACTGTCATAGTTCAAATGTCCAAATCTAGCACACCATAATAAACTTGATGGAAGTGTACCTTCTTCATGATGAGAATTGTATGAGAAATGTTGTGCACGAGTAGAGGTTCCTTGCAGCTTGAGAAGCCTTTCTTCTTCTATTCCCCTCATGACAAGTGAGTGGTCAGATGACTTTCTTACCTCAAGCTTGCCATCAAACATATGAATGGAGTGACCTTGCTGGCGGATGCGGACCAAGGACAACAAGTTTCTCTTGAGTTGTGGGAGATATAGAACATGATGTAGAAGAAAGTTTGGAAGACCAAGCAGTTTAAGCCTGATTGTGCGAAGCCCTGATGGCTTGATTTTTTATTGATCTGCAAAGTATACTGCTCCATCAACATTGTCAGTGAAATATTCAAAAAAATTATTTTCTATGAGTCATGTGGCAGGTTGCTCCTGAATCAAGCAACCAATAATTTTTCCAAGAAGCAAGTGAAGCATTAAATAAATCTTCATTTACTCCAATGTTACATTATGCCACAACATAGTGAGCAGATTCAAGTGCTTTACCTTTATCTGTATCATCAATTTTACCTTTATGTTGGTTTCTTTTCTGCTCAATTTTGTCCCATGGTAGCTTGCATGTAGAGGCATCATTTGATCCATTTCTTTTGCAGCGTATGCAGTGAAAATCTGCCTTTTCTCCTTGAGAATGTCTGCCCCCTGCCTCTGAAATATCTTCCTCTTCCTCTTCGACCACCTCTTCCCCTTGTAGAATCTTGAGCAGGATGCTTTTCTTTATGAGAAAGGCACACAGCCTCTTCAGAAGTTTCAGGGGTTGTCTTCTTTCCAAATGCTTTCTCTCTTTTAGCAAACTTTTTCACAAGAGAGTCAAAGGTGATATCTTTGAGATTTCCATTTGCTTGCAATGACTCAAGATAATTGGAGTAAGTAGGATAAAGTGCCTTGAGAAAAGCAATAGGAGGAATATCCAATTCAACCTTAGTGGATTTGATATCATGCATTATAGACTTTACTTCAGATGAAAGAGCAAGAGGATCATTATTTTGCAGTTCAAGAGTGAAGAGTTTAATCTTGAGTTGAACAACTTCAAGTGCAAAATGTGAGTCATAGAGTTCTTTAAGCTTTTGTAAGGATTCAAAGGCAGTTGAATATGAAGAAATATGGCGACTTACCTCTTCATTTACAGATGTTGTGATTAATGCATAAGCTTTGTTGTTCTTGTTTTCCCAAATGACGAGCTCTTTGTCTAAGGTGGGCTATACTGGTTCATTGTCTCCGTCTCTCACAAACACTCCTTTCCGCAACTCATTGAAAATGAGGGTGTGTTTTATCATCTGGGACCATTCAGGATAGTTCTCCTTGCTAGTGAGAACTATTCCCACCATGGATATGATTGAATGCATTCTGTAAAAAAGAACTTCTGTTGATAGAAAAATACTTCTGTCGGGAAAATGTGCTTCAAAAATAATACAGCCTTATTCTTCCTTCTTGAATTAATATACAAAGATCAAAACTATATTCTATGCATATAGAATATCACCATATTTTATTTTTTCTATTTTTTACAATATGGTTGCAATTCAAGAGAAATAGTATCAACTGCTCAAAAGTGAATCAGAAATCTGATGCAAATCAGAATTTTCCAAACACTTGGACAAAAATATAAATCCCTATGCTCAAATCCTATGCTTTATACCTTGACTGCATACTTTCTCATTGGAAAAATACATCTCTTTCCTTTTCTGTCTCTCAGTCTTCAATGATGCCTGATGCTTGGTAAGGCGTCACGTGATAATTAAATAAGTGTTCAAACTCAGCTTCTGGCGAGTCTTGAAGGGAGCAGCGTATATCCCACTTCTAAATGTGGATAGATTCCACAAGTATCAGCAGATACCATGAAGGAAACACGTCGTGCATGCATGAAAGGATTTAAAGAGTCCACAACTTCAATCACACTCTCATTAATTATCTCCGAGTATGAATGGCCCTTCTTCCTCAAGATCTCAATCTGTGGAGATATCTGTTAATGGGTGAGCCAACATCGATAGCCACAAAAGCTTGTTGAGTTAAAATATAATCAAATCGAGGGGCCCATTTTCTTGAGCCAAGCCATGCTCTAAAAAAACGGGAGCGTATACATTCAACAAGCATGAAACATCGTTTATATCAGTGTTTACATAAATGGACACTCATAATTGAACAATGTATATATATACAACAACTCGCTCTGATAGTTTGCAACAATTCTCAATCTTGTAGCAATGATATCGGGGATATCAAGGATGGAGACTTGGACAATTCCAACAACCAAAAAAAAAACTTCAGAAAATCATAATAGAGGGGAACACACTTGCAAACCTGAGATTTCTACGGTACAGGTTATCACAATGTATAATTGCAGATTTTCACAAGAGTTATCAAAAGACTTGTATCCAAACGAGAAAGAGAACACGGAAGCTTTCAAAACCATTCCCCAGTTGCGCACCAACAACCACAACTACGCGGGTCTAGACGCCTTTCAAATATGGCACCACTGGTTTGAGGGAACAGTCACAACTACACAGGTCTGAGCTTTTCAAATATGGCACCTCAGTGGAATAAGTTGCCCAGAAGGAACATTCCCGGTTAGGATGACCACAGTTAATGACTTAATGCGCTTTGATTCCCTTGAACAGTATGGAAAAAACCTAACTACTCGAACATCTCAAGCTCTCAGAAACCGACCGTTATTAGTGGAAATGGACACGAGCATGCCATAGCCTATCTGAAAGGAGGTGCAGCCACTAACGTTTATGTACAGTCCAGAGAGCCAGAGAGCGCATGCAGTGTAGCAGACAGGCGTACAATCACTGAATTATATGGATAGCGAATTATATGGACAGCGAAAATGTTAGGCATTGAATTATATGGAGAGCAGAGGAGCAGACTATGGAGTTACAAAGGACATAAAAGCTAAAAAAAAGGAGCTGGCTCTGATACCATGTCAGGCCAGGTAGTAACTCCTCAAGGAAAAAATGAATCATATATGTTATTCCATCAGGTAGGTCTTTATTATATACATGAGGGAGAGACTGTTCAGTTCATCTCCTGATGACTGTTCATATTTCTTATTTATCTATTTACATATATTCGCCCAATCACAAGGATTAGGTGTCAACACTATTATTGACTATGGTAAACATACAATTGACTAAGTTAGATTATGATAAACTATTAATAATATATTCAATCATATAATAATAATAATATAGTCAAATTTGTTATTGTTGTTATTATTATTATTATTATTAAATCTTGACTTTGACTAACAAACATTGACTTTGGTTGACTAAGTTGACCTTGATTTACTTTGGTCAACCATGGTTGACTATATTTCAATATGGTCAAGTTACATTTATTAATGATGACTATGAGTGAACAATGTTGAGTATTGTTAACTAGGATATATATAGGGTTAACCAAGTTTGATCATGGTCAACTCTCAATAATATATTCAATTTAGTAATATATTCATTTGATTTTTGACAACCATGGTTTACTATACGAGAATATGGTTAATATAGTCAACCTTAATAATAATATTATTATTATTAGTCAAATTATTTATTATTATTATTATTAAACATCTAAAAAATCTTGATTGCAATTGACCAAGGATGAGTTTAGTTGACTAAGATTGACAATGTTTGACTTTTGTCAAACATGGTTAATTATTAATTGAAAGTTGTCAAGTTATGTTGACTAAGGACAACTTTGAGTGAATAAAGTCGATTATTGTTAAATATGGTAAATATAGGGTTGACCAAGCTTGATCCAAGTCAACTATGTAAACATTGACTATAAATGTTGACTTTGTTTGACTATGCTTGACTAATGTGGTTGACTATGTTTGATTATTAATATTAATCAATAATATTAATAGGTCGTTAGGTTTGATCAAAGTTAAATACTGTTGACTATCAAATACAGTCAACCCCATTAGTAAATGTGGTTGAATAATTTTGTAATGTCGCATTGCAACATTAGATAAATTGCAGTGTAATTTAACATTACGACAATGTTTATCACATTACGACGTTGGATAGATTTTTGTATCATTCCAATTTCACAACATATTTGATTATTAATATTAATAAGTGATTATGTTTGACTAAAGTTGAAGAGTGTTGACGTCAAACATAATAAAACATAGTTGAACATATTTAACCACAATAGTAAATGTGGTTGACTAATTTTGTAATGTTGCATTGTGATGTTGGATAAATTGCAATGGAATATAACATTGTGACAATGTTTGACACATTGAGATGTTGGATAGATTTCTTTAGCATTCCAATGTCATAATAGTAATAGTAATATCATTATTATTAGTCAACTTATTAATATTAATGTTGTTATTAATAAATATTTTAAAATCTTAACTATGGCTGACCATATTGGACTAAGGTTGATAATGTTTGACTTTGGTCAACCATAGTTGACTATAAGTGAATATGGTTGAGTTACGTTGACTAAGGATGACTATGAGTGAACAATTGACTATTGTTAATTATGGTGAAATAGGGTTTACCAAGTTTAAACATGGTCAACTATTTAAACATTGACTTTATTTGACTATGTTTGACCAATGTGATTGATTGTGTTTATTTATTACTATTATCAAATAATAATAATAATAATAAGTGATTATGTTTGATCGAAATTAAAGACAGTTGATTGTCAAACATAGTTGAACATGGTTAACCACTTTAATAAAAAAATGTGTTTTAAACCATATTAATACTAATATTATTAAACATTTTAAACATTAGCTATGGGTGAGCATGGCTTAACTATGGGTGAGCATAGTTTAACCATGGGTGAACATGGCTTAACCAAGTTCAAATTTGACCATGGTTGACCATAGTTTTCCATGATAGATTTTGGATGTCTATATTGATAATGAATAGCTACAGTCGACCATGTTTTATCATGGTCACCTAGGTTGATCATGTTTGACCATATTAACCATTGTTGGCCATGTTGAGCACGAGTTAACCATGGTTTTCAAAGTTTGATTATGGTGACTATGGTTGACCAAAGATGATCATGATTGACTTAGATTTCCATGGTTAAACATGACTGACTATGTTTGATGATGGTCAACCATGTTGACTAGAGTCAACTATGGTTGGCCATGGTGACCATAGTTAACTATGGTCAATCATAGTTAACCATAGTCAACCATGGTGATGATAGTTGATGATGGTTTATTGTGGTTAGACTATATTTGACCATGTGTGACTATTGTTAAACATCACTAACTATGTTTTGACTATGGTTAATGATTTTTTAACAATGGTTGACCATGGTTGACTATGGTTTTCCATGTTCACCTTATTTAAACATTGATGACTATGTTTTAACTATGAGTGACTATGTTTAACACTTGTTTGAATATGGTTAACCACAATTAATTATAGTTGTCCATGTTCACCATGTTTAAACATCGTTGATTATGTTTTAACTTTTAACTATGAATGGCTAGAGTTAATGATTATATGACTATAGTCGACCATGGTTTGAATAGGATTTGACTATGTTTGAACACATTTTAACTATGGATTTTCTACAGATGAACATGACTTGACTATGTTTATGATTGCAATGGTGGTTGTTGATGATTAACCATATTCTTAAACCCTATGGTTTATTTGTAACTATCATATATGAACTTGATAAATCTTATATGCCACTATGGTTTGTGATGGATCACTCTAGTTCAAGCATGGCCAATCATGCCCATCAAATATAGGTCAACATGGTCAACCTTGACCATCCATTATAGGCCACCATGGTTAGCCATGGCCATTCACAATGATTCAATATAGTTCACTATGGGTCACATACACATAGACCATAATGGCCATGGTAAGTATGGTTTAACAAGACAATCATGTTGACTGTTAATGTCCATGTCGACTATGGTTGACCATGTCAACTATAGTCAACCATAGTTAACATGTATTAATGCATAGTTAATATGGTTATTATATAATTAATATGTCCATGTTGACTATAGTTGACCATGTCAATCACGACTGACGTGTGTTAATGTTTAGATTAATATATTAATGTATTTCTTCATATTTTAATGTATAAATTAATATATTATTAATGTGTTATATGTAAATAAATATATTTTTACTATGCTAATTTATAAATTATTGCACCAATATATATTTATTAATATATTATGGTTAAATATTTTTATTTAGTTATTAATATTCTTAATAAAATTATTAAATTTCATATAAAATTTTATTATTAAATTTTGATATTATATTGATATCAATGTTAATATTATTAATAAAATGATTAAACTTTAATTATAATTTTATTATTAAATTTTAATATTGATATTGATATTGATATAAATATTAGTAAATCTAATATTAATATTAATTCAAATTTAAATTAAATACCAGCTTAGATCCATCTAACACTGGATCTATCTTCTATCAAGAGGGATCAAATTCCTCGAGGTGCAAACCTTATTTAATCGTTCGAGGTGCAAACCTTATTTTTGGAGTGTCGAAATTGAGGAAAGGTTTGCACCTCAAGGGATTTGATCTCTCTCAACACCTGATAAATCCCATGTTAGATGGATATAAGATGGTTCCAATTGAGGGCAACAATGCCACATTTTTAGATTATCATTATTATGTATATGTTTGAGATTAACTTCAAAATTCACATTATGTTTTCTTTGCTAGGTATGACCATATCATTCTGTTCTTTAATTTAGTTTATGTTTCTTGCCTTGAATGGTTTGTACATATGTGTTTGGATGCTTTGAGTGGTTTGTGTGTTTACGTGTTTAGATTTGGATGGTAGTGTTTGTGAATGCTACAATTGTTGTGTTATATTTTTATATGTGTATGTAATTGTCTATTAATAATTACGTTGTGATGAAGAAGAGAGACAACATTTTCAATAGTTTGTAGGAGGATTGATACTACACATCTATTTCATTTAAGTTTAGGTATCACAACTTTTGACAACTAATTAATTCTTAGTAGTGTCCCTATAGGTATTACTAATACTAATTATATCTTGATGAGTAGTTTTAATAATTTATAGCGTCAAGATATCTTGATGAGTAGTTTTAATAATTTACATCGTCAAGATTATTCTTGATATAATTTGTTTCTTTGCTAATGTTTGAAATAATTTATTTCCTTCAAGAATATTTTGATGGTTTTTTTTTTTTAATCTATTTTGCAAAGTCAAGAAATAATGTGTTTTTGAATTTTTTTTAATGAGTGGCCAGATTTATAAAATATTTACATCCAAACAATTATCACATCTCTTTCAAGAATATTTTGATTTGTTTTGAATGTCTATAAATATATATTTTCCTCTTATAAATATTTTGAATACATTGTTGTACACAATTATCTATTAGTAATTTTGAATATATGTAACTCTCTATTAGTAATTAGTTGGTGATGAAGAAGGGAGACGATCTTGTCAAGGAATAATTTGTAGTTTGCAAGAGGTTTGATTATGCACATCTATTTCATTTTAATTCTAGGTATCACAACGTTTTATAGCTAATCAATTCTTAATAGTGTCCCTCTAGATATTACTAAATATATATTGAAAAATATATTTTTTAAAGAATCTAAAGCCTCAAGATTAACATCTAATGCATCTAATGCAAGCAATCAAATAGGATTAGAAGACAAAATCTACACTGAAATCAATGCATCTAATGCAAGAAATCAAATGAGATTAGAAATCAACATTTACACTGAAATCAATACATCTAATGCAGACAATCAAATAGGATTAGAAATCCACATATTGATATGTTTATGTATGATTAGTTTTGTTGTGCTAATAACAATTACAGATTTATAAATATGTGCTTCCTTATTGCTCCTTGTGTTGAGGTTTCATTAGTTGTTTGTGCATACAATCAATTAAATTTCCTTAAGTTTTAAAAGACATTCATGAGAAAAATAGCTTCAGAAACAAATACTGAACAACAAACATGTACAGTGTAGCAAGTCATCAAAGAGACACATTAACACAGTGTTTTGATGAAGGAGTTCACCCCTCTTGGGCTACATCTCCTTGGTCCAGCTTCCATGGCTTGGGCCTCTGTATTAGCTCAATGTGGAGAAAATGTTGTTTACAAAGCTCTATGTCTCCTAATACCTGCACCAATGTATTCAAAATGTCTGCATTAGCCAAAAATGACTATTAGACCTCTGAAAACTAACTCTACCTGATCTGGGAATGACCTCCTTCCCTGGTGGCCCTAGGCTTCCCTGAACTTCCCTATGGAAAAATCACATATAGAATTATTCTATTGCCTTTGCAACCTGTACCAATGAGTTAAGAGTGTCCAAATTAGCCAAGAAAACCTCTTTCTGAGCTCAATGTGGTCGAAAATTGTTCAAGTTATGCTTCATTCAATTTTTCCCTAGGAAACCCTATTAAAACTGAAGAAGACTCCAGTTAGCACCGACAAAGCTGGCAGTCCTGCTGAATTTTACGCTCATCTGAAATTACTGCTAACTTTAATTACGCATTAATTAAATTTAAACATGGATTAGCAACACTAAGCGCGCTTATCTGTTAGCGTTGGCTCACAATTCTGATTGCATGGTCGTATGGAGAGGGGGCTGGCACGCAGGGCTGGCTCCCTCCTCTCCCGCCGTCGGCATTCACGTCAGTATTAAATAGAATAATATGGCCTCTATTAAACAAAACATGAACTTGGTTCATTGGTAAGCATTGGAGTTTGGGAGGGGGAGGTCACGAGTTCAACCCACCCTCCGCCCATCCCTTCACACATTTTGTCACCAAATGATATGTGCGAACCTTTGGGATATAAAGTTCAGAGTCGTTCCACCTTGGAGGACATTGGGCAATTTCACCTTCACACAACCAAACTGGCGCATCATAAAGTGACATTTGTTACAGCCTCATTGGGTAAGAAATGAAGAAGATTCCCATCATGCTAATTGTACTGCCATGTCATCATTCTGTCATGTTCTGCAATTTTTTTAGCTATTTAGGAAAACGAACAGTAGGCCTTTTCTCCTTCATCTGGACTTGGTTTCCAGTGAAACGAATTGTGTTGCGATCATCTTGGCAAGAAGGACACAATCATTTAGGTTTCTAGCCAATCTAAGAAATTTTAATTTTGAGCTAAATACTGAGCACTTAATCATTCCTCCCCACTAGAAGCCTTTTGGACCCCAAAAGATCACTATTATCTAACAAGTAGATGACTATACAACCCCCTAACCTTTCCAAGCTCGATCCAATTTGCTTTTGACGAATTTGTTTCCTTGAGATCCTCTCTAAGGAAATCAACATTCACTTGCCTTGAGGACCCCGTTCTTCTGTCACGAAGGGTGTCTTGTTGAAACTGATTCAGAAATTCTGTAGGAATGAATTCAGAATGTGAAATTTGAACATTTTCTCCTTGTTCAACAACTTGAAGTCTCTTTTTGCAAAAATAACACCAGCTTGCACTGTCGACTTGAAACCTGTGATTGACATAATACATGTACTTGTATTTTCCCCTTTCAAGTTGATCTTACATTGTTTGTTGCACCATTTTCAGTCATTCATAGAAACTCATGGTTTTTTCCATGTCACCATCAAAAGCAACATCCTTCTTACCAAGATGACATAACAAAATATAATGCAATTGGATGACAAATTTCACTACTTGGTTTACACGACTCAAGCCCGATTGTACATCTTGAAATTATGAAGTTTTCTGAACATAACTTTCATGCAAAACATAATGACGCATGAATACAACAGTTACGTAACCAATATGCCTAAAAGGAATAACAATCAACTTGTTGCTTATACCTATTTTGTACCTTTGAACCTGTTGTAGCGGTTACAACCACCCTCCAAAATTTTGCCTTAGCTTCGTTTTGGAGCCTCCCTTCCAACCTTTCACAGTAGCATGTCTTGCCTTGTCAAGTACACAAGTTTTAGTGATTTTCTAGCAGATTTCTAACCTGTGCATCAGAGCTTGTTGCATCCCTCATCACAGGATGTTTCTCCAGACTTGGTCTAGCTGTAGGCTGAGCCGCTCCCTCAAGAAATTGCAAAATTCTGGAGGGGAACCAGCCTTATCTCCAGAAATTGCACAATTATGTCTGGTAGCCTGTTGGGCTCCAGAATTACGCAAATCTGCTTGTCACTGTTGACTGGAAAAATTGCACAGTTCCTTCCAGCAGCGCTACTTAGCTAAGAAATTGTGCAATCCTTGGCAGCAATAAGCTATTCTGCCCATAAATTGCGCAAATCTTCTGGGAAGCCAGCCCGGCTCCCTCCCAAAAATGCACATTTTTTCCTCCTAGTTGAGCAAACTGTTGCATGTGCAATTGAGTTAACCGGTTCCCTCTGAGACCAAGAAAAACTGATTTTCATGCATGGGTTTATCCTCCCAAGGAAGCATGCAAAGGCATCCCTTGATTCAGGGATATACTTTTATTAGCTGGGGGTTGCATGCAAGGATCATTTAAGAAACCTCCCACCAAGTGTCATTCTTCCTAGATTTATGGCATGTGTGTCACATCTTCGATTTTATCAAAACTCATCGACTGGATGCTGCAGAGATATTTCCTCACATTGAACTTGCAACTCTGAGATCCCACATTGCATCTAGGAGTCGTCGACACATTCAACTCAGTTGTTTTGGGGTAAGCCCGTTGTTCATGACTTGCACTGCATTTCTGTTGTTTTTTGTGTTTTGCATTGTGTGAGTGTTGTCAACTTGATTTCAGTGAGCGCTTGCATTTGTTTACATGCATACTAGCTTGCACTAGCACCGTTTTAGTTTTCGTTAACATCTCACTGCTGTCGCATGCATGAAACTATTTTTGCATGCATACTCGCCATTGCGGCGACTCGCTTCACACACATGCATGCTTTCCCATTTCCTGAATCCTGCACTTGTTGTTTACATGTATGATCATTCACTCTTTTTTTCACTCATCTCATCATCCATTCACACCTCTCATGTTTTCAGTCATCATCGGCTGGATTAGGCTACTTTGGCCCAAACCGTGCCTTGCCCGGCTAGCACTACACATTTCTGGAAGTGAAGGTTCTCCCTTCCCTCTAGAAATTACACAATTCTAGCCAAGCACTGACCTCGAGGCTTGCATTGCAAAATTCTTGGAGGTCATGTCCTGTTGGCCCCAAAAACTGTGAAATGCAGTTTGCTGGTTGCATGTCAATGTTGACTACAATGCAGTTTGTTGGTTGCCATGTGAGCAAGTCAAACTTGAACTTTGACTGGCTCTAACTTCTGCATACGAGCTTGGATTTGCGTCTCGCTTGCACCATTAGATTTAGAATGACGAGCTCTTTGATTTGAATCTAAGTTTATCAAGATTCTGACACTTTGATTTTTTGGCAAATTTTGAGCTTCTGATCATCGAACCAGTAATCATGTTAAGAAAATGTTTCTCTAAACTCCTCGAGAGACAAATATTATCACCACCTCTTACATTTTTAAGTCCTGATTTTCTCACTATTTCAAGACCCTCCTGAAAAATTAGTGCACTATCCTCTTCTTTAGCTAACTTTTCATTTTTTTCTCTTACCAAATGTTTTCTATTATTTGAGATTTTAGACGTATAGGGTTGGTGTGCATGCAAGAATTCTTATTCTTCATTGATATCAAACACACCTCCTAGAGCAACGTCGTTAAGTAAATCCACTACCACTTCCTCTGCACATTGTCATCTTTCTTGGTGCGATGCTCTATACATTTTTAGAAGCACTTGCAGGGCATTTTCTTATCTGGAGGATTTTCTATTTAAAGCCATTAATTTCTCTGAAATTTGTACTAGGGCATTGGAAAAAGCTACTTGTAGAGTGAAGGAAGGTTTGTTTATTCATATTAGTATCCAATAATTTCAATATCTAAAGACGCCACATTGAGAAACAAGTCAACCATCATGCGTAACTATCACATGGAAAATATCTTGCATTCTCTAGTGTCCTAGTATGATGCTGAATGCAAACTTCTAGCTCAGCAAAGAACAAACTTACAAATTATCATTGAGTTTCTCATTTGATTCACAATTAACAAGTTAATTTTAGTTAATCAAACGCAATGTTTGATCTTATTCCAAAACTAAAAGACAATTTGTCCTTCCTTGTCATTCTTAAGGCAATAACAATGTGTTTGATTAACTAAAATCTAATCTTCCTTAAACAAAAGAAAAAAAAATAGATTAATATAATCCAAAATCTAAAAGCACATAGAGATAACCAATCTACCCTATATAAATTATGGTAAGAAGTGGGAATGTATGAAGTGACTTGCTTCCTCTGTGTGGATTTAACTTCACTTTCATGACCCCGGTGAGTCAAAATAAGGTGACATTTTGAGCAGTTATGAAATTGTGGTTGACCATGTAGAACATCCAACTATGTTTGAGCATGGTTAATAATGTTAGCCATGATGAACATGGCCAAGTATCTCTTAACCAAGTTCATCGTGGTTGACCACGTTGTCTATAATTGATAATGGATGAACATGTTAACTATGCTTAACATGTTGTCTATGGTTAACCATGGTTGATGAAATACATTATGTATGGACATGGTGACCATGGTTGACAAATTCAACTTGAACGTCTTCTTTCCATAAGGGTTCCAATAATTTAACATAAGGAACCACATTTGACCCCATTGACATGGAAATAACATCCACTCCATCGTCTAGCGCATTCTCGAAGGCAGAGAGCAGGTTGGATGTCACACAACCAGATACCCAACAAATCTTGTAGACCATAATACGTGCTTTAGGTGCCATTCCTTTTGAGATTTCGCGTCTATAATCCATTGTGTTGCTCTATCAATGAAATAGCCAGCGACGATGGAGGTGGTTTGCGTGACATGGCCTTATGAGTCCCGCACTGAACGTATTTCCATTATCTCATTCAAGAGGCCAAACATGGTTTCATAGCCTTTGTAGAAACATCGTGCTCCAACCAATACAACCACATCAACGTAATAATAAACAGGGTGAAATGTTAGCATGTAAAATTGTGAAAATATTAATTATTATTTTGAAATTCTATATTTAAAATTAAATATGGTGTAAGATTTAGAGTTTTTTTTATTACAAATTTTGTGTGCATGTAAAGTTTTAGTAAAAATGAATACTTGTTTGTCATTGTTATGTTGAATGTAATTAAATTTATTTAGTTATTTGTATTTTATAAATAAAAATTTATGATTATTTGTGTTATTAAAAGTTTTTTTTTGAAATTATGTAGTTGATTTTGAATTCTAAAATTTAATTATAAGCTTATTTTTGGCTCTATTCTTGGGAAGATAATCTTCTCAAATATTATATTCCTTGTGTGTATCTTTACACATTTTCAAACAATTACTAGTTAATAAAATTAATTAAAAAAAATTAATCCAAAATTAAATATAGACTTTATTAAAAAAAGCATCTCAATTTAAAATAAATTGAATTAATATGAAATTACATAAAACTTTAACATTATACAATTTCGAACAAATTTGACTACCCAATAAGAGTGGGCCTACCATGGTTGATGAAATACATTATGTATGGACATGGTGACCATGGTTGACAAATTCAACTTGAACGTCTTCTTTCCATAAGGGTTCCAATAATTTAACATAAGGAACCACATTTGACCCCATCGACATGGAAATAACATCCACTCCATCGTCTAGCGCATTCTCGAAGGCAGAGAGCAGTTTGGATGTCACACAACCAGATAGCCAACAAATCTTGTAGACCATAATACGTGCTTTAGGTGCCATTCCTTTCGAGATTTCGCGTCTATAATCCATTGTGTTGCTCTATCAATGAAATAGCCTGCGACGATGGAGGTGGTTTGCGTGACATGGCCTTATGAGTCCCGCACTGAACGTATTTCCACTATCTCGTTCAAGCAGCCAAACATGGTTTCATAGCCTTTGTAGAAACATCGTGCTCCAACCAATACAACCACATCAACGTAATAATAAACAAGGTGAAATGTTAGCATGCAAAATTGTGAAAATATTAATTATTATTTTAAAATTCTATATTTAAAATTAAATATGGCTTGAGTGGGCCTAATGGTTAAGAGCATGTGTTTCCTCCTAAGAGGTCACAAGTTCAAAACCAGAGGGGGGTAGAGTATGTATGCCTTCGTAGACTTAGCAGTCAAATCGTTGCGCGGAGGTGGGTCCCTTGTCCCACAAATAAGGGGGTCTCATACACCAATTTGGTGTCTGGCTTGGCTGTGACCTTAAAATGGATATTATTATTATTATTATTATTATTATTAAAAGCTATGACAAATTTAATATTTCTATTAAGAATTGAGCTAATAATACGTATCACAATATAAAAAATTATGTAAATGTCATAAGCACTTTTAATAAGGAATAAGTAGTCTTTACTTGACTTTGATTCGTTTGACGTCTTAAATACGGAGAACAACTATAGATATTAATATCCTACCCGTGATATTGTTGAGAAGTTCATATGATATGATGGATACCCTTCCTCACAAGGTTCATATGATATGATAGAAATTGCTCGGGCGGATATTTATATTGATGGATACCGTCTTCCCTACTCGATATAGACTATAGGGCCAAGCACGATTATGATGGATACCCTTCCTGCCTTGTGGATAGAAATTGCATGGTCCAGGCTTAGTAGTTTTGTGTGGAGAGATGTAAAACATTGTGGATATTTATATTGATGGATACCGTCTTCCCTACTCGATATAGATTGTAGGGCCGAGCACGATTAATATTTGGGATTGGACTTAATATTTGGGATTATGATGGATACCCTTCCTGCCTTGTGGATAGAAATTGCATATTTGGGATTATTATGTAGTAGTTTTGTGTGGAGAGGTGTAAAACCTTGTGGATGGAAATTGCATGGTCGATATAGATTGTATGGTCGAGTTCAATGGAATATATAGATTGTATGGTTGAGCTTGATGGAATAGGTAGATGTGTAGATATAAATGTTTAATATTCAATATTTATATGTTGGTTTAGTTAACTGAGTATGGTGGAGATATAGTGCAAACATTTAAATTTTGGTTCAATTAATAATAAAAAGTTAAAAGTAATAAAAATAATAAAATTCAATTTGATATTTTATTTGTATTTGATACCCTCTTCCCTACTCGATATAGATTGTATGGTCGAGCTCGATGGAATATATAGATTGTATGGCTGAGCTCGATGGAATAGGTAGATGTGTAGATATAAATGTTTAATATTCAATATTTATATGTTGGTTTAGTTAATTGAGCATGGTGGAGATATAGTGCAAACATTTAAATCTTGGTTCAATTAATAATAAAAAGTTAAAAGTAATAAAAATAATAAAATTCAATTTGTTATATTGTAATTTTGTTTTCCAAGGCATCTTAGCCCTTCCAACTCAAGTTAGAAATTATGATCTGGGAAAAATTGTATAAATAATTATAAGTTACATTGGTAAGATAAAAATGGTTGATAGAAAAATCATCCTATACTCTTGCTATGCTTTGGAAATAACTAATAAATTGAGATGTGAAGTGGATAAGTAAATTGTTTGCTCAAGCATAACAACTTGAAAATTTTTGGTGTGTAGAAATCACTAGTAAGTCTACACATTTACAATTTTACTCCTACATAAGTGTAAGAAAACATAAATAATGGTGAGAAGTAACTCCTGTAAGTACATTTTTTATATCTTATTCCTATTCATTTTTATGCAAAAACTTGCTTAAATTAATGGTAGATATGTTATTTACTTGATTACAAGTTATTTTCAAGTATTTAATTTTTGGATGGTTTTCCTTCAAAACTTAATAATAAAAACTCATTGCACAAATATCTAAAAATCATGCATAAATATTGCAACCATATCCATAAATTATGGCATAAAATAGGTAAGGTAGTTATCCACATGGTATTATTTTTTTTAATAATATTGAAAAATAAATATTTATTTTTCAAAGTTAAACATTATAATTTGCATTGGTCAATGCTAAAGATCAACACACAAATGGATTGTTAGAGTCTTGCTTTGGTAGAGAGTGATAATGATAACATAACAACATTTAAATTTAATTAATAAGGCATAAATACGTAATACTTACAATAAACTTACAATATAACAAGTTTCTTAACCATGGATATCCACCCCCACTTTACCATGGATATTAGTCACTTGTAAATAGATTTTGTTAAAATACCATGCACCATGGCTTATCAATTCCACATGCCAAAAAACCATAACTCATTTCACAATAAAAAATTAAAATGTAAAACATTTGACATTATATATAACATTGATTATAGAGTGAAAATTCTCCATCATATGGAGAGAGAGGGGGCGGGGAGGGGAGAGAGAAGGAAAGAGGGAGGGAGAGAGGGATATAGTGATAGAGCTAGAGGGTAGAGAGAGAGAGAGTGATGCGGAGGAGAGAGAGGGGGAGAGAGAAATGAAGAGAGAGAGAGGAGGGTAGGGAGAGAGAGATGGAGTTGGAAGGGGAGAGAGGGAGGGAAGAAAAAAGACATAGAAAGATAAAAGTAGAGAGAAAGGGAGTGCCAAGTGAGAGATGTAGAGAGATGAAGAGAAAGGGAAGAGAGAGAGGGAGACATGGAGATGGAGGGAGAAGAGACTGTGGGAGAGATAAGGAGGGGGGAGGGAGATAGTGATAGAGTTGGAGGGTAGAGAGAGAGAGACGGGAGGGGGAGAGGCAGAGAGAGGTGGGAGAGAAAGGGAGAGAGAGGAAGGAAGAGAGAGAGAGGACTTGGGAGAGAGAAGGAGAAAGGGAGAGAGAGTAGAGAAAGGAGAGAGAGAGAGAGAGAGAGAGAGAGAGAGAGAGAGACTGAGGGAGAGATGGATCTAACCTACATATGGTATGTGCGTATATAACAACCAACCTAGATCCATCTTAACCCAAGACCTATCAATCACCAAGAGGGATCAAATCTCATTTCACTTTAAAAGAGATTTGTATTTCAAGAACTTCGACCCCTTGGCACTTAATAGATACAAAGTTAAGATAAATCTAAAATGGTTTTATATTAACTACTTTTTTAGGTATATATATAAATAATAATGATTTAAAATATATAATTATAAATAATAAATAAAATATATGTATTTTATATTACTTTTATAAATTTTAACAATAAAATTTTATAAATTTTAGCAATCAAATTACTTTAAAAAAAATCGTATCATAGTGTTTGAAGTGTCATATACTTATTATGTCATAGTTTGAATAATTAAGGCACTACTGATACATTTTATAATTATATTACAGTTTGAATGCTTACAATATATTTTCAATGGGTTTTCTTATTTTTGACACCTAATCATGGGGATTGGGTGAGCAGTTGTAAATAGTGTAAATAATAAATAATGGAAAAAGAAGAGTCATCGGGAGATGAAACCCAAGAGTCACTCCCTCATGTATATAACTATGAACAATCTAAGTGAATAAGCAGATTTCATTTGAGGAGTTATCTCCTCGCCTGACATGGCATCAGAGCTAGTGCCATTTTTGGCTTCTCTCTCTACTTTGTAACTCCCATTCTGCCTATTCTTCCCATTATGCCTATGTTTTTCATCCTTTGCAGAATGACATCTCCGTCAAATCCCTACGAAATTTCATGCATTATTGAATGCACTGGTGCGTTAAACGCTGGGTTTCATGCATTACTGAGGAAACTTGGTGCAGTGAGCATGGACTGTGCATTTCCTGGAGTTACGGAGCAGAAGTGTGGTGCTGTGGACGACTTTGATAGCGTTGAGGTTTGGTATATGTCGATTTTTTTTGTATGGCAAATGAATGTTGTAACATTGAATGATTGTGGTAGAATATTGACATCACCATAGAACTCCAATTACATTGAATGCTGCAAGGAGGTGTGATTTCCTTCCAGTTTGCCTGCCCCCAAACGCAGCCTCCAACTTTGCACAGTCCAGGTCAATACATCATACCCTGGTTCATATAACCATACCTCCCCATACCACCATATTCGAGTTTATTCCATACTCGCTCCGACCGATTTTTAATACTGTGTTTAATATATTACTATGTGGCTGCCACCTCCTCCCTCATATAAGCCCCTCCCCATATAATACCTCTACCATATTTATATTAGATTTGTAATTTTTTTACAAAACTACTGCAGGAAGTGCTATTTCTTGCAACATATTGGCAACATAAGTATATATTTTTTACAGTACACAGATTTTAAAATGCATTCAATGATATCTATTGTGGGAGTGGTTCTCACTGACAAGGAGAACTATCTAGAATGGTCATGGGAAATTAAACACACTCTCATTTTTAATGTGTTTTGGAAAGGGGTGTGTGTTGGAGAAAGAGACAAAGAACCAAAACAACCCACCTCAGACAAGGAATTCACCATTTGGGAAAATAAGAACAGAAGGGCTTATGCCTTGATTGCAACATCAGTAAATGAAAAGGTGAGTCGCCATATTTCGCCATTTTCAAATTCTTTTGAAGCCTTACAAAAATTGAAGGAACTCTATCACTCACACTCTGCACTTGAAGTTGTTCAACTCATGATTAAATTGTTCATCCTTGAATTACAAAATGATGATCCTCTTGCTCTTGCATTAGAAGTAAAATCTATTATGCATGATATCAAAGTCGCTAATGTTGAATTGGACATTCCTCTTATAGATTTTGTCAAGGCATTTTATCCCACTTACTCAAATTATATTGAGTCATTGGAAGCAAATGGAAGCCTCAAAGAAATTACCTTCCCTTGTGAATAAATTTGTTGAGAGAGACAAAGCTTTTGGGAAGAAGACAACTCCTTAGTCTTCTGAAGAGGTTTTGTGTCTTGCACATAGAGAGAATAATCTTGCTCAATATTCTTCTAGAGGAAGAGGTCGTTGAAGAGGAAGAGGAAGAAGAAATTTCAGAGGTAGGGGGGGCAGACACTCTCAAGGAGAAAAGTCAGATTTGCATTGCATATGTTGCAATAGAGATGGATCACATGATGCATCCACATGCAAGTTACCTTGGGACAGAATTTAGAAGGAAAGAAATCAACCCAAAGGTAAAACTAATGACAAAGAGAAAGGTAAAGCACCTGAATGCGCTCACTACGTTGTGGCACATTGTAATATTGGAGTAAATGAAGACTTCTTTAATGCTTCACTTGCGTCTTGGAAAAATGATTGGTTGCTTGAATCAGGCGCAACTTGCCACATGACTTTTAGAAGAGAATTTTTTGAAGAATTTACTGACAATGTTGATGGAGTAGTTTACCTTGCACACAAATCAAAACTCAAGCCATCAAGGCTTGGCACAATCAGGCTCAAATTGCCTGGTCTTCTAGACTTTCTTCTGCATGATGTTTTATATCTCCCACAGCTGATGAGAAACTTGCTATCCTTAGTCCACATCCACCAGCAAGGTCACTCCATTCATATGTTTGATGGAAAGGTTGAGGTGAGAAAAGAATCAGATCACTCACTTGTCATGACGGGGATAGAAGAATAAAGGCTTCTCAAGCTACAAGGTACCTCGGCTCGTGCACAAAATTTCTCATACAATTCTCATTATTATGAAGGTACATTTCCATCAAGTTTATTATGGCATGTTAGATTTGGACACTTGAACTATGACAACCTTCGCTTGTTGAAGAAAAATGGTGTTACTGGTTTTCCTACAATTCCTAGGAAACTTAAGCAATGTGATGCTTGCATTCTAGGAAAACATAGCAAACAATCTTTTTTCATGATTCGCATTCCAGAGCACATAGAAAACTTGAACTCATTCATTCAGATTTATGTGGTCTAATGCATGTTCCTTTTGCAAATGTAAATAAATATATGATAAAATTTATTGATGACTACACCAGAATGTGTTGGGTTTATTTATTGAAGAACAAATCTGATGCTTTTCAAACATTCAAGAACTTTCATACATGGATTGAAAATGATGCACAATCTCATATTGGCTCTATTCACACTAATAATGGAAAAGAATACACTTCAAATTAATTTTAAAACTATCTTCGCCAACATGGGATCAAACATCAAACAATTGTGCCTTATAATCCCCAACAGAATGGAGTAGATGAAAGAATGAATAAGAGAATATTAAATATGGGGCGCTCCATGATGTTTTTCAAGAATGTAAAATTGATGTTTTGGGCTGATGCAGTTCTATGTGTTGTATATGTAAAGAATAAATGTCCATATAATGCTATTAGAAACAAGACTCCTTATGAAATGTGGTATGGTCACATTCCTTTGGTAAAGCATCTCAGGGTCTTTGGTTCCACCTGTTATGCTTTGATACCAAAAGTACATAGAAACAAACTTGGTGCAAGGAGTCATAAGTGTATCTTCCTGGGGTATTCAAATACCTCCAAAGCATACTGTCTCTATGATGAAGTTAATAAAAATTTTGTTGTATTTAGAGATGTAATCTTTCTTGAATCATCCAAATTTGGCAATGTTGTTGAGCGGAAACTTGATTTCTCGGATAGATTCACAAATGAAAAATCATTTCAAGAATTTGATAATCTGATTCCACATCTTGAAGGGGGGATTCCTATATTGGATCAATTTGTGGAATCTTCTTTTGAAGCACTCTTTCCCCCACATGAAACTCCAACCACTGATGATACTTTGAGTGATATGATTGACAGAATTGGGAGACTCGATCTTGTTTCAGTCCCAACTCAATTAACTGAGTAGCTTGGACCATCTCAGAAAGGTCTTCCAAAGTGGCTAACAAAGACACTTGAAAGTTTTCATCCTGATGAGGTTGGAAAGACAGGAACAAGAAATCCAAACTGGAAAAATGGAGGTGATGTAGATGACTCTGATTCACCTATTGATATGGATGTTTCTTATGATTGTGAATTAAATTTGTCTGCAGATTTTGAACCAAATTCCTTCAAAGAAGCATTTCTCATGATGAATCGAAATAAGCGATGCAAAAGGAGTATGATGCCTTGATAAATAATGGCACTTGGAAGCTGGTTGATCCTCCATTAGGAACAAAACCAATTGGCTGCAAGTGGGTCTACAAGAACAAGTATAAAGTTGATGGCTCACTTGACAAGCACAAAGCTAGGCGTGTGGCAAAAGGTTTTGCACAGAAGGAAGGGGTCGATTATGAGGATACTTTTGTCCCCACAGAAAAACGGGCTACCATCCGGACACTCTTTGCCTTAACAGCTCAGAATGGTTGGAAAGTCCATCAAATGGATGTAAAAAATGCTTTCTTGAATGGAGATCTAAAAGATAATTTTTTTATGTCCTAGCCTGAAGGATTTACTGTGAAAGGACATGAACATAAAGTATGAAAACTTGTGAAATCCTTGTATGGCCTCAAGCAAGAACCGCGATCCTAGTATGAAAAATTAATTTTGCATCTTCTGAAAATCAATTTCAAACATTATGATCTTGTTGATGCAACTTTGTTTGTCAAGAAAGTTGGAAAAGCAGTTGTATATCTTGTGGTATATGTAGATGATATTTTGATGACAGTGAACAATGAGAGCTACATTGCATCCATAAAGAAGTAATTGAGGAAAGGTTTTGAATGACTGATTTGGGCTATGTTCAGTACTACCTTGGTATTGAAGTAACTCAACATCCGAAGTCTACATTCCTTTCTCAAAAGAAGTACATTGGAGATCTGTTGAACAAGTTTGGCATGATTGAATGCAATCCTCTAACTACTCCAATGGAACAAAACTTAAAGCTCGCATCCATTGAAGGAAAATAATTTGAGGATGCAACAAAGTATAGACATCTTGTAGGAAGTCTCAACTACTTGACTACTACTGGACCAGACATTTCGTTTGTTGTTGGAATCCTCTCCAGGTTTATGAAAAAGCCTTGTGAGGGACATTGGTCTGCTGCAAAAAGAGTCTAAAGTACTTGAAGGGAACTCAAGACTTTAGACTGAAGTATACACAGGTGGGCGACTTCAGCTTGATTGGATACTCTGATTCAGACTTCGATGGAGACAAAGAAACTGGGTTATCTACTTCTGGTTATGTTATGAGTCTTGGATCAGGAGTTGTCTCCTGGAGATCATGCAAACAATTAGTTCCAGTAGATTCCACAACAGAGGCAGAATATGTGGCAGAAGTTGAGGCAACAAAATAAATTGTGTGGCTTAGGAAAATCTTGGAAGATTTGTAGGTAAAACAAGTATATTCAACTCCACTCATGATTGACAACACCTTGTTATCGGGAAATCTAGTGTCTATGCAAAGCTGCTAGTCCCACTAAGACTGGTAGCTATCTTAGAAATAAACAAACTGAAACTACTTTCGTTTTCCTTTATGAGAAGTAGATAAGAGGGGAACAAAGGAGACCAACCTCTGTCTTGCACTTGGTTCCTTGCTTGATTCCTCTCCCTTCTGATAGATCTTTGACACTCGCTTCCTTGTCTACCCAGCTTCAAAGAGCACCTGTGGAATCAAAGCAGCATAACACTATCCAAGAACAAAGATATACTATCATAAACAATATAGGACCAGATGTATATTGACCACACAAATGCATATATCATCAATCATACAAGAATGTGGAAGGAATAGCTTTATTAATATCAAGAATAGCAAAGAGGATTACAACTAATTGTTCTGACCTAGCGTCATCCTCTCAGCAAGAAAGCCCTTCTTCACCTCATGAAAAGCTTAGATCACCCAACACTATGATGCTACACCAAGAAACCAACAACACTTCCTTACAAGATACAAAATTCCAACCCTTTGGATCTCTGGGATGAGGGATCCATATATAGATGTTTGCAAGGGGGGTGAGTCAGCTTTTGAGATTTTATTAGTGTCCTCTCTCTGATAGTTCTTGATTCCACTTGGAGATTGATGATCTCTTACTCATCCCTGGGCGAATGCAGAGAGACAAGTGTCACAGGAGAATTTTCTGGAAGATTCCATGATCCTCCACCTCACAGATTGACCCTGCCATTTGTCCACTCTTGCCCATCACACCACATATAAGGGCTTTTCAGTATGCATCACACCTCCCGTGTGCATTTAGGTGGGATGCAGCGCACTTTGACCACGGAGCAGGTGAGATGGTCCAATTTTGACCAGTTCTTAGTAGTTTTTCATGGAGAACTTCTGGGAGATGATGTAATCAGCTGACCTTTTTCTTTTAGGGGTTGGAACAACACTTTTAGGGAATTAGGAGCCCTTGGTTTATGGACATTTATGATTGGGGTTGCAGTGCCCAAAAATGTCTATAACACACCTCTACAATAAAGTTAGCCAAGAACCCAAAGTTTCATGGTCGAATGAAGCACATCAATACAAAATACCATCTGATTCGACATCATGTTGAGACCAAGACAATTCATTTATGCCATTGTTCCACTAATGAGTAGATTGCAGACATATTCACCAAATCACTTGGAAGAGAAAAGCTTGAAAGATTCAGAACGATGCTTGGACTCACCAACACCCCTTCAGATTAAGGGGGGGAATGTTGACACCTAATAATGGGGATTGGGTGAGCAGTTGTAAATAGTGTAAATAATAAATAATGGAAAAGGAAGAGTCATCGGGAGATGAAACCAAGAGTCACTCCCTCATGTATATAACTATGAGAAATCTAAGTGAATAAACAGATTTCATATGAGGAGTTACCTCGTGGCCTAACACTTATCTTGATTTGAATTTGAGATAGGTCTCATATTGAAGTTAAAGAGAATGTGTGAGATTTTAATTTTTTATAAAATATTTAATTTATTTTTATGACATTAGAAAGGTAATTTTTTATCTTGATTTTGAGGTAGGTTTTATATTAATATTTATTAAGATATAATTCGAATAGTTAGAAAGTAGATTTCTACTAAGTAAAGACAACTATTTCTAAAGTTATGGAGTATATTTGATATTGTAAATTATATATATATATATATATCTATCTTATTGATTATTTTAAAATGAAAAATATCATATATATAATGATGGTTCTTCTTTGCTATGGTGTGCCATATATTGATAGGAGGATCATTGAGATGTATGAGATTAAGAATAGAAAAATAGACATAGAGGAGCAAAATGTTCCAAGGGATTAGTAAAGTGAACAAAATTAAAAGTGTTCAAAAGTTCATGAAGTTGGTGCCAAAGCGTAGAACTCGTCGCTAACCTGAATCTAACACAAGTTGAATCACTCAAAACTGATATCGTATGCTCCAGATATCGCGTTCTGGTTGTTTTCCCAAATAGGTAAAATGTTTGCAGGTTGGGTGCAGGACTACTAACTAGGTAGTCCATACGATGACTTAGTAGACTGACTAGGTAGGCTAACTCAACAAGCTGATTGTACCTTGTAGGCCAATGGCAAGCTGCCAAGTAGCATCATCTGAATGGTTCAATTTGGCAATTTCTAATTGGTTTTGGCATATTTTATGTGGACCAATGATGGGTCGCCACATGGCCTAGTCATGGGTTGCCATGTGGCACCACGACGGTCAATAAAATTTGGGTATGGGTCAACTAGAGACTTGACTAAATTTGAATGCAGGACCTCAAGGTTTGCAACACAACGCCTTACCACTACATCGTGTGGTGGTTCTTAACCCATATAGCATCAAACATCTATTCAAGTTTTCGACGTTGAAGTGTTGGGGGAAGCAACCGAGGCTAAGCCCCTGGACCCTGGTCACTACACAAACCACGAGACCGTGGGTGGAGCCACCAAGGGCTCGGGGCTTAGCCCCAGCCCACCGTTTAAACCTTATACCATGTGACCGAAGGCAGGGTGAATTTTCGCGACTAGTGTGAGGAGGGCGACCAACCCAAAGGTCATATGCACACCCATAAGACCAACGCTCCAGGTTGAAAGTGCCAGGCGGAGGGTTCTCTAGCAAGGGGGTTAGCCCTAGGGTCATATGCCGACCACTTGACCCAGCGCAAAAGTTTAATGGGGCCCGACAAGAAGGGCAGGTAGTTAGCCCAACCCTTGGACCTGTGGCACCCATGTGACCATGACCCTGCATTAAAGGGCTTAATTGGTGGGGGCGGGCGTTAAGGACCAGCCCTCGCCCATATGTGGCCCTTTTTTTCTGCTCGAAGGAGTTAGAGGAAATTTAAACAAACCAACAACATGCACCCGAACTGGCGGGAATCTCACCGACGTGAGGCGAAAATGGCGCTTGGTAGTTCCAGAAAAGGTGCAATTCGTAGAATAGTTAGCAAGAGAGTGCAATTTGTAGAGAAGTTAGCAGAAAAACTTCTCTAGAGCATAACTTCTTCAGTTTTTTGCCAAATTGAGCCCAACAAGAGCCAAACTAGGGTTTTTGAATGTTCTGGAGCCATTGGAGACATAATATTTACATTATAAGCTTTGTAAATCCATGCAAAGAAAAAATTGAACACTTAATGAAAGAGGCCCAACATTGGAAGCTAGACTAGGGGATGTAGCCCAGAAGTGGGGTGAACTCCTTCATCATTTTGTTGTCTTGTGTTCCTATATATGATATATTTATCTTTGTTTTTATGTTGTTAACTAAGTTTTAAAACCATTATTTTATGTGTTTTTGCAAAGTGATCCATTGCCTAAAAGACATAAAATTTTACTTGCAAATTTTCCCATCACTTTCAAGTTTGTATTTCATATCATAGAATAAATAATTACAAAAGAGAATCACCCAATTTGATGCAGGTCCCCGGAGTAACCTTTCTTTCCCTTTTTTTTTTCAAAACCTTAACCCAACCTTCCAAAGGTGGGTTTATCAAAGCGATCTAAAGATTATCATGATATGTTGAAGGAGAATCATTCTAAGAATCCAAAGAAGTCGACTCATGAGTGTAATATTCCCTTTTTTGGATATGGTCAAAGTGGACAGAATCTTCCCATGGTATTTACCATGGTATTCACCCACCACATTGGCCTATGGTATTTGCCTTCATTTTTCGAGGGAAAAAAATAAAATAAAGTCTCTAGAGAGTCCATCAAGCCTATAAAAGGTGCTAGGAGCCTAATAATGTGAGAATTCTAGGGGTAGGAGCCTAATAATGTGAGCATTCTAAGTCTATCTATCTAATTGTGTTTGTTGAGAACTTGGCCTGGCCAGTTTCAGTTTGATCCTAGGGACGAAAACCCCATGGGTGAGATTTCTCTAGTGGATCCACCCAGGATCCACGATTGTGCTTCAGTATCTTTAATTTCTCTGTTGATGGGCATGCATAGGTGCCATAGACATGGCTTTAGTAGGCCTTGTGTAGGCATGTAATTTTGTTTTTAGTATTTACATAAATAAGAGGCTGCATTCTCATATATGTTTTGTGTTCAGTGTTTTTATTGCAAGAATTTTATTAGAACACCTAGAGTGTACCAAATCTATTAAGAATTTTGATGTTTGGGATATTACAGTGGTATCAGAGTTGTCCATACTGCCAGCTAGAGGGATTTTTGTTTGCAGGATTGTCGTCACTTCGGTGGGGATTTCTTCTCGCCCTAGCTGGTAGTTTCCATCTTCGGTGGTATTTGGTATCACCCTAGTTAGTCTTTTACCTTTTAGTTAATTTCTACCTAGTGTGAGAATGAGATGTAGATTGTATTAGGGAAGAGGGTTTCTTTATTAACATAAATAAATAAATAAAAAGAAGAAGAAGAAGAAATCAAGAAAGTAAGAAAGGGCATGAGAATATTTGAAGGAGGCCAAGGCTAATATATTTGTCAGCACTGTTTCTCAAAGAGTCGAATTCCTAGACCGAGGACATGGACCATCGAGAAAACAGGGACAAATTCTGTTATAAGAGGAGCTAGTTTGATGGAAACAATAAGTCTCTAGAAGACTTCATTAAATGTAAGCTGCCATGTGTGCATTGTTAGTGGGTTGTTAGAGGAGACCAAGGAGAGGATTGATCGGTTCCTTCATAGTGATTCGATCTAATATTCCTGTAACGATGAACCTGTGTGTTCTATAAATATATGTAATGATACCATTAGAGATATAGAGGGAGTGATATAGATAGAAATTATGTAAACAAAGTGTTGAAATGTAGTCGAGAGGAGAACCCATGCTAAGGTTGAAATGCCTTAGAATTGTAACTATGCTATGTATAATAGATATGTGTTTTGTGGGTTTTTTGTAATATGTACCTTTTCAATTTTTTTATGTATATATGTGCCGAGAGCTTAGATCCCAAATTGAGAATGCGTTGATCAACCATCGATCACGGTAGGATCGATGGCGATCTAATGGAATATTATTATATGTGGAATCGTGGTGTGAACGTAGGTGGCAGAGGAATTGGCTTTAAAACCTAGATTCCATCAAAACGGCGAGATTAAGCCAAGGAAGAATAGCAAAAATATGAAGTATTGACAACCCAGGGCCATTGGATCTTATAGATCAACGGCCAGGATTTTATCGCATCGACGGAGCCTTAGGGTGCTATCGAACCCCAACCATCGAACAATGCAACTGCAATAATCCGATAGATCCTGGACCGTAGGATCAAGAGTCCCGATCAACAGTCCAGATGTGATCGACGATCACATATCGGGGAGGCCAAAGGACTTGGATAGTGGATGAGTGATGGCCGATACACCGATGAGTGATATGGCGATATCGTCAATATGCGTCGATCGGCGATTGGAAGGCTTGGAATGCGGACCCGATGAATTATGAAATTGGGCTAATAATATTTCAAGTCTGGTATATGTGTTAAGAACGGGATTTCCAGGGTTTCCCGTGTATTCCTGTATTCCTATAGTTAAATGGTTTACAGGGTTTTTAGGCTTGAATGCCAACATGTAATGCTCCTGATAGTAATAAAAGCCCTGATAAAGTTATATGGTTTCGGTCCAATGTAAGACCATGATTTAAAGGCTTAAGGCCTAAAGAAATGCTTCCAATAGGCTTAGTGGGCCATAACCCACAGACCTCAAGATTGATATTTTTTTAAGAAAATGGATTTTGATTAACCCCAAAGTCTCTTTCCATCACTAGATATCGGTAGTTCTGCTCTTAGTGGTGCAATTCTTTGGCATATTAGTGGTCTTCAAAATTTGGAGATGTTGTTTTTGTACGGAAAATGCCTCGCGGGTCCTATCCCTCCTCAACTGGGCCAACTTGTGAGCTTAAAACTCTTGGATTTGTCCTATAACAAACTACATGGCAGGATGCCATCTTCCATTGGAGACTTGTCAAAATTGGATTTTTGGTGGATTTCGGGGAATAAGTTTATGGTTCTCATGCCTCAGTAATTAGGTGTAAGTGGGAAGATAGTGGAACTTTTTCTTGATTCTAACAGAATCACTAGTTCCATCCCTCCAAATCTCTGCAAGGGAGGAAGGGTACAAAAATTATTTAGAACACATAATTTATTTTTTGGCCCAATGCCTAAGTCTCTAGGTATCTACAACTCTCTAGTTGAAGTCCACACGGGGAAAAATATTTGAATGGTTTGATTCCTATAGGATTGTTATACTTAACTATGCTGACTTGGATTGAATTGGAAAATAATAATCTTAGTGGGAGCATACCTCACGTAATGTGTAATGTATCCTCGACGCTACTGACAATGATAATTTCCAATAATCATTTGAGTGGCTCTATTCATTAGTCCATGTGGAAATCATTTGCTTTGAAGCAACTTGTGGTTGATGGAAATTAACTAAGAAGTAATGTTCCCCCAAAGGTTAGCCAATTGGGTTAAAATTGAACATATCGATTTCAATGAAAAAAAGTTTTATGGTATGATTCCTATAGAGGTTAGCAACTGTAGTGCTCTGATATACATTAATCTTGGCACAAACAAGTTGTATGGTAATGCTCCCTCAAATATAACATGTCTGGGTAAAATTGAGCATATTGATTACAACAAGAACAACCTTTCTGGTATGATTCCTAGGCACATAAGCAACTTCATTGCTCTTACTTACATTGATTTCAATGCAACCAGGTTGTCTAGTAATGTTCCCTTAGATATTTTCCATCTGGGTAAGTGAGAACATATCAATTTCAACAAGAAAAGTTTTCGGGTAAGATTCCTAGGGAGATAAGCAACTTGAGTGCTCTAAAACATATCGATTTTAGAAAGAATAGACTTTATGGTAAGATTCCTAGGGAGATAAAAATATTTAGTTCCCTAACATATATTAATATTAGCACAAATAGGTTGTCTGGTATGATTCCCACGAAAATTGGTAACATTATTTATCTTATAGAAATTGATTTATCCGAAATGAATTCAATAGTACCATCCCAATGGAAGTCGCCATCATAAGCAATACCTACTTCTAAAACTATCGAGAAATCACTTCAACAAGAGAATTTCAACAAAATTTGTGAAAATGACAAACTTGATCGCCATGAATTTCTCTTAAATTAACTTTTCCAGTCTTGTCCCAGAGGGCCTGTTTTCTCATTTAAATCCAATATCTTTCATAGGGAACCCCTACTTATGTGAAGAACAACTGGTCAGTTGCAATTCTAGTGTGAAAGGGTCACCCATCCGAGTACACTTCAAGCTTGCATTTCTCTTGCCTCTCTTAACACTTGCAATTTTCTTCTTCTATTCATTGATGTTGGAAATTTGAGTAGTCATAATTAAAAAACCCTGAAATAAAGGATGTGAATCGACTTCCAAGCCTCCCTAACCCCATATACAAGATCAAAACAAAACCTCATTACCCAAAGAAATTGGACCTATCACCTCAAGCCCTATCACAAAACTAAAATTAAGACCAATTTCCAAGCAGAGAGTAATCGACCTGAGTTTTAGTGGAGGGAGTTGCAAATGACACCCACACCAAACCATTGTACTCCAAGATTCTAAGCATCTAGACATATACCACACCTCAAAGGAAACTCCACGACTTCCACCAACACCTTCTCAAGCCATAAAACTCAGTTTTTGTCGTTTCAATCATAGACCCAAGTCCAAATGAAAAAATCCTTACACTACTAGCTGGAATAGAAGGCATGTACAAGGAGGTCGAGGACTTACCCTTGCCTCCACCCAAACCACAACCAACAATTTTCTGAAACTTTGATTAAGCTAGGTTTATAATGATCATTACCAGCTGGGGGTTTGCATGCAATTACATGTAGGGGGTTGGCCACCCCATCCCTTCATTAATGCATATCATGTATGAGAGTGGTGGGCACAACCTTCAAAGCCACCTCTTTAAACACATTAACACCATATCCAATAAATCACCTTTGTAATCTTGAATTAATATTTAAAACTTGTTTTTTTCAAATGCTCCATTAATTTCTTCATGTTTAAAATCCAAACTTGGTATTTTGACTATCTGGGTAATTATTTAAGTTCCCAATAGTTTTACAAAGAGAGTGCCAACACTCAGTTAGGAATCCACAATCATTACATTCGAGTTGGAAATCCTTTTGAAAGAAGAGAGGGTCCATAGTTGTTTTGTTAATACCAAAATCAGCCCACCATTGTTGAAACCATTCACAATACATTACATAAAATTAAACATGGTGTAAGATTTAGAGTTTCTTTTATTACGAATTTTGTGTGCATGTAAAAATTTATTAAAAATGAATATTTTTTTGTCATTGTGAATGTAATTAAATTTATTTAGTTATTTGTATTTTATAAATAAAAAATTATAATTATTTCTGTTATTAATTTTTTTTTTAATTATGTATCTAATTTTGAATTCTAAAATTTAGTTATGAGCTTATTTTTTGCTCCATTCTTGGGAAGATAATCTTCTCAAATATTTTATTCTTTTTGTGTATCTTTGCACATTTTGAGGCAATTATTAGTTAATAAGCTAAATTTAAAAAAAAATCGTGATCCAAAATTAAATATAAACTTTATGAAAAAAAAGACATCTAATGTGATATAGATATAGAGTTAAAATAGATCTAAATTAATTTGATATTAAACTAATTTTTTTAGTTTTATAATATAAATAATAATGATTTGAAATATATAATTATAAATAATAAATAAAATATATGTATTTTATATTATATAATCAAAATACTTTAAAAAAGAATCATATCATAGTGTTATAAAATTTTAATAATCAAAATGCTTTCAAAAAGGAATCATATCATAGTGTTTGAAGTTTCGTACGCTTAGTATGCCGTTGTTTGAATAGTACTTCTCATACATTTTATAATTATATTATAGTTTGAATTATTAGAATATATTTTCAGTGAATTTTTTATCTTGGTTTGACTTTGAGACGGGTCTTATATTGAAATTAAAGAGAATGCGTGAGATTTTAATTTTTTTATAAAATATTTAATTTATTTTTATAACCTTTTATCTTGATTTTGAGGTAGGTTTTATGTTAATATTTATGAAGATATAATTTGAATAGTTAGAAAGTTGATTTTTACTAAGTGAAGACCATTATTTTTAAAGTTATGGAGTACATTTGATATTTTAAATTATATATATATATATATATATAATAGGATATTCTGACACATAGGAAATAGTTAAGTATAACTTGGTCTAGTGTATAGTTAGATAGAGTGTGTTTCTTTAGTATGTATTTTTTGTAACTTACAATCTGACGGTCACGATATGTTCTAGACATGACGTGATCTGACGGTTCATTCTCTCCTCGGTATTACCGGCACTTGATCCGTGGCTTAACACTCGATTGGTCCATGATCTCTATTTAGAGAGCATGGAGGGTCATTTTTAAGGTGACCGTTCATGAGAGAAGCTTATGTAAATTCTATTTCTTTTGCATTAATAAATTGACTGAAGTGGCCACGTTGGCTCAGGTCGTGGACTATTTCCTTCTTTGAGGGTTTTAACCACGTCAAGAATATTGGTGTACTGATCTGTGATCTGATTGTGAGTGGTGTCCTTTGGTGCTCTATCTAAGGAATTTACCCTATAAATTCTTACATGGTATCAGAGGCAAGTTGAGGACCACATCTGTTGGTAATCCAAATACGAAGCAGGTACAACTGCATCCGAATGTCGTTTCCTAGATCTATTGTTTCTAACTGCTTTCAGGCTGAGAGTACTGCTCTATTGTGTTAGGAGCATCTTTTCCTGTGAGGAATCCATTTCGTTTCACGCAAAGAGGTTTTTGGTAGCTCTAACTACGTCATTTTTAAGATCTGGAGGTATACAATCTTTATTTGCAATTTTAGTTATTTATCTCTATTTATTTCGGTTTATTTATCTCTCTGTTTTTATTACTGGATCTATACCTTTCATTTTTGCGTATGCTCTTTGCTCCGCGACTCTGTGCGATCTGGGCAAATCAGAAACAAAAAGGAAAGTTTTTCTCATGCGTATGCTCTTTTCCGCCGTACCTTAATGTGATTTCGGAAAATCAGAAATATTGAGGAAAATATTTAATTTCCGGCTAAATTTAACTTTAAGTCGTAAGGCTTGGATTTTTTGTTGCATGTTCGTTTTGGGTTGTGTGGTTTTTTTGTGTTGTAGACAAAAAGGGGTTCTTCAAGTAAGCATGCACTCCAAAGCTTGAGTGATTAAAAAAAATAAAAAAATCAATCTTTTCCAAAAATTATTGAACTTTTAAACTAGCTCACTCAGTCCAAAGTTACTTTATGATAATATAGGTCTTAGGTTAAGGTCTTTCTTTTTGTTGAGTTACTTTTTCAAAAAGCACATGTAACTTTGTTTTAAAATTAATTTATGTAAAGTGTTCTCACCCATTATAAAAAGTGAGTCACTTATCATTCTAAGGTCACTTTATCTTTTATTTAAGTTACAATTCAGTGGATAGTTCATAAAGTACCATTGTAAAAGTGACTTTCACTTATTTATAAAAGTGGGTCACATAAAGTAATATTTTTTAAAAAGTGAGCTAATTAGATTAAGTTTGGAAGGGGGGGTTTTAAATATAACATTATATTCCCAACATTCACATGGTTTGGTGACATCTTCAACAACTTTTCTTCAAAAATCCATAACTTTTTCATCCGGAAGACGTTTTTAGAGCCGTTTTTTTTAATCGACCTAATTTGTGGAGATATTTCCACTGGAACACTTGCTTTTAGCATCTTCAACTTCATTTTTTTAAATTTAAAGTCCATGCCTAATTATTCTTGACAACACCAACTACTTCCAATGCCTATCCTACATTGTGGAATTACTTAGAAGTAAAGGTCTTTATAGGATAGCCTCAAACTAAGAGTCTAAACCTAAAGATGAAGATAAGCAAGCCAAATGGGAAAATAAGCAAGATAAGGCACGTGGGTTGATAGGGATGTCTATTTCTCCAGACCTTAGATTCCATATCATAGAAATTGATGCCCCCGATGAAGAAATTAAGCTACTCAATAAAGTTTTTGGAATTAAAAATGAAATGAGATTCCATCAGCTTCAAAATGAGTTGCTTACATTCGACCCCAATAATTTTTCTTCCATTGAATATTTCTTGTCCAAGTTCAAGGCTCTCAGACTTCTCTTGGAAGGTGTTAAGGTTAAGAAATAAGATGACAACCTTATCTATTCCATTCTTAATAAGTTGAGACCAGCCTACTGTATGTTTGTTTCCACCTTCCATTGTATTAGAGAAGCCTTTATTTCTCAAGGACAAGACTATAAGTCCCCCTCTTTTAATGACTTTTGTGATTCTTTAATAAGAGAACAAGAAAAAGTCTTACATATTGGTCTTTTTAATATTGGAAACTCTTCTAAGAAAGCTTTAGCATCCCATCAGCAATCAAGTTCAAAGAATCCTAAGAAGCAACATCCTAAAATGAATGGTCCTAAACCAAACAAGCGTCCTAAGCGATTTCAGTCTGAAAATGAAAAATCTAACAAAATGACAAGGCAATTAAAAACAAATGTAAGAAGACTGATAGACATTTCAACTTTTGTAATCATGATGGCCACTTAGAATCCAAATGCTTTAAGAAGATGGAAGCCTTGGAAGCAACAATGAAGAAGCATAACATCCATTTGGAGCACTCTTCAACTTCAACTTCATCTTTAGGAGTAACACTTTCTGCATGTGGTTGTCAAGCATCTCGGTCTGGTTATGCACTAAATGTGTCTTCTTCTTCTCATTCTCATGAGTGGCTCATTGATTCTGGAGATTCTTATCACATGGCCAGAAACAAAGCCATGTTTTCTCCTTTAAATGATTGTAACACCAAAAATATATATGTTGGTGATGATATATTTCTTAGCGTTGTAGGGACTGGAACTATTCATCTAGACAATGGTCACTTTAATGATGTATTATGTGTTCTTACCTTATCTTGCAACCTTCTATCTATATATCAGATAACTCATTCAGGTGAAGGTAAAACCGTTGAATTTTCACCTCAAGATATTGTAATTAAGGACCTAAGAGATCCTAGATAGATTTTAGCTACTGGCATTGTTGATGATTCTATTGTATAAGTTTAACAACTTTGGGTCATCAACTCTTCCCTCAGTATTTGTTGCTCATAATGATGAAGTGAGAAAACTTTAGCATGAGAAATTTGGTCACTCAAACTATCGCTCCCTTCAAAATCTATGTAAAGAAAATATGGTGATAGATCTTCCTGTGGTATCTTGTAGAGATGGTGTTTTTTCTGAGTCTGTACTCAGAAAACATCATCGAGATAGTTTTAAAAAACATGGCTCTTGGAACACCTCATCCCCTTTACAACTCGTGCATAGTGATTTATGTGGTCCACTTCCAGTTGTTTCATTCTCTAGCTACAAGAATTTCTTAACTTTCATTCATGATTTCTCCAGACGCACATCGGTATACTTCTTAAAACTCAAGAGTGAAGTCTTTAACATGTTCTTGGACTTTAAGGCATTTGTTGAGAAACAATATGGACATCAAATTCTTAAGCTAAGATCTTATAATGGCGAAGAATATGTTAACAACAAATTCCTCAACTTTTGCACTGAGCATAGAATTCAATTGCAACATATTGTTCCATATACTCCGTAACTCCATGTCAAAATAGTGTCGTAGAAAGGAAGAATCACATCTTAAAGGAAATGGCTAATTGTATGCTTCAATCTAAAGGACTTAGTCTTACTTTTTGGGCAAAAGAAATTAACTGTGAAAATTACATAATAAATTGCACTCCTACTAAGGTTCTAAATAATATCACTCCAAAAGAAGCATGGAGCTCAATTAAACCAGATGTAAGTCACTTCCGTGTTTTTGGAAGTGAAGCATGGGCCCATATTCCAGATAAGAAACATAAAGCCTTAGAACCTAAGAGTGAAAAATGTATTTTTGTTGGATATTCTGAAGATGTCAAAGGATGTAGACTTCTTCCACCTAAATCCAAAAACATTATCATTAGAAGAGATGTAAAGTTTACTGAAAATATATTGGCCTATGAGCCTAGTTCGATGGATGTGCCACCTCTCTCTCTCCCTTCTACTTCTGAAAATATTTCTTCTTCAGATGATGACAACAAGGATGACAATCCTCCCCCACCTTCTCGGGATCCTCCTTCATCTCTCCATCTTCCAAAATGGGTCTATGCTACTCAAGATGCAGCAGGTGCTCTTGCAAGTGATCCCACAGATCAACGTCGTATGCGTTCTCAGTTCGATAGAGCCTATTCTTTACTAGCTCAAGCTTCAGCAAAATATGATCCTGACACCTTTGTAGAAGCTTCGGGCCATCCAAATTGGGACATAGCTATGAATGAAGAATAGCATTCATTATTGGAAAATGATACATGGGATCTTGTTCCTCTTCCAAAGGGACAAAAACTTGTTAGATGCAAATGGGTTTACAGAACCAAGTTTGGACGAGATGGAAAAGTTGACAAACATAAAGCTTATCTCGTTGCTAAGGGTTTTTCACAAGTTGAAGGCATGAACTATACTAAAACCTTCTCCCTCTTACCAAAATGAACTCTATCCGCCTTGTTCTTTCCTGTTATGAAACCAGCTCACAAAAAGATAGAAAAGATAGATCAACGCCTTAGAATTCAGCCTCTTTGAGTGGGAAACCACCTTTACATTACACAAATGAACAATTCTTGGATGATACAAATGACAAAACCTCCTTTCCATATATAGGAGTCTAAGGGGTCACAATATAACCAAGGTGACCTAACAATAATAATATAAAGGCACAAAAATAACAATAGAGGGATTCTATGGGGCACAGTAATAACAATATGCGGATAATAAGGGCACAACAATATTAATAAGGGATACAACTACAATAGTAATGGGGGAATCATTAGTATTATAGGGACCTAACATCCCCCTGTCCTTCAAAAAAGTGTTGTCCTCAATGCTTGAGTAGTTTTGGATGCTTTTGTATAAAATTCCCATCCCCCCATGTGGAGTCTTCAACGGATAAGTTCTTCCACTTGATGAGATACTCTGAAATTGATCGATTTCGTAGCTGTCGAGTTCTTGCTTTTGTGACTGCTTCCGGTTCCAATATAATTTTTCCTTCCTCGTCAAGTTCTGGCAATATTGTTTGAACTTGGAGCTTGTCGCCTATAACCTTCTTTAAACATGAAACATGAAAAACAGGGTGCACTCAAGAAGCTGCAGGAACCTCCAATTTGTATGCCATAGTACCAATCTTTTGCAACACCTTGTATAGACCACAATACTTTGGTGATAATTTATTATCCTTCTTAGCTTTCTTGAGGGACATTTGTTTATATGGTTGTAGCCGTAGGAATACCGTCACCTACATCAAAACTTATTTCGCTACGATGTTGATCTGCCTGTTGTTTCATTCTATTCTATGCCAACACGAGGTTATCCTTTAAGAGTTGGAGAACTTGTTGTTGATGCTCACTGTGATGTTCCACTGCTTGAACCTTAGAATTTTATCTTAAGTATGATGTGATGGATGGTGGCTTATATCCATAAAGTGCCATAAATGGGGTCATTTTTGTTGCTGTATGGAAGGAAGTGTTATACCACCATTCAGCCAGAGGCAACCATTTGACCCATTATGTCTGTTTATCAGATACAAAGCAATGAAGATATCCTTCCAAACATTTTTTTACTATCTCAGTTTGCCCATTAGATTGAGGATGATAAGATGAGCTATGAGCTAACTGAGTACCAAGACAAGAAAATAATTATGTCCAAAAATTTCCAGTGAAAATGGAATCTCTGTCACTTACAATAATCTTTGGGTTTCCATGTAGCTTTTGAATTTTTTCCATAAATGCAGTAGAAACTATACTAGCTTTAAATGGATGTGATAATGCACAAAAGTGTGCATACTTGGTAAGTCTATCAACTACCACCATGATGACACTATTTCCCTTAGACTTAGGTAAACCCATGATAAAATCCATTGAAACCTCCTCCCAACGTTGGCTTGGAATGGATAAAGGTTGTAATAGACCTGGGGTCTTAATTGTTTCAACTTTATTTTTTTGGCAAACCAAACATTCCGCCACAAACTTTTGAATATCTAATTTAAGGCCATCCGAAAAAAATTCCTTCTTAACCCTATGGTAAGTTTTTAAAAATCCTGAGTGCCCTCCTAAGGGAGAAGTGTGCAATTCCATAAGAATCTTTTGTTTGAGTTGGGAATTCTTATAGAGGTATAAGCGATCTTTGTACCATAACGAATCATTTTTCCAGCTAAATGTATGAGATGTACTAGAATCTTGTTGTAACTTTCGAATAAGTTCCCACACATCTTCGTCATTCTTCCATTCTTCCCTTGCTTCGTTTATCCAATCTGGTTGGATAATAGAAATGGCGGACAACAATGCTTCCACATCCTCATCCTTTCTTGAGAGTGCATCTGCCACAACATTTTGCTTCCCTTTTTTGTAGATGATTTCAAAGTCATAACTGAACATCTTTGTGACCCATTTTTGTTGCTCTTCAGAGGATAATCTTTGTTCTAAAAAGTAGTTAAGGCTATCATGATCCGTTTTTACCTTGAAGTGTCTTCCCATTAGGTAGGGTTGTCATTTCTTAAGTGCATGTATTGTTGCCAACATTTCCTTCTCATAAATAGCTTTGTGTAAATACTTTCCCTTGATTGGATGACTTTTGAAAGAAATGGGTCTTTTGTCTTGCATTAAAACCGCACCAATTCCATTTCCTGAAGCATCACATTCCACAATAAAGGTTTCTGTGAACTCTGGTGTAGCTAGGACCGGTGCTTGGCACATTGCCTCTTTAAGATGTTCGAAGGCCTTTGTTGCTTCTGGGGTCCATGAAAATGCATCTTTCTTCAATAATGTTGTTAGAGGTGCTGCTATTCTCCCATAATTCTTAACAAACTTGCGATAATACCCTATCAACCCGAGAAATCCTCGCAGATGCTTTATGGATGTGGGGATTCTCCATTCCTTAATGGATTTAATTTTCCTAGGGTCTACCATAAATCCTTCATGATATACAATATGACCCAGATATTCCACCTCTTGTACTCCAAAGAAACATTTGGATCTTTTTGCATATAATTGTCTCTCCTCCAATAGTTGTAGCATCATGTCAACATGTTCAAAATGATCCTTCCAAGACTTGCTATAGATTAATATATCATCAAAAAATACTAACACAAATTTTCTAAGGAAGGGTTTGAAAATGGAATTCATCAAACCTTGAAATGTAGAACGTGCATTGGTAAGGCCAAAAGGCATGACTAAAAATTCATAATGACCCTCATGAGTTCTAAATGTTGTTTTTGGAATGTCTTCAGTCTTCATTCTGATTTGATGATATCCTGAATGAAGATCCAACTTGGTGAAGTAAATTGATCCATGCAATTCATTCAATAATTCATCAATGACAGGAATGGGAAACTTATCTTTAATAGTGAGCTTGTTGAGCTCCCTATAATCTGGACACATGCACCATGATCCATCCTTCTTGTGCACCAATACTACTGGAGTAGAGAAAGAAGTTTGACTAGGTTGAATTATACAAACCTCTAGCATTTCTGCAACCATATGTTCAATTTCACTCTTTTGGGCATAGGGATATCTGTACAGCCTGATGTCTAGAGGAACACTTCCTCGAATCAAATGAATAGCATGATCATGATCATGAATAGGTGGGAGACCTTTGGGAGTCTCAAATACCTTGGAATGAGTGTCTAAGACTTTTGGAGATATAGAGAAATAGATGATTTCGATGTGGAAACATCTAGCGAACATAATTGTGCAATTACACCTCGTTGTTCCTTTTTTAGAAGCTTTGTCATACCGTTAGAGCTGATTATCTTTCCCGCTTTCCCTCCAATATCCCTTAATTCAACTTCCTTTCTTCTGGAAAAAATTTCATGAAAAGTTCTTGAAAATTAAAAGCTATTGTACCCAAGGATTGTAGCCATTGGACTCCTAGTACAACATCAGCACCTCCCATTGGAATGGAGAGCATTGGGTTATTCAATACATATTCTCCCATGGATAGCTTGATATTATGGCACTTTCTAGAGCAATTTATGGTTCCTCCACTTGCAACCATCACTTGACACTCTGGTGTTGGATATAGGAAGCAATTCAATTCTTTTGCTATCTTACAATGAATAAAATTGTGGGTACTTCCTGAATCAATCAACACTATTACCTTTTTCTTCTTGATCTGTCCTTCTATCTTGATAGTTTGGGGAGTGGTAATTCCAGCCAATGCATTACAATATATGGTTGGATTCATTACTTCTCTATCTAGGGTTTTTTCCTGGAGTAGATCCTCTTCTTTTGACATTTCTTATTCCTTTTCTTCCTCCTCTTCACAATCTATGTAGAATCATTTCTTCTCGGCACACTTATGACCTTTAGTGTATTTTCTATCACAACTGTAACAAAACCCTTTTGCTCTTTTCTCTTCCAATCATTGTGGTTTCAACCTTATAGGTTGTGGAATGCTAGGGGTAACAGCACTTCCATATTTATAGTTGTGAGTGGTAGGCTTCTTTCTTGCCATAATTTTGCTTTCCATTTTTCCTGCTAACCTGAATGCCTTCTCCAATGTATCAGGTTCCCAAAGGTGAACCTCATGTTGGATATTATCCTTTAAAGTCCCTATGAACACATCAATCCTATGCTCCTCTGGAATATATTTTACCCTTATGTTCAATTTTTGGAAGTCCTCAATGTGCTCCATCATTGAACCCTTTTGTTTGAGACTTATCAATTGGCTAAAAAAGGTGTTGCCTTTTGTATCATCTTAATGTGCTATCATTTCTTCCGTAAAAACTGCCCAAGTGACAATTTGTTTACGAGGGCAAAGCCATCAATACCATACAAACTGATTTGGTTCCAAATATAAAGTTGCAATAGTACCTTTGGTGTGTTTTGCACATTATGAAGATCGAAAAATTGCTCCATCTGTAGTATCCATGTTACGAGATCCTTGCCATCAAATTTCTTCATATAGATTTTTGGAATATGGTAGTTCTTCGATCCAACATTAGAGTCTATGAAATCATGATTAACATTTATTTTGTTCTCATCATGAGTTTCCTTTACTACCCTTTCACCATTAGTAAGCATTCCTTGTAGAAACTTTGTCAAATCTGTCTTCAAATCTGCCATGCTTGTCTTCAAATCTTCCATGCTTATCTTCAAATCTGTCTTCAAATCTATCTTCAAATCATCCATCTTAACTTCCAAGTCATTCATATTATCTTCTACATCTTTCTTTAAACCATCCATCTTAGATTTTGTTACTTTTTGTGCAAGTGACATTTGTTGCACTTGGTCTCGTAATTTTCATATATCATGTTGCATTTCTTCCTCTTCTTCATGAGTCATGCTAGAGCTTTCAGGTTGCTTACTAGGTGTTTACATTTTTTTTCCTCGGGGCATCGATTACTGATAATAATGCTTTACTATTCCCTTTGAATTCCTTCAAACTATTTTTTCAAACAAAGCTTATGCCAAAAAAAAAAAAAACTACACACCTTTCTTCACTTTGTAGGAGCTTGATATTGAATCTGATGTATCTCTTTAATTTCGAATCATCTAGTTGTGAAATTGTGATCTTCAGTAGCCCTCTGCATCCTATTTCCAATGCCACTAGTCTGATCAAATTTAGATTCTCCAAGAAAGATTTATGCACAATCTCCCAAGATGACTTGATTATATACCTTTTAAGAAGAGCGAACTTGTATGAAGTGCCATGTGTCACTGTTTTGACCTTCGGATCTAAAAGATATACACAGGAAACTATAGTTTTTCCTCTCTCTATAACTTCTTATGAAATTTTAATCTGATGCTCAAAACAAAAGTTATGAGGATTTTCCCCAGGTCACCTATTTGGAATGTAATTCCGGAGTCTGCAAAAGGGCCAACTTCCTTAGATCATATCACCGCAAAGATAACTCGAAAAGATCTGCAATTCGGACCCAAGGTTTAGAATGATTTCAACACAAATGGTTTTTTTTTTTTTAAGCACCTGAAACGTCGGAGAAAAGAAGTTATAGTGCAAATGCCATGATGACCTATTTGGAGCAGCAAAACCCTAGAGTCTAAAGCTCTTATACCAAATGTTATGAAACCAACTCGCATACGTAGTCATATTCATTTTTCAAATCATATACGTAGTCATATACGTAGTCATATTCATTTTTCAAATCAAAATAGGTTAGTGTAGAAAATAAAATAAATAAGGGAATAAATAAATGCATTTTGTTTTTTCTTTTATAAAACTAGTTGTTTCTTTTGTTGCAACACGCTATTGAAATCAACATCGATAATAAATGTTTCAATTCATTTGTGTATGTAGATCATTTATATTAGAAATAACAATTCTACAAACACTTATATTCATCTTTATCACCAATTTGAAAAAATGCTTGAACATCATTTTTTTGGCTTGCGGGCTTGATGAGATTTCTGAAAAAACAGTCGGGACAGTCATGTTTTGAGGGACCAAAAGTGAATATTTTTAAAACCTGTTTCTACCCTAGGTAGCCCTTGATGTCTACTTTCTAACCCTATTTGAACCATTCAATTTGGATTTGAAACGAAAAAGTTAGAAACAAAACATTGACAGGGTGTCTAGTGGGCAGCTCAGGAACAGAACTGGGACAGTCAGTTTTTGGAGGCCTAAATGAATGAATTTTTAAAACTTGTTTTTATGGTAGATTCCCCTATGAATCTAGTTTACAGTGCAATTTGAATCACTCATTTTTGATATCGTATGGGGAAGTTATGATCAAAATACTGACTGTCTATTGTAAATCAGCACCCTTAAAACTATGTCTTTCCGGCTGTTCCTTACAGTATTTGACCTATCAATTCTTCTTCTCTTCAAAACCTATTTCTATTGGAAATAAATAAATGAATATACTTTCATTTCCAATTTGAATCCTTTGAATCCGACATCAAACGAAAAAAAATATGCTTGAAATATCAACTGTTGGTCTAGGCTGGGTAATCGAAAATGACTCTGTTATGCAGGTTGTTCTAACTAAAATTGACATATCATATCATTGAATTTTTAAAACCTGTTTCTACTGGAGATATACCTTTGAATTAGCTCTCATTTAGCTTTGGAATCACTCAATTTGGACAAAAAAAACAAAGAAGTTGTGATTAAAACACCGCTGGTTAGTATGGTCGACCACTGCTCTCCCGCAGGTAACAAATAAATTTTACTTTGTTATTTTCTCCTTGGATTTGTTCTATAGAGTAATTACTTGTTAGTTTTTTTGCATAATTCTTGGATTGAGAAAGCCGTGCACCTCTCTTTCTCCATGATTTAATGTTTTATTGCAAGTAGACACTCGTTTTTTGCAGGTCCTACGAGAAAAAGAACCTCAATTTATGGACAAGTGATTCTTGAAACAAATTTTAATAAAACAAAGGAATTTCATCCAACTCATTACCCAACGGATTCATAATAGAAGAAATGAAGAATTGATTTCGATTTGAAGATTCATGTCATGTCTTTGTGCGAAAACATTTTTCGAATAAATCATTTTTTTTTTACATCACATCATAGCTGTTGTAACTTAATCTATTTATTTACATACTGTTTTTTGTTGTTTCTTTTCTAATTTTTCTTATATTTTGTATTTCAGGTGTTGCTTCACTCAAAGTATAACTCATCCTCAGCATCAATGCCGTGAACAGCTAATCTGTTTTTTTGCATGTTTGCATTTTATGATTGTCTATTTTGTAGTTCTCTTTTTTTCACGTTTTGTTGTTCCTTTTCGAATGAAACAACACTTCTGCACTTTCACGTTTTGCTGTTCCTTTTCGAAATGGAACAGCACTTCTGCACTTTCACGTTTTTCTGTTCCTTTTCGAATGGAACATCACTTCTGCACTTTCACGTTTTGCTGTTCCTTTTCGAATGGAACAACACTTCTGCACTTTCACGTTTTGTTGTTCCTTTCCGAATGGAACAGCACTTCTGCATTTTCACATTTTGCTGTTCCTTTCCGAATGGAACAACACTTCTACACTTTCATGTTTTGTTGTTCCTTTTCGAATGGAACAACACTTCTGCACTTTTACGTTTTGCTGTTCCTTTTCGAATGGAACAACACTTCTGCACTTTCACGTTTTGTTGTTCCTTTTCGAATGGAACAACACTTCTGCACTTTCACGTTTTGCTGTTCCTTTCCGAATGGAACAGCACTTCTGCACTTTTCACGTTTTGTTGTTCCTTTCCGAATGGAACAACACTTTTGCACTATCACGTTTTGTTGTTCCTTTCCGAATGGAACAACACTTCTACACTTTTCATTTTTGTTGTTCCTTTTCTAATGGAACAGCACTTCTGCACTTCTCATTTTTGTTGTTCCTTTTCCAAAGGAACGGCACTTGCATTTTTGTTATTCCTTTTCCAAAGGAACGACACTTTTGATTTTTGCTGTTCCTTTTTAAAAGGAACGGCACTTGTGTTTTTTCTGTTCCTTTTCTAAAGGAATGACAACTTTTAGTTTTTGCTGTTCCTTTTTCCAAAGGAATGACATTTCCATTTTCACGTTTTTTTGTGTGTATTTTTGTTTTTTTTTTTTGGTGAGCATTTTCTTTGCTGTTTCCTACACGGAACACCACTTTTTGAGTGTTTTTGCTGTTCATTCAAAAGAGAAACACTTTGGGAATATTTTTTAGAGCAACCCTTTCCTTCCTCTTGTAGGATTACTCCTAATTCATCCCAACCACATTTTACTGATCCCCTTTTATGGCATGAAGTACACTGCTTTTATGAGGACAAGAATTATGGATTCTTTTGAAGCAAAGTTAATATCATTCACGTTATGATCTTTAACAGGACAACTCCTTGATGATAGATTCTTTTCAAAAGGCACACAATTATTTATATATCACTTTACTGCATTGTTTTCTGTTGAACATGATATTGATTGATCATCTTAATACCATGCTGGTTCCACCCTTTCTGGTTATAATCTTCTCTGTCTGTAATAAATGAGATTATGGGTATATTTTTTTCTATTGACATGTTCAACTTCTTCCACTATCGCTGCTCTTAAGGAGTACTGAGCCTCCCTCTTTTTATCATCAAAATGTGTAATAATAACAAAATTTTGTTCGCAGATGGAGGATAGGGGGTCTCATTACGAGCCAGCCTACCATGTTCATAAGGCTGTAACAAAGTGACATTCCCATTATGGCCACCACACCAGGGTTATGATCCATTGGATAGCCAAATTATCCTTGGAACAGGAGGTCTCATCACGAGCCGGCCTGATCACTTTTGCTACATCCTAGTGAATGGCAGTGTGGTTATCTGGTTACCATGTCAGCACATTGATCTCTTCTATAGAACAACACTGAAACTCTCTAGTTATAAATTGAGGATTCTGGCTCATATGGGTTAAAAAGAAACCCTGTCGAGGCTATGGACGCCTGCTGGCAGCAGCGGCTCTGCTTATGGTATTGAAGTTATATCTTATCGTCAATTATTATTATAATACCCTTTTCTTATTTTCCTTTTTATCAGAGAAGTTATTCCCTTAATTTTTTCCCTGTTTTGAACCTTTATGCATGAAAAATTGTTTTATGATCAATCACATCATTTTCAGCTAGAATACCATCAGCAAAGCATCTTTTTAGCATATTGTTGTCCTTTTTCGTTTTGTATAAATTATCATCAATCCAAAGCGTCCTATCTCTTATTCATAACTATCTTTACACACTTTTCTCTCAATATAACCATAATTTTCACCGTCCTATCATTGATAAGTGTACTCTGCTTTACTTACTGATATATTGTTCATTCCATTGCCCTGCCATCCGCACCACCCCTCTCATATGCTTTATGGTTATGGAACCCATTTTCCAATTGGAGGGGGGAAATGTATGCATTATGGGATTGCATGTGATATGATTACTACACTCTGCCATAACTTGTTGATTTGATAAGTTTTTCTAATTGAAATTTTTGCATGCATTTTATCTGTTGCTATTCAAAACCAACACTATGGATTCAAGAACATTGTATGCACAAGTATGATTTGTTTACAGGAGAACAACAAGTATGCAGGGGAAATTCTATTCACAGCATGACCACACTATTGCAACTAACAGAAGCGGCTCGAGCAACTTGCGAACATGAACAACTCTTCAGACATTATGTGCTTACCTGGATTCCACCTTTTGCATCACTTTCAGCACCAACTTTGCCTACATCAGCTTCAACAACTGTCAATACATATATGTCATTCCACATTTTTCTTTTGGAGGTAAAACTTGAGGTAAAATAGCATAATTTTCTGATTTATTACGAATTTAGGAGAATTTACTGAACATCCATTTTGAGCATTATTTACCATCCTTCATTTCATAGTTTTTACCACTTCCCATTTTTCAGTAGCATATCATTTCCGAGTGTGGGGGAGTGTTCCTTCATTTCTTTCTTATGACCATGTCATTCATATTCTTTATCATCCATTTCTATTCTTATTCATTCTCAAAACCTCCCTTATTTCATGTTGTTTTACACCAAGCATAGAATTCAACAGTTGGTAGCAACCACCTCTCTTTGTTTTCTAGCATCGCATGAGGACATGCTAATTTTTCAGAGAGGGGGAGGAATTGCTATGCATGATGGATGTTTTCTACTTTCTTCCTTATTTAAGGCATACAATTTCACTTTTACACAGTGCAGAAATTGATTTCCACATATTTTTAAAACTATGAACTCAATTCTTGTAATTTTTGGAAAACACATACGTATCATTAATACAAACCCACACAATTTCAAGAAATATTGGTTCATAAATTGCGGAAATCATGCACTCTCACCTACAACCATTTTGTTTATATCTCATGATCCATGCATCAAAACGATCTGATTTTTGGATCATAGAAGCCTTCATATATTAAAAATCTTCTTGCAACATTTCAACAAAATCTCGTTTGTAGTTTTTGGGAAAATGGTTAAAGAAGTTTGCTGTTATCTATGTCATATTTTGTTGCAACTTCATACATATAGTTGAATGTCAATGTAAAAATTGTTATGCCTTCATCGAGATTCCTAAAATTGAATATTCATTAATTAAGGAAGCATTCATTTGTTCTCAAATTGTTATTGCTTGGTTAACACATGGTTTTTTGTCTTTGGGTTGCATGAGGACATGCAATATATTCAGTTTTCGTTGCATGAGGACATGCAACATATTGAGTGTGGGGGTATGTTGGGTCGTTAATATGCCATTATTATTATCACTTTTGAACACTTATCCCACCCATTTCCACTATTCTTCATCATATCATTTGTTATAATTTATCATTTAAATCCATTTTATAAATGATTTATGCTCTTATGAATAAATATTATCTATTCTCCTTTATTTCTAATAATTCATGATTATGAATTATTTTATCAATTATAGTTTTAATAAGTTGGTTATAACATTATTTACCATTTTTAGCCTCCAAGATAATTTTCAGATTGAATATTTGATTTTTAAAAGCGCCAACTCAAAAATGCGCTGGAATAAGGAGTGACAGTTTTGCGGTTGAGATTCTGCGAAAATGGAGCAGAATCTGGAAAATCCGGAACATGGGTTTTGTCCAGAACGGGCCCAATTAACTTTGATAAAGAACGGTTTGCCCAAATTCGGCTTGTACTGAGAAAAACGCAGGGTTCTTTGAGCACGATTTTCTCAGATTTGCTGTTGCGGCCGTCCTCCAAATCTCAGCTGCAAAGCTAAATTCGTCTTGCTTTTGTTGAGAGATGAAAGGAAATATATTTTCTTGTTGACCAACTGGTTAGAATCAATCCAATTTTGTAAAAGAAATCATGTTGTACTTATCTTTATTGTAACTTCTCTCTGATCTCTCTATTTAAATGAAAACAGAGATCAGAGATGGGGGAATTCGAATGATGGAAGAATGATAGAAAAATGATGAAGAATGATGGTGGATTATCCATGATAGGATAGGGATTGTTGCATGCTGTAATTCTCAAGCATTTGCTATTGTAATGATTCCACAATTTTCTGATTAATACATGATTTGGGAGTTGCTGTTCATTCTTTTCCTTCTGAAGTAACCCAACAGTGTCTGCTGGCAGCTAAGGGCCCAACCTCTGGTGGAGTATGCTGCTGCTACTGTATATTATATTCTTTTGTTTTATGCGTGGTTTTCTTATCTTTATTGCTCGGTAATCTGATATGCTTTTCATGTGTTATTCCATGCTCTGCTACGATTAATTTATTAACGGTTCTTTCAGGAAATCCATGTAGAGACTCTGCATTGCATGATTGAATCTTTTCAGAGTTGATTGCATGTTATTAGTCTAAACCAGCTATTTCTGTTACAGAGCGTTTGTACTGAATATTACTGTTATTGGATTCATTTGAAATCCCGATTATTGGAATCCGAAAGTAATGTTGTTCTATTTTGGAAACAGAGTCATATTCTCCTTAATCGTCAGATTACTATATTAGCGTGTTGCGTATATGTATGAATGATTCCTGCTGTTTCATAATTCATCAATGAGTGTTGTTCCATAAAGTACATTTTATTCAATTTGCTTTAAGAGAGAAGATTGTTATTTTATCGCAGAGTGTGAGTTTGGTTCAATAGAGCAAGTTTGGTTCTGACTCGCGAGATTTAGTTTATTTGATTGCTGTTCCATTTACTGCTGTTCCATTTTAGACTTGCTGTTCCATTTTACTTTCTGTCGTTCCATTTACTTGCATTTGCTGCTTTGGTGTGAAAGAAGGTCTAAGGCTGTAGTGAGCCAGCAAGTCGCTGCTTAGCTCCCAGACCTATGGTCCATGCTCTAATTTCCTTTCCATCAGTTTCTAGAGGGATGGGTTATCGCTTCCGCACCCTTGACTGATAAGCTGCCTTGTGTGATTTTATTCTTTTAAAGTAATTTAGTCATAGTTTGCTCAATGAATAGTTGTTGTATCCTCAATTGGTGTTTTCTGAGTGAATAGTTGGATTTCAGAGCATTTGAGTTTATGTTATTGTTAGATTTCTTTTTCAAGCATTCATTTACTTTTGGGTTTTAAGCACTATACTGCAAAACATTACTCTTAAGTAAATAGCCGCCTCAGACTGAGTACACTCTTGAAATAAAAAGTCGTCCCTGGGTTGATAATTAATGTGAAGGTAATTAGGAGTTCAAAAGACACCTTTTTATCGCTCCACAGCGGGGATGTTAGGATATTCCGACACATAGGAAATAGTTAGGTATAACTTGGTCTAGTGTATAGTTAGGTAAAGTGTGTTTCTTTAGTATGTACTTTCTATAACTTACAATCTGAGGGTCACGATATGTTCTAGACATGAAGTGATATGATGATTCATTCTCTCCTCGGTATTAGCGACACTTGATCTGTAGCTTAACACCTGATTGGTCCATGATCTCCATTTAAAGAGCATGGCGGGTCATTTGTAAGGTGACCGTTCATGAGAGAAGCTTATGTAAAATCTATTTCTTTTACATCAATAAATTGCCTGAAGTGGCCACGTTGGCTTAGGCCGTGGACTGTTTCCCTCTGAGGGTTTTAACCACGTCAAGAATACTAGTGTATTGATTTGTGATCTGTTTGTGAGTAGTGACCTTTGGTGCTCTATCTAAGGAACTTGCCCTGTAAATTCCTACAATATATATATATATATATATATTATTGACTACTTTAAAATGAAAAATATCATATAGGAGTAAATTGATCAAAATTCAAAGTGTTCAAAAGTGCTCGAAGCTAGTGCCAACGCATAGAACTCACTGTTGACGTGAATCTAACAAAAGTTGAATCTCTCAAAACTAATATTATATGTTCCCGATATCACGTTCTGATTGTTTTCCCAAAAATGTAAAATTTTTGCAGGTTGGGTGCAGGACTGCTGACTGGGTAATCCATATGATGACTTAGAAGGCTGACTGGGCAGGCTTACTGGATAAGCTAACTGTGCCTTATAAGCCAATGGCAGGCTTCCCAGTGGCCTCATCTAAGTGGTTCAATTTGGAAATTTCTAATTGGTTGTGGTATATTTTCTGTGGACCAATGATGGGTCGCCACATGACTCAGTCATGGGCTACCACGTGGCACCACGATGGTCAAAAAAAATTTGGTATGGGTTGGTCAGAGGCCTGACTAGATTCGGACATAGGACCTCAAGGTTTGTAGCACAACATCTTACCACTACACACATGTGGTGGTTCTTAACCCATATAGCATCAAACATATATTTAAGTTTTCAATGTTGAAGTGTTGGCGGAAGCAGTCAGGGCTAAGACCCTATCCCCTGGTCACTATGCAACCCACGAGACAGCGGGCGGAGCCACCAAGGGCTCGGGGCTTAGCCCCATCTCACAGTCTAAACTTTATACCATGTGACCAGAGGCAGAATGGTTTTTGGCCACTAGTGTAAGGAGGGGGGCCAGTCCCAAGGCCATATTCACGCCCACAAGACCAACACACCAGGTCGAAGGCGCTAAGTGGAAGGTTCTCTAGTAAAGGGCCTAGCCCCAGCATCATATATCGACCAAGTGCCAAATTTTAATGGGGCCCGACAAGAAGGGCGGACGGTTATCCCATCCCTTAGACCAGTGGCACCCACATGACCACGACCCCACATTTAGGGGTTTGAATGGTGGGGGCGAGCCTTAAGGCCCAGCCCTCAACCATATGTGGCCCATGTGGCCCATTTTTCTTGCTCGAAGGGGTGAGAGGGCAATTAAACGAACCAACAAAATGAACCCGAACTAGAGGGAATCTCATTGGTGCCAGGAAAAAATGGCGCTTGGCGGTTTTGGAAAAGGCACAATTCATAGAATAGTTAGCAAGAGAATGCAGTTTGTAGATTAGTTAGCAGAAAAACTTCTCTAGAGCATAACTTCTTCCGTTTTTGGCAAAATTGAGCCCAACAAGAGCCCAGCTAGGGGTTTTTTATTGTTCTAGAGCCAATAGAGACATAACTTTTACATTCTAAGCACTGTAAATGCATGTAAACATAAATTTGAGCACTTAAAGAAAGAGGCCCAACATTGGAAGTTGGATTAGGAGATGTAGCCCAGAAGTGGGGTGAACTCCTTTATCATTTTGTTCTCTTGTTTTCTGTATATGGTATATTTATCTTTGTTTTTATGTTGTTAACTAATTTTTAAAACCATTATTTTATGTGTTTTTGCAAATTGATTCATTGCCTAAAAGACATAAAATTTTACTTGCAAATTTTCCCATCACCTTCAAGTTTGCATTTCATATCACAGAATAAATAATTACAAAAGAGAATCACCCAATTCGATGCAGGTCCCTAGAGCGACCTTTCTTTCCTTTTTTTTCAAAACCTTAACCCAACCTTCCAAAGGTGGGTTTATTAAAGCGATCTAAACGTTATCATGATATGCTGAACGAGAATCCTTATCAGAATTCAAAAAATTCAACTCATGAGTGTAATATTCCCTTTTTTTGGATATGGTCAAAGTGGACAGAATATGCCCATGGTATTTACCATGGTATTTGCCCATGCCAATTACCCATGGTATTTGCCTTCATTTTTCGAGGGAAAACAATTAAATAAAGTCTCTAGGGAGTCCATCAAGCCTATGAAAGGGGGCAGGAGCCTAATAGTGTGAGCATTCTAAGTCTATCTATCTAATTGTGTTTGTTGAGAACTTGGCGTGGCCAATTCTAGTTTGTTCCTAGGGATGAAAACCCCACGAATGAGATTTCTCTGGTGGATCCATCCAGGATCCACGATTGTGCTTCAGTATCTTTAGTTTCTCTGTTGATGGGTAGGCATGCGTGCAACAGGCATGGCTTTAGTAGGCCTTGTGTGGGCATGTAATTTTGTTTTCAGTTATTTACATAAATAAGGGGCTGCGTTCTCAGATTTGTTTTTTGTTCGGTGTTTTTACTGCAGTGATTTTATTAGAACACCTAGAGTGTACCAAATCTGTCAAAAAAATTGATGTTTGGGATATTACAGTGGTATTAGAGTTGTGCATCCTGCCATCTTGAGGGACTTTTGTTTGCAGGAATTTTGTGACTTCGTTGGGGATTTCTTCTCACCCTAGCTAGCAGTTTCCATCTTCAGTGGTATTTGGTATCACCCTAGTTGGTCTTTTACCTTTCAGTTAATTTCTACCCAGTGGGAGAATAAGATGTAGATTTGTATTGGGGAAGAGGGTTTCTTGATTAAAATAAATAAATAAAAAGAGGAAGAAGAAGAAATAAAGAAAGGGCGTGAGCATATTTGGAGGAGGCCAAGGCTAATTTATTAAGAGATCATCGACACTATTTATCAGAGAGTCAAATGCATAGACCGAGAGTCTTCTTGCTGAAGCTGCCTGTAAATTTTTTGTTTTCCAAATACGGTGAATTCCAAATTATTTATGGGGTGTTTAGGTTCAACGTTAGTCATATTCAACATTATGAGAACGATATCACCATTTATAGAAGTCCAAACTAACACACGAAGAGTAGAATTCTTCCATTTATTTCCATTATATTAGAGGCTGAATTTATGAATGCAATCGGGGTCGATGACCGATTGGGTGATCATGACTCAGTCCGCATGTCAATCACACAAGAGATCAAAAGTCAGGAAGGAACCATCCAAATAAACACTTGCAAGCCTATAGACGCTAAAACTGCTCCACATATTGACAGGTGAAGGGTTGTCGTGGAATAGCAAGGTTCTTGTTGTTTAAGATGTGCAAAGATTGATGGAACTACAGTTGCTGAGGGACATGTAGGAGGGCTTAGATGCCAAGTATTTGGGGTTATATGCTCATTTTCCCACATTGCAAGGTCGCAAGGCCATTCTTAATGACATAATATTATACAGTGGGTTGATCAAATGATTAGGAGGTGCATACGGTTTGGTATTCCTAAGGAATTGGTATCAGATCATGGTAAACATTTTGAAAATGAAATCTTTCAAGAACTGTCACAACATATTAGTTTCTCTCACAAGTTTGCATCACCATACTATCCCCAGTCCAACGGGCAAGTAGAAGTCGTCAACAAAGTTATCAAAATCATGTTATAGCATATTGTGAACACTCACAAAACCAATTGGCACCATATGGTGTTCTCCACCCTATGGGAATACTACATAGTAGTTAAGGCATACACATGGTTTACACCCTTCCAACTTGTATATGGTATAGAAGCAATACTTCCCATCGAGTGTGAGATCCCCACTTTACACTCAGCCATTGAGATTTTAGCTCACATGAAGCCTTTGGAAAAAAGGTTAGTACAACTATACCTCATCGATGAATTTTGATGAGAATCCCTTCAGAATAATGAAGCCCATAAAACGAGGGTCATGGCCTTGTTCAATCGCCACACCACCCCTCACACTTTCACCAGGGGGGGTTATTCCTCCACTACAATGTCGCCCAGGAAGCAGTAGGACCTGGAAAGCTTGAAACCCTTTGGAAGGGCCCATACATCATCAAGCATTTTCTCCTAAAGAGGGCATACATACAATCAGAGCCCAACAGGACTTGCCTAAAAAATTCCCAGCAACGGTCTCTACCTCAAAAAACTTCACCTGTAAAATGCTAGAGTAAGCATGTATGTACCATCAATTATTTTTTATGATGATCTCCTCATCATATATTCACTCTAAAAAACATTCTCTCATTGTGTGTCAATAGATGTACCTTTCACTAATTTATCACCATGAGTTCGTTGACAATGCATCTTGATGGTTGCAAAAGATCACTGTTGTAGCCTAGGCCATATACTCTCCTAACCGAACACCTCATATCTTTAATGAAATTTGTATTAGGTCAGCCATCAACAATCAAGAAGAATATGACATCATCATAGGCCTCTTGGCCAATCCCCACCACCTAGGTATCTGTCACTTGCATGTATTCCTCGATTCCTAACTATTAGTATCACAGTTAAACATGACCTTTCAAATCTATGATCCATGTCTTTTTCAGAAATATCTATGTGCACAAAGGTTAGCTAGATACTTTGATCAAATCACATTTACACATATAGCAAGAAATAAAAATCATATAGCTGATCACATCGCTAATCAAATCCTAGACTAGTATACATCACATATATATAGCCATCAATAGACATAAAACATCAACATCAGATACATCTTAAAACAAAAAATGTAGAAATACACCAAAAGTATAGATGCATATAACACATCATGAGAGTCGCCATAACTATTCTTGTATGTACATAAAAAAATATATGAGTACAAAAACTCACTGGCCTACGACCAGGAAGAATAAGTCAACAAAATATAGGGGAGCATCCTCATAGATGGGTGCTTGCCCAAGCACATACATCATCTCATCAAAAAGAAAAAAACCAACAAGCATGCCTAGGGCCCTGGTGGCCCAATCTCCACATCCAGAGCCAAACTAGGACCAGCAGTAGCCGTAGCCACGACAATGCGGCGCAAAATTGATCGATGTGCCCACACCAGGGACATTGTCATCTCCACAACGACCTCCACCAGGTTGGCCCATCCATTAATGGGCAAACATCTAGTTATGGACTCAACTCGACCCTAGGAATCATGGTAACCCCGTAACTCCACCTCTGCAGCTGCTAATCACACCTTTGCATCCTCAGCACGTGCAAGAAACCTAGTTGCATCCTCTTTTTTCACTACCTCTCTGAAGGGTCCACCAATCTCAAACTATCGCCACATCGCCAAACGCCCTACACCGCCCCAAGGAACAATCGGTGGCCTTGCCACCCTCGATCTTTGTGGAACAAGGGAAACCCCTATAACACCCATGTGCCTCGAATCGTGTCCTGCCAAATAGGCTAGTGGATGCCCCTGTGGCCCCACATATGCAAGTAAATAAAGTATAGTGTCAACATCATCGTAGATAAAAAACCATAAACAATACATGAAAGCACACATATGCATACAAATGTAGAAAACAAAATATACCTTCTGGTCCCCAGGAAACACCCTAAGGAAGCCCCATATTCGAATCTCCTCTGGAGTCTACCCCATGATATGGAAACTCCAAAATCAGCTAAGGATTGGATTTAAACCAATCCTCTACCATGGTGCTCCAATAGTGCTGCACAACTCTGCCTCTGGCTCTCGGCGTAGCTCCTCCCCAGCGGCACATGCACGGGTCCCTAGCAAGCCCCATTGGCACTGCAAGAATCGGGTGAAGCATGACCACCCGCTCATAGAGTATGTTGTAGAGCACACTCCCATAATGGAAGCTCCTGAAGGTCCCACACTGTACCTATGTGAATTGTGACAACATCCCTTAATGCAATAATCGACCTCAATAAAAAAACCGCCCCACCTGTAGTTGTTGTAGCACTGCTATATGGGGCCACGAACACCAGTTGGGGGATGTCGACCCCACTAGTCTAATGATCATAGCTAGTGCTGCTCACTTGGCTAAATCTAGAACCACTACAATCTTAATGCAACCCTCATCATAGGGGTCTGGACTGTAGTGACCCTCCCCCTTCAGCTCAACCGAACGTCTAATATCCACATGCCCTACTAGCAGTGGATAAGGAGGCACCTCTCCACGAGGCATCAAACCTGTAAAAAAATAGATATCGGTATGAACCAATATCAGCAGTTTTGTTAGATGGATGACCATCATCTGGCAGTCTGGATCCCAACATCACACCAAAAAACATCGAAACCTGTCCTGCAACCTCAACATGGGGTTCTGAAGAAACTTCAGAAGCCCCCACTAAACTAGCATCTAACTCGTTGTAGTATCTTGTTCCATGGCAATCTGGAGCCTCACCCAATCCCTCTCCCGCCAAATCATCTTGCCGCCAAGGATATCACAGGTCGAAAAGTAATCCCCCACAAGTTCTCAAAAACTAAAAAAGGGGAAAAAATTAGTGATTTTTCCCCACCACGCACATGTTTCCAAAACAGGTGCATGGTACGTGCTCCTGTTTCCAAAACAGATGCATGGTTCACGTGCCTATATCTTATACAGGTGTGCACCCATCGCGTGAGCCACCAGATAAGCCGCGGCGAACCCCATAGGTGTTCATAGTGACACTATCCCTCTTGGACACGTGTTGTGCATGTTTAAGTAGACACTTTCCATGGGATGTCCATGAAAAACTCCAAGGATTTCACAGAGACCATGCGACTCCTAATGAGTCGCCTATGGGGCCATCTTAGGCTAACCCTAAAAGGCTGTACAGGGAACCCCTATATGACCTACCTAACTTAGAAACCACTAAATTCAAAAATACTAAGGCACAAGCCCTTACCTAGATCTCTCTGTGTGAATATTGGGTACTCAGGATGACTACAACAATTAGAAAATCTCCAAAGATTCTCTCTGACCTCCACAGCTCAGTGATGAAAATGAGTGATATTTTGGCCCCTTTTCCCTATCTATCTCCCTTTTCGCCATCTCTTGAGGTCCATTATAGAAGCTTCGTATATCCATTGACAAAACCAGAAGAGACGCAAAGATCAGTACCACACCATCTTCGTCATGGAACCCTTCATTCTAGTAAATGCAAAAAATCATTTTTTTTCCTATCACACACTTAGAAACTCATGTCAGGTACTTCTTCAGCTCTCTAAATCTATAGCATTCATTATATATGTATGTCTTGAAAAATGATTTCACTTGGGGCATTGGTTGTATCCATTGTAGGAACATCACACATGATCCAGTTCAACCAACGACCCAACAAGAAAACAACAAAGCAGGTATCGTTCTCCACTTAGCATGATAGGCTTACTCAAAGCTTTGCATATCCTAACATCATTTCTCAAAAATGCACCATAAGGTCAATTATCTCGACCATTTTTATCACAATCTCAACCTTGCATATGGTAAACGTTCATGTTGGTCGATAGAAACCCCCTTCATGGATCCCTTCATTGTTGTAGACCCCTCTTCACTAAAAGGAGTCATTACCCCTCACTTTGGCCCAGGAACCATCTCACATACATATCCTGAAGATTAGCCTCATTATGCTACACTCATTATGCATACATCCCATTTCCCAAGCCATCATAGGTACTGAATAGATGCACCCCCCACGTCCTACATTTGGCCTATAATTCATCCATATTGCATAGCCCATTTGTGTCACATCACCCACCTCACCAACCCAATGCAGAGACCAACTAATGGGGCCCCCACTATCAGAAAATACACCATACCTCTATGGAGTTTACCGTACCATGGGGCACCCGTCTCCGTGGTTGTACATCCAAACCACCCTCATATTCTTTTGGCAATTGTACAAAGATATTTACAAAAAAAGAAAAAAAATCTCTAATCCACATTTTTTGTTTACAATTCATGACTCATGTCTACCAGTAGTCTCTAGTCACCTTCGATTGAAGATTACATTTCACCAGCAAAACACCTTCCATTTTTGCACACCTATCAAAACCTGCTCACACCCATCCTGGAAATCCCATTGACTTTATGACCATCACAATCAGTAAACATGTTTTGACACTACCATTGGCACACCAAGCTCCAACCTCAGATAGTTATCAATATCCTCCTATATTGACAACCCTCACTATCATTCCTATACGAACCAAGTCATTACAGCTTTTTCATATCTCACATTGATTTCTCGACTCACCCTGTCGGGAAATTAACACCCATTTTTTTGTTGACTTCAACAAATGTATTCTAGGAAAGAGGTAGTAACTTTGATACTCCCCACCATCAAAATGGATATCCCCAGGTGGCACAATGGGAACCATTATTTCCCACTGATGTCATCGATCCCATTGAAATTCAACACCAACTCAAGCATTCATGTCAAGGTGGTGTCGTACTTAGTTACTGTTGCAGCTCATCCATTTAGTCGAAGACCCCTGCATCACTAAGAACCTCATTCAACAGTGCCTACATTATGATATGGGGGAGGTAGCCATAGCCAAATATATAGATTAGTATTTGTCTAGATTGTAATCAAGTCTGATTAGCCATCATAACGAGCATGGGACATGCCTGCCTCATATAGACAGATTTTCTATTATAGGTTTTCACCAGAGCATGGTTACACTCTATCTCTCAAAAATTCAATTAGACTCTCCATTATAAAATAAAATGTGATGTATTTTGGCTATATGGTTCCTCCTAACTGTTATCACTCACGTTGTCCCTAAAGCTCCTTAAAGGGATACGACCGAGGTAACCACAAACCAATCTTTTGACTGCAGGTGCTAGCCCACCTGCAATCAAAGAGGGCTCTCTCTTTAGGATTTAGCTTTGTTGATGATGATTTTAGGCTAGTTGTTGAGTTCAAGGGGTTTTGTTTTGATTTTGGTGGGAAGGATGATTCCTTCAAGTAGAGAGGTAGGGATAGCATGAAAGTTTCAGAACCATTGGGCGTGGAGTCGAGGAGTAGGACTGCTGGTGCGTTTTCTTGGTCACAAGAGGGAATATGGAGCAAGCTAGCTACACATGAAACAATGATTCAAGCTTAAAAGGATGGAATGAGGGCTAAGGAATGAGAGGCAATTAAGAATCTCACATTCAGCTTAACAGAGGGAAGGTGAATGAGCTCTATCTAGGAGCAGTGAAGAATCCCTAGATAACTGTCAAACATGAGTGAATTAGGGGAAATATGAGCCACAGGGAATTCATATTCATTACTAACTCAGATGAAAACATAAAGAAACAGCAGAAATTGAGCATAGAGGGCAATTAAACCAATTCTAAGCTAATCTTTCTTTCTGCTATTTTGATGGTACATCAATGGAAAACAAAGGTAAGAAACACTTATTGAGTCATGTTGCAGCACAAGAATTCCACATTCAATTCTTCAAACCATTAAACACAGAGCAGACAGTCATTCCTCCAAGCTTTTCAGCAGTCTTTGATTAAGTAAAACATCATGTACACAGAGCGAGTCTCTCTTGGAGCTATACAATCAAACAACCAACCCCTTAAACAATGAATTAGGGTTGTTTATATAAGCAAAATATATAGAAAAATCGGATCTTAGACAGATCTACTGTAATAACTGTCTTTAACCTAACACATGTCTGAAATAAATGCGGGAAAATATCTTCGGGTTGCGTTGGGTGCAACTATACCAAAAAGGACTTTAATGTGTTGTCTTTATGGCTCTGTGCTGTTCACTTAGCCATAACTGTGCTTTGGGTTTTGATCGATTACTGTTCGGTGGCTTTAAATGCTTTTAACTGTGATGGGAGAGCTTTGATGGGCTTTCACCGTTTTCTTTGACTTTGTGGGAGGTCATTCAATGTTCACCTGCATTTGGAATAAAGGTTTTCATTTAAAACTTTCGACTGATACTCTTTGTCGCTTCCTAGATATACTTTGGCACTGAATGTGTGCCTTTCTTACTTCTAATACTCTTTAAACTGTCGCATCGACCTTTCATGGCTGCTGTTCAGCCCTCTGTTTGCTTTTAAGACTGTATTTGCCCCTTTCTGAATGCTGCGCGAAGAAATTTATGTCATTCTGCGCCTTTCGGGCCTGCTGGAGGCCGAGCCACGAAAGGGATTTCCATTTCGGCCTATTTCCCATAGCCATGCGCGATTAGTGCTAAGCGCTAATCGCGCATGAAAAACTGCCTCAGATTTTGATTCCGGGCTTCCTAGGCTACGATTTGCGCCTTTCGCACTTTTTGACGATGACGTCAGCATGACGTCAGCGGTGGGTCCCAGTACGGCGGTGACGTGGCAGGGTGACATCAGCAGTACGGCTGGGTGACGTGGCAATATGGTGGAGGAGGTGACATGGCAGTGATATGGCAGGGACACGGCGGCAAGAGGCCGACGTGGGATGGTGACGTCAGCATGACGTGGTGTTGACACAGGAGGGAGGCGGTATCCAGTTTCGGGTGCACCGCTTTTGTGCACAGGCGGTTTCAGAGGAGGGGGCTCCGCCACAACCGAGAGGGTGACGCATGGCGGGAGTACGACGGGAAAACCGCCCATCTCCCGGGCGCTAACCCTCGGCATGTCGGGGTATGGAAAGACCCGCCCACCGTTGATCTGTGGCGCGCCAGATCTGACGGCCGGCGACGCGATCAAAGTGGCGGGGGGTTAAAAACGGGGCCCGCGCATATTTAATTATATGTATTATTCATACGGCGGGGGGAGGGGGAATTTAGGAAAGTGGGTTTTTGGGTTATTTACAAGCGGGGAAAATATATTTACAAGTATGACTTTAGGATAAGGGCGGGAAATGAGTGTTGTAGGGTTAGGACTTAGGGGAAATGGTTGTTAGGGTGACCAGATGTCAGACTAACTCCAGGTTAGGACACGGAAGGGTTAGTAGTAGCCCTAGATGGACTACTATTTCCCGGACTTGATAGATATGGCTATAATGCCAAGGGATGGGGATATGTACATAGGGGAGTTTATTAACATAGTTTTAGTAGGGGAAGAGGAGATAGATAGGGAGCTACATAGTAAAATTAGTAGTTAATATGACAAGTGATAAGAAAGCGCTAAGTATGTGAATATTAGGCTAATAGGGGGGAAAATGATTCATATAGGAAGTATGAACATTCCTTGAGTAGAGCAGATCTTTACCAAGGCAAATGATATGGAAGATGATGAAACTAGGAGGGATCATGCAGATCTTGACCTCTTCAGGGAAGTTAGTGAGTGACTTTGGGGAATAAGAAGAAATGGAGTTACGCATGCCTCGTTTGAGCTCCTCCAAATGAAAACTGCCTTGTACCTGTGACCTGAAGTACAATGTCACTTTGAAACCCAAAATTGATCATAATTCAACACTCTGCAACCTCAAAACTACCTACCCAGCCTACTTACCTAGCATTTTTTCTTCTTTTTGGTTTGGGTGCACTTAGACTTGTAGACCCTGCTTTACAATTTTTATTTTTACTACCCTCCTATCTAAATCTACACTTATTTCTTCCAAGGGCCTAGATTAAGCAGTTGGGCTCCTTTGTTTCTCTACCTACCTACAAATCTGCCAAGATTAAACTGTTTGGACAGATAATGATTCTCTATATTCTAAAACAAGAAATTGAAACCTAGGGAAGCCAAGATTAAGCTGTTTGGCCTTCCCTTAACAGAAAATTCTTCAAAATGGATAACTCATTAGATTCTGGGATACAGTAGTGGCATTTAGACTGGCACACTTTCATGGTCTCTTCTTTGACCTCTTTCTGGAAATATGGAGCATTGCAGCATGCAAATTATGACATATTTGGCATGTAAAAATGTCAATCATGAAAGATGAACACCTGTTGCAACAGGAGGCTAACAGTGGCTCCACTTGGGGATGGCTTTTCCTTGTGAAAAGCCAAGAACAGCAAGTCAGACTGCCTTGATCTTCTATTGTTGCTGTGGACTGAAAAATTTCTTTGTGCTGGCTGCTAAAAGTGTGAAACTTTGAAATATGAGCAGCCCTCTCCTCAACTGAAATATTGTGTAATACATAGCACTGCCTGCTTTCTTCTGTGTGCTTGATATTATATACAATGTTGCTTGAGCATTGCCTTTGAAATAGATCCAAAACATGGATCAAAACTGATGTATTTCTCTTAGCCTTGATCTAGAAACAGTTGCTGATATGAAACTAAAAAATGCTCCTCTCCTATTGATACTATTTGACTGAAGACTGCAAGATTGGTTGTGTCTTCACAAACTTTGCTGCTGCTCCTCTAACACTCAGACTGCTTATACAAACATAAAAAACAAAGTGCTGATATATACAAATATTAATGTACAAAGAGATATATACAGAGCTGCATTGTTTCCTTTAAAAGGGATCATGGTAATGTTTTAGCATTCAACTATTAACAGGGTCTTCTTCAACAGTGCTGCCTTCTACAGATTTGAGGAAATATGTGTTATTTCCCTGAACAGCAGAAATAACAAATGGCCCTTTCCATAAAAAATCAAATTTTTCATGTTTTCCCTTGTCTTCTCTTCGTGAATCCCACCTTAGAACTTTGTCGCCAATGCAGAAATCCTCAGCCTTAGCTCTCTTATCAAACATCTTTTTGAGATTCTCTTGCAAAATCTGAGCTCTGTCATAAACCTGCTCTCTAGTTTGTTGAAGATGAATGGTCTAGTTTATCTTCGTTGAATGTCATTTGGCTCAGCCTGGATCTCCTGTAATAGTTTGATAGTAGGGATGCCCAAGGATGAAGGAAATCTGGCCCCCATGCCATATACTAGCTCATAAGGGCTCATCCCAATGGATTTCTTTGTTGAAAGTATGTCTGCCCATAGGGCATTTGTGAGCTTTCTATGCCAGTTCTTCTTATTCTCCTCTAAGATCTTCTTGATAATATCAATGAGGCTCTTGTTAGATGACTCAGCCAAGCCATTACCTTGGGGGTAATAGGCTGTGGAATGCCCCAAGGTGATGTGAAATTTATGGCAAAAATTGATCATCTTTTTGGATTTGAAGGCATTGACCTTGTCAGTAATGATCTTCTCAGGGAAGCCAAATCTAGAAAGGATATTGCACTCAAGGAATTGAATAATGATGGTGTCATTGGCTTGTTTTCATGGGATGGCCTCAACCCACTTGGTGAAATAGACAGTGGCTGTTAGAATCCACTTGTGCTGGCCTAAGGAAGAGGGATGGATTTCTCCAATGAAGTCAAGACCCCATTGTTGAAAAGGTTTTTCGGTTGAGATAGGCTTAAGGGGCAGGGGCAACAGCTTTCTTTTGCCCTCAAAGATTTGGCATTTGTGACATGAAATGGCAAACTTCTTTACATCTGCGAAAAGAGAGGGCCAATAGAAACCAACCCTCAAAATTTTATCAGTAGTGGACTTCCAATAAAGATGTCCTCCGCAGTCACCTGCATGGAATTCTTTCATGACATTGTTAGTTTCATTCATGGTTAAATAGTTAAGCAATATGCCTTCATGATTTTTCCAAAATAAAGCACCATCTAAGACACAAAACTTTAGAGCCTTCATTTTCAAAAATATTTTCTTGGTTCTGGACAATCCTGGGGGAGCAAACAGGTTTAACAATACAAAGCATATATCAGCATACCATGGAGATTGCAAAAAGGTTTCACTGATCTGTGGAGTCGCCAGGTCCTGTTCATTGTCCAGTTGGTTGATGTCTAAGGCTTGGAAGTTTGTTTCGGACATCAGTTTGGCTAAGCCTTGTCCCTTTATCAGTTTGGTTGGTTTTATTTCTATGTCATACTCAAGGATGTTAGCAATCCACTTGCCTCTTTTGCCTTCTAGCCTCTCTTGGGTTAATATGTCTTTTACAACAGCGTTTGGCACATAAGCAATCACATGTGAATATAAAATGTAGACTCGGAAATCTTTGATTGCTTTGACCAGGGCATAGGCCTGCTTCTCCATGATTGGGTACTTCAAAGGGGCATCTCTTAAGGCTTGGCTGAAAAATGCAATTGGCTTTTCAGCTCCCTGGTCATCCTTTTGCAAAAGGACAGCAGCTATGGTGTGATCAGATGCAAATGAAAATATGATGAAATCTTTGTCAAATTGTGGACTGGTGAGGACAGGGGCTTGGGTTAGGGCAGTTTTGATACTCTCAAAGGCTTACTTGGTCTCAAGAGACCATTTTATCTTAGCATCCCTTTTTAACATGTTGCTTAACAGTCTTATTAGCTCGGCTAGATTTGGAATAAATCTCCTTAGGAAGTTGATTTTTCCAAGGAATGCTTGCAACTCTTTTATGTTTCTTGGATATGGGATTTGGAGGATGGCTTGGATTCTTTCAGGATCAATTCTAATCCCACCCTTTGATGTGATATGGCCGAGAAGTTTTCCTTCTTCAAGGCTGAATAGGGACTTCTCGGGGTTCAAGGAAATGCCATATTTCCTACATGTCATGAATATTTGCCTCAAATGTTTTAGGTGCTTTTAATTAGATTTGGAGAAAGGGGTTAAGTCATCAAGGTAGACAACTAGGAAATCATGTCTTTCCTTGGCAAACGCAATATCCATTGCCCTTTGAAAGGTAGCACCAACGTTTTTAAGTCCAAAAGGCATCTTCACATACTTAAATGTTCCCCACAGTGTGGTAAAGGCTATCTTGTCTTGGTCATCCAGGTGAACCAGTATTTGATTGAAACCTGAAAAGCCATCTAGCAAAGAGATTCTAGATGACCCCATTACACTTTGTAGGATGTGGTCCATTTTTGGCAAGGGGTAGTGGTCTTTTAGGGAGACTTCATTTAAATTTCTTAGGTCTACACATAGCCTAATCTCACCTGTCTTTTTTCTTGTGGGAACAAGATTGGATACCCATTCAGAGAATCTGATGGGTGCTATGATACCTGCTTCAAACATTCTTTTCACTTCCTTTTCAATCAAAGGGAGAAGCATAGGATTGATTCTCCTCAATTTCTGTTTGAAGGGCTTTTGGTTTGGTTTTAAAGGAATGGTGTGTTGGATCACTGAGGTGTCATAAGACTTCAAGTCCTCATAACTCCAAGCAAATACATCTTGGAATTCTTTGAACAAATCAACATATTTAGGCTTTTGATCGGGCGGTAAAGATTGAGATAGTTTGATCATTTTGGGCTTCTCTGTTGTCCCAATGTTTTGTTCTTCTATAGCAGCATTTAGGGGTTGTATTTTTGGTTTTTTGGGAACGTCATTTGCATCAAACATATCTTCTAATGGAGTGAGGACGGCAGGGAGAAAGTTATCTTTCATATCAACGATCTCAGCCTCTATTTTTGCTATTTCCTCCAAATGCATTTGTTTGAGTTCTTCTATGTTTGCATTGTCAAAAACAGTTGGGTTCAACATTTGTTTGGCTGTTACAGCTGTTACATCCTACTGATTTTCATTTGTTTGTTGTTGTTCATCTGTCATAGCATCCATGTCAATGTTAATATTTGAAAACTCATGCTCAAGAGTGAGGAAGTTGTTAATCTGGGCGTCACTTTCAAACACTTGCCAATCTTTAACATTATTTGGGACAGCAGGCCTATGTTTTATCTCAGTAGTAAAATGGTGATTTGGCTCAAAGGGGAGCTTGCATATACTAGCAAAAGTGGCTAGGTTGTGTGCATGAATGTTATGATCTCTTGAAATCTTAGCAAGCTTGGATTCAGTGAATGCATTGAGTATATTAGTGGCAGTAGTCCTATAGGCCCTCATTCTATTGTCATTGGTAACAAAGTTCCCTTTCATTTGTTGTATGATTAAATCAGAGTCACCTAAAATAGACACTTTTGCAGCTCCTAGAGCTTTGAGTAGTTTAAGGCCTAACAGGAGAGCCTCATACTCTGCCATGTTATTGGTGCATTTGAAATGCAATCTGTAGGCATGGCCTTCTGCATGATTGTTATGAGTATTGTGAATTCAGACACCTGCCCCTACTCCTAACTTGTTAACGGAGCCATCAAACTATAAATACCATGTGATTTCTTGCTTGTGGTTAGTATCAAGAGTTTCAGTCATTCTTGCAGTGGACAGATTTGAAATTTCTGTTTGGGGAGGTTCTTCTTGTATGCTGGTTGCATCTGTTGTTTTGACAGTTTCATCAGTATGGGCAACCAATTCTTCATTGGTGTGTGTGTTCAGTTCTAAAGCCAACGGCTTGTCATCAGTGAGAGGATTTGTTTCATCATTAAATAAAATAAAAGAATTCATATCAGAATGGATTGAGTGAATAGGAAAATTTTGGGGCTTGTCCTCACTAGTTACCACATACTTCATCAGTGTTTCTCTATATAGTCTCTTTGGTTTCCCAAAGACAGATATAGTGGCATAAGAGAGGTCTAATTGGAGGGATCCTTGGAGTTTTGCTCCCCAAGATCTTGACAATAGCATGCCATACTTTGGTGGGATGTCAGCAACCACCACATCCATGAGGATTGTCTTGTTGGGATATTGGACTAAGGAGACACACAAGTCTTTGATGAGGCCTAAACACTTGACTTGACTTGAGTCAAAGGAGAATAGATCTTTGTAGGGTCTTGTAACATCAAGGTTCAGCTTCTCCATAACAGCTTTGGGCATAAGGTTGTGTGAGGCACCTGAGTCAAACATAGCATTGTGCAAGACTTTGTCATGTATATGCAAACTGACATAAAAAGGTAAAACAGATCCATATGTTGATTTTCCATTAACTTCTAGACCGAACAACAGTTCAGGTTGATCATCAAGAACATTCACATCATCCTTAACCTCTGGCATTTGAAGTGATCTTTGAATTTTTTGCCTATATACCTCATGTTTGGCAAGTTCAGATAAGGGGATGGATATCTTCAGTTTACCTATTTCTGCCTCTAAGTCAAATGATTTTTCAGATTGGGTTTTAGTATTATGAGAGGCGGGCTTCCCTTTCCCATTGGAGTATCAACAATTTGGTCTTGTTTATCAGTGTTAAGGGAAGTGATTGATTGCGGTTTTTCTATTTTAGGAGGGCTTTTTGGAATGTTGTTCGAGTTCTCTTTTGAGGAAGAGGGTGGCAGAGGCTGATCATTAGAAGGCTGCATTTATGTTATGTCCTCTACAGTCACTTGATGCGGGTTTGGGACAAGTATATCAGTTGATTCTGTTATGACAGCCTTGCCTTTAATCTTGTTGGGCTGCTTGCCATCCTTTGGTTTGCTAGGTTCAGGAATGTCAATGGTCCTAGTTCTCAACTTATATTGTTTGTGGACCTCATACACAGCAGTATCATAACCTTGTTTAAAATCAAAAGACTCACCAGACTTAGTCTGAAATTGATTAAAGTCATGCTCATCTTGGTCTTGTTGAGTTAGGAAAATCTGTTGCTCAGCCCTCGAATCCACCAAGTTCATGTGAGTGTCCTCTGTGGGCTCACTAGATGTAGATGCTTCCGCATAATTTTCATGAAAAGGGGGCCTTACATCATGGTCTGGGCTAGACCTACCAGCATTTGTATTCTGAGTTTTCCAGAAATTTGGGTTCCTTATGGTATTAGGTTTTTGTCCTTCCCATGATGATTTCCTCTCAACACTCTCTACTCTTTCTCCCAGCCTGTGCATGCCACTGATAATAGCATCCAGCTTTTGATCTAAGGCTGAGGGTTCCTCTTTAAAGGTGGTTCTTCTCTCGGTTCTAGCTCTGTTTCTTTTGGCAATTAAATTTGCCTCTACGCTAACAACAACATTTTGCATGTCTGCAAGGGTTTGAGGGGCTCTTTCCCTTAACTGATAAGCCATGTCAGTGTCAAAACCATCAGGGAATTTATACAAAGCAAGATCAGGTGGAGGTCATAAGTTCTGTGGTATTGCATTATAAACATTATTAAATCTTGCACAATAGTCCAAGACAGACTCTTGACGGCCTCTTTTGATGGTGTCATATTTAGATAATATGTGCAAGGGGTCTTTCTTTTTCTCCCATCTGTTGATAAATGAATGATATAAGGCTTCTGGGTCTACTATGGAATTGGCTGTCAGTGCTCTAAACCAAGTCCTGACATCACCTGTCAAACTTTGGACGAAAATCTTCATTCTCACACTATCGTCATCTATTTCGTAGTTCTCAAAATAGTCTTGCATCTTCTTTGTATGTTGAAGGGCTGTGAATGAACCAGTTCCATCAAAATATGTAATTTTAGTTTGATAATCCTGAGGCATAGCCCCAGGATTTGTAGGTAATTTCAGGGGTGCATATCTATTAGCCATGTTTACGGGGATAAGTGGAACAACAGGAACAACAGGGACAGCTGGAACAGCTGTAACAACAGTGGTGGTAGTATGTACAGTGAATGGAGGTGTGGAAGGAGTGCTTTGAGAGGTGGATGATGAACAAGGGGAAGTGGGGGTTGACCAAAATAAAACTTTGATAGGGGTTGGAACACAACTTGGCTGAACTGCTTCAGAGCTAAAGTCAACAAAATCCTCTCTTTGCTCTAGCTTCCTGAGGTTCCTTGGGATTAAATTGGGATTTTCAAAAACAACTGGGGGGTTTGGGTCTGGATTTGACCTTGTATACCATGGATTCCTTTTGGGAGCCAGATTTTGAACTTGTTTTGGTATTTTCTGGGAATGTTTTTAGAATTAACAAGGAACTGATCAAATTCTGGAAAAGCTATCTATAGCTTAAAACTAGCATGAAGATTGATTGAAGCAGCATTTGTTTACTCCTGTAAATGCAAAGCAAGAACAGTTTCAAAGGCTTCCTGGCTGACATTCAGGCTTCATCTCAAGTTTTAAGGAATATGCAGCAATTGGAAAATTCATTGTTTTCCCCAGTGGAGCTTTCCAACTTGATTTGTGAGATTTAACTGAGGATGGTTCCCAGCGGAGTTGCCATTATGTTATCACTCAGGTTGTCCCTAAAGCTCCTTAAAGGGATACGGCCGAGGTAACCACAAACCAATCTTTGGACTGCAGGTGCTAGCCCACCTGCAATCAGAGAGGGCTCTCTCTTTAGGATTTAGCTTTGTTGATGATGATTTTAGGCTAGTTGTTGAGTTCAAGGGGTTTTGTTTTGATTTTGGTGGGAAGGATGATTCCTTCAAGTAGAGAGGCAGGGATAGCATGAAAGTTCCAGAACCATTGGGCATGGAGTCGAGGAGTAGGACTGCTGGTGCATTTTCTTGGTCACAAGAGGGAATATGGAGCAAGCTAGTTGCACATGAAACAATGATTCAAGCTTAAAAGGATGGAATGAGGGCTAAGGAATGAGAGGCAATTAAGAATCTCACATTCAGCTTAACAGAGGGAAGGTGAATGAGCTCTATCTAGGAGCAGTGAAGAATCCCTAGATAATTGTCAAACATGAGTGAATTAGGGGAAATATGAGCCACAGGGAATTCATATTCATTACTAACTCAGATGAAAACATAAAGAAACAGCGGAAATTGAGTATAGAGGGAAATTAAACCAATTCTAAGCTAATCTTTCTTTCTGTTATTTTGATGGTACATCAATGGAAAGCAAAGGCAAGAAACACTTATTGAGTCATGTTGCAGCACAAGAATTCCACATTCAATTCTTCAAACCATTAAACACAAAGCAGACAATCATTCCTCCAAGCTTTTCAGCAGTCTTTGATTAAGTAAAACATCATGTACATAGAGCGAGTCCCTCTTGGAGCTATACAATCAAACAACCAACCCCTTAAACAATGAATTAGGGTTTTTTATATAAGCAAAATATCTACAAAAATCAGATCTTAGACAGATCTGCTGTAATAACTATCTTTAACCTAACACATGTCTGAAATAAATGCGGGAAAATATCTTCGGGTTGCGCTGGGTGCAGTTGTACCAAAAAGGAGTTTAATGTGTTGTCTTTATGGCTCTGTGCTAATCGCTTAGCCATATATGTGCTTTCGGTTTTGATCCATTGCTGTTCGGTGGCTTTAAATACTTTTAACTATGATGGGAGAGTTTTGATGGGCTTTCACCATTTTCTTTGACTTTGTTGGAGGTCATTCAATGTTCACCTGCATTTGGAATAAAGGTTTTCATTTAAAAATTTCGACTGATACTCTTTGCCGCTTCCTAGATATGCTTTGGCACTGAATGTGCGCCTTTCTTACTTCTGATACTCTTTAAACTATCGCATCGACCTTTCATGGCTGTTGTTCGGCCCTCTGTTTGCTTTTAAGACTATGTTTGCCCCTTTCTGAATGCTGCGCGAAGAAATTTATGTCATTCTGCGCCTTTCGGGCCTGCTGGAGGCCGAGCCACGAAAGGGATTTCCATTTTGGCCTATTTCTCGTAGCCATGCGCGATTAGCGCGTGCATGAAAAACTGCCTCAGATTTTGATTCCGGGCTTCCTAGGCTGCGATTTGCGCCTTTCGCGCTTTTTGATGGTGACATCAGCATGACGTCAGTAGTGGGTCCCAGTACATTGGTGACGAGGCAGGGTGACGTCAGCAGTACGGCCGGGTGATGTGGCGGTATGGTGGAGGAGGTGACATGGCAGTGATATGGCAGGGACACGGCGGCAGGAGGCCGACGCGGGATGGTGACGTCAGCATGATGTGGCGCTGATGCAGGAGGGAGGCGGTATCCGGTTTCGGGTGCACTGCTTTTGTGTGCAAGCGGTTTCGGAGGAGGGGGCTCCGCCACAGTCGAGAGGGTGACGTGTGGCAGGATTACGACGGGAAAACCGCCGATCTCCCGGGCGCTAACCCTCGGCATGTCGGGGTATGGAAAGATCCGCCCACCGTTGATCTGTGGCGCGCTAGATCTGACAACCGGCGGCGCGATCAAAGCGGTGGGGGGTTAAAAACGGGGCCCGCGCATATTTAATTATATGTATTATTCATACGGTGGGGGGGGGGGGGAACTTTAGGAAAGTGGGTTTTTGGGTTATTTACAAGCGGGGAAAATATATTTACAAGTATGACTTTAGGATAAGGGCGGGAAATGAGTGTTGTAGGGTTAGGACTTAGGGAAAATGGTTGTTAGGGTGACCAGATGTCAGACTAACTCCAGGTTAGGACACGGAAGGGTTAGTAGTAGCCCCAGATGGACTACTATTTCCCGGACTTGATAGATATGGCTATAAAGCCAAGGGATGGGGATATGTACATAGGGGAGTTTATTAACATAGTTTTAGTAGGGGAAGGGGAGATAGATAGGGAGCTACATAGTAAAATTAGTAGTTAATATGACAAGTCATAAGAAAGTGCTAAGTATGTGAATCTTAGGCTAATAGGGGGGAAAATGATTCATATAGGAAGTATGAACATTCCTTGAGTAAAGCAGATCTTTACCAAGGCAAATGATATGGAAGATGATGAAACTAGGAGGTATCAAGCAGATCTTGACCTCTTCAGGGAAGTTAGTGAGTGACTTTGGGGAATAAGAAGAAAGGGAGTTAGGCATGCCTCGCTTGAGCTCCTCCAAATGAAAACTGCCTTGTACCTGTGACCTGAAGTACAATGTCACTTTGAAACCCAAAATTGATCATAATTCAACATTCTGCAACCTCAAAACTACCTACCCAGCCTACTTACCTAGCATTTTTTCTTCTTTTTGGTTTGGGTGCACTTAGACTTGCAGACCTTGCTTTACAATTTTTCTTTTGACTGCCCTCCTATCTAAATCTACAATTATTTCTTCCAAGGGCCCAGATTAAGCAGTTGGGCTCCTTTGTTTCTCTACCTACCTACAAATCTGCCAAGATTAAACTGTTTGGACAGATAATGATTCTCTATATTCTAAAACAAGAAATTGAAACCTAGGGAAGCCAAGATTAGGCTGTTTGGCCTTCCATTAACAGAAAATTCTTCAAATGGATAACTCATTAAAATCTGGGATACAGTAGTGGCATTTAGACTGGCACACTTTCATGGTCTCTTCTTTGACCTCTTTCTGGAAATATGGAGCATTGCAGCATGCAAAGTATGACATATTTGGCATGTAAAAATGTCAATCATGAAAGATGAACACCTGTTGCAACAGGAGGCTAACACTAACCTCATACATCAGGGGGCAACTGTTAACACCGAAAAATCATACACCTATTAGTACAATTGAGAAAACACTAAAAGTGTCTAGCAGAATTCATAGGTGGACATTTTCTATGAGAATACATCATGAAGTTTAAAAATCAAAGTTCTCCTAAGGTCCAAAGTTTATAAAGGAAAAACAATTAAGGTTGTGCGTCTATTTCTTGAATAACCATGCACACGCGTAATAACCTTCAAAAGCCACGCAATTGCAGAAAAGGATGACTCAGTAATCCGGGACCACTTTACACACTTGGGGTCAATTCTCTAACATGAGTTTAGTCCAATACAGTCGAATTCGAGTCACCTTGGAGATATCCAGCCCTCGATGGAATCATCTTGTCCTACTCATGTGTCTTTATCATAAATGTACCAAGGGAGGGAAGAAGGATTAAAAAAATTTCTATATAAACAAGCCATGCGAGAACCAAAACATGAGATATTGTTATGCTGTCCAAATTGTTGTTTGAGAAAACTACCATTGCATTGTTGAGGCCAAAGAAGAGGAGATCACTAACATGTTGGTCATATTGCTTCTAAGAAACCCATCATCTTAGTGAGAGAAGAGGAATCCACCATTGGAGAGTCGTCACACTTCTTTTAGAGAGAGAAGAAACTTGCAAAGAGATTGAGGAAAGAAACCACCTTGCTGAGGATTCTTGAGCCTCATATCTCAAAGAATTATCTTCAAGTGTTTAAGATTCATCTATTTTATTCAACCTCTACCACCAGCAATCAATAAAGGGATATTTTTCTGTATATTATTGATCTATTTGCTCCATTTGAGCATTGTTTTGTTTATGTACCTCTTTGTTTAGTTTATGTTTATGTATGCATTGTTTCCACTATTTACAATGTTGTTCTCATTTAAGTCTATCCAATAACATCACCAATTTTGGTTGTGATCCTTTGCAGGGAACAATCAACTTCTAAGGGGGTGTCTTTTGGTACACTTGTGCTCCAAAAACACTAAAACAATAAGCTTTGCACAATCAAAGCTTCAAACAAGGAAGCTCTTCATAAAAAAAGCATAAGTTTGAAAAACAAATTGCAAAAATTTACTATTATAAATGGATTAGACATTAGCAGTTTCTAAAATTGAACATTGCAACTAACACATGTTTATCAAAGTTTGAAAGGTGGAATATATAGAGATTTTTATGTTTATCTATTCATTCGTGCATTTCAGCATTGATTTCAATTACCAAAAATAATGAAATAAAATGTGTTAAGAAACCAACTCACAAAATGATAGAAAAGATAGAACAACGCCTTAGAATTCAACTTCTTCGAGGGGGCAACCTCCTTTACATTACACAAATGAAAAATTCCTGGATGATTCAAATGACTAAACCTCCCTTCTATATATAGGAGTCTAAGGGGTCATAATATAATCAAGATGACATAACAATAATAACATAAGGGCACAAAAATAACAATAGTGGGTTTCTATGGGGCATACTAATAACAATATGGGGACAATAGGTGCACAATAATAACAATAAGGGATACAATGACAATAGTAATGAGGGAATCACTAGTATTATAGGGGCCTAACATGCCCCTCTCCTTCCGAAAAGCATTTTCCTCAGCACTTAAGTAGTTCTAGATGCTTCTATATAAAATTATCATCCTCCCATGTGGAATCTTCAGCGGATAAATTCTTCCACTTGATGAGATACTCCCAAATTGATCGATTTTGTAGTTGTCAAGTTCTTGTTTCTGTGGCTGCTTCTGATTCCAATAGGATCTTTCCTTCCTCATCAAGTTCTGGAAATATTGTTTGAACTGGGAGCTTGTCACCTATAACCTTCTTTAAACATGAAACATGGAAAACAAGGTGCACTCGGGAAGCTGCAGGAAGCTCCAATTTGTATGCCATAGTACCAACCTTTTGCAACACCTTGTACGGACCATAATACTTTGGTGATAATTTACTATCCTTCCTAGCTTGCTGGAGGGACATTTGTTTATATGGTTGTGGCTGTAGGAATACCCAGTCACCTACATCAAAACTTATTTTGTTGCAATGTTGATCTACCTGTTGTTTCATTCTATTCTGCGCCAACCTGAGGTTATCCAAGAGTTGGAGAACTTGTTGCTGATGCTTGATGTGATGTTCCACTGCTTGAACCTTAGAATTTTCTCTTAAATATGATGTGATGGATGGTGGATGATATCCATAAATTTCCATAAATGGGGTCATTTTTGCTGCAGTATGGAAGGAAGTGTTATACCACCATTCAGCCAGAACCAACCATTTGATCCATTGTGTCTATTTATCAGATACAAAGCAATGAAGATATCCTTCCAAACATTTGTTTACTATCTCAGTTTGCCCATCAGATTGAGGATGATAAGATGAACTATGAGTGAACTGAGTACCGAGACAAGAAAATAATTTTGTCCAAAAATTTCCAGTGAAAATAGGATCTTTGACGCTTACAATAATATTTGGGTTTCCATGTAGCCTTTGAATTTTTTCCATAAATGCAGTAGAAATTGTACTGGCTTTAAATGGATGTGATCATGCAAAAAAGTGTGCATACTTGGTAAGTCTGTCAACTACCACCATGATGACACTCTTTTTCGCGGACTTGGGTAAACCTCCCCCAACGTTGGATTGGAATGGATAAAGGTTATAATAGACCTGGGGTCTTACTTTTTTCAACTTTATTTTGTTGCCAAACCAAACATTCCACCACAAACTTTTGAATATCCGATTTAAGGCCATCCCAAAAAAATTCCTTCTTAACCCTGTGGTAAGTTTTTAAAAATCCTTAGTGCCCTCCTAAGGGAGAAGTATGCAATTCCATAATAATCTTTTGTTTGAGTTGGGAATTCTTACATAGGTATAAGCGATCTTTGTACTATAACGAATCATTTTTCCAACTAAATGTATCAGATGTACTGGTATCTTGTTGTATCTTTCAAATGAGTGCCCACACTTCTTCGTCATTCTTCCATTACTCCCTTTCTTTGTTTATCCAATGTAGTTGGATAATAGAAATGGTGCACAACAATTCTTCCACGTCCTCATCCTTTCTTGAAAATGCATCTGCCACAAAATTTTGCTTCTCTTTTTGTAGATGATTTCAAAGTCATAACCCAACATCTTTGTGACCCATTTTTGTTGCTCTTTAGAGGATAATATTTGTTCTAAAAATTATTTAAGACTATCATGATCCATCTTTACCTTGAAGTGTCTTCCCATTAGGTAGGGTCACCATTTCTTAAGTGCATGTAGTATTGCCAACATTTCCTTCTCATAAATAGCTTTGTGTAAATACTTTCCCTTGATTGGACGACTTTCGAAAGCAATGGGTCTTTCATCTTGCATTAAAACAACACCAATTCCATATCCTGAAGCATCACATTCCACAATAAAGGTTTTTGTGAAGTCTGGAATAGCTAAGACCGGTGCTTGGTACATTGCCTCTGTAAGATGTTCGAAGGCCTTTGTTGCATCTAGAGTCCATGAAAATGCATCTTTCTTTAATACTGTTGTTAGAGGTGTTGTTATTATCCCATAATTCTTTTCAAACTTGCGATAATATCCTATCAACCCGAGAAATCCTCGTAGATGCTTTATGGATGTGTGGATTTTCTATTCCTTAATGGCTTTAATTTCGCTACGGTCTACCTTAACACCTTCATGAGATACAATATGACATAGATATTCCACCTCTTGTCCTCCAAAGAAACGTTTGGAGCTTTTTTCATTTAATTTTTTCTCCTCCAATAGTTTGAGCACCCTGTCAACATGTTCAACATGATCCTTCCAAGACTTGATGTAGATTAGTATATCATCAAAAAATACTAAAAAAAAATTTCTAAGGAAGGGTTTGAAAATGGAATTCATGAAACCTTGAAATGTGGAAGGTGCATTGGTAAGGCCAAAAGGCATGACCAAAAATTCATTATGACCCTCATGAGTTCTAAATGTTGTTTTCTGATATCTTCAGTCTTCATTTTGATTTGATGATATCCTGAACGAAGATCCAACTTGGTGAAGTAAATTGAGCTCCCTATAATCTAGACACATGCGCCATGATCCATCGTTCTTGTGCACCAATACTATTGGAGTAGAGAAAGAACTTTGACTAGGTTGAATTATACCATCGTTTAGCATTTCTGCCACTATACTTTCAAGTTCACTCTTTTGGGAATAAGGATATCTGTATATCCTGATGTTTGGAGGAACACTTCCTGGATTCAAATGAATAGCATGATCATGATCATGAATAGGTGGGAGACCTTTGGGAGTCTCAAAAATCCTTGGAATGATTATCCAAGACTGTTTGGAGATCTGGATAAATGGATGATTTCGATGTGGGAACCTCTAGCGAATATAATTGTGCAATTACACCTCATTGTTCCTTCTTTAGAAGCTTTGTCATACTGTTAGAGTTTATTATCTTTCCCAGTTTCCCTGCAATACCCCCTAACTCAACTTCCTTCCCTTATGCACAAAATTTCATGAAAATTTCTTGAGAATTAAAAGCTATTGTACCCAAGGATTGTATCCATTGGACTCCCAGTACAACATCAGCAACAACCATTGGAATGGAAAGCATTGGGCTATTCAATACATATTCTCCCATGGATAGCTTGATATTATGGCACTTTCCATAGAAATTTATGGTTCCTCCACTTGCAACCATCACTTGACACTCTGGTGCTAGATATAGGAAGCAATTCAATTCCTTTGCTATCTTACAATGAACAAATTATGGGTACTTCCCGAATCAATCAACACTATTACCTTTTTCTTCTTGATATGTCCTTTTATCTTGATAGTTTGAGGAGTGGTAATTCCAGCCAATGCATTACAAGATATGGTCAGATTCATTTCTTCTTTAGCTAGGGTTTGTTCCTAGAGTATATCCTCTTCTTTTGACATTTCTTGTTCCTTTTCTTCCTCCTCTTCATAATCTATGTAGAATAATTCCTTCACAGCACACTTATGACCTTTAGTGTATTTTTTATCACAACTGTAACAAAGCCCTTTTGCTCTTTTTCCTTCCAATTATTGTGGTGTCAACCTTGTAGGTTGTGGAAGGCTAGGGGTAGCAACACTTCCATCTTTATCGTTGTGAGTGGTAGGCTTCCTGCTTGCCATAATTTTGCTTTCCATTTTTCTTGCTAAATTGAATGCCTTCTCCAATGAATCAGGTTCCCAAATGCAAACTTCATGTTGGATATTATCCTTTAAAGTCCCTATGAACACATCAATCCTATGCTCCTATGGAATATCTTTTACCCTTATGTTCAATTTTTGGAAGTCCTCAATGTGCTCCATCATTGAACCCTTTTGTTTGAGATTTATCAATTGGCTAAAAAAGGTGTTGCTTTTTGTATCCTCATAATGTGCTATCATTTCTTCTGTAAAATTTTCTGAGTGACAATTTGTTTACGAGAGCAAAGCCATTGATACCATACAAACTTATTTGGTTCCAACTATAAAGTTTCAATATGTACCTTTTGTGTGTTTTTCACATTATGGACATCAAAAAATTGCTCCATCTGTAGTATCCATCTTCCGGGATCCTTGCCATCAAACTTCTTCATATCAATTTTTGGAACATGGTGGGTCTTCAATCCAACATTAGAGTCTATGAAATCATGATTAACATTTCTTTTGTTCTCATCATGAGTTTCCTTTACTACCCTTTCAGCATTAGTGACCATTTCTTGTTGCAACTTATTCAAATTTATCTTCAATTTTTCCTTCTTATTGTCCATGCCATTCATCTTAGCGTCCATGCCATTCATCTTAACTTCCATGCCATCCATCTTAGCTTCCACACCATCCATATTATCTTCCATCTTAACTTGCATGCCATTCATATTAGCTTCCACGCCATTCATCTTGGCTTCATTTACCTTTAGTGAGAGTGAAATTTGTTGTACATGGTCTTGTAATTTTGATATATCATGTTCCATTTCTTCCTCTTCTTCACAAGTCATGCTAGAGCTTTCAGGTTGCTTACTAGGTGTTTCCATTTTCTTTCTTCGTGGCATTAATTAATTCTAATAATTCTTCATTATTCTCTTTGAATTCCTTCAAACTAATTTTTCAAACCAATCTTATGCAAAATTTTAAAAAAAAAACTACACACCTTTTTTTTCACTTTGTAAGAGCTCGATATTGAATCTGTTGTATCTATGTAACTGCCAATCTCAAATATCTAAAATTTAATCCTATGATATCCCTTTGAGTCCTCTTTCTAACCCCGCAATTCTTATCAATATTGGATTTTCCAAGGAAGAGTTATGCCAAATCTCCCACAGTGACCTAATTATAAACTAGTTCAGTAGAGCGAACTTGTATGACATGCCACATGTCATTGTTTCGACCTTAGTGCCTGAAACTGACATACAGAAAACTACAAGCCATCCTATTTCTGAAACTTCTTAAGAAATTTCAATCTGATGCTCAAAACAAAATTTATGACGATTTTTCCCAGGTCACCTATTTGGAATGTAATTCAGGAGTCTGCAAAAACTCTAACTTCCTGAGATCATATCTCCACAAATATAGTGAGACAAGCTCTGGAATTTGGACCCAAAGTTCAGAACGATTTAGGATCAAATGGGTTTTTTTGTAGTTTCTGAAACATCACAGAAAAAAAGGTTATAGCGAAAATTCCACGATGACCTGTTTGGAGCAGCAAAACCATAGAATCCAAAGCTCTGATACCAAATGTTAGGAAACCAGCTCACAAAAAGATAGAAAAGCTAGATCAACGCCTTAGAATTCAGCCTCTTCGAGGGGGAAACCTCCTTTACATTACACAAATGAAAAATTCTTGGATGATTCAAATGACTAAACCTCCCTTCTATATATAAGAGTCTAAGGGGTCATAATATATCAAGCTGAAATAATAGTAATAACATAAGGGCACAAAAATAACAATAGTGGGTTTCTATGGGGCATACTAATAACAATATGGGGACAATAGGTGCACAATAATAACAATAAGGGACACACTGACAATAGTAATGGGGGGATCATTAGTATTATATGGGCCTAACAAAATGGAAAAGAAATATATCAAACAATCGACAATGTTTGTCGTGTTCCTAAATGAAACTAAGTATCATTTTATGCCCCAAAAAAATGAAATTTTACAATATTAATAACAACTGAACAAAACTTTTAGGATCAATACATTCCCAAAAAACATTCTACTCTGAACATTACCACAAAGCTAACACAAAATAGTATTATGCAACCTATAAAATAATTGACCACCCATATCCATAATGAAAGTGAGCCTCAAAGTATTTAATTGTGAAATAGACTTAGAAATAGATTCAAAATTCCATGGAAGAAACAAATGCAAATTCATTCACATAACCATCATTCGACCTCCAACCTGATCTATAAATCACAAAATGTACTTCCTCCACATATCATCCATCTCGGAATAACTTCTCTCACTAATCACATGTAGATACAAACTACCCATCACCAGCACCAACACTAAGAGCATCTCCAGCCAAGACTCGTCCGTTTTTCTCCAATCCAGGAGGACTTTATTGAAGGCTAAATTCTTCTTTTTCAAAAGCAGTATGTATTTTATAATACCGATAGATATGATTTTATTGATATGTTTGCAACCAACAATCATTACACAGTGCATTACAGTAAATGTTATTAAGAAATTGAGTGATAACGTGTTGTGCATCAATTTGTTAAATATATATTAATAGCATTGCTAAGAACTAATTAACTCTTCAATTCTAGGTGAGGCTTCCAAGTTTCCACATCTTCGTAAACATTACCGTCTTGACACAATTTTTGCATATAACACACTTGTCCTTTCTTAAATGCTCTAGTACTAAATGCTTTCAAAAATTTGTATGCTACATGTTATCATTAGAATGATTACGTAATATAATATGTTATCGGTTACGTTAATGTTAAACTGCATTAAAAACAAGTACAATACGCGACATTAAATTTAATAAATGGGATTTTAGTATTGCATGTTAGTTTTTAAGTGTGAAGTTGTTTTTGCGGGATTACAAGGAAATGTGTTTTATCCGCACTGACTATCCACACTCAAACAAAACTCTTCTCTATCACATGTGTTCCATGAAAAATTCTAGAGTGTCAAGTCTTTAGTGTGAAAGAATTTGATTCTGTGGGAGTGTAGAAAAAACAATATTCTCCTCACAATAGTTTGTTCGTTACATGTTGTTTCTACAAAGAGATTAAGTGGATAAATTTAATTATGCGAAGAGAGATGTCATTTTTTGGAGAGCTTTCAATGTGTGGAGTTTTTTCCACACTGCACATAACCTTCAATCAATTAATTAGGGGCATTCGAAATATGTAGATACAGAGTATTTAGTATTAAAATACTACGAATAATATATAATAATAATGATGCAAAAGACTTGTGTGGATATAGAATGCATACAAAAGTGTGGAACAACACTTATATTTGTGCATAAATATTGCACTATGAGGAGAGCTTTATGCGGAGAGATTTCATTGTGCAGAGAGATTTCATTGTGTGGAGAGTTTTCATAGTATGAAGATATTTCATTATGCAAAGAGATTTAAGCGGATCACTTCATTATGCAGAGAGATTTAAGTGAATTACTCCTTGCCCTCCCTTCTTTAGATCAATTCAGCTCCTCTCCTAACCAAAAAACTTGACTATCATGCTTATATTAATTTAGTAACTCAGCATTAATAACTCATCATCTTCCTAAGTAACTAATAAACTTGCTAGAATTAAATAAATTAAATAAAAATGAACCAAAATAATCAAAATTATCATAAAATTACAATTAGATAAAAAAAACTTAATACATAAACAAGCAATCAATTACTATATAATAATAATAATTATATACATGTATAATAAATAAAATTAAAAGAACTTTAATTTATCCAAAACTAATAATAATAATAACAATAATAATAAATTAACAAATTAAATGAATATTAAAATATTAAAAATCATCCTAACCATAAAAACTTTTAGGCATTCATTAACAAACATATAAACTTAAGAACACAACATTAATAATACATTGACCTCCTAAGTAACTAAAATCTTGTAAAAATTAAACAAAATTACTATAAGTTACAATTAATTAAAACATAACCATTAGGATATATTATTAAATAAAATATAACAAAAAACTTTTTACACAAATAATTCACTTAAACTTTAATAATCATATCCATGTATAATAAATAAAATTAAAAAGAGCTTTAACAAAATTAAAAAGAGCTTTAATATATTAGGATTGTTATTAAAATATTAAAAATCTAGTTAATTCAAATCATTAGGCTGGACTTGACATCTCAACCTAACCTTATTTATCTCTACTGTCTCTATCCTTTGTAAAGCAAGTCCTGATGATGAGTCTTGGTCTAGGGTAGAAACGCCAACAAAGCAAAGATGAAAACTGTGGAATATCTGAGTTCAGATTCTAAAAAACCTAACCACAAAAATCTACAATCCATTAGCTTTTATAATGCGAAGTTTTGTCCACACTCCACACAACCTTTAATCAATTAATTAACAGTATTCAGAATACAAAGATATGGAGTATTTAGTATCAAAATATTACCAATAATATATAATAATAATGATGCGAAGACTTGTGCAAAGAGAAAATGCATACGGATGTGTGGGACATCACAACACACTTGTATTTGTGTAGAAATATTTCACTGTGCAAAGAGCTTTCATTATGAAAAATGTTTTGTTCAGAGAGCACAACCTTTAATCAATTAATTAGCAGTAAGGAATATTACTAATAACATATAATAATAATGATGCAAAAGACCTATGTAGAAATATAATGCATACGAAAGTGCAGAACATCATAGCACAGTTGTATATGTGTTGAAATATTTCACTGTGCAGAGAGCTTTCATTTTGTAGGGAGTTTTGGTTAGAGAGCACAATCTTAATCAATTAATTAGTGGTAGAGTCGGGGACTATAGTGCATGGTAGAGATTCCTCTTGTTAATTTGACTCTTTCTCACTGTGATGTACTCAATATCTTATTGTAGTGAAATAAAATATATTTTAAGAGTAAATTGAATTTTTCCTACAATCTCAATATTTGAAGTGTAAAATTGAATTTTTCCTACAATATTGGTTTGTCTAGAAAGGCTTCGAAAAAATCCTTCATTTAAAATAATGAATCTTTCATACAATGTTGGTTTGTCTAGAAATAAAATGTAGAACAATTAGATTGCACCCTTTGAAATGTATTTTATGAGTATGGATTGTTTTTTAACATTCTGCAACTTAGTTGTAATAAAATTATTGTTGGTGCTAAATATATCTAAATACATCTTAATAAGTAACCTATATTGTTCTAATAATGAGAAACTTTGTTTTAGGAAATAATTTAAACACTGATTTCCATCTTGATTTGCAATTGAATGCTAATACATAACTCTATTGCATTAACACTAAGCCAAAAACTCTTGGAAATGTCTCATACCAATACATAAACCCTAATAAAATTAAACCCTACCAAAATGAGTGCAATAAATAAATAAAAAATGATAACTAAAAATATCTAATTTCCAACACCTTTTCTATGTACTCATTCTGAGACAATGTTAATTCACGATTTTTCCTGTCTCTAGTTATTCTCGCACCAAGGATTTTCTTTGGAACACCCAAATCCTTCATTGCAAATGAATTGGCCAATTTTCCTTTGATAACATTTATTTCATGCATGTTAGCCCCTGCAACAAGCATGTCAACTACATACTATAGCAATACAATATAATTTCCATCATTTTGTTTTGTAAGATAAACACAGTGATCAAAGTGATATTTAGTATAACCTTATTCAGAGATAAACCTGCCAAATTTTAGATACCATTTCCTTGGATCCTGTTTTAATCCATACAATATCTTCCTCAACTTGCACACTAATTTATCCTTTCCTTTAACCTCATACCCTTGTGGTTTTTGCATAAGATCTCTTCCTCTAAATCCCCATGGAGAAAATTTGTCTTTACAGCTAACTGTTGAAGATGCAAATATTCTACTGTCACTAGACTTAAGCTAGTTCTAGTTGAATTGATTTTAACAATAGGGGAAAATATTTAATCAAAGTTTATACCTTTATGTTGTGCAAACCCCCTCACAAAATGTCTAGCCGTATACCTCTTTTTTCCTCAATATTATTCCTTTAACTTGTAAACCCATTTATTGTGCAATGTGGTTTTACCTGCAAGCAACCTAACTAAGTCACAAGTTTGGTTATGCACTAAGGAGTCCATCTCTTCTTTCATGGATTTCTCCCACCTCTTCTTGGTTTCTACATGCATTGCTTCATATACTTCTAATTCCCTAGAATCAATCAACAATAAATAATATAATGAAGGGGAATAGCGTTCAGGGGGTTTACTTAACCTGGTAGATCTTCTCATAAAAATAGTAGGAGTTTTAGGTGCTTTTTGTTGTTCTTATTGCTATTGTTGTTGTTAATCGTTTTGATGTCCTAGAACCTTTGACTTTAGTTTTTCTATGATGTCACTAAGAATTGTGTATTTTGTGTTTTATTTTTCTCGTTTATTTTCTTGCAACTGATCTTTGTACAAGACAATTTCATTGAGTACCACATCTCTACTCTAAATGGTTTTATGGCTTTCATAATAATATAAGCGATAACCAAAATCATTAACACCAAAGCCAATGAAGCTACACTTCTTTGATATTGCCTCAAGCTTTGTTCTGTTTTATTTATTAATGTGCACAAATGCTTCACAAACAAAAGTATTTAGAAATCAGTAATTTATTTTTTTATGTATCCACGCCTCCTCTAGAATACCACCATCTAAGTAAATTGAATATTGTATGTTTATTAGATAAACAACATTATCTACAGCATCTATTGAAAATTGTAAAGGAAATCATGCATGCAATATCATACACCTTGCACACTCCATGATTATTTTGTTCATCCTTTTTGACACACCATTTTCTTATGGTGTTCATGGAACTGTCTTCTCTCTACGAATTCCGTGGTCTAAATAGTAATTATCAAAATCCTTTTTGCATTATTCACCTCCAATGTCTAATGAGAGACAATTCAACTTCTTTCCTATCTCATTCTCAACCAAAACTTTCCATTTCTTAAAAGTATCAAAGACGTCAGATTTATTTTGAATGTGACAAAATTAGGTTTTGCTAGTTGCCTCATCAATAAAAGTAAGATAATGATGAGAACCACCAAGAGACGAAACCGAAGTAGGTCCCCAAACATTTGTATGCACAAGATATAAATTTTCACTCTTCCTTCCAACACCTTTCCAACACTTTTTCTATGTACTCAGTCTAAGACAATGTTAATTCATGATTTTTCTTGTCTCCGGTTATTTTCGTACCAAGGATTTTCTTTGCAGCACCCAAATCCTTCATTGCAAATGAATAGGCCCATTTTCCTTTGAGAACATTTATTTCATGCATGTTAGACCCTATAACAAGAATCTCATCTACATACAATAGCAATATAATATAATTTCCATCACTTTGCTTTTAAAGATAAACACATTGATCAAAGTGACACTTAGTATAACCTTATTGAGAGATAAATGTGTCAAATTTTAGATATCATTGCATTGAAGTCTGTTTTAAGCCATACAAACTCTTCCTTAAATTGCACACTAATTTCTCATTTCCTTTGACCTCATACCCTTGTGGTTTTTGCATAGTATCTCTTTCTCCAAATCCCCATGGAGAAAGGTTGTCTTTACATCTAACTGTTCAAGATGCAAATCTTCTACTTCCACTAAACTTAAAATAGTTCTGATTGAATTATTTTTAACAACGGGGGAAAATATTTCATCAATGTATATACATTTCTATTTTTCAAACCCATTCACAACAAGTCTAGCCTTATACCTCTTTTTTCCTCAATCTTGTTCTTTTAACTTGTAAACCCATTTATTCTACAATGTTGTTGTACCTGCAAGCAACTTGTCTAAGTCACAAGTTTTGTTATGTACCAATGAATCCATCTCTTCTTGCTTTTTTTGCGCCAACCTCTTCTTGGTTTCTACATGCATTGCTTCTTCATATCCTTCTAGTTCACTAGAATCAATAAAAAATACATAAAATAATGAAGGAGAATATCATTTAGGGGGTTTGCCTAACCTGATATATCTTCTAATAACACTAGTAGGAGTTTTAGGTACCTATTGTTGTTCTTGTTGATCATTTTGATTTCCTGACACCTTTGACTTTATTTTCTCTATGATGTCACTAAGTGTTGTGTATTTTGTGTTTTATTTTTCTTGTTTCTTTTCCTGCAACTGATCTTTATACAAGACCATTTCATTGAATACCACCTACCCCTAACGATTTTATGGTTCTCATAATCATATAAGTGATAACCAAAATTATTAACACTAAATCCAATGAAGCTACACTTCATTGCTTTTGCCTCAAGATTTGGTCTATTTTCTTTATTAATGTGGACAAATGCTTCACAAACAAAAGTCTTTGGAAATGAGTAATTTAACTTTTTACCTATCCATGCCTCCTCTAGAATACCACCATCTAAGAAATTGATAAACAATAGTATCTACAACATCTAAGGAAAATTGTAAAGGAAATCATACTTGAAATGTCATACACCTTGCACACTCCATGATTATTATGTTCATCCTTTCTGGAACATCATTTTCTTGTGGCATTCCTAGAACTGTCGTCTCTCTATGAATTCCATGGTATAAATAGTATTTATCAAAATCCTTGTTGCAACATTCAACTCCATTGTCTAATAAAAGACAATTCAACTTATTTATTGTATCATTCTCAAGCAAAACTTTCCATTTCTTAAAAGTATCAAAGACATTAGATTTATTTTGAATATAACAAACCTAGGTTTTCCTAGTTGCATCATATATAAAATTAACATAATAATGAGAACCACTGATAGATGAAACCTAAGCAGGTCCCCATACATTTGTATGCACAACCTCTAACTTTTCACTCTTCCTTTGTTTCCCAACTCTAGGAAATTTGACTCTCTTTTGTTTTCCATAAACACAATTTTTAAAGAAATCCAAATTAGCATGCTTTAAACCTGGCAAAAAATTTCTTGAGCGAATAATTTTCATCCCCTTCTCACTCATGTGTCAAACATTATTATGCCATAGTGTTGTATCTTTTCTTGCAGAGTTTAAAACATTATCGGAATTAGAAATAACATTGCATAAATATAGTGTACCAACCTTTTCTCCTTTTGTTATTACCGAGACTGCTTTAGTGACTTTCCAGGTTTTTTCCATAAATGTAGTTACATAGCCTTCACCTTCAAACTTGTGTATTTAAATTACATTTTTATTCTTAATTGGAACATGTCTTACCTCCTTTAGCGTTCATTTGTCTCTATTCTATTTTTTTATAAATACCTTACCGATTACAATAACTTTGCAGGGTTTATCATCACCAAGACCAACCTGTCTAAAATCACCTTGAACATAGTCATGAAAATGTTTCCTATCAGGTGTAGCATGGAATGAGGCCATGAATCTACAACCTAGGCATCAATAATATTTTCTGATGAAAGAATCAAAGCATATTGCAACACATCACATGTTATATTCACTTCTTGATTGTTCTCTTGATGTTTATCTCCTTCATTTCCTTTCTGGGATTTACAATATTTCTTCAAGTATACCCTTTTCCCATATTTTCCAACACAATATCCCAGATATGGATTTCAATCTGGCTTTCTTTGACTTAGTACAATGTCTTGGGATCTTTCCTCTCTCTAGTTTTATTCCTCTAGGATCTACAATCAAATCATTACATGTTGTCTCACTTGAGCTTTTCTTGTCACATTTACTCACTAAGGATAGCACCAACAACATCATCAAAATATGATGTACTAGATCCATAGACAAAATTATTGATAGCCAATACTAAGCCATTCCAACTTTCTAGTAATGGGCACAGAAATAATAAATCCCTAATTTCATCATTAAAAATTACCCCTATGGAACATAACTAACTAGTAACCATGTTAAATTCATTTAAATAATCAATAGATCCACCTTCTAACTCATATTAAACAAGCTCTTCATAAGAAATACCTTGTTTGAGGCTAAGGGTTTCTCATATAGGATGGTCAATGCCTTCATTAGACCCTCTGTTGTCATTTCCTTTGAAATGTTTCTGGCCACCGACACTACTAGGCACAATCGCATTGTTCCTATTTCCTTTATGTCGAGAATATCTCATTCGTCATCTATCATACTTGTTGGATTATTTTCTTTTCCACACAATGGTAGGTAAAGATCTTTATGATACAAATAACCCTCCATTTTCATCTCCCATAGCTAGTAATTTTGGTCATTGAATTTATCAACCCTAAACATACTATCTCCAGCCATTGCTCCCACTTGAACCAAGAAATTTTCTTTCCTACAAGTTTATTTTCCAAATAGGCCTTTGGGTTTGATACCAATTGTTACAAATTAAATAAAAGATTAATGAAACACAAAATATGGTGGAAACACAAATACAGAAGCATACAAAACAAGAGAGACATAGATATACGTGATTCACCAATTTGGGCTACATCCACAGAGAAAGGGCCAGTCCTTCCTTTTATATTATCTAACAAATTGAAGGGATACAACCTACAACAAATCTAATGTAATTTCCTTTTCGCTTCACAAAATCTCATCTCCTTTTCTCACACATAGAATAATTATACCCAACCGCAATATGATTCCCTCATATAAACCAAGGGTTTCCTTATAATGAAAAGAAGTTAAATTAACGTAACTTCTACCGTCTTCATCCTAATGAATGACCCATATTGACTACGAAATTATAATATTTTACAAGGCAATTATTTTATCTAAATTTTTCTTGAGGGGCACAACTCCCAAACACTTGCCAGAGGGTAGGCTAATGGTTGATGCCACCCCCCTAGCAGTAGTAGTGGGGGGAAAAGCCTCCCCATAGCCCTCTCGTCAAGGACTAGATCCAACCACGGTTGAAACAAAACCTCTCAATCAGGGAGATAATCAGGTTCTACACCCAACATGATCTCTATTTCAGAGAGCGATGTTGAGGCAGAAACCCTAGCTTACCAAGCACCTCATTGGTCATAAAATATTTAACTTATTATCATAATTTCAAAAAATTAAACTTTTCTTATTGAATCGACTTTGAAATATATGAATAGAAAGATAATATTTTGAATAGTTAGGTGCTAAATTTTCACTCGATTTAAATTCTCAATAAAATATTTCACCTCCATTCACATATATATTTAAATTTATTTATTTATGTATTATTATTATTATATTAGCTAGTCATAGCCATATAAATTAAATGATTGGTAATGTTAATAGACATCAATTCATAATAAATATCAAAATACATGTCCCATAATACATCTTACTGGTTATATATATATATACACCTTATTTTAAATTATTATTATTATTAATTTAGTGAAAATGTCTTTATTTTAAAATTATTTTAATGAAAAATTTATAAAAAAAAAAGTGATGATTTTTTATTTTATATTTTAATCAAAATTTCAAATTATTTGTATTTTTATCATAAAAGATATTATAAATTGAAAAATTAGGAAGAAATATTAAACTCCATCCCCTTTTTCTTTTTCTAACGGAAACGGTCAAAGGAGATAGAATATTAAGAAATTCAAAAGATGAATTCCAATATTTGAATTGGCAAACAATCTACGGTTCATACCAAGAAGAACAATTCACTTTGTTATTTCTTAGTCCACTAAGGTCTTTGTGCCTTTTTTATGATAAATGGGTCAATTTCATTTTAAAAATATAATGTTCTCCATCTCACAGAACATTAAAAAGATGTATTTAATTATTGTATATTCATTCACTACAATATGAGGTTGCAAAATCTTTCCTTTCTCTTTTCGGTTTTCATCCTCGATCTGTTTGTACACTCACCATCTTCTCTCAACAATTCATCAATCCATGGAGATCCATCATCTTCTCTCAACAATTCATCAATCCATGGAGATCCATTATCTTCCCTCACCAATTCATCAATCCATGTAGCTTCCAATGAGTTGATTTTAATGAAAGTGGCCCTCGTTGATCCTAACTATATGTTACATACCTGGATAGTCTCAGATAACACCACCCATTCCTCACGGAATGGCGTCCATTGTGACCTCATGGCTCGATTAGTGGCTCTAAATCTCTCTTCAATGGGTATTTCAAGCTTATTCTCCACTCATGTCACAAATTTTCCATCGCTATGATTTCTTGACCTTTCCAATAACTCCCTTAATGGAAGCATCCCCTCCAATCTAACAAACTTGAGGAATCTAACAACTTCACTAGATATAACATCCTCCTATAACAACCTCTCCTATAACAACTTCACTGGAAGTCTTCCCTCAAACATATCAAATTTGAGGAACCTGGAGGTCCTCAACGTCTTAGACAACTATTTATCAGGGTTGTTGCCACTAAATTTGGCCTATCTCGTGAAGCTCAGACATCTTGATCTAGAAGAAAATTTCTTCTCGGGAAACATTCTTGGTCAGTATGGGAACCCAAAAAGTGTGGAATATCTTTCAACAATCGCTGCAAACAGTTTGAGTGGAAAAATGCGCGGAGAGATTGGAAAACTAGGGAATTTGAAAACAAATTATTTGTGGGGAAATTCATTCGATGGTGGGATTCCTCCTGAGATAGAAAATTTGAGCAACCTTGTAGAACTCGCTTTGTCCGATTGTCAGCTCACGGGCCATATTCCTCCACAATTGCACCAACTTATAAGCTCAAAATCCCTGCTTCTATTCAATAACGATCTTTCTGGTGAAATGCCCATGGAACACTCAGAGCTAAAGGAGTTGAGGATATTGGATCTATCCTATAACAGACTACATGGAAGGATTCCATATTTAATTGGGGACTTGCCAAAATATGAGGTTTTGTGGCTTTCATGGAACAATTTCATAGGTTTCATGCCTCAACAACTTGGCATTAGTGGAAAGCTAATGGAAGTGCATCATACTTCCAACATACTCATTAGTTTGATTCCTCTGAAGCTATGCAAGGGTAGAAGGCTTCAGAGATTGCTTATAGCAAATAATTCATTTGTTGGCTCGTTTCCTGAATCTCTCGTCAAATGTGACTCATTGGTTGGAGTCTACATGGGGTAAAATTATCTTAATGGTTCAATTCATGAAGGATTTTTATACCTACCCATGATGATTGTGATCGAATTGGACAAAAATAATATTAGTGCGAGCATACTCGACGTAATTAATAATGTATCCTCGACACTATAGACAATGATAATTTCCAATCATCATTTCAGTGGCTTTATTCCTTCGTACATGAGGTTTAAATTATTCGATTGATGGGAATAAACTAACAGGTAATGTCCCACAAAAGATTAGTCGACTCAGTAAAATTAAAGAGATCAATTTCAGCAAAAAAGGCTTTCAGGAATGATTACCATGGAGATAAGAAATGGTAGTGCTCTAACATACATTAATCTCAATGCAAACAGGTTGTATGGTAATGTTCCCTTAGATATAGTATGTCTGGGTAATATTTTACATATCAATTTCAGCAAGAACATGATTTCTGGTAAGATTCCTAAGCAGATAAGAAACATTAGTGCTAGGACATACATTGATCTCAGCTCAAACAAGCTTTATGGTATGATTCCTAGGGAAATTGGTAACTGTATTTCTTTGAGACACATTGACCTTATCTAGAAAAAATTTAGTAGTCCCATTCCACTGGAAATCACAAGGATGCCCAATCTAAGCTCTTTAAAACTATTAGGAAAAAATTTGTCTCAGGAAGTTCCCTTAGACTGATCCAAGTTGGATCACTATATTGTTTGTCATCCATCCTAATGCATTTGGAGTGGAAAAATGGAGGAATCAGTCGACGGGACCATTTTTACCGGAGGGACCCAGTTTGGCAAAACAGAGTCTGAAAAATTTCGAGATCATTTTAAGGTATCAAATGAAATTTTTTGGGGGTAAAACTTTGTTGCTTAAGCATAACACCTTTTCATGTTGTTCTACACACAAAAATATTTTTAACAATGCAACAATCATGTCAATCAAAGTTTGTATGCAAAAGTTATGCCACTCAGAAGTGGACCTTCCTGTTTTCACACGTATAGTTCAGGAGGATTCCACGTCATCCCCCATTATTCATGGAAAAGGGGCTAGCCACGTGTTTTTGATGTATAAGACTCTAGAAGGGTATATTTTGTAACTATAGTTATGAGTTGACATAGTCAAACTTAACCACTAGTAGGCTATCAGGCGATGTTATAACCGGGCCACTAGGAGGAAGAGGCATTCCATTCTTTCGAGAGAATTGTGTTCCATAGTTGAGAAAAGATAACCAAGAGAGGTAGAAGGTAGAGCACACAAAGAAATTTGTTCATTGTAGCAGCCCATGGGCCACAAACATTACTTCTTTGTATCTGCAACCATATTTCCAGACAAAGAAAGAGAGCAAAACAGCCTCACCTTCCAGCTGGGTTTTCTCCTAAAAGGGTTTCCCAGAGAGCATATATTGTGTCTTCTATGTGTGTGACCTTATTTTTTCATTCTCTTATTTTCTGCATAATTTAGTTTTACATGCATGCACTAATTATAGTAAGATCTACAGATCTAGAAATTAAATAAAATTGTAATGGTGTAGAATCTCATATTTTTTAATATATTATTAGATCTGTTATGATGAACTGTCCAGTGGAATATCCATGGCAATTTACGGATCATATACATTTTTGATTTTATCCAGATTGAAATTGTCCACTTCAAGGATCTAATCTACGACTAGGAAATGAAGTGTGAAGTTCTCAAGAGGCTAGAGAATCCTAGCAAAGCAAAGAAGCAAGTCACAAGGGCTACAAGGAAGGTGTTGTAACTTGCCTTGGAGGTCACAAGGGCTAGAAGAGCCTTGTTCATGGAAGATTTTTGTCTCACTCTCCTTGTGGTATTGGTTGGTTGACTTGGTCTTGATGGCACCCCTAGTTTTGTCTTTGGTCTTGCAAGTATCCTTTGAATTGATTCTATTAGAAGAGAATTTCTTGCACATTTTTTTCCCTTTGAGAGGTTGTTCCCTAACTTGGAGCCTATATCTTGTGTTTATGTGATCGTTATTATTTTTCGCATTTATTTGATGATGAGAACATAAGCATAAATAATGAGAAGATGAACTTAATGTCACAAGGAAAAGATAAATTAAAATGTTTCCCTAATAATTTTTACAACATGGTATTAGAGCTAAGGTCAAGGCATATGAAGCTAGAAGATCAATGTTCAAAAGGTATATTGTGTCTCTTTTTGTGACTATATTGAGGGTTGAAGAGATTAGGAGCATGGATGAATAGGTGAAGATCAAATATGAATTGTTGGTGCATGATTTCAAGTAGTATTTTCTCTCTGTTCTAAAGGCCTAGCTCTATGGATTGATTACAAAAATGTCAAGCCCTATACAATGTCTAGAAGGGATACTGAGAAGCCTAACTCGGGTTTGGAAAATAGCTCACATCGTAACGTATGGGGACAAAAGAAAATGGAGGTGTTTTTTGGCATATCTATGAGGCATATAGGAAGTCCATTCAAAGCCATAAGGCTTTTTTCAATTGATAAATATAGGTCGAGACTTTAGTTGTGAATTAGTCTTGTACATGAGACCACGGGCCTTGAAAACGTTGAAAAGGTTCACCCTAGATAGCCTCATCATCATTTTTCAAAGGTACGAAAGGCATGGTAAGATGCCTAATTTAGGCCAAGGGTCTTGTAAGGAAGGATGAATAGCTTGCAAAGAAATTTTAAGATCTACAATCACCTTTTTGATAGGATGAATTGAATTTCAGTGGGGTAGAAATAATCATTTTAGCCAGGAAGCACATAGTAGAAGAAACTAGGCCAACTTGTATTGAAGGCCTTATAGGCCTATTATAAAAGAATATACAGTAAATATGAGAAACCCTAACTAGAAGTTCCAATGAACAATATTCGGTAGTCTAGAAGCATCCCTCCAGCCAATGAAGAAGATTCTTTGAATACAAGATAAAACTGCAAATTGGAAAAGCATTTTAATTATAGCATCAAGACTTTATTGTGAATATGAGAAGCCCTAGTGTGAGGGTTGATCTTGATAAGTACCTATTCCATAGGAAGGATATTTTCAAGTATTGCTTGAAGCAATGTGTTATAATGGAGTTCTGGCATTTCCCTGAAAGGCAGTGTTGATGGGAGGATCGTGGTAGTAACAATGTCTTGAACAGTGAGATCAAGAAGAAGGCTTTGAAAAAACCTCTAGTGATCATCGAAGACAAAGGTATGTAGTAGATTTCTAAGTATATTATTTGTAAAGGGTTTGCATAAAATGTATTAGGGTGTTGATGCATATTTAACTCTATGGTTTGTATGCTTCATCTTGTTGAAGGTTTTTGGTGTCAAGGGATTGCAAACCCTAGATGGTGCTTGGATTAGAAAACCCCTAATTATGTGGAAACCCTAATCCTATTCTGATTGTTCCCTCATAGAAAACCTAACTCTTGATTTTTAGGGTTTGTTGATAATCTAGGGTATATGGTAATCTTGAGCTAGGGTGGAATTGAAATCTGGGATATGACATCAAAACCCTAGGGATGATCTTTCTATGAGAAATATCAAAAGAATTTATGGTTTGTGTTTAAGAATCCTAGGAGAATACCCTCTATGAAAATCATGAAACCCTATGTCATTATCATGATATTCTATTTTTTTTTTCTTGTTTGTACTTGTCGGTGAATGTTGTAGGTACATAATGAAGGAAGAAAAATGAGAAGGATGGGCTATCAAATCAATCATTGTGCTTGTTAATAATAAGCATGATAGAGGGGGGGAATTAAAATGAACCTGAAGGAACTAATGACTAAAGGAGTATCATGAATCTTGATCTAGTATGACATCATAGGTAGAAGCATGTGACAATAGCATATTTAAAGTCTACTTATTTGAATTTCTTGGAATCATCTAGTCCTTTAAGGAATGAAAAGCTTTGGTACCATTTCGTATAAGTTTTAATCCATACATTTTCTGACATTATGTTAGAGGAATCCATTTCGCTAAGCTAGATCATCATGATCCTGTAAAACTTATCATCTTGGAAGGCTCTTGAAAGAAGCATTATGACAAGACTAGTATATGAAAAAGATGAAGGAATGCAATTGGTAAAGTTGAAAGCTCATTGTGAAATGCATATAGCTATATGATTGTGTGAAAGATTAGGATTTCATGTTTAAAAGTAACCATTGGGAAGGATTCATATAATCCTAAAAGAAAGTTTAGTCACATACATAGTGAATATTTCATTTGATTATATCTAAGTAGATGAATTTGACTTGCTCTAGAATGGATAGAATGTTAATACTTTCTCACTAGAATATATTTACTAATGATCAACATCAAGTACAATCTTTGAAATCAAGTTGGTAATCAAGTTCAATGCTTGGGTACCCTGATGCATGAAGGAATATTCATGTGGTGATGGACTTTGAAGATGTTAATGAGGAGAATGTAGTCACGATGAGGTAAGTCTAATGTTATAATTATTTTTTGTTATCTCGTTAACATATTGTTTACTACCTAGAAGGATGTTGCAGATGTACATATTGACAGTTGAGGCAAGTTTAGATTGTATGAAAAATGTTCAGGGAAATCTCAACATATGGTACATGGAAACTATGAAGACAAGGTGTACTCATCTTGGGATTGGAAGGTATCAGTGTGAGAAGATAACTTGAAGGCCAAAGTCCATACTACAAGAAGGAAGTTCACTTTCGGAAGTTATGATATCTTAAAGTTTTGGGAAGGCTCAATAAAATTCCTTTAGCAAAGACAAGATGAAAGTGATGTGCAAGATGGATGGCTTGGAACCTACCATAATATTGAAGAATATGGCTCTATGACATCTCGAAAGAAATCGGGCTTGATACGATGACATGCGAAGAAAAGAGGGAGCCAGACAACTATGAAGAATTTATAGTTGAGACTCTTATGAAGACAAGGTAGAAATACTATGGATATGAATTCTCAATTAGAGAGGAAGTCGGGAATTCCCTATAGATTTAAGTGGGAGTGAAGAAGTCTCCTTCTATAGAAGTAAGGATCTATTCTCAAGTTAACAATTGGGATATCCTCTCTAGTTGAGAGGGAGTGATCTTGGACATAACATGTACTTCTTTTCTTCATGTGTCAAGCACTTGACTAGGACTAATAGGCATAAGTATAACTGTAGGCCTTGAAGAGAGAATGGTAGAGGATTGGATAAGAATTTGTGGTTTCCTTGAGGATAAAAAATCCAAGAAAGGAAAGAAACCAACACTCTTTGGGGATGTGACAGGTATCCAAGATAAGAGTGAGCGAAGAGGACCGATATTCTTTGAGGATTTAGGGCCAAGAATCCAAGATAAGAATAGTCCTGAAAGGACATGCCTTATGAATATATGGATGGGGTATGTGCCTTTTATAGGTAGTGTAGTATCACATGTAAATTCGTGCACCATAATGCTCTTGAATGAAGTACGGCTTGTCTAGTTAGGCCTTAAAGACAATGATGGTTGATCATAATGTTGTTTCTTACAGATAACTTATCAATCTAGCTCTTCTTATGAGAAATTTTCAAATGGAGTATTGTCCTTGTATTGGTTGGACAATTATGAATACCTCCCTAGTTATGAGGGAGTGTTTAAGAATGTAACTAGTTTCGGTCTTCATTATTGGCATTTGACTCACGTCTTGATGTAACTCCTATCTATTCATCAAAAGAATATAGAAAAATGTAAGAGAAAAATTATATATGAAGTATGAGGTTCATGCTTATGTCTTTGGTCTCTAGGTCAAGTATCCATTGAATTCTTCTAGATTTTTTTCATGAGTCATGGTCATTGTAATATTGTAAAAGACCCATTTGGACACTTTTATCAAAGGAAGAAATATTTGTACTATATTTGGAAGTGTCTCGAAGGGCTTCCTAAACCAAGTTGGCCAACCAGGAAGATGTCAGCCTAAAGAGGGTTATTTAAGCCTCTTGGAAATCTATAAAAGGATGGAACCTCAGCCTCATTAGACACACATGAAGCAAATACATCATGGATCTAATCTGCGAGTAGGAAAAGAAGTGTGAATTTCTCAAGAGGCTAGAAAAGCCTAGAGAAGCAAGGAAGCAAGTCTTGAAGGATTCAGAGATTTAATCTTTTTTGTCATCTACAACTCACACATGCGAGGATTCTAGGGTTTTGGTATTACCTCAGGATCAGAGTTTCAAGAAGGTGTTGTGACCTGTCTTGGAGGTCGAAAGGTCTAGAAGAGCCTAGTTCATGGAAGATTTTTGTCTCGCTCTCCTTGTGGTATTGTCTGGTTGACTCGGTCTTGATGGGAACCCTGGTTTGGTCTTTGGTCTTTGAAGTCTCCTTTGAATTGATTTTATTAGAAGAGAAGTTCTTGCAAGTTTCCCCTTGGAGAGGATTTTCCCTGGCTTGGAGCCTATATCTTTTGTTTATGTAATCTTTATTGTTTTTAGCATTTATTTGATGATGAAAACATAAGCATGGATAACAAGAAGAAGAAATTAATTTGACAATGAAAATATAAATTGAAACACTATCCTAATGAGTTTTACAACAATATAAAGCCATTAGCTAGCTCAAAGAGCTCTGCTAGCCAAGAAAAAAAAGGTTCAAAACATAAGAACTCAAGGACATTTACTTATGTTTCAGTTATCAATGATTAGAAGCGTTCCCATGAATATGACCATTCCGATAGCGAGAAAGACGTAGTGATCCCAACTCAATCTGTAGCTATGGAGTTGTAGCAGAAGAACGAAGAAATGAATAGATCTTTAGTTGTTACAAATAACACTCAAGGATGGATAGATATATATAAGCGAGGGGAAAAAATAAAAATCCATGTATCACCCTTCAGGAAATGAAAGATTGTAATCTAACTATTTTTAGTTTATCAATGTTTTTTTTTTTAATTACATAGAAGGTATCTCTTTTTTAAATTGGTCAGGCTAGACATTTGTCTACCCTTTTCATCCCTTTTTGACACTTTTCCATCTGTTGTTTTCTCTTTTTGAAATTGGTCAGGCTAGGCATTTCTCTACCCTTTTCAACTTTGTTTGACACTTTTCCATCTGTTTTTCCGAGTAAGTGATATCTATTCAAAATTTTATTAGAATCCTTGTTATCCTCGCCCAATGACTATGAACTCTACATGGGTAAAGGATTTTCATGTACCATCTGCCCACGGAATTCAACCCATATATCTTCAAAGAGAGTGAGTTCGGGTTCGCGGTAGTGTTGGAATTCTGCTCGTGCGCGACAAACTATGGATTTGGGTCGCCGTATAATAGCTTCCTGGGCGACGACTGGTTCCGCATGGATACGTACACGTTGGAGATAATATTTCATGAGAGGACCAAATAATACAGTTGCTTCACTCCAGACCCTGCCATGGCCGAGAACGTGTTTGTGCCCTACTACGCTGGCCTCGACGCTCTCAGATATCTATATCCACAAGCCGAATCTGATTCAGAGTCCAGACCCCTCGATCACTGGAATTGTATAGGCTCAACATTTTTTCCCAATTAACCAGATTATGGGCAAAATGATCCGAAAATTTCCCCCGAAAAGACTGCTATCTATTTTCGATTATGTGTACTTATTTTCCACACGCTTCGATGATAACCTCGTGATTAATTACGTTCTCATCGGCGGCTCACACTTCAAATAATCAAATAATTCCTTTACAAATATGATATGTAGAGGTTGAGTTGAATGTGGTAACTCTCGATTTCTATACTTGAAGCTATCTTCTGCTTTAGTCACTACATTTTCCATAAATAATTCCTCGGTTTTACACACGTTGACAACATCTCTCTTGTTTGGGCCGTTTTGACACTTATGAAAGCCATCAATCATGATGTTTGATTCGTTTTGTGGCATTTGGCTCATATTGTTGTCGCCATCCCTCTAATGTTGGTTGGTGCAGCCACGTTTTGCCTAATCGCCCGTAATCATGTTAAGAAAAGTTTTCTCTAAACTCCTTGAGAGATAGATATCAACACCTTCTCTTACATTTTTAAGTTCTGATTTTATCACTATTTCAGTCGATTTTGTACGCAACGGACCCTCTTGAAAAATTAGTCCACTATCCTCTACTCCAGCTAAGTTTTCATTTTGTTCTCTTGCAGAATTTTTTCTATTATTTTTTATTTTCAACGTACAGGGTTGGTGTGCATGCAAAAATTATTTTCTTCATTAAGATCAAACACACCTCCTAGAGAAATTTCGTTAAGTGGATCCACTACCACTTCCTCTGCACATTATCATAATTTCTTGGGGTGACGCTCTTTAAATCCTCATAAGCAAAGAACAAACTTACAAATTATCATTGAACTTACAAATTATCATTGAGTTGCCCATCTGATTCACAATGTACAAGTCGGAAAAATTTACTGGTAGTAACAGATGTTGGAGACGACTTTCTTTGAGAACTTCCTCTGGAGTAATGGTAAGTCTGTTTTGCAACGACGGGCTCTAAGAACGATTTCTTATGTTGAAAAAGAATAAATTATATAGTACAATGTATATATATAAAATAATTTCCCCGCCCTTGACACAAGCTTTGAATTCCATTCCTATCTCCCAAAGTTTTGAATGTCATTCCTATCTCCCTGTCAACTTTATCAAACTAGCATTTTTCATGTTCATGTGACAAAGGTTACTAACCTGTAGCTATTTGGCATGGAAAGCTCCCGGAATTACAACATTGGATTACAAAATGATGGTATCAACTTGAAGTTATTTTCGCTTATATGGAAAACTTTAAGCATGGGACAAACTTGTTATAAATTTTAAATGTATACAAGATAACATGTTTCGTGTGAAGTTGTATAAATCAATGTGCAGTTAGCAAATTTTTTATTTCGTTTGATATTTTTGAAAAAATTTAAGTATTTTTATATATTTTGGAAATCTAATAAATATAAAAGAATTAATTATTTAACTTTTATTCCAAATCAATATCAATTATTTGAATTTCTAATTATTTATTTAACTTTTATTCCAAATCAATATTAATTATTTGAATTTGTTCATGTATTCACAAGCTCTTAACATCCTTATATCAACGGCGTATTTTATAATATTCTAAAAATTTGAAAGTAGTAACGAAATCAATTATTTGATTGTGTTTATAAAATAATTTAATTTTCTTAAATGAGAAGAAAATGTGATGATGTTTTTTTTTTTTTTTTGGGTTAATTTACAACTTAATTATATTAGGTTTCGTCATTTTCAAAGAAAAAAATAAAAAAGTGAATTTCTTTTAGTTTTGAAATAAGATCAAACATTGCATTTGATTAACTAAAATCTAATCTTTCTTAAATGAAAGAAAAAAAATAGATTAATATAATCCAAAATCTAAAAACACACGGAAATAACCAATCTACTCTATATAAATTATGGTAAGAAGTGGGAACATATGGAGTGACTTTCTTCCTTTGTGTGGATTTAACTTCACTTTCATGACCCTTGTGAGTCAAAATAAGGTGGCATTTGGAGAAATTATGAAACTATGGTTGACCATTTAGAACATCCAAATATGTTTGAGCATGGTTAATAATGTTAGCCATGATGACCATGACCAAGTATCTTTTAACCAAGTTCATGGTGGTTGACCATGTTGTCCATATAATTAATAATGGATGAACATGTTGTTTATGGTTCACCATGGTTGATGAAATACATTATGTATGGCCAAGGTGACCATGGTTGACTAATTCAACTTGAAGGTCTTCTTTCCATAAAAGGTCCAATATTTAACATAACGAACCACAACTGGGCCAATAGACATCGAGATAACATCCACTCCACAATCTAACACATTCTCGAAGGTAGAGAGCAGGTCAGAGGTCACTCAACCGATACCCAACAATCCTTGTAGACCACAACTGGGCCAATAGACATCGAGATAACATCCACTCCACCGTCTAACACATTCTCGAAGGTAGAGAGCAGGTCAGAGGTCACTCAACCAGATACCCAACAATCCTTGTAGACCACAATAGGTGCATTGGGAGCCATTCCTTTGGAGATTTCGCGTCTGTAATCCATCATGTTGCTCTATCAACGAAATAGCCCGCGACGATGGAGGCGGTTTGTGTGCCATGGCTTTGTGAGTCCCAAACTCAACCTATTTCCACTATCTTGTTCAATGGGCCAAACATGGCTTCATAGCCTTTGTAGAAACATCGTGCTCCAACCAATACAACCACATCAACCTAATAATAAACTGGGTGAAATGTTAGCATGTAAAATTGTTAAAATATTAATTATTATTTTGAAATTCTATATTTAAAATTAAACATGGTGTAAGATTTAGAATTTTTTTATTACAAATTTTGTGTGCATGTAAAGTTTTAGTAAAAATGAATATTTGTTTGTCATCCTTGTAATTAAATTTATTTAGTTATTTGTATTTTATAAACAAAAATTTATAATTATTTGTAAAAGTATTTTTGAAATTATGTATCTAATTTCAAATTCTAAAATTTAATTATGAACTTATTCTGGAAGATAATTTTCTCAAATCTTCTATTCTTTATATATTTTTACACCTTTCGAAACAATTACTAATTAATAAAATTAATTTTTAAAAAAATATTGATCCAAATTAAATATAAACTTTATTTAAAAACATCTAATTTAAAATAAATTAAATTAATATAAAATTAAATAAAACTTAAATATTATGCAATTTCAAACAAATTTGACTACAAAATAAAAGCTATCACAAATTTAATATTTCTCCTAAGAATTGCGCTAATAATACGTATCACAATATCAAAAATTATGTATAAGCACTTTTATTAAGGAATAAGTACTCTTTACTTGATTTTGATTCGTTTGACGTCATTACAATATTGATGCCTTTGTCCTTACAATACGGAGAACACATATAAATGTTAATATTAAAATTAAAAGGAGGCTCTACTCTACAATATTGTTCGAAACTCCTACCTGTGAATTTTGGTGGTTTTCTTGTTCGAATGATATGATGGATACCCTCTTCACTGCTCGATATAGATTGTATGGTCGAGCCCGATGGTATAGGTTAATATTTGGGATTTGGGACACCCTTTTCGCTACTCGATGAGTATCGTAGGGTGTAGTATGGGAAAAATTGTGTGTGGAAAGGTGTTTTACATTATATTATAAAGGTAGATGTGTAAGTGTAAATGTTTAACATTTATTATTTATACGCTGGTTCAATTATTATATTATGGTGGTGATGTTGTAGTGTAAACATTTAAATCTTGGCTTAATTAATAATAAAAAGTTAAAAGTAATAAAATTCAATTTGTTATATTATAATTTTGTTTTGCAAGGTATCTTAACTCCAACTCAAATTATAAATTATGTTATAGGAAAAACCGCATAAATAATTATAAGTTATATTGGTCAAATAAAAATGTTTGATAGAAAAATCATCCTATGCTCTTGCTTTGGTTTGGCAGTAACTAATAAATTGAGATGTGAAGTGGATAAGTAAATTGCTTGCTCAAGCATAACAACTTGAAAATTTTTGGTGTGTAGTAATCGCTAGTAAGTCTATACATTTACAATTTTACTCCTACATAAGTGTAAGAAAACATAAATAATGGTGAGAAGTAACTCCTGTAAGTGCATTTTTCATATCTTATTCCTATTCATTTTTATGCAAAGACTTGCTTAAATTATGGTGAGAAGTAATTGATGGTAGATATGCTATTTACTTGATTCTACTTGATTACAAGTTATTTTCATTTTTGGATGGTTTTCCTTCAAAACTTAATAATAAAAACTCATTGCACAAATATCTAAAAATCATGCATAAATATTGCAACCATATCCATAAATTATGACATAAAATAGGTAAGGTAGTTATCCACATTGTATTATTTTTTTTAATAATATTGAAAAATAAATATTTATTTTTCAAAGTTAAACATTATAATTTGCATTGGTCAATGCTAAAGATCAACGCACAAATGGATTGTTAGAGTCTTGCTTTGGTAGAGAGTAATAATGATAACATAACAACATTTAAATTTAATTAATAAGGCACAAATACTGAATAATTACAATAAAATTACAATATAACAAGTTTCTTAACCATGGATATCCACCCCCACTTGACCATGGATATTATTAACTTGTAAATAGATTTTGTTAAAATACCATGCACCAAAGCCATGGCTTATCAATACCACATGCCAAAAAACCATAACTCATTTCACAATAAAACAATTAAAATGTAAAACATTTGACATTATATATAACATTGATTATAGAGTGAAAATTCTCCATCATATGGAGAGAGAGAGGGGGGAGGGGAGAGAGAAGGAAAGAGGGAGGGAGAGAGGGAGATAGTGATAAAGATGGAGGGTAGAGAGAGAGAGAGAGTGATGCGGAGGGGAGAGAGAGAGAGAGGGAGATGTAAGAAAGAGGGGGAGAGAGAAATGAAGAGAGAGAGAGGAGGGTAGGGAGAGAGAGATGGAGTTGGAAGGGGAGAGAGGGAGGGAAGAAAAAAGACATAGAAAGATAAAAATAGAGAGAGAGGGAGTACCAAGTGAGAGATGTAGAGAGATGAAGAGAAAGGGAAGAGAGAGAGAGAGAGACATAGAGATGGAGGGAGAAGAGACTGGGAGAGAGATAAGGAGGGAGGAGGGAGATAGTGATAGAGTTGGAGAGTAGAGAGAGAGAGACAAGAGGGAGATAAGCAGAGGGAGGTGGGAGAGAAAAGGAGAGAGAGGAAGGAAGAGAGAGAGAGGACTTGGGAGAGAGAAAGAGAAAGGGAGGGAGAGATTAGAGAAAGATGAGAGAGAGAGAGGGAGGGAGGGAGAGATGGATCCAACCTACATATGTTATGTGTGTATATAAAAACCAACCTAGATCCATCTTAACCAGGGACCTATCAATCACCAAGAGGGATCAAATCTCTTTTCACTTTAAAAGAGATTTTTATCTCAAGAACTTTGATCCCTCGACACTTAATAGATACGAAGTTAAGATAAATCTAAAATGCTTTTATATTAAACTATTTTTTTAGGTATATAATATAAATAATAATGATTTAAAATATATAAATATAAATAATAAATAAAATATATGTATTTTATATTACTTTTATAAATTTTAATAATAAAAATTTATAAATTTTATCAATCAAATTACTTTAAAAAAAATTGTATCATAGTGTTTGAAGTGTCATATACTTATTATGTCATAGTTTGAATAACTAAGGCACTTCTGATACATTTTATACTTATATTATAGTTTGAATGATTAGAATATATTTTCAATGGGTTTTCTTATTGTTGACACCTAATGATGGGGATTAGGTGAGCAGTTTAAATAGTGTAAATAATAAATAATTTAAAAGGAAGAGTCGTCAGGAGATGGGACCCAAGAGTCACTCCCTCATGTATATAACTATGAGAAATCTAAGTGAATAAACAGATTTCATTTGAGGAGTTACCTCATGACCTGACATGGTATCAGAACCAGCACCATTTTTGGCTTCCGTCTCGCCTTTATAACTCTCATTCTGCCTATTCTGCCCATTATGCCTATGTTCTTCATCCTTTGCAGACTGACATCTCTGTCAAATCCATGCGAAATTTCATGCATTATTGAATGCACTGGTATGTTAAACGTTGTGTTTCATGCATTATTGAGGAAACATGGTGCGGTAAGCATGGACTGTGCATCTCCTGGAGGTATGCAGCAGAAGCGTGTTGTTTTGGACAACATTGATAGTGTTGAGGTTTGGTATATGTCGATTTTTTTTTATAGCAAACGAATGTTGTAACATTGAGTGATTGCGGTAGAATATCGACACCACCATAGAAATCCAGTTACATTGAATGCTGCAAGGAGGTGTGATTTTTGGTTCTGAATCTACTGTGGAAAAGCTACAAGGAGGTGTGATTTCCTTCCAGTCTGCCTGCCCCCAAATGCAGCCTCCAACTCCGCATAGTCCAGGTCAACACATCGACCCCCGGTTCATATAACCATACCTCCCCATACCACCATACTCGAGTTTATTCCATACTCGCTCCCACCGCTTTTTAATACTCTGTTTAATATATTACTGTGTGGCTCCCACCGCCTCCCTCATATAAGCCCCTCCCCATATAATACCTCTACTATATTTATATTAGATTTGTAATTTTTTTACAAAACTACTACAGGAAGTGCTATTTCTTACAACATATTGGCAGCAGAAGTATTTTTTTTACAGCACACAGATTTTAAAATGCATTGATTCATATCTATTATGGGAGTGGTTCTCACTGACAAGGAGAACTATCCAGAATGGTCACAGAAAATTAAACACACTCTCATTTTTAATGTCTTGTGGAAAGGGGTGTGTGTTGGAGAAGTAGACAAAGAACCAGAACAGCCTACCTCAGACAAGGAATTTGCCATTTGGGAAAATAAGAACAGAAAGACTTATGCCTTGATTGCAGCATCAGTAAATGAAGAGGTCAGTCGCCATATTTTGCCATTTTCAAATTCTTTCGAAGCCTTACAAAAATTGAAGGAACTCTATGACTCACACTTTTCACTTGAAGTTGTTCAACTCGTGATTAAATTGTTCAACCTTGAATTACAAAATGATGATCCTCTTGCTCTTACATCAGAAGTAAAATCTATTATGCATGATATCAAAGTCACTAATGTTGAACTAGACATTCCTCTTATATATTTTGTCAAGGCATTTTATCCCACTTACTCAAATTATCTTGAGTCATTGCATGCAAATAGAAACCTCAAAGAAATTACCTTTGATTCCCTTGTGAATAAATTTGCTGAGGGAGAGAAAGATTTTGGGAAGAAGATAGCTCCTTAGTCTTCTAAAGAGGTTGTGTGTCTTGCACATAGAGAGAAGAATCTTGCTCAATATTCTTCTAGAGGAAGAGGTGGTCGAAGAGGAAGAGGAAGAAGAAATTTTAGAGGCAGGGGGGGTAGACACTCTCAAGGAGAAAATTCAGATTTGCATTGCATATCTTGCAATAGAGATGGATCACATGATGCATCCACATGCAAGTTTCCTTGGGGCAAAATTGAGCAGGAAAGAAATCAACCCAAAGGTAAAACTAATGACAAAGAGAAAGGTAAAGCACTTGAATTCACTCACGACGTTGTGGCACATTGTAAAACTGGAGTAAATGAAGACTTCTTTAATGCTTCACTTGGTTCTTGGAAAAATGATTGGTTGCTTGAATCAGGAGCAACTTGCCACATGACTTTTAGAAGAGGCTTTTTTGAAGAATTTACTGACAATGTTGATGGAGTAGTTTACTTTGCACACAAATCAAAACTCAAGCCATCAGGGCTTGGCACAATCAGGCTCAAATTGCTCGGTCTTCTAGACTTTCTTTCGCATGATGTTTTATATATCCCACGACTGAGGAGAAACTTGTTGTCCTTAGTCCACATCTGCCAGCAAGGTCACTCCATTCATATGTTTGATGGAAAGGTTGAGGTGAGAAAAGAATCAGATCACTCACTTGTCATGATGGGGATAGAAGAATAAAGGCTTCTCAAGCTGCAAGGTACCTTGACTTGTGCACAAAATTTCTCATACAATTCTCATTATTATGAAGGTACATTTCCATCAAGTTTATTATGGCATGTTAGATTTGGACACTTGAACCATGAAAACCTCTGGTTGTTGAAGAAAAATGGTGTTACTAGTTTTCCTACAATTCCTAGGAAACTTAAGCAATGTGATGCTTGCATTCTAGGAAAGCATAGCAAACCGTGTTTTCATGATTCACATTCCAGAGCACATAGAAAACTTGAACTCATTCATTCAAATTTATGTGGTCCAATGCATGTTCCTTCTACAAATTTAAATAAGTATATGATGACATATATTGATGACTACACCAGAATGTGTTGGGTTTATTTATCGAAGGAAAAATCTTGATTCTTTTCAAACATTCAAGAACTTTCGTACATGGATTGAAAATGATGTGCAATCTCATATTGGCTCTATTCACACTGATGATGGAAAAGAATGCACTTCAAATGAATTTTAAAACTATCTTCGCCAACATGGGATCAAACATAAAACAATTGTGCCTTATAATCCCCAACGGAACGGAGTATTTGAAAGAATGAATAAGAGAATCTTAAATATGGTGCGCTCCATGATGTTTTTCAAGAATGTAAAATTGATGTTTTGCGTTGATGCAGTTCTATGTGTTGTATATGTAAAGAGTAGATGTCCATCTAATGCTATTAGAAACAAGACTCCTTATGAAATGTGGTATGGTCACATTCCTTCGGTAAAGCATCTCAGGGTCTTTGGTTCCACCTATTATGCCTTGATACCAAAAGTACACAGAAACAAACTTGGTGCAAGGAGTCCTAAGTGTATCTTCCTGGGGTATTCAAACACCTCCAAGACATACCATCTCTATGATGAAGTTAATAAAAAGTTTTTTGTATCTAGAAATGTAATCTTTCTTGAATCATCGAAATCTGACAATGTTGTTGAGTGGCAACTTGATTGCTTGGAAAGATTCACAAATGCAAAACATTTCAAGAATTTGATAATCAGATTCCACATATTGAAGGGGGGATTCCTATATTGGATCAATCTGTGGAATCTTCTTCTAAAGCACTCTCTCCCCCACATGAAACTCCAACCATTGATGATATTTTGAGTGATATGATTGATAGAATTGGGAGACTTAATCTTGATTCAGTCCCAACTCAATTAACTGAGCAGCCTAGACCATCTTAGAAAGGTCCCCCAAAGTGGCTAACAAAGACACTTGAAAGTTTTCATCCTGATGAGGTTGGAAAGACAGGAACAAGAAATCCAAACTGGAAAAATGGAGGTGATGTAGATGACTGTAATTCACCTATTGATATGGATGTTTCTTATGATTGTGAATTAAATTTGTCTACAGATTTTGAAACAACTTCCTTCAAAGAAGCCACTTCTCATGATGAATGGAAAGAAGCGATGCAAAAGGATTATGATGCCTTGATAAAGAATGGCACTTGGAAGCTGGTTGATCCTCCATTGGGAACAAAACCGATTGGTTGCAAGTGGGTCTACAAGAACAAGTATAAAGTTTATGGCTCACTTGACAAGCACAAAGCCAAGCGTGTGGAAAAAGGTTTTGCACAGAAGGAAGGGGTCGATTATGAGGAGACTTTTACCCCCACAAGAAAATGGGCTACCATTCGGAAACTCTTTCGCTTAGCAGCTCAGAACAATTGGAAATTCCATCAAGTGGATGTAAAAACTGCTTTCTTGAATGGAGATCTAAAAGAGAATGTTTTTATGTCCCAGCCTGAAGGATTTGCTATGAAAGGACATGAACATAAAGTATGAAAACTTGTGAAGTCCTTGTATGGCCTCAAACAAGCACCGTGAGCCTGGTATGAAAAATTAATTGAGCATCTTCTGAAACTCAATTTCAAACATCATGATCTTCATGATGCAACTTTGTTTGTCAAGAAAGTTGGAAAAACAGTTGTATATCTTGTGGCATATGTAGATGATATTTTGATGACAATGAACAATGAGAGCTACATTGCATCCATAAAGAAAGAATTGAGGAGAGGTTTTGAAATGAATGATTTGGGCTATGTTCATTACTCTCTTGGTATTGAAGTAACTCAACATCCGAAGTCTATATTCCTTTCCCAAAAGAAGTACATTGGAGATTTGTTGAACAGGTTTGGCATGACTGAATGCAATCCTCTAACTACTCCAATGGAGCAAAACTTAAAGCTCACATCCATTGAAGGAAAATAATTTGAGGATGCAACAAAGTATAGACAGCTTGTAGGAAGTCTCAACTACTTGACTACTACTAGACCAGACATTTCTTTTTTTGTTGGAATCCTCTCTAGGTTTATGAAAAAGCCTTGTGAGGTACATTGGTCTACTGCAAAAAGAGTTCTAAAGTACTTGAAGGGAACTCAAGACTTTGGACTGGAGTATACACAGGTGGGTGACTTCAGCTTGATTAGATACTCTGTTTCAGACTTCGATGGAGACAAAGAAACTAGGGTATCTACTTCTGGTTATGCTATGAGTCTTGGATCAAGAGCTGTCTCCTAGAGATCACACAAATAATTAGTTCCAGCAAATTCCACTACAGAGGCAGAATATGTGGCAGAAGTTGAGGCAACAAAAGAAATTTTGTGGCTTAGGAAAATCTTGGAAGATTTGCAAGCAAAACAAGTACATTTGACTCCACTCATGATTGATAACGCCTCTGCAATAAAGTTGGCCAAGAACCCAAAGTTCCATGATTGAACGAAGCACATCAATACAAAATACCATTTGATTCGACATCATGTTGAGGCCAAGACAATTCATCTACGCCATTGTTCCACTAATGAGCAGATTGCAGCATATTCACCAAATCACTTGGAAGAGAAAAGCTTGAAAGATTCATAATGATGCTTGGACTCACCAACACCCCTTCAGATTAAGGGGGGGATGTTGAAACCCAATCATGGGGATTGGGTGAGCAGTTGTAAATAGTGTAGATAATAAATAATGGAAAAGGAAGAGTCATCGGGAGATGAAACCAAAGAGTCACTTCCTCATGTATATAACTATGAGAAATATAAGTGAATAAATAGATTTCATTTGAGGAGTTACCTCCTGACTTGACACTTATCTTGATTTGAGTTTGAGACAGGTTTCATATTGAAATTAAAGAGAATGTGTGAGATTTTAATTTTTTATAAAATCTTTAATTTATTTTTATGACATTAGAAAGGTAATTTTTTATCTTGATTATGAGGTAGGTTTTATATTAATATTTATTAAGATATAATTCGAATAATTAGAAAGTAGATTTCTACTAAGTAAAGAAAACTATTTCTAAAGTTATGGAGTATATTTGATATTGTAATATATATATATATATATATATATATATATATATATATATATATATATATATATATATATATAATTTTATTGATTATTTTAAAATGAAAAATATCATATATATATATAATTATGGTTCTTCTTTGCCATGGTGTGCCATATATTGATAGGAGGATCATTGAGATGTACAAGATTAAGAATAGAAAAATAGACATAGAGGAGCATAATGGTCCAAGGGATCAGTAAAGTGAACAAAATTCAAAGTGTTCAAAAGTGCGTAAAGTTGGTGCCAAAGCGTACAACTCATCGCTGACCTGAATCTAACACAAGTTGAATTGCTCAAAACTGATATCGTATGCTCCCGATATCGTGTTATGGTCATTTTCCCAAACAGGTAAAATGTTTGCAGGTTGGGTGCAGGATTGCTGACTAGTTAGTCCATACGATGACTTAGCAGAATGACTAGGTAGGCTAAATCGACAAGCTGATTGTACCTTGTAGGCCAATGACAGGTTGCCAAGTGGCATCATTTGAATGGTTCAATTTGGCAATTTCTAATTGGTTGTGGCATATTTTATGTGGACCAATGATGGGTCGCCACATGGCCTAGTCATGGGTTGCCACGTGGCACCACGACGGTCAATAAAATTTGGCTATGGGTCAACATGAGGCCTGACCAGATTTGAATGCAGGACCTCAAGGTCTGCAGCACAACGCCTTACCACTACACTGCATGGTGGTTCTTAACCCATATAGCATCAAACATCTATTTACGTTTTCGAAGTTGAAGTGTTGGGGGAAGCGACCGAGGCTAAGCCCCTGGCCCCTGGTCACTACACAAACCATGAGATTGCAGGCGGAGCCACCAAGGGCTCGGAGCTTAGCCCTAACCCACGGTTTAAACCTTATACCATGTGACGGGAGGCAAGGCGAAGTTTGGCAACTAGTGCAAGGAGGGGGGCCAGCCCCAGGGTCATATGCACACCCATAATACCAATGCTCCAGGTTGAAGGTGCTAGGCAGAAGGTTCTATAGCAAGGGAGTTAGCCCCAGGGTCATATGCCAACCATAGGATCCAACACCAATGTTTAATGGGGCCCGACAAGAAGGGTGAGTAGTTAGCCCAACCCTTGGACCTGTGGCACCCATGTGACCATGACCCCACATTGAGGGGCTTAACAAATGGGGGCGGGCGTTAAGGACCAGCCCTCACCCATATGTGGCCCATGTGGCCCTTTTTTTCTCCCCGAAGAAGTTAGAGGGAATTTAAACGAACCAACAACATGCACCCGAATCGGCAGGAATCTCACTGGCGCGAGGCAAAAATGGCGCTTGGTGGTTCCAGAAAAGGCGCAATTCGTAGAATAGTTAGCAAGAGAGTGCAGTTTGTAGAGTAGTTAGCAGAAAAACTTTTCTAGAGCATGAATTCTTCAGTTTTTGGCCAAATTGAGCCCAACAAGAGCCTGGCTAGGGTTTTTGAATGTTCTAGAGCCATTGGAGACATAATGTTTACATTATAAGTTTTGTAAATTCATGCAAACACAAATTTGAGCACTTAATGAAAGAGGCCCAACATTGGAAGCTGGAACAGGCAATGTAGCCGAGAAGTGGGGTGAACTCCTTTATCATTTTGCTGTCTTGTGTTTCTATATATGATATATTTATCATTGCTTTTATGTTGTTAATTAAGTTTTAAAATCGTTATTTTATGTGTTTTTGCAAAGTGATCCATTGCCTAAAATACATAAAATTTTACGTGCAATTTTTCCCATCACCTTCAAGTTTGTATTTCACATCACAGAATAAATAATTACAAAAGAGAATCACCCAATTCGATGCAGGTCCCCGGAGCGGCCTTTCTTTCCCTTTTTTTTCAAAACCTTAACCCAACCTTGCAAAGGTGGGTTTATCAAAGCGATCTAAAGGTTAACATCATATGTTGAAGGAGAATCCTTGTAAGAATCCAAAGAAATTGACTCATGAGTGTAATATTCCCTTTTTTTGGATATGGTCAAAGTGGACAGAATCTTCCCATGGTATTTACCGTGATATTCACCCACCACATTGGCCTATGGTATTTGCCTTCATTTTTCGAGGGAAAACAATAAAATAAAGTCTCTAGATAGTCCATCAAGCCTATAAAAGGGGCTAGGAGCCTAACAATGTGAGCATTCCGAGTCTATCTATCTAATTGTGTTTGTTGAGAACTTGGGTTGGCTAGTTTCAGTTTGATCCTAAGGACAAAAACCCCATGGGTGAGATTTCTCTAGTGGATCCATCCACGATCCACGATTGGGCTTCAATATCTTTAATTTCTCTGTTGATGGGCATGAATAGGTGCCACAAACATGGCTTTAGTAGGCCTTGTGTAGGCATGTAATTTTTTTTTAGTTATTTACATAAATAAGAGGCTGCATTCTCATATATGTTTTGTGTTCAGTGTTTTTACTGCAAGAATTTTATTAAAACACCTAGAGTGTACCAAATCTATTAAATCTTTTTATGTTTGGGATATTATAGTGGTATCGGAGTTGTCCATACTGCCAGCCAGAGGGATTTTTGTTTGCAGGATTTTCGTAACTTCAGTGGGGATTTCTTCTCACCCTAGCTGACAGTTTCCATCTTCGGTGATATTTGGTATCACACAAGTTAGTATTTTACCTTTCAGTTAATTTCTATCCAGTGTGAGAATCAGATGTAGATTTGTATTAGGGAAGAGGGTTTCTTTATTAAAATAAATAAATAAATAAAAATAAGAAGAAGAAGAAAACAAGAAAGTAAGAAAGGGCATGAGCATATTTGAAGGAGGCCAAGGCTTATTTATTAAAAGATCGGTAGCACTGTTTCTCAGAGAGTCAAATGCCTAGACCAAGAGTCTTCTTGCTGAAGTTGTGTGTAAATTTTTTGTTTTCCAAATAGGGAGAATTCCAAATGATTTGTGGGGTGTCTAGGTTCAACGTTGGTCATATTCAACATTGTGATAATGATATCACCATTTATAAAAGGCAAAACTGACACGTGAAAAGTAGAATTATTCCATTTATTTCCATTATATTAGAGGCCGAATTTATGAATGCAATCGGGGTCGATGATCGATTGGGTGATCATGACTCATTCCACACATCAATCACACAAGAGCTCAAAGTTGAGGAGGGAACCATCCATATAAAATCTCACAAACCTATAGATGCTAAAACGACTCCATATATTGACAGGTGAAGGGTTGTCGTGGAATAGCGAGGTTCTTGTTGTTTAAAACATGCAAAGATTATTGGGACCACAGTTAAAATCGTATAGAATATCGTGTGCCATCCATTCAATAGTAAGAGGTCACATGATCCATCAAGCCTCACCACAGTTGTTGAAGGATGCGTAGGAGGGCTTAGACGCAAAGTCTATGGGGTTATATGCTCATTTCCTACATTTCAAGGTCGCAAGGCCATTCTCAACGACATCAAATTATACAGTGGTATCTGTTGAAAATGGCAACAAGAAAATGCTAAAAATAGAAGTGCTAAAAATAGCACTGCTAAAAATAGTATTTTGGGTACCAGCGCTGGATTGAGCAACAAGGAATGAAAAATGGAAGTGCTAAAAATAGCATTCTATTTTTAGAAGTTCAGGATGGAGTCCTATTTTAGTCAGTCCCTGGACTAAAAATAGGAAGTAAAATTCAAATTTGAACTCAACAGTTGTTTGAAAATAAGTTAATCAATTCACCATGAGTTAATTAGTTGTGAAAAATCAAACATGAAGTCTATGTGAGGACATGCAACAGTTTCTCTATTAATTGAGGAATTTATCCATCAGTTAAAGAGATAATGATGAGTTCTAATTTGAGTAGTAATTAGTTGGCTCAGTTAACTGAGTCAAGTCCAGTTAGATTGATTTAAACAGCTTGTTTAAATTAATGTGAGTTCAGTTAGTTAATGCATGCTTGCATATCGCTGTTGTTCTTCAGATAACTGAATATTCTCTCATGAATAACTCATGCATGTCAGTTCAGACAGAGAACTAGTTGAGATTAGAGAAGGGACAGTGTACTATCAGTTGGATGAATGTTTTTCCTATAAAGGAAGCTCATCCATGAGAAGGATTTCTCCTTCAAGATTTCGCAGTTGGATCAGAGGTTAGTGAGTGTGTGAAGAGGCCAATTCACACAAGTGGCTGCACTAGACCCCAATCAGAATTGCGCAAAGAAATAGGATGCTTGGAGGGTAGACCAGAGGTTAGATAGAGGCCTTTGACTGTCTATGAGCAGCAGAGGTATTGCAGAGAGAGCAAGATAGCTTTTGAGCTAATTCTTTTTGTAATATTGGCTATATTTCCACTTGTATGATACTACAGAGATGGGGTTTTAAGCTAGTGATTTCCCCTACTTATATCTTTTGTCTTATGTGTGATTGATTTCTCCATATCAATTATATGTGTTCTTATTGATGTTGCTCATATTCGATTAAGCTTCCGCTAAATTGGTTGTAGAAGTAGATCAAGTATTTTGATTTAGTGTATTGCATTATCAGGTGATCTACAGGTGGGAATTTCTACAGTATCAGTATACAGTGGGTTGATCAAACGATTAGGAGCTGCATACATATGAGGGGATCACCATCCATAATGCATAAATCCATCACATGAGAGCACCAAGACAAAAGTAATTTTGAGAAGGACGCAAGCCATTACTGACCGAAGCCACGAACAAATAACATTGCAAAATTCGTGGGTAGCTGCCAGCACCAGGGAGCCATAGGTATCATATTGTTGGGTGATTTATGATGTTGTCACTCATACGCCTGGAAGAATTCATTCTTACTGAAGCTATCTACAAGGAACTTAGACATTGTTTAGGGAGATGATCAACACTATTGGCATTGGTTATCCATACAAGATTCCAAACTTGAACAGGTTGCAGAATTATTAAATGATTTGTTGGTTGGAGGTTCGAGATGCGATCGATTGTAGGCTTTCCTCTTCTAATACCCTGTTGGTGGAGTGAAGTGCCCGTTACACAACACTAGCTGGAAATCAGATGTTGCAGGATCATTTGTTGTGCAAACGAGGAAGATGACAACATTGATCTTTGTGTGCAATCCATGCATTCCCTACGTAGATAAATGTGAAGCCATGAGTTGAGAGCCCATTCATCCATAGCGCATGAGTTTGGCCCAAAAGTTATCATAGTAGAAGGTAGGCTGAGGTCCATTAATACATGGACATGCCATATTCTCATGCGTGGAAGCCACATATACATTGCACAAAACACAAAGTCGAGAGAAAAGGATCATACAATTTTGCATAGACTAAGAGGCCAATCATGCAAGAGCATCGAAGATCTGTGCCATGCAATCAAAAAATTAGTGCTTGTGGGCCATCAGTTCATCACTAGTGCTAATGGTATAGAGAAAATAAAAAGCACATAGTCGAGGACCATACACTCGTTGTGTAGGAATTGGGAGGTCATGAGGCCAAAGACACCACCTAAGAGGAGATTCAAACCTTAAGGTGCCACCTTATAATTGTAAAGGAAAAATAAAGGATAGTGACATTGCATGGAGATGTCATTTCAATATTTCGCTAATGCTCCTATTATATTTGAGTGGTATCCCCACATAGAAGATCCAAATCAAGGTTGTTATTTCAGGAGAATATTGTTGTTGCAAAAGTTTATTGCTAGAAATAATTATTCAAAGGTAAATCAATTTTATTGAAGAAAGCCAGGGAGAGAGAAGGAAGATGAAGGGTTAAAATCCATTGATGCCAAGCTATAATGTCATGGATTTACTTTTGGAAACGCCTTAGGAATCAACATATTAGTACATCTGTTGGTCCTCTGGGCTGCAATACTTAAGTTAATAAAAAATGGCAACAACTTCCATATTAGAAGCAAGAGTAGAACAATAGGCCTTTCTCTTGGAAGATCCATGCTATCCTTCAACAGTCAAAGAATATCCGGAAGGAAGATGTAAGAAGCAAGTGTCTCTTTGAACTTGGATCAAAAATGTAGAGAACAAATTCAGAATATGTCCTCCTACTGTTAGACGCATTATACATCGCTTTATGTCTCACAGAGAAATCATATTGGAAAAAGGCTAAGTTGGGCCTTTAATCCATCCATGTGTACCTTGATACAGCCTAGGTTCCTGGAGTATTCTTGTGAAAAGGTTAAACTCACAGTCGCCACTTATCTCAGTAAAATATTAGCCTTGACAGCACTACTACCACCCTACAATGATGACATCATGAGGAAGATTTTTCAAGTAATGATAGGATCCCTCCAAGGATTAGACAATATCAACCTTCTTACTTTCTTTCAGAGGTGAAAAATTTTAAAATGCATGCAAAAATCCAGATTTGTTATAATTATGTTGGATCTAGAATCCGATGACTTAATCATTCAGAGGCTCCAATGCTTTTACACCAACATTACAACATCACATCCAAAATTTGTCAAAACAAACATGCTAAAGGTCATGTCCCTATTCTTCGGATAAGATAAGATCATTTGCAAACAATTGAGGTCCAAATTGTTGGCCATTTGGACGAAGGAGCTAATTGTATCACCTGTTGCCTATGAACTAGTTGGGGGCTGGTCAAACAGAACATCAAACTTCTTAAAAGGAAGTTGACCAAGGAGGAACTAACAAGGATTTGTGGGGACAACAAGAAGGAAAAGCCTATGCTTTGTATGCAAGGGATCTTGGGCACTTAACTATTCATGTCCATGTGATAGGAAGGAGGCAACGAGGATAGAACAAGAGGAAATTATTTCAAACCATGAGGATTCATTTGAAGGATACAAACAATTAAGTACATATGGTGAGCAACAACACAATGTTATTCAGAGAGACTTACAGGACAAGCCAATGATATATAGTCAGCTTGACAAAGTACATGGGGAAAGGAAGGAGGTAATTCTTCCTAACAATATGGTAGACTCTTATCTCCAGGAGGACATCCATGAATAATATGAGCAACCAAGTGTAAATAAGAGTCCACCAGTGCATCCATGTTTGAAAACCAAAGAGGATGGACAACAAATTGTCCCCACAGGTGGAGAAGGCCATGAACAAGACATTCAAGGAGACTTAAATGAGGAGCCAATGATGGAAAACCAATATGATGAACATGAAAAATATAGTATGGAAGATGAGCCATTTTTGGAGAGTCGGTCAAAGGTTCAAGCTGGAGATATGATAGTTGAGCATCTGGTGCAGAAAGATACAAAATAATTCAACAAGGCACCAGAATTTCCAGTAGAGGACTTTTAGGTAAAGATCATGCATTTCAAGACAGACCTTATGATGTTAAAGAAGGGAGTCTGGACAGTCCGAGACATTGTCTTAATGAGAATTTTATAAACCGTCTTATTTTTGACATATAGTTTTTATGATTTGTTATTTAATATTTTAATAAAAATTATATTTATTTGTAATTTTATTATAAAATATATTATAAAATAAGAAATTAGGAAGAAAGATTAAACTCCATCCACCAAAGGACTAACAATTGAAAGATAATATTTTGAATGGCTCGACAATAATAGTTCATACCAAGACTAACAGTTGACTTGTGTTATTTCCAAGCCTATTGAGGTCTTCGTGCCTTTTGTTTTTGTTTATATTAAATGGGTTACTGGCATTTTAAAAATAAATATCATCATGCTCTGTGTTTAATTATTATATCTTCATTCACTGCACTATGAAGCTCAACCATCTTGACCTTAAAGGAAATAACTTCTCGGGCAGCATTCCTGGTGAGCATGGGAACCTAAAAAGTGTGGAATATCTTTCAATCCCTACAAATAGTTTGAGTGGAAAAATACTCAAATATCAACTCGTGAATGACGTTATTTTCAGAATAAATTATGATTTTGTTCTCCTTAGATGTCTTGAGAAATCTGAAGCTAAAAAAGTCTTGCAGGAACTCCATGATGGGCCAGCAGGCGGACCTGGAGATGCAACTGCTCACAAAATTTTATGCGCAGGCTATCATTGGCCCACATTATTCAAAGACACACATAACTACGTAAGGAAATGTCAAGTCTGTCAAACCGCTGCTGGGAGACAAAAGAAACCATCCTTGCCACTGCAACTAGTTACCATTGAACAACCTTTTAATTAGTGGGGATTGGACGTAATAGGTGAGATCGTTCCTCACTCTTCTAAACAGCATAGATACATCCTTACAGTGACAGATTACTTTACTAAATGGGTAGAAGCAGTTCCACTCAAGACAGCTAATGCTAAAAATATCATTGAATTCATACATCAGTTCATAATCACCAAGTTTGGATTTCCTTCCGCTTTAATGTTTGATAATGCATCATATATTTTTGGTAATGCAATGACTGCGTTTGCACTCAAAAGGGGTTTCAAGATTAAATACTCTGCCAATTATTACCCACAAGGGAATGGGTTAGCTGAATCTACAAATAAGAACTTAATCGGGATCATTAAGCGAACCATTGACCAAAATCATAAAAATTGGCATAAGACTTTAATATATTCTTTATGGGCTGATCGAATAACGCAAAAAGCCTCTATCGGCACTTCTCCATTTAATTTAGTTTATGGGAAAGAATTGGTTCTTCCAACACATCTGGCAATTCCTTCTTTAGCCTTGGTTCAATATATTGATGATGCACCAACTTCTTCTCTACAACTAAGGAAGCTGGAATTGATTAAGCTAGAAGAACAACAAGAACGGGCTAAGATTACTCATGCTCATCATCAAGCATTGGTGAAATGCTCTTTTGATTCCAATATGATATCCATAAAAGATTTTTAGATGGGAGATCTAGTTTTAAAATGGGACAAGGCTCATGAGGAAAAGGGAAAACATACAAAATTTCAAAGAATGTGGCTTGGTCCTTTTCAAATCATAGAAGTCATAGGTCCATCTACCTTCATGTTACAAGATTTAACAGAAAGAAGAGATTCTTTACATATTAATGGTCAGATTCTTAAGAAATATTTTCCATAGAAGATCATTCTTCTATTTTTGTAGAGTAGTTATTTTTCTTTCCATAATAAAACCGGTTGTAAATTATTACATTTGAGATTCACGAAAAATACACAAATTCTCTTCTAGATTTTGTTTTTTTGCTAGTATAAATAGAATTCTTTCTGAAAAATCAATCATTACTATTGAAAGATACAGTTAAAGAATATACACCTAGAAATGATATTAGTTTCAACTGTATAAATTTTGATTAAAAGCCACCTTGAGTTAGAAATTGTTTTATTTCAGTCAATAAAAGGTATCAATAACAAAATGAAGATTCTCTGTAGAAAGGATCTTTCCTAAAAACTCTATCATTGTCATCCAGAGCTATCTTAAGGAAACAATGACTTCCTCCCCACCTAGGAAACTACAATATTCCGAGAATGAACCATAGATACACTTTAACTTAAAGAGTAAGAGGTCTCATCATGAGCCGACTTATCATGATCATAGATGTATAGCTTGCTGACTTTGCCAAATACTGCATACCACAACAGGGCAATGACTCAAGATTGTTAAAATCAAAAGACAAGGGGTCTCATCACGAGCCAACTTGTTCAGCAAAGTTATAAATCAGTGAATGACTGTGTCATGAATTGGCTACCAAACCAAGACATTGCTCTTTAAGAATAAAAATAAAATGAAAGCAAAAGTGTGGAAATGGATTTTTCTTTGAAAAGTTGTAAATTTCTCTAAGTAGGATACAAGATCATTGTTGGATAATATGTAACCCTATCGAAGCTATAAACGCTTGCTGGCAGCAGAGGCTCTACCTACGACAAATTAGCATATTTAAAACTGATTTACAGAGAAGACTTTGTTTTTATCTCTATAAACCAAGTAATGATTGATATAGATACAAAGACTGGCTTGAGGATGTAAATAATAAAAGTTGGGAAAAAGAAGAAACAAAATATCATTGATAGGAAAAAGCATAATCTACTTATTCTTTCTATAGTAAAGTTTAATTTTTTGGAAAATTTTCTGTTTCGGAAGTTTTGAAAATTCAAAAGAGCAGCAGAGATAACTGGTTCTTCCAAGTGAATCGCCAATTGTTGTGGCCAGCAACAACCCGCCTTCTTATTTAGTGTTATTCCTAATACTAAATAAGTGGGGACCCTTAGTTAAAAATTTAATAAATCAAAATAGTGCTTAAATTTCCTTTTCGAATAAAACTTACCATCATAAGCTTAGGAAACCCCCTTGAAAAATCTAAAAAATCTAAGTTTTATGATAAGGTAAGATAAAATCTTTCCTTAGGAATATCGCATCGCAAAAGGATGACAGGATACCACCTTACAAACCGAATTCCAATATTGCGAGATCGCGATACGCGATAATAAAATATTGCATCGCATACATCAAGCACAACTTACAACGAAGCACTTTAATTTGTTGATATGCGATGACGCCGATCGTAAATCACATTTCCCGGGGAACAAGTTAACAAAGATTGTCATATATAATGTTCCTGCGACCTGCGATATTTCGATATTGCGATTTCACGATACAGCGACAATGTGATCATGCGATGTCACAAGCAATTAACTCTACAATGTTACGGTTCTACGATATTGTCATTTCGCAATGTTGCAATCTGCGATATTGCGAAGCAAATCGCAAAATCGCCTCATCGCAGATCTTTCGGGCTCATTATTCAAGAAAAGTATTTTCCATAAGCTGACACCTGGTTATGCACTTTAATACTAATAAATGAGTTAGTTGCCAGTTATTAATGGAATATGGGTTTCGTGCTTATCGAAAAATCATCTCACGTAAGCTGGTATACTTGATGTGTCTTCAGCATTTAAAACTTTCCCATCACCCTTCCTTGTCATTATTTTCACTTCACTTGTGAATTGCAGGAATGGAGAACAGAGAATGATACAAAGCAATACGCACGATAAAATGGGAAAGAAAAGCAAAGCTCCGAGCTCTGAAGAAAAAGAAATGGCACCCTTGTATACAGACACGGCCTATAATAGAGACGCGGGAATTGCTACGTGGGAAGGCATGTATAATCTGCTTGAAGAGGAGAATCCCAGAGTAATGGAAGTTGTTGCTACTGCGGGCTCAAATAGTTCTTCTGAGGCATCCATCACAGAGCTAGCTTGATCATTCTTACACCAGATAGCAGCAAGGCCTAAAATTTTCCCATACACGGACATGGTGAAGTGGATACTGGACAGCGTTGATATCAGAAATAGACAGTTTAAGACTCAGGGTCAAGAGCTTATGAAATTATTATTTTTACAAATTTTGAACTTTATATCCGCTAGAAGGAAAAAGCACAAAAGGAGAAAAATGCATCAAGGAAACTCGGATCAAGAAACGGAGGCAGTTTCCTAGCGCTAATCATGCATCGCTGAGAAAAAATTCTCCAAAAGCAAAGCTTCTAATTTCTAAGTCACCTGCAAGCCCCGAAAATTGCAAGAAAGTAACGATAGAGACAGATTGGAAGTAGAAAGCTCAAGAAAAGGCACAAGCGATCCAAGGGTTAACCAAGTTTAACTGGGATTATTACTGGGCATATTTGGTAAAGCCACATAGCCCGTGGATGACTCTCAAGTGCATCATCAATTCAGCTGAAAAGATGGCGCCAGCTCTTGTCGATTCTATTTTCTCAGCTTAGCTAAAATCGGAAGTCAGCCAGCTGACTCTTCTCAAATAGATGCTGCATGCGTGCGATTTCAAGGACCAAATACAGAAGTAGTTTTAATTTTAGATTCAATTTCAGTTTTAATTTTGTTTTATTTTCCTGAAATGAGGACGGTCATTTAAACCGCATCCTACATTTTTGTAATAATTTATTTTTAGATTTAGTTAGTAGTATTTAAACCCTTCTCATGCATTTAGAGAAGGGTCCTGAAATTTATCAAAAACTTATCCCCAGAACATACACTTTTATACCCTCTGAGGAGGTTTTGATGAATGAATGGAACATGATTTATTGATGTTTGCATTTGATATCTGCTACTAATGTTGCACTTTTGTACTCTTAGTGGATGTTAGATCAAGAAGAGATAAATCGTTATCGCTTGAAGCTCATGAGTAGGACTAGTTATAAATGGTATTTCTATCTCTTAACTATTTCTACCCTTGTGTTAAATTGATTTTCATGTTCAATTATTTATATATTGATGTATGAATGCCTGAGTTATCATTTGGCACTTTTGTATGGTGATAGTTATTTATTTATGCTTAGTGTATAAATAGCTTATTATGCGATATGTTTTTCACAATTGTTTCTTCTAACTTTTTATACGAAGTGGTTCATCTTTATTGAATTCTTTTCTTATAACATTTGAATGATCTTTATTACCGTTGTTATTTGAAATCATTTTAGATCGCAGAAAGGAAAGATTACACCCCAAGTTAGTGTAGATTTAGATATTTCTACTTATTAGAATACAATTTCCTTGTTATTAGATTAGAATTAGAGTAGAAGTATTCCATTTAGAAACTGTTAGTAAGAGAAATATCAGTCCAACGTGCACACACACACACACACCTAAATTGGGAAACTGGTCCCATATCCCCAGTCGGACCCACTATACCAAACGGAAAAGGAGCTTCTAACCAAGGTCTAGACCGGGTGGGTATCCCCCTTGTTGTAGACCCGATTTTTGGGGCTTCAACAGGTCTTCAATAGGAAAATGTTGCCAAGGGTGTACTTCACAGCTCCAAATATTCATAATTATGCAAATCTGACCATAACCATAATTCAGGATGTGATTTATCATCGGTCTGGTAATCTTCCTGAAGTTTTGTATCTACAATTGGACAACACTTTCCGTGAAAACAAAAATCAGGCTCTTTTTGGATATCTAAACATGCTTGTTGAATTGAGAATTTTTCAAAAGGTAAAGGTTGGTTTCCTTCTTGTTGAGCACACTCATGACCATATTGATCAGATGTTCAGTTGTTTTTCAGTCACATTGAGGAGGAAGGAAGTTGGGAGCTTGCCATCACTAATTGAATGTATTAAGAAATCATACATGCCATAGCCTACTTTTGATGTGTTGGAAGAAACTGTTGACGTGCGAAGGTTTATTCTGGGATCATATGGTGAGGGGAAATGCATTGAACAACTTAATGACATTAGCTTCCAACATCAATTTCGTATCAAAAAAAATTGATGGGAAAACACTAATATGGGGCAAGAAGTATTCAACTACTACAGAATGGGCACCATCATCAGGTTTGCAATTTTTGAAGTTCATTCTAGATCATCCAATATTTGCATCAAAAATATTATTATTACAATCAGTGGATGAAGTTCAGAATGCATGCAGACAGAATAGAGATATAAATTATTCTGATTGCCTGGAAGAAATTAAAAAATGTATCAGATATACATATGAGTACTTTGACATTGCTGATTCAGTTTGGTGGGAGTCATTTTTCAATAATCAAAGTGATATCATTTCAACAACAACAAATGAAGATGTACCTTTGAAAAATCCATTTATTTGGCCACAAAATGTGTCGAATGAACATGAGAAAGTAAACATTGTTGAACAACAACAATCTCAAGGTATTATTAATTCTTCACAGGCAATGGAAAGAGAGATGTATATTGGTTCCAGAAGATCTCATGCACAACGTGAAGCCATAGAAGACCTTTATAGGGGTTCAGTACATGATATTAAGGAGGGTTGCATGATTGTAGTGCTAGCAGATGGAGATCCCAATGGCTATCCATTTTGGGTTGCTACAATTATAGAGGTATTTACAGAAAATGAGGATGTTACAAGTGTTGAAGTACATTGGTATGCCACAAATACACACCCATTCAATGGTGTGTATAAGCCAGAGATGGTAGTTGACAAAAAAAATGGCGGAAAGAGAAAAAGAAAGGGTAAAAATATAAATCGCCGCCGCACAGACATATTAAAATTGGAGGATGTTGACATACTTGTTTATGACTTCAATTTAACAAAGAGAGGAACTCTTCGCTTCAAGACGATAGAGATTCTGAAAAGGCTGTTACCAGAAGGAACGGTGTTAACATGGGAGTCTGTTGAAACCAGTCGTAGATCTAGAAGAATTTTGAAACCTGAAATGTTGGGCATGCATGTGGACTCAAATGGGGCAATAGTTGATGAAAGAGAAGAATATGGAACATCTTCGTCAGCATCCAGTCGCTCATCTGAAGATGTGAATTCTGATGGTGTGCAAGAAAATATGAGTGATTTTGAATAATTGTTTAAGACAGTTTATGTAACTGATGTATGCATCGTATCTTCAAATAAAATTAATGTTTTCCATATGGTGTTAAATGATAAGTTATGAGGCATTTTTATGTTGTTGGATTATATGTCTTAATTATGATAAATTTTATTGTTTAAAATATCTACAATGCAATATTAAATTAGAGATATAATGTATGTTTTATTCAATATACAAATAATGACTTTTGAATTTATTTAGTGATGTAATTTGTTCATAATGTCATGGTTTTTTAATTTTATAGTTGAAAATTTTTCAATTTCTTTTGTATCTAGCATGTTATGGTTGAAAACATGTTGAATTTATACTTAGGAAAGAAAAATGATATTCTACCAAAAACATTAATGAGTTTTTTACTCATAAACAACTTTGTTCGACACAAAAAAATTTGGTTTTACTAGCATTTTTTTTAAATTTTGAAAATTGACCCTAAAAAAAAAAATCATTGTTCCAGTATCATCACTTTCATTTTGAAGCTATATTTTGCACGAAAATTTCATAGTAAATTTCATAGTCACTACCATTTCTAAAACATGTTCAAAATTGACGCCTAAAAAATAAAAACGTCGTTCCAGTATACACACTTTTCGTTTTTAGCACTATTTTTGATGTTTTTTTGGGGTTTTTTTGCCAGAGTTCCCATTTGAGTTTATAGTTCCCGTTTCAAAGTTTACATTGTTTAAAATATAGAATTAAAATTCGAATTTAGTCTCATCAATTGTTTGAAAAATAATTAATTAATTCATCTTGAGCTAATTAGTAGGAGAAATTCAAACATGAAGTCTTTGTGAATTCATGCAACCATTATCCCTTTGATTGAGGAAGTTATCCCTTAATTAAGGAGATAAGGATGAGTTGTATTTGAGTTGTAATTAGTTATCTCAGTTAACTGAGTTAATTCTAGTTAAATTTGTTCCAAACAGTTGGAGGAACTAATTGTGAGTTCAGTCAATTAATGCATGCATGCATGTAACTAGTGTTCTCCATATAACTGAATATTCTCTCATAAATAACTCATGCATGTCAGTTCAGACAAAGACCCAGTTGAGATTAAAGGTAGGGACAGTGTACTATCAGTTGCAAGAATATTCCCATGAGGAAATCTCTTGCATGCAGAAGGAATTCGTTCCTTGAGGATTGCACAATTTATACATAGGTTAGAGCAGTGTGTGAGGTGAGAACCACACAGGTTACATCTGGAGGACCCACGGAAAACTGCACACGGAAATAGGAGGCTTAGAGGACATAGGAGAAGGCATATGTGTTGCCTATTCTATCTATGAGCAACAATGAGGGACTATACTGAGAGTTGGATAGCTATGAGAGATAAAGCTTTATGTAATCCTGAGATATCTCCACTTGTATGATAATACAGATAGTGGGGTTTTTAGCTGAGGCTTTCCCCAAAGTATTCTTCTGTGTTTCATGTGTGATTGTTTCTTCTTTTGTTATACATGTCTTCTGTTTGATCTTGCTCAAATCGATTAAGCTTCCGCAAGTTTGATTGTAGAAGTAGATTAAGTATTTTGCTTTAGTACATTGCATAATCAGTTTAATCTACAGTGAGAATTTCTACAACACATTCCTACAACTAAGCTCACTTTCTGGTTACATTTGAAACTTTTGTCACACTTATATTTTAAGTGTCGCAATGTGGTATTTTAACTGTCGTACTTAAAAATAAGTGTCACTTTGTTGTTTGTTCAAGGTGTGATTGATGTTGATGAGTCCTGTGCATTCCCTGGATTGTATTGATGGCTTCCATGTGTGTGATCTATGTTTGATTCTTGTTCAAATATTTTTCCCTTTCTTACTTTACTAATCCCACACTTAGCCATTTTGGAGTGCTTCTTGATCCTACTTCCCAGTGCAGGTTATGAAGGAATTTCCCCTTTTTATAGGTGATGATAAAAACCTATTCATGATCCCCATTAATGATACCTCTTCCTCCTAGACTCGTGCATTAAGTCTTTTTAAAGGCTAGCTCCTTTGGTTTCACATTCAAAACCTTCAAAGCATAGTCACTTAAGCCTTCTAGCTTATACTGACTCACTACACTAATTTTTTATCATCTCTGCCTTGCATAGTGCATAAAGCACCTATAGCTAGAAACAAGTACCTATTTCATCCTCTTGTAAAAGCAACAAACTCAATCCAAAGGACCTCCTCCCTTCACAATGCAGTGAGAACCCTCATGGGAAAAGTAACCTAACTTTATGCTACTTACCTCAATGAACTACGCAATCTCCTCTTACAGATAACAATTGTTGGAGAAAATTGCACTAGCATAAGACGCAGAGCATAGTTCTAGTAGATAATGAGCCTTTGTGAAGTCAAAATGTACTAATCTCAAGTCGCCTTTCGCTCTTAGTGTATAAGTGCAATTTATGGAAATAATGACTCAACCCTTGGCCATTAAACTCCCCCTATGCACTAGCATAAGGATAAGATCACATTGCTAATGAACATTCAACCACTGTTGAGTCAGATTGTGCTGGTATAGAGACCTTCCCTTAAGCCCACCGTGTGGCATAGTAACAATGCTTAGTCTTGCTCCCAGTATTTACTGTGGTCCCAATCTGCACCCAAGACTTGTCTTATATTTCTTCCTTAGTGCATGGCACAACCTTAGACCTCGGTGAAGCCCGCCCTCAGTAATTTTCAAGTCAAACTGCGCTCTCACTGTCTCTTACTCCTTTGAGCCTAACACATGGTGCAGTCTTAGTCATCAAGCTCATCACATTGTTCCTTGTGATTTCCCACTGCACTAAACCTTTAAGAGCCTCTCGTCATAGTGCATGACACATTTCTAAAGAACAATGGTGCTCTCCTAAGCCACTGTTGAGTTCAACTACACCCTCCTCATTAAGTGCTTCCTTCTTAGTCCTTTCACAAACCTATCAGAAGAAACTTCTTAAATGAGCTAGGGAGAGATAGGATAGATGATTTCAAGACTAATTTTTCATTGTCATGAGTGATATTCATTGGTAGGTGTACCACCTAAACAAGGCAAGGTGATGCTCAAGGAAGATGTCAAGGAGAAGAAGTGAAGAAGCACAAATAAGAGCCATCATGAAGACATGAAGTAGATCCTCGACCAAGATAGAATGGAGACATTTCGTGATGGCTCAAAGGATTTCAATGTTAATCCATGATCCTTTGGAGGGAGAAAATGGAGTACAGATCAGATCTATCGTAAAGAAGTCAAAGACATAGGAACAAGGAGAACAACTTGGCATTTCCACCTCATCATGAAGTCCATGTCATCATTTCCAAGTTGTGTCTTATATAAGTTTCATCACAGTGTCATGTGTGTCCATGTATCTTGCCACATCATCTATGGATGTAATTATGTAATTACTAAAGGGGAAAATGAAAAAATGCAACAAGTGGAAGTCCAAGAGTCAATATTAAAATTCACATGTTGACAAATGAGTTAAATAGAAGTTCAAAATTCATTTAGGAACTCAAAAATCATAGGAGATATGAAAGCTCATTCCTCTTATTATAAAAGAAACCTCATAACTCAAGTAAAGGGCTTTTGGAGGCTTAAGATTTGGAGAGCTAGTCTTGGCTTCTTTAGCTTGGCATATCAGAGAAAACTATTCTTTGGAGAAGAAAGAAGTGACTTAATGCTCGACTATTGGAACTAGTGTCTCATCATTGTAAATGTGTACTTGGATCTTTCACTTAATAATTGAAGCTCATTGAGACAACGCATTTTCATGCAAGTATCATGAATATTGTAATACTATTCTTTGTGTGTTTACGATATATGATGTAATCATATGTACTGAAGAAATTGAACTACTTCATTAGCTTTAGTGGTTATCTTGTTGAAGATGTGTTGTATTTTCTTGAATGATCGTGGTGTCTATGTGAGCTAATTCTCTAGATAACTAATGAATCTTTGCTTGCTCTCATGTGTTTGTATTAGGTTATTACTATTACTTCCTTCTAGAGACTCACTCTTGTCTCCTCTCTTGTGAAAGTCTCTTTTTATACATTGTAATTTCCGTTTCACAATGTCAACTTACTTATTTGTTCAAAGGTTATGTGCCGGTGAGACATTAAGTTCCTCTGATATATATATATATATATATATATATATATATATATATATTCTCAATCAGAAATTACAACACAATTATAACCTCACAGTAAAAATCCATTAGTCATTAACATAGGTCTCATTCGTGAGACAATGATATGATGATGGAGTAGTTTCTTGCATATGAGGAAGTAATAAGGTGATGAAGAAAATTGTTACATATGAAAGAGGAATAAGGTTCATTACTTATATATGGAAAATTTATAAAAAAAATATGTGATCATCATGGCAATTATTTAGGTAAATGAGAGTTTAATATACCTTCAACAAGAAGAGAAACACAATCATTACACAACTTGAGAGAGCTCTTCATTGGATTTGCTATCATGGATGGGATGAATTCAATACTTCATCTTAATATTATAAATATTAGATGTATGTTAAGATTGGTTCCTAGACCGTATAAATATTATGTGTATGTTACTCGTTTCCTGAACCGTATAAATATCAAAAGTATGTACTTCTTATCGGGTTTTTCGTTGATGTTCATGCAAGTTTACAGTGAGAGAATAGGTAACGAAACAATGAAACTTGTAATTATACCATCCTAGATCCATCAAAACCCAGATGTATCAAGCGCCGAGAGGGATCCAACCTCTTGAGGTGCAAACCTCTTTTTTGAGTGCAAAAATTGAGGAAAGGTTTGCACCTCGAGAGATTTGATCCCTTTTGGAACTTGATAGATCAGGGTTAAGGCGGATCTAGGATGATTATATATGTGTATATATATATATATATATATATTTGTATCAATGTGTCTCTTTCTTATTCCCTCTCTCTATAACACCCCCCCAAAAATACACACTCTCTCTCCATCTCTCTCTCTCTCTCTTCCCCTTCTCTCTGTAGGAATTTACAGGGTAAGCTCCTCAGAAAGAACACCAAAAGGACACCGCTCACAACCAGATCACAGATCAATACACCAGTATTTTTGACGTGGTTAAAACCCTCAAAGAGGGAAACAGTCCACGGCTTGTGCCAACGTGGCTACTACAGGCAATTTATTAATCAAAGAATGAAAATTTACATAAGCTTCTCTCATGCACGAATTACCCGAACAATGACCCTCCATGCGCTTTAAATAGAACTCATGGACCAATCGGGTGTCAAGCCACGGATCAAGTGTCGGTAATACCGAGGAGAGAGTGAACCGTCGGATCATTACATATCGTGACCGTCGGATTGTAAGTTACAAAATGTACAACGGTAAAGAAACACACTTTACCTAACTCTATACTAGACCAAGTTGAACTTAACTATTTCCTATGTGTCGGAATATCCAACATCCCCCCTTAAGAACAACTTGGGATAGGATTTAAGGATTTACAAATATGACACAATAGGAGAAGGAAGGAGGCACTAGAGCCTATCCCCCTTTAGTGACAACTTCCTAAACTCCAAGCATATATCGAAGTTTAGTGAACTTCGCCTCTGTGAGAGCCTTTGTGAAGATGTCTGCAACCTGATCATCTGTTGAACAATATTGCACTTCAAGAACATGGTCATGAATGAGCTTTTTGATGAAGTGCATGTGTAGTTCAATGTGTTTGTTGCGCTGATGCTGGACTGGATCTTTGCATAGCTGAATGGCACTTTGATTATCACACCAAAGTGTGGTTGGATGCTGCTGCTCAAAGCCAAAATCTGATAGGATCTCACGAAGCCACAAGGCTTCCTTACTAGCTTCCACGGCACCACGATACTCTGCTTCTGCTGACGAAAGAGAAATGGCAGCCTGTTTCTTACAAGCCCATGTAATAGGTCCTGAACCAAGAGTGAAGACATAACCGACAGTAGACTTTCGATCATCAGGCACCAGCCCAATCAGAATCAGTGAAACCAACTAATACAGGAGCTGCTTTGGCACTGTAATGAATCCCAAACTGTACTGTACCTCGAACATAACGAAGTATTATTTTAGCTGCTTTCCAATGACTTTCACGGGGGTTTTGCATAAAACGAACAACAAGGCCAACATCAAAGGAAAGGTCAGGACGAGTATGGGTTAAATACAAGAGCTTTCCTACAAGTTGACGGTATAAGGTAGCATCAACTTCAGGAGAAGTACAAGAGACTGAAAGTTTGACTCCAGACTGAAAAGGAGAAGGGGCTGGCTTACAGTCTTCCATGTGAAAATGACGAAGAATATCACAAGCATACTTGGACTGGGAAAGGGAAATACCCTCCATGGATTGCAAGACTTGAAGACCGAGAAAATAGTGTAAGTGTCCTAAGTATGTCATTTCAAATTTCTTTTTAAGGCTAGACTTCACATGGTTTATAAGGTTGGGATCACTACCAATAAGAATAAGATCATCAACATAAAGAACAAGGATGATAAGAGAGTTGCCCACTTTCTTGGTGTAGACAGTATTGTTAGAATAACACCTAGAAAAGCAAGATTCTAAAAGAAAGCTATCCATTTTGGCATACCAAGCCCGAGGAGCTTGCTTGAGACCATAAAGAGATTTCTTAAGTCGACATACAAGGCTGGAGTCTGTTTGGATGAAGCCAATGGGTTGTTCCATATAGATTTCTTCATGCAAGTCCCCATGCAAGAAGGCAGATTTAACATCCATCTGATGGACTTCCCATTTTAAGGAGGCAGCAAGGGAAAGAACAAGGCGGATAGAGTTCATTTTGGCAACAGGGGAGAAGGTTTCAGTGTAGTCAATGCCTTCAACCTGTGAAAAGCCCTTAGCAACAAGATGAGCTTTATGTTTATCAACTTTCCCATCTGGTCCATACTTGGTTCTGTAAACCCATTTACATCTAACAAGTTTGCGTCCCTTTGGTAGAGGAACAAGATCCCATGTATCATTTGCCAACAATGAATGATATTCTTCATTCATAGCTGCTTCCCAATGTGGATGGCCTGAAGTTTCTGCAAAAGTGTCAGGATCATGATTTACTAGAGCTTGAGCCAGTAAAGAAGAGGCTCTTTCAAACTGAGAACGTGTACGTCGCTGATCTGTAGGATCACCGACAAGATCACCTGCTGCATCCCGAGTAGCACGGACCCATCTTGTAAGTTGAGGATCCTGAGAAGGTGGGGGAGGATTATCATCCTCACTTTCATCATCTGAAGAAGAAATGTTTTCAAAAGTATAAGAGATGGGAAGAGGTGGCACATCCGCCAGACTAGGCTCGCAGGCCGATTTATTTTTATCAAATTTTACATCTCTTCTAATGATAACATTTTTGGACTTAAATGGAATAAGTCTATAACCTTTTACATCTTCAGAATATCCAACAAAAGTACATTTCTCACTCTTAGGTTCTAAAGCTTTATGCTTTTCATCTGGAATATGGGCCCATGCTTCACTTCCAAAAACACGAAAGTGACTTACATCTGGTTTAATGGAACTCCAAGCTTCTTCTGGAGTGATATTCTTTAGAACCTTAGTAGGAGTGCGATTGATTATATAATTTGCACAATTAATTGCTTCGGCCCAAAAACTAAGATTGAGTCCTTTAGATTGCAGCATACAATTAGCCATTTCCTTTAAGGTGCGATTTTTCCTTTCAGCTACACCATTTTGTTGTGGAGTGTATGGAACAGTATGTTGCATTTGAATTCCATTTTCGGTGCAAAAGTTGATGAATGTGTTTTTAACATATTCTCCACCATTATCAGTTCTTAGCTTAAGAATTTGATGTCCAGATTGTTTTTCAACAAAGGCTTTGAAGGCCAAAAATGTGTTAAATACTTCGCTCTTGAGTTTTAAGAAGTATACCCAAGTGCGTCTGGAGAAATCATCAATGAAAGTTAAGAAATACTTGCAGCCAGAGAATGAAGCAACATGAAGTGGACCACATAAATCACTGTGCACAAGCTGTAAAGGGGCTGAGGCGTGCCAAGAGGCACGTTTTTCAAAACTGTCCCGATGATTTTTTCCGAGTACACATCCAGAACAAACACCATCTCTGCAAGATACCATAGGAAGACATGTCACCATATTTTCTTTACATAGATGCTGAAGGGAGCGATAGTTTAAGTGACCAAATCGCTCATGCCAAAGTTTGCTCACTTCATCATTATGAGCAACAAATACTGAGGGAAGATTTGATGACCCAAAGTTGTGAAACTTATACAACCTTGTGGAATCATCAGCAATACCAGTAGCTAGAATCTGTTTAGGATCTCTCAGATCCTTGATTACAACATCATGAGGTGAAAATTCAACAATTTTACCTTCACCTGAATGAGTTATCTGATATACAGATAGAAGGTTGCAGGATAAGGTTGGAACACATAATACATCATTAAACTGACCATTGTCTAGATGAATAGTTCCAGTCCCTACAACATTAAGAGATCTATCATCACCAACATATATATTTTTGGTGTTACAATCATTTAAAGAAGAAAACATGGCTTGGTTTTTGGCCATGTGATAAGAGGCTCCAGAATCAATGAGCCACTCATGAGAAAGAGAAGAAGAAGATACATTTAATGCATAACCAGACTGAGATGATTGACAACGACATGCAGAAAGTGCCATTCCTGAAGTTGAAGTTGAAGTATGCTCCACATGGATGTTATGTTTCTTCATTGCGGCTTCCAAGGCTTCCATCTTCTTAAAGCATTTAGATTCTAAGTGGCCATCTCGATTACAAAAGTTACAATGTCTATCAGTCTTCTTCCATTTGTTTTTATTGGTCTTATCATTTTGCTGAAATGATCTTTCAGTTTGAGGCTGAGTTTGCTTAGGACCCTTGTTTGGTTTAGTACCATTCTTTTTAGGATAGGACTTCTTAGGATTCTTTGAATTTGGTTGCTGCTGGGTGGCTAACGCTTTCTTGGAAGAGTTTCCAAGATTAAGAAGACCAAGGTGTAAGAGTTTTTCTTGTTCTCTTATTAAAGAATCACAAAAAGAGTCAAAGGAAGGGGCCTTGTAGTCTTTTCCTTGACAAATGAAAGCTTCCCTTGTAGAATGGAAAGTGGAAACAAATACAGAGTAGGCTGGTCCCAACTTAGTAAGGATGGAATAAATAAGGTTACTATCTTCTTTCTTAACCTTAACACCTTCCAAGAGATATCTAAGGGTCTTGAATTTGGACAAGAAATCTTCAATGCAAGAAAAATTATTAGGATCCAATGTAAGCAACTCATTTTCAAGTTGATGGGCTCTAATTTCATTTTTAATCCCAAAAACTTTAGTGATTTGTTCCAATGCTTCATGAGGAGTATCAAGTTCTGCAATATGGAATCTAAGATCAGGAGAAATAGACATCCCTATCAAACCACGTGCTTGATCTTGTCTATTTTCCCATTTTGCAGCCTTGTCTTCATCTTTTGGTTTCTTCTCTTGGCCTGTGGCTATTCTGTAGAGACCTTTAGTTCTAAGTAAATCTTCCATGTAGGATATCCATTGGAAGTAGTTAGTGCTGTCAAGAATGACTTGGCATGGACTTTCCATTTAAAAAAAAACTGAAGCTGAAGATGCTGAAAGTAAGTGTTCCAATGGATAGATCTCGAAAAATTAGGTTGTTTTAAAAAAAACGGCTTTGAAAAAGGCTTCTGGATGAAGAAGTTATGGCTTTTTGAAAAAAATTTGTTGAAGTTGCCGACAAAGTGCGCGAATGTGCGGGAATGAAAAAATCCGCCCCCACAAAATGGAGACTTGAACCCAAGACCTCTACTCTCTTAAAAGAGCTTTGAACCAATTGATCTATACAAAAAATTTGAGAGAGAGAGAGAGAGGGGGGGGGGCCTTGGTTTGCGTGCTTGCCTTGAGAAAGCTATTTTTCCCTACAAAACACAAAACACAAAACCCAACACGGACATGCAAAGAAAACGAACCTTATGGCTCGAACTTCGCTTTAGCAAAAAAACTAGATATTTTAAAAAATGAACCTTGCGGCTCAAAGTTAGCTTTAGCCGAAAAACTAAATATTTTTCTCAATGTTTCTGATTTTCCGAGATCACACTAAGGTGCAGGGAAAAGAGCATACGCATGAGAAAAATCTTTCCTTTCTGTTTCTGATTTGCCCAGATCGCACAGAGTCGCAGGGCAAAGAGCATACGCAGAAATGAAAGGTATAGATCCAGTTAAAAAAAAGCTAAATAAACCGAAACCGAAATAAGCAGAGAGAAAATAACAGTAAACTGCAAATAAAGACTGTATACCTCCAGATCTTAAAAATGACGCAGCTAGGGCTACCGGAAACCTTTTCGCGTGAAACAAAAGGGGTTCCTCACTAGAACAGATGCTCCGAACACAACAGAGCAGTCCTCTCGGCCCGAAAGCAGTCAGAAACAGCAGATCTAGGAAACGGCAGTCGGATGCAGTTCTACCGGCTTCAGATTTGGATCACCAACGGACGCGGCCCTCAAATAGCTCCGATACCATGTAGGAATTTACAGGGTAAGTTCCTCAGAAAGAACACCAAAAGGACACCGCTCACAACCAGATCACAGATCAATACACCAGTATTTTTGACGTGGTTAAAACCCTCAAAGAGGGAAACAGTCCACGGCCTGTGCCAACGTGGCTACTACAGGCAATTTATTAATCAAAGAATGAAAATTTACATAAGCTTCTCTCATGCACGGATTACCCAAACAATGACCCTCCATGCGCTTTAAATAGAACTCATGGACCAATCGGGTGTCAAGCCACGGATCAAGTGTCGGTAATACCGAGGAGAGAGTGAACCGTCGGATCACTACATATCGTGACCGTCGGATTGTAAGTTACAAAATGTACAACGGTAAAGAAACACACTTTACCTAACTTTATACCTAACTCTATACTAGACCAAGTTGAACTTAACTATTTCCTATGTGTCGGAATATCCTAACACTCTCCTTATCTCTCTTCCCTCCCACTCTCCTCTCTCCTTCACTCTCTCTCCATTGCTCCCTTATCACTCCCTCTCTCCCCCTCCAACTCCATCTCTCTCTTGAGTCTTCTCTCTCCCTTTCTCTCCCACCTCCCTTTGTCTCTCCCCTCCATCTTTGTGCCTCCCTCCCTCTCTCTTTCCCTTCTCTCCCTATCTCTCTCCCCTCCTCGTCTCTCTCTTGCCTCCTCTCCTCTCTACCTCACTCCCTCTCCATCTCTCCCTTGTCACTTCCTCTCTCGCTCTCCACCTCTATCTCTCTATGTCTTTGTTCTTTCCTCCCTCTCTCCCCCTCTCCAACTCCATGTCTCTCTGTCTCTCTCTCCCTCTTTCCTTCTCTCTCTCCCACCTCCCCATCTCCTCTCCCCCCATCACTCTCTCTCTCTCTCTCTCCACCCTCCAACTTTGTCACTATCTCCCTCCCCCTCTCCCCTCCCCCTCTCTTGCCTTCACTTTGTTTGTTGACATGACTTGGATCCTTACTTAAAATGTATCTATGTTGGTTCTTACTAATAGTATTTGTATTATATAAATTTCACATCTTTAAATATAAAAGTATTCTCATTTTTTATTTTATTAAAAACTTAATTTAATTTCTATGGGGATATTTTGAGTAGTCTAAGGATAGAGGGTTTAGACATATCCCAAAACTAATTATAACCTTTTTCTTTTTAGCTTCAATTAATAAATATTATTATTGAAATTAAAATAAAATATTTTTATTGTTAAATAAGTTATGGGTCTTGGGCATGTGGTATTAATAAGTCATGGTATTGGCCCATGGTATCGTAACAAAGCCTATTTACAAGTTAATAATATCTATGGTAAAGTTGGGGTGAATATCTGTGGTTAAGAATCATATTGTTATAAAATATTTTGATTGCTAAATAAGTCATTGTATTTTTGCATGTTGTATTGATAAGTCAAGGTTATTAGCCCATGGTATTGTAACAAAGCCTATTTACAAATTAATAATATCCAGGACAAAGTGGGGGTGAATATCTATGATTAAGAATCTTGTTATATTGTTATAAAATATTTTGATTGTGTAATAAGTTATGTTTTTTGGGCATGTGGTATTGTAACAAAGCCTATTCACAAATTAATAGTATTCATGGTAAAGTGGGGGATGAATATCCATGGTTAAGATATTTTTTGTATTGTTATAAAATATTTTGATTGTGAAATAAGTTATGTGTTTCTGGCATGTGGTTTTGATAAAGCCATGGTATCGGTCCATGGTATTGTAACAAAGCCTAATTTTTATAAGTTAATAATATCCATGGTTAAGAATATTGTCATATTGTTATAAAATATTTTGGTTATGAAATAAGTTATGGTTTTTGGGCATGCAATATTGATAAGCCATGGTATTGTAACAAATTCTATTCACAAGCTAATAACAAAATCAAAATATAACAAATTGAATTTTATTATTTTTATTACTTTAACTTTTTTTTATTAATTAACCCAACATTTAAATGTTTGCACTATAAGCCGTCATTTAAAATTGTTTTGTTTACATACTTACATTAATACTTACATGAAGCCTACACATCTACTCTATACTAGGTTGTAAAATTGTTTACATACTTACATTAAACCTACAGATCTACTCTGTAGTAAATTGTAAAATGCCTCTCGACATAATATTAAAAGTAAATTTCCCTTTAGTATCCAATCAGAAATCCTTGGTCAAATTAATTGTACTATCAATATTAACTTAATTCCGCCAAAATTCGAAGTTCATTCATATAATTAACTTTCCAAAATTCGAAATCCGTTCCCTATCCATAATTCCACGCGGTCTAAGAAACCTGCAGCCACCTGCAACACAGTTGCGTCTGAAGTATAGAAACCGAAATGTCGTATTCGCAAAATGAATTTTCTCGCCGACCATTGACTCATGTTAAGAATAATAAAATTAAGTTCGAATTCGAAACTTCACATCGTTGCAACTACATACATAAAATTGACTTCCAATACGCGCTCAAAAAAGTATCGCGACTCGCTAGTCAACCAACCGAAATGACCGCATCCCGAGATGCTGATTTCAAAAGTAATTTTCCGTAAATGATTTTGGAAATGGGTCTGCATTTTCTAATTAATTTCCTGGAAACCAAACTTTAACTCATGATAATGAATTATATTTCAATCTGTAAACTTTAACTCATGGTAAAATTTATTTACTAATGAAAAAGTTTTTGTAGGACAATAATTCCACGCGCTCCACAAGGATGCTACTCAACCAACCGACATGACAGTATCATTTATGACCCTATCTGAACCTCATTTATGACCGTATCTGAACCCTTCAGATACGGTCATAAATGAGGTTCAGATAGGGTCATAAATGATACTGTCATGTCGGTTGGTTGAGTAGCATCCTTTTAGAGCGCGTGGAATTATTGTCCTACAAAAACTTTTTCACTAGTAAATAAATTTTACCATGAGTTAAAGTTTACATACTGAAATATAATTCATTATCATGAGTTAAAGTAAGTTTGTTTTCCAGGAAATTAATTAGAAAATGCAGACCCATCTCCAAAATCATTTACGGTCATGTTGGTTGGTTGAGTAGCATTCTTAGTTTTAGGTGTGCACAATAACACAAAATTTGTTAACATCTTTGTAATATAGTCATTTTATTTTTATTTTAAATTTTTTAGGGTAACTTAATTTGTTAAGAAGATAAGGAGGGTTAATAACTTGAATGATGAAAAATGATGTTGTATAACTATTTTAAGTGTTGGAGTTTTTGGTTGGATTTTGACTAAAACATTTTTTGTCATATCATGATTTTCTGTTGTTTAAAATGTGTTTTTTAAGACATAAATGGACTTAGCACCCCAAAAATCCATAGGGCAATCAATTGTGCAAAGTCCTCTCCTCAAACTTGTGATTTCAAGAAAATTTTCTCATATTTTCAGGCAAATTTGAGCAAAAAATATGCCAAGAAAACCTCCAAACCATAGAACTATTAGACTACGACATGAAAAAATATGAAATAAAATATTTGATTGTGAATTGACAATGTAACAATGTTAAATGATAGAAAATGTGAAAGAGAGTGTAACTAAAGAAAATATTGTCTTGAGAAATCCATACATGATTAAAATTCAAACATATTAAACCATATTACTCCAACCAATACATTGAAAAGTTAATATGCTCTGTGAAGACTTGGAAGGAAATGTTTCATTTTTGACTTTATATTATCCCTATCTATCCTCTGTTTTACAAAACGTGAAGCCTATGTCTATACAATTTCATGATTTTTTGAGTGTTAACTTGAGAAGTAAGTGTAAGTTACTCATTATTAAAAATTTCATAGGGTAATCTTTAATTTTCTTAAAAATTACTCCATTTATAGCATTCTTAAAATTCTATTATCGTTTCTAATCACATGCCAATTGTCATCTAGTGTCCATACTTATTATCATGTACCTTCACTATTCTCCCTACACTAGTGAAGGCATTAGTGCTTTGGTCAAAGAGAAGGATTGTTGGAGAAGGAGCGCTAATCATGGGTTAACTGGCATAGTAAGAAATCTTCAAAGATTTGCCAGTACAAGGATAGTGGAATATGTGTGCTCACTTCCCTCCAAAATTTAAAAGAAGATCCAGACTTGAAGCAACAATATTCTCAAAGATAACCCTTGTGTTGGATAAACTAGATCTGAGATTGAGGGGATGTTGTACGAGAACACCAGGGATGATCATTTGTTGAGTTTTCTTTTCTTAGATGAAGGGCTTTGTCGTAGCCTCATAAATGATAGTTCTATATATAATGTAAATCTATAGACATATCTAGGTTAACAATACCCTTATACATTGTTTATGTTTTGTTAGTTCTTTGAGGGATTTCTCCAGATCAACCAGGTCAGAGCCTTTGATCTCCATATGTAAGACTGATTTTCAAGTAAAAGATAATAACGATGCCAAGTTCTATCTCATTTGCAACTATATTATGTTTATGATTCATCGTATAATGTGATTTAACCTTTCTTTAAAAGGGTGCAAGCTGGTTGGTATGGGCCCAACCAAACTAGCTCATCACTCCTCCAGGATCTAAGCGTGGTGTGATTTCTTTGATTTGTTTGTGGCATGTATTGATGTGTCAATGTTATGGCTTTTATTTTACTTCAATTTTAACGAATGCTCTCTTTCATTCTGAAATTACATGGTTGTGTTATATCACTTTTAAATCTTGAATGAGTGACCATAGATCTGGGCAATGTTCGATGAGTGCATGAGGGATATGCTCTATTGTTATTCAGTGATGTAAGAGTAAGCATATTTCTTGGAAAAGGTGTTGTGATATATTCTCATTTTAAGCATAAATTGATGTACAAATAGAGCTTTTGGGGAGAATAGTGTTTCGTTACAAGTGTAGGTAGATTCTTTTAATTAGTCTTTTTTTGGTAAACCGTTGCAAGTGCAGAACTCCTGTACTGGGGTATGTCTGTCTTTGTTTGTAATTTTTTGCAAAAACAAAGTCGGGTCTCATGTTTATTTATAAGACCGGTGTGAGTGTGGACAAACCATTTGAGAGCATTCATTTTATTCTAACATTGAGGCATTTGTAAACAATTGAAAAGGTGATCCAAAAGAAGATAAATCACGGTTTTGTAAGACTATAGGATCATGTTGAGTTTATTTTGTCGAAGCTCTTGAGTCATCTAGGCTCAAGAGCTAAGAAATCTTATTACTTCGACAAACTGTGTTTTAAAAAAATTCATAGGCCGAGGTCATTAATTTTTTGTTCAGTGATTTGTAGTGTGATTTTCATTCGATTTAGTATGCATTCCTCACACTAAGCATACAATATGGTATTTACAGTCTCGATTCTAGACTCATTGCATAAATATAAGATAAACTTGTTTCTTACACTGGAATACTTGTAGCATAAAGCAAGTATATATATGATTTGGTTTATTTATGCAAATAGCTTGTAACATTTTCATCGTTAAACAATTTGTGTGCCTAGACTATTCAGATTGTTGTTGAGCACAAGGAGAGGGATTGAATTATTACATTTGCGCATATGATATTCTTGTTATTATTTCTGTAGTCTTTACAATTTTATTTTTTTGTATAAACAGGGGTTGGCGAATCTGAACATCTTTGAGTTTGACTTTAAAAGTACAGGAACATAGTGTGTCTCCTTTATGAGATTGAATGCATCGATTGATCCACATGTGTAGAAATCATATTTTAAAATATAAGTTAAATAAACAATTTTAAATTTGAATTTGGTGAATCTGGTTGAGAGAATTTAATTGGCATTGGTTGTGCCTACATTATGTGTAATTTTTTAAATTCTTGAAATCAAAGTGATGAATGGTTTGGGGAGTGAAGGTAAGATCTGAGTTGATTTATTTAATAAGGTTTCCAATAGTACATGATGTTAGTTTGGTGATTATTTATTGAATTTGGAACTTGAACTTTGTGATTAAGTTAGAAGGAGTGCTCTTATGATTAATTGTTTTGCACTTCGAAGTATACAACCCCCTGGTTTGACAATTAAGTGTTGAGGTTTGTAGTAGATATACGTAGTACCTAACATACTCTATCCATTCCTTTATCATTTTGGTTTCTATGAACTTTTCTTGTTTTCTTGCATAAAAGAGTTAAAGACTAACCATGATTTGAGATAAGTCGCATGACAAACAAAAATCATAGAGAAGGTACACAAAGACAATGTTGAAAACTAAAGGAAGAAAATAGATTGCGTTGGGTTCCACCAAATTTTTAGGATGTGTGGATGTTGCTCCACACCTATAAATTTTAACAATCATCAAAGGAGATATGGATAATACTACATGAAACTTTGTAAGATAGGATTATAAATCACCAAGTGGTTAGCATAATGGGATATTATCCCCTCTGCCTAGTTTCAAATCCCATGGGGGGGCATCTCTAGCTTGTCATGATAAGGATTAAGGAATAAGATTCCCTACCCTCGTGGGGTCTCATCTCTTGGTAAGTCATAAATTTCATGTCTTGAAGATGGACCCAACTCGTAGTTTCAACACGTCGACTGAAACTCTCAAATATGTGGAACTTCCTCCATTGATCAATAATCATGTCCTGATTATGGACCCGCTAGTGGGTCCAAAACGTCAACTGAAACTCTTAAATCTATAGATTTTCCTCCATTAATAAACAATGCAACCACAAAAACCTAAAAACTATAAGTCATGAATTCCTAGTATAAAACGTCAACTAAAACTCTCAAATCTATAGATATTTCTCCATTAATCAAAAATCCAACCACAAAAACCTAAATACTATAAGTCATGAATTGCTAGTATCTTTGGCTCACATGTTGTTGGATATATTCTTAGTGTTGTAATGGCAACCACTAGGTTTGATCTTGAGTCTCGCATGTATTACTCCAACAAGTAACCGATTCTCCATAATAATAATAATAATAATAATAATAATCAACTTCTACACTAAAATCAATGCACACTATTCATCTATTTACCTTGAAATTAATGTAGATCAGCATTTTAGTTATATCATAATAGAAATGAACATATTCACTAAAAATGCATGTAGTGTAAAAAATCAAATAGGATTAGAAATCAACATCTATCATGAATTCATTGTATACCATTAATCTATTTACTTTGAATTAATGTAAATCTTTCATATAGTTACATTAGATTAGAAATTAATATATACATTGAAATCAATGTACCTAGTGCAATTAATCAAATAGGATTAGAAATCAACATATACACTAAAATCAATACATTTAGTGCAATCAATCCAATAAGATTATGAATTAAAATTTACACTAAAACCAATGCATTTATTTTACCCCTTTACCGGGTGCAAGCCTCGGAAGTGATGATTGACGCTATGTGATTCATTTCACTAGTTTCAATCCCACTTCTTCATCCCTATGAGCATCACCCAATGCAATGAGTGTTGAGTGAACTATTCAAAAATCATGAGAAATTAGTTAGTTACGACTACCTCTCATGGAAATGGTCATACGTGAATGACTTACTTAACGCAGTTGAATCCCAAAATGATATCTAAAGCCAAAAATAATAATGTCAAAGCAATCTAAACTCTAGTTAGGACCTTACATATGCCTGTACCCCTTTAATTTAATGAAAATTTCAATAATTTTTTGTATTTTATTTTAATATAATTTTGAGACTTTGATGGCTTTCTAAATCCAACTTATTTTACCTTTTGTAAAACCCTTACTTCCTTTTCCTCCATTGTTAGCCATATGTGGATCGCTCAAGACTGATCTAGATTATGGCGGATTTTGTTAAGATGGATGTAAGCACATTTAGTAAAAAATTAACATCTGTGATGAAACTAATGTACACTATTAATCTATTTACTTTAAAATTAATGTTCATCATCCATCTAGTTACATCAAATAATAGATTATCAGGTACACTGAAATCAATGCACACTATTAATCAATTTACTTTGAAATTAAAGTAGATCATCCATCTGATCACATCAAATAAGAAATTAACATCTACATTGAAATCAATGCATTGATTTCAAATAGAATTATAAATTAACATGGATAGTTCATTTACCCTTCTAAATTGGTGAACATTTCAATAGTTTTTTGGCATTTTGTTTTTAATCTAAATTTGAGACACCAAGGTCTCAACTTAGGGATTTAGCCACTTGAAATTTGACATATAAGAGCCATTAAAGTTTTCCATTTTTAATTAATCCAAAACTATATTAAATTAGATTTTGTGCATTTTTAATAATACCTAAATTATTTAATTACACTTATATTATATTTGAAGTTTGTAGATTATTGTGTATGAAAATGTCTTATAAAGAAAAATTTCCAAATATTTAGACATTATAATAACATATATGATCACTCTAGATAACTATAAAATAATAAATAATGATTTTAATTTAAAAATAAAAGCCTTTACAAAATACATAATTTATCTTAATTTTATATCTACCAAACACAATTAAAACATAGGCCATATGTGAAAATGACAAAAAAATATAACCCAGTAAAAAATTGACAATATAACCCAGTAAAAAATTGACAATAAATAAGTGAAACAATGCTTAAAGATACTTAAATAATAAACTGGCAATAAATAAGTAAAGCAATGCTTAAATATATTTAAATAAAGAAAGATTAAAATGAGTTTTATCCATTCATTGTTTCACTTGCAATCGAAATGTGTAAATATCTCTGCAATAATGCTTCAATAAAATATTGTAGATAAAATATTTCTACAATAGTTTCATCACAAAGTAATATGATTCAAACACAATTAAAACATGCCATATGTGAAAATGGCAGAAAAATATAACCCATTAAAAAATTGACAATAAATAAGTGAAACAATGCTTTAAGATATTTAAATAATAAATTGACAATAAATAAGTAAAGCAATGCTTAAAGATATTTAAATAAAGAAAGATTAAAATGATAATTTTATCCATTCAATGTTTCACTTGCAATCGAAATGTGTAAATATCTCTGCAATAATGCTTCAATAAAATATTTCTACAATAGTTTCATCGCAAAGTAATATGATTCAATGGAATATAAGTTTATTAATGCTTCAAAGAAATATTCATGGAATAGTTTCAATGCAAAGTAATATGATTCAATGGAATATAAGTTTATTTTTTTCTTTTATAAAGTAATTTTTTACAAATATATAGATATGGCAATTTTTTTGTCATGGAATAATTGTTTATTATTTATTAATACAAAAGTATTCAATTTTATCTAGGTCTTTCGGCGAAAAAAAGTAATTTTATGTAAGCTTTTGGAAAGAATGAGCGCATAAAAAAACATAATCCTTAATTTTTTTTTATAAATCCATTTTAGCTTGGACAAATGCAATTGGTCATCTTAACTTACTTTAGTATATTTCAAAACTAAAATGAATTTAACAATCAATAATAATGACAATAAATGAAAATGACAGATTTGATAAAAATAATTAATACAAATAGTTTAACTTTTTTTAATACAAAAATATATTATTTATATTCACTGCATTTACAATATACTGAAACATATAAATTTTTACTATACAATACATGACAATATGAGTATAAAGTAATATTATCACAACCACATTAATAAAAGTGGTTGATGTATCAATCACATGCAAAATTTTATTAGTAAATGTGGTTGAAATATGTCAATAGATATTAATGGTATAGATTTAATATTGATATTAATATCAATATTGATAAATATATAATAATAATAATAATAATAATGTTATTATTATTATTATTAAATAATCCAAAGGTTTTAATATGTAGGGTTTATAATACACATCCTTTGATTTTATTAATCTCTTATTATTATTATTATTATTGGCATGACGTTATTAATTAATATTAATATTATTGTTAATTATAATTAATTAATAATAACAAAGCCAATGGATTAATATTATAAACCCTAGGGATTATAAACTCAACATATTAATATTATAAACCCAAGGAATTAATAAACCCAAGGGATTAATAAAACCTAATTTTGTAATGTTGAGAGGCAACATTGGATTGATTTTTGTACCATTCAAACGTCACAATACAAAGCCCTTTTGTAGTGTCACAATGTGATGTTGAAAAGTTGTAATGTAATGTAAGTTTCCAACAATGATTGTCATCTTGCTTGTCAAATTGTGACAATGTTTGTCATCATGCGACATTGGATAGATTTCTTCACCATTCAAGTGTCACAACATTAAACCATAATGTTATAAACGAAAGAGATTAATATTCTAAACCCAAGGGATTAATATTATAACCCAAGGAATTAATAAACCCAAGGGATTAATATTATAAACCCAAGGAATTAATAAACCCTAATTTTGTAATGTTGAGAGGCGACATTGAATAAATTGCAATGTAATGTAACATTGTGACCATGAGTATTAGATTGATTGTCATCATGCAACAATGTTTGTCATAATGCAATGTTAGATTGATTTTTGTACCATGCAACGTCACAATATGAAACCCTTTTTTACTGTCCTAATGTGACATTGCAAAATTTCAATGTAATGTAAGTTTCAAATAATAATTGTCACATTTCTTGTCAAATTGTGACAATGCTTGTGATAATGCAACATTGGATAGATTTCTTCGCCATTCAAATGTCACAACATTAAAACTTAATGTTATTTTAAACCTAAGGGATTAGTAAACCCAAGGGACTAATACTATAAACCATAGGGATTAAAAACCCAAGGGATTAATATTATAAACCTAAGGAAATAATAAACCTAAGGGATTAATATTATAAAACCAATGTGTTTATAAACCCTAATTTTGTAATGTTGAGAGGTGACATTAAGTAAATTGTGATGCAATGTAACATTGCAACAACATTAAACCCTAATGTTATTATAAACCCAAGGAATTAGTAAACCCATGGGATTAATATTATAAACCCTAGGGATTAAATACCTAAGGGATTAATATTATAAACCCTAGGCATTTTAAACCCAAGGGATTAATATTATAAACCCAAATAATTAATAAACCCAAGGGATTAATCAACCCTATTTTTTATGTTGAGAGGCAACATTGAATAAATTGCAATGTAATGTAACACTACGACAATGAGTATAAATTAATTGTCTTCTTGCAACAATGTTTGTCACAATACGACGTTGGATTGATTTATGTACCATGAAAACGTCACAATACAAAGCCCTATTATAGTGTGGCAATGTGACGTTGAAATATCTACAATGTAATGTAAGGTTCCAACAATGATTGTCATATTGCTTGTCACATTGTAACAATGCTTGTCACAATTTGACATTGGATAGGTTTCTATAGCATTCAAACGTCACAATATTAAACCCTAATGTTATTATAAACCCACAGAATTGGTAAACCCATGGGATTAGTATTATAAGCTCTAGGGATTAAAAACCCAAGGGATTAATATTATAAACCCAAGGGATTAATAAACCCTAATTTTGTAATGCTGAGAGGCGACATTGAATAAATTTCAATGTAATGTAAGATTGCGATAATGAGTACAAATTAATTGTCATCTTTCAAAAATGTTTGTCACAATGCGACATTGGATTGATTTTTGTACCATGTAAACATCACAATACAAAGCCCTATTATAGTGTCGTTATGTGATGTTGAAATATTTGCAATTTAATGTAAAGTTCCAACAATGATGGTCATATTGCTTGTCACATTGCGACAATGTTTGTCACAATACAATGTTGCATACATTTTTGCACCATTTAAACGTCACAACATCAAGCCCTAGTGTTAAAATAAATATTATAAACCTTAACAATATAAAACCAATATTTAAAAACTTAACAATATAATAAATATTATAAACCTTAACAATATAAAACCAATATTTTTTTTAATTAAGACAATATTTAAAATTGTTTATATAATTATATTAAACCTACACATATACTCTATATTGGATTGTAAAATTGTTTGCATACTTACATTTCCCTTATGCGTCTACTCTATAGTAAGATGTCTAAAATTCGAACCCTGTCCATTATTCAACGTGAAATTTTTTAGCCTACCATGAAAATTGAAATTGAATAATAAGGTTGAATATTAGCAAACTATACACTATTTGACGAAAAAGGGGTTTGAAGGATGATAATTCCACATGGTCTAACAACCATGGCCACCTCATCGCTAACCATTGAGTCATGTTAAGAATAATAAAATTGAGTTCGAATTCAAAACTTCAGATCATTGCAACTACATACATATGTTATTTGCAGGACAATAATTCCACGCGCTCTAAAAAGTATTGCGACTCACGAGCTCCACTAGCATCGATGTTAGTCAACCAACCAAAATGACCGCATCTGGAGATGTTGATTTCAAAAGTAATTTTCCGTAAATGATTTTGGAAATGGGTCTGCATTTTCTAATTAGTTTCCTGGAAACCAAACTTTAACTCACGATAATGAATTATATCTCAATCTGTAAACTTTAACTCATGGTAAAATTTATTTACTTATGAATCAAATCAAATCATAACACAATAATAATAATAATAATAAGTAAAAGACTAAATTAAATCAAATTAAAACATTGAAGAATGTTTTTTTTGTAAGCTTGGTGGGATCCTTTTTCTATTGATATTTCATGAAAATAAGTATGATTTCTACAAAATTGCAAGTGGCCTCAACCTGCCGGCAGGAAACTAGGTCTATTGGTCACCTATCTACATCTAATGTTGTCCAAAATTTGAAAAGAGTTTTCCTTACCATCCATGCTACATTAGCAACTTTATATACTATATAATTCTTATTAAAATAGTAAATGCTACCCATCATATAGACAAAATCGGACATATTGTATCTCCCTATGCAAGTCCTTCATACTTGGCTCAATTGGTCTATCTTCCTTCGGGTCTTCTCTTTCCTTATAGGTTGTCATTGCGCGGGCCAGGATGTTTTTCATGACCCAATACTACTGGATAGTTTGGTAGAACAACATTTGGCGTCCTCTGGTATTCCCGGGGTCTTTAACAATTGTTTCCCATTCCTTTGCCTCGATCTCTTGATTTTCTATGTTATTGTTTAGTTCTCTTTCCCATTCGAAAATTACTACTTTCACCTCAGGCGGTGTTCCTACGAGGTATGCATTGATCAGGTTCTACTAGAAGTCAGTTTCAAACCTTTCATCTTTTTTTCGGCCTTTCCCATTCTTATCTTTCCTTTCTTTCCCAGTTGGTTACCTTCCTTCGCCATCCTATTCTCCTTTCGTATTTTTTCCTCCCTTTTCAAGCAATGCACTTGTACTTGGGCTGGAGCACGATTTGAGTGCTGAGGCTCTGTATTTCTCTGCACTCCACTTTTTATATTACCAGTTCTTGCAGATGAAATCCGAATGCAGCTCGACGTCCTCTAGCCCTCGTCTTTCACCACCTTTAGTTGCACGTCCTACCTTGTCTTGCGGCATGCAAATCCCTCTTAGCCTAGCTTTCCTCCCTTTTTGTCTTTCTGTCCACCTGCCCCTCCTACCGCCCGAAGGATCACTACGTGCCTTCTTCCTTCGTCTGTCGCTCTTTCTCCTGCATGATTTTCTCAGGATGGGGTTCCCCTAACTTTCCCATAATTTCACTGCATTAATTCTCTCCTACCACCAGCTGTTGTTGCCTTCCTCCCTTTGCCAATCTTGACACCTGGCCATCCTCTCTCACCTTTGCCTGCTTGAACAACTATCTCTACCTTGTACTGCCCCACTGTCATTTGCCTGCTCTCGTGGCCCCTGGCTAGCCTCTTCTCCCTCTGCGCGTTGTGCCAGCTGAGCGTCTAATCCCCCCTCGACCCACCATGGCCGCTGGCCTTCCTCTCCCTTGTTTAATCCACACTGCGTTTCACATCCCGATTGGGGGGGAAAAGAAAATGACAAAATGAAAAAAAAATCAAAATTAAAATATATATATGAAAAAATCAAAAACATAAAAAATTTAAAAAATAACGAAAAATAACCAATAAAATAGTGAAAATTCAAACATAACAAAAAAAGAAGAAAAAAGTTATATATATATATATATATATATATATATATATATATATATATATATATAATCAAAAAATAATAAATAAAAGTGGCCTACCACTCTTGCCCTGCAACCTCTTGGCAATTGATCGCGGGTAGCCACCTTTTTTAGCCACCTTTTTTTTATATATATATATATGTGTGTGTGTGTGTGTGTGTGTGTGTTTTTTTATTTTGTTTGAATTTTCATCGGTTCATGGATTATTTTAGTTTTTTTTTACAATTATTATTATTTAAATGGTTAAATAACAAATATTTAAAAAAAAATTGCATACTTAAGATAAAAAATAAATAAATAAATAAAATTAAAGTGTCAAAAACATGCCCCGAATTAAATTAAAAAAGAAGAAGAAGAAGAAGAAGTTGATGCTTTTCAAAATTCACATGAAAATCAACAACATTTAGAAAATGTATCCATACTTAATATATCAAAAAATTTAAAGTATCAAAAATAAGCCCCAAAAAGAAGGGATTGATGTTACATCAACACTTTTTGAAATTGGCATGAAAGTCATTAGCATATATATATATATATATATATATCGAGAGAGAGAGAGAGGTTTCTCTAATTTATATTTTTTGTAGAGTTATTTTCTCCATCCATTGCATTAATATTGTTAGAATCAATGTTTCGAACCATCCTCTGTGGTTCATTTTCAGAATAGATCAATGTGTGTATAAGACAAATCTCAATTGAATATATAAATAAAGGTATGAGAATGTGATAGGATGGGAATGATGGGCAGCCAACAAGACTACTAAGAAGGAAAGTGAATATTACGTTAAAATAATATGAAATAAATTAATAATATTTTAATTTTAATTTCAACTCATAATTTCTTTAGATACTAAATTATTTAAAAATCTTTTAAAAATTAATACTAATTATAATTATTATTATTATTTATTATAGAATGATAATTAATTATTGTTATATAAAAAAAATAACTTTACTAAATGATAATTATTAAAACTTTACAAAAAAAAATTGTTTAATTTTGACAATTACTAATTAAATTTTTAATTTCAAAAATTCATGATTATTAACCATTGATACTAGTTATTACTAATTATTAAGAATAATTAGTATTAATAATTATTGAAATGAAATGAAAGTTATTATTTAAAGTTTTAATAAAAAATTATTAAGTAGTTGTAAAAAAAATTAATTAAAATTAAAATTATTAATTATTATTAATTATTAATTATTAATTATTAAGAATTATTAATGATTATTAGAACTAAAAATTCTTTATTTTGAGTTAAATTGGATTAAATTAAATTATGTGGAAAGAAAAATTAATGTATCCCAAAAAGGTAAAAGAAAAGGTATATTATGAATCAACAATTTTCAAAATTGGATAATTTATTGCTTTCTCTATAAAAGTGAGAACTCAGTTTAGTTCTCGTTTGAATTGTAACTATGTTAGCCATTGCATTTGATTTCATGAAGAAAAAATGTGTTTTATATGCACAAAGATAATAGTTGTTGGGCTAGTTTCTTTTGAAAAAAACATGTGTTTACATATATAAAAATAATAGTTGTTAGTTTTTTTTGGAAAAGAATATGTATTTGCATGCACAAAGGTAATAGTTGTTGGGCTAGTTTATTTTGGAAAAGGAATATGTGTTTACATGCACAAAGCTGATAGTTGTTAGTTTCTTTTGGAAAAAAAATATGTGTTTACATACACAAAGATAATAGCTATTAGTTTCTTTTGGAAAAGAATATGCATTTACGTGTACAAAGAGTTTTCTTTTAAAATTAATAATAAAATATGGGTAGTTTCCCTCATGGGGGTGGTCACTTTGCACAACACATGGAAGTAGGGTGGTGTATGGAGCCCGCTTGGCCTCCACGTGCCCCTTCAATGTGCCATAATGAGAAAGGTTGGCATTAAGTGCCCGCAGGCGAGTGACTCTTTCACTCGCGATGACGATATATTCCATGCTAGGCATAGGAATTTGGTTAGTGTGGTGTTTTGAGCGATGAAGTCGGAGGTTGCAGAGGGAATTGGGTTTATTCTCTAGACTATCGTGTCGAGATTAGGCAACAGGAAAGCGAGGACTACGGGGAATGGGATAATCTGAAACAAGGGGAAGTCTTGGCCAGGGATTTCCCCATGGGATCCTAGCACGTCGGAGGTGGCCAAGGCTTCGAGCCCTAACCTTGGGTACTGTAGTTTGTCCATCAATCAACTTTTGTTGTCAACAGAGGAGGGGTCTTGCCTTGACTCTCAGTATAATTATGTATTTGTTAGTCTTCTTTGTCCTAGTTGCTACTGGCCTCGCACGTGGTTTTATTATGGGTTGAAGGTTCAGTGGATATTTCTCTGGGTTGGCTCTTTCCATGATGGAGTAGTATGCACAATGTTGGTTCTTACCATCACTCATCATGGCCCAGTGGCCAACTCGTTCCTAGTTTGGAGGGGATCATTCTACGTGGGCATGAGTTGGGGTGGTTCCAGTGAATGGCGAAATAATTAGCAAAGCGTTTCCAATCACGACATTTTTTGGTTTGGTAATTCGTTTTATGAGCTTATTTCTCTTGTGAATTTATGTATCAGTTGGTGTTTCTTGTCGAGGGGGAGCGCTTTTTGTAGGTCCCCTGTAATGTTTCATTTTGGCTCTCGGGGGCACTATGGTCCTATCACACTTGCCTTCATTTTTCCTTGGTCCGCCTCCATGCCGTGACAGAGGGGTCATCCTTGACGGGGGGAGAAACTCTTCATCAGGAAGAGCTACGAAGGCAAAATAAGGTAAGTCACTCATCCTTGAAGAATGCGGCCAGCAGGGAAACAGAGGAGGATGTTGCAATCTCCCCTGCTCACTCCTCGAGCCATGTAATAGCGCCAACTACCTTAGACTCTCTAGCAACCTAGCTACGCAATATTCAAATGAATATTGACATCATGCGAGAACAACGCTATGAGGATTGAAATGAATTGGTAAGCTACATCAATGATGTTTAGCATGTTCAGAATGAAATCTTGGACAACCTTGATAGCATCTGGCGACAGCATCAATGCACTAACCACCTCCTTCGCACTTTGGAAGCAAGGGTGGAACACATAGAATTCCACAGGCATGAAAATGTAGGTTACTTTGATGCTCCTCCTTTCTTTCCTCCCAACTTGCGTCCTTAATATGATGACTCTTGCTCTGGTTTATGTTCAATTTTGTTAGGTATGGTATGGCTAATAGGCCATTCGGAAATAAAGGTTGGCACCAAGTGTCTATGTTTACCTCGATGCCCTATTCTAAAAAAATTTGCTCAAAATGAGAGAGAAGGGCTTGTTGAGACGAATTTTGTACTTAGTTTCTCTTTGATAATATAATGAAAGCTTGTCGACCAAAAAAACAAAACAAAAATATGGGTTGTTGCAGTGATTTTTATTTTGGAAAAGAATGTGTTCTAGCGCAAAAGAATAATAGTAGTTGTGGTGATTATATTTTGGAAATATTTCCCTCTTCTTGTGCGAAGAGATAATGTTAACCATGGTGATTCTTTTAAATATTATCATGTTCTTATAGGTAGGGGTAAAATGTAATTATTCCTTTTTCATGTTAAGTATGGATAGGTGGGCATGCCTTGGTAATCTTTATGCATTTTACTTTATGCATGTGAGATTTGGATAGATATACATGTTTCATAGCCATATGAATGCATAGATAAATAGACATGTTTTTGAAATTATGTGTTTTTAATTAATGTATATATGGTATCAATAAAGATTCATGCCTTGATACTCTTAATAAATTTTATTTATGCATGTTTCAAAAAAATGGTTTTTCACTTAAGGATGTTTGTAAAAGAAAAAGATCAAAGACAACTTTTAACATTATTATGCATGTGCAAGAAAGTGGAACATGAAAATATGTTTAAAGCATAACTAGTAGAGGTTGAATATTTGGGTTTGATCAATGGATATTCTATATAATCATGATGTCAGAGCTTACTGGCAGTAGTAACTGTAGGAAAGAATTGTGACTTATGCGGAGGATGAATTAATAGTGTCTAATCCATCCTTTATGCAACAAATGAAAGGTGATTTATAATTAACACTATGGTAGGAAATGAGGTCACTATGCTTGACTATTGGTCCATGCAGAGTGAGGGATTATCAAATGTAGGACAATCCACTACAGGAAATAACTAGGCCATAAAGACATTGTGCTCAAGGAATTGTGGGGTAAAAGTGTTTGAGAAACATGTTATCATGATTATTGTAATGGCCTCTAGCTAGTTATGCTTAAAGATGATATTACTTTGTAAAATTTTAAAAATGGACAAGGGATGAACTTCCTTGCTTCCATTGAGTGAGGGGTGAACTCTCTCATGAAACGTTTAATAAAATAAACATTTGTTGCTTTTTAATTTTGAGGTTTCCAAGGTATATCAATGTCCATTTATGTGCTTGCCTATTTGAGGATATTGATGATGTGGTATTTTTTCATAACATGGAGAATCATAAGAATATTTTGTTTTGAATGAGTTTGATTAATTAACAAATGCAAGGTAGGAAAATCTATGGCAGATTGTAGTATGTTAACAAATGGAAATAATGACTATTCATTTACACAATCCACTATTTCATTTCTATGGTTACTTCAAATTATTATGGTGATTCTAACAGATGATTGGTTAAGTATGTAATAAGCCATTATTGGGATGCTACATGTTGGTAAAAATTGATAAAAAAAAATAATCCCTACCTATTTTTTGCAAGGTACATTGAGGGATGTTACATCTAAAATCTCTCTAGCTCACTCAAACATTCTTGAGATCTCTTCTTAGAAGTAGATCTGATTACAATATTCCTCACTCTCATCACTTATGCACAATTCTTCTAGAACCATAAGAAATATATTTAATTTAAATTATTAAACTCAATTAGGGAACTAACTCCCTTAGTAAATGAAATCCCTAGGTCTAGTCAAAAGGAGTTTTGACTTGGAGATTAGATGCTCCTGCATCATGATGGGTTGCTCCATCTAGAGTTGTAATTTACCATAAATTTCATGTGGAGAGCCTTGTTCTCGAGAGAATAGGAGTGCTTGATGAGATTTAGAGGGAAATATTCTAGATTTGCGAAGAAAAGCTCTCTGGAAATCTAGAAATTTTTTTCTTCAAAACCACTTTGAAAGTTAGAGGTGAGGAAATTCCACAAGCTTGGCTCATAAGACTGAATCGGTATTCATTGCACTTCTCTTAGAAATCTCTCATATTAAATATGAAATTAAACCAACAAAATAGTCAGGGTGTTTTTTACAATATCCATTTCCATGTTATGCCCATAAATATGCTTTCCCCATGGTTGATATCATTATAACTCAAGAGTGCCATGACTGAGGCAGTGATTTCCATGCTTAGCGATTACAATAAGTGATCCTTCAAATGGTAGGGCCTTAGGCAAATAGGTTGGGAGATTACAATGTATTCAAGGTAGATGTGACAAGAGTGAAGGTTACAATATTAGGTGTGGAGCCTGATTATCTTCTTGATTGTTCAGAAGTTTTTTGTTTCAGCCGTGAAGCAAAGCTCTTTGGCAATCTAGAAATTATTTTCTTCAAAACCACTTTGAAATCAGTATTGGTTGCACTTCACTTAGAAATATCTCATATTGGATAGGGAATTAAACCAGTAAAACTGTCACGGTCTTTTCTATAATTACCATTGGCATGTTATTCCCATAAATATGCTTTCCCTGATGGTTGATATCGTTATAGCTCAAGATTTTCATGACTGAGGAAGAGATTTCCATGCTTAGATATTACAGAGAGTGATACTTCAAATGGTAGGGACTTAGGCAAAGAGGTTGGGAGATTACAGTGTAGTCAAGGTAGATGTGACAAGTGTGAAGGTTGCAGTGTTGGGTGTGGAGCGTAATTATCTTCGTGATTGTTCAAAATATTTTGTTTCAGTCGCATTAGATCCCTATTCCTAACGGGGTGAAAACTTCACCCGTATGATTGTCATTAGGGGGTTCCAGGGGGGGCAACAACAAATTTACGAGCCCCCAAAGCTAAAAATCGATGAAAAATTGCCTTGTAAAATATTGTAAGTTCGTACTCAATCTAGCTTTTTCATTATGAGGATGATCTAAGAGTAGAAATTATGTTAATTTAGGTTTTTTTGCCCTGGAAGGAAACCCTCTATTTATGTGAAGGAATTATATTGCAATTATGTACCATTATTTTGAGAGAAAGAGAGAGGAAATTATGTAAGAACGAAGAGGAAAATACAACGGATTTGTTGTAGGTTGTATCTCTTCATTATTCTGTATAATATAAAAGGAAGGACTTATTGTTTCTCTATGGACGTAGAACAAATTGGGTGAACCATGTATATTTGTGTCTCTCTTGTTTTATGCATTTTTGTATTTGTGTTTCCACAATATTTATGTGTTCCATTGCTCCATTAATCAATTTCTAACATGCAAACATGGTGTTTAATGAACATGGCACTTGATTACAAAATGGAAAACACCTTGTGCCAAGCAGAATGTTTGATTACCAACTATGGGAGCATGTTGCCACATCCCCTGATCACATAGCTAGGTGAGACATTGACAACTCATCTCCATGCTCTCACACGCATAACACCCCATTGAAAGTTCTTGATGCTACCAAGATTGTGAAAAATTCGGTCGAGCTTAGATATTTTCAAATTAAGTTGGTTTTTCAAATTGAGTCATATATAGGTGAATTTTTGAAATGCCTCCATATTATACTTACTGTAAATTTTCTTAGGCCTAATTTTTTTCTTTGTTTTACTCTACATGCAACTTAGCCAGTGATTGATTCTTGGTCTCAAATTCATAGTCTATTTTGAAATAGATTCCTTGTTATTTTATTAGTGGTTTGGTTTCTCCAACAACATACCATTGACGAACATGGCTTGAAATCTCAATATTTTTATGATATAATAGAAAATTAGCTTAAAATAAAAACATTTTTGACTTAAATTAATTTTATTTATTATTTTTTCGTCAATCGAAATGATTTCATTAATTCTTCAAAAGTTACATCCTTAAGTCCAAAAACATGTTGCTCTCCTGACTTCACTCTAACTAGATTTGTTAGTCGGGAGAGTAGTGCAAAATATCGATACATAATATCATTTGTTACAAAATTGCCAATGACAACCTAACCAAATTGTCCAAAAAATGACAAAACCAAAACACGGCCAATAGTAACCATTTTACGAAGGGGGGCTCTAAACTTGAACTACTCTCAAGACCAAAGGAGGGTCGTTCCCTTCATTCACATGATAATCAATATGGGTCAGCCTTGCCTCAATCTCATCCAACCACTCGTCTGATTTTTGTTGGCTACGTCAGATCGAAGTAATTTGTTACAGGATCTCTCCCTGTGTATATTGGACATTGTTAATATATGTTATAGTTTCATTCCTATCATCATACCTTTGCTAATGAATTATGTCGAGGCTGGCGTGAATATCCCTCAACTTCTCTACCATGGATGACAACACTGGAGGTTGCAACACACTACGTGGTGATTGGGATCTGGTAAGATCTCTCTCTTCTTCCACGATCGCTTCCTCTTCATCCACTCACTTGGACACATGTCCTCCCCATTCGCCAGCCTTATCCTGAGGGACAATTCCATGACAAGCCTTCCCACGTTATCACTGCATGATTCCCATGAACCCTTCGCACCAGAATCCCCTACCCAGGGAAGTTTCCCACTCCACTTGACCTTATCTATTGACCTCGCCCTGGAAAGGGACCATAACCACCCAACCACTACAACATGCACAGACTTACTGAATAAAGCAAATGCCAATCAATTTTAGTAAATTCTCCATGAGCGAACCCTCCACCTAACCTTGTCAACAAGACAAACGCCCCAATTGGGAACCGCTACACTATGCAAGGCAACCTTCACTCTGAGTGCCACCATCTTTTATAGGGAAATCCACCGGGGAGGCCCAGAAGTGAGACAATGCATATATCCGAGAGAAAACAAGATAAGGATGAGATTCACCTTCTACAAAAAATTTCATGCTGGCACAACAACTTTCTGCCAGGATAAGTTCTATCCCTAGAACTCGAGGTTTCGAAATTGTAGCTTCCTCCTCAGAATTTCACTGCGATTTCCCCCAGCAGGGCTCACCAAGATCCCACACCTCTATCACCAGAATTTGACAACCACTGACAAACCACACAAACCATACCCATTCAACTCGTACTAGTATTGGAATGTTTAGGCCCACTGGCATGCATAGGAAATGAATCCATGCATACATTGTCACAAAAGAACCGCTCAGCCAACCTCCCATACCCAGGAACCAATACACCATATAACACTGAAGAGGCAGGTGCTATAACCTCTAGGATCTTTCTCATTTGTTCTCTGTAGATGGCACCACTTGTTGTGGACTGCCCCCTTCCTTTCGCCACACGTCATACAACTTGAATTAGCTCGCCTGAGGACGAACTTTGTACCGCCTACCCAACCTCCTCTGGCGTACTTGCCTTGTTTCTCACCCCCAGTAGGGATACTTTTATTTATTATGTTTTCTAAAGTATTTAGTATATATTTTATTTATTTATAATGTTTTGAATGTATTTAAAATGTAAAGTGTTTGAGATGGAATTATTTTGGTTAATTATTATTTTTTGTAATTTATTTATATTTAAGGTGTTTTATTTTGGTAGTTTAAGTTTTTTTGAAGAAAAAATTACAATTTTCATTAAAAAAATATGAAAATTACATTCAAAATATGCACAGAAGTGCATGCAAAACTAGGTTGTTCTTATGTACTACCATCCATCAAAAGATCAAAATAACAGGCCATTTAGGCCTTTCCCATGTCAGTCAGATAAGTCTATCCATACATATCATGAATACATAACCAAAAAGCAATAAAACTACCTGCCATCCTTGAATTGTATCTCAGAGAAAGTAGATCAAAAAAGAAGTGAACTATCATTAATCATGAGGGATATCCATCTACATACCTTCTATGAAAGGCTTATGATAATACTCATAGAAAGTGTCATCTAGCTGCTCCATGATCTTCGAAGTTCTAAAATTATATTCAATGTCTACTTTGGATAAAGCATCTCCATTAGTGTTCCTTTCTTTGTATATGTGACAACAGGGAATCCAATCAAATCCATGTCTCAATAGTAATATTTCTTCAAGAACTAGTATTAGTGTGTACATGTGACATCCAGTGATATCATTGAAATAATTAATAATAATTAGATAATCCCCAAAAATTTGAAGTTTCCTACAACCCTTTTCAATAACAAATAGAAGAAAAAGCTTGAGACAAAGTCATTTTGTATAGTTATTTGTACCCCTGCTTACTCTTCTTTAGAGTTTGAAGGAATGGTTTTCTTTAATAAATAAAATAGCTCCCCCCCCTTCATCCCCCACATGTACCCCCATATAGGGAGGCCCCATCAAATTTTTCCCAGGGGAAGGAGCAATCAACTTCTTTAGCAATAATGTTTTGAGGACGATGCACATTAACAGTTTCAAAAGTTTAAGTCATATGTAGCTAGAGCTTGTGCAACCACCCTATCAGGAGATGTAGACTTTTCTTGGAAAATATCATTGTTTCTTGCCATCCATATTCCCTAATTGATTATAGGTGAGCTTTTTAGGTGTTTCATGATCCCAACAAGCTTGCTAAGCTTCCCTATAAGAGGGACCCTGACACAAAATGTCAAAAGCTAAAGCATATCTAACAAAATTTCATACAAAAATGGTTAAAGGGCACACAAGGAAAGGATGGTCCATAGACTCCTCCATATTCATACATAATGTGCATCAATTAGGCCCATTCATGCATCTCTTTTTTAGGTTATTGCCAATGAGAATATTGTTTTCCAAAATACACCATTGAAAGAGCCTTACTTTTGTTGGACAACTTAACTTCCACAGTTTCTTCCACCACTGGGCTAGATCCCCTAGCTCTTTGCTACCATTAATAAATAAATAGTCCATTTTTTAAGAATATTCCCCTTAAGGGGAGTGCACCCAGCACAAAGTGTTAGCCCTATCATTGAAACAAGAATGTAAAATATTGAGTGAATTAATATAATTTAATGATTAACAAAAAATGCAATCAATAGAATTAATTGATTTACATCACCCCATCCCTAAGCCCATATGGATGTCTAAGTTGGATCAACCACCAGATTCAATGTCTATCTTCCATTTTCATTTAGGCATTCTCTAATCTCTTGCAATAATTGTTGGTATCACTTTTTGGTGTTTTATCTTCGTCACATAAGCCATTTTTGCCTTGATTTTCCTTTTTCCACTTCCATTTTCATCCATAAAACCCTTGAAATTAATTAAATCAGGTACAATTTTCATTTACTTTTAATGATTTAAATTTTGATAAAGTTTTGATTTAAAATTAAAATTTTAGTAGTAATTACGGGATGTTGCAACTTCCCGTAATAGCTCCATGGTTTTCATATGTGCAGGATAGTTGGGTAAAATTCGAAGGTTGTTGGGTAATCCTCATTACACAAGGATGGTGAAACTCCTATTTTTCTCCTGAAAAGGTTCACGGAGGTGCTCGGTCAGTGTTGGTCAAACTAGGCCAATCATGTAGAAAACCCCTTGTTTTAAGCATAAAATTAGGGTGGTTTTGGATTTGAGGGATTTCTCCGAAATTCTAGTGATAAGAAGGATGAATTTGGCCTGTTATCCTTCATTTAGTATTTTCATAAATACATTTTAATATTTTTAGTCAATTGGTTACAAAAACTCTTGTATAAATATGCAGGATTTGAGGAAGAAAGACATATTATGCTATGTTAAGTTTGATGAAATTTTTCTATTAGTAAAGTGAACTGATTCAAAGTTTATTATACTTGCATTGTTATTAAAGGATGATTCTTAGCCTATACTTCAACTTCTTTTAGTTGGTTCTCACTTGAAGTTGTGCAAGCAAAGTGTGGAGGGTCCCCATTGCCCAGCTTGTGCACTTGTTTTTCATTGTATGGTATGAGTTTTTAAGTTTGTTGCAATTTCATTGTGTTCATTTGTTATTTATTTCAGTATCATTTGAAAGAATTGGTTATTGTTATGCTTGATAAGAAATATTATGAATTAACCTCCTGTAAAGGAGCTTGATATTCCTTTCACTTTCAATAGTTAAAATTTTCAAAATTGCTCATTTTTCTTATATGTGATTGGATTGCTTCATTTTGGTTAATTAATTATTTAATTGAAAGTAATTAATGATCTAAATGTATTGATTTTGTCATTGGAAGCTTTTTGAATCCATCTCTTGTAAGGGAGATTGAAGTTTGCTTGACAATAATGCTTAAGACCTCAAGTTAGTTAAAGTGTTAATATTTTAGAATTAGTCTCTAAGTTTACGAATTCCAGATTGATAATAGAATTGATGATCTAATTTATACCCTTAAATTAGACTGATAATAATATATTATTTCCTCCACATCCCACCCATGGGTCAATGCTGGTTTTTACTTTTTCACCGTTGCTGACCTTCCATGCCAGTCCTTCCTCTATCACACTGAATGAAGCTAAGACGACCTTACAAACCACCAAAACATTCTCCCTTTTCTTATTTGGAGTCTTGATCCAATCTTCAATTAAGGTTGGGTGGATATATTTCCTGGAAACCACTTTGGTCCATAGACCTTTTGTGGAAACAAGTCTCCAACCGACCTTAGCCGCCAACGCCTTAGAGAAAGAATGCATATTTTTTACGCCCCTTTCCTCCCATTTCTACCTTGCCATCTTTCTACCCCATCCATAGAAATCTACAGTAAATCTTACTAACTGAATTCAAAACCCCTTTTGGTATCCATGTCAGGGATATCCAGAAGACAGGAATAAATTCTAGGGAAGATTTAATAAGCACTAATATTCCTTCCCTAGACAACCATTGGAAGCTCCAAACATTTAGTCTCTTCTCATTTTTTTTTCCTATTGACCACAACTAGTGATCCTTTTTATAATCATTTGGTTCCAGGTGAGATCCCAAATATTTGAGACCTTCATAAAAGTTATTTGATTGAAATGGAAAGAGGTTTTTTGCATTCGTAAGCTCATCCATGGACAAACCCACCTTTGAAAAAGTATATTTCTAAATATTTATCAGCATACCTATAACCTTCTCTGCTATATACCTAGGGGGAATAATATGGGGTACCAAAGGAGGTACCCAAGGTAATAATGTAATAATGGGATGGGCCATAGTAATAAATAAGGTGGTTAACCCATATCATGTAAGGGACCATGGTATTAGTTTGATGGTATGAGGGAACCATGGTAATGACCCATGGTATTGTATGTATGAGGCCTATATAGAGGCTAGAGACTCCACATGGAGGGATGTGAAGGAATATTGTCAAGGATTATTGTATGAACAAGCATATGACTTGTGGAGTGTTCTCCTTCCTTAAGGAGTGAATGTATGGTGTTACCCTACTTTAAGGGTTTGATAATAAAGAAGCATTTCTATCTATTTCAATCTTGTTATTATTGGGTTTAATTCTATTTTCATATATTTTGGGGTTAGATCTTTAACAAGTGGTATCAGAGCTATAACAAGTGGCATCAGAGCACTTTCTTGGGCAAAAGTGGAGAATTTTTTTTTTTTTTGCAGGATTTTGGGGCGACGAGTTTACAGATCAAATCTGTACATTTTGGTGCAAGATCTGCAAAATCTAATTACAGATCTGGATTCTATGTGAAAAAATACCCGATTTCAAAAAAAAAAATCGGTCGAATCGGAGTCCGGATGAAGGAGATATTGCTGATCTAAAAATCAGTGGGGTTGCAGACAATTTTTGAGGGTAGCGAGTTTGCAGCGCAGATCTGGACATCCTGGTGCAAGATCTGCAAAATCTAATTATAGATCTGGATTCTTTGTGAAAAAGTACCCAATTAAAAAAAAAAAATCAGTTGAATCAGAGTCCGGATGAGGGCGATATCGCTGATTTAAAATCATCTCTTTTTGTAGAAATTTTGGTGACGGCGAGAGAGTTGCAGCACAGATCTAAAATTCCAGTGCCTAGAACAAGATTTCTATCACATGGGTAGATGCAAAATGATTGTTCCATTTCTGAAAACAGGTCAGAATAGGGATTCTGAGCAATAATGACTAAACTGTGACAATTTCAAATTTTCGCCAAGTAAGTGAATTTTTTCAAAACCCTCTTCATGGAGGGTCTGCAAAAATATTATAGATCAAATATGAAAATATAAGAAAATGCAAATAAACCCAGAAGTAATATGAAATGATTCTTTATTGATCAAACCCTTAAGGTAGGGCAACACCATACATTCACTCCTTAAGGAAGGAGAACACTCCACAAGCCATATGCATGTTCATACAATAATCCTTGACAATATTCCTTCATATCCCTCTATGTGGAGTCTCTAGCCTCTATATAGGCCTCATACATACAATACCATGGGTTGTTACCATGGTTCCCTCATACCATCAAACTAATACCATGGGCCCATTACCTTATTACTAACTACTTGTGGTCCCTTACATGATATGGGTTAACCACCTTATTTATTACTATGGCCCATCCCGTTATTACATTATTACCTTGGGTACCTCCCTTGGTACCCCATATTATCCCCCCTAGGTATATAACATTCTCAAAAATTGACAAGGCCTCTTTTAGGGAAGTCAAGTCACATGGACTTTTCAGAGAAAATAAGAATGTCATCCACACATAGAATATGTTTAATGCTTAATTCACTGATCCCCATTGCACCTTTAAGGACACATCTCCTTTTGGCTTCAACCAACAATCTACTTAAACCTTCATCCACCAACAGAAATAATAGTTGAGAGAGTGGGCATCCCTGATGAATGCCTTTCTTAGCATGGGAAAACACTAAAGTCAAATTGTTGATAAGTATTGAAAAAGAAACTGAAGTAATGCAACTCATGACCTAGTTTATGAACCTGACTTCAAATCCCAGGTGGGTCATTAGCATTCTATTGCAGATCCAACTAACCCTGTCATATTCTTTGAACATGTTTATTTTAAGAACCAACTCGTTTATTTTATTCACTTTTAAAATATGGAGTCCTTCCTAACTGACCCCAATGGCCTCATGGATCTTCCTACCTTCCTGAAAGGAAAAATTCTCTTTTGCAATATTTGTTTACAAGATCGGCTTCAGTTTATTAGCAACATTTTTTCCTATAATATTATAAATACAATTGCCTAATGAGATGGGCCCAAACTATTTTCTAACCTCCACCACCTTAAGAAGATCACCCCCTACGATTTCATACAACTCTCAATCGGGGCCAAGGCTTTTGTCCCTTTGGAATGAAAAATTTTATGCAGTTCACTCGATCGAGGTGGAAAATAATTACCATAATTAATGGTTGTTGAAACCATGGATAATGCATGATAATAAACAAAATAAATCATAATATTAAAGTGAGAACCTAATCACACGACGATTTCAATTTTACCATCATAATTATGATACTCACCCATGTATTTTTCAAACCATGGTATCATAATTTATTATATTTACCCATGGTGTCGTAATTTATTATATTTTCCCATCGTGTTCACCCATTGATTTTGTAAACCATGGTATTTGAAATGTAGGCATGACTCTTGGTGAAAGATACCCGTAAAAAGTATAAATACAAACTTCATCATGGAGTAAATCATCATTTTTCTCATAATGTAGTCTCGTGGTATATTACCCATTTCAATAAATATTTGAGTTCCTCTTGTGTTATTTTTTTGCAATATTTCTCTTGCGCATTGAATTCTTATTACAATGTTTTTATACAAGATCTATTTACCCATCATACCATACTATGAGTTTTTATTATATTATTGATATGTAATATTTCTCTCAACCATTGTGACATATTCCTTTTCCATTCGTGAATTTTCCTTTGTTCAACAACTTGGATTACAATGGAATTAATGCATTATATTTCATGAGAAATTTGTAGTTAAGCACGCTTGGGCCATAGTATTATTGGGATGGGTTACTTTCTTTTAAGTTATAATTTTTTGTTCATCCTCCAACGATTTGGACCAGTGGTATCAAAGGAGGGCAGCTCTTGTTTATTTTTTTGTTCATGTCAACAGGGTCAGGGTACAAGGAGCTCAAACTCAAACTATTGCAACCTTTGCAAGCGAATCCTCACCAAACCCGACAACCTCACATGGCAGACGGAAATAGAAATGACAATGCTAGATATCCTGTCAAATTGTTGCTCGAGGAAGAACTTACACAATAGAGGAGTGAGCTGGTGGAAGCCTTTACAAAATCTCATTGGATGGTGAGAATTTACAAAGATAAGCCACTAGATCTCTACCACTGGGATCAGCAAGCAAACTATCTCAACATGGTTATGGGTCAACCACACAAAACCCTTGCCATTGAAGTCCATTTGCTAGGTTGCACATTGTCAACATCACAGTTGGACCATAAAAGTTATAGGGTATCTCCATCCTTGGATCTTGGTTCATCACAATTATGGGTCAACCACACAAAACCCTTGCCACTGAAGTCCATTTTCTAGGTCACACATTGTCAGAGTCACAGCTGACCCACAAGCATTACATGGTGTCTCTATCCCCGGATCTTCGTTCATCATGGTTAAGGGTCATCCACAAACACATGGTTATGGGTCAACCACAAAAAAACCCTTGTCTTCAATAACACTTGGTTTTGGGTCATCCACTAACCCACAGTTATGGGGACCATTGCTTCTTAAGGGGGGAGGATTGATCCAAGTGGAAAATAATCACCACAGTTAATGGTTGTTGAAACCATGGATAATGCATGATAATAAACAAAATAAATCATAATATTAAAGTGAGAACCTAACGATTTCAATTTTACCATCATAATTATGATACTCACTCATGGTATTCACCCATGGATTGTGTAAACCATGGTATTTACCTATGGTATCATAATTTATTATATTTACCCATGGTGTCATAATTTATCATATTTTCCCATGGTATTCACCCATGGATTTTGTAAACCATGGTATTTACCCATGGTATTTGAAATGTAATAGGAGGCATGACTCTCGGTGAAAGATACTCGTAAAAAGTATAAATACAGAACTTCACCGTGGAGTAAATCATGATTTTACTCATAATGTAGTCTCATGGTATATACCCATTTCAATAAATATTTGATTTCCTCTTGTGTTATTTTTCTACGATATTTATCTTATGCATTGAGTTCTTATTCTGACTTCTTGTTATACTATTTTTCTACAATACTTCTCTCAAGCATTGTGACATATTCTGAATTCTTGTTAATAGTACTAGGATGGGTGACTTGTTGGGAAGTTTTAATTTTTTATTCTTGTGTCAATATTTAAGTCTCATTCCTCCAATGATAGTGATCAACATTCTTCGACATCATCTCCATAAGATATTGGTTGTCTTCATTGTTCATGAACTGAGGGAAGTGCCAAGCCAAGGAGATAAACTCAGCTAAGGATTCTTCCCTTGGGGTCTTGAAAATAGTGAAAAAGTGATTTTTATCTAGCCTCAGCTAAGGATGCTTCCATTGACATCTTGAAAATATTGAAAAAGTGATTTTTATCTAGCCTGGCGAGCTCTTCAAAATTTGAAGTTCTTTCCCTACTCGAATCATCTAAGGCCCAAATAATATTAATAGCATGATGCCCCTTTGCAAATTGTTGGAGGAACTTTGTGTTATCGTCCCTGCTTTTAAGCCAAATTGCTTTTCTCTTAAGCCTCCAAGTCTCCTCCTTTTCTTCTAGAATTCTCTTCTTGGTGGATTTTAAGAGGATTATCCTTTGCTTTGACTCCTTAGATAAATACCCACCACCCTTTGGGGCTTCCAACTGCTCTAATTCTTGTTCAATAAATTTAATAACCACCTCATCCCTTTATTTTTTACTTATTGACCATGTGATCATGGATTTTTTTACCCTTTTTAATTTTTCAGCAAATTGAGTCGAGACAAAGCCTTCTCTATTAGAAATAAAGGGAATCCACTTCTCAACAACAAGATTACGAAAAGATTCATTCCTTAACCACATTGAATTTAATTTGAAGGGGGTCCCCGGTTTGTTGAATCCCCCTTTGATTTCAAGTAATACAGGGTGGTGGTCCGAGATTCCCCCCACTCCAAACCATTGAAAAAAGAGAGGTATCCTTTCCATTAAAGATTCATTCATCAAAAAGTGGTTGATCCTCCTTGGGATCATCACATTACCAGTTCGCCTATTCCTCCAAGTAGCTCTATATTTAATTAAGTTTGCCTCACATAATTTATGAGCCTTTAGTAGGTGGATGAAGAACTCATAAAGGGGATCATGATGAGCAAGAGGACCCTAAATTTATAAGGTGCCCAAAGAGAAATTCAAATCTCCCCCAACAGCTAAATTAGCAATGTTCATATAGGATCGAGCCATTAATCTTTCTCAGAAGGCATTCTTGTCGTGACATGGGCTATATATATTCACTACTTTTAACTCCATACCCAATTCTGTTGCGAAAATATCAGCACCCAATATCCCCTCAGAGCCCCAAGAACCAAGAGTCTTGATGGATTTTGGATTAAAGTCGATCGACAAACCCCCTGATATCCCTATTGTATACACTACTAAAAAACTCCAACCAGGAATCAAAGCTTTCAACATCCTTACAATCACATCACCATTCCCTATAGTTTCTTGGAAGAAGATGACATCCAAATTTTCAGATTGTAACAATCTTCTCAGAGTTTGACTTTTGGGGGGGCTAGCTAGCCCTTTATAGTTAAAGGAAATAAAAATCATCGGGGAACTGAGCTTGGGGCTTCCACTGATCTAAGTGCCCCAATAATGGATTTATGCATGCTAGCAGCAACATCCTAACTGGATTTTTGTTTTTCTATGGAAATAAAGAACTGTCTACCCCGATATTTCCCACCAGTCATGGATGGGGAAGATGGAACCAAACCTCCCATATCCACCATAGAATCCTTCATTCTAGCCTTGGACTGAATATTATAATGAGTGGATGTGTCGGAGGAGGTCAACGGTTCCATAGAAAGGGAGCGTATAGGAAGTGGACTACACACAGGGGCTAGGGGAATGGAATAGGGAACCAAACCCGAGCATAATCCAGAAGAGCCAATGTAAGTCAACAAAATAGACTGAGAAGTAACGTTTGAGCTCATAGAAAGTGAACTAAAGGAGCATATGAGATTACATACACTGAGAGAAGTCGAGATATTACCCGATGAAGGAGATTCTGAGGAGGGAGGGTCATCCACTTGAGAATATTGCTCTATTGTGTGCTTCTCTTCATCCCTCGAACTCAAATATACTTCCATTGGCATGGCCTCATGGTCATCTTGTTTGCATTCTAGATAATCCTTATTCCATATTGGATCCTTAGGGGTTTCCATCTTGTCCTTTCCCACAAATTCCCCCCGCTGAATCTTTCGCCCTTTCCTCCCTGAGTAAGGGAGTGGAAAATCCTTCAAAACATGACCCATTGTGTGGCATCTGCGACATTTGAATGGGATGCCATCATGGTCTAGAATTTTTCTATGGGAAAACCCTATATAGGTGATATTTATCTCCACTATTAACCCATATCAAGAATCCAAATTTACAAGAATTCTGGTGATAATGATTATTCCACTAACTTCATAGTAATTATTTGCTTCCATAAAGGATCCCAACTTATTACCAATTAGCTTGAAGATGTCCTGAGACCAAAGTTCAAGGTAGTCCGAGAAGGCGCACCCATATCAAGGCATATCCCAACTTTTCTTTACTGGCACCGAAGAGAGGGTTCCATATCTTCAATAGCACCGGGGTTGAATCAATACTCCACATTTTACCCAACACACAATAGACAAATTCCACATTGTTGAATTTCAACATAAACCAATCCCATGTGAGATATCTTACCATAGGAAGGTCCTTGAGCTCCTTTCCCCATTCTACCTGTACCTAGTCACAAAGCATGTCCACATAGAATTTTCTACCACAAGCTTGATTAAACACCACACTTTTAGAGGTCTCCATAACCTCCAAAAACTGTACACCCTCCCCTAGTGCCAAATTTTCCACCTCAGATTTTACCTTGGCACATTTTCTTCTTTTTTCCCTTTCTTTCTAGACTACAACTAGTTTTAGGGGATTTTCGAACATTTGGGGTATCATATGGTTGTGCCTGCACACCTTCTCACTCCTATTCCTTATCACTTATCTCCCCTGAGGCATTCACAAAATTAGAGGGTCCTTTTTAGAAAAAACATTCACTCACTCCTCTTCCTTATCACTCATCTCCCCCGAGGCATTCACAAAATTAGAGGGTCCTTTTGAGAAAAATCATTCACTCACTCCTCTTCCTCATCACTCATCTCCCCCAAGGCATTCACAAAATTAGAGGGTCCTTTTGAGAAAAAACATTCAAACCCTACTGATGAAACCCCTGTTAAAAGCTCTCTCAAACTTTGTGAACTTCCTAGATAAAAATATCCTCCCTCTAAGTTAGTGGAGGGGAACCCTAAGTAAAATGGCTCAAAACCAATCCTTCCCAACACTTCCCTCCCATTTTAATAACCGAAAAAAGTCTCATGAAAAGAGCCCACGAATGTAGTTTTCAAAGAGACACTATAGTTGAGTCTCGCACTTACATCTAAAGTTGGAACTCGAAATCCTAATCAAAGTTGCTCCGCCAATGCCAATGACAACCCATTACACACCTCAACTGAAACTGCTGATGAATTTTGGGAAAACCCTTCAGATACCACACTTACCATTCTTAGAGGTGGAAAGGAAGAGGAAAACATCATTTCCAATAGTAACCCATTACTTACTTCAGTTGAAATTGTCGGTGTATTTTGGGAAAAAAATTCAGATACCCCACTTACCGTCTCTAGAGTTGGTAAGGAAGCGACAAAACCTAGTTACTGAAATGACAGGTGTCCTCCAATCCTCCAAATTTGGAGCCTGATATGGCATTTTAGGCCAGATGGGTGCAAGGTCAACATGGTTGATAGAGTAATCCACCTCATCATCTAATATGGCATTGCTCACCATCATATCCCTTTCCTTAACGGCTAACAAACAGTGTGGATCGGAAAAACCTTTAGAACGACCTCCAACTTTAGTGCACAACCATCAACTTCAACTCAATGTCGATGTTCATTTATCTCCACTTACCAAACCCATTCTACTTACCAAAATCTGACATGAATCATAAACTCCATCTCCAAAAAAATCTAAAGTTTCTAAAACCACCCCTTCACTCAATTGGTAATTTAAGTTTAATTTTGTTTATTACATATTTAAATTATTTTATATAAAATCAATTTTAAAAATTATTAATATTTAATATTTAAAAATAATTTATTTTTATTAAAATTAATTAAAATATTTGTTAGAAAAAATTTAAAAATACTTTATTATAAAATTCAAGATTGTTATTTTACCAAAACTTAATGGGAAAATCAAGCCCATCTATATAATACCACCAGCCGATAATGGCTTAGATATTCAGCACCAGATGGAAATCTACGGCGGATTAGCGAGCACTCACGACAGGTTTCAGATGATGATGGAACGCAATGGAAGGAGGGTTAAATGGCGGCGACATACCAGCCATCTCAACGATCATCACAGATCGTGCCACAAGCTTCACAATACCGAGAGCATTTATCGCAGATCATCTGGCAACCCACCGTATCACAAGGAATCAGTAGCATTTATGGTAGTGGGAATGCAGTCAGGGAAGACAAGCACTCACAGTATGGGAAAGCGGAAGAAGGGTAAACAGAGCCTGTCCGAATCCATCAGTGTTCATAACGATCCTTCGGAGGTACAGCATACTTGGCATTTTAATCAATGGTTCTCGCACCACCACAGTCATCTTATGTCATTCGGCTTCAGCTCCGCATGTGCGAACCGCCACCGAATTGACGGCAACAGTACCCTCATCTGCAGCAAAATCAAGCCCGAACTCGGTAGCATCAACATCCGCGATGGCTATATAAACATGGGTCTTCGCTCTGTTCTCATTACTGTTTCATTTCAGAGGGCAGACTCACCTTTAGTAAACAAAAGGATTTCTGGTTGGAGTAAAAAGAGCGCAGCCAGGATGGATGCCAACGGGTGCCGGAATGATGCTGCTAACCAGGACCTGTTGGAAGCAAGGCAGGGCTATGAGACCCGAGCGGCCGCAAGGAATAAACGCAAGGTGGAGGAGCTGGAAGCGCAGGTAAAGCAAGCGGAGGACGGGCGTACCGTTGAGGAGATTGCTGCAGAGGTGGACTGGTTAAGGGACCCCGGCACGCCGTTGAAGAGGGCAACGCAGTTTGTAAGAACGAAGGCGGAAAGATGGAGGACTAAGATGCTGATTGCCAAAGCCCTGGAGACTATGGAGAAGGAGAAGCAGAATATAGTTACCGAGGTGATTGTCACAGACGAGCAGTTTCGAAAGATTATAAACTACAACAGTACTTTGGAAGAGCGGATTAACACAGTCCATGAAGCTGTTCAAGTTGTTAATAGGAAGCTCACCCTCCTTAGTCAGATCCTGAGAGATACGGTTAATGCTGCCCCAGGAACCTCTCAACCTGCCAAAACAGGGGCAGAGGAAAATGAAACTTTGGAAGCTATGCAAGCCCGAATGAACACCCATATGCGGCAGATAAGGCTGGATACCGTCAGCCAGATGGGCAAATTTATCTAATCTCAGTCCCGGTGTGGTTCTCTTTCGCTCTTTCTGTGCCTCTGTTACAGTTTGTCATGTCTTTGTTCCAGTCTAACTATGTGTTTGCCACACTTTGTTATGTGTTGTTTATGTCGGCTGGTAGGAAAAAGTTAAGGTCAAGCTGCCCTGCGAGGTATGTTGTTCATAGTCATGTTTTGGTGAAAACTTTGAGCAGAGGTGTAGCTATGGTTCACTGTTATTCCCTGCTCTCGATCCGCCATCGCGGATTTTTTGTACTATATTTTGTTATATAATATAATCTCCTGACTTACAAAAAAAATAAATATAATACCACTAATTTTAATCTTTTTCTATCTAAATTATAAATAAATTTCATGGCGGCTCCTCCCATTTCCACTTGATATCCGAGCTACCAAATCCATTTGGCTTATACCCATTGATGAACAAATATAAGTATCCTATTGATCCTATCGACTAGATGGACATTCATAAATAAATTTCATGGCCACTCCTCCCATTTCCACTTGCTATCCCAGATACCAAAATCATTTGATTTATACCCATTGATTAACAAATATAAGTATCGTATTGGTCCTATCGGTTAGATGGACATTCATGTTGCTTTTATTGCTATATATTTGATTTTGATATTTGATATTGTTGTGCTATTTATTTGGTATTGGGTAGGTAAGGATTTGTGGTTAATCACATGGATTTATATTTATATTATTAGATTTGGATTTATATTAATTTTATATTATTATTTAAATTGTATTTTTAAATGTATAAATAGATTTAATTATTTAAAAAAATGGATACTTTAATTATATAAATTATACATTTTAAATTTGCAATTCCAACAAATTTTTATTATATTTCAAACAAATTGACAAAAAAAATCATAAGAAAAATCCATATATATATAACTTAACATGGCATTATCAATTTTATTTATGATTTATATTGATTTTTTAATAATATTTGTTAATTTTATATTTATTATATTTCAAACAAATTGACCAAAAAAAAATCATAAGAAAATTCCATATATATATAACTTAACATGGCATTATCAATTTTATTTATGATTTATATTGATTTTTTAATAATATTTGTTAATTTTATATTAAAAAATAGTGAATTATACATTTTCTTCTTATTGCTTTCCACTATTTATTATTTTAGAGCATTAAAATATTTTATTACAATCTCCACACACCTAACTTTGTATATAGAAATAAATTGGTTAATATGAGTCTTCTAATTTATTTTAGTCCTATGTTGAAATGTTTTTAAATATATAAAAATTATACATCTTTCTTACACTTAATTGAGAGTGTAAGATTTTTTTTTTAATTACTTTATTTTTTAAAATTTTAAAAAAATTATGTTATTCACATAGGCATCTAAATATTTTATTTATGGATAAGAGCAAGTGTGAAATATTTTTACCACATATCTTTTATAGTGTGTTCTAATATCAACAACGAAAGCAAGAGTGAGATTACTAATATTTTATAATGTTTTTAATTAAAACTAACAAAACATGTACAACCAACATTTTTTTTATTTAGAGAATATTTTGTTTTTATTTGATTGAGCATTGCAAGAGTGAGATTATTAATGTTTTATAATGCTTTTAATTAAAACTAACAAAACATGTATAACCAACATTTCTTTGCTTAGAGAATATTTTGTTTTTATTTAAAAAAAAGACAAAAAAGAAAAATCACATTACTCTGAATTGTAAAATATATCTTTCAACAAAATAAAACTTTATCCTTTCAAATATATTTCGTATTATTTTACATTATTATTTTTCATTGATATCTTACCAATAAAATAAGTTAATAGATATTCCTGTTTTCAAAAATATCTCTTACTTTCTTTCTTTTTGTTTTTAACTCTAGTTCTACCAAATTTTGTTGCAAATGTAAATAAATGAGAATTACAAAAAAAATTATTCTACCAATGTAAAAATAATTAATAGCCAAGTCTCTATCCATGAAAACAAAATGTTAAGATTCTAATTCTCACGAAAGTACGTACTAAAAAAAAACATCAAAATAAATGAAGGCATATCGATTTCCTTGCCGACCAGTTCTACTAAATTGGAAAAAAAAAAGGTAAAAATTAATTCCCCATCCGAAAAAGTAAAGGTAAACGGGGTTTAGTTTGATGTGAAGTTTAGGGTACGAGCAGGAGCGAAATCCTCAACGCATTTTTAATCACGGTGCACTGCTGTTATATTTATATTTTTAGTCACGCTGTATTATTGTTGTTTATTTATTTATTTGTTTAACACCATAGAAAATATTGGAAAATATTATTTTCACTAAGAAATGAAACTAAATATGAAGAGGAAACTTGTGTTTGGTTCTTCGGGACGAACGAATACGACGTAAGCAACTTCCCCATACATATTTATATTCATATTATTCGCTTTTATTAAATTTCTCTGATGTCAACTCCAAAACTTATTCCTTTCTTTCTATTAATTTTTATATTTATTTTTAATTACAAATATCTAAAGTTAAAAGAATATTAACTCTCTATATCATATCAATTTTATCTTGTTATCTCACCTTTAACTTTTAATTTATTTAGTAAAGATGTTCAACATTGATACCCTCGTGGCTCATGGGTGATGTTTACTTAAATGTTATTGTTTTAAAATTATAAAATAATATAAATAAATTTTTAATTTTTAATTTTTAAATAATAATTTTTATTTGGTTGATTGGGTTAGGTGTATGTTTTAAAATTGTTTTTATTTGGTTAAGAGTTTGTTGTTAAAACAGGTTAAGAGCTCAAGACTCTGAGGTATTTGGCAGGAATGAAAGTCTGTTCCCTTAGAAACCATCAATGAGTTATTTGAGGTGACCTGGTAGTTTTCCTTAAATAATAGTGATGAGTCTGTTCCCTTAGAAACCATCAATGAGTTATTTGAGGTGACCTGGTAGTTTTCCTTAAATAATAGTGATGAGTCAGCCTGCATTCTGTGGGGCTTCACAACCAGAGATAATTATAGTCACAACTGCCCCCCACCAGAAATAATTATAGATAATTATAGTCACAACTGCCCCCCAGAAATAATTATAGTCACAACTGCTGAGAAATTTCCAATAATAAAAAATTGCTTTGAGAACTGATAAATTTTCCACTTATAAAAAAACCCTCTCATTAAGTGATATTGCAAAAAATTTGTGAATCATGTCCATTCCCAGCGCTGCCCCCTCCAAAATTCCTTTTGCTGACATCCCTCGCTTCACCAAGAGTATTCTTCGTTGATCCTATTGTTCGGCTCGGCATTAGTCCTGCTGGTACTGCTCATTAAGGATGTAAGGCGATCATGGAAGAGAAACACGCACTGGATTCCGGGGAAGCGTTTCTTCCTGGGCGCTCTGGTTCTACAGTTGCTAGGATCCTTGCAGTACCCCATCGTGAGTATTTCAGATGAACGGAAGCTGGAACCGGCAGTGGTGAATGAACTGTTACAAATAATTCAGAAGAACAGGGTCCTGCTTCTGGGCCCGAGGGTGATATTGAGCGTTGTTATTGGAATAATCTTGCCCCAGGTCGCCAGTTCAAGAGCTCGGAATCAAAAGAGCGACATGTGGGCCTTAGTTATCAGTGCCTTTAGCATAGTGGTTCATATAAAATACGAGAGTTATATCATTGAATCAAAGTACTTGATTCAGGGTCATCATAAGCCCATCTATTGGCTTCTGTATTATCCCAATGATTGGACATATAAAGCCAATTTAATCCTTACCGTTTCCAATTGTGCTCTCTTATCTTTTCTGTGTTTTGTGGCTGTGGCCAGAAAGAGAATTCGAAAGCTCGTGGCCCATAAAATTCCTCTGCTATCTAACCTGCCACACCGATATAACGCTTCCTGGCAAGAAGTGAAAGAACAAACGGTGAAGTCATGGATCACGGCGCGAACTTCCCAGCCTCAGTACATCATCGCTCGATCGGTTCTCAGTTCTTCCACCAGTTTCATCGTCACACTTTGTGTGGGCATATATATTGTGGAATTCTTGAAGAACCCACGCTTACCCGATCTTCACTACATGATTATACTCATTTCCCAGTGCAGTGTCATTTTTTCGGGATGGCTCATCGTGTGCCAGAGATGCATCACAGCAGTTGTGTACAACCCGAGACAAGTGAAGGGTTTGAGGACATATTTCCATTTGGAGGATTTCTGGACAAGACATTCTCCGGAGTATGGCAAGCCAATGGTTCAGAAATGTTTGGTCAAGACAAAGGCTCAGCAATGTTTGGTCAAGACAATGGCTTATTCCATTGTTATATTCAGCAAAATTTGTTGGTTGATTACACAGTTCATTTTCTGCAATCGCTGTATGGTGAGGCTCATTGTGCCTATGGATCACGATGATAACTTCAAGAAATTCTTGCCGGCTATCATGAACATGCCAGGGGAAGATCCAGTAAGACTGTGTAGAGCCAATTGGAAATCCCTCCAAGAGACGAACAAGTTGCTAGCAAAAGGTGAATCCTATGCTAAAGAGTGCACTGCATTGATTTCGTTGCTGAAAGCGAAAGGTTGCATCGTTTTGAGCTATACAGATCCGCCTGCATTAGAAGTTGAAAGTGATTTCTACGTTGGGAAGCGCACCGCAAAGATAACGGTAGTGTCGCTGCTCACAATTCTCATCGAAGTCTTTGCATCAGATGGCGGGTCAGTCTGTCCTAATACAGATCGGAGAACTGTCAGTGAGTGTATTAATGAGTGTATTAATGGGTGCACACAGGCATGGGAAATCATGGAGTTCGTGGACAACAAAGACCCCGGAGCCGCTCTGGTCAATAAAGAAGCGGACAGGCTCTTCGACAGCCTTACAAAATCGTACATGTGGCTGGGCCTGACTCTTCCCACCAACAGCTCCGTATCCACAACTGTCGAAGAAGCCACAGCTAGAGTTGAGAAGCTAGCACAAGATAAGGAAGACAGTTGGCGCACAGCCAGAAATAATGATGATAACGACTCCATGAATTGGACTGCATTGATTGCGATGCACTACTTGAAAATGGTATGCGAAAGCATTCGCAATTGTCCAGCGGACACCATGCAGGAAATGTTGGATGCAATACAGAGTTCGTTGGCGGATGTAATTGGGGATTCTGTGATGAGATTGAAAGAGAGGATAATAGATGAATGCAGGTTGGAAGCAGAGGCCGACATGGAGAAGGAGGAGGAGAAGCTATGGAAAGTTTTTAAATTAGCGGGGATGGCCAAGGAGATATTTACCGCACCCGAGTACCACGGAACTTTAAGGGCAGCGGAGGAAAATGTGTGACAGGATTGTTTATAGACTAGTGTTTATTGTCAACGTAACTAGTTGGCTGCTATACTGTGAATTTGTATGCAAAATACTTACAAGTGGTATTGCTTTATATTATCGCCATAGTCTAGCCAGACTGTTTTTTTCTATAAAAATTTTGGTAATATTTTGATAAATTCCCGCAGCTATTTTTGTAAATTTCGTTTAAAATTATTAAACTTTGAAATTTTGAATGTTTTATACGATTTTTGTAAATTTAATATAAAAAATATTAAACTTCGAGATTTTGGATATTTTAAACTATTTGATAATTTTTCATAATACTGAATCTATTGCCACGCTGAATTTATTGCCACTTTCAAAAACGTAATTTAAACACAAATACAAAATTTATTTACCATCCTAACAATTCGTTTCACCTCCATAGACTTGTCCCGACCAAGTAACCATACTCATGTGTCAAAAGCAAAAAAAAAAATGTGAAGTATGGGAATGCTATGATTTGGTGAGAGAGTAATGGAATGCCGTGGTTTAGCGATTTTAATGTAATTCAAAAGAATCTACGTACATGGTAATAATAAAGGTTGATATTTGATACAGGCATTTGAAATGGTTGGACCTTTAAGGAGAAATAAATTATCAGCTTGATAGATACGGAGACTACTGCGTCAGATCATTTGTTAAAAAAATTTTTTTTACAATAATATATAATAAATTTCACAATATATATAGTAATTGTCTCTAAAATTGTAAAGTTATATTAAAAGAAAAGAAAATTTGAGAAGATTATCTTTCCACTTATTTTAATGCAAGTATTGTAAATAGTTTCTATGAGTCCAGCAAAATTACTTGTAGATAAGAATATGTAGATAACAAATATCTAAAGTCATTCAGGGACGTTAGAAAGGGGCATACAAATCTCTAAAGAAAGGGGCATACAAATCTTTGAAAAAGACTCCATCTGTTAGATTCCTTCGATACAGTCCAATGTCCAAGCACGAGGAATGGGAATGGAAACAGAGGAGGTGGAATTGGACGCTCTTCAAGAAGTGGAAAGAGAGACACTCTTCCAGGGAAAACAATCTAATTTTGTTAATCATTTTCTCATTAACTTCATTTTTGTGCTAGTTTTAAACTTCTAAGTGTTAAGTTTTGTAAATATGGGAACCATGATAATATAAAAGTTTTGTTAGAAGAAAATAAAGAAATTTAAGCGAAATGGGTAGCACATCTCACCTATGGTGATTGCAATTACATAAAAAAAATTTGAATATGAGTTATCTTCTAAAGTAGACAATCTTCTTATGATCATATTTTTTTGGAATTGTTTGTATTTCTAATAGTGGTATCATAGCTAAGCGATCGTGGCATGTAGAATGGGGTGATGGTTACAAATTTTGGCACATTGTATGTTGAGGTTGAAGTTAACATAGAGAACCCTAATTGGGATTTCTAGGAGGAAATAAAAGGCATAGCATGGTGAGATGCAACCAAAAACTACATCTTTGAGCTAGTGAGGAGAGCCATTAACCACAACATAAGTGTACTACATCTTTGAGCTAGTGAGAAGAGCCATTAACAACAACATAAGTGCTGGACACCAAAAAAAATTGGAGAGGAAATTTGTAAATTACATGTATATGGGGATAAGGCTACAAAATATTGGAGTAAACCTACGTGATAAAGAAGGAGAGCATGGGGATTTTCCCAATAAGTTTACAAGGAGTTAGGGTAAACTTGAATCAGTGAAAGAGTTTCATATTCGTGGTTAGGGTACATGCTTTTTATGTCCCATGTTATTAGAGCCCATAAATTACATGTGATGAAGCCTTTTAAAAGGTTTATTTGTTATGTGTATGAGTTAGGCGGGTGGAAGACTCACTTGGTTGGTCCAATATGGACAAGCTTAATTGCTTTTTAAAACAACTCACTTAGTTGGTCCAATATGGACAAGCTTAAATGTTTGGAAAGTTTGAGAGACATTTTTTATATTAAATTTATCTAAAATCCTATAAAAATTAGTTGAAATATAAAAAACTTGTATAATAAGATGATCTAAAATCCGAAAAAAAAAGGGTAATAAGATGATTTTTTTGTGGGTTTGGATTATGTCCTAAAATTATCTTGCTTGGTTAAGAGCTTAGTTTCACAGGACATACAAAAACAGTTAACGGGTTAAGATTAAAAGGAATTGGCAAGTGTGAAACCCTACCCCCTTACAGACAGGCAAGTAATTCTAAATGGTATAGTTTTCCTTGACTAATGGTAATGAATCAACATGTAGTTTTAAATAGCAACCAATAATAATTGACATTACTCCTACTTCGACAACTAAATTATAATATATTTTTTCATTGTTAAAAAACCCAGATGATAATTTTCTCTATAAATAATAAGAGTGCAAATAGTAAGAGTACATGAATTCATTAACACAAGCAACTTTTGATGGTAAGTATTGAATCTCCAGCATAACATATTGCATAGCATAATCTCAAACAATCTTCACAAAAGCACTCAAGAGACAAAGCACGCACTTAATCGCTATTGGTGAATGTTATTTGTTTCATGTACAATTTGGTGAATGTTATTTGTTTCATGTACAATTTAAAAAGCTTCCGTATAACACCAACGATTCTTGTTTGAAGATATCTCTCCATGGCCTCCTTATTTTTCCTAATCGTTAAGTTGAACATTGTCCATTATTTATTTTGATACATAACATTTAATGTTATGTGATATATATTGTTAGATTACACATCATTCCATTCAATACTATGCAGTAATGTGGATATTATTTAGATTACATATTGTGTTCAATACTATATAACATCATGAATATTGTTTCTTAATTATTGACACCACAACCAGAGGATAGTTTTTGTTTTTGTTTGTTTTTTTTAATGTTAATTTCTCTTCTATATAAAATAATGGGTTTACAACATGTTTATTAGGATCACAAAACCAAGAGAAGTGGTAGTGCAAAAATAAATTAACATAGATTTTTTTATGTTTTTAAATAGGCTACATTAGAGATGAATACCATCGGAAAAACCATGGGTTCTCATAAACCTAGAGCTCAAAAATTGTCAGTAACTTGATTGAGTAAAGTTTACCTGAACTACCCTAACAATTCCCCCCTTAAACTTAACTCGGGGAGATTAACCTAGTCTCAATCACTCTGTCAAAGTTCATATAAAAAGGTTATCATCTACCGAAGTGCATGGGTAACTAGCCATTGTATCCGCCAATTATCTAAAACACATTTTCATGTTCATGGTTCATAAACCATCTCACATTCTCACATTCTCCCCCTCAAGCTAGGATACTGGCGCACCTACCACCCTGGTACCTATCTATGTGGTCCATTCCATAACATGATAACTCCATTAACGACTACATTACATGTATGCATGATCAAAGTCTTAAGGTCTTACAACAACTGGCCTCAAGCTAGTGTCGAGTACCACTGCCACCCTTGTACCTATCCAAGTGGTTCATTTCATAACTTGAGTCATCACATGCCCTTGTGCAACATGTATGCATGAACAAAAGATCTTACAACTTCCTGGGGGAATACATCTGTGTATGCAAAGTTTTCATAACTTGGACCAAAAAACCTTAAGGTGTTCACACATCACTAGTGTTATCACGCCATTGCGGCTCTCATCACGTGTTAGCTCCCTCACTAAACTTCAAATCATTGGATCCATCTTCGTTTTCTCATCTATATGACCACTCTCTTGCTACATCTCTAGCTTTGTTGATCCATATCTTGATCTAGCCTTTCTCGCTACTTGACATCTCTCTCTTTATATCTCCAACCCATTTTATTGATTTGCTTCCTTGGTTATCATTGTGAATCATCTTCTTGGTTTTTCTTGCTACTGTCGAAATTGTTGCATACTTGCCTCCTTACATAGCTATCAGTCACTTCCATCATCCACTAACGCATTGTCCAATGAGCCATCCTCGAGTGTCTCAAATACGGTGCACTTGTGCAACGAATTTGCCATTGCAACCTTGAAAACATGATCATCTCTTCCTAAGTTCAAGACACTACGGCTACCACCTATCACGGCCATTTATTGAAACCTACAATCTTCTTGGCCATGCTACAAAGCCAACAAGAATGGATTTCGTTCAATTATCTATAGTCACCATAACTTTCATATTCCTTTGTAACATAGTTGGCTCTTCATCCCTACTCTCTTCATCACATAAAGAGATGGCTCCCTATAAAAACCTACAAACTAGTGAATCCACTAAAGCACCTGCCTTCGCACAGAAAATGAATTACCTTTGGTATCACCCCATCTTTATCCCTTCGGTGATCACAAAAGACAAAACCCTATTGGGCTTCCCATGACCTCAGATATCAGTCTCCACGGTGTTTTACATAGTTGGTGAATTGTTCCAATTCGTAGCTTCATGCTCATTGTTGTCGTAATTTTACAGTTAGCCACAACAGTGCTTTGCGTCTGTGGTCAAGCTTTAACATTATGTTCTTGCAAACCTTTAGGTTGTCTCTGTGTATCTTGACTTTTCTGCCAACATGGTCTCTTTTCTTCTTCATGTCTTTTATGTATTTCTTACATAACTTTGGCTAATCATAACCATGCTCTGATTAACACACAAAAACTTAACCACAACGCTGATACCGTTTGTTATCAGAGAAACGTAGAGAAGTGGTGGTGTATAAAGACAATTATTGTTTGGGGTCCCAATGGCCATGAGGACAAATTAACATGAAGTCTTTTTGCCCTTAAATAAGCTACATTAAAGATGGATACAATGAGAAAACCATGGGTTCTCATAAACCTGGAACTTGAAAATGACTGATAACTTAACCAAGTCAAGTTTACTTGAATTACCCTAACAAAACTTGAACAAAATGATGATTTCTTTTGTGTTTTCATAACAAATATAAAAATGGCATATCCCATTAGGATCTAACTGATCAATGCAAAAACATATAAAGTTATAAAATTATCTCACTGATATGAGTTGGTTACAATTATTGAGGGGTCATGGTGAATGTTGGGAAGTTCTCCTCTAGCTTTTCATGACCTCTTCTAAATCCTTAACTCAGGGTGAGGTTAGTGTTGACCCGTAACAAAAACTTTCATCTAACCTTAATGGATAACCCAGTTGATTAAACCCCACCCAGTCATTAACATGAAGTGCTAGGTTAATTTTCTTGGCTCCATCAAAGTCCGGCCCCAACACTTAGCGTAAAACCCCTTCAAATGGGCCCACTAAAATGTGTTGTGATGAAAACAAAAAAATTCTGCCTTTTTCTTTACCCAATGTCCTTCCCTAGGGGTGGGCCACGGGGCCGATAACTTCAAGACTTCTTTTCTTTCCGGGTTCTCGATTGTCTCCCTACCCTTTGCCCTCGTTTTCATATCCCTCGCATTTGATTCCTTTCGGGCAGTCGACAGAACTGAAAGGCAACCTAACCTACAATAGCGATAGGGTGAAAAATGAGATAGTGGGTGATTAGGAAAGCTCTCATATTGAAAGAAAGATTGACCAGTAGATCAATGTACGTTTTGGTGTGCATGCAGGAATTTTTATTTCTTTTCCTTTTTAATACTCTATTTTGTATCGATTCCTGGTCATTTAATTAGCGTGTAGTTTTATAATAGTTTATTTTGCATTGAATTTTATAACTAGCGCGACAATGATGAGGGTGATGTCACAACATAAAGTAGCTTGGTAGAATTTTTTTATATGTTTATAAAATTACTTAAGTAATGTGTAGGTTGAGAATATTCTTATCAATTTTTTTTTTTAATAATGGACGAGTTTTTAAATAAATTTTGAACTTAAAATGGAAATTAAATATTATATAAATTAAATAATTCACATTTTATAATAAATACTATAAAATAATTGTAAATATTATTTATTTATTTATTAATTAAGAATATATTAAATTTAAAATAAATATGGATACAATAGATATTAAAATGGTTTGCACTATCTTTTAATCTATTAATTCATGAAACAAAATAATTCCACACGCTCTAAGAAGTATGGCGACTCAATGTTAGTCAACCAACCGAAATGACCGCATCCCGAGATGCTGATTTCAAAAGTAATTTTCCGTAAATGATTTTGGAAATGGGTCTGCATTTTCTAATTAATTTCCTGGAAACCAAGCTTTAACTCATGATAATGAATTATATTTCAATCTGTAAACTTTAACTCATGGTAAAGTTTATTTACTTGTGAAAAAGTTTTTGTAGGAAAATAATTCCACACGCTCTAAAAGGAATCGCGACTCGCAAGCTCCACTAGCATCGATGCTACTCAACCAACCGAAATGACAGTATCCGGAGATGCGGATTTCAGAAGTAATTTGCTGCAAATGAGTTTTGGAAATGACATTGAGTCTGCATTTTCTAATTAATTGGCTGGCAAACAAACTTTACCTCATGATAATGAATTATATTTCGCTCTCTCTATATAAAATTTTACTTGTGAAATACTTAAATAGTTTGAATTATATTTCTTAATTTGTATATACAATTTTACTTATCAAATACTTAGATAATTTGAATTATATTTCTCTCTATGGTATATAGAATTTTAGTTATCAAATATTCAAAATATTATTTGATTATTTATTTATTTAATGTATTTTTAATGTTAAGAATAAATGTGTGTATATTAAAAAATTGATCTTTCTCAACGCAATATATTAGGGGTCAAGATGGATCTACGCTGGTTTTAGGTGTGCACTATAACACAAAATTTGTTAAACATCTTTGTAATATAGTCATTTTATTTTAATTTTAAATTTTCCAAGGTAACTCAATTTGTTAAGAAGATAAAGAGGGTTAATAACTTGAATGATGAAAAATGGTGTTGTATAATTATTTTCAGTTTTGGAATTTTGGGTTGATTTTGACTAAATCATTTTTTGTCATGTCATGATTTGTTATGGTTTAAAATGTGTTTTTAAATAGATAAATGGAATTAGCACCCCAAAAAGCCATACGACAAGCACATTCTGCAAAGTCCTTCAAACTTGTGATTTCAAGAAATTTCTGTCATATTTTCAGACAAATTTGAGCAAAAAAATATGCCCAGAAAACCTCCAAACCCTAGAACTATTAGACTACGACATGAAAAAATATGAAATAAAATTTTTGATTGCGAATTGACAATGTAACAATGTTAAATGATAGAAAATGTGAAAGAGGGTGTAATTAGAGAAAATATTGTCTTGAGAAATCCACACATGACTGAAATTCAAGCCTATTAAACCATATTCCTCCAACCAATACATTGAAAAGTTAAAGTGCTCTTAAAGTGCTCTGTGAGGACATGGAAATGTTTCATTTTTGACTTCATATTATCCCTATCTATCCTCTATTTTACAAAAACTGAAGCCTATGTCTATACAATTTCATGATTTTTTGGATGTTAACTTGACAAGTAAGTCTAAGTTACTCATTATTAAAAGTTACATAGGGCAATCTTTAATTTTCTTAAAAATTACTCCATTTATAGCATTCTTAAAAGTCTATTATCGTTTCTAATCACATGTGAATTGTCATGTAGTGTTCATACTTATTATCATGTACCTACACTATTCTCCCTACACTAGTGAAGGCATCAGTGCTTTGGTCAAAGAGAAGGATTGTTGGAGGAGCGCTAGTCACGGGTTAACTGGCATAGTAGGCAATGTTTAGAGATTTTCCAGGTATGGGGATAGTGGAATATGTGTGCTCACTTCCCTCCAAAATTTAAAAGAAGACCCAGACTTGAAGCAACAATATTCTCAAAGATAACACTTTCGTTGGATAAAATAGATCCGAGATTGAGGGGATGTTGTACCAAAACACCAAGGATAGTCATTTGCTGAGTTTTCTTTTCTTAGATGAAGGGCTTTGTCGCGACCTCATAAATGATAGTTCTATATAATGTAAATATATAGACATATCTAGGTTAACAATACCCTTATACATTGTTTATGTATTGTTAGTTCTTTGAGGGATTTCTCCAGATCAACCAGGTCAGAGCCTTTGATCTCCATATGTAACACTGATTTTCAAGTAAAAGATAATAACGATTTTACGATAGATTTTTCGGCGTAAATCACATGATATTTCATTTTTCGATGCGTTTCGAACCAACCAGTGTGGTTCATCGTCAGGACAAACTTGTCCTGACGATGAACCACACTGGTTGGTTCGAAACGCATCGAAAAATGAAATATCATGTGATTTACGCCGAAAAATCTATCGTAAACTTGATATGGATCACAGAAGCCTCAATTCAACAACTGATAATAACGATGCCAGGTTATATCTCATTTGCAACTATATTATGTTTATGATTCATCATATATTGTGATTTAACCTTACTTTAAGAGGCTGCAGGCTGGTTGGTATGGGCCCAACCAAACTAGCTCATCACTCCTCTAGGATCTAAGTGTGGTGTGATTGCTTTGATTTGTTTGTGGTGTGTATTGATTTGTCAATGTTATGGTTTTTATTTTACTTCAATTTTAACAAATGCTCTCTTTCATTCGGAAATTACATGGTTGTGTTATATCACTTTTAAATCTTGAATGAGTGACCATAGATCTTGGCAATGTTCAATGAATGCATGAGGGATATGCTCTATTGTTATTTAGTGATGTAAGCCTAAGCACAGTTCTTGGAAAAAGTGTTGTGATATATTCTCATTTTGAGCATAAATTGAAGTACAGGTAGAGCTTTCAGGGAGAATAATGTTTTGTCACAAGTGTAGGTAGATTCTTTTACTCAGTATTTTTTTTGTAAATTGCTGCAAGTGCAGGCAGGACTCCTATATTCAGGTATGTTTGTCTTCGTTTGTAAGTTGTTGCAAAAACAAAGCCATGTCTCATGTTTATTTATAAGATTGGTGTGAGTGTGGACAAACCATTTGAGAGCATTCATTTTATTCTAACATTGAGGCATTTGTAAACAATTGAAAAGGTGATTCAAAAGAAGATAAATCATGGTTTTGTAAGACTATAGGGTCATGTTGAGTTTATTTCATCGAAGCTCTTGAGTCATCTAGTCTCAAGAGCTAAGAAATCTTATTAATTCGACAAACTGTGTTTAAAAAAAACCATAGGGCAAGGTCATTAATTTTTTGTTCAGTGATTTGTAGTGTGATTTTCATTTGATTTAGTATGCATTCCTCACACTAAGCATACAATATAGTATTTACAGTCTCAATTCTAGGCTCATTGGATAAATATATGATAAACTTGTTTCTTACACTAGAATACTTGTAGCACAAAGCAAGTAAGTTGGATTTGTTTATATATATATATATATATATAATTTGGTTTATTTATGCACATAGCTTATAACATTTTCATCGTTAAACAATATGTGTGTTTAGACTATTCAGATTGTTGTTGAGCACATGGAGAGAGATTGAATTATTACAATTGCACATATGATATTCTTGTTATTATTTCTGTAGTCTTTACAATTTTATTTTTTTGCATAAATAGGGTTGGCGAATCTGAACATCTTTGAGTTTGACTTAAAAAGTAGAGGAACATAGTATGTCTCCTTTATGAGATTGAATGCATTGATTGATCCACATTTATAGAAATCATATTCTAAAATAGAGGTTAAATAAACAACTTTAAATTTGGATTTGGTGAATCTTGGTTGAGAGAATTTGATTAGCATTTGTTGTACCTGCATTATGTGTAATTTTTTAAATTCTTAAAATCAAAGTGATGAGTGGTTTGGGGAGTGAATGTAAGATCTGAGTTGATTTACTTAATAAGGTTTCCAATAGTACATGAAGTTAGTTTGGTGATTATTTACTGAGTTTGGAATCTGAATTTTTTGATTAAGCTAGAAGGAGTGATCTCTCAGAGTTGTTGGATCTCTTAGGATTAACTGTTTTGTACCTCGAAGTATACGACCCCCTTGTTTGACAATTAAGTGTTGAGGTTTGTAGTAGATATACCTAGCACCCAACATGCTCTATCCATTCCTTTATCATTTTGGTTTCTATGAACTTTTCTTGTTTTCTTGCATACAAGAGTTAAATACTAACCATGATTTGAGATAAGTTGCATGACAAAAAAAAATAATAGAGAAAAGGTACACAAAGACAATGTTGAAAACTAAAGGAAGAAAATAGATTGCGTTGGGTTCCACCAAATTTTTAGGATGTGTGGATGTTGCTCCACACCTATAAATTTTAACAATCATCAAAGAAGATATGGATAATCTTGCATGGAACTTTGTAAGATAGGATTATAAATCACCAAGTGGTTAGCATAATGGGATATTATCCCCTCTAGCTAGTTTCAAATCCCATGGGGGGGCATCTCTGGCTTGTCATGATAAGGATTAAGGAATAGGATTCCATACCCTCATGGAGTCCCATCTCTTGCTAAGTCATAAATTTCATGTCTTGAAGATGGACCCAACTGGTAGTTTCGACATGTCGACTGAAACTCTCAAATATGTGGAACTTCCTCCATTGATCAATAAACATGTCCTGATTATGGACCCGCTAGTGTGTCCAAAACGTCAACTGAAACTCTCAAATTTGTAGATATTCCTCCATTAATCAAAATTCCAACCACAAAAACCTAAAAACTATAAGTCACGAATTCCTAGTATCTTTGGCTTACAGGTTGTTGGATATACTCTTAGTGTTGTAATGGCAACCACTGTTTGATCTTGAGTCTCGCCTATATTACTCCAACAAGTTATCGATTCTCCATAATAATAATAATAATCATAATCAACATTTACACTAAAATCAATGCACACTATTAATCTATATACCTTGAAATTAATGTAGGATGATCATTTTAGTTATATCATAGCATAAATGAACATATTCACTAAAATCAAATAGGATTAGGAATCAACATCTCTCCTGAATTCATTGTATACCATTAATCTATTTACCTTGAATTAATGCAAATCTTTCATCTAGTTACATTAGATTAGAAATTAACATATACATTGAAATCAATGTACCTAGTGCAATTAATCAAATAAGATTAGAAATCAACATATACACTGAAATCAATACATTTAGTGCAATCAATCCAATAAGATTATCAATTAAAATTTACACTAAAACCAATGCATTTATTTTACCCCTTTACCGGGTGCAAGCCCCGGAAGTGATGATTGAAACTATGTGATTCATTTCACTAGTTTCAATCCCACTTCTTCACCCTTGTGAGCATCACCTGATGCAATGAGTGCTAAGTGAACTATTCAAAAATCATGAGAAATTAGTTAGTTACGACTACCTCTCATGGAAATGGTCATACGTGAATGACTTACTTAATGCAGTTGAATCCCAAAATGATATCTAAAGCCAAAAATAATAATTTCAAAGCAATCTAAACTCTAGTTAGGACCCTACATATGCCTTTACCCCTTTAATTTAATGAAAATTTCAATAATTTTTTGTATCTTGTTTTTTATAATTTTTTGACTTTGATGGCTTTCTAAATCCAACTTATTTTACCTTTTGTAAAACCCTTACTTCCTTTTCCTCCATTGTTAGCCATATGTGGATTGCTCAAGACTGATCTAGATTATGGTGGATTTTGTTAAGATGGATGTAAGCACATTTAGTAAAAAATTAACATCTGTGATGAAACCAATGTACACTATTAATCTATTTACTTTGAAATTAATGTTCATCATCCATCTAGTTACATCAAATAATAAATTATCACGTACACTGAAATCAATGCACACTATTAATCAATTTACTTTGAAATTAAAGTAGATCATCCATCTCATTACATCAAATAAGAAATTAACATCTATATTGAAATCAATGCATTGATTTCAAATAGAATTATAAATTAACATGGATAGTTCCTTTACCCTTCTAAATTGGTGAACATTTCAATAGTTTTTTGGCATTTTATTTTTAATCTAAATTTAAGACACCAAGGTCTCAACTTAGGGTTTTAGCCACATTTGACATATAAGAGTTATTAAAGTTTTCCATTTTTAATTAATCCAAAGCTATATTAAATTAGATTTTGTGCACTTTAAATAATACCTAAATTATTTAATTACACTTATATTATATTTGAAGTTTGTAGATTATTGTGTATGAAAATGTCTTATAAAGAAAAAATTTCCAAATATTTAGACATTGTAACAATAACATATATGATCACTCTAAATAACTATAAAATAATAAGTAATGATTTTAATTTAAAAATAAAACCCTTTACAAAATACATAATTTATCTTAATTTTGTATCTACGAAACACAATTAAAACATTACATGCCATATGTGATAATGTAAGAAAAAGATAACCCATTAAAAAAAATTGACAATAAATAAGTGAAACAATGCTTAAAGATATTTAAATAATAAATTGGCAATAAATAAGTGAAGCAATGCTTAAAGATATTTAAATAAAGAAAGATTAAAATGATAATTTTGTCCATTCAATGTTTCACCTGCAATCGAAATGTGTAAATATCTCTGCAATAATGCTTCAATAAAATATTTCTACAATAGTTTCATCACAAAGTAATATGATTCAATGGAATTAAGTTTATTAATGCTTCAACGAAATATTTCTGCAATAGTTTCATTGCAAAGTAACATGATTCAATGGAATATAAGTTTATTTTTTTCCTTTATAAAGTAATTTTTTACAAATATGCCCAATTTTTTTGTCATGGAATAATTGTTTATTAATACAAAAGTATTCAATTTTATCTAGGTCTTTCCGCGAAAAAAATAATTTTATATAAGCTTTTGGAAAGAATGAGTGCGTAAAAAAACATGATCCTTAATTTTTTTTATAAATCCATTTTAGGTTGGACAAATGCAATTGGTCATCTTACCTTACCTTAGTATATTTCAAAACTAAAAGAATTTAACAACCAATAAAATGACAGGTTTGATAAAAATAATTAATATAAATAGTTTAACTTTTTTAACAAAAAAATTATATATATATATATTACTCAATTTCACTACACAAACATTTTCAATATGTGGAAATATATAAATTTTTACTATATAATACATGACAATACGAGTATAAAGTAATATTATCACAACTATATTAATAAATGTGGTTGATATACGTGAATAAACATATAAAAATTCATATGCGAAATCGTATTAGTAAATGTGGTTGAAATATGTCAATAGATTAATGGTATAGTAATGCAGGAGCATCCGACTCAAAAGGCGACATCAGGAAATGGTTTTTATTTTCTATTGGAAAGGAAGAAAACATTATGAAATTTGTCTTATTTTTGTTTTACTTAAATTAAGGTTGATACAACCATTGTCTTTTGAAAATTAAGCAAGCAAGTAAAATAGGATTAGTTAAGAGTATGTTTAAAGAAACTGTTAGACAATTTTAAGGTAACTAAAGGACAGTTCCTCAACTGTAAGAGACTGCTGGTAAGGCATAAAAGCAAAACCAGATCCCCACTGTGAGGAGGCTGCCATCTAGAGAGAAGAAAGGACACAGAAATTGAAATTACAATTTTCTTGAGTATATGTGAAAGCAAATGAATCTAAAATCTCTGTCATTAAGAAAGAAAGACAATTTCTTCTTTTCCTGTGCATTAGTGTTTCAGATATTGTTTTAAAGCAAAATAGTGAAGTATTTCATTAAGAGGTTGAATGACATCGACAAAAATCTCATGACTGAAGGCATTTCAGACCAGGAACCAGACAAAGGCAAAGCCAGCAAAGATATCACATTCTTTCTCAACAAAAAAACCCAGGTACATTTACATTCAGTATTCAAGCACACCTGTGCATTTGTTACATTTCAAAATTTAACAGTTCAATATACATTTATGAAACCAAAACAGTAGAGGGTTTCAAAACCCACGAACACCGAAAACAACGCTTTGTAGGCCAATACTAGTCCAAGAGCGAGGGTGTGAAACCCACGAAACCATACAAAACATACTGAGAAAACGAAAGCCCAAGGGATATGCCTAACTAAGGATAACCAAGCAAAAACCATAAGACAATCACGGAGGGATCCTACCCTGTTTTCCCAAGCCACAAAGACTCTCAAGGACGAGGTCGTGGAGCAACATTCTCTAGGCACGACCTGCACACCACCACAGAAACAAGAAGGGTAGTCAAAAAACCGGAAAGGCAGAAAAAATAAAGTGCCAGAGAGTAGATAAAAGAAGGGAAGAGCAAGGTTTTATCTGGGAAAATCCTGTCTCCGAGTCAGAGGACGAGAACCGAGTCTCTGGCCAGAGGGTTTCTCTCAGCAAGAACGCCATTAGTAAGTTTACCTGCTCATCAAGGGGCCAGAGGGTTAGAATCACAAAAAAGAGATGAGGGAATGAAACCAGAACAAGAAATTACCTGAAGTAGTGTCTTCTGAGCCACCCATAGAAGTAGCAAGGGAAGAACCTGTGGTTACATAGAGCCAGATGATGAGCCCCAATTTTTGGTAACAATTTGGGCTCATTTGGCCTACTTACCTTGCTCAACCCTTCATCTTTTATCACTTATGCATTCATTTCTTAGTATATTCGTGTTATTTGTAGGAAGAAGGGCAGGCATTATATCTATGTGGCTAATACATGATGATTTCAGGTTTTTTGGCATTAAAGGGAGCAAAGAACACGCAAATGGAGACAAGGAGACAGCCAAGGTGGCATTGCGGGTTTATAGGGAGGTTGTCCACAGTCTTGATGACCTTCCTCGTGATTTCCACCTTAACTCCGAGCTCCAACAGCTCTCCCCACCGAGCTTAAAGGCAGCCAACGGATTCTACAGGAACAACAGTTTAACTTTCAGTTGGACAGCCAAGCTCCACTAATTGAGGAAGCCAGCTTGATCTTCATCATGTATAAATATGAAGGCCGTAGCCTTTGATAGGAGCTTTTTGAACTTTTGAACTACTGTTGCAATTTCTAAGCACGAGCTACAGCTCGGTTTTTGCTTTTTGTAAGCCAGTTTTGGCATGATGTTAGACTCATGATTATTATATTTTAATAAAGGCAGGCAGCTTTGGATTCAATTCTGAGTTCTTAAGGGAGCTATAGCTCTCAGGTTAGGGCTCAACCTGAGAGCAATAGACCTCCTTTTCCTTGTATTGTTACTTGTCTTTCTTTTCAGCACTTCATTTCTTTGTTTTGACATGCATTTGGAAAACACAGTCTGTTGATTTAATTTCTTTAATGTGATTGAGTAGGATTATTTTATGGTTAAAGTGCTTTCAACAGCTTAGATTAGAGTAGGAGGATTGTAATTCATCAGAGCTCCAAAAAAGGTTGATAGTGCACTCGCTACCATCTCTGTTTAGAGATTGGGGGTGTGGCTGTACCAACCACCAAAAAACGCAGTCTTATACATTCATGCAAGCTGCAACACAATCATTTCAGTTATAAAACCGTCCATGCATTCTGATCTTGAGCAATACTTCTTCGTTCCAACACCATGCACGATTTCTCTCCACAATTTACATTGTTGTTCATTGATTTAATAACACAGTTAGAATAGGTTGATGGAATTCTTGGTTTTGTGCAAGACATAGAGGATTTGTTTCTTTTACACTGCAAAGCATCACTTGATTGTGTTCTTCTTCTTCTCAACCGCGCCTAAAGCCACCTACTCATCCTCTGTCCAGCTCGTTAGCCTTCCAACCCTTCTACTTCTCACGTAGCTCCACCTTTTCAACTTTCCATTGCTTCCACCCTTCTATCCACCAACCAACTGTACCCACTCTTTCCCCATCTTATCTCTTTGTCCCTGAGCCATCTCAAACTCCTCCTTCACCTTACCCATCCATCCATATAGTTCCTTCACTCCTCCATTACCTAAAACTCCGACTGTAGGACATCCTGTAGAAGTTAGCAGACTTCCTGTAGAAATCCCGAGTTTCCTGTAGGATCCCCTGCAGACATCCTGTAGAAGCCTGCAAGCTCGGTTGCCAAGCACCTGAACATTGTGGACTTCTGTGGAATGATGTTAGGGATCCCCTGGGACCTCTCCTAGCCCTCCTGACCTTTTCCAAGCCTTCCTCCCTTTGAACTACCCCTGCACAGTCAAGACCTAGTCAGAAACACAATCATAATAACTCCAACCACTTAAGAAAAAATATAAAAACATGTTCTCTTCAATGGAAGTAGTTTAAATTCATGCATCTCATCTCACTAGAAGTAATGGCATCATTTTCAGAAGTTACATTCCCATTATTGCATTGTAAGGATTAAGCTAGTCAGATTAGGGTTTACTAGGGTTTCCACGTTTTGTTTGGCTTTCAGTTCATTCTTGCAAAGTAGGTTAATTTCCTTTGAGATAGCCTTCGTCCATCATTTAGAAAGCTTCTTCTCAGAGCATATAGAAGTTGGCTTGAGCCCTAGCAGACTTGTGCCAGCTGACCAAGTGACAACTGCGACAAGAGCTAGTACTTGTGCATACAGCACCGTCGCTTCAAAGTTTGTTACGAACTACCGGGTTGATAAAATTAGAGATAGGAAGCGCCAGGAGTTGTAGCATTATTGCTACAATACTGGAGCCCACCATCTTTTTGGCGCCGTTGCCGGGGAAGCGTCAGAGTATTAGTAATTGTTGCTTTTCTTCTATTTTCTTACTCTTGCCTTCTGCCAAGTAGTTTATTTCATTTCCATTCTGCAAAAGTAGCATAGATATTTCCTGCTTTCATAGATTAGCATTTCAATTCCGCAATTTCAATTTTGCAAGCATAGGTTAGCATTTCAATTCTGCAAGTGTAGATTAGCATTTCAATTCTGCAAGCGTAGACTAGCATTTCCTTTTCTGCAATTTCATTTGAGCAAAGTAGATTAGTTCTTTCCTGCTTTCAATTTAATTCTGCATCGTTATTTTAGCAAGATAGTTAGTTGTAGATCAATCTGTTTCAGTTTTGCAGGTACCAAAGAAAAAAACAACAAAAGCAATCGAAAATTCTTTCCATTTCATGCCTCGTAGGAACCGAGATAAAACAGGCAAATTCCTACCCAACACCCCCACCACATCACTGAGTCACCCTTCTCTCTTCTTAGGTGGCAGTGATCCAGAAGAACCTATAGGTGAACCTCCTGAGATATATGAAGATCCTATAGCAGAAGAAGAATTAGAGACCATCCCATCTGAAGCTATGGCTGACAATAGACGAGAAGATGAGAGAATAGAAGGTGCCTTCCCCATCCGAGAGACCAATGGAGAGATGAAAATGAAGAACATTAGCCCCTCTGCTTTACCTCACTTCCATGGACTGACTACTGAAGATCCTGATACCTTCCTGTTTGAGTTTGATGTCCTTTGTAGAACCTATGACTATACTGAAGATGAGCAGAAGCTGAAACTCTTCCCTTCAACTCTTAAGGATGCAGCATTATGCTGGTTCATGGGCTTACCTGGGAATAGTATCACTACTTGGGCTCAGATGCAGCAAGCTTTCAATACCAAGTACCGGGATTACTGTAGGTCCAAGGAAACCAAGGGAGAAATCTTTCGGATGACCATGGGAAATGATGAGTCCTTAGAGGATTATGAGGAGAGGTTCCAACTTAGCTATAAGCGGGCCAAGTGCACACTTGACCCTGAATCCCTCAAGTTGGTCCTGCTCCGAGGAGTCTCTGAAGACCTCTTAGATACCCTTCACATGTTAGCTAGGGGGGACATTTACCAACTGCCTTATGAGGACATCAAGACTGTGTTTAGAAACCACTCCAGGGCAGCTCGGAAACGAGGTAGAGGAAACCTCCTCTCAGCTGGTGTCCCTTTCTCCAAACATGAGTTTACAAATCAATTAGAAGATCTTAAGAGTGAGGTGAGACAGACCATTGCCATGCAGCTGGACACATTCAGGATCCAGCAGAAGAAGGAAGAAGCTGAGAGATCCTTGGCTATCTTCTGCCCTAGATGTACAAGGAGACACCCTAAGAACAAATGTCCATTGCATTCGGTTGAAGTGTGTTTCGTTTATGAGGAGGACCATCCCACAAACCAATGTCCAACCTTACCTGGATTTAAAGCCATGTACCAAGGGACATAAGCTCCCACTGAACCTCTCTATTTCCTCAACCAAAGAAGGCAACAAGGGCCTAGACCTTACCAACAAGGGATGCAAGGGGCACTCCAAGCTTATTACAGCCCCAACAAATCGACTCCTATGCCTTCCTGGGGTCCCCCTGCTCATCCTTCCTGGTCTATGCCTCCTCCATGGTCTTACCCACCTCAGTACCCTACTCAACCCCCTACTCACTCCTACCACTCACATGCCCAGCTGCAGCCTCAGTGGAATGCACCTCAGTCGGGGTGGAGGCCCCAGTACAACACTCCTACCGCCATTTTTCCTCCACCACCAGTTCAACCTCAGCCATTACCTCCTGCTCCTCCAAGGCAACCTCAAATGCTTGCTCAACCGAACCCGAACCCCAACAATAGACAGGCCCAGCAGGTATACACTGGGGAAACCTCATGCCCTACCTATGCTGTGGAGATCCAGGAGATTAATCTTCGATCTGGAAAGACTCTTCCGGATCGCCAACCTCCTCCCCCAGAGGATGAAGAAGATAAACAGGAAAGTGAACCAAAAGCTATTCCACCCTTTCCTGAGAGACTAACAGCCACCACACAACCCAACCCAGAGGAGGATGAGCTTCTGGGAGAGCTCAAGCAGTTGTGTGTGAAAATACCACTTCTCCAAGCCATCAAGGATGTGCCAATATACAACAAACTGGTTAAGGAAAAGTGTTTCAAACACCCAGGAAGGCGAAAGAGAGATGCTTCAACCATCAATGTCTTGGGACAACTGTCTGACCTTATGTTAGGACAAGTCATCTGCCCAAAGTATCTAGATCCTGGGAGTCCTGTAGTAGATGTCCACATCAATGGCACCATCATACCACACACCTTGATTGATCTGGGGGCTGCCATTAATGTGATGACCAGGGATACCATGCTCAAACTCAATCTTCAGGGTTCCTTGAGGAAGACCTCAACAGTACTGTAACTAGCAGATCGCTCCACTGTGACTCCCGAAGGGATTGTGGAGGATGTCTTGGTCTCTATCGACTCTTGGGAATACCCTGCAGATTTCTTGGTTCTGCAACCCAAGGCAAAGCTTACTGGATATCCTCTCATTTTGGGAAGGCCTTGGTTAGCCACTGCAGATGCTTACATAAGTTGTCGTGCAGGAAACATGACCATCAAAAATGGTCCTATGTCCAAGAAGCTAGTCCTATACCCTCCTGCCCAACCCTCCTTAGAGCATGACTTACCATTGTGGTTGGAGGAAGGAGACGAGGATGAGGTGTACTCAGCACCTTTGTGCACCCTAGACACCACTAGAAGAGACCCCCCAACCGAGGATGACTTGATTGAGACCTTGATCCAGAATCCACCTTCCAGTGCACTATCCTTAGAGAAATTGGTGGAGGATGCCCAAGCCAGCACCTTAGTGGATCTTTGTACAACCAACCCTGTCACTCCCAGAGTCAAGAATGTGGAGTTCGGCCCTGAGAGAACGTTAAAGATCAGCTCCTCCCTATCTCCTTCGCAGGAAAAGGAGTTGTGTAGCCTGTTGGCCAGTGACCTAGATGCTTTCGCTTGGAGCTATAAGGAGATGAAAGGAGTCCATCCTTCGGTCTGTACCCATCACATATACATCAAAGAGCATTGTAAGCCGGTTAGGCAACCTCAGAGGAGAATGAATCCAGCCCTTAATGACATTGTCAAGGAAGAATTGCAAAAACTGTTGGATGCCGGATTCATTTACCCCATCTCAGATAGTGAATGGGTGTCCCCTCTGGTGTTGGTTCCCAAGAAAAATGGGAAGTGGAGAATCTGTGTGGACTACCGAGAACTGAACAAAGCTACCAAGAAAGACCATTTCCCTCTACCTTTCATAGATCAAGTGTTGGATGGACTGGCAGGAAAGAAGTTCTTCTCTTTCCTGGATGGGTTTAGCGAGTACAACTAGATCCAAATCAGCCCAGAAGACCAAGATAAGACCACCTTCACTTGTCCTTGGGGTACCTTTGCCTACCATGTTCTTCCCTTTGGGCTATGCAATGCTCCTGCTACCTTCCAGAGAGCTGTCTTGAGCATATTCTCGGAGCTGGTCCATGATGCAGTGGAAATCTATATGGATGACTTCACTCCTTATGGGGCCAACTTCCAGGAAGCATTGTCCAATCTGGGAAAGGTCCTAACCAAATGCATTGAGATGAACTTGTCCCTTAGTCCTGAAAAATGTGAATTCCTAATGACTGAAGGGACCGTGCTAGGCCATACCATTTCTTGCCAAGGGTTACAGGTGGATCCTAACAAAATTGCTCTCATCAAGAAGGTTCCACCTCCTCAAAAGGTAAGGGATGTTCGGAGTTTCTTAGGATTAGCAGGGTATTACTAGAGATTCATTAAAGACTTCAGCAAGCTAGCCTCGCCATTGTTTGGCTTGTTGGCAAAATATGTGGAGTTTAAGTGGACTGACGATTGTCAGAGGGCTTTGAATGAATTAAAGGACAAGTTGGTGTCAGCCGCAATCCTGAGAGGTCCAAACTGGGCCCTACCTTTCCACATCCACACTGATGCCTCGAACAAAGCCATAGGTGCAGCTTTAGGACAAGTTGAGCAGAAACTTCCATATGCCATTTACTTTGTTAGCAAAAACTTGTCCAAAGCCGAGCTGAATTACACTGTAACCGAGAAAGAATTCTTGGATGTGGTCCATGCACTGAACAAGTTCCGACATTATATCACTGGCTATCAAACATTTGTACATACAGACCATGCTGCAATTAGATATTTAATGAATAAACCAGATGTGAATGCTCGTATTATTAGATGGTTACTTTTGTTGCAGCAGTTTGATTTGACCATTGTTGACAAACCAGGTAAAGAAAATGTTGTTTCTGACTTTCTATCTAGATTGGATTTGTCTGCAGATGAGGATGGAACAGTGGATGACCAGATGCCCCATGAACATTTGTTTTCTATCTCAGCACTCTCTCCATGGTTTGCTGATATATCAAACTACCTTGTTTCAACACAGTTCCCTCCGCACCTATCTTCAAGAGAGAAGAGCAGAATCATCAGAAAAAGTGCCTCATTTACTTGGATCGGGGGCAATCTGTTCAAGCTTGGCCCTGATCAGATCTTAAGGCGTTGTGTAAGGGAGGAGGAAGTCTTTGATATCCTCCTCACCTGTCATGATGGGCCTTGTGGAGGACATTTTGCAGCGAAGAGGACTGCCTTCAAAATCCTGCAGGCAGGCTACTATTGGCCCACACTTCATCAAGATGTCAGAAGATATATCAGCCAATGTGACCAATGCCAAAGAATGGGGAAACCGACTCAAAGGGATGAGATGCCTCTCCAACCTCAAGTGACTCTTGAGCCATTTGAGAAGTGGGGTATGGACTTTGTGGGTCCAATCAACCCTCCTTCGAGGCAACGGTCTTACATCATTGTGTGCACTGACTACCCGACAAAGTGGGCAGAGACCAAAGCAATCAAAGCAGCAACAGAAGAAAAGGTGGCCGAGTTCTTAAGGGAAAACATCTTCTACAAGTTTGGCTACCCAAGAGAGCTGGTCACCGATTGAGGGAGCGAGTTCACATCCAACTTGATTGAAGACTTACTAGCTCATCACAAGATCAAGCATAGGACTTCCACCCCCTATCACCCTCAAGAAAATGGGCAGGTGGAAGTCACCAATAGAGCATTGGAAGGGATCTTGACTAAGGTGGTGAGCAGCAGCAGAAAGGACTGGGCAGATCGCCTGGTTGAGGCCACATGGGCTTACAACACCACCTGGAAGACCACCACCGGCTTCACACCTTATGAGCTGGTCTATGGGAAGAAAGCTTTGCTGTCCATTGAATTTGAATACAACACTTTGAGGATGGCAGCTCAGCTGGACCTAAATCTCAGCCATGCGCAACAAGAAAGGTTATTGCAGCTGAATGGACTGGATGAGCACCGGATGCAGGCCCTCCTTCACTCGGAAGTGGTTCAACTTTAGAGAAAGGTGTGGCATGACCAACACCTCAATGACAAGCAATTCCAGCCGGGAGATTGGGCCTTGTTGTATGACTCCATATACAAAGACTTCAAGGGGAAGCTGAGAACCAGATGGCTAGGACCATATGCAGTGGAAAAATGTCATGACAATGGATCTGTTCTTATTCAGACCATTGATGAGGAAGCCATCCCCATGCTTGTCAATGGGCATCGATTGAAGATCTACAGGAAACCTCTCTCAAGACAAGAGGTCGTCAAAACTATGGAGAAATCTGTATTGGTCATAGAGCAGGGTTCTGCCTCTGCTTTGGGCATACCCTGAAAGATTTAAAAATAATAATAATAATAATAATAAAGATCCTTGGGTGAAAACCTTTCTGAGGCACCCAAGGCAGGTGGTAGGGGTGAAAACCTCATTGAGGCGCCCCTATTGTCTTTCAAAAAAAAAAGAAAAAAGATTTGAAAAAGATCCTTGAGTGAAAACCTCTCTGAGGCGCTCAGGGAAGATGGCAAGGGTGAAAACCTCATTGAGGTGCCCCTGTTATCTTTCAAAAAAAAAAAGAAAAAAGAGAAAAGAAAAAAAGGAAAAAACAATAAGCAAAAAAAAAAAAAAAAGACAAGGACAACAAGTTTATAATGTGAAATTGCATGCAGATTGCAGGTGTTCTATGGAGGAGAGGAAGCCTCTCATCTCAGAGCCAAGGATCCTTATCATACTGCCAAGAGACCTCACCAGCACCTCCTCCAAGAATATTCAGTTCCTCCAAAGTATGTGCACAATTTCATCATGGCTTGAGTCTTCTACAGGAAGATGCAGACCTTCTACAGGAAGATGCAGACTTTCTACAGGAAGGTGCAGACTTTCTACAGGAAACACAAACTTTCTACAGGAAGCTCTATATTTCTACAGGAAACTTCCTGTAGAAGTTTGGGACAGCCCAGAATTCATTTTATGAGGAGATCTAACGACTAAGGATCGGTTTGGACGCATGCAAGCTACTGTTGTCACCCTTGCACACTGTTGTCACCTTGTTCCACCATCCTTGTCGACATGCAACGAAGTTACCTGCACCAACAAAGCAGATCGATGAGTTATCAAGGAGAAAGCAATTTTTAAGGTAACAAAATGCTGAGATCTCATACCATATCCATCCCAGTCATCCAGAAGCTCTGGGAGTGTGATCGTGAGGCCAGATCCTTCGTCATGCAGCATGCACCCAAGGAGGAAGAACTATTACCAGACGTCCCGCAGGAGTCCTGTAACAGTTAAGCCCGCTAGAGTGGATACCATTCACAGCACTGGCCATATGCAATGAAACGCGGGCGCATGCAGCCAAAGCGTCCAATCCATCGTTGGCAGCCTGTAAACATGAACCTACGGGCCTGTGCAAATTCATCAGCGCAGATAGATCCACTCATCATCATCCAAAAGCCGAAAAATCGTGTTGCAGCCGCGCAGGTAAGTGTCTCGACCCTTACTTCCATCAGATTGCATGAATTTTACTTTGAATTGTTTGCAAAGTGTGAGGTGAATGGGTTGAGCGGCTGTATGGCCAATTGACTAGCCACGTCAACCGGTTAATGGTCCAGTCGGATGTTTGGGTGGCGGCCGTGACAAAAGGAATGGGCAGCACACACGTGAGAGCAATCCCGTCGGGAAAAACGGATTTAACAGAAGAGACGGCGGCGGATCTGCTGGGGGATGATGCGGCAGTAAGTGAACTCGCAGACAAATGATCGAACAACGTCATCCAACGGTCCGGCGGGACAACTCACCCCCGCGCCACGGATTCCGCTGATTCAAATCTAATCGGCTAGATTGCCCGCATGCATTTATCATCCACCGTTTGAAACTCAAGTGAACATCCGGATCTGCAGTTCGAAACTCCGAGCCTTTGGCCATCAGAACGCCTGTGAAGCAACACCGAGAGCACAGACCGACTGTAGTCTTTCCCAGAAATCACGCGCTGCTCCTACAGGAAAGCTGTTTCTATAGGAAGGCGGGTTCCTCATGTAAAAAGGTGGCAGATTAAAAAGGTAACCCTGAACTCTCCATGCAATTGGTCTTAAAAGGTGGCAGAAGCATCGTCTACAGTCTGGTCGTAGGAAATCGTTGCAATTGTTGTCTGCTGTGCATAAACTGTCGTTCTACAGGATGTCAGTGTAATTAAACGGTGTTAAGGTCCTCAGAGATAAGTTTCGTGGATTATGTGCATGACAGAAGCGTAATTCTACGCTCTGTCTCAGTAGACCAAATTTCTTCCGCATTTGCCACCTCTAGTTAAAGCAACAGTTTTTATCATGCCGGGTGGATTTATTAGACGAGAACCCACTGATTCAACAAAGTTAAGGGAAAATCTTGAGGTGGTGGAGCTCTTCACACGAGCACAATGGATAACCTTCTATGACAAATTGCAGGGTTATGATGACGAAGTGGCAGAATAGTTTTTGCAAGCTCTGAGGCCGAAATCTAAAACGTTGGCCACCGTTACCTTCAGGGGCCTAAGCCTCATGCTCACCCCGCAATATATCAGTCGAATTACTGAACTTCCAATGGGTTTGCCATGGGATAAGGAAGAAATGAAGTTGAGCCAGCAGGCCAAGAAAGAATTCTTTCCCCCAGAGGAGGAATTCTCGGAGGACAAAAATGGGGTGTGTAGAACCAGTTTGCTGCCACCATGGAATGAAGTTAGCCTGCAGATCATGAAGTATATAACCTGTGAAGGTCGTTTTAGCATTGTGTATGGGTATCACTTTAGGTTGCTCACTGAATTGAGGCACCAGATTGATCTCCCTGTAGAAAACAAACTGAGCATCCCTTATTTCCTGCTATAGTCTCTAATTGAGTGTGCCACAAAGTTAAAAGAAGGCATACCAGATCAGGTATCCCACCATGGATTGATCAAACTTCTCGTGGAGGATGCACTTCATTCATACAAGGTTCCTCTTTCATGGGAAGCATTCAGAAATTTGACAAGAGATGGAGACATAAGGATGTTGACTGAAGAAAGTGGTTCCTCCAGCAGTGAGGAAAAAGAAGCAGTGGCCGCGGGAAAGAAAGAAACATGTCAGAAGACCCCGACCACAGTGCACAAGAAAGAGCAAAAGAAGAAGTATGAGAAAAAGGATGACAAAGAAAAAGGCAACACACCCATCTTGTCAGCAAGAGAGAAAAGGTTGCAGAGCAGAACGGACAAAGCTGAGAAGGTCCACATCAGCACAAGTACCTCATCAGCACCCACAACCAAACCAAAAAGCAAAACCCATGCAGCAAAGCAAGCCAAGGTGGTGACACCTGTGTCTACAGGAAAGCAGAAACAGGCTTCTACAGGAAGCCCGAAAACAGAAAAAGGGTCTTCTACAGGAAGCCCGAAAACAGAGAAAGGGTCTTCTACAGGAAGCCCGAAAATTTCTAAAACAGGGTCTTCTACAGGAAGCCCTGAAAAAGTGAAACCCAAGGAGAAGAAGGCAGACATTCTAGCAAGGGAGGCAGCAGCTGTGCTGGCTGCCCTCAGCACGCCACCTAAGCCAAAAGAGAAAAGAAAGAGGGAGACCCCTCTATACTTTGAGGCTCGAAGAAGTGTCAGGATAAAGATGGGCAAGCCACAGCCTCCATCCAACAGCCAAACCACTACAGTGGATGCCCCTACTTCACCCGGTGAGAGGTCCCCCTCGAAGATATCGGTCACCTACGAGAGGGGGAGCCCAAAAACAACTACTTGGAAAGGGAGGTTGGACCAATCGGTTTCAAAAGCCCGGCTCAAGGTCAAGGAAACAGAGAAGGGGGAAGGAGCGGCACCCTCATCGCCACCAAGGGCAGAACAGGCAGAGCCACCAAGAGTAGGAAAGAAAGAGAGTATTCCGGAGCCTAGTTCTCGGCCAAGGACAAGGAGCTGGAGCAAAATTGCTCAAGGATGAGAAAATATTTTAGCTGGGGGGTGATGATGAGCCCCAATTTTTGGTAACAATTTGGGCTCATTTGGCCTACTTACCTTGCTCAACCCTTCATCTTTTATCACTTATGCATTCATTTCTTAGTATATTCGTGTTATTTGTAGGAAGAAGGGCAAGCATTATATCTATGTGGCTAATACATGATGATTTTAGGTTTTTTGGCATTAAAGGGAGCAAAGAACACGCAAATGGAGACAAGGAGACAGCCAAGGTGGCATTGCGGGTTTATAGGGAGGTTGTCCACAGTCTTGATGACCTTCCTCGTGATTTCCACCTTAACTCTGAGCTCCAACAGCTCTCCCCACCGAGCTTAAAGGCAGCCAACGGATTCTACAGGAACAATAGTTTAACTTTCAGTTGGACAACCAAGCTCCACTAATTGAGGAAGCCAGCTTGATCTTCATCATGTATAAATATGAAGGCCGTAGCCTTTGATAGGAGCTTTTTGAACTTTTGAACTACTGTTGCAATTTCTAAGCACGAGCTATAGCTCGGTTTTTGCTTTTTGTAAGCCAGTTTTGGCATGATGTTAGACTCATGATTATTATATTTTAATAAAGGCAGGCAGCTTTGGATTCAATTCTGAGTTCTTAAGGGAGCTATAGCTCTCAGGTTAGGGCCCAACCTGAGAGCAATAGACCTCCTTTTCCTTGTATTGTTACTTGTCTTTCTTTTCAGCACTTCATTTCTTTGTTTTGACATGCATTTGGAAAACACAGTCTGCTGATTTAATTTCTTTAATGTGATTGAGTAGGATTAGTTTATGGTTAAAGTGCTTTCAGCAGCTTAGATTAGAGTAGGAGGATTGTAATTCATCAGAGCTCCAAAAAAGGTTGATAGTGCACTCGCTGCCATCTCTGTTTAGAGATTGGGGGTGTGGCTGTACCAACCACCAAAAAACGCAGTCTTATACATTCATGCAAGCTGCAACACAATCATTTCAGTTATAAAACCGTCCATGCATTCTGATCTTGAGCAATACTTCTTCGTTCCAACACCATGCATGATTTCTCTCCACAATTTACATTGCTGTTCATTGATTTAATAACACAATTAGAATAGGTTGATGGAATTCTTGGTTTTGTGCAATACATAGAGGATTTGTTTCTTTTACACTGCAAAGCATCACTTGATTGTGTTCTTCTTCTTCTCAACCGCGCCTAAAGCCACCTACTCATCCTCTGTCCAGCTCGTTAGCCTTCCAACCCTTCTACTTCTCACGTAGCTCCACCTTTTCAACTTTCCATTGCTTCCACCCTTCTATCCACCAACCAACTGTACCCACTCTTTCCCCATCTTATCTCTCTGTCCCTGAGCCATCTCAAACTCCTCCTTCACCTTACCCATCCATCCATATAGTTCCTTCACTCCTCCATTACCTAAAACTTCGACTGTAGGACATCTTGTAGAAGTTAGCAGACTTCCTGTAGAAATCCCGAGTTTCCTGTAGGATCCCCTGCAGACATCCTGTAGAAGCCTGCAAGCTCGGTTGCCAAGCACCTGAACATTGTGGACTTCTGTGGAATGATGTTAGGGATCCCCTGGGACCTCTCCTAGCCCTCCTGACCTTTTCCAAGCCTTCCTCCCTTTGAACTACCCCTGCACAGTCAAGACCTAGTCAGAAACACAATCATAATAACTCCAACCACTTAAGCAAAAATATAAAAACATGTTCTCTTCAATGGAAGTAGTTTAAATTCATGCATCTCATCTCACTAGAAGTAATGGCATCATTTTCAGAAGTTACATTCCCATTATTGCTTGTAAGGATTAAGCTAGTCAGATTAGGGTTTACTAGGGTTTCCACGTTTTGGTTGGCTTTCAGTTCATTCTTGCAAAGTAGGTTAATTTCCTTTGAGATAGCCTTCGTCCATCATTTAGAAAGCTTCTTCTGAGAGCATATAGAAGTTGGCTTGAGTCCTAGCGGACTTGTGCCAGCTGACCAAGTGACAGTTGTGACAAGAGCTAGTACTTGTGCATACAACACCGTCGCTTCCAAGTTTATTACGAACTACCGGGTTGATAAAATTAGAGATAGGAAGCGCCAGGAGTTGTAGCATTATTGCTACAATACTAGAGCCCACCACCAGATCAACACTAGAACCAACATCAAAAATCACCACGAGTAGAGTAAAAACGAAGCATAAGTCAGAAAACAAAGAATAAATGAAACAACTTGCAGATTGAAAGTCGACCTGAAGCTTCTGTGAACCAACAAACAAACCACCACAAGAAACAAACAAAGGCACAACACACACACAGAGTTGAACTGGACCAATAGCTCATGCAAGAATGGAGACCAACTCCCAGTTTCCCTCGACAGGTGTGAAATGGCTCCATTTTTGAAACCAAGGCCAGTACAAAGGGCAGGTCGAAACAATTAAAGTGCATTAACACCTCACACCTAAAACTTTGTTTTGTTTATTTGGAGAATCTATGAAGTTAAACGGTCATTGATATGTGTCCTTTCCTCGAAATTTCCACCAATTTTTGATATCAGAGCAAGTTAGTTCCTTTTTCTCAGTAAAGATGGAGGTAGGAAGAAGAGGTCGAGGTAGAGCCATCAGAAGAGTAGCAGATGAAGGGCCACGAGAAGAAATTAGGACCTTAACTGCACGTTTGGCAGCAGTGGAAGCAGGAAGGCATAGAGATCCAAAAGGTGGGGATGACAGTGAGGAAGAAAACATAGCCACGATGGATGGGTCGGATGAAGAGGGACCAGAGATTAAACTATTGATATTAGTTTTGTTGGCTAGTAGCAAGCCACGACAGAAGCTTTCTAGTTATGATGGCAGTTTGTCCACAGAGGCATTGTTGGACTGGATAAGTGAACTAGATAAATATTTTGAATATGAAGAAACCAGCGAAGACAGGAAGATAAGGTTTTCTGTCACCAAGTTGAAAGGACATGCAACATTGTGGTGGGACAATGTGCAGGAAGAAAGGAGAAGATTGAACAAACCATTTATTAAAAAATGGGACAGGATGATTGCTCGGATGAAGAGAAAATTTCTGCCTAAAGATTACCAAATTTCCCTTTATAGACAAGTACAGAACCTGAGACAAAGAAAGATGACCGTAAAGGAATATACAGAAGAATTTTATAAAGTAAACTTGAGAGTTGACTATGTTGAAGATACCCCTAAAAAACAGCGAGGTTTTTAAATGGTCTACGAATGGAGATCCTAGACGAAATTAGTATTCTCTCCCCTAAGGCCATAGAGGAAGCCTATCAGAGTGCTTTGAAGGCGGAGGAAAAGATTTCCAAGAAACAGAATGCCAGAAGAGGACATGGCTATGGCAGAGGTAGGGGACAGTCCTTTGGCAGCGGTAGAACTGCCAATAGCAATGAATAGGGCAACCGTTTGAAAACTTCTGGATAGACTGAAAGGGAAGGTAACACCAGAGGAGGAAGGTCATACCAGCGAGGAAGAGGTAATGGCAGAGGCAGAGGAAATGCCTATCAGTGTTACAAGTGTCACAAGTGGGGACACAGGTCCTTTGAATGTCCTGAAAATGAAAAAAATGGATAGAGGGGAGCATATGTTGCTCAGCCCAATGAAGCAGAGGCACCACCACAGGAGGTGGAAAATATGCCTGAAACTAGGGAAGCCTTGGTGTTGAAAAAGGTATTATTGAAACCATCTAAGGAAGTAGCTGATCAGACACTGAGGAAAGCATTGTTTCGAACTGTGTGAAAGTCGCATGGGAAATGCTACAAATTAATCATAGACAGTGGAAGTATTGATAATATGGTAGCTACTGAAATGGTGGGGAAATTGGGTTTGAAGAAGTTGAAGCACCCAACTCCATATAGGGTGTCTTGGTTGCAGAAAGGACACCAACTGATGGTTGATGAGCAGTGCGAAGTAGAGTTTGATATTGGCAAGTACGAGGACAAGGTTACTTGCGATATCATGCCGATGGACGTGTGCCATATTCTGCTGGGTAGACCATGGCAGTATGATAGGAAGGTCACCCATGACAGGGAAACAAATTGTTACAAGTTTGTTAAAGATGGGATAAAGCATACACTAGTGCCCATGAAGGAACATGATGCTGCAGAAACCAGTGGAACAAAAGCATTACTGTTAGGTGGAAAAGAGTTTCTGCGACAGATTGAGGATAATAAGGTAAAATATGCAGTTGTGCGAAGGCCCAAACCAGTATTGATCCATACTGAAATTACTGACTTACCTGAAGAGATACAAGACATGCTGCCAGAATTTAGTGATATTGTGGTAGATGATCTACTAGACAAATTACCACCAAAGCGGAGCATTAGTCACCATATTGATTTCATTCCAGGAGCAAGTTTGCCAAAAAAAGCTGCTTACCAGATGAGTCCGAAGGGAAATGAGGAAATTAGGAAGCAGGTGCAGGAGTTGTTGGATAAATGGCTGATTCGGGAAAGTTTAAGCCCTTGTGCGGTTCCGATTGTTTTAGCTCCCAAGAAAGGAGGTGAGTGGCAGATGTGCACTGATTCACGGGAAATTAACAAGATCACTATCAGGTATAGGTTTCCTTTACCTCTAATGGATGATATGATGGTTTTTTTGAGTCTAGCAGCATACTTTTCAAAGATAGACTTGAAAAGCGGCTACCACCATATAGGATTCGAGAAGGTGATGAGTGGAAGACAACTTTCAAGACTAATGAATGCTTATATGAATGGATGGTTATGCCTTTTGGACTGAGCAATGCCCCAACACGTTCATGCATTTGATGAACGAGATGCTGAAAGAATTCATTGGTAAATTTGTTATTGTATATCTGGATGATATACTTATATTCAACAAAACAAAGGAAGAGCATTTTCGACATGTGAGGTATGTATTGGAAAAATTGTAGCAAAATAGATTACTGATAAATTTGAAGAAATGTTCTTTTTTAAAGAAAGAATTAATTTATTTGGTATTTATGATTTTCGAGAATGAACTAAAAATGGATCCGGAAAAGGTTTCAGCCATAGTTAGCTGGCCATCTCCCAAGAGTTTGTTTGAGGCATGGAGTTTTCATGGATTGGCGAGTTTTTATCAAAAATTTATTAAAAATTTTAGTGGAATTTGTGCACCCATGGTGGACACCATTAAGAAGGCAAATCAACCTTTTCATTGGATAGAATCGGCTGAGAAGAGTTTTCAGTTGCTCAAAAGGAATATCATTGAAAAACCAATTTTAAGATTACCAGACTTTAACAAAATTTTTCAAGTTCACTGTGATGCCCGTGGGACAGCCATTGGTGCAGTACTCAGCCAAGAAGACAAGCCAGTAGCCTATTTCAGTGAGAAATTAAATGAAAGTAGGTAGAAGTACACATATTATGACAAAGAATTTTTTGCAGTGGTCCAAGCACTAATGCATTGGAGACATTATCTACTGGCCAATGAATTTGTCTTATTTTCAGACAATTCTACATTACAGTATATTATGCAACAACATAAGCTGAACCATAAACATGCAAAGTGGGTGGAGTACTTGCAGAGTTTTACATTTGTGTTGAAACACATCAGTGGTCAATCCAACAAAGTGGCAGATGTGTTATGTAGGAGGAATTTGATCCTACATGAAAGTACGATACGCGTATTAGGATTCAAACATCTTAAGGACTTGCATGAAACAGATGCAGATTTTAATGAAGCCTATGAAGCTTGCCAAAATCCACTGTTGAGGGATAATAGTTCATGTTTGGACTATAATATGCAAGAAGGCTTGTTGTTCAAAGGAGGGCAGTTGTGTATCCCGGAATGTTCTATGAGAGAGAACTTAATCTAGGAAAAGCATAATGGAGGTTTAGCTGGGAATTTTGGCATAGACAAGACTTTGGATCAGTTAAGCCACTTTTATTATTGGCCGAAGATGCGTAGAGATGTACAGAGGTTTGTGACTAGATGCAAAGTGTGTCAGCTTGCAAAGGGACAAAGCCAGAACATAGGGTTGTATATGCCCTTACCTATTCCGAACAGACCATGGGACTTAGTTAGTTTAGACTTTGTCTTAGGTCTGTCGAAGACACAACGGTGATTCGATTCCATCATGGTGGTGGTGGATACTTTCACCAAAATGGCACATTTCATTCCCTGCAGGAAAACCAGTGATGCCACACATGTCGCACACTTGTTCTTCACAGAGATATTCATATTACATGGCTTGTCGAAGTCTATTATTTCGAACTGAGACGTAAAGTTTACAGGTCATTTTTGGCAAACCTTATGTAAAAAGTTAGACACCAAACTGAACTTCAACATAGCTTATCGCCCGCAGAACAATGGGTAAACTGAAGTGGTGAACTGAAGCCTGGGAAATTTACTAAGGAGTTTGGTTGGTAAAAATTCTCGACAGTGGGATCGTGTACTTGCACAAGCAGAATTTGCTTATAACGATTTTCCGAACAGTAGCACGAGCAATAGTCATTTCCATATCCTATACGGAATTCACCCACGTGGAGTACATGAGTAGCGGGATTTGGATCAATTGGAGCGCAGGAGTGCTGATGGTGAATATTTTGCAAAGGCAATCAGCGATATTCATGAACTAGTAAAATTAAAATTACAAGATAGTAGCCAAAGATACAAATGGAAAGCAGATTTGAAAAGGCGGGAGGTACAATTCAACGTAGGGGGCCTGGTACTAGCACATCTACACAGGGAGATGTTTCCTAAAGGCGAATACAACAAGCTAAAATTGAAGGAAATTGGGCCTTGCAGGATTCTTCGAAAGTTTTATGCGAACACTTATGAGTTGCAGTTACCTCCAAGTATAGGAATCTCGCCCATTTTTAATGTGGCATATCTATACCCATAAATTACTGCTAATGAAGAAGACAATTTAGAAAGACGAACATGAAACACCCAGAATGAGAACAACTCGTGGATTAAACAGATGCCCCCAGCAAAGCCTTTAGAGATTGAACAGATCCTAGACACCTAGGTGTCCAAGAGGACTCAAAGAAAAGAATATTTGCGGTACTAAGTCAAGTGGAAGGGCCATCCTATTGAAGATAGTTCTTGGTTAGATGCTGGCTAGATTCAAAGCGTCAGGTACTCTATTGAAGAGCTCATGGATAGGAGCCATGAGTTTAATATACCCTCGGAGCCTGATGCAGGAGCATCTGACTGAAAAGGTGAAAACTGGAAATGGTTTTTATTTTCTGCTGGAAAGGAAGAAAAACATTATGAAGTTTGTGTTTATTTTTGTTTTACTTAAATTAAGGCTGATACAACCATTGTATTTTGAAAATTAAGCAAGCAAGTAAAATAGGATTAGTTAAGAGTATGTTTAAAGAAACTGTTAGATAACTGTAAGGTAACTGAAGGACATTTCGTCAACTATAAGAGACTACTGGTAAGGCATAAAAGCAAAACCAGATCCCTACTATGAGGAGGATACCATCCAGAGAGAAGGAAGGACATAGAAATTGAAATTACAAATTTCTTGAGTATATGTGAAAGAAAATGAATCTAAAATCTCTGTCATAAAGAAAGAAAGACAATTTCTTCTTTTCCTGTGCATTAATGTTTCTGACATTGTTTTAAAGAAAAATAGTGAAGTATTTCATTAAGAGGCTGAATGAAATCGACAGAAATCTCGTGACTGAAGGCATTTCAGACCAAGAACCGGACAAAGGCAAAGCCAACAAATATATCACATTATTTCTCAACAAAAAAAACCCAGGTACATTTACATTCAGTATTCAAGCACACCTATGCATTGTTATATTTCAAAATTTAACAGTTCAATATACATTTATGAAACCAAAACAGTGGAGGGTTTCGAAACCCATGAACACCAAAAACAATGCTTTGCAGGCTCATACTAGTCCAACAGTGAGGGTGTGAAACCCACGAAACCATACAAAACATACTGAGAAAATGAAACCCCAAGGGATATGCCTAAGGATAACGCAAGAAAAACCACAAGACAATCACGGAGGGATCCTACCCTATTTTCCCAAGCCGCAAAGACTCCCAAGGATGAGGTCGTGGAGCAACATTCTCCAGGCATGACCTACACATCACCATAAAAACAAGACGGGTAGTAAAGAAACTGAAAAGGTAGACAAAATAAAGTGACAGAGAGTAGATAAAAGAAGGGAAGAGCAGGGATTTACCTGGAAAAAGCATGTCTCCGAGTCAGAGGACGAGAACCGAGTCTCTCACCAGAGGGTTTCTCTCAACAAGAACACCATTGGTAAGTTTACTTGCTCACCAAGGGGCCAGACAGTTAGAATCACAAAAACGAGATGAGGGAATGAAACCAGAACAAAAAATCACCCCAAGTAGTGTTTGCTGAGCTACCCACAGAAGTAGTAAGGGAAGAATCTGTGGTTACATAGAGCCAGATCAACACTAGAACCAACATCGAAAATCACCACGAGCAGAGTAAAAACGAAGCATAAGCCGGGAAATAAAGAATAAATGAAACAAATTGTAGATTGAAAGTTGACCTGAAGCCTCCGTGAACTAGCAAACAAACCACCACAAGAAACAGGTGAAGGCACAGCGCACACAGAGCCGAAATGGACCAAAAACGGGTGCAAGAATGGAGACCGACTCCTAGTTTCCCTCAGCAGGTGTGAAATGGATCCATTTGCGAAACCAAGGCCAATACAAAGGGCAGGTGAAAATAATTAAAGTGCATTAAAACCTCACACCTAAAACCCTATTTTATTTATTTGGAAAATCTACGAAGTTAAACGGTCATTGATACGTGTCCTTTCCTTGATATTGCCACCATATAGATTTAATATTGATATTTTTTTTTCTAAATTAGACTAATTCTATTAATGTAACAAAAGTAGTACAAGGAGGCACTGCCCTCTGCAGAGCAAGCCCCAAATTATGCCCTGTTTAACAGCAAAAGACTGGAAAGAGACTGCTCGCACCGGGGAAACCAGTCCCAAAATATAAGAGTTTGTTGCCCACGCAGGGGTAACAGCTTGTAGTGCCAAAGTGGAACAATTTTTTGAACAATCATCAAAATTAACAACATTACATAAAAAGAAAACACAATTATAGACCCATAGTATTGGGAGCCGGGAACCCAGAACCTGAAAAACATTGACGAGCTAGGTATCGTTAGGAGGAGGAAATTATTCCAATATCAGACACCTGTATGCCTCCATGTCATCTTTTGCATCATGTTTATCTCTCAAAGTTTCTTCCATGTTCTTGAAGCGACCTAGATTGGTGCGTCCCTGAGTTGCTTCTGTGTGTCCCTGAGCTTCTTTGCTGCTTCTATGCATCCCTGAGCTGCTTCCAGGGGCTTTTCTCTTGCTTGTGGTGTTCCGCGCTTGAGTATTGTGGGCTGGGTCTTCAGATTTTTGTGGCTCCTCTCTAAATGCTACTGAGATAGTCACTATTATGTACAGACATTATAGCGTGCAGCGAAATTGAAATTGTACACTATGACTGGGTTGCAGAGATGGTACAGAGGCAGCAGGAGGCTAGGGAGTAGCATCAACAGGCCGAGGACCTGCAGTCTGATCCCACCCCTGACCGCTGCGAGTGGCTGGGTAGCGTCCCGAGAAATGAGCCATCAAAGGGGAGGATGAGTTAGAGGGGGACGAGTCAGAGAGAGATATGGGGGGGGGGGGGGCGATCTTCCTCTGCTACTACCCCTCCTGCAGTGCATTCGATGACGCAGACAAGGATGAGAAGGAGCAGTGCCAAAGAATGAGTGGTCAATGGGAACAAAAGGACTTGTAATCATCGGTTCAGAGTAGAGATTCAAGCCCGAAGAGCTAGTCCGTAGGTAGCATAGAAGACTCTACGAGAAATGTACACCATTCGCCATCTCAATGCAGCACAAAACTTGGTAGCTTCTCCCCGTTGTCATGCACGAGCTCGTCTCTGCAGCAGCAGGGAGACAATTTCAGTTCAGAGGAGGTGGAGCGGGAGGAAGACGGTCTGGAGAGTCCATCTTAAAAACCAAATTGATGAAGCCTCGACCCGAACAGTTCATTAATGTGCCATTAATATCGGTGGTGGCTTTCTATATATGCTTCTGAGTGGAAGCGTGGGTGGCCAGGTGGCCTCGCCACTTGGCAACCCAAGGTCGCTGCATAGTACCTGCATGCCTAAACACCTGCATCCAGGAGTTCTGCATCATTCTGCACTAGATCAGTGCATTCCTGTAAATGAGAGCTATCATTAAAAATGTCAAGCAAGCCTGAGTTTAGAACTCGATCACTGTCCACCCCTAGATTTGCTAGGAGATCTGCCACTTTATTGCCTTCTCTTTTGACATGTTTGAATGTGATTGCTCTATTGGTTAAGAACCATTGTTCTATGATCTCTAAATGAGTTGTTAATCTCTAGCTATAGGCTACTTTTTGAGCAGGTGTCCCCTGAAGAATTTTATTAGCCATGTTGATAAGGATTTGTGAGTCTCCTTCAATTACAATAGGAACGAATCCATGCTGATGAGCTAAGAAAAGTCCCTGCCACAATCCTTCTAGTTCAGCTGAATTATTCGTGTCCCATCCTATTGAGCCAAGGAAGAGCAGGAGTGGTTTGCCTCCGTGATCCTTGAAGATGCCTCCATAACCTGCCATGCCTAGGTTGCCTTTGGAGACTCCGTCAAAATTTAATTGTATCATTCCTTGTGGAGGAGGCTGCCATTTTCTTGGTGCTTTGGGATTTTGAGAAGAGTTGCTAGGGTTCTCATTTGTTTGGGTAATTCGAAGATGTCAATTCTCCCAAATGTTCTACTCCTAAGGAAGGGTAGGAAAGTCATCTTCATGCCACTTTTGAAGTGCCAAGGTTTCCTGAAGATTGTTGCAGAAATTACTCCAGATGTTATCTAGAGGTGTACATTGATTCTTAAAAATGTGTTTGTTTCTTTCTTTCCATAATGTCCAGATGGGAAGGTCTGGAATAATTTTCCACAGAGTGTTTAGCAACTTGCTCTTGTAAGGATCGATTGCCCAGTTACGGATGGAGTTTGTAATATCCCCTGTTACTCTGCATCCTTTTTGACATCTAAAGCTGGTTTTTTCCCATAGTTTATTGGCTAAATGGCACGAGTCCATAAGATGTTGTATGGTCTCTTCCTGTTGGTTGCAATTGGGACATCTTGAAGGCCCGTGGAAACTTTTTTTCCTTAGATTGTCCCAAGTGAGTATCCTTTTTTGACATAGCAGCCAGAGAAACGTCGAAACCTTGGGCCAAATTCTAGGAGACCAAATTTTGTCCCAAAGAGGGTCTTTGGAATCCTGATTGCTAATCAAAAAGTTGTACACTTCCTTAGTGGTAAAAATCCCAGTGGTGTGTAACCCTATCTCAAAATATCCTTCTTGTGTGAGAATCTAATTTTCCTGTTCGTGAGTTCTGTATCAATCTCATTGTGGATTTGCTCTGTTCCTTGTCTGATAATTTGTGCCACTTTTAGGCATTGTCTATATCCCTGGTTGAGGGCTGGAATCCAATGTTGTTTGACTTTTTCCTTTTGTTGCATGTCCTAATCATCTGTTTGTGGGGGTCTAAACAAATTTCTTAGCCTGGGTCTTTGTTGCCAAGAGTCAGCCCAAAAACGAGCATTGCTGCCATCTCTGATTTCCCAAAAATTGTGTTGTTGAATCATGGCGCTATGCTGTCTAGCTGCATTCCATATTAAGGAGCCCTTTTCAGTGGACATAAGTCTGATTAAATCTTCTGGCGGCCTGTTATTTTCATATTTGGCAGTCCAAAGTATAGCCCATAGTGTGTGTGGAGATGAGAGCCATTTCCACCATATCCTTGCTCCCATAACTGCATTGTTGTGTTAAGGATCTCGGAGACCCATACCTATATATTTTTTTGGAAGGAAAATTGTCGTCCATTTGACCAATGCACATTTACGATTTTGGCCGGAGGATCCCCATATTAAATTACGTTGTAAATTTTTTATCCTCTTAAGCACCCATTTTGGTGCCAACAAAACAAAGAAAAGATATAAAGGCATCGATTGTAAAATGGCATTAACCAGCACCAGCCGACTAGCCATATTGAGGGCTCTGTAGGTCCAGGAGGAAAAGTGGGCTTCAAGTTTTTCGAGGAGCAGTTTCCATGAGGCATGTTTTAGTGTAGAATCAATCAAAGGGGCACCTAGATACTTTGAGGGTAGAGAAGCTACAGAGAATCCAAGAATGCAGGTTATATATGATTGAGTAATGGAGGGAGTGTGAAAAAGGAAGATTTGGGATTTTGCAGTGTTAATGCTGGCTCTAGATGCTTCCGAATAGTCATAAAGAAAAGATTTAAACATTAATGCTTCTTGAACTAAAGGGTGCCCAAACAACATGTTCTCATCCACAAATTGTTGATGAGTGATAGCTGGGGAGTCATGCACTAAAATGCCTCTAAGCTGCTGAGTTTGAAGAGCGTTCTTGATTATATGACCTAACCCTTCGACCATTAGCACAAAAAGAAAGGGAGAGAGGGGATCTCCTTGACGAATGCCTCTAGAGGGGTGGAAAGGATGAGAAGGAATTCCATTTACCAATATGGAGAAAAAAGTAGAGGAGACAAGATTCATTACCCATCTGACCCATGGAGGAGAGAATCCAAAGGCTATAAGCATTTTTTGAATGTAGATCCAACTTAACTTGTCAAAAGCTTTAGAGAGATCAATTTTGAGAAGCATACCTGCTTTTTTGTTGTGCTTTAGTGAATGAATGATCTCATGGGTGAGGATTATGCCGTCAATTATTTTCCATCCTTTTACATATCCTGATTGTTCTGGTGAAATGAGCAAAGGAAGCAGTGGTTTCAGACGGGAAGCGATTACTTTGGAGATGACTTTGTAGATAACATTGCAGAGAGATATTGGCCTGAATTTGTCCGGAGTAAGAGAATGCTCTTCCTTAGGAATGAGTGCAATAAAGGTGGCATTTAGAGATGGATGAAACCAATGAAAAGTCCTAGATTCTTCCACAACCTGCCATACGTCCACTTTGATGAGATCCCAGAACTTATGAAAGGAATTGGAGGTAAAACTATCTGGTCCAGGAGCTTTACCTTCCTTGAGTTGATTCATTGCTGATTCAACTTCCTATAGAGTAACCGGACGAAGGAGTAATTGATTATGTTCTTCCTTTATGATTTTAGGGATGTGCTGGAGAATCCATTCTATAGCTGGCTGTCTGTTGATTCGTGGTTCCTGATGAACATTTTTGAAATGCTTGAGGAGCTCTCTTTCAATATCATCATGTTTTTCTAGCCTTTCTCCCTGTTGATTCTGAATTTGTGTAGTGTTGTTGTGCATTCTTCTCTGTATGGTGGTGCGATGAAAGAATTTCGTATTCTGCTCTCCCTCTTTTAGAAATCTTACTCTGGATTTTTGCTTCCAAAGGATCTCCTCTTGCTTTCTTCTTTCATCCAACTGATTCTAAAGATTCTGTTCCTTTTCCATCAGTGCTACTATCCTTCCTTCATTAACTATTTTCTGCTGAAGGTCCATCATTTCTTGTGCTAGAGCTTTTTGGGCTTGAAAGATATTTCTAAAGGTTGTTTGATTCCACTGCTTGATGTGCATTTTGAGATATTTGAGCCGCTATTGAAATTGATACATTTTTGTTCCTTCAGGGGGAATGAAGATTTTCTAGACTGAGAGGACCGGATTGTTGAATTCTGGATGTGTAAGTCAAAATGCTTCAAAACGGAAGGGTCTCCGTGTGGAGTTTCCAGGTCTTTTCCATTGAAGAGATATGGGCCAATGGTCTGATCCATATAGAGGCAAGATTGAGGTAGTAAAGTATCCTCCTAAATTATTGGCATTGTTAGATAACAAGAAATGATCCAACTGAGAGGCAATTTGTTGCGAACTTGACCTTCTGTTGTTCAAGGTATACATTCCATTGTTAAAGGGCAGATCAATGAGCCAATTATTTTGTATAAAATCCTTGAAGTGGCTACTTTCAATGTCTAATTTGACTTAGCCTCCATTCTTTTCCTCAAGTTTAGTAATCATATTAAAGTCGCCACTTGTAATCCAAAGAGGATGGACTCTAGTAGAGTTGAGCGATGCTATTGTGTTCAGCAATGCCAATTTGTTCGTGGCATCTTGGGGGAAATAGACATTGGTGAGATGTCCATGAACATTGGTCCCTATGATATGAAAAGTAGCTTGAATGAGATTATGATTCACATGGATGTCAATGAGTGAAATAGCCTGTGTATCCCATGCTATTGCAAGTGCCTCTAAAGCTCCCGAGGCGTCCATTTCTACTAAATGGCTTCCTAGCCAGGCTTTTGAGAGAATGGTGCCAAGTGTATTACTATTACATTTTTTTTCTTGCATGAAGAATATTTGAGGTTTCTCCTATTGTATCATGTTTTTGATCATTCTGTACTTCACAGGGTTGTTTAACCCTCTTAAATTCCATGATGTGAGCTTCATGGTTCAATATTGGGTAGCGGCCTGTAATACTTCGTTAACTTGGAATATCTTCCTGACTCCACCAAAATTTCCCCAATGATGATGGTTCTTTGCAGATATGTCTTTCTCCCTCATTTCTTGGTATATTTGGGAAGGTTTTTCCCATCCCATTGACTACCCAGTTGGATCCCTAAAGTTCACTGCTAATGTGCTCTAGAAAGGATTACCTCCAAACTTTCTAACTATCTATTTAGGATTTTGTCAAACTCTTTCTTCCTACATGCTTGCTTAAGGCTGAATATGTCCAGATCCCCAATGTCAATACTTTCAGGCTCCTCTTCCATATGTTTGGGCTCACTGATTTTTGCTACAAAGTCATTTGAATGGATTGGTTCTTGGAGAAAGATATCAATTTCCATTCCATTAGGCCTCCATTCAGATTCCTTATTGGGATTGGATGTTGGGCTTATAGTGGCATGAGGTGGCTTCAGTGCATTCCTTGTGTCTGAGGGTTGGATTATTGAAGATAGCTTGGGTATATCAGCAGTTTGGTTGGGGGTCTCAGAGTCATTCATTGTTGGTTGTGCCAAGATATTAAGCTATTGGTGGTAGAGGGTACGGAGGAGTTGGCTGTAGGATTTCTAGAGCCCGAGGCAGGATTTTTTTGGTGCTTTTTCTGGTTATTGACTTTGGTAAATCCTTCCGAATCAAGTTTTTCTGAGGTGGCATTAGTTTTGGGAGTTGCATTTAGGGGCAATAACGAAAAATATGACCATGGGCATGACATTTTCTGCATCTGAATGGAAAATGTTCATAATCTATAGGCTGAATCCATTCAAAATCATCATGATATAGACTTACAGAGTCCAGGAGTGCTTTGTCTAGGTGCATATAGACATAGATGTGAGCATAAGAGGTGTATTGTCTAAGTTCCATTTCTTCGGCTATCTTTATGAAGTCTCCCAGGCCATTTCCTATGTCTTTTAGCGATTCTTCATCCCAGTACTCCAATGGAAGGGAATACATTCGGATCCAGACTGGCGCCCAATTGAAATCCTCTTTGTCCGGGTTGAATCTTTCGATCCAGTCTCTCAAATACAGGCCCACGGAGTTGAAGAAGTAGGGGCCTCCATTTAGGACTTTGTTATGGTCTTCTATGTAGTTGAAGATAGCCGTAAACAAACCTTTTGGTCCGAGCTGTAGGGTGACATGTCCTTTAGGTTTCCATTTTGCCGCAATCCATCCCTACAGGGCTTTCTATGTTGACCAGCAGCCGAAATTTTTTCCTATGAGAGCGTGGTACTTCATAAACTGGATTTGGGTATTGATTCGTGACCAGGTAATTCTATCTTGGTTTGCTCTGCTGCAATAGGTTTGCAAGTGGCAGAGGTCCCTTTTGGGTATCTCTCTATTCAGTGTAGAATATTGTTGTTGAGTCTGAGGCGTTGCCTCCGTATCCTGTGGTGATTTTTGTCTTCCTTGGTCTGCTGGGTCAATCTTCTTTGCAGTGATGTCAGTCTAAGCTATTTCAGAAGCCCTTACAATCACATTGGGAGTTTGAATCTCGTTGCTGCCATTAGGGGGAGGCTGCGAGTTCCCCTCCCCCGAAAGGGAATCCATAGCAATGGGCCTATTTGCTGAATAATGCTATCGCTAGAGGGGCTGAGTTGTTGCAATCTGGTGTTGTGTAGAGTGATTTAATCACTACAGAGTTTGCCAAAAACCCTAAGAAGCCATGAAGTGCACCCATCTAGGATCACCAATCGGTAAAGCACACTATTAATATCAATATTGATAAATATATAATAATAATAATAATAGTGTTATTATTATTATTATTAAATAATCCATAGGTTTTAATATGTAGGGTTTATAATACACATCCTTTGATTTTATTAATCTCTTATTATTATTATTAGGATGACATTATTAATTAATATTAATATTATTGTTAATTATAATTAATTAATAATAATAAAGCCAATGGATTAGTATTATAAACCCTAGGGATTATAAACTCGACATATTAATATTATAAACCCAAGGAATTAATAAACCTAAGGGATTAATAAAACCTAATTTTGTAATGTTGAGAGGCAACATTAGATTGATTTTTGTACCATTCAAACATCACAATACAAAGCCCTTTTGTAGTGTCACAATGTGACGTTTAAAATTTGTAATGTAATGTAAGTTTCGAACAATGATTGTCATCTTGCTTGTCAAATTGTGACAATGTTTGTCATAATGCGACATTGGATAGATTTCTTCAGCATTCAAGTGTCACAACATTAAACCATAATGTTATAAATGCAAGGGATTAATATTCTAAACCCAAGGGATTAATATTATAAACCCAAGGAAATAATTAATGCGGGGGATTAATATTATAAACCCAAGCAATTAATAAACCCTAATTTTGTAATGCTGAGAGGCGACATTGAATAAATTGCATTGTAATGTAACATTGCGACAATGAGTATTAGATTGATTGCCATCATGCAACAATGTTTGTCATAATGCAATGTTAGATTTATTTTTGTGCCTTGCAACGTCACAATACGAAACCCTTTTTTACTGTCCCAATGTGACATTGAAAATTTTCAATGTAATGTAAGTTTCGAATAATAATTGTCACATTTCTTGTCAAATTGTGACAATGCTTGTGATAATGCAACATTGGATAGATTTCTTCACCATTCAAATGTCACAACATTAAAACTTAATGTTATTTTAAACCTAATGGATTAGTAAACCCAAGGGTCTAATACTATAAACCATAGGGATTAAAAAACCAAGGGATTAATATTATAAACCTAAGGAAATAATAAAACTAAGGGTTTAATATTGTAAAACCAATGTGTTTATAAACCCTAATTTTGTAATGTTGAGAGGTGACATTAAATAAATTGTGATGCAATGTAACATTGCAACAACATTAAACCCTAATGTTATTATAAACCCAAGGAATTAGTAAACCCATGGGATTAATATTATAATCCCTAGGGATTAAATACCTAAGGGATTAATATTATAAACCCTAGGCATTTTAAACCCAAGGGATTAATAAACCCTATTTTTTTTAATGTTGAGAGGCAACAATGAATAAATTTCAATGTAATGTAACATTACGACAATTAGTATCAAATTAATTGTCTTCTTGCAATAATGTTTGTCACAATATGACATTGGATTGATTTGTGTACCATGCAAACGTCACAATACAAAGCCATATTATAGTGTGGCAATGTGACATTGAAATATCTACAATGTAATGTAAGGTTCCAACAATGATTCTCATATTGCCTGTCACATTGTAACAATGTTTGTCACAATGCTACATTAGATAGATTTCTACAGCATTCAAACATCACAACATTAAACCCTAATATTATTATAAACCCACGGAATTTTTAAACCCAAGGGATTAGTATTATACACTCTAGGGATTAAAAACCCAAGGGATTAATAAACCCTAATTTTGTAATGCTGAGAGGCAACATTGAATAAATTGCAATGTAATGTAAGATTGCAACAATGAGTAGAGATTAATTGTCATTTTTCAATAATGTTTGTCACAATGCAACATTCGATTGATTTTTGTACCATATAAACATCACAATACAAAGACCTATTATAGTGTCGCTATGTGATGTTGAAATATCTACAATTTAATGTAAAGTTCCAACAATGATGGTCATAATGCTTGTCACATTGCGACAATGTTTGTCACAATACAAAGTTGCATACATTTTTGCACCATTTAAATGTCACAACATCAAGCCCTAATGTTATAATAAATATTGTAAACCTTAACAATATAAAACCAATATTATAAACCCTAACATTAAACCCAATATTAAAACCATAATATTAAAAACCCTATTTAAGCCAACATTATAAACCCGAATGTTCTAATGCGATAATGCAACCCAAAGAATTTCATATTGGGTTTAATAAACCCAATATGAAACTCAATACTGAAAGACCTAATTTTAAACACTAATTTTGTAATGTTAATAGGGGATATTGAATAAATTTTAATGTAATGTAACATTGTGACAACCAGTATCAAATTGATTGTTATCTTGTGATAATGTTTGTCACAATGATTCATCATGGTATTCATGTTAACTATTGTTGACTATGATGCTCATGTTGACTATAGTTGACCATGTCAACAAAATTCAACCATATTTAACATGTGTTAATGTATAAATATTTTAAAACCTAAAATAATTAACCACATTTTATTTTATTTCTTGTCACATTGTGACAATGTTTGTCATATTACGACGTTGGATAGATTTCTTCACCATTCAAATGTCTTAACATTAAATCCTAATGTTATTATGAACCCAATAGATTAATAAACCCAAGGGACTAATATTATAAACCATAGGGATTAAAAACCCAAACGATTGATATTATAAACCATAGGGATTAATAAACCCTAATTTTCTAATATTAAGAGGCCACCTTCGAGCATGGTTGAGCATGATTGATTTTCATATTGAACCATGGTTGATTTTCATATTCAGACAATCTTTGTCACAATGTGACATTGGACCATGGTTGATTTTCATATTCAGACAATCTTTGTCACAATGTGACATTGGACCATGGTTGACCATGATTATAAACCCAAGGGATCAATATTATAAACCCAAGGGATTAATACTAAAAACCCAAGGGATTAATATTATAAACCGAAGATATATAAACCCTAAGATAAATATTATAAACCCTAAAATAAACATGGTTGACCATGGCTTACCATAGTTGATTTTCATATTGACACAATATTTGTCACAATGCAACATTGGACCATCATTGACCATGCGTGACCATGGTTGTCACAGTGTGACCACTGTTATAACCATGATCGACCATGATAGATTTTTCATATTGAGACAATCTTTCTCACAATGCGACATTGGACCATGGTTGACGATAAACCCAAGGGATTTATATTATAAACCCAATAGATTAATATTAAATCCAAGGTATATAGGAAATATTAATTATTAATAAATAATAATAATTAATTAACTGACAACTTAATTAATATTAATTAAGATGATTTAATTATTAACTTAATTAATATTAATTTACCCTCTTAATTATTATTAATAATTAATTAATTATTAATTTCACTTAATTATAAATAATTAACTAATTATGTTTTCCCTAAGCCATAAAAACCAATAGTGAAATTGCCTCTAGGAAAACATCACAATAAAGATCCTCAAACAAAATCTAGTAGGGACAAAAGAAAATAACCACAGCAAAGGAATTCAAAGACAAAACTAATTACTAAACCTTGTTTCGGTGAGAATGAGATGCACACTTCACAAAATGAGAATTAGTAACTTTTTTTAATGCATGAGACATCAAGGAGAAAGGCTTCTCATAATTATTCTCATTAATGATTGATCATGGGGATTGAAATCTCTCTTAGATAGGTGACTTGAAGTGTTGACCTATATATGTTAGTGTTATAATAGTATGTTATGTTATAATAATACTACAACTCATTTGCAAAAATCCATTGACATGGAAAGTCCAAAGTTAACATTCCTAATCCATGTATCCCCTTATACAAAGTGGTATCTACTCTCTCCTGCAATGATCTTACAACCCTATCACCTAATGAAATGTGAACTATAATCATTAATTATTAAAAATATTTAAATTTTTTTTCCTTAGAATAAAAAAATCCAAATTTATATAATAATGGAAATCATATATATTAAAAATAAATATATGTAGCGCATTCTTGCAGCAGAAGTTGACGACTTAGGCAGAGGCCTTAGAGATCGCGATGAGGCTGCAAGAGACCCCGATGAAAGATAATAACTTAGGAGATCAGCAAATCCACACACAACTAAAGAATTTATGCCTAGAGATGTAGAGTCTGAAACTGGACAGAATAGCTCAACTAGAAGTGCGCGAAGAGGTGTGATGCGTAAAATGCAAGGGTCAAGGACATGATAAGGACCACTGCTCGATGTTTGCAAATTACCTCGCGCGATAAGGACTGATGTCATTAAGGCTGAAAGCACAAACAGGACCTAGCGTGGTACCTACTTTGTGGTACACGATTTGTCAAATAGGTGGAAAACATGCTACGGACAACTACCATTTGTTACAAAAGTATACACAAAATTCGCAACAATTGTTCTGTAACTTTTGTAGGTCAATAGGACATGATGAGCGCACTTGTAGAAGTTATGAATTGATGATGGATAGAAATTCCACCTACAGAGTTCAAGCCGAATCGCGGCCCCTAGACCAGAATGCAGGAGTGGCGCGAATAGGATTTCAGGGGCGCGGACAAGGCTGAGGCTGAGGCGGGGGAGGACCTAGAAGAGGTCATGGTTAGTTGATATGCTACAATTGCAGAGGGCCAGGACATTATGCCCGTGATTTTATGAATCTGACGCGGTTGTCATGTTTATATTACACCTTGTTTGATCATGATACAGAACATTATCCTACGTTGATAGCTAGGATACGCGACAAAGGAGCGGTACCACCTCCCCTGACTCAGAACCTACAAATGATGAGGTCTAAGCCACACGAGGAAGATCCAAATGTAAACATTGTGCTCCAAAGTGGAATCACGGTGGGAGATGACAAAGGCAAACAGCCAGAAGATAGTACTTGGGTTCGCAAAGCTCCGAAGAAAGAAGCGGAGTTTGATTTGGAGCGTGCTTGGGAAACCTTCATGGAAGCTAAGAAGAGCTTTGTTGATGCCTCCACTTTAGGAAGAAAAGGCAGACCAAAGCCGGAGATGGACCCATCTATGCTCACAATGTTCCTGGAAACCTGCGTGAAGTTACTGCGCAATAGTAAAGTTGTAAAAGGATTACAGGAACTCATTAATAGATGCGTTGGGACCGTGCCAGGAGAACCATGCATAGTCTAGAAGATTACAAAGCATAAGACAAGAACGGGAAGAGAAATGAGGCTAACTGGGCAGATTGGAGAATATGAGATGGACCAAGTAATTCTATATTTAGGATCGGATGTGAACGTTATGCTGAAGCAAAAATGGGAACGAATGGGGAGACCTACGCTACAATGGCATCCTATTCAGCTGCGAATGGCGAACCAGTAGAAGATAATACCCATGGGGTGATTGCAAGGAATCATTGTTGATATTGAGGGAGCGAGCACGCTAGCAGAATTTGAAGTGATAGAGATTGTTGATGACAACAATCCCCATCCCGCTCTCTTAGGAATTGATTGGGCCACTGACATTAACGGGGCGATTAATTTGAAGAAGTGTGAGACGATTTTTTAGAAGAAGTCACTACCCGTAGTTATATCTCTGGACCCTGTTGAAGGATCGCACTATACAGAGCCGTTGCCCGACTATGAAAGCGATGATGATTTGGACTACATCATAAGATAATAGTGTGAAACCAAGACTAGGTGAATCCCATAGTGGATGGACGGCTTGCATGGGAGTGCGAGAGCTCCTGTACTTCGGATTTGGATGAGGAAACAGAGCGATGGCAAAATCGGCTACATGAGGTGACTACACTGAATTGTAATATGATGACAAGGTCGTTGCGTTGTGTATCGATAGAACTAAGAGGCCTGCCTACTTATGATGGCCTAAGTGAGGTAGATACCTTGAATAAATTTGAAAGGGAGGTGCCGGAAAAGCAACGCTTCCAGGCCTTGAATTGGGTACTGCGCGCTACGCCCACAAGATGGTGGGGTAAGCACAAAGGGAGCTTTGATGACTAGCGCGAATGTAGAAGGATGATGCGCACACGATTTGGGAAGCCTAGGTTGCGATTGACAGACAAATACAATGGATGAAATGATCTACGTGCCAGTCTCGTCGGGTGGATGCAGGCATATGGGAAACAACCTGCACGGATGCACATGAACTTCATACTGAAAGGAATGGTCAGTAATTATGTGTTGGGGGGACAAATGTGCAAATGGCTCTTCAGGCTGGAAAGACAATATGTAGGAAGAACTATCACACAGAAGGTTATCCACGTGGAGGCATTCAATAAGGTATGAAAGGCGTTGAACAAGTTATGTAACGTGAAACGATTCGATTGGGACCTGCGTGTACCGATAGTATTAATGGCTTACAGGACGACATGCAAGAAACTAATGGGACAGACGGCTTTTAGGCCTATCTATGGAGTGGAATCCATAATGCCGATGGAATATATCGTGCCTAGTCTGCGCATAACAGCGCCCATATGTATGAAGGATCGTGGAGCCATGGAGGAGTGGCTCACATAGTTGGAAGAGCTCGAAGAAGAAAAACTGGGACTCGATGAAGAGATCAGGCAGGGTGATCTTAGGCTCCAAGAACTCATGGGCAAAAGAGTTTGGTTAAGGGAGAAAAGCACCATGGCAGAAGCAGAAGTCAAGAAGCTTGAGGAAGGAATAAAGAAGAACTTTCTTGGTAGAAAGACCGTGGTGATAGAGCAGGATGAGCTCGATTACAATAACAGACTTGGGGACTATCACCGAGAGTTTACCAGTTTGATGCATTGGTTGGGACCATATGTTATTAAGGAGATCACAGATGGTGGCACGATGCAGTTGGTAAAGTTAAATGGCAAAATCTTCCAAGGAAAAGTAAATGGCAGTCATTTGAAGCTATACAAAGGTGGCCTGACCATCTGAATAGCTGCAAGAAGTACAGTCTTAGCACTCCAGGCAGCTGAAAGGAGGTGTGGGAGTATAAACTACTCTGCTCGGGAGTTGCGCGATGACAGGACTGCGTGCAGTAGCGAAGTGTCACAGGGTTCACGACAGCTCGAGGGTAGTTTCACTGCCACACGGGTTGGTTGGAAAGTGACCGTTACTGTCACTATTCACGATATGATGCTTGCTTTGAAATCAAATGGAACGGACGACAGGCATTTAAGGTGAACTTTATGGGCTAGATTTGGGAAAATCTGCTACCAAGGGAGCATTAATGGACCAAAAGTGGGGGGAACGGTCAAATTTAAATTGAAAAGGTGCTATAAAGTGCAAAGGGCTACCCAATAAACAACACTTGGAAATTTGAGAATTGAGCTATTACATGCCCAAACATTCATGAACCTTGATTTGTTCGATCTTTTGAAGTTGAAGGCATTGTTTGAGCACTTACGTGATCCGTTGAGAGAATTGTGGAATAGCAGTATGGCTGCGCCAAAGGAATCCATGGATATTGGAGAGATGACCGCTAAGGAGGCCACGCATGCCATAAAAGTAGGAGAAGCCCTAAAAAGCACTGAGATAGTCGCAGAAATCACGAAATCGCCACGCTTAATGAGACCCAAGAAAGATAAGAAGTGTATGGTACTGGTGCGCGTGTCCCCCAGGAATCCATTTAGGATGAGGCACACCATGGAAGAAAAGGGGAAGGTGATTAATTTGGAAGCTGATGAGGAGGAAGAACACTTTGAAGAAATCCTAGTAGAGGAGGAGGACAAAGAAATGGAGGAAGAAACCCAGGGTGCAGACCCTCTGACCAGGCTGCTCGCGTATGTTCCTCCGTGGAAGGGGAAAGCAAGGGTACCCAAGGACCTAGATGAGAGTAAGAGCTATTTGCAGACTCCGCTACTCCCCGATGAAATCATTTTTGATGAAGCACACTTGGGACGGGTGCCGATTCTAAAATTTGAAGACTGGGATCTCGCATACCACGAGAAATTCCCACATTTTGCAACTGCGCAGCCAATGTGCTAGAATAAAAAGACACCTGTGGGAGTCATAGATTTGGAACCGCACAAGTGGTTGTGAGGAGTAGAGAAAGCAGGATTGTTAAATGTGCTCTGGGTGCCGCATTACCATCCCACCCCAATGACTATTTTTGACATCAGGCAGCTTCTCTGCCTGATGCATGATGGGTGTTTGTGGTTGGAGGAGCCCATCCCCATTATGGATCATCTAATTGAAAGAATTAACCGGCTCCCTTGCAAAGGGGAGGATCGAACAAACATATCCGAGGGTAAAAGTTATGATTTGGCCATCGCGGAGGCCATGAAGAAGAAGTTCAAGACAGAGAAGAAAAAGAGAGGGTACGTGATCTCTAGTATCAATAATGTTGTGGTAAAAGTCGCGACATAGATATTAGCCGAGAAAGTTATGCGGAAGTGCTGCGCGGATGAGGTGTCCACGCCGGTGGTTTCACTTGCTACGCAGTGCATAGAGGGGGTTCAATTTAACTAGGCAGATTACTTGTGCAGAGAGTTCTTGGAAAAATGTCACGAGGAACAAGAGCAGGGGAAGACTTTCCACTATGCATGGCTTCTGCTATCCATAGTACTGGTGGCTTGGGAATTTATCAAGGACAACCAGTTCCCAATGATTGTGCAAGATCTTTCGAAGGCGGCGAAGTACGCTTCGCTGTGGGCAACTAAAGATGCACAGAGAATCAGAGACAACAAAATATTCTGGGTGTTCATGGAGATGAACATCAGAATGGGGATTAACCGCAAGCTGCGGTTATTGCCCACTATCTATAACAGTCTGAAAAGCTTTGCGGAGTTCAAGGCAGACTTTCATCATGTATACATCAGGGTGAGGAAGGACGCTGCAAAGGCATGGAAGGAGCTACCTTATCTGGTGACAGACGATGTCATATTTGCATCCTTGAGTCATGGCCACTGGAGTGGCACACTCCAGCTAGCTCCGTGGTGGAAGCGGAGAAGTCCGCTGCATAGAGGAAAAAGGAGGAGGCAAAACTGCGGATGGCACAGTTGGCAGAGAAGAGAAGGAATGAAGCAGCAACAGCCAAGGCGCAAGAGGTGTGTGACGCTGTGAAGGCAGCAGAAGAGTAGCAGAGGGTAGCTGAGATGTACCGCGAGGGAGAAAAGTCACCTTCGCCCGAACAGGAGACAGATCCAAAGGAAGATGGTGCGTATCTGCAGACAGCGTCCACATAACTAAAGCGATAGCGCTTGAGAGAGCAGGTGGGGCAGCGAAAGAAGTCAAAAGCCTCAAAGACTTCTTTCAACCCGATCACCCTCACTGAGGGGGATCTCCATGACATTGGGGAGACGGTGTGCGACATCACCGCAGAGGCCCTCCAGAAGTTTGCGGAGGAAAACCAGATAGTGTTGGGGGCCCTCCAAGCGTAGATACAGGAGTTGCAAGTGTGCACTCCTTTGGCTGGTACTCTATCAACTAGCCTCGCAGTAGGCATGGTTGCGGCTGAGGAAATGTTGTGCACCCGCATGACCAACACTATAGTGCTGCTAGATGGAGCACTGGTTACAGAAAATGAGGCCGACAAGCCTATGGTTAGTGCGTTGAAGGGATTTGGAATAAACATGGTTGCTCTCCCTTGAGAGACACTCTATGTTTTGTAGGGTAGAGTGACTGCAGAACTGTGAGCCAGGGACAGTCGCGCGCTCTAGGTCATGAGTGAGAAGTGAATCAATATGGAACAGTTGAGCTTGCAGCTCGACGAGGTAGTGGCACAGAACCGACAGATTGTGCAGGTGGTCGAGGTCGCCTGAGTTGGCCATCCCAGCAAAATACCCAGTGGAGGTGCACATCCGGAAACTCGCAGCAGGGGTGCGCGAGGCAAAGGAAGAGATGGCCAAGGTTCAGCTAGAGCTGAACCTTCAGATAGCCGAGATCCAATTGAAGGTGCAGCCTTCAACTCTGCCAGAGGTGAAGGAACAGCGCGCCAGCGCCATTACAGCCGGAATAATGGAGATCAATGATGTAGTGAAGGACTATACCAAGCTATTTGAAGAGTCGTTCGAGATCCTCACTACTCTGTAGGAGGACACGAATATACAATGCCTAGAAATAGAGGCAGGCGAGATACAACAACAGTATGATGAAATAAAAGGGATTGCGCAGACAATAGCCCTTACATAGAGGCCCATGTGGATGCAGCAGGGAAAAGTGCTCAAGGAGCAAGTGGAGGCTGCTCGACACAAGGAAGTTTTCTTGAAGGAGCGCGTACAACCATGGATCGATGAGACCTTCATCATTATAGCCTCCATCAAAGCAAAGCTCGTGCAAATGCATGGTACACAGGAATAGATTCAGGACACCAGTTCAGCTACTGCAGTCTCTAAACAACGTGTCCAGGAAGTGCAACAGGCAGCTGCTCAGTGCACTGCCGATTTGGCAGCAGTTCAGGCAGAGTTGGGAGGTCTCCACGTGAAAATCTCCACACCGATAAAGTGACTCAAGGGTGAGTCACGATGCTTGTGTTGGGGGCATGTTGGGTGCGGGACCCCCCAAGGAAAGTTTTGGGGCTTAAAGCCCAGATTTTGGCTAAAAATTGTAAATTTGATGTAAAGACTCTGCATTTTGTGGGAGCGGAGTGAAAAGTTGTAAATGAGTCATAGGGTTGTCCACCCTAAATTTTTTAATTTAATGTCGGCTTTAGGGATCTACCCATGGTCCGCGGACCATGGGATTGTATAAATAGAGCGAGGCTCTAAGTAGTTAAGACATCTAATTAAAGTAGTGATCATGGAATAGAAGGATAATAGAAGATCTAAGTGTAAATTCGAGTCTTTAGCTCGTAGAGTAGGAGAAGGCTCTACAGCTGAGTGCACAGCGACCTAGTAGTCTGCAGTTGAGTGTGAGGACCCCTACAGCTGAGTGCGCAAGGCGAGTCGAGTGTATAACTATTGAAGCATTAATAAAGAGAAGTTTTATATCAATTCTGTGTATTTATTTCCTATTTTCTGTATCAAATATATTGGGTATAAATTGCATTTTTTTTGCCTATATGGTGCGCGAACATATATAACTGTATAGATTAAGTGAATGTGAGTTAAAGTATCTGGTTACGTGAATTTGACTAACATCTATAAGAGGATAATTAAGATATGCGGTGTAACCTAGGGAAATAGCACAGATCGCTGCCATAGCAACGCAAAATCACCTGAGCCCCCTGGTTAGGGCTGCGCGAAGGACAATTATAGCTGTTTCTGGGAAAACTAGTGTCTTGTCGAACGACTAGCCCTCTAGGTTTGGCAGCTACCCTAGAAACAACAGTTTTAAGCAATTCAACGATTTCTTCTATGTGTAATAGATAAGAGAAAGATAATGGAACCAAATTGGAACTTCTAATTAATCCCTTGCTTGATCTCTCTCCCTTTTACAGAGCTTGCAACTCCTCCCCGTACTTAACACGCTTGGAGAGTACCTGCACAAGTACAGCAACAAAGAACCATCAAAGCATTGTGATCTATTACAACATAAACATTACAGAATCAGATATACAATGAACAAATGATAGCATTCACAAATGATAACATTCACAATTGCACAATCATATGGAAGAAAACTTGAAGAACTTTACTAATAGAAGGGAGAATTACAACCCAGTTGTCTGATCCAGCATCATCCTCCTAGCTTCAATCCCTCTTCGCCTCATGAAATAGCAAGATCACACCAACAATACAATACTCTTTCCTCAATTACAAACTATCAACACTTCCTTGCAATTCAAAATATTCCAGCCTCTAGATATCTTAGATGAGGGATCCATTTATAGATGTGTGCAAGGGTGTGAGTCATCCATGGGGTTTGATTAGTTTCATTCCACTTGTTACAATTGGTTCCACTTGGAGATTTTTAGATCTCTTACTCATCCTTGGAAAAATTCAGAGAGGCAAGTGGCACTGGAGAAGTTTCTAGAAGATTCCATGAGCAACCACCTAGAAAATTGTCTCAGACATCTATCCATCCTTGCCCATTGCACCCTATAGAAGGCCTAATCAGTATGCATCACACCCTGGTAGTGTACCACTCAGTATGCATCGCAGTTTGCCAGTGGAGCAGTCAGTATGGTTCAATTTAGGCTATTTCTGGATGGTTTCTCTAATGGAACTTTTGGGGAATGATGTAATCAGATGACTATGTTCTTTTAGGGTATGAAACAACTATTTTAGGGGTTGATGAGCCCTAGTTTATTGACATATAAGTCTGGGGTTGATGTGACCAAATATTTCTATAACAGTTGCCCCCTAAAGCATGAAGTCATAAATATGATGTTGGGTGAAATGCTTTATCATGAGGATCCGAAGTTTCGAACTGGAAGGTGACTTGCATAAGTTACAACACAATACATCATCATAATATAGTTTTCATGATCTAGCTGAGGGAGGCATTCCCATGCTCAGCTTTATAAATTAATTTCATGTACATAGATCAGATAGTCGTCTGTAGATACAGACTGGTGATTCCTCAGATGTAGAGTCATCATCCATGGGTAGGATGACCATCTGTGTAGAGCCTTTTTACATTTGATGTTTTTATGTCCCTAAATATATTGTAGCCCGGATGGATGAAAGTAGATCTGGGGTCTTCAAACTCGTTCAATCTTCACTCAATGTACAATTCAATCCATGTGAAGAGATGTTTTGAAGTCGAACATGGAAAGACATAGCCTGATTACCAACCAATGCTGTAAGCTGTTAACAGACGCGAGAGGAATCACCGATAATGATGATGACCCTCAAGGTACTATAGTATAATTCACGTGGTGTGAATATATGATCCGATGTCGAATTCCATGCAAAATCTTTCGGTCGAAGGCCATTGATGTCAACCTATCTCCGGAAGTGAGAAACTTGCCATTGATGTATGCAAGCTTCAAATCACTGGAAGGGTTGTTTCTAAGTCAACTTCTTGGATAATGAGCTGATGTCAACAAGAAGTGAATTGTTGTAGGAGGGCTTTAATGTATCCCACATCTACGACACGAAATGAAGCAAATGATTTCTGCAGGTGAAAATGAACTGACGACACAAGGTTCAGGAATGGCGGTTGTGGAGTACTAAAAAAGGTATGTTTTTCTTTTTATGATTATTTCAGTATCTTTTCAGTAGAACTTGAAAACCTTTTTGCATCATGAACTCGGAAAACGATAAAGAATTATAACAAAAAATGTGAGATTAATATGCAAGACTAAAACGCTGACAATTGTCATTTCCTTATGCAGGAAGGAGTGAAAACGAGAAGTTGCCATCCCAAAGAAAAGGACAAGGATGGGTTAACCGTTGTCCCTTTTACAGGAGACCGAATGCAAACAAGGCAAAGAAAATCAAAGCGAATCGGCCCAGAAAAGGAGGTGGAGATATCAGCTCAGCGTAGGAGAGAAAAGAAATGACTGAGGCCTAACGGTTTTGGCGAATCCCTAAGGATCCTTGATCCTGAGGGATCACTGTTTTATCTATTTTTGCAATTAGAAATCTCCGCCGTCACCCTTATAAAAGGGATAGCACTGGTAGCTCAGGAGGAGTTAGTTAGACATGATTATGCTTTTATGTAATTTCATTTAAGATAAAAACTTTGATCATCAAGTCTCGATAGGAATTGATTTATTGTAATTCTGCTTTATGCATTAATACAAACTTGGTGATTACTTCATCTCTGATTCTGGATTAACTTCAAGCGGTGTACCCCTGGAGGCTAAAGGCCTGGCCCTGGAGGACACTTGCTCTTGTATTATTACGTTGGTTTATGTGTGGTTCGCCTATCGTCGTTATTTGGTAAACTGATGTGTTTTATAAGTTTACATCACATGCTCTGTTATGTTTAATTCATGAAGGTTTCCACAGACAAAACTATTATATTGACTCTGCATCATATTACTAGTCTTAACAGAATACTGTTACTATTCCATTACAGAGCTTTTGTGCTGTGCACCTGTTCATTCACGTTACGGGATTCATCTTAGAGTTATGTTCTTTACGATTGTTGGATTTATAAACAATTCTGTTCTATTTTGAAACACAGTCGTATTCCTTCTAACTGAGATTGATACTTGGATCAAATTACTATTTAAGTGTGTTGTGTGCGTATATGGTTTTCAAGCGCTGTTCCATAGTTCATCAGTAATCAATGTTGTTCCATTGGTGTGTGATGTTCGATTTGCCTTAAGAGTGAAAGATTGTCGTTTGATTACGATTAATGCATTTGATTTGATAGATTAAGTTTGTTGTTGCTTGTGAGACTGGGTTGTTGTTATATTTCTTAGCTGCTGTCCTATTTAAGAATTGTTGTTCCATTACAGACTTGATGTTCGATTTCTTATTTGCTATTCCATTTTCTTATCTGCCGTTCCATTTCCTGGCATTTGTTATTTTGGTGTGGGAGACGATCTAAGGCTGTAGTGAGCATTGGCATTTACTGTCTGGCTCCCAGATCCACGATCTGTTCTCTGATTTCCTTTTCCATCAGTTTCCAAAGGGATGGGTTATTTCTACTGAACCCTTGACTGATAAGTTACTTAGTCTTTTGAGTATGTGATTTACTCTTTTGAAGTAGTTAAGTTATAGACAAGCATCCATTTACTCTTGTATTTCTGAACACTGTACTACTATCATTACTCTGGTAAATGATAGCCTCAGACTGAGACACTCTTTGAAATAACAAAACGCTCCCGGATTGACATATTAATGTGAGGTAATTAGAGGTGAAAGAGACCCTTTTTATAGCTCTACATTTCAGCATCGTTGCCAGGGAAAGAGTGTAGCCATTTGTTCTTTTTTTTCAGAGTAGTGTATGAACCTGCTAGGGAAGAGTTGGATTTTAAAAACGGAAGGTAAGGACCTATGTACGGAGCATGTAAAAGCCCTGCTCCTCTGTCCGCTTTCCTAACAGATTTTTTGTTGTTTTGTTTGAATAGAATTTAGTAGTTAATTTGAGTGCATGACTAAACAGAAAAAACCAGAAAAAAATACCAAACCTATACCCAAGCCAAAAAAAGCTAAGGGGCTGGTGACCCTTGGCCGAATAACCTTCATAGACGAAATCTACAAGAAAGCAGAATCTTAGCCATCAGTAGGACCCAGGAAAATCATTTCTAAATAGCCTACTAGTTCCCTTCAGGCCACAAGATCACCATCTGTAGCCTTTGCTGAGGTGCATAGTCAAACTGAAGAGCAGGACTTTCAAGAAATTGAAAATTCTACTCCAGAACTATTGCAGGAAGGGAATGTCAGCAATCTTTGTGAAGGAGAAGGAGAAACAGGGGAAACTGAGAAACCAAGATCTCCTATTGGAACAACTCAGCCATTAAAAAGCCCAAACAAGGGAAGTGCTACAAAAATCATTGTTGAAGAAACTCAATCTCCTCAGACATCAGGCATTCTCATTATCCCAGATAGAGGAAGTTCTATTAAAACTATTCCTGTCAAAGCCATTCCCTCTCAACCTAGGAATACCCTCCTAGATATCCCAGAAGGTTATTGGCATATATTCGACCCTATGGCTCAAAATCAGCCAAACACTCAAACCTCTAAATTACAATACCCTATAGTGGATTCTGCAGAAAATGCGCCTATGAAAGCAATCCCTCTTCAACATATCCCTACATTTCACGGTCTTACATCAGAAGATCCAGATGCATTTTTATTTGAATTTGATGTGTTGTGCAGGGGATATGATTACACCACCGACCCCCAGAAACTGAAATTATTTCCCTCTACATTAAAAGGGGCTACTTTAAGATGGTTTATGGGATTAGGTGGCGGGTTTATAAACAACTGGGCTCAAATGAAAGAATCTTTTCTAAAAAAATATCAGGATTATTGCAGGTCTAGAGAACTAAAGGACGAAATATTCCAGATGACAGCTAGACCGAATGAAACATTAGAGGAGTATGTGGAACGTTTCCAGTATAATCTACAAAGATCTCCTTATGCATCACTACCTTTACCTGATAATGTGTTAAAAATAGCATTGATAAGGGGCATGAAGGAACAATGAATCGAAACATTAAACATTATGGGAAAAGGGGATATTTATCAAGAAAATTTTGTTAACATTATTGATTTATGTATCAGGAGCTCGAGAGGCAGCACAAGAGTAAAATTGGAAGAACATGATCGGTTTGTAAGAGATAATAAAATTTCAACAGAAGGAGTAACATGTGTAGAAATTGGAAATTTATTGGAAAATTTTAAAATTGATATACTAGGGACACTGACTACACAACTTGATATTATGCAGGCCAAACATAAGCAAATGGAGGCAGAACAGAATTTGACGATCTTCTGTCCCCGATGCAGGAAAAATCATAGTCACAAGGAGTGTCCACTGGATACAATCCAAACATGCACCATCTGTACAAAATATCACCTTACGTAGAGCTGCCCCCCACTTCCTGGATTAAAAGCGCTATATAAGGAAGCGGAAGAAGAACCAGAATTAGTGCATTTGCTCAACCAGCGCCATCAATGGCAGCCGATACAATCTGGTATGTTTCCAGACCCAACTTCTTCTTTTCAGCCTCCATAGTATAATGCTCAACAATATAGTATGTGGTAAAGTCAATCCCAACCCCCGTTTCCAAACTTGTCACCACAGTTGTTTCCTTCTTCAAACCCGTGGCTGAATCAGGCAAACCAATCTGGTTGGCCGAATTTTCCTTATACTCCACCATATTGGCAAGGTAACTCATATCCTCCACAATGGACTCCCCCTACTTCACAAAGTTCAGCCTGGCAGACAAACTGGCAGAGACTGATGCATCAGCCAGTAGGAACTATTCTGCTCCCCCAACCTACACTGCCAGCCTTACAACAAAATCCCCAGTCTAATCTAAGACCGCAACTCCCAGCCCAACCCAACCCCAATCCAAATAACAGACCGGTCCAATCTCTCCAAATTATAGAATCACCAGAAATAGGAGCTAATCTGAGGGAGTGTAATGATCTTCAGTTAAGATCTGGCCGTATTATTGAAACCGAGGGAGATAAGACAGTTCAGATTGAAGATCAGTTACCCAGAGAACATCTGTCACAACAAGAGGATGTGAATAAACAACAAACACATAATCAAGCAACCACATCCTCTCCTCCGTTCCCAGAACGATTAGTCATACCTTGACCTATACAATCCTGGTTTTGACATTCTAGGAGAATTACAAAATCTGTACATAAAAATTCCATTCCTCCAAGCCATTCAAGGCATCTCGATATATGCAAAAGCTATCAAATAATTGTGCATAAAGAAAACAAGGAGGAATATAACAAATAATCCAAGAGTCCAAGTAGTCGGTACTTTATCTGACTTGCTATCTGGGAAAGAAACACCCATTAAATATGAAGACCCAGGAAATCCAATTGTAATTGTCCAAATTTATGGTCAGACCTTGTCCAATGCCTTAGTTGATCTAGGAGCTGAAATTAATATCTTAACAACCACCACTTGCCAAAAGCTAGGCATTACATCTGTAGAACCCACCTCTACCTTGCTAGAATTGGCTGACTGATCTGTGGTTAGGTCAGAGGGTACTCTACATGATGTCATGGTCTCTGTTGATTCCTGGGAATATCCAACTGATTTCCTAATAATAAATCCTAAAACCCGACTTGATGGACATCCACTGATTTTAGGTAGACCTTGGCTTGCCACTGTCGATGCTTATATTGGCTGCTAGCAAGGAAATATGACCATAACCAAAGGACCAAATATCAAGAATTTAGTTCTATATCCTCCAACGCAGCCAAGTGTCACAATAATCAAAACTAATAAGCACCCTGTATCATACCTTACTGATAACATTAGATCTCCATTAACTATACAAGAGGCACTTGACTTTAAAGACCAAACAAAAGATGATGCCATTAATAATTTCATTAGTCAAGCTGAATCTAGATCCTGCACACAGTGTCACATGATAGAAGCAACATTTGATAATGAATTAGAAGAAGATCCTCTTAAAGATACACATGATCAAACAATACCTGTTACTTCTATTGCAAATAGTAAAATTGTGGAAATTGAACCGGGAAAAACCTTAAATATTAATGCCAACCTCACACCTGAACAAGAAATGAAGATCATCCATTTGTTAAGGAAATATAAGGAAGCATTTGCATGGGATTACCCTAATACGAAAGGAATTGACCCCCAATTATGTACACACCATATTTATATAGAAAAGGATGCCAGACCTATTCGTCAACCTCAAAGGAGACTTAATCCTCATCTAAAATATGTGGTAAACGCTGAACTTCAAAAACTTTTAGATGTCAATTTTATCTATCCTATCTCTGATAGTAAATGGGTCTCTCCGCTTGTGGTGGTACCAAAAAAGAATGGGAAATGGAGAATCTGTGTGGACTACAGGGAGCTAAACAAAGCAACACAAAAATACCACTTTCCTCTCCCATTCATCGATCAAGTATTAGATACTTTAGCAGGAAAGAAATGCTTTTCTTTCCTAGATGGCTTCAGTGGATACAATCAGATTCAGATTGCCCCTGAAGACCAAGACAAAACTACTTTTACTTGTCCTTGGGGAACATTTGCCTACTGAGTTCTACCTTTTGGCTTATGCAATGCTCCTGCCACATTCCAAAGGGCTATCCTTAGCATTTTTGTATATTTAATAAATGACGGACTTGAAGTATACATGGATGACTTTACACCATATAGAGATGATTTCAATCCAGCATTGGATACCCTAGAAAATGTCCTACAACGCTGCATTGCTACCAGGCTTTGTTTAAGGCACGAAAAATGTTATACGATGATGACTGAAGGACTTATCCTAGGCCACTATATTTCAGCAGTTGGCATTCAGGTAGACCCAGCCAAAATCCAAATACTTTTGCTTATTCCCACTCCTACCACTCAAACAGAGGTACACAATTTTCTTGGATTTTCTGGTTATTATAGGTGATTTATAGAACATTATTCGCACATTGCTGCACCTCTATATGCACTAACTGGTAACGTTGATTTTCTTTGGACAGAAAAATGTGAACGTGATTTCAAGGATCTGAAGAAGATCGTATCCACAGCCCCAGTCCTTCGAGGACCAAATTGGGATTTTCCATTCTAGATATCATCTGATGCCTCAGATACAACCATTGGAGTAGTCCTTGGGCAGGAAGAGGATAAAAAACCATATGCAATTTATTACATCAGAAAAAATTTATCCCCTGCTGAATTAAATTACACTGTTACTGAAAACGAATTCCTAGCTGTAATACATGCTATCAATAAGTTTAGACATTACATTACTGGATATCCTATTATCTTGTATACAGATCATTCTACTATAAAATATCTAGCAAATAAGCCTGTCACAAATGGCAGAATAACTAGGTGGCTGATTTTATTGCAGGAATTCGATATCACAATCAAGGATCGACCTGGCAAAGAAAATCCTGTAGCCAATTTTCTCTCAAGAATGCCAAAGCCAATCAATGCAGCAACAATTGAATATCAATTCCCGGACGAGCATCTGTTTGATGTTGCTGTTCAAACACCTTGGTATGCTGATGTTGCCAATTACCTAGCAGTAGGTAAACTACCGAAACATCTATCCGCTAATGAGTGGAAATATATTGTTCAGAAGAGTGCTCGATTCTCGTGGATTGGGGGCTATTTGTTTCACACAGGGGCATACATGCATATCAGGAGATGCGTCCAAGAAGATGAAATATTTGACATTTTAAAAGCCTGTCATGATGGACCATGTGGTGGACATTTCGCTGAACGCAGAACTGGACATAAAGTGCTGCAGACAGGGTATTATTGGCCCACTATTTTCAAAGATGCAAAGAAATTTGTCCAAGCCTGTGACAGTTGCCAGTGAGCAGGACGCCCTGGTCAGTCTGATGAGATGCCTTTGAAACCACAGTTGGTCATTGAACCATTCGAGCGATGGGATCTTGATTTCATTGGACCTATTAACCCATCATCAAACCAGAAAACATATATTTTGGTGGCAACAGAATATGTCACCAAGTGGGTTGAAGCAGAAGCATTGCCTAGAGCTACAGAGGACTCTGTCATACAGTTACTGTTCCATCTATTTGTATGCTATGGCCTTCCAAGAGAAATAATTACAGATGGTGGACCCTAGTTTGCTAGGAACAGAATAGCTGCAACACTCAACAACTATCATGTCCAGCATAAAATCACTACTCCATACCACCCATAGGTGAATGGACAGGTAGAAAGCAACAATAAAATAATAGAATCAATTCTAACGAAAACCATTGCATCACATAGATGTGATTGGTTGCCAGACTACCTGAAGCACTCTGGGCTTACAGAACAACATGGAGAATCACCACTGGTTACTCACCTTATCAATTAGTGTTTGGAAAACAACCCATTTTCCCCATAGAATTCAAAATCCAAACATTACAGACAACATAGGAAGTTGGCTTAGATCTAACCGAGGCACAGATTAATCGATTGCAGCAGATCAATGAGTTGGACGGGATCTATGCAATTCAAAATACTGCCCTGATCCAAAAGCAACGAGCTAAATGGCATGATGCTCTCATTAAAAATAAAGTCTTCCACGAGGGAGACTGGCTCTGTTGTACGACTCCAGGTTTCAGGACTTCCCTGGGAAACTCCGGACTGGTTGGTTGGGACCATACGAAATCCAGAAGGTACATGACAATGGGACCCTTACTCTAATCACTATTGACGGTTCTGGATATGCCTTCAAGGCAAATGACCACTGAGTTCGTCTCTATTGCAAGCCACTCACTCAGGAGTCCTTCTGCCAGCAGCTACACCGAGACTCTGGTATGGAGATTTTTGGAGAGGAAGAGAAGTCTTCCTCACCTATAATTCATTAAGGAATTCATTTCTTTTTACAGTTTGTACATAAGTTCTTTTTTTGAATCATTCTTTGTACATATTTTTGACTTAATGTTTTGATGTCATTTTTGTTGTTCTTTTTTTTTTTAAAGAACAACATTTTCTTCTGGCTGTTCCTTTTTCAAAAGAACAAATCCCTTGGATCAGCCATCATCTCATTGTAATTTGGATCGTTTTCTTTATTTTTATGTGTTTTGCTGTTCCTTTTTCAAAGGAAGAACATTTTCGATTTTAGCCGTTTCTTTTCCAAAGGAATGGAATTTGTGTGTTTTTGCTGTTCCTTTTCCAAAGGAACAACATTCTTGATTTTTGTTGTTCCTTTTCCAAAGGAATGGCATTTTCTTTTTTTGCTGTTCCTTTTCTAAAGGAACAACATTTCGATTTTTTTTGTTCCTTTTTCAAAGGAACAACATATCTGCATCTTTTGCTGTTCCTTTTCCAAAGGAACAACATTTTCGATTTCCATTGTTCCTTTTCTAAAGGAATGGAATTTTTTCATGTTTCGCTGTTCCTTTTCCAAAGGAACAACATTTTTGATTTCTGCTGTTCCTTTTCCAGAGGAATGGCATTTTTGAGTCTTTTGCTGTTCCTTTTTCAAAGGAACATCATTTTTGGTTGCTGTTGTTCATTTTTCAAAAGGAACAACATTTCCGTGTGTTTGTTGTTCCTTTTCCAAAGGAACAACATTTGTGTTCTGCTATTCCTTTTTCAAAGGAATGGTATTTTTTGCTATTTTTGGTATTTTTTTGTTCCTTTTTCCAAAAGGAACACCACTTGCACGCTTTTTCTCTCCCTGTGAAACAGCTTGTTCCTTTTGCTAATTTAAATTAAGGATGCTTATTGCTCCTGTTCTTTCAAGTCTTTTAGAATACAGCTATGCACTTATGCAATGGATACAAAATCACAACATACTGAAATCAGCCAATCATAAATAGCTATCTGTATAAGGCTCTGCATTGGTAAGAGGACAAAAGGAAGGACACACTTATTTATCATCTTTTGCTGTCATTGTTCTACTAATTCTGCTATGATTCTTCATCTTCATCATGACGAACCCTTTTTAATCCTCTTTGATTATTATTTAGGAATAAGAGAAAAGGGTTTATATCTTCCTATTGAGATGTTAAGACTTCTTCCACCATTCCTACTCTTAAGGAGTGTTGAACCACCCCTTGTGTATAAATAAGGGAAAGTACTTTATGAAAAAGAAAGAAAAGAGTAAACATGACTTATAAGTTGTCAAATGTAGGATAGGGGGTCTCATCAAGAGCCAACCTACCATGATCATGAGGATGAAAGCGAAGTGGCATTCCCACTATGGCCACCACACCAGGGATATGGTCCAAAAGGTATATCAAATAAATAGCCCTTGGAATAGGAGGTCTCATGACGAGCCGGCCTGCCCACTTTTCGCTCCTTCTTCGTGAATGGCATTATGGTTAACTGGTCACCAAGCCAACATAATGGCCTACATTTTGACATCACACAACATTCCCTAAGTATACACAAAGGATCACAGTTCCATGGGTGAAATAAACAACTCTGCCAAGGTTATGGACACCTTTTGGCAGCAGAGCACTGTTAATGGTATCGAAGTTACATTATTTACACTAATAGGTGAGTTATTAACACCCTTCTGTTTCTTATACCTTAGTAATTCATCATATATCATTCTCCGAATTATATAACGCATGTAAATTTATTATCACCAAGCATGGTAGAGTAATTGACAATGACCGCAGGAGATTTGGAAAGTACGACAGATGTCCTATCCTGCCAGCCTCACATCATATCACAGTAGCCTGTTACGTAATAAGCGATCTAACTTTACGCCTTGATTTCGGTAATTTGTTGTTTTTGTAAACATGGCATATTTCCATATGTTGTTCCTTTATGACTCTGTTTCAGAGTGGGTGCTACTCCTTTATTTGACGGCTGGGACAACCTATCACATTGCGTGGGGGTAGGTGAACCTCATTATTTACTGGATTACGTGTCAGCTCACTATTCGGGAAAGTTGTGTACTAGGGTATGGCATAGCTCAACGACATACTATTTTTATTTTTTCTACACGAATTGCTGTTCATAAGCCATTTCTTTGGTATACTCTGTTTTTTTGAACAAGTCTTGCGTCTATTAGCGTCTCTGTGTTCAACAGCACAAACATCTGCCATTCCATTGAGAGTTTATAGTGAAACCATGGGAGGAAGATCGATCTAGAGGGAACCGCAGGTGTTGACAGTCTCCGCTGCTGCCCGAGAAATCCTGGCAAGAGCATGGTGGCTGACTTATCTCAACTACTTGCAGGAGTCTAATGAGACAGTGGCAATTGAATTCCTATAGAATTTGCAAGAGGATTACTCCACAGTGAGGGGGAGACATATAGCAGTCACCGATGACATAATCGCAGAAGTCTCGGGACTAACATCCACCGGACCTGTATGGACGTTAAAAAAGGAGAGATTGCAGAAGATTATAGAAATCTTCGAGGACAAAGGCCAGAGCCTGGCAATTAAAGGAAAGGGAGTTCTACTAGCAACGCTAGGAGAGCCCTGGGAAGAATTGGCAAGGACCGTTCAAAGCTACATCACCTGTGAAGGTAGAAAAGACATGGCAAGACCACGACATCTTAAACTCTTAGCTGTACTAAAGCAGAAATGCTCTGTAAATTTACCCGCATTTTTGAATTCGTTACTTCATGACGTTGCACGGAGCATAAAAAAGGCACCGCATGTAGAGCCGGTTGTTAGTCATCATGGGTTGATTTGGTTAATTGTCAGTCATAGCCACACCCAGCAGCAGAGCAGCTGGGAAGAGCTAATTTCCATGATAGATGGGGGGTTGACATTGTTATAGACATTTTTGGGCCCTACAACCCCAAGCATGAAATGTCCATAAACCAAGGGCTCCTAAGTCCCTAAAAGTGTTGTTCTAACCCGTAAAGGAACAAGGTCAACAGATTACAGCTTCTCCCAGAAGTTCTCCATGAGAAACTGCTCAGAATTTGTCAAAACAGGATCATTGCAACTGCTCCACTGGCTAAGTGCGTTGCATATCACCCAAATACACTGTGAGGGTGCATTTCATTTCAAAAGTCCCTTCTGTGGGGTGCGATGGGCGAGAAATGACAAATGGAAGTGTCATTCTATGAGGTGGAGAGGCAATGGAAGCTTCCAGAATCTTCTCCTGTGACACTTGCCTCACTGAGTTCGACCAAGGATGAGTAAGAGGCCATTAGTCTCCAAGTGGAAGCAATAAATATCAGAGAGAAGACACTAATCAAATCACAAGCTGACTCATCCCCCTTATAGATATCTATATATGGATCCCTCATCCCAGAGATCCAGGAGGCTGGAATTTTGCATATTATAAGGAATTGTTGTTGGTTTCTTGAGACAAACATCAGATTGTTGGGTGATCTAAGCTTTGTTTGAGGTGAAGAGGGGCTTCTTTGCTGGGAGGTTGATGCTGGGTCAGAACAACTGGTTGTAACTCCTCTTGGCTCTTTTCTTGTTTATCAATAAAAGCTATTTGAGTTTTCCTCCATGCTTTTGTGTCATTGATGCTTGTTACATTTGTATGGTCAATTTACATCTGATCCTAGATTGTTTATGATTATAGATCCATGTCTTTGTATAGTGCTATGCTTCTGTGATCTTACAGGCACTTTGTGAAGCTGGGCGTGCAAGGGAGCAGGTAGCTGAGGACTATCAAAGAAGAGAGGGATCAAATCAGGAGATTAGCGCAAGACAAAGGTTGGTCTTTCTGTTCCTCTCTATCTATAATTCATAAAGGAAAAACAAAAGTAGCTTTTCTCTGTTTGTTTCTAAGGAAGCTGTCACACCTTAGTGGGATTGTTAAATTTAGGTATGTTCTATGCTAGAGCAATTTATTTAAATTTTCACAGTTAGCAATCACATCAGCATTAAGATAAACTGCAGATAGAACATAAATATAAATCGCAGAAGACAAGCCGAGGCAAGAGGACACAAGATATGGCGGGAGCTAGGGACAAACCCCACAATGTGTGGGGAAACCCTTTGATCAAATCTTCTTTTATGTTCTTCGATAGTTCAGCAGAGAGAGAGAGATAGTACAAATACATGAGATTTTATGACAGCAGTAGCAAGACCATCATTCTACTAATGATGACAGTTCTGAGATGCAATCCTGAATTCTCATGACAATCTTCAACCAATAAGAGTGCTGTAGCAGATCATCAATCTAGTAACCCTCACAGCTGCAACATTTGATGAGCCCCAAAAATGTACAATTATTTGGGCTCATTCAACCTCCTAATTTGACTTAATCCACCATTCTCATTTGTTTATTGCATGTTTTTGATTATTTTTATGTTAATAGAGTGAATTTGGTTAGTCATTATGCCAACAAGTCTAATGGGTGCTTTGTGTAGCCTTGTTGCTCAACTTGGAGACAAATTTGAAGGTCTTAATGAGCACTTGGCAGCCAAATTCGTGGGAGAACAAGCTAGAGGATTTGTAGGAAGGTGTCCCCCTCATTTATGGGCCCTTACCTCGAATTCTCCACCATCAGCTCGGAGTTCAAGGGCCACCGAATCAATCAGCTCAAGGGCAGCCAAGCAAGTCAAGTTGGACTGCTGTTAACTCCAAGTCTTGGGAAGCCAAGTCCCTAACTTTTAGGAGGACTGTTGGGTCCTCAAATTGTATAAATAAGAAGGCTTGGGGCCTCATTTTGGTTAGCTAGTGGGTAGTCATTTTGTGTAGCTAGTTAGTCAATTTGGGGTTAGCTAGTTAGTCAATTTGGTTAGTCATGTTGTAGCTAGGTTTTTGCTCCTTGTAAGCCAGTTTTGGCATGTCATTAGATTCATGATTATTCAATAAAGACAAGCAGCTTTTGATCCAATTCTGAGTCTTTAAGAGAGCAACAGACCTCCTCTGTGTTGTAATGTTAATTTCTTTTTGTTTCAGCACTTCAGTTCATTGCTTTACCATGAAATTCGAAATTGCAGGTTTGCTGAGTTAGTTTTTATGCGATTGAATGAGTTTAGCTTATGGATGAATTGCTTTCGGTTGTTTAGTTAGACTAGCAGGTTGATAATACATTGGAGCTCCAAGGAGAAAGGTTGAGGAAGTCTCCACTGCCATCTCTGTTTGGAGATTGGAGTGCAGCCTATACCAACCACAAAAATACGCAGTTCTTCACTTTATACATGCTGCAACATAGTCTCGTTTATGATAGATCTTTCCATGCACTTCACTCTTGCACCATACACCTTCATCACAGCTTCAAGCACATTCCTCTACACGCTTTATATTGCTGTTCATTGAGTTCATAGCACAGGTAGCATAGGTTAATGAATTTTCATCTTGGTGACAGTCATAAGCCATTTGGTTTATTTACACTGCTCTTCATCGTTCTATTACCTTCTTCTTCGTCTTGATCATGCATACAACCACATCCTTAACCTCTGCTCCGCTCTGTTATCTCCCAAACTCCTCCACTCCTCACGTAACTTCATTCTTTAGACATTTCGCTGTTGTAACCTTCCATCCATCAACCCACTTCATACACTCATTCTCCATCCTACTTCTCCACTCCTGAGCCATCACCAGCTCTATCCCGACCTTACACATCTCCCCCTACCATTCCATCACTCCACCATCACTTCAAACACCCACGGTAGGTCATCCTGTAGCAATTTGTAGACTTCCTGTAGAAACCCCTGCGTTTCCTGTAGGATCCCCTGCAGACATCCTGTAGGAGGCCACTCACTCGGTTGCTGAACCTCTGAGCGTGAGGAACCTCTATGGACGGATGCTAAGGATCCTTGGGAACCTCTCCTAGCCTCCCCAAACTTTCCCAAGCTTCCCTTCCTTCCGCATCACATCTGCACAACCAAACCCTAATAAACACAAAATCACAATCACTCCATCCACTTAAAGAAAAAATACAAAAACATGTCTTTTAAGATGCAAGTAGCTTAGATTCATGCATTTTCACTCATTAGAAGTAATGGCATCATTGGTAGAAGTTTCATTCACATTCTTTGCATCATAGAGGTTAGACTAGTCAAATTAGGGTTTTCCTAGGGTTTCCATGCTTTGGTTTGCTTTCAGTTCATTTTCGCCAAGTAGATTAGTTTTCTCTGAGCTAGATTTCATCCATCATTTAGCAAGCTTCTTATGAGAGCCTATAGAAGTTGGTTTGAGCCCTAGCGGACTTGTGCCAGCTGACCAAGTGACAGCTGCGACAAGAGCTAGTACTTGTGCATATAGCACCGTCGCTTCCAAGTTTGTACGAACTACCGGGTTGATAAAATTAAGAGAAAGGAAGCCCCAGGAGTTGTAGCATTATTGCTACAATACTGGAGCACACCAACATTCCACTGATAGCTTGCAGCACCTGCAAATCTGATAAGAGCACAAATAGCAGCCCTAAATATCCTTTGCTATGATGCCATGGCCTTTGGCCTAGCACATAGCAACTTCTGTAGCATATGTTCTCAAAACAGCTATACAAACATCGTCAATGCAGCAATATGGGACTATAAGAACTTAGCTTAATGTTAGCACCTAATCCACATATGCTATTCAACCCTACACTGATCTTTTCTAAGCCTTAAGATCAGACCTTATGACTGCGGCTTCATTATCTAGCAAACAATCTTAAAACCATGTGTTGAACAACATCTTTCATCACGATGTTACCTACAGCAAACACACTATCTTTTCAGGCTTATTCACACTGAGATAAGACCCCTTCTTGCTGTGGTTAAGGATCTCTTCTTGACTGCGTCTTAGGGTTCTTCTTGATTGTAGTTTAGGGCCTCCCTTTTGGCTGCGGCTAAGGCCTCTTGATTGCGGATCAAGGGCTACTCATTAAGTGCGTATTGAAGCTCCCTTTGACTGCGACTAGGGCTAGAGCTCCCCTCTAGAACTGCAGCCAGATCTCTCCATTACCTGCGGCTAGCTGTGTGCAGAACCCTCATCATGTATAGGTTTCCATGACTGTGTGGACAACATACATGAATGCGTTCCATTGTGTTCCTTACCTTCCAGTAGACCTAAATTATCATGCTGTCACCTACAACAATCCAAGTTTATATCAATGACATCTTGCTGTGATTAGGGCACATTAGATCCACCATTAACTGCGGATTTGGATCACTTAAAACAATGAATTTATATTCCTCTTGACAGCGAGTAGTAACACCTAAATGAGGCTAGCTTTTGACTGTGTATAGCAGCCTTTATTTGACTGCGGCTAGCTGCAGATAGGAGCATATCTGAACGGTGGATCAAGGGCTCCTTATTAATGCGAGTAGGGCTTCTAAAGCACCTTCATATCTGCGTCTAAGACTCTCTTTAGATCTGCAACTAGAATGCCTTTGGACAACAGCTAGACTTCTCTTTCAGCAATATAATAGATCTCTTTACTGCAGCTACGTCTCCTCCTTATTGCGGATGCATGATCTTTAGGTGACTGCGTCCCACTCTCCTTTAGGACTGCTTCTAGGACAACATATAAGAGAAGCGTATAAAGTCTCCATGTACAACGTATAAGGTCTCCTCCTGAATAGCATATAAGTAATTGACTGCGTTGGATCAGCTAGGGCATCATCTGCAGCTAGGGCTTCTTCTTAGGCCAGCGTATTCTTTTTTTTGTTCTCTCCTTCTCCAGAAACCCAAGACGTGGAGAGGAGATCACCTCAAGAATGTGAGTGCTAAATGATAACAAATCCTCATCTATTTATACCAAAACAAGGATGATGAATAGACACGTCGGTTGGGCTTCTAGAGGCTACATAAGAGCTGGTCGGCTTGATAATAATTACATAAACAAAATAAATTCATATCTCCATAAATACTTATCGGAATCGGATGACCTTTGGATCAATCCTACACCTCTCGATGAGAGGGATCTAATAAAAATATCATCTACCATAAATAAGCTGACCCACATGGAGTTTGGCCCTAGTTGCCAATTTAACAGGGATAGAGAAATTCTATACAGACACTTTTCCTTGTAAAAAAATGGCGATTCCGCTGGGGAGCTAATTAGTTTGTTTGTTTATCATTCTTTGTTGTTTGTTTCATAAACTTACCAGTAGCATTCGAATGCATTTTCCATAACAAATGCAAAGTAGACAACTGTTACTTCAATCCATCTACTGGATCTGTTTATGATTTAAACAACTAATTCACAAACTATCTGATTGCCCTTGTGATAGCTCTTAGATCCTCCTTAGATCTACCCCTGATTGTTGCATTACTGATTTCTTTTTGCTCGGCCAAAACCCAAGAACTGAACTGAAAACTGTGACCCGAAACCCGAACAGAGTCTTGTTTCTAGCCCAGCGCAGGTACTGTTCACAGATTCTGAATTTCAGAGCACTTCCCGAGTAGACAACCTGCGCTGCATTTCAGATTCTCTGTATTACAGGTGCGCTGATCAGACTAGCTCTGTGCAGTTGTGGCTTCTGTGGTTTGTTCTTTCCAGTTCTATTCCTGAATTTTGCTGCCTGTGGTTAGTATATGTCTGTTTGAAACCCCTTTTCCTTGTTGTTATTCCGCCTCCTTTGTACAAAAGAACTGTAGATGTTTTTGTGTGTTTGTTGAGTCATTTATAGTTCTCCTTTTCAAAAGTAGCGTAATCGTACTGTCGTCCTTTGATTTGAAACTGTCGCAAGTGTCAATTTCAATCGTAGGAAAGAGTTTAATTGTTGTTGATGGTCGATTATCCTGTTACTATTGATTTTGGTCTAAATTTGCAATTTTCTAGTGTCTAGAACAAGTATTCATTTCAAAATCGTAAGGTGTTGTGATCATCTCCATTTTTTGATTTCGAAAAGAAACTTGTTGATATTTGTCGCTTGAAAAGAAATTCAGATTTGTGCATCAACTTTCTTTTTAGCATTCATATACTAAGAAAGTCGAAAAAAAAAAATACATGCATGTGCATTTGCATATAGACAGTCTGATTGGCTTGATTTAGGAAAGTGCACTTAGAGTGTGCTCTTTGCTCTTTGTGAAAAGATTTTGTCTCTCTTTTCCCTAGTAGCTAGGATTTTCATTGCATAAAGGAGATAAAAAGTTTGTTTATCATCTTAGATTGCATTTTAGGAATTACCTCTACATCTCGTGGTGAACTCGAAAGGAAAACTTCATAAAAAATATCAACTTAAAATAAATTCAATGAATCTAACAACGCTTTGGAACTTAACGCACAACATTTAGAAGTCTAGGCTAGAGACGTATTCCGACGTCGTAAAGCCTGGTAACTGTTGTTCTCACTGATGGTTGGGTGATTCCTCCACTTTGAGACGATAAGTGCCAGTATGAACTTGTGCTCCCACGTACCGTCGAGTATATTTTGGGAGACCCCAATAGGCTTAATCCTTTATCCATAGGAAGCTGTGTCTGTCGCCCTATCGATCGCAAGGCACTAAACACAACATTTGGGAAGATTGACTGTTGTACCGTAAAAATTATTCTGTAGTTTTGCGATTGGTTTGGTAATCCCTCTACCTAGATTTCTAGAGCAGTCCCTTTCATTCCTTTTCAGACTCCTTAACGGAAAAGGTCCATCTGAGCACTTGTCACTTCAGGCTCATTAAAAATTGAAGGAGACTAGAGACATCTTTTGTTTTTTCTTGACTCTTAAAAATTGAAAAAGCAAGTTGTGTCAAAGCGTCTAAAATTTATTTAATTCAGAAACATACTTCCCCTTTATTTTAGTTGATCGAGTAATCCGCAATCGTGGAAGAAATTCAATTGAAACCCCGTCGTTCGCGGAGGCTTACGAGTCAACCGTCTTTGTCTCCGGAATCGAAGCCAGTACGGACAAAGCGAACTCGTTTAACCGGTTCCAAATCTCCTGTTAAAGTTAGAACAAGTGTTCCAACAACATCAGAGACTCCGGTTACTCCAAACATTTCTGGAATCCCTGCCTCTACAGAAGAAGTTCAGCAGCCACAGAAGGACGGTGATACTGATCCTAGTCTGAGAGTAAACACTTGTGTTACCAAACGAGTTCCATTTTCAACCGGTTTGGGGAGTCTTGCTCTTCAAACATCTGCCGCTGCCGATTCCATACCTTCTTCGGCACCAGAAATATTCTACGGACCTGACGGTCTTCCCCTTCTACCTGGTCTGATTTCCATAGAAGAAATTGTGGAAGATCCTCCAACAAGTACTCCATTGCAATTTGGAGTCGGGATCACTATATATCCTTCTTCATCAGAAGTTAGTCTACCACCAGAGGAAGCTCTTGTAGAATTGCTAGGTAATCTTTTGGATAGACTACAAATGTCTGAACAACCATCAACATCTAGGACTGTGTCATCTGACACAGCGACGACAAAACTCCCTGCTATCACTCCAACAATGTTCACCGGTATGCCATATGTCCCGATTAGCTCTCAACCGCTAGAAGGAGCCCACTCAGGGGCTATTTCGACAGTGTGGTCTGTTCCTGTTTGTTCATTCGGAATAATATCCGGAAACTCTTATGTTGAGTCTCAACAAATTGATCCATTTGGAGGTCAATTTTGGCAATCCGGCCCCCAAGGGCAAACAATTCCCTTGAGTTCTGGATTACCACCGTATGGGGGGCAGTATACCCTTTCATTATCCCCTCCAGAAGGATATCCATACGGGAGTTCACAACAACATTCAGGTTATACTGGAATTACCTCAAGCGGTTGGGTACCTATAGTACCTCAACAACCAAGAGTTGTACACTCGATGCAACAATGCTTACCTACGTCAAATATACCAACTACGCCAGCTATTGTGACGATGTCACAAGTTCAAGCGCTGCCTGTCGTATGCCAACCTCAGGTTTCTCAGGTTGTAATGCAACAGCCCCTTGACCCTGCGACTCAACCACAATCGCCGACTGGTGGAATGACACAAGGTCAGACGGGTACAATTACCCCTCATCTTGGTCAAACTGTTAGTATCGGGCAACATCACATGGCTTCACAACCATGGCTAGTGCAATACCAACAACCGCAATTACAACAAGTATACCAAGGTTCTGAGCAACAAATCTGTGCTAATAGTGGACAGTCGTACATTCAAAACGGTTAAAATCAACCATTTTACAATGGTCATGCCCACCAACCTTACCAAAGTTACCAGCATCAAATGCATTATGTTGGTATGCAAAGACCAACTGCTCAGGCAATCCCATCTTATCCTGGGTATGCTTCACCTAACCTGAATCAGCAGTTACCCTTTGTGGCAACTTTAGAGTTACCTGATTTAAATAGGTTAACAAACGATCCAATCGCTTACGCCCTTGGTGGCCAACGATTCCGCATAAACTTCCATCAGATATTCCTAAATTTAATGGAAATCCGGGTGAAGATCCATCGAATCATGTGATGAACTTTCATCTATGGTGTTCATCAAACACCCTAAATGATGATTCGATAAGGCTTCACTTCTTTCAGAGGACGTTAACGGGTCCGGCGGCAAAATGGTACATTGAATTGCCTAGAGCTTTGTTCGACAACTTCAGTACCTTAGCCACAACCTTTTTAACCCATTTTCAGTTACCAATAAGGTACGAAACGAGAACAAAACTTCTTACCAATTTCAAACAGAAAACGGCCACTCACAGATCTGATCATATACATGAGTGGTGACGTCGTCGTAGAATGGTAAAAACGTATGTCCCCGATCAGCTCTTAGCTGAATGGTTTATCAAGTCATTACTACCTTCCATCACAAAAGATGTGGCAAAGGGGGGAGTCATAACAGAAGAGCAAGTTATCACTTGTGCACAATATCTGGACTTGATTTACACTCAGTCCGACATGCTCTACAATAAAATACCTGACGCCCCTAGACCGGAATTCTCAATTCCTCCTCCTCCTAAATCAAACAATGACTCTCATGCCAGTGATGGCGTGATTGGCACAACAGACACGAAATCGACAAAGGCTACATCCAAAAAGGCCCGTAAGATTTCAGGTCAAAATGCAAAAGATGAACTTCTTGCTTCGGAAGTAAATGTCGTATCAATAGATAAAGGCAAAGAAACCAAACAACCAGGGAGCAAGAAGAAAGGCATAGGGAAGAAGAAGAAATAGGAGGAATCATCACCTGAAAAATCTTCTTCAAACCCTCCTGGAGATAGGAAACCAAAAAATCCATGCCTTATATGCGATGAGGATCATTGGACCGCAAGTTGTCCACACAGAGCTAAGCTTAAGAAATTCTTCAAGAATTCAAAAACCTCCACAGTGTTAACTGATTCGTTTCCAAATCCGGGAACAAATCTGGTTGAAAGTGAAAATGCTTCCCCGTCTCAAGTGCTAATGTTGTCAGTTCCAAAACAGCAAAATGATGCTTTGATATCGACTAGGAACAAAGATTATGGGAATCCACAGCTATCGAACAATAAGGATAAAGATCAACCTAGTAGTTCGACAACAACTTCGACAGAAGTTGCGCCGCCCATCATTCCTGAATTGATGGTAAAACCGCCAAAGGGAGTAGTACACAAGTCAACGTTTAATCCCCGCACTAGAGCGGTAAAACATTATAATATAGTGGAAGATTTGGCCCAATCGCCATCCACTATGTCGACTCTTGAAGTACTACAAAGTTGCCCATCCCAAAGGCAGGCTTTATTATCAGCCATTGGTGGGATAGACCCAAAGGATTCCAATCTTGTATCCTTCGACCATAAAGGATACGATCCTCAATTACCAGCTCAACTAGGTTTCCTTGTTCAAGTGAAAGCCCTCAACAAAACTGTTCATCGAACAATTATTGATGAGGGGGAATCTACATGCATTATGTCGGTGAGTTGCTGGAAAACCTTAGGATCTCCAACCTTGTCGCGATCTTCGACGACATTGAAAGCATTCGACAGAAGGACATATACCCCATATGGTATTCTAAGTAACTTGAAAGTTGAACTAGGAGGGAAAACGGTAGAAATAGATGTTGAAGTAATCGATGGAAATCTTGATTACACCATCCTACTATGAAGGCCATGGATATATGCTATGGCGGCTGTTGTGTCGACCTATTTTAGGAAGATTGCATTTCCCTTTCAAGGAGGGATTACAATCGTCGATCAACAAAACTTCCTCCCCAATGGTTTTCAAGTTACGGGAAGCCCCCATTCGCTTCAAAATATCGTAGTAGGCCTACTAAAAGATCCTATACTAATGGGAACTTTCGCCCTTCCACCTCCAATCAACCTGGCGGAAGTAGCGTCGGTAGGAACCTGCAATATGATATCTTCTAGAAAGATCTCAGAAAACGATATCGACATGGATCATGCAATGGTTTTGCCCCCAAGCCCAACGGAAATATTGTAGCAATCAATGTTCCTAGCATGGGAGGAAAACCCAAATCAACGCTCATCAAGCGTTTGGATAGATAGGTCTAAAGAATATGGTACCCCTTCAGATCCTTGGTCGCGAGTGCATGTCACCGACGAAGGAATTGTACAATCAATGGTAATTGAAGGGGCACCATGGAATGATTCCCCCCATCGTTCCCTTCTTCTGGATTGTGGAGAAGATAATCAAGATGAACTTTATCATCCTTCAGTCTTTAATTTCCTATCAAATACTGTAAACATGGTGGATTCCGAGCGAAACTTGTCCAACATTGAAGAGACTATCGCCATAAATATATCGACCAAAACAGATGTTGTAGAGAATATTTATGTTGGCAAATGTTGTTCTCCTTCAGAACTGGAAATATATAACGCTCTTTTTCGCGAATTTAGAGATGTCTTTGCTTGGTCATACAGTGAAATGCCAGGCATTGACTTGAGTATTGTTGAACACGAAATTAAGATGTATCCAGATGTCAAACCAGTACGACAACGACTACGGTAGGTGCACCCCAAGAAAGTCGCTGCCATTAAGGCAGAAGTTGAAAAACTTCTCCATGCTGGTTTCATCTACCCAATTCCTCTAACCGATTGGGTATCGAATATTGTCTGTGTTATGAAAAAATAGGGAACAATTAGAGTGTGTGTCGATTATAGGGATGTAAATCAAGATTGTCCAAAAGACAACTACCCTACACCCTTCATCGACCAGATAATTGATAAATGCGTCGGATGCGAAATCTTTTCATTCATGGATGGATTCTCCGAGTATAATCAAATAAATATCCGCCCACGGGATTAGTCAAAGACTGCATTTATTTGTCCGTGGGGCATATTCACGTATCGAAAATTACCCTTTGGTTTAGAGAAAGCGGGGGAAATGTTTCAGAGGGCAATGAATTATGCCTTGCATGACATCAAAAACATCGTTCAACCATACCTCGACGACCTTCCAGCTCATTCACGAAAGCGGACTGATCACCCGCAACACTTAAGAGCGATATTTCTACGTTGCCCACACTACAAGATACGACTCAATCCACACAAATGTGTATTTTGCGTCAATTCTGGTCGTTTACTTGGCTTTGTAGTCTCAAAGGACGGGATTCGTCTGGACCCATGTAAGGTCCAGGAAATCGTAAATTTGCCTCCACCTTCGAATTTTCTTCAGATTCAGAAACTCCAAGGGAAAGCGAACTTTTTGAGGAGGTTCATTCCAAATTACACTGAACTTGCTAAAGGTTATACTCGTCTTTTGAAAAAGGAAGTGCCCTTTGTCTGGGATCAGGTTGCGCAAGCTTCCTTTGATGCTTTAAAAGAATCACTAATGAAAGCATCATTAATGTACGCTCCTGATTATCAAAAAAGATTTTAACCTGTATCTGGCTACAGCGGATACGACCATCGCAATGGTTTTAGTTCAAGAAGTCGATGGAATTGAACATCCTATATATTATTTAAGTAAAAGCTTAAATGATACAAAAAGAAAATATTCTTACGTTGAAAAGCTAGCACTCGCAGCTGTTCAAGCGATACAGAGATTTCGACACTATGTCCTCTTTCAGAAAACTACCATTCTATTAGATTGCAACCCCATGACTTATATATTGTCGCGACAGTTGCTGAGGGGAAAATATTCAAAATGGATAGAAATACTACAAGAGTTTGATCTGGAATTTGTAAAATCCAAGTCGAAGAAAGCTCTAGCTTTCGCAGAATTATTGTGCGATCTCCCATCCTCGTCCAACGATGAAACATCCAAAGAAACAATCGTGGACAAAAGTTTGTTTATGATATATTCAAGAAATGAGTGGTATGTGGATATAATAATTTATCTCAAAACCCAAAAAATACAGGCCAAACACCTCCCACTCCGAACAAAAACGTATTCGATACCAAGCAAAAGACTACATGATCGTCGGTGATACCGTCATGGTATCGATACAGTTCTGAGAAGGTGCCTCACCCATGAGGAGGCCGAAAAAGTCCTGAATTATTGTCATTTAGGCGCGTGTGGGGGGCATCAATCTGGATATGCTACAGTGCAAAAAATCGTATGAGCAGGATACTTCTGGCCAACAATTTTCAAAGATTGCATAACCGCAGTCAGAAGTTGCCATGCTTGTCAAATTTTCGATAGCAAAACCAGAAGACCACTTGCACCTCTGCAGCCAATAGTTTCTGTTGGGCCATTCGCCAAATGGGGCATCAATTTCATGACATGTAACCCCACCTCGACTTTGGGGCATGGGTATATCATAGTCGCAGTTGACTATTTTACCAAATGGGCCGAGGCGATGCCTACATTGGATAATACTAGTGAAACAACTGCCCTCTTCTTTTTCAATCATGTAGTCGCCAGATTCGGCGTACCATAGGCTACAGTCACAGATCATGGATCACATTTTCGCAATCACATGATGGTCGAATTAGCTGCCAAACTAAGGTTGTCTCACGACAGCTCTACTCCATATTATCCGCAAGCAAACAGACAAGTTGAAGCAATCAACAAGGTCTTGAAACACATGCTGCAAAGGATGATTGGAGTTCACAAGAAAAGATGGCAGCTAATCCTGTACTCAGCTTTGTGGGCTTACCAGACATCGGTAAGGAATGCAACCGGGTTTACACCCTTCCAACTGGTATATGGCCTGGAAGCAGTCTTACCAATCCAGTGCGAAATCTCGTCTCTCAAACTCGCAATTGATCTCCTCCCCGGAACTTCAGAAGAAGAAGCTCGTTTCTTGGAATTAATCCAATTGTATGAAACCCGTCGTGATGCCGCTTTGGCTAACGAATCCCATAAGAAACGAGTCAAGGCGCAGTTCGACAAAAATGTCAAACCCCGTGTCTTCTCAGAAGGTGACTTGGTCTTGCTTTACGACCAAGAATCCGATAAATTGGGGGCAGGTAAATTTAAGTCTTTATGGATGGGCCCCTATATTTTTAAACGAGTGTTAGCAAAAGGAGCCTGCGAGTTAATGGATTTTGATGGAATTCCACTGGCACAACCTCATAATGGGTTGTACCTCAAGCGTTGTTATGCGTAATGGTAACTTGTATGCTTTTGTTATGTTTTTGTTTTCGCTAAAGTGTTTATTTTGGTAAAGTAATCCACTTTTTACATTTGTTGCAGATGTCAAACCTATTGGAGTCATGTGTTAGATATGCCGACGGAGCGAGTCGTAGTTCGCGGAACCTATCTTCCGCAGCCTGGGCTATTTTTGATCCAAGCGGCGAGTTAGTAAGTTTCAGAGGGGTATGTATTGGTCGATCAACAAATAACATCACTGAATATAGCGCATTGATAGAACTTCTCTCTGATGCCATCACACATGGTATACGCTGACTAACTGTCAGGATAGACTCACAACTCGTAATACTACAACTCACTGGTATCTATTCTGTCCGAAATCCAGCTATTTATCGCATGTTCCTAAAGGTTAAGATTTTGGAAAGACAATTTGATTTTATTTAATATCAACATATTTCCACAAACTTAAACACATTAACTGACTCATTGGCAAATTATGTGTTAGATAGACATTTGCAACATTTATAAAAGAAACATACCATCAATATTTGCATTTGGATCACGTAACTTAACCAAAATAAAACTTCGAAAATAAAAAATATATATAACTGTTTATGGTTTACACATAATGTTCTGTAACCAAGACAAAATCGGTCAAGTGACCAAAACTCAAAATGCTAGGGGGAACCCTAGTCTAATGATGCTCGTGATAGCAAGTCACAGCTTGTGCGATCATGCGTAAGAGACGAGTCCATCATCTTGGCACACCAGTGGTATGCCACTGTAACCTCAAAGGTAGCTCGTCAGTCCTCACATCTGGAATACCAAGAGTGAGGCCCTCAACCTGCTCCTGTAATGCTGTGAGAGTCTCGGCCACATCAAGATCACGAAGGATAGCCCTTCCGACAGCCTCTCCTGCTGGGGCGGCGGTTGGAACTCTCAGGAAAACTACTGGACGAACAGGACCAACATCTGCATGTACACATGAGTTTGATTAAAGTCTTGATAGAATAAAGCACAGGAAAATTATAAATGAAAAACGATAAACAGGAATATGGTCAAATATTTTACCAATGGCGCCCCACTGTTCGCCATCGGGCAGTACTAAATCTGGATCACCCCGGAAGTCCATGCCAGCATATGGATACTCGGAATAAACCATCTCCTGACGATCAAACCACCTGAAGAAGGTATCAGAAAATGAAATGTGAGACTGACCAGCATGCCTAGACATATGGTCAACCCATCTCTGCATACGTGGTTCAGTAGGTGAAGGTAAATTGAGTGCAATATACTGCAACTGCATCAGTGGTATCTTCTCCAAGGTAAAGGCGGTCAAAATAGAGCCATACCCAAAGTTCTTCAACCTCTCGCTCTTTATCTTGGTCAACTGTTCTTTCATCACAAGAAGTACTACGTCACACCAGTTGAAAACCTTCGGTTGGAGGCATTCCAAGGCATACTGCGTATAAGATTGGTTGGCTACATGAAGAGCCGCACCACCGGCCATCCTACCAAAAGTAAACAGAATAGTCCTGAGGGACCTGTCAGTGACATCACGGATGATGATCTTGCCATCTTTACTCGGCTAAGATCCCTCTCTGCAGTACCGGCGAACATAATCTCTCACAGAGTCACCTCCTCGGGCCGAATCTGATAAAGAGATGGGGGCAAGCCGCCTCGATAAGCCAGTCAAGAAATAGATGTCTACTACAGTCAAGGGGATAGATTTTCCCCTGATTTGGAAAACCTGGTTGGTAGGATCCCAAGCATCGAGCAAATACTGCAGTAAGTTGATTTGTTGTCTCATGCTAGAAATGCGGAAGAACTTCAACAAGCCACAGTTCCACAGTGCGTTTACTGTAACCGGATCATGTAGGGCAAGCATGTCCTTTTCTTCATGCTCACGTTCTCGCCATGTAATGGTCATCTTACTCCAAAGATCTCTGAAAAACAAACAAGAGAAGAGTTAGATCCTGATTTTGGTAAGAAACAGGCAAAATTTCCATAAAAAATTGTGCATAGAATTCCTTTTCTGCTCCCAACGCACCTAGAGTAGTGTTCTGGGTGCATTGCATGTAAGATAGCCTTTAGACAGACCAACATTCAATGCACCTTTCGATACACAGAGGGTGCGCTGAAGGCAGAACGAGTTTTTTCAAACCCCAGGGGCTCAGAAAACTAGGAATCAAGCTCAAAATGCAAAATGGAAACCATGAAATGAAAGAGCTCAGGTTTAGCTCCTACCTGGTCCAAACGGCGCTAAGAATCGTCCACAGAATCTCCTGAAATCAGCTGATGAAAATCAAAGAGGGAAAGCACCTCCAAAGCTCCAACAAACCAAAGTTCAAATGAAATGGTAAAATGAGAGGTAAAAACACTTTTTCATTACTTTTTACGTAGTTCAATGTAAAATATTAGTGTTCTAACTCGTTTTCAAACATATATTGTTCATTTCTGACTAATTTGATGAAGCATTTGAAAATACAGTACAATCTTTGAAAGAACAAAGCTATTTATGGTAAAATCAAAATGGGACCATTCAATCGAGCAGTTTTAGCACATAGTTCAAGCTCGTTAAAAAATAAACATAAGCCATGAGCAAATGTTTCCCCCCGCATTTAAGCTCATTAAAAAATGAACTATTCCCCGGTAAATAACCATCGTGAATGTAGTACTTCAGCCATTAAAGCCTTGGTCGTGTTTGCACCGTCACCTCCACTTTTTCATTGGCCGATCATTCACCCCCATTTGATTGTTTACCCATTTTGAGGAACAACTGCGAAGAGTGATTTCACTAGCCATCCTTGTAACACTGCTGTTATTGGAAAATTCTAAACCTTACCTGGAATCAGCTGCTACCCATTTTATCACTCGTTCCTCAAAAGACGAGTCTCCTTTAATCTCTTTTCAACTTACTCGTAAAATATGAAAAGATTTCCGAGCCATTGGCCTCTCCAGCTCGTTAAAGGGACAAGAAGTGCTATCCCTCCTCTAGATTTTAATCTTTTTGGACCTGAGGGATTATTACACAAAATGATCGAGCGCTTGTTTTGTTCGGCTCGTTAAAAGTATCGAAAATTCATCCCTTCTGTATTGTTTTATACTTTTTCGGACATAAGGGATTAGATGAAGAAAAAGGAATTTTGGAGTTACCTTTGCGTTCCTTTTCAGACTCTCTAAAATTGAAAAGAACCGAGTTATCTTTGTCGTTAAACTCGTTAAAAAGATTAATAGCGACAAACTTGTCTATAGACGAGAACGAGTTTCACTATCGCTAGGCTCGTTAAAACATAGTGATGGGTTTGCCCGAAGGGAAAATTATAGAATAAGCATATGTTATCCTCCTCAAGCTTGACAAAAATAAAGAGGTACTGGTCAGCAATGACAGGGGAAAATTGGGAAGAAAACTTGAAGAAACTTTGTTGGTAGAAAGTCGCTCTTGAACATGACACTTCCACTCCGTGTCCGAGTCGGGTTGGGTTGTTTCATTCACCGGTCACATCACCATGGTCAGGCCATGCCATCCACATTTGGGGTTAATGCTACCAATCCATCACATCAGTGTCGCCAATATGTTCAAGAGAAGTCATTCAGCGAATTCACCTGTGTCTCACCCACTACCATACATTATACTCCATTCTTTCATGACCGCCACCCTGAACCTTATATCACCAGATCGTTCATTAAAATCATTTGCTCCGTTCTGTGTCATTGATGTGGGATTCATTAAGGCCCTCCTGTGATAGATCACTTCTTGTCGACATCAGCTCATTATCCAAGAAGTTGGTCTAGGAACACCCCATTCAGTACTTTGAAGCTTGCATGCCTCAATGGAAAGTTTCTCACTTCTGGCGACAGGTTTACATCAATGGCCTTCGATCGAAAGATTTTACGTGGTGTTCGATGCCAAGTCCTTTATTCACACCACGCGAATTGTACTGTAGTACCTTGAGGGTCATTATCATTATCAGTGATTCCTCTCGCGCTTGTTAACAATTTACATCATTGATTGGTAATCAAGCGATGTCTTTCCATGTTCGACTTCAGAAAATTTCTCACATGGATCGACTTGTACTTCGAGCGAAGATCGGACAAGATTGAAGACCCCGGATCTAGTTTCATCCATCTGGGCTGCGATATATATTCAGGGAAATAAAGACATTAAATGTACATCATTGCTGCACAGATAATCATCCACTCAAAAGGATGATGGCTCTATCAGAATCATCAGTCTACACTGAGACGATTGTCTGTCCTATGTACATGAAAATGAATTTATAAAGCCGAGCATGGGAATTCCCGCATCAGCCAGATCATGAAAATATTATGAAGATAATGTATTGTATTGTATCTTATTATAGGTCTCCCAGAATTGAAAGAACTTCGGATCCTCACAATAAAGCATTTCACCCGACATCAAAAGATTAACGGCCTCATGCTTTAAGGCGAAACTGTTATAGACATTTTTCGGCCCTGCAACCCCAAGAATGAAATGTCCATAAACCAAGGGCTCCTAAGTCCCTAAAAGTGTTGTTCTAACCCCTAAAGGAAGAAGGTCAATAGATTACAGCTTCTCCCAGAAGTTCTCCATGAAAAACTGCTCAGAATAGGTCAAAACAGGATCATTGCAGCTGCTTCGCTGGCTAAGTGCGTTGCATCTCACCCAAATATACTGTGAGGGTGCATTGCATTTCAAAAGTTCCTTCTGTGGGGTGCGATGGGCGAGAAATGACAAATGGCAGTGTCATTCTGCGAGGTGGAGAGGCAATGGAAGCTTCCAGAATCTTCTCCTGTGACACTTGCCTCACTGAATTCGACCAAGGATGAGTATGAGGCCATTAGTCTCCAAGTGGAAGCAAGAACTACCAGAGAGAAGACACTAATCAAATCACAAGCTGACTCATCCCCCTTATAGATATCTATATATGGATCCCTCATCCCAGAGATCCAGGAGGTTGGAATTTTTCATATTGTAAGGAATTTCTGTTGGTTTCTTGAGACAAACATCAGATTGTTGGGTGATCTAAGCTTTGTTTGAGGTGAAGAGGAGCTTCTTCGCTGGGAGGTTGATGCTGGGTCAGAACAACTGGTTGTAACTCCTCTTGGCTCTTTTCTTGTTTATCAATAAAAAGCTATTTGAGTTTTCCTCCATGCTTTTGTGTCATTGATGCTTGTTACATTTGTATGGTCAATTTACATCTGATCCTAGATTGTTTATGATTATAGATCCATGTCTTTGTATAGTGCTATGATTCTGTGATCTTACAGGAACTTTGTGAAGCTGGGCATGCAAGGGAGCAGGTAGCTAAGGACTATAAAAGAAGAGAGGGATCAAATCAGGAGATTAGCGCAAGACAAAGGTTGGTCTTTCTGTTCCTCTCTATCTATAATTCATAAAGGAAAAACAAAAGTAGCTTTTCTCTGTTTGTTTCTAAGGCAACTGTCACACCTTAGTGGGATATAGCAGTTCTATATAGACACTTTTCCCTGTAATAGACATCACCATCCCCAAGATGTAAGCATGCCACCAGTATACCAGAGCGTCCAGAAAAATGCAAGGAATTGGCAAAGCGTAAGCATGCCACCTGTACACCCGAACGGCCAGAAAAACGCAGGAAATCGGTCTGGTTAGCACGGATACGGGGGAGGCTGGAGAAGCTCCAGGAAAACACCAGCCAGCCAGTAGAAATTGAAGATAAGCAACCCTCACGGCCAGAAGGGGAGGTCGAGCAATCTGAAGAAGAAGAAAAAGAAGAGGCCGAGCAACCTGAAGAAGAAGAAGAGGCTGAGCAATCCGAAGAAGAAGAAGAAAATGAAGAGGAGCCGAGCATTCTGAATAAGAAGCCAAGCAATCCGAGCAGGAGGAGGAAATGGAACAGCAGGAAGGAAGCCCATTGCAGGACCTAGTGGGAGAAGATGAATTGGCTGAAGTTTTAGCCAATATGGGTGAATATGGCCAACCTTCCAGTCCATCAGACCTCCATGAAGAAAAGAAACCCCAGGAGGAAAATGCACCTGAAGAATCACATGCAAAGGAGGCAGAAGAAGAGAATCTGCCTGTTCATGATAAAGAGACAATAGAAGATACTGAACAGGAACAATCCATTCCTAACCAGAAGACACCAGAAGAAATTTCGAAGGAAGCAGGGGCAGAAAGAGAAGTCACCCAAGAAATGACAGAACCAGTTAGGGTTCCTGCCCCAGAACAACCATAACAGAACAATGAAGAAACACCCAAGAAGGAAGATCCAGGGACTAGTCACAGTCCAGGCCATAGTGAACAGCCTGTTGTTCCTTCTAAGGAAATTTTGGAAATCGAAGAACCGCCAAAAGGAACAACAGAGATTATTGAATATAATAGTCTAGCTCCACCAACAGATTAGGATCTTGAAAGCAAGGCAAAGGATAAAAAGGACTTCAGGAAGGAGAAAGGTGACCACTCCAACAAAACCCCGCAAGGCAAAGGGGCGGAGGACTAGAATTCATCCTGTTGTTCAAGACCCTGTCGAAAACCAAGCTACTGTCCCAAATGATGCTGAGGAATAGACTATTGTTCCAATTGAAGAGGAAAAGCAACAGACTGATATTCACGTTAAAATAGAAATGGATGACATGATGACCTGTGATAAGGAAATTTAGACGGAGGCACCACTTTCAGGAGTTATAAGGGTTCTGAACTCAAAGCAATGTAATAGAAAAGTTCTGGTAAAACTCCCGGCCTCCACTGTTGCATGGAGAAGAGATCCAAAAACAGTATCCCTGCAAAAGGGGTTGAAGAAAGCTCAGCAAGAAGTAGAAAAGCTTAGAGAGAAAACGGTCCCTCGTGAAAAGTATGAAGAGCTACAATAGCAGCTTAGGAATGTCAATCAATCCGAAAGCCAGGCTTTTGAAGGTTGGTGGAAGGAACAAGAGAAAGTCGCAAAGGTAACTCGTAGGCTAGATATCGTTATCAAGCAGATGGATACCTTGTGTTCTTTATACAATGACGTCTTAGCATGTAGATCCCCTACCAAGAATTATGCCATGTTTCTACTGGAACGATATTTACAATTAAAAATAAAAGTTGTTAAAGCAGGTGCTCCCATACAAATTAACACTGTCAATGATTTTATAGACTGCTGTAAGCACTACGAGGTAAAAGTCCAGAGACTGCTGTGTGAGTTCTATTTACATAACCTTGTACTAGACCAGGAGACTGAGCTGAACCCTGGCCCTTTTGTTGGAGACATCCAATTGCAGGCATTCATCTCATTTGGGGTTAATCAAATTAAATGGCTTAAAGCCTATAATACTTTCCAGAGGCAAGAAAATGGCTTAGATTTGTGGGTAAGGGCTGAGCCTAGGAACCCAGTACAGTTGTGGAAAGCACATAGAAACCTCATGAAGACTTCGGGTGTAATTGAAACATTAGGACCCATGCATGAGGCACTCATTCGACAGGGATTAGAATACTTTCTTTCTATCAAAGACCTTGCCATTGATGTAGCTAAATTTCGGTATCAAATCTCTAATCCGAATATCCAGCTCAGGGAACTGTTTAAGTATGAGAATTTTAAATTATCTGCCAACTGCTTGCACCTCTATGGCGAAATAATTTTGAGGGCAGGGCCATCCTAGTTAGGATATAGGTTCCGGAGTCCAATTATTTGGCACCCTGCACCGGGATAGCAAGCCTTGTATGAGATGCCCGTGGGTCAGACAGGCCATTTCTTTGACTACCTAGTTACTCATCATGGCTGTAGGCCTCCACATGAGATTCCATATCCAGCCTATTCTCTCACTACCTTGCATGTCAACTACAATGTTTTCATGAGGGCATGAAACAGGGTAAGCAGGCGGGTGTGTGGAGTACTAAAAAAGGTATGTTTTTGATGATTAATTCAGTATCTTTTCAGTAGAACTTGCAAACCTTTTTTCATCATGAACTCGGAAAACGATAAAGAATTATAACAAAACATGTGAGATTAATATGCAAGACTAAATTGCTGACAATTGTCATTTCCTTATGAAGGAAGGAGTGAAAATGAGAAGTTGCCGTTGCAAAGGAAAGGACAAGGACAGGTTAACCGCTGTCCCTTTGACGGGAAACCGAATGCAAACAAGGCAAAGCAAATCAAAGCGAATTGGCCCAGAAAAGGAGGTGGAGATATCAGCTCGGCGCAGGAGAGAAAAGAAATGACTGAGGCCTAACGGTTCGGCGAATCCCTCAAGATCCTTGATCCTGAGGGATCGCTATTTTATCTATTTTTGCACTTAGACATCTCCACCGTCACCCTTATAAAAGGGACAACACTGTTAGCTTGGGAGGAGTTAGTTAGACATGATTATGCTTTTATGTAATTTCTTTGAAGATCAAAACTTTGATCATCGAGTCTCGATAAGAACAGGTTTATTGTAATTCTGCTTTATGCATTAATACAAACTTGGTGATTACTTCATCTCTGAGTCTGGATTAACTTCAAGCGGTGTACCCCTCGAGGCTAAGGGCCCGGCCCTGGAGGACACTTGCTCCTGTATTATTACGTTGGTTTATGCGTGGTTTGCCTATCTTCGTCATTTGGTAATCTGATGTGGTTTATAAGTTTACATCACATGCTCTGTTATGTTTAATTCATTAAGGTTTCCACAGAGAGAACTATTTTATTGACTATGCATCATATTACTAGTCTTAACATAATACTATTACTATTCCATTACAGAGCTTTTGTGTTGTGCACCTCTTCATTCACGTTACGAGATTCATCTTGGGAGTTATGTTCTTTACGATTGTTGGATTTATAAACTATGTTGTTCTATTTTGAAAAGCAGTCGTATTCCTTCTAACTGAGATTGATACTTGGATCAGATTACTATTTAAGTGTGTTGTGTGCGTATATGGTTTTCAAGCGTTGTTCCATATTTCATCAGTAATCAGTGCTGTTCCATTGGTGTGTGTTGTTCGATCTGCCTTAAGAGTGAAAGATTGTCGTTTAATTACGATTAATGCATTTGATTTGATAGATTAAGTTTGTTATTGCTTGTGAGACTGAGTTGTTGTTCTATTTCTTAGCTGTTGTCCTATTTAAGAATTGTTGTTCCATTATAGACTTGTTGTTCGATTTCTTATTTGCTTTTCCATTTTCTTATCTGCCGTTCCATTTCCTGGCATTTGTTATTTTGGTGTGGGAGATGACCTAAGGCTGTAGTGAGCATTGGCATTTACTGTCTGGCTCCCAGATCCACGATCCGTTCTCTGATTTCCTTTTCCATCAGTTTCCAAAGGGACGGGTTATCGCTTCTAAACCCTTGACTGATAAGTTACTTAGTCTTTTGAGTGTGTGATTTACTCTTTTGAAGTAGTTAAGCTATAGACAAGCATCCATTTACTCTTGTATTTCTGAACACTATACTACTAGCATTACTCTGGAAAATGATAGCCTCAGACCGAGACACTCTTTGAAATAACAAAACGCTCCCAGATTGACATATTAACGTGAGGTAATTAGAGGTGAAAAAGACCCTTTTTATAGCTCTACATTTTGGCGCGTGTGGAGTACTAAAAAAGGTATGTTTTTGATGATTATTTCAGTATCTTTTCAGTAGAACTTGCAAACCTTTTTGCATCATGAACTCGGAAAACGATAAAGAATTATAACAAAACATGTGAGATTAATATGCAAGACTAAAACGCTGACAATTGTCATTTCCTTATGCAGGAAGGAGTGAAAACGAGAAGTTGCCATTCCAAAGGAAAGGAGAAGGATGGGTTAACCGCTGTCCCTTTGACAGGAGACCAAATGCAAACAAGGCAAAGAAAATCAAAGCGAATCGGCCCAGAAAAGGAGGTGGAGATATCAGCTTGGCACAGGAGAGAAAAGAAATGATTGAGGCCTAACGGTTCGGCGAATCCCTCAGGATCCTTGATCCTGAGGGATCGCTCTTTTATCTATTTTTGCACTTAGACATCTCCGCCGTCACCCTTATAAAAGGGAAAACACTATTAGATCGAGAGGAGTTAGTTAGACATGATTATGCTTTTATGTAATTTCTTTTAAAATCAAAACTTTGATCATCGAGTCTCGATAAGAACTAGTTTATTGTAATTCTTCTTTATGCATTAATACAAACTTGGTGATTACTTCATCTCTGAGTCTGGATTAACTTCAAGCGGTGTACCCCTGGAGGCTAAGGGCCCGGCCCTGGAGGACACTTGCTCCTGTATTATTACGTTGGTTTATGTGTGGTTCACCTATCGTCATTATTTGGTAATCTGATGTGTTTTATAAGTTTACATCACATGCTCTGTTATGTTTAATTCATTAAGGTTTCCACAGACAGAACTATTGTATTGACTCTGCATCATATTACTAGTCTTAACAGAATACTGTTACTATTCCATTACAGAGCTTTTGTGCCATCCACATGTTCATTCACGTTACGGGATTCATCTTGGGAGTTATGTTCTTTATGATTGTTGGATTTATAAACAATGTTGTTCTATTTTGAAACGCAGACGTATTCCTTCTAACCGAGATTGATACTTGGATCAGATTACTATTTAAGTGTGCTGTGTGCGTATATGGTTTTCAAGCGCTGTTCCATAGTTGATCAGTAATCAATGTTGTTCCATTGGTCTGTGTTGTTCGATCTGCCTTAAGAGTGAAAGATTTCCGTTTGATTACGATTAGTGCATTTGATTTGATAGATTAAGTTTGTTATTTCTTGTGAGACTGAGTTGCTATTCTATTTCTTAGCTGCTATCCTATTTAAGAATTGTTGTTCCATTACAGACTTGCTGTTCGATTTCTTATTTGTTGTTCTGTTTTCTTATCTGCCGTTCCATTTCCTCGCATTTGTTATTTTTGTGTAGGAGACGATCTAAGGCTATAGTGAGCATTGGAATTTACTGTCTGGCTCCCAGATCCAGTCTCTGTTCTCTGATTTCCTTTTCCATCAGTTTCCAAAGGGATGGGTTATTGCTACTGAACCCTTGACTGATAAGTTACTTAGTCTTTTGAGTGTGTGATTTACTCTTTTGAAGTAGTTAAGCTGTAGACAAGCATCCATTTACTATTGTATTTCTGAACACTGTACTACTAGCATTACTCTGGCAAATGATAACCTCAGACTGAGACACTCTTTGAAATAACAAAACGCTCCCAGATTGACATATTAATGTGAGGCAATTAGAGGTGAAAGAGACCTTTTTTATAGCTCTAAAGCGGTCATGAGAAAATGAAGGTTGGAGGTATTGCAGTGGATGATACATTAATTTGATGGTGGTTTCTCAAATGAATGACTTCTCTTGAACATGTCGGCGACACTAAGATGAATTGGTAGTGTTAACCCCAAAATATGGATGGTATGAAAGACCAATGGTGAGATGACCAGTGAACGGAATAACCAAACCCAACTCAATCATGGAGATGAAGTGAAAGTGTCATGTTCAAAAGCGACTTGCTACCATAAAGTTCTTCAAGTTTTTTCCCTTTTTCCCCAGTCATTGCTGACCAGTACCTCTTTATTTTTGTCGAGCTTGAGGAGAATAGCATATTCTTGTTCTATAATTCACCCTTCAGGCAAACCTGTCACTATTTGATGTTTTAACGAGTCTAGAGACAATGAAACTTAGTCTCATCTAGAATGGACAAGTTTGTCACTATTGTTTTAATGAGTTTAATGACAAGGATAACTCAGTTCTTTTCATGTTTAGAGAGTTTGAAAGGGACGAAAAGAAAACTCCATAAGTTCTTTTTCATAAAATAAACCCTTAGGTTTGAAAAAGGATAAAATAATACAAAAGGGATGACTTTTCCAATCACTTTAACGAGCTGAAAAATACAAGCACTCGACCTTTTCGTAAGATAATCCCTTGGGTCCGAAAAAGTATAAAATCATACAGGAGGGATGACTCTTCCAATCACTTTAAAGAGCTGAAAAAGACAAGCGCTCGACAATCTTTTCATATTTAACGAGTCTGAAAAGGGTTTAGAGGGGACTCTATTTTGAGGAACAAGTGGTATCTAGGGTAGCAACTGGCTCCGGTGAATTTGGAACTTCTCAAAACATGTTAATTTCTGTGAAGAGGCTAGCTAATAAGACCACTCATCGCAACTGTTCCTCAAAAAGGGTAAAACAACCAAGTGAAAGCGTATGATCAACCAAAGGGATGGTGGTGATGGGATGTACACAACCAAGGTTCAAAAGGTTGATAGAATGGCAATCACAAGGGTTTAAAAATGGGTTCATTTTTTGACAAGCTTGAACCATGGGGGAACTATGCTTGGAGTCAGTTTCATTTTTACACAAGCTTGAAATGAAAAAACTATGCTTGAAATTCAGTTTCATTTTTACACAAGCTCAAAACGTCAAAACTATGCTTGAGTTGGTTTGCATGCCTGAGATAGGACAGTTTCATCCAGAATAGATAAAACACCGGATTCGTCCAGAATAGACAAAACTTCTCTTTAGCTTCATCCAGAATAGACAAAGGTGAATGGTGTGTCAGACCAATCACATAACCTATAGGGAAACTTATCTTTACAACTTACACAAGCTCGAAACGTCAAAACTATGCTTGAGTTAGTTTGCATGTCCCCAGCATGATGAAAGGGAGAGTCTCTTGTAACCAGATGGAAATCACTGCGGTGAGATACGACAGTTTCATCCAGAATAGACAAAACACCGGCTTCATCCAGAATAGACAAAACATCTCTTTGGCTTCGTCCAGAATAGACAAAACATCTCTTTGGCTTCGTCCAGAATAGACAAAGGTGAATGGTGTGTCAGACCAATCACATAACCTACATAGAAACTTATCTTTACAACTAGGTGCATGCCCCCCAACCTTCATTACATTCATGAGACTACTCATGGCTATCAGGTGGATGGAATGAAGGTTCAAGTGATACCGTTGATGTAAATAGACCATTTAGGGATGATGATTAACTTCGAGCTATGTTTGGACTGGGAAATGAAAGCTGGTCAATGGTGACAATCTTGCCTTCATACGGGAAACACATCACTCGGAAGAGTGTTGAAACAATAGCTTCCATGTTATAAACATAGTCACGCCGAAGAAGTAAATTGTAATCTAACGGTCCTGGGACTATCATCACATTCAGATGAATGATTTTCCCTCCCAAAGTAATAGGTAACTTAAGAAGGATCCCTAACGGTGGACTGGTTCCTCTGTTAAAGCCAAACAAATTCTGTGTAACAGGCATAAGCGGTGGTGAACCAAGCACTTTCCAAGTAGTTGAGGAAAGGATACCCATTGATGCACCTTCATTTATAATAGTGACAGACATGATCATTTCAGAAACTTGTACTATGATCCGGAAAGGTACATAAGAAGGAAGGCGAGATCATTCCAGTCAATTCCAATCAAAGGAAGTGACTAGACTACTTGGAGGGGGTACCGAAGAAATCGGGGAATTCACCCCTTGAGTTACGAGAACTGGAGGGTTTTCCTCCTGTCTTGATGGAATAGGCAGATTGCCCCAAGTTCGTTAGAATCTGAAGTAATAAAGAGAACTTGAGCGATATCATTTCCACTCTCTTCGGGAAAGGTACGATTAGCTGAAGGTGAAATTGGGTCAACTGTTGCCTCGACCTGTTGACTTTGGTCGGGTATAGACTCATAAGATTCACTTTCAGAGAGAGTGGTATGGAACGACAGTTGATTTAAGTCAGTCAGTTTTTTAACTATGTTGGACTTAGGGAGAGTTTCTTGTAACCAGATGGGAGTCGCTGCAGTGAAGCAGGACGGTTATCCAACATTCTTTTGGCTTCATCCGAAAAGGGACAAAGATGAAGGGAATGGTTACCTTCACATAACATACATGGAAACTTAACCTTTATCTTATGTCCATGAACTTTATTATCACTAGTTGAAGGTGTGTTACCAACATGATCTCCAAAAGTTGATGACACGGGATGGTGTGAACGGGGAGACCATTCTTTCAAGATTTGAGGAAAGCAAGGACAATCTCGATGAAAATGGTCTCCCGTACAAATTATTCTTGGAAATTTGGGTTTGGGAAGTTTAATGGATGGATTTTCATTAAATGATGCATTCAAAGCAATGGTTGCTTGGTTGCCCCCTTGCTGAATTGGATTCTTCTTCTTCTCCTTCCCTTTCTTCTTCTTCTTAGCCACCTGGTTACTAGTATCACTACTTTCACCAAGCAAAGAGGAAGAACGGGAGGGAGAAACAAACGAGGAAGAAGGCGAAGGGTCAACTGGAGGTTGATTTGATTGCAGAGAAATCATGGAATTTTGAACCATGGAGGTTGAAAATAGCCATACTGGCAGGCCAATGGTAATTCCCAGAAGGGACAATGTAGCCATATAAGGAGCACCAATATTTCCCCAAGAAGGAAAAGGACTAGGATTCCCCTCAAAATGGATTCCTTGACCAGTGGACTCTGGACTCGTTGCCATATATATCAACCTAAAATCAACTAAGGAATAGGGATGTTATTCTGAATTCGATTAATTTTAAAGATGCTTTGACACAACTTTGCTTTTTTAATTTTTAAGAGTCGAGAAAAAGCTAAAGATGAATCTAGTCTCCAATTTTTAATGAGCCTAAAAGGACAAGTGCTCAGATGGACCTTTTACTTTTAAAGAGTCGAAAAGGAACGAAAGTGACTACTCTGGAAAATATAGACAGAGGGATTACCAAACCAATCGCAAAGCTGCAATATACACCTTGGTGATAAATTAAAGAGAAATTACCAAGGACCTATGTACGACAGTCAATCTTCCCGAATGCTGTGTTCAGTGCATTGCGATCAATAAGGCGATAGACTTAGCTTCCTATGGATAAAGGATATAAGCCTATTGTGGTCTCCCAATATATACGTGATGGTACAGGGATCACAAGTCCATGCTAGCACTTTCCATATCAAGGAGGAGGAATCCCCCAACCTTCATTGGAAATGATAGCCACTAGTTTTAATGATGCCAGAACACGTCTCTAGCATAGACCTCTAGATATGTTGCATTAAGTTCCAAAGCTTTGTTAGATTCATTGAAATTTATTTTAAAGTTGATCTTGTTTAGAGTTTGCCTTTCAATGGTTCACCACGTGATGATGATTTCAAATTCCTAAAATGCAATCTACAATGATAAACAATCTTTGTTTATTTTGAGCAATCCTAGCTACTAGGGAAAGAAGATTACAATTCTTTCAAACAAAGAGCACACACTAGTGCATTTTCCTAAATCATTTTTTCTCACACAAACCAAAAAAATGCTAAATGCAAATGCATGTATTTGTTTTCATTCTCCTTAATGTGAAAAATTCCAAAAAGGAAAACTAAATGCAACAAAGATCTGAAATATTTTACTCAAAATGACATTTTCGACAATTTCTTCTTCAAAAGAGAAAGGAAGACTCCATGAAACTTTTCAATTTTGAATAAGATTGCTTTCGACACTTCGAATATAAACAAATCAAACCAAATACATGAAGAAAAGTTCAATCGACTATCAAGGGAAGGAAGAATTCACGACACTTCTCTTTTCGACACAAAACAACAATTAAGACACTTTTTGTACCAAAGCGACAAATTGATTTAAACAACTTTTCGACAAAGAATTGTAAATGATGTACAAATACACAAAAACATTTACTAATCCTAATCTAATGGAGGCTGGTCTATGTGATGCAAGTAAACTTTAGTAAAAAAGCACTGTTCATTTGTAGAAAATTAACTAAACAAAACTCGAAACAAGGTCAAAACCCTCAATTTCTAGAATGGTAAAAGAGTTCAGTCAGTCATCACACCTGGGCTTCACAGAAACAGGGATGCATCATACTTACTACACTCAGGAGGTGCGATGCATACTGGGTTACAGTGAAAGACAGTGCGATGGTCCAGGGAGTGCAACTAAATGGGTTTTGGCTCAAATTTGCAGTTGTTTTCAATGAGTTAGGATGAGTTTTTATGAACGTAAAGAGAAAATTATGAAGGAATGTCTTGAGAGGTTACTGAGCTACCAAAAGGGCATCTAGATAGGCTTGTAATTCAAATGTTTAGTTCATAAACTAAACCAGAGATTGACTGAAGCATCATTCATCTACTATGCAATTGCAGAGCAAGAGCAGTTCGAAGGCTACCTGGCTGACTTCAGACTCTGTCTATAGTTTATAAAACAAACAATAACAACAAACAAACATCTGTTCGCTCCTCAGTGGAGTTGCCAATTTGTTTCTGGGAAAACTAGTGTCTTGTCGAACGACTAGCCCTCTAGGTTTGGTAGCTACCCTAGAAACAACAGTTTAAAGCAATTCAACGATTTCTTCTATGTGTAACAGATAAGAGAAAGATAATGGAACCAACCTGGAACTTCCACTTAATCCCTTGCTTGATCTCTCTCCCCTTTGACAGAGCTTGCAACTCCTCCCCATACTTAACACGCTTGGAGAGTACCTGCACAAGTACAGCAACAAAGAACCATCAAAGCATCGTGATCTATTACAACATAAACATTACAGAATCAGATATATAATGAACAATTGATAGCATTCACAAATGATAACATTCACAATTGCACAATCATATGGAAGAAAAATTGAAGAACTCTATTAATATAAGGGAGAATTACAACCCAGTTGTCTGATCCAGCATCATCCTCCCAGCTTCAATCCCTCTTCCCCTCATGAAATAGTAAGATCACACCAACAATATAATACTCTTTCCTCAATTACAAACTATCAGCACTTCCTTGCAATTCACAATATCCCAGCCTCTAGATCTCTTAGATGAGATATCCATTTATAGATGTGTGCAAGGGTGTGAGTCATCCATGGGGTTTGATTAGTGTCATTCCACTTGTTACAATTGGTTCCACTTGGAGATTTCTTAAATCTCTTACTCATCCTTGGGCGAATTCAGAGAGGCAAGTGGCACAGGAGAAGTTTCTAGAAGATTCCATGAGCAATCACCTAGAAAACTATCTCGGACATTTGTCCATCCTTGCCCATCGCACCCTATAGAAGGCCTAATCAATATGGATCGCACCCTGGTGGTGTACCACTCAGTATGCATTGCACTTTGCCAGTGGAGCAGTCAGTATGGTTCAATTTAGGCTATTTTTGGATGGTTTCTTAGATGGTACTTTTGGGGAATGATGTAATCGGATGACTATATTCTTTTAGGGTATGAAACAACTCTTTTAAGGGTTGATGCGCCCTATTTTATCAACATATAAGTTTGGGGTTGATGTACCCAAATATGTCTATAACAATAGTAGATCGTGAAAGTATCACAGGTCAGAATAGTGCACGAAGTAACCTACGTGAAGGTAGGCACAGTTGGACTAAATCGACCCCTCAGACATCTCAAGGGTGTGGAAACTTGGTTCCATCATCCCCCATACTGCTTTGGGTGATACTTCAGTTCGTGCACCGCGGGTTGATGCCGAAAGGGCTAGTAGTGTAGAGATTTGTTTAGCTAATTAACTCTGAACCTGGGTCAGGCCCCATCAAGCCAACAACTAGTAGGTAATGTAAAGAGTCCCATTTCATATATGCAGAAATGCACAGTTGAATAAACAGATGAAAATTATTGCAGAATGGGTTTTGAAACCCCATGATTGTTTAGAAACATGGTCAGAGGATTTCTATGTGGAGGATTTCTCAATGAATATTGATAAATATACAATGTTGTAGCTGAGGAATCTGTACGCTGACATTCAAGGATGGATGAGCTAGAAGAAGAATTGAAGATTTATTGGTAGAAGAAGCATGCTCTACAACTTTAAAACTATCTGACTTGCTAGGAAACAAATCTACTGCTTCAATAACTACAGAGAAATTTTCAAGAAATTTTTATGTCTATAACTTTTATATAGATAATGTGACTTGGGGAGATAGGCAATCTACATGATGTAAAACCTTTGAGTCTAGCCTTGATGTTGTCGATAACTTGACAGGGATGAAGAATAGTGATCACGATCTCTTTGATATTGAAGTAAACAGTGGAAAGACATACCTTTTTGGGAGAGAACATGAGATTATAAATAATTCCCAAAGCAACATAGATTCTTGGATTAAGAACATTCATAGGCCTGAATACTCTACTCCATATACAAAGTCTGAAAAGTCAATTATGTTAAGAGGATTTTTCCGAAGGTAGTGATTTGAAAATGGATGTCACAAGATATTCTTGCACTTATTCCTTCACATTTCTCCAATATACTCGATTCCTGCAATAACTGACATTACCTCTGTTAGTCCCTAGATTTGTAACACAATCACCTCTTTAGCGGGCAGATGCAGAAATGAAAATGGTAAGAGAGGCAATCCCGGACGGAGGAGCCGCGCTATGTATGTGTTTTGGGGGGAGATTAGAGATTATTGCTACTCATTAAACTGAATACCTCTTTCAAAGAGATGTCTGATAGTTGAAGCCCCAGTAATGGGACTGCTATGAACTTCATCAAATTTCGATTTCCTTGATACCATATGTCAATTTGTATTTGTGTGTTTGGACAAGTGAAAACAACTGTTACATGACAAGTAGGTCAGTTGATTTGCTTCCAATATAACGGGGTTTTTGTTTCACAAAAAAAAGAGTGACTTAATACAATTAGTGGCAGGATCAGTGGTTCTCAACCCATCTATGGCTGACGACAAAATTCCTCTAAATGGCACTTTAGTTTCATTGGATAGTGAACCTAATCGCCCAGCACATTCCGGGGAGAATGCTTAATCCAGAATTCAAGTGAATGAAGAAGTTTTTGATAAAGTTGAGCAATGTTTAACGACATTCAAAAATCCCGGTAGTTTTTTCGAATACAGACCTCGGAAAACTGATGGCAAAAGTGTCCTATGCAAAAGTTTCTCCATACGTGAGTATGTTGCAAAAGTTAGAAGTGTGGACATCAAGAAATGCTGGCCATTATCTGAAAGCTTTCTCAAATAAATTCTCAAAGAAGGGTGAAACCCCATGTTTCCGCCTCTTGTCAGGCCTAATCATAGATGGTGGTCATGCTTCGATATGTGTGGGGAACATAAGCACTTTGGGGTATCGTTCGACAGGCGTGACATAGAAAATTACTTCCAGAATGTCACCCACATTGCAGAACAACACCTTATAGTTTCTCTAGAGACAAATCCAGACGTTGGTCCATGGATTTCTCAAGATCAACAGCTTAGGAAATTGCACACAGTTCAAATCTCAACACAGGAGGACTTATTCCATATCCCTAGAAAAAAATGTAGAGAACAAAAATGAGATGGTAGGTAATAGTTTGGCCGAGGAACATGATCTGAACATTATTTCTGCTTCATTTATTAAAGATGGCCAGTCAAAAATTGAAGTGCCAAAATGTACTTCTATGTCAGATGTTATTACTAGCCTATATATCTACTTTCTGGAGGAGAGGAGTTTCTGCCTCAGCTCTGCAATGTTGGTCTTATCGATGTGATCCTCTGGAATTCAATCCCCTGTGGTTAGATCCCTCATCGAGAACGTTGTTCTCTTTTCATTCTCTCTGCCTCCACCTGCTTTACTCCCCTCTAGAAACTCCCACGCCACTGATTTTCGTGCCCTCATCGCTTCGGCCGCCACTACAGTATATTGACGGGCGTGAGAAATTTTGATGATAGTCAATAGAAAAGATAAACTGTGCATAGATAAAAGCTGATACGCCATGTTGAAAACAAGACCCAAGCAATGAATAAAAAAAATGCGGAGACAAGACAGGCAATAGAGAAGAGGAGGGAGCGAGGATGGAAGCAACAAAGCTAACTGAGAGTAAAAGCATGCAAGCCATGTGTCAAGTGTATATAGCCACATATTACATTTTTATAGGTGACGCTGAGTCATCTTCTAGGGGTTTGGACTTAATAGGTCCTGTTTATAGGTCTTTGGACTCATATGTGGACTTTCGAGAGAAAACGGGTGCACTTTTTTTTTTACCATTTAAATTTATGGTCAATGTCATTTAAAATACTTCAATTTATTTTGGTTTCTAATATATTAAATTTTTTTGCAATATATACACACACACACACACACACATAGGCTTCAAGGTCCAGATTTTGAACCTAGGCTATGATACCACGTGTGAGGCTCCCTCCTAGGGTCCTCTAACTAAAAACTAAATTTCTCTAATTTTAAACACAATAATCTTGGAAATAACTTATTTATAACTAAACATTTATTTGATGATAATATACCATTAAAATTTATTTACCACAAATTAAATAAGTAAGAATTTCATTGCAACCATTTACATAAGTAATCAATAAATGGATGAATACCTGTTCCAATAGCTTAGTTGAGATTCTCTTAAGCTCCTGACTCTGTTGGGATTCTCCTCTTAACTACCCGACTAGATTTTCTTCCCAACCAATTAGGAAGTATTTCCTAGCCTAGGGAACCTCCACATGTTCCCTAGCCATCCGATCCCAAGTCCAACCAGATATAGTGTGTCCAAGTTTAACCAACACTCTCCATATCCAAATTTGATCTTCCTCCCCTTTCTCCACATCCCTCCTCCAAAACAAAACCAAACCCAAACCACGACCAAGGATCCCCCCTCTCCTCTCATCACCTTTCCCCTTTTATGCCTCCTCCTTCGATCCACCTCAACCACCTATCATTAATGTCATGACTAACCCCTCATCCTTTCATTTAGTATCCTTGACTTTTCTTACCAAATCTTCTCCCAGGTAGATTTGAGAAGACATTTGGGGGATAAGATATGGCTATTTAATTTTGAAATTAATTGGATAAGACCATATCTTCTCCCAAGTAGATTTTGAGAAGACATTTTGGGGATAAGATATGGGTATTTAATTTGAAAATTAATTGGAGAAGACCATATCTTCTCCCAAGTAGATTTTGAGATGACACCTTGGGATATGGATATTTAAATTGGAATAAATGGAAGGAGACCATATCCTATCCAAAATTAAATTCGAGAAAACAACTTGGGAATTGAATAATAACAATAATAAAATTTATATTAGTAAATAAAAATTACAGTTTCACAAATGTAAGTATATACCAATATTTCTTGATAATTATAAGTTAATATTTTCAAGTGAATAAAATTTGCACGATAAGATTAAGTAGGGAATTACAATATAGGTGTTTGAGGTGAACTTGGAACCGATTGTTGGACTACCCTGAATAGGTTTCTGAATTGGTCGTTGAACAGGTGTTTGAGGAATTCCTTAGACATTTTTTTGGAAAGATGTTTGCATAATCCGCTAGACAGGCTGTTGGACAGGTATTACAATATTTTGAATAGGTATTTGTGGAGTAGATTGTCCAGTGGGTTGAACAAGTTGATAAAATGGCACTTATGGAGAAACTTGAATAGGCTACTAAGAAAAAGTGGGGTTCCAAATAGTATTCATCCTAGGGTAAGGAGCACCAATCAAGGGTTTAGACACAACAAGTTGTCTTGGACCGACCTGAGGTACCTGACCAAAATTTGCATAAGTTCCAGCATAAGGTTGTCCTCTGACTGTAGGATATGACCCAAAAACAGTTTGTCCTCCAGGTGGAGGATAAGGTGGTTTCCACCCAATTGGTTTCCCCCCAAGTGGATAATAAACACCGGTTGGGGTTACTTGAGGATTACATAAATTACCAGATACCATGTTAACATATTGGTCTGATGCCAAAGGTACTTCAGGCATGGAATTCATGCTCTTAACAATAGAGGTAGATAAACCAGATGACCAGGAAGAAACTTGAGGGGAAGGAATGGCTCATGAAAACGTTATAGAAATTGACCAGTATCCAGCAGGAAATAAAGTACCACCATATAATAATGACTCTGAAGAGTTCGTATACATAGAGGTATTGGTGCGTTGAGTCCCAGAAGGAATTTATAACATGTTTCATCTTGGTGAAAAAAAGAAAGGAGTGCAGTGACGTGGAAGAACTTGACCTAGATAGTTAAAGGGGGTAAAATACCAAGGATTTGGTCGGAAAGGATCAAAATGAATTCTTGGAAAAATTGTTGGGTCACCAGTAGTAACAGGAGTACATGGTGATTCTTCCTCCTCTTCTCCAGTAATATCTTCAATACTTATAAGACCAAGAGGTAGACCAGATGTGAACATAATCCTCGCTCAAGGTGAAGGTGGTGCAGGAGTAGGGACTATAATAGCTAAAGGTGATTCAAGTTCAGAAATGTCAGATTAAGGTTCTTTAATGTTTGGTTCAATTAGTTCTATGTCTGAAAATTCTCCAGTATTAGATTCACTTTGAATAACTTCAGTAGCTTTTGGCCCAGATTGAACCAAGTCTAATTCTACTTCATGAGATTGAATCAATTCAATTTCTATTGTCTCAGATTCTACAATTGGAGATGTCTCAAGTTGATCTAAGGTCCTGGATCCTGTTGGTTTTCACTTCTTAGCTTTAATATTCTCCAATTGACTAGGTGTATATTCAGGGGGTAAACCCTACATTCTACGTGAATGCCTCGGTGAATCAACTGCGATGAATTTTTCTTAAGAATTTAAATAATATTCATAATCCATTCCTAAGGTATGTAAAAAGTGAAAACAAGAAAATGATGCATGCTAGTAAATCTAAGGATTCAAACCATGCAAACAAACTTTTCACAGTGAAATCACTAGTTGGTGATGAAATCCAACGCCGTAGAGATTAATGTGAAAAGTGAATAAAGATAGAGCAGGTGGAACCAATTACGTTGAAAAAGTACTTAATGAACACGATGTGGTGCAAGTAAATTCACTTATGACATCTCAAGTGAAGAATACCGTCCAAAAAGGTCCAAGTGATTCTAGACAATTTTTGTTCCAGGTACAGCAAAGACTTCCCCTTCATTGTCACCTTGGATAATAGCCCTAAGATTATGGTCTCTAATGTTAGCACTTACACCAATTTAACTTGGGGGTGGGGGGGAGTCGCAGATCAGACGTACACACAAGGGCATAGTGACAAAGCTCAATCCCATTGAAAGCTCCCCAACATGGTAAATCTGAGGCTTACCTTCAAGTGACTGCCAAGCACCTTTTGGCATCATTTGTAATACGTGTAAATCACTCCACTGTAACCAATGAAGTGGGGTTGATCACTCCACTCAGTCCGATATGATCTCATGCTTAACTCCTTTATTAGGGGAGATTCCTAGAGACAAACTGTAATAAATGGATTTACTCCCTATCACAATATTCTAGTGTTTGTTTGCATCTTTCTAAAGTTAACTCACTTCCCTATTCCAAAGCTCTACAACTCGATCTAATGTAGGTTGGAAGATCCCTAAAATAATAAAAATTCTAATTGATTTTATTAGCATTTTTTTTAAGTTGTTACTTACTCAATGGGTAAATGGATGTGAAACTGATGGTGTTATGAGCTGACCCAAAACTTTAATGAAATAAAACATGATATTGTGATATTTTTCACTTCGATGAATTTTTAATTATGGTAAAGAGAGAGTCGTTTCAATTTTTCAAAGAAAATGTAAAAACTCCTAATTTCATCATATCCCTTTTCATGAATGAAAAATTTCAGTTTTGAATGACCCAAATGTAGAAATTAACCTTTAATATTTCAATTCGCCAAATAACTCAAAAACCATGAAACTTTCCTTTAACATACAATCACTCAAAAATTTCAAAATACATAAGGATGCCAATCAAATCCTTAAAATGAATTTCTTCAAATGAATCGTATGAAAGTAATGTTGTCTAAAGTACAATTTTGAAAACCTTCAACACTTAAAAAGTAATATATTTTCATTTCAACTTCACCAAAGGAAGCATTTTCATAAAAAATACTTATTTAAAAAAAACACTACTTTTCATTAACAAAATAATCTTTTAGAAATAGGTAAAATAAATACTAAATATGATTTATTTGAGAGAAGAAAGACAAGAAGACATCAAATCAATAACAACCAATCCTTCTTTTCATAGAACTATAAAACATCAGATGAAGCTTTTACCCTAATTCATGAAAACAATAAATTTTCAAGAAGACTCCTTCGTAACACTCAATTGAACTGACAAAGACTTTGTGAAGGTGTAAACAAGTGTAATCAAGCATTAAAAAACAAAATTTCCTGGACTTAGTGCAGGAAAACAGTTTGATCCAATGTGCATATGCACTATTGCTAAAGGCTCAGTGTGCAGATATACACTATATTTCTAAACATAAAAGGTGCAGTTTGAGAAAATTTTATAAAAAATAAAAAAAGAAACCAAACAATTCACAAAATACAAACTTTTAATATCTTTCAGACACTCAAACAAGGCTATGAGAAAAGGTTCAAAATTCAAACAAGTAGATGATGAAGAACAACACATTCCCTAGTATGGTCTCCAATTTCTTATAGCATACTGATCCTTCTTGTGGACAAGAAGAATCTCCCTATATTTCCAAAAAAACCTAGTAGCAAACAACAAAAGAATTGCTACCTTTCCTTATCTTATAACTAAAACTTGAAACATGTAGTATGTGAAGAATCACTTACCTATTAGTGAAATGCTTGTAGAAGTCCTTTCAATTCTTTCCACAACCATAATTTCTTCAATGCCTTAGATGCTTTCCCAATGCTTTCCAAAACTTCTCCATGATGCTCCAAAAGAGATTTTAATAGACAAAAACATTCAAAAGGATCAAAGCATGTCGTATATAAAATCAAAGGTAAATGAAGTTCCTAAATGAACATACATCATATAGTTGAATCAATAATCAATTATACACCATGTGAGTGATCAAGGAATCTGACAAATAACATCAAAATAGATGCAATTAGGAAATAACAATTTCGTTGTATTGAATTCAAAGGAGAACAAGCTTACAACCTCGTTGCCTTGTTGTCACAAGCCTCTTCCAATGGTATCCAATCTTCTCCTTGAATGACAAGCCTTCTAATCCTATTTCAGCAGCATAGCTTTACCTTCAGTGGTCCTCCCTAACCCTCTGGTCTATGTTTTATTTATAGGCAAAGAGGAGGAGGTTTGAGATCCTCAAAAGGTGGGATTAGGGCTCCATAAAGAGATGGAATTAGCTCCATGAACATAGGGTTAAAACTTGAGTAAGAATCAACTCGAAGCTTTCAGTTGGGAAATATTCACTCAACAAAGCTTCTAGAATATACCTTTTTATTTTTACTTCTGTTGAGTCATGTGCGAAGTTCATAGAGAAAGATAGAGCACAAATTTGCGTTGCATTTAATGGTAAAATCTATGTATGTGCCAAATATAGCTAGGGAACCATGCAAGTATTTAAAAATAGGTTTTTGGACCATGTAATCTATAATTATCATTCTCTTTAGGATTGTTTAGCTTCTAACCTTCAAGGGGAACGCTTTGGAAAACTTTGATGGATAGAAAAATATTTGGATTGATGGTCATTTTCCTAATGGTGACAAAATGACGTGTAACATACACTTGAATTTTAGAGCCTACTAAGAATCTTACAATATGTCATTCTATGGTCACTTCATTGTCGATTGATGTTGTGCTAAGTGTTTAAGTCTTCTTCTTGGTTTCTAACTATCAAATTCACTTGCTCACACATGCTCAATCCTTGGTAAATGCATAAGCTCTATTCCTTTATGCAAGCTTGAATATGAATAATGCAGTCTATCAAGATAGTTCTTGTGTAATGTTAAACCTATGCTAAAATTCAGTGCACACTTTACATTGACAACTTCCCTCATTTTAGTTGCAATTATACTTCTATTTTGGTGATTTTTCGTAACTGTCTATTTTGCACACTTTTTCCTTCACAAGTGTCACTTTCACTTTCATGATTGTCTCTTTTGCTTGTTTTCACTTTAAAAAGTTGTGTTTTCATGTTATCTTCACTTTGACATGTGTCTCTTTCAATTTCCTTAGCTTTTGCAACTGTCGTTTTCACATTTTCTTACTATCACAAGTGTCACTTCTAACTATTTTCACTCCTGCATGTGTCACAACTTTGCACATCACTAGAGTTAGTTATAGCACACTCTTCTGCATTAAATGGCCATACATATCATAAGAATATGAACTATACACATTCCTACAACTAAGCCCACTTTTTTGTTACAGTCGAAGCTTTTGTCACACTTATATTTGAAGTGTCACAATGTGGTTTTTTAACTGTCGTACTTAGAAATAAGTGTCAGTTTGTTGTTTTTTTAAGGTGTGATTAATGTTGATGAGTCCTGTGAATTCCCTTGGATTGTATTGATGGCTTCCATGTGTGTGATGTATGTTTGAGTCTTGTTCAAATATTTTTCCCCTTCTTACTTTACTGATCCCACACTTAGCCATTTTGGAGTGCTTCTTGATCCTACTTCCCAGTGCAAGTTATGAAGTAATTTCCCCTTTTTATAGGTGATGATAAAAACCTATTCATGAGCCCCATTTATGATACCTCTTCCTCCTAGACTTGTGCACTAAGTCTTTTTGAAGGTCAACTCCTTTGGTTTCACATTCAGAACCTTCAAAGCATAGTCACTTAAGCCTTCTAGCTTATACTGACTCACTACAATGATTTTTTATCACCTCTTCCTTGCATAGTGCATAAAGCACTTATAGCTGAAAACAAGTACCTATTTCATCCTCTTGTAAAAATGAACTAGTCAATGCAAAGGCCCTCCTCCCTTCACAATGCAGTGAGAACCCTCACGGGAAAAGTAGCCTAACTTTATGCTACTTACCTTAATGAACTACACAAACTCCTCTTAAAAATAACAATTGTTGGATAAAATTGCACTAGCATAAGACACAAAGCATAGTTCTAGTAGATAATGAGCCTTTGTGAAGTCAAAATGTACTAGTCCCAAGCTCGCCTTTCTCTCTTAGCGTATAAGTGAAATTTAAGGCAATAATGACTCAACCCTTGGCCATTAAACTCACCTTATGCACTAGCATAAGGCTAAGATCACATCGCTAATGAACATTCAACTATTGTTCAGTCAGATTGTGCTGATATAGAGACCTTCCCTTAATCCCACCGTGTGGCGTAGTAACAATGCTTAGTCTTGTTCCGAGTATTTACTGTGGTCCCTCTCTACACCCAAGACTTTTCCTGTCTTGCTTCCTTAGTGCATAGCACAACCTTAGACCTCGGTGAAGGCTCCTCTCATTAATTTTCAAGTCAAACTACGCTCTCACCATCTCTTACTCCTTTGATCCTAATGCATGGTGCAGTCTTAGTCATCAAGCTCATCACATTGTTCCTTGTGATTTCCCACTGCACTAGACCTTGAAGAGCCTCTCGTCATAGTGCATGATACATTTCTAATGAACAATGGTGTTCTCCTAAGCCACTGTTGAGTTCAACTACACCCTCCCCATTAAGTTCTTCCTTCTTAGTCCTTTCACACCCTCCCCATTAAGTTCTTCCTTCTTAGTCCTTTCACAAACCTATCACAAGAAACTTCTTCCATGAGCTAGGGAGATATAGGATAGATGATTTCAAGACTAATTTTTCATTTTCATGAGTGATCCTCATTGGCAGGTGTACCACCTAAACAAGGCAAGGTGATTCTCAAGGAAGATGTCAAGGAGAAGAAGCGAAGAAGCACTTTCATAGAAGAAGCACAAATAAGAACCATCATGAAGATATGAACTAGATCCTCGACCAAGCCAGAAAGGAGACATTTCGTGATGGCTCAAAGGATTTCAATGTTAATCCATAATCCTTTTGAGGGTGAAAATGGAGTACAGATCAGATCTATCATAAAGAAGTCAAAGACATAGAAACAAGGAGAACAACTTGGCATTGCCACCTCATCATAAAGTCCATGTCATCATTTCCAAGTTGTGGCTTATACAAGTTTCATCACAGTTTCATGTGTGTCCATGTATCTTGCCACATCATCTGTGGATGTAACGATGTAATTACTAAAGGGGAAAATGAAACAATGTAACAAGTGGAAGTCCAAGAATCATATGTGTAATATTAAAATTCACATGTTGACAAATGAGTTAAATAGAAGTTCAAAATTCATTTAGGAACTCAAAAATCATAGGAGATATGAAAGGTCATTCCTATTATTATAAAAGAAACCTCATACCTCAAGCAAAGGGCTTTTGGAGGCTTAGGAATTGGAGAGATAGTCTTGGCTTCTCTAACTTTGCATAGGAGAGAAAACTATTCTTTGGAGAAGAAAGAAGTGACTTAATGCTCCACTATTTGAACTAGTGTCTCATCATTGTAAATGTGTACCTGGATCTTTCACTTAATAATTGAAGCTCATTGAGCCATCACATTTTCATGCAAGTATCGTGAGTATTGTAAGACTATTCTTTGGGTGTTTATGATATATGGTGTAATCATATGTACTGAAGAAATTGAGCTACTTCATTATCTTTAGTGGTTATCTTGTTGAAGATGTGTTGTATTTTATTTAATGATCATTGTGTCTATGTGAGCTAATTCTGTAGATAACTAATGAATCTTTGCTTGCTCTCGTGTGTCTGTCTTAGGTTAGTACTATTACTTCCTTCCAAAGACTCACTCATGTCTCCTCTCATGTGAAAGTCTCTTTTTATACATTGTAATTAGTGTTTCACAATGTCAACTTACTTATTTGTTCAAAGGTTACGTGCCGGTGAGATATTAATTTCCTCTTATATATATATATATATTTCAAAAGTATGTACTTCTTATCAGATTTTTCGTTGATGTTCACCCAAGTTTACAGTGAGAGAATAGGTAACGACACAATAAAACTTGTAATTATATCAGCCTAGATACATCAAAAATCAGATCTATCAAGTGTCAAGAGGAATCCAACCTCTCGAGGTGCAAACCTCTTTTTTGAGTGCAAAAATTGAGGAAAGGTTTGCACCTCAAGAGATTTGATACCTTTTGGCACTTGATAGATCAGGGTTAAGATGGATCTAGGATGATTATATAATACTATAAATATATATATTTGTATCAATGTGTCTCTTTCTTATTCCCTCTCTCTATAACACCCCCCAAAAATACACACTCTCTCTCCATATCTCTCTCTCTCTTCCCTTTCTCTCCTTATCTCCCTTCCCTCCTACTCTCCTCTCTCCTTCACTCTCTCTCTATCGCTCCCTTATCACTCCCTCTCTCCCCCTCCAACTCCATCTCTCTCTTGAGTCTTCTCTCTCCCTTTCTCTCCCACCTCCCTTTGTCTCTCCCCCCATCACTCTCTCTCTCTCTCTTCCATCCAACTCTATCGCTATCTCCCTCCCTCTCCCGTTCTCTCTCTCCCCTCCATCTTTGTGCCTCCCTCTCTCTCTCTCTTTCCCTTCTCTCCCCTCCTCTTCTCTCTCTTCCCTCCTCTCCTATCTCTCTCACTCTCTCTCCATCTCTCCCTTGTCACTTATTGTCTCTCTCTCCACCTCTATCTTTATATGTCTTTGTTCTTCCCTCCCTCTCTCCCCCTATCCAACTCCATGTCTCTCTCTCTCTCCCTCTTTCCTTCTCTCTCTCCCCTACTCTCTCTCTCTTCCTTCCTCTCTCTCCCACCTCCCCATCTCTGTCTCCCCCCATCACTCTCTCTCTCCACCCTCTAGCTTTGTCACTATCTACCTCTCTTTCTCCCCCTCCCTCTCTCTTGCCTTCACTTTGTTTGTTGTCATGACTTGGATCCTTACTTAAAACGTATCTATGTTGGTTCTTACTAATAGTATTTGTATTATATAAATTTCACATCTTTAAATATAAAAGTATTCTCATTTTTTATTTTATTAAAAACTTAGTTTAATTTCTATGGGGATATTTTTAGTAGTCTGAGGATAGAGGGTTTAGGTATATCTCAAAACTAATTATAATTTTTTTCTTTCTAGCTTCAATTAATAAAAATTATTATTAAAATTATTGTGAAATAAGTTATGGGTTTTGGGCATGTGGTATTAATAAGTCATGGTATTGGCCCATGGTATTGTAACAAAGCCTATTTACAAGTTAATAATATATATGGTAAAGGTGGTGCGAATATCCATGGTTAAAAATCATATTGTTATAAAATATTTTGATTGCTAAATAAGTCATTGTATATTGGCATGTGGTATTGATAAGTCAAAGTATTAGCCCATGGTATTGTAACAAAGCCTATTTACAAGTTAATAATATCGAGGACAAAATGGAGGTGAATATCCATGATTAAGAATCTTGTTATATTGTTATAAAATATTTTGATTGTGTAATAAGTTATGTTTTTTGGGCATGTGGTATTGATAAGCCATGTATTGACCCATGGTATTGTAATAAAGTCTATTTACAAATTAATAGTATCCATGGTAAAGTGAGGATGAATATCCACAATTAAGAATTTTTTTGTATTGTTATAAAATATTTTGATTGTGAAATAAGTTATGTTTTTGGGGCATGTGGTTTTGATAAGCCATGGTATTGTAACAAAGCCTAATTTTTATAAGTTAATAATATCCATGATAAAGTGGAGTTGAATATCTATGGTTAAGAATATTGTTATATTGTTATAAAATATTTTGGTTATGAAATAAGTTATGGTATTTGGGCATGCGATATTGATAAGCCATGGTATTGTAATAAAGTCTATTCACAAGTTAATAACAAAATCAAAATATAACAAATTGAATTTTATTATTTTTTTTACTTTAACTTTTTATTATTAATTGACCACATTTAAATGTTTAGACTAACAGCCATCACTTTTGTGATTTTTTAATTAAGAAAATATTTAAAATTGTTTACATAATGACATTACGCCTACACATCTACTCTATACGAACTTGCAAAATAATAACAAAATCAAAATATAACAATTTTTTTTTTTTTTTTTTTCACTTTAACTTTTTATTATTAATTGACCAAACATTTAAATGTTTAAACTATCAACTATCACTTTTTTATCTTTTAATTAAGCCAATATTTAAAATTATTTACGTAATTATATTACACCTACACATCTATTCTATACAAAAATATAAAACTATTTACATAATTACTTTAACCCTACACATCTACTCTATAAATAACTTTCCAAAATTCGAAATCCGTTCCCTATCCATAATTCCACGCGGTCTAAGAACCATGACCACCCGCAGCACAGTTGCGTCTGAAGTATAGAAACCGAAATGTCGTATTCGCAAAATGAATTTTCTCGCCGACCATTGAGTCATGTTAAGAATAATAAAATTGAGTTCGAATTCGGAACTTCACAATAATTCCACGCGCTCTAAGAAGTATCGCGACTCAATGTTACTCAACCAACCGAAATGACCGCATCCGGAGATGCTGATTTCAAAAGTAATTAATTTCCATAAATGATTTTGGAAATGGGTCTGCATTTGCTAATTAATTTCCTGGAAACCAAACATTCCACGCGCTCGAAGAGGTATGGCTACTCGCCAGCTCCACCAACATTGATTTAGTCAAGTCACCGAAAATTTTAGGTGTCGTGTTTTAAATGTTTTTGATGATGTCGAATTTATTTTCATCATAAAAACACTATTTTACTTAAATTTCAATCACGTTTGATCATCCGGCACTTCCTACGATTAGGTAGACGAATCCTTCGCAAGATGAATTTCCTCGCCACCTCGTCGACCGACCATTGAGTCATGTTAAGAATAATAAAATTGAGTTCCAATTCGAAACTTTACATCATCGCAACTACATACGTACGTTATTTGCAGGACAATAAATCCACGCAGAGTTATCGCCACTCCAGCAACCGAAATGACCGCATGCGGAGACGCGGATTTCAAAAGAAATTTGGCGCAAATGATTTTGTAAATGATGATAATGAATTATATTCCACTCTAATTAATTTCCTAATTAATTAATTATCGGCATTTTCTAATTAATTTCCTGGAAAACAAACTTTAACTCATGATAATGAATTATATTCCACTCTGTATATAAAATTTATTTACTTATGAAAAAAATTTTGTGGGACAATAATGAATTATATTCCACTCTGTATATAAAATTTATTTACTTATGAAAAAAATTTTGTGGGACAATAATTCCACGCGCTCTAAGAGCTATCGCGACTCGCGAGCTCCACCAGCATCCATGCTACTCAACCAACCGAAATGACCGCATCCGGAGATGCGGATTTCAAAAGTAATTTCCTGCAAATGAGTTTTGGAAATGACAATGACTCTGCATTTTCTAATTAATTTCCCGGCAAACAAACTTTAGCTCAGGATAATGAATTATATTTCGCTCTGTATATAAAATTTTACTTGTGAAATACTTAAATAGTTTGAACTATATTTCTTAATTTGTATATACAATTTTACTTATCAAATACTTTGATAGTTTGAATTATATTTCTCTCACTGCTATATACAATTTTATTTATCAAATATTTAAAATATTATTTGATTATTTATTTGCTTAATATGTTTTTAAGTTTGAATTATATTTCTCTCACTGGTATATACAATTTTATTTATCAAATATTTAAAATATTATTTGATTATTTATTTTCTTAATGTGTTTTTATGTTAAGAATAAAAGTTTGTATGTTAAAAAGTTTGAATTTTTCAACGCAATATATTAGGGGTAAAGATGGATCTAAGGGAGCTTTAGGTGTGCAATATAACACAAAGTTTATTAAATATTTTTGTAATATAGTCATTTTATTTTAATTTTAAATTTTTTAGGGGTTTGTTTGTTAGTGGGTCCAAGACTTTAACTGAAACTCTCAAATATGTAGATATTCCTCCATTAATCAACAATCCAACCACAAAAACCTAAAAACTATAAGTCATGAATTCCTAGTATCTTTGGGTTACGGGTTGTTGTTGGATATACTCTTAGTGTTGTAATGGCAACCACTAGGTTTGATCTTGAGTCTCGCCTATATTACTCCAACAAGTTACTGATTCTCCATGGTAATAATAACAATAATAATAAACATCTACACTAAAATCAATGCACACTATTAATCTATTTGCTTTGAAATTAATGTAGATCATCATTTTAGTTATATCATATCAGAAATTAACATATTCACTAAAAATGCATGCAGTGTAAAAAAAAAAATAGGATTAGAAATCAACATCTATCTTGAATTCAATGTATACCATTAATGTATTTACTTTGAATTAATGCAAATCTTTTACATTAGAAATTAACATACACATTGAAATCAATGTACCTAGTGCAATTAATCAAATAGAATTAGAAACCAACATATACACTGAAATCAATACATTTACTGCAATCAATTCAATAAGACTATCAATTAAAGTTTACACTAAAACCAATGCATTTATTTTAATAAAATCCAAAAATAATAATGTCAAAGAAATCTAAACTCTAGTTAGGACCTTACATATGCCTTTACCCCTTTAATTTAATGAAAATTTCAATAATCTTTTGTATCTTGTTTTTTATCTGATTTTGAGACTTTGATGGCTTTCTAAATCCAACTTATTTTACCTTTTGTAAAAGCCTTACTTCCTTTTCCTCCATTGTTAGTCATATATGGAGCACTCAAGACTGATCTAGATTATGGTGGATTTTGTTAAGATGGATGTAAGCACATTTAATAAAAATTAACATCTCTGATGAAACCAATGTACTCTATTAATCTATTTACTTTGAAATTAACATTCATCATCCATCTAGTTACATCAAATAATAAATTATAATGTACATTGAAATCAATGCACACTATTAATCAATTTACTTTGAAATTAAAGTAGATTAGACATCTAATTACATCAAATAAGAAATTAACATCTACATTGAAATCAATGCATTGATTTCAAATAGAATTATAAATTAACATGGGTAGTTCCTTTACCCTTTTAAATTCATAAACATTTCAATATTTTTTTGGCATTTTGTTTTTAATCTAAACTTGAGACGCCAAGGTCTCAACTTAGGCTTTTAGCCATTTAAAATTTGACATATAAGATCTATTAAAGTTTTCCATCTTTAATTAATCTAAAGCTATGTTATATTATATTTTTTGCATTTTTAATAATACCTAAATTATTTAATTACACTTATATTATAAGTTTGTAGATTATTGTGTATGAAAATGTCTTATAAAGAAAAATTTTCCAAATATTTAGACATCGTAATAGCATATATGATCACTCTCGATAACCATAAATAATAAATAATGTTTTTAATTTAAAAATAAGAACCTTTACAAAATACAAAATTTATCTTAATTTTATATATACCAAACACAATTAAAAATACATATGAAAACATGCCATTTGTGAAAATGTAAGAAAAAGATAACCAATAAGAAATTTGACAACTACATTGAGCGAAGATAAAGTCATATAATCTTATAGGCGTAATGTTAAAATTTAAATGTTGTTTTTACTCGTTCAAACATTGTATATAAACAAGGGCAACTGCGTAGCGGCAGTCTCTACCTATAAAAGACTATGAATGCATTCCACGTAGTTGTGGTTCCATTTTGCATGTGAGCTTCCTGTCAACTTCCATCATGCATGTGTGCCATTTGTATCCGGTATCCATAAGGAATCAGAGATTTGTAAGGTGTTGATTTTCCAAGAAGCCAAAGTCCTCCCTGTTAAAGTGATCAATATATCATAATCAAATATCTCGGTTTTCCATAAGACTTTGAAGAAAATTCAGAGAGTGCTTCAAAAACTCCTAAAGAACCTGGCAAGAACTGTGTGCCAACTGTTTGTAGCGGTAACACTAGTCAAACAGAAACTCGTTCAATTCCATTCACCATTATTTTAAACAAGCATTAACCAAGACTTCCCTCTAGATATTATGAATTTCTCTACATCGAGACTCAATTAATATTGACTTATAAATTTAGTTCATTGAAACCTACGAAACATCCGATAATCATAATTTGTCCATATTTCAACAACATGACCCTGCTTTTAATAAAAAAATCTTGATTGCAGAATGGCAATTGGAACTGGAGACGCCTACTGGAATCTTGATTGGGAAGGTTGAATCTTCATTGGATACGGAAAGATGTTAAACACGTTATAAACCTAATACAAACTATACAGTGAAAATTATAATTCCAAAAGAAATGAAAAATATGGCATAAGCCCTACACTAAATCTTGGTCACAACCTTTTAGTGACTTGAAATAAATAAAGCAAAGAGAGTATTAAACAAAAGAACGTGGTATCTAGAGTGAATTCAAAGATGCAATAACCATGCAAGTAGCCAAGAAAAGATGGAATTCGAACCTAAAAATTCCAAATAGAAAGCTGGTTAACCCAGCCTATGGCCAAAACAAGCAACTTTAAATGAAAAGAGAAAGAGTTTGGGTTGCAAGAAAACTAACCCGTGAATATATTTTTGAAGTCGGCCATAATTTTTTACCTTGCATATAGAGTAAACTCAGATAAATTAATATAAATTTACATCTTTTAATATATTTACTTATTTATTTAAATAAAATAATAAATATTAATAATTGAAATAAAATAAAATATCAAATGTTAATAATTGAAATAAAATATTAAAAAGGTAAAAGAGTAAAAAACTTTTGGGTAGCATGTTGGCATGCATGCAACACGTGTGCACTCTACCTGGCATTTTTTCAATACGACGACTGCTATGTTGATGCCACAGCTTCTCTGATCGTAAATTCTCCCCATGATTCCTGAGTTTTATGTTCGGGGACTTTCCTGAGTCTGATATGTTTCTCATGGTCGCTTTATATGATTTCTTCCTACTGTTATATGCAGAGATTGACCTAATATGATATAATTTGGTTTTCACTTGTACATCCTTTCATAATATCAAAGAAATGGATGTTGGGAACAGTTCAAGTCAGATAATTTACTTTTCCGGGTATGAAATGGAAGACCAGGAGGCTGGAATCAAAGAAATGGATGACAAGAATGATTCAAGTCAGCTAATGAACAGTTGCGGCCATGAAACGGAAGACCAGAAGGCTAAAAACATGAAAGAAGGTTCCATGTTACATAGAAAAGTTAAACACTACCACAAATGAAGACCCTGCATATTGACCTTCGTTGCCTGCTCTACTGCTGAGAAAAACGAACTTATGCTGGGAAACTGGGGCAGAATATCCAGCCTCTGCGGGAGTTTCCTTTTTAGTGAAGGTAAAGGACACTTGCGGGTGCACAAAACTATCCTAGATCTTACATTCTGAGGGAAAACTCACAGAGAAATGTATTCGGTGTAGGTTTATGGACAACACATGTACACCAAGGTCTTCAAAATGAAAATGGTAATTCTTACATTCGTAAATGCTTTGAACAGGATGACTATGTAAATATATTTCATGAAGCTATTAATGGTGTATTACATGAAAATTCTGGCACTGGTTTTGATTTTAAACAGATTTGATGTTGCAGCTATTTAAATTTTCATTTGAACTTGGGCTCTAAACAATAGATAAATCATGCGATAAATTATCTTAATGCACTGGATGAATAACTATTTTTTCATTGTTACGAGTATGCTTGCAAATTTAAGCTCTCAAGCCTTTACAAATTCCATGATTTCAACCCTTTGTATAAACCTTTCGGACTTCTCTTTAAATCCTGAACCTTGCCGAGCTTTGCTAATTTAATGGTGAGTTTTATCGTATTGTCTTGCACTAGATAATTTATTCAGAATTTCATTTTGCAAATATCTAACATAAACACAAATCAAGGGACTTGGAATTTACTAATTACAGGAGGCAGCCCGAAATCGATCAGAATTATATATAAAATAATTGTATTTAGGACAAAGGCTTTAAAATCTTATCTTCATCCCCATAGAATTCCCTGACCAGCAATCTGGAATCCTGAGCGAGGGCTTCACTCTTCTGGCAGGTTGTACGTGTTGAAACCAAAAGTGGCTCAATGCGAGCATTATAATCTCCCAATAGTGCGCATCCCTCTGCACCCTGAACAGGCTGTTGCCCTTAGGGGTCCAGACGTAGAAATCAATCCAACTTCTAAGCCTATTGATACAACCTGCTACTTGCCAAAAAAGGTAGGTCAGAGCTGCCAGCAACCTGAAGGCAGAGTTGTGGCCCTCGCCTCCACATTCCATGATAATGATGTTTATTGAACTCTCTAACTGTATTTTTTTTTGTTCCTCGCGAATTTATTGCAGAGAGTATCAACTAATCTGCAAAAATGGGGCCGCGTCACACTGACATAGATCTTTCTTCTTTCTTCAGGTACAAGCAAGGCATCATTTATGACCTGCTCAACAACGAGCGCTCTCTTTGCAGAACCAACGTCTTTGTAGTGGAAGCTAGAGGTCGTAGGTGGCGGGAGTTGTTGGCAGGGGATAATTGCAGCAATAGAGCATGTCCAAAGGCTGGAATTGAAATCTTGCAGATTCCATGTTCCGCTAGGTAGGTGGCGATGAAACGAGGATGAAATAGTGAAGGAGTGGCCCTAGTTTCTACTTCAGCCTTCTGCGTCGACTATCTTTTACCATACCACTGAAGTGAAACACTGACAGGTGGTGAAACACTGAAGTGAAACACTGACAAGTGTTGCCAAATATGGCAAGTGGCATGAGTATCAAAAACTTTGGATAAAGGTACTAAGACTTGTATAAAAATCACAAGGGGAATCCATCCTTCGGATAAACACTGAACAGGCACCAAAATAACTTTGTTTTGAGAAAACTTAGGATAAATTAAGTTGCGCGCACTAAAATAACATTGGGCCAAGTGATGCGAGCAATAAGAGGATAAATTGAAAACTTTGGTTAAAATTTTCTTGCAGAGAAAGTGCCTAGCATAAGCCCAACATAAACTTTGGTTAAACAATAATTAACCAGTACAAATTGACGGTCAACGGGAAAATTAATAGCGAGTCAACGTCGTATCGAACGCTATATTCCCTGCTATGCCGGAGGCAAGGACTAATAAGTGAAGCAATGCTTAAAGATATTTAAATAAAGAAAGATTAAAATGATAGTTTTCTCCATTCAATGTTTCACCTGCATTCGAAATGTGTAAATATCTCTGCAATAATGCCAATAAAATAATTCTAGAATAGTTTCATCTCAAAGTAATATGATTTAATGGAATATAAGTTTATTAGTGCTTCAACAAAATATTTCTGCGATAGTTTCATCAGAAAGTAATATGATTCAATGGAATATAAGTTTATTTTTTTCCTTTATAAAGTTATTTTTTACAGATATATAGATATGCCCAATTATGTTGTCATGGAATAATTGTTTACTACTACAAAAGTATTCAATTTTATTAAGGTCTTTCAGCGAAAAAAAGTAATTTTATCTAAGCTTTTGGAAAGAATGAGTTCATAAGAAAACATAATCCTGAAGTTTTTTTTATAAATCCATTTTGGCTTTGGAAAAATTCAATTGTTCATATTACCTTACCTTAGTATATTTCAAAACTAAAATGAATTTAACAACAAATAATAATGACAATAAATGAAAATGACAGGTTTGATAAACAATAATTAATACAAATAGTTTAATTTTTTTAATACAAAAATATATTACTCAATTTCATCACACAAACATTTACAATATGTGGAAACGTATAAATGTTTACTATATAATACATGATAATATGAATGTAAAATAATTCTAACACAACTACAATAATAAATTTGGTTGATATACGCTAATAGGCGTATATCAATCACATGCAAAATCATATTAGTAAATGTAGTTGAAATACGCTTAGAGATATTAATGGTATAGATTCAATATTCATATTAATATCAATATTGATAAATATATACTAATAATACTAATAATAATAATAATAGTGCTATTATTATTATTAAATAATCCATAGGTTTTAATATGTAGCGTTTATAATACACATCCTTTGATTTTATTAATCTCTTGGGTTTATTATTATTATTAGGATGATGTCATTAATTAACATTAATATTATTGTTAATTATAATTAATTAATAATAATAAATCCAATGGATAAATATTATAAACCCTAGGGATCATAAACACAACATATTAATATTATAAACCCAAGAAATTAATAAACCCAAGGGATTAATCAAACCTAATTTTGTAATGTTGAGAGACAACATTGGATTGATTTATGTACCATTCAAATGTCACAATACAAAGCCCTTTTGTAGTGTCACACTGTGACGTTGAAAATTTGTAATGTAATGTAAGTTTCCAACAATGACTGTCATATTGCTTGTAAAATTGTGACAATGTTTGTCATATTGTGGCATTGGGTAGATTTATTCACCATTCAAATGTCACAACATTAAACCATAATGTTATAAACACAAGAGATTCATATTATAAACCCAAGGGATTAATAAACCCTAATTTTGTAATGTTGAGAGGCGACATTGAATAAATTGCAACGTAATGTAACATTGCGACAATGAGTATTAGATTGATTGTCATCATGCAACAATGTTTGTCATAATGCAATGTTAGATTGATTTTTGTACCATGCAAACATCACAATATGAAACCCTTTTTTACTGTCCCAATGTGACATTGAAAAATTGCAATGTAATGTAAGTTTCTAATAATAATTGTCATGTTGCTTGTCAAATTGTGACAATGTTTGTGATAATGCAGCATTGGATAGATTTCTTCACCATTCAAATGTCACAACATTAAAACTTAATGTTATTTTAAACCCAAGGGATTAGTAAACCCAAGGGACTAATACTATAAACCCTAGGGATTGAAAACCCAAGGGATTAATATTATAAACATAAGGAAATAAAAAACCTAAGGGATTAATATTATAAAACCAATGGGTTTATAAACCCTAATTTTGTAATGTTGAGAGGCGACATTAAATAAATTGTGATGCAATGTAAAATTGCAACAACATTAAACCCTAATGTTATTATAAACCCAAGGAATTATTAAACCCACAGGATTAAATACCCGAGGGATTAATATTATAAACCCTAGGCATTTAAACCCAAGGAATAAATATTAAAAACCCAAGTAATTAATAAACCCAAGGGATTAATAAACCCTAATTTTTTGATGTTGAGAGGCAACATTGAATAAATTGCAATGTAATGTAACATTACGACAATGAGTATTAAATTAATTCTCATCTTGCAACAATGTTTGTCACAATGCGACATTGGATTGATTTATGTACCATGCAAACATCACAATACAAACCCCTATTATAGTGTGGCAATGTGACGTTGAAATATCTACAATGTAATGTAAGGTTCCAACAATGACTGTCATATTTCTTGTCACATTGCAACAATGTCTGTCACAATGCGACATTGGATAGATTTTTGCAGCATTCAAACGTCACAACATTAAACCCTAATGTTATTATAAACCCAAGGAATTGGTAAACCCAAGGGATTAGTATTATAATCTCTAGGGATTAAAAACCCAAGGGATTAATAAACCCTAATTTTGTAATGCTAGGAGCGACATTGAATAAATTGCAATGTAATGTAAGTTTGCGACAATGAGTACAGATTAATTGTCATCTTTCAACAATGTTTGTCACAATGAGGCATTGAATTGATTTTTGTACCATGTAAAAATCACAATACAAAACCCTATTATAGTGTCGCTATGTGATGTTCAAATATCTGCAATGTAATGTAAAGTTCCAACAATAATGGTCATATTGCTTGTCACATTGCGACAATATTTGTCACAATACGACGTTGCATACATTTTTGCACCATTTAAACGTCACAACATCAAGCCCTAATGTTATAATAAATATCATAAACCCTAACAATATAAAACCAATATTATAAACCCTAACATTAAACCCAACATTAAAACCATAATATTAAACCCAATATTAAAAACCCTAATATTTAAGCCAACATTATAAACCCTAATGTTCTAATGTGACAATTCAACCCAAGGAATTTCATATTGGGTTTAATAAACCCAATATGAAACCCAATACTAGAAGCCCTGATTTTAAACACTAATTTTGTAATGTTAATATAGGAAATTGAATAAATTTTAATGTAATGTAACATTGTGACAACGAGTATCAAATTCATTGTTATCTTGTGCTAATGTTTGTCACAATAATTCACTATGGTAGTCATGTTAACTATTGTTGACTATGATGCTCATGTTGACTACAGTTGATCATGTCAACAAAATTCAACCATATTTAACATGTGTTAATTATAAATATTATAAACCATAAAATAATTAATCACATTTGTTGAAAATGGAAACAAGAAATGCTAAAAATAGAAATGCTATAAATAGCATCTCAGATACCAGTGTTGGAAATAGCAACAAGGAATGATAAAATAGAAGTTCTAAAAATAGCATTTCGGGATAGATTCCAATTTTAGTTAGTCCCTGAACTAAAATTGAGAAGTAAAATTCGAATTTGATCTTAGCAGTTGTTTGTAAAATAATTAATTAATTCATATTGAGTTAATTAGTTGTAGAAAATCAAACATGAAGTCTATGTGAAGACATGCAACAATTATCCCTTTGATTGAGGAAGTTATCCCTTAATTAAGGAGATAAGGATGAGTTGTATTTGAGTTGTAATTAGTTAGCTCAATTATCTGAGTTAAGTCTAATTAGATTAGTTCCAACCATTTGTGGAACTAATTGTTAGTTCAGTTAGTTAATTCATGCATGCATGTAACTGCTGCACTTCAGATAACTAAATATTCTCTCGTAAATAACTCATACATGTCAGTTCAGTGAGAGACCCAGTTGAGATCAGAGGAAGGGACAGTGTACTATCAGTTGGAGGATTTTTCCTATATAGGAAACTCATCCTTGTAGAAGGAATTATCTCCTTCAGGACTGCGTAGTTACTTTTGAGTTTAATGTGTTGTGTGAGAGGTACATTCACACAGGCAGCAGCATTGGACCCCAGGAGAAATTGCGCAAGGAAATAGGAGGCTTGGAGGGCAGAGGGGAAGGTTTGTGAGAAGCCTTTGACTGTCTATGAGCAGCAGATGGATTGTACTGAGAGCTGGATAGCTTGTGAGCTAAATCTTTGTGTAATCTGGATATATTTCCACTTGTATGATATTACAGAGATCGGGGTTTTAGGCTAAGGCTTTCCCTAGAGTATTATTTTGGGTTCATGTTTGATTGCTTTCTCATTCTCAGTTATATGTGTTCTATTTGATCTTGCTCATATTCGATTAAGCTTCCACAAAGTTTGTTGTAGAAGTAGATCTTTTATTTTTCTTTAGTATATTGCATTATCTGTTGATCTATAGTGGGAAATTATACATGGTATCGGAGCAAAGGTGATAAAAGTGAAGAACAGTATACAAAAAGGGAGAAGTCTGAAGTTTGAGGTTCCTGAATATAGAAATCGAGTTCTTATCACATCTCAATTTCACCAATGGCATTCAACAGTTTAAGACTCGAGTATGCCCTTGATAGCAACTCGAATTATATAGCCTGGAAAGATCGCATGGAAGCAGTATTAGAGGATAACGGTCTAAAGGACTTCATTGATTAAGAAGTCCCCAAGCCGTCAACGGCTAATGCTACAGAATTGGAGGAATGGAAGGAATGTGTGGCTAGAGCTAGGAGAATCCTTTTGGAGGGAGTTCGAGACCACATATTATCGAGTCTCCATGGGTAGGAGACACCGTTTTCAATGTGGAAAACATTGGAAGATCTATATCAGAACAACAACGATCAGAGGAAGCTAGTGCTGAAAGACAAGATTTAGAAAACCAAGTGTGAAAAGGGCGACACAATCTCTACATATCTAAACAAGCTCACCACCTGCAGGGATGAGCTTGGAAGTGTAGGGATCACGACAGCCGATGATGACATGGTGAGTCTTGTGCTCCTCGGCCTTCCTAAGAGCTGGCATAGCTACCAAGACTCAGTAAATGGAAGAGATAAACTGTTAGATTGGGAACGACTTTGGTCAGATCTGATGTAGGAGGAGATAAGAAGAAGCACCAGAGATGGTTCTTCATCCAAGGAGGATGAAGAAAATTGCACCTTAGCGAGTAAGACAAAGAAAGGGAAGGAGAAGGATTCTCATCCCAAATCGAGTTCTTCCTATGGTGGGAAGAATTTTGACAAATCAAAAGTGCAATGCTTTCATTGTCATGAGGTGGGTCATTTTGCTACAAATTGTCCACTGAAGAATCCAAGATGGGATCCAAGGAAGGATCTAAAGGTGAGGCATTGGTCTCATAGTTCGAGTTGGATTTCACCCTCTTCGCATGCATGGTTTTATCCATGGTGGGATGTGGTTGGTTTCTTGACAGTGGAGCTTCATTCCACATGACCGATGATAAGAGTTTGTTCAGTACCTTGGAGGAGAAAGATCTCCAGATAATCATAGTGATGGGTAATGATGAAAAGTATAGTGTCTTAGGAGTAGGCACAATTGTTTTTTAGAGGGAGCATGGAGCTCGCATTACCTTGACAGATGTGAATTATGTGCCAGGACTAAGGAAAAACTTGGTATCGATCGCAATTCTGGAAGACAAAGGCTATAATGTAGTCTTCAATAAGGGAAAGGTTTTCTTTAGACACATCACCATGAGACAAGTGAAGCAGATCGGTTCACGAGTCAAGAACCTGTATGCTCTTGAGGTTCAAGATGCATGCAAAGCCTTGAGGAGCAAGGCAACTATTGGAGACTTGGTGGTTGAGAGGGAGAGTACTTTACCTCTTAACATGCAATGCCAAAAGAAGTCTCAGACAATTATGGAGGAGCTACAATTGGTGAAGCAGCTTCAAGAGGTTGTGGAGCAGCGACAGCTAGAGAAGTCAAGAGGAGATCGAGTGGGGGCATCTACTCATGCAGAGACCTCCAGTAGGGGGAAATTTCGAGCCAAGTGGGCAAAGGGATCACATGTATCCATACCTCCAGGTCAGAGGTGGGGCGATGTGGAGTGACAGTCCCAAGAAGGCTGGAATAGGGGCAGGATCATTGAGATACCTAACCTCTTTGATTAGACCTTGCTACGGGAGCCCCGATGAGGAGTAGTAGGACTGGCTGAGTGGGTAGAGGCAGATGCGGATGGAGCGGCAGAGAGAGCTACAGTGCAGGAATCCCAAGACAGTGCAGAGCTAGCAGACTGCAACAATGCGAGAAGCATAGGAGTGTTGCACCAGTGCAGGATGGCACAGAGAGGTGTGCAACGGTGCGAGATGCATGGAGTGTTGCAGCAACTCAGAGGTCATAGAGGGTGCACTTGTCAGCAGCAGAGGAAGCTTCAGCATCAGAGGATGTTTCTAGCCCAACAGGGAGGTCAGTTGGGAGATTTTTTTTGTTTCTAGAGTTGCTAGAGCAACAACACTTGGGAGAAGTGTTGCATGTAGAACATTCCAAAGGTTAAGGATCGAGTTCGAGTTGAATGCCCTTCTTGCTGAGAGGGAGTGTTGAAAATAGCAACAAGAAATGCTATAAATAGCATCTCAGGTACCAGTGTTGGAAATAGCAACAAGGAATGATCAAATAGAAGTGCTAAAAATAGCATTTCAGGATAGATTCCAATTTTAGTTAGTCCTTGAACTAAAATTGAGAAGTAAAATTCGAATTTGATCTTAACAGATGTTTGTAAAATAATTAATTAATTCATCTTGAGTTAATTAGCTGTAAAAAATCAAACATGAAGTCTATGTGAAGACAATGTGCAACAGTTATTCCTTTGATTGAGGAAGTTATCCCTTAATTAAGGGGATAAGGATGAGTTGTAATTAGTTAGCTCATTTATCTGAGTTAAGTCTAATTAGATTAGTTCCAACAATTTGTGGAACTGATTATGAGTTCAGTTAGTTAATGCATGCATGCATGTAACTGCTGCACTTCAGATAACTAAATATCCTCTCATAAATAACTCATGCATGTCAATTCAGTCAAAGACCCAGTTGAGATCAAAGCACGGGACAATTTATTATCAGTTGGAGGATTTTTCCTATATAAGAAACTCAACCTTGCAGAAGGAATTATCTCCTTCAGGACTGCACAGTTACCTTTGAGTTTAATGTGTTGTGTGAGAGGTAAATTCACACAGGTGGCAGCATTGAACCCCAGGAGAAACTGCGCAAGGAAATAGAAGGCTTGGAGGGCAGAGGAGAAGGTTTGTGAGAAGCCTCTGACTATCTATGAGCAACAGAGGGATTGTACTGAGAGCTGGATAGCTTGTGAGCTAAAGCTTTGTGTAATGCAGATATATTTCCACTTGTATGGTATTACAGAGATCAGGGTTTTAGGCTGAGGCTTTCCCCAGAGTATTCTTTTGTGTTCATGTGTGATTACTTTCTCATTCTCAGTTATATGTGTTCTATTCGATCTTGCTCATATTCGATTAAGCTTCCGCAAAGTTTGTTGTAGAAGTAGATCTTGTATTTTGCTTTAGTATATTGCTTAATTTGTTGATCTACAGTGGAAAATTCTACAACATTTTCTTTTATTTCTTGTCACATTGTGACAATGTTTTTCATATTGCGACATTGAGTAGATTTCTTGATTTGATAATCACCCTATGAGTGAAATCAGTTAAAGATTTATTAAATGAAGATATTACAGACTCATGTGTTGGTGTGTGTGTCTATGTTATTTAAGCAACAGATCGATCAGATTGAAAATACATAGACACTTGAAAAGGAAAACAACAGAGAAACACAGTAAGAAAATACAAGAACACAAAAATTTAATAAGGAGTTCACCCTATCCTCCAGGGCTACATCTCCAGTCCAGCTTTCAGTGGTGGCCTTCTTTTATTGTGTCTTGAAGCAGAGAATTACAATGAAGGAGCTCAATGTGAGTCTCTTGAAATGGAATTTGTTTGGAAGGGCGGTTCTTGGACTCCCCAAGCCACTAGAGTACACAAACTCTTTTCCTTACCAGCTTTGTGACCTTCTGGTCTACAATGGAGAGAGCCCAATGTGGTGCTCAGTCCAGACAGATCCTCTCTGGGATGGATTGAATCCCTCAAGCTCTCTGGTGCTCGATGTTGCCTTCGGTCAGCTCGGCCCTCTGTCTTCCATTTAGCTATTGCTTCATTGTCTTTCTTCTCTCTGTTCTTCCTTTCTATGTTCCGTCCTCCTCTCAGGATTCTGGTCGTTATTTTTTTCTCTCTCTGTCTCTGTGTCTGTTCTGTTCTCTGTTCGTGGCTTTAAGGCCATTCGTGCCCATGGTTGTTCGATTCCTCTTCCACTTCCCATCGGATCGCCTGCTACACCTTCGCTTGGAGTTCCCTGTTCGGCGTCATCATCAGGTTCACAAGGAGTGGCCACATGTCCTCCTGCAGCTGTGCCAATTCGCTTCATCGATTTGGTTTTTCCGTTATGTCGTGGAATGAGTCTTCTGCTACCTTAGCAGTCAAATTGGACGTCAAGTCTTTACAAACTACGGCTTAATCCCCCGTTGATTCCACTTTACCATCGGGCACGATCTCCATTGTTAGATCTGGGGACTCCAGATCCGACGCCATACGCACGTTTCACGCGGTTGACTTGCTCGACCATTAACGCACGATTAGCGGCGGTTTTCTCTTTCCTCCTCTACCACGCGTCGACCACTGAGTGGGATCGCTCCATTTTTTCCAATTCCGCTTACCATTTGAGGGTTCCCCCTATCAATACCGCCGATTTTCGGAGCAGGTCCCGCCTTTAGCTCTTTAGCCTTTATCCCACAGTTTTTCCAGCTCTCATGAGACCGAGCACTCGGGGCTTCTCCAATTTGAGGGTTTTCGCCCATCAATGCGCGATTAGCGCTAAGCGCGCATCAAAAACTGCCTCTGTTTCCCGATCAGGGCCCCCCAGGGGCTAAATTCGCCTCTCACACAGTCTCCATGGCCTCGGCCAGTGCACTTTGACCGAAGTCCTCGTCGTTCCATGCTGGCTACCATTGCCATTGGTTTAGAGGTGTTTTTGATCACTGTTGTAAATTCTTTGAAGTCTATCCTGACCTGGTACAGCCATGGCTCTGTTTATCACTCTGTATGGATCCAATTCGGATCACGACCTTCCCACTGAAAAGCTTTTGGACCACCAAAATTTGGTTTTCTTTCAAGCATCGACTAAGTGAGGGTACTATTGTCTCACTTGTCCAATCTCAATTCGCTTTGCACTGCTCGGCTTCGAATCTTTGAGTTCAATTCTGAGGTACTCAACATCTCCTCTGCACGTCATCCTCACCTTCCTGTCCAAGACTGTGTCTTCCTACAATTTGTTAAGATATTCAGGTAGCAGATCATCAATAGAAGGCAATTGACTTTGCTCTTTAGGATCCTCAATTAGAGAAGGTTCAAACAATCTTAAGCAATCTGCATTTACCACTGAGTAGATGTGCATGTAAGCTGGTAGATCAAGGCGAAAAGCATTTTCACCAATCTTTTCAAGTATCCTAAAAGGTCCATACCTAGTGGGCTTTAGCTTCTTACCTTCACCTTGCATCCTGTCCTTGCTGATATACAACCAGACCTGGTGTCTAACTTCAAAACTATGCTCCATCTGATGCTTTTCATGCCTAGCCTTGTATTTGGCTTGGCTCTTTTCTAGTTATTCTTGTACTGCCTGGTGGATCTCCTGGATCTGTTCAATGAACCTAGTTGCCTTGTCCACATCACTGTGTCCATCAACTGTGGTATCTTTAACAAAGACAAAATCTAAGGGAGACCTTGGTATGAAACCAAAACAAGTCTCAAAAGGAGATATCTATGTAGAAGAGTGTTTTGCTCTGTTGTAAGCATGTTTCACATAACACAAATGTTCATCCCAAAGCTTAGGATTTTTACTGCAATATCCTCTGAGTAATTGGATCACTGTCCTGTTAACTACTTCTATCTGGCCATTAGTTTGTGGATGAAAAGCTGTGCTTTTCTTCAATTTGGTGTCCATCAACTCCCACAGACTTGACCAAAACTTCCCCACAAACCGGGTGTCTCGATCAGATACAATAGAAGTGGGTAATCCAAAATGAACCCATACATGTTCAAAGAATAGTTTTGCAGTTTGTTCAGCTGTAATCTGTTTATTACAAGGTATCAAAATACACATTTTTCTGAACCTATCCACAACCACATACAGATAATCATGACCTTTCCTAGATTTAGGCAGTCCTCCAACAAAATCCATGGAAACACTTTCCCAAGGGTGAGAAGGAATTGGTAAAGGAGTGTACAAGCCTAGTTTTCTATTGTTGGGCTTGCTCTTAGCACACATAGTACACCCTCTTACATATCTAGAAACTGTCTCATTCATTTTCAGTCAATAACAAAATCTTTGCAGTTGTCCAACTATTTTACTTACCCCAAAGTGACCTCATATCAGAGAAGTGTGTGCCTCTCTAATTATCTTTACTCTCTCTATTTGTGGAATGCATAGTTTCCCACAATGATATAAGAGTCGGTCCTTTACATGATAATCCAATTCTTCTACCTTTTTGCCTTGACTCAAAGTTGCATATACATCTTCAAAGTCTATATCTTGAGCATATTGTTCAATGTAGCTTTCATGTAGTACAAAATTATGCTTAAGTATAGTAGATGCATTTATAATGGGTCTAGATAACATGTCTGCAACTTTGTTATGTATGCCCTTTTTATATTTGATGACTAAATGAAACTTTTGTATAAAACCCATACATCTATAATGTCTTGATTGCTGCAACTTGGTCTGGGAGTGTAGATATTGAAGTCGCTGATGATCAGTATGTATTATTGTCTCTTTGCCCATTAAGTAATGTTTCCACTTTTTCACACTCTGAACTAATGCATACAATTCTTTATCATATGTAGGATAGTTAACTACTGCAGGATTAAAAGTCTCAGAATGATAACATATGGGCTTACCATGCTGTGTCAACACTGCTCCCATGGCATAGTCACTGGCATCTGTTTGGATCTCAAATGGTCTTTGTAGATCAAGCAGTGCTAGTACAGATGTTGTACTAATCTTTTCTTTCAAGGTGTCGAAGGCTTTCTGATGTTTGCCTCCCCACTGAAACACCTCACTCAATCCTGTCAAAGCATGTAAGGGAGGTGCAATTGAGGAAAAGTTAGAAATGAACTTCCTCCAATATTTTGTTGCTCCTAAGAAGCTTCTCACTTCTGTAGCAGACTTGGGTTTAGGCAAGTTTACAATGATTGCAACTTTAGAGGAATCTATTTTCAATTCACCGCCCCCTACTATATGACCCAAATAATTTAGAGATGTTTTGCCAAATTCGCATTTTGAGAGTTTAACATAAAGTTTTTCTCTTTTCAAAACATCTAATGTCTTCTTAACATGCTTTAAGTGTTCTTCCCACGTTTTATTAAAAATCAGAATGTCATCTAGATACACAATAACAAAATCATTAAGAAAAGACCTGAGTACAACATTCATTAATCTCATGAAAGTAGCAGGGGCATTGGTCAAGCCAAAAGGCATAACCAGCCACTCATACAATCCCTGCTTTTTTTTGAAAGCAGACTTCCATGCATCTTGCTCTGGAACTCTGACCTGATGGTATCCACTATGCAAATCCAGCTTGGTGAAATAAACAAATTCCTTCAATTGATCTAAAAGATCATCTATGCAAGGAAGGGGATAACGATTTTTTATTTTTATCTTATTCAGTGCTCGGTAGTCAATGCACATTCTCCACGAGCCATCTTTATTTCTCACCAAAACGATTGGTGACCCACATGGTGATGTGCTAGGCCTGATGAACCCCTTCTCGAGCAACTCCTGCACCTGCTTCTTGATTTCAGCATTCTCTAAAGCAAACAACCTGTACATTCTAATGTTAGGCAATGGAACATCTTGCTACAAAATAATATCATGTACTATTTCCTTTTTGGGTGGCAGACCTTTAGGTTCCTGAAACAGGACATCATACTCTGAAACAATATTTTCTATATCAGCTTGCTGCTGAGCATTACAGCCCTCAAATACATTAGTTTTATCAGGTTTCTTTTCCTTTACAACCATTAGTAAGAATTGTTTGCATGAATTTATCATTCTTTTCATCTGCCCAGAATTTATGAGAGTATAATTATTCTTGAGCTTGTGATCTCTTACAAATTATTTGATTCCATCTTTAACAAGTAGATACCAGCTCTATAGAAAATAGCTTTTCTATCATACAAGTAAGGACTTCCTAAAACAATTCCACATATATCCAAAGGAATTATGTCTAACTCAACCTCATCTACAAATGCTGACCCAAAAGAAAACTTGAGTTTGCACTGTCTAGTCACTTGTAGTTGTGCTTTATCATTCAACCATCCTAATGGGTATGGTTTCTTCTGAGGTGTAGTTGCTAATCCCAATTTCTTTACAATTTCTTCAGAAATCAAATTTACTTATGAGCCACTATCAAACAAGGTATCAGTATTTTGATGTTTGGAAATAACTCGAATATGGAAAAGCTAATCACTACAACAAAACCAGCGATTTGCACCAGATTTAGCGCCAGATTTTAGTGCATTTTTTTTGTAATTGTGATGAGCAACCTGGCGCTAAATCTGGCTCTATTGTACAATTTTTAAAGCGTCTTTTTTTGCAACTGATTTTGCATCCTTTTTCACGCTAGATTTTGCATCATTTTTTACACCAAACTATGCATCATTTTTTGCGTCAAATTTTGAACCAAGATTTGCATCTTATTTTATGACAAGTTTTGCTTCTAGTTTTGTGTCATTTTTTTCATCTATTTTTCATTCTCTTTTGCTTCCTATTTTGTGTCATTCTTTGCTTCCATTTTTGCACCATCATTTGCATCAAGTTTACACTGTATTTTGAATCCAATTTAACGTCTTTTTATGCATCCATTTTGTGTCAGTTTTTGCATCTAGTCTTACCCCAGGTTTTGTATCTAGTCTTACACTAGTTTTTGCTTCTATTTTTGCACCAGCTTTGGTGCCTATCTTTGCACCATGTGTTGAATTTGATTTAGCACCAAATTTTGCATCCATTTTTGTGCCCATTTTTGCATCTTTTTTTGGACCATTTTTTACATCCACATTTACGTTTGATTTGTCTCCATTTTTCCCATCTCATTTTGCACAATATTTTGCATCATTTGTTTCATCCAATTTTGCATCATTTTTAACACCATCTCTTGCATCTAATGTTACATCATTTTGAGCATCCAAATTTGCATTTATATTTGCATCTTATGTTGAGTCATGTGTTGTGTCCACATTTGCATCTTATTTTGTGTCTAATGGTACATTCAATGTAGAGCCATTTTTTACGTCTAATTTCGTATTTGTTTTTCCACCAAGTTTTGCATCCAATTTTAAGATATTTTATGCCCCTTTTTTGCACCATTTTTTGTGTCTACTTGTGTCCAATGTTGCACCATTATTTACACAGACTTTTTCATCCAATTTTGCATTTTTTTGGTGTCTAGTTTTACATCGTTTTCACCATCCAAATTTGCATCTTTTTTTGCCTCATTTTGTGTCCACATTTGCATATAATTTTGTTTCTGAGTTCAAGCCTAAATTTGCATGAGATTAGGAATCATTTTTTACATCCAATATGGCATCCTTGGTTTCACCTTTTTTTCAGCCCCATTTTGCATCTTGTTTTATGTCTTTTCTTACATCTTTTTCTTTTTCCTTTTTTGCACCCAAGTTTGCATCCCAAATTTACACCATTATTTGCATCATCATTTGGCATATTAATTTGTAACGTTTTTTGCTTCTTTTTAACACTAAACTTTGCATCTTATTTTACATCTAGTTGTTGTCTTTTTTTGCATCTAATTTGGTGCCCATTTATGTGTCCTTGTTTTTGCCCAATTTGATATCCTTTTGTATGCCATGTTTTGTTCCCTTCTTTGTGTCAAATATTGCACAATTTTTCACTTCTAATTTAAAACACTCTGTATGTCAATTGTTTGCATTTTGTATTAATTCCTAGTTTAACATCCAATTTTACTTTCAATTTTGCATCCATGGTTACATCCGCATTTGACTTCTTATATAGAGTATATTTTTCTTTACATATATGACCCCCTTTATAGATTCATAGTGAAATATATGATAGTTTCTAAATATCATTAAAGCAGATATCACAATTCAAAATCATTTGTAAAAAAATTTAAGAGAAATTGACAACATCCATCCAAAAAAATAACAATGTGTCATTAACAATTTTCAAAACATGTATAAAATAGCAACATAATACTAATAAAATCAGTATTATTTTTAATCAAAACAACTAAAATTCAAATATGATTAACAAATCAAAATATTTCATGAATATCGTTATTCTACGATAAATTAACAACATACATAAATCAAACTCATCGTATGATTACAAAATCAAAATGTCTCATTGATATTGGGTAAATTCACAACACCCATCTAAACATAACAATGTCATTCTACACAATAATTTCTTCATAAAAAACAATGCATGTGCATGCCTAGCTACCACCACCAAGATCATCCTCATGATCATCTTGACCATCCTCATTACTCTGATCCACATCATCACCAACATCGCAACTATCATCATCATCTCCTCCTTCACCACCATCATCCTCATCATCTCCTGATATATGTTGAACATAATTTGGATCATCGTCTTGGCAATCATTACCTATAGCATTCTGACAAAAAAAAATAATATTACATGTTAGTATTAATTACATAACACAACGCATGTTTTTGTTATACAATGTTAACCATAAAATGAGGTAAGATATAATATCTAATAGTACTAAAAAATAAAATGAAAATATGGTTTAAAAGTATATTGGAAATCCAACTAAGATTACATACCATAGAATCCATCCAAACAACAAATTCAACCCATCTCTTTTGCTGCAGCACCTCCTTTTCCAAATGATTTGGAGATCTTCCATATTTTAGTTCCTATCAATCAGTAAATAGGGAGAAATTAGATAACAATGACTTTCTTCTAGTACAAAATTTATTAAAAAAATATCACATGTTTAATATACTTACAAAGGTTGTTATCAGTGCTTTTAAACCTTTCTGGCCACTACGATGAGTGACTTTTGTCTTGGTTAACCTCGCCTTGGATGCCTTGTCCTTAAACATAAACCAATTCAATTTATTTTCACACAAATACATGTCTAAGATACTTATAAGTATTGATACATTCTAAATAATGTTTAATGAAAAATTCAATACCTGAATGCTCTCATTGCCGGCTTTTCTTTGTGCATCCAACTTCTCATATGATTTTACAAGTTCTTTCCATACTTTAAAAGGTATGTCAATAGGTCTTTGTTTCAGTCTTTGATCTTGAGGCATTTTTTTAATTTTTCTTGTTTGGTTAAAAATTTTGGTTAAAAAAAACCGAACAAGTAATTCACATCAATGGCATGGGGACTCTATGGATATGTGTAAAAAAATGGCTATAAAGAAAACATCCAAAAAACATATGAGCTCTCCCTTTGATGGTCACTTGGGGCATATGGCTGGAAAGGAACAACTCCATTTTCGAAAATCAAGGACAATCCTTTCTCAAAGTCCTTCCTAATATTTGCTCCAAATGTCTTAAAATGAAAAACAAAATTCAAACATCATCCTTAAACATCTCCCTTAAATATAATATTGGACCATAAATTCTTCACTTTTATTGTTATCGGCTCTAGAATGATTTTTCTGTATGCAATTATATAATGAAATATGTGTGCACTAATGAAAAAACATTGAGTTTCATTTTTCATAATCACAAACAATGAAAAAAGAATCACACGTAACTAGCATCATTTTGGAAATTTTATATTTATTAAAAATCTTTAACATGTTTTCCTCCCATATCTCATAAAAAGGTGTGAAATTTTTTATATACTCTCTAATAAGCACTACAACAAAACCAGCGATTTGGAGGTTTTACACTAAGTTTTTCAACATCGAGCTTACTAGGGCTTGCACCACCGGGGTTATTAGTAAGAATCTCATGAGGTTTGCATAGCCATGATTATTAGAATCAAAATAGTAGAATTTGCACTAAAAAACAGTTCATAGAGCTTTCCTGCTGGGGAGAAAATCACAAGTTCAACTTCTGCAGTGCAGAGCACCGAGAGCTCGTAAGCTTTCTTCAGCAATCCACCTACGTTTGGAAAATGTAGCCTGCCTGTTGGCGATGTTCTCAATCCTCTTCCTTTGCATCTTTCCCCTCACTATTCTTGTATGTCCTCTTTCATTTTTCCCTCCAAACAAGCCCTCTCAAATTGAGAAAGCAGAACAACTCACTCGATGAGAATCTGAATCCAATTATCGCTTCTAACAATAACCCAATACGATACCAGAAGTGATTACACAAAACCTCATTGACTCTTCATTTGTTTGGAAAAGAGCCAAGCATATACTTCTGACGAGGGTTTCCGTCTCAAGTCTCGCTCGCAGGACGTCGCTTAGTCAATTGCGAGAAAAGTTTTCCACTTGCCTGTCACATACGGTTTGTCACACTATATATTAAAATAAGGTTGATCATACTAACAATAAGGTTGTATAGTTTAAAAGGAGGGCTCTCCTGACTGCATTTGGTTGGTTTATAGAAAAGATTGCTGGAATGTGTAATGTGAATGCTCTGCTAACTATTTTTTAAGCATTTGGAAGTATTAAAACCCCCTAGGATAATTAATGTAAGACCTGTTAATTAATGTGTAAAGATGGCTATTGTCCTTGGGCTACCTTAGCTGTTCGTGTTTAGTGATCTGTGGTATTATGACTCCTCAAGTCACTATTAAACCATGAGAACCATGCCCAGGCAGACTAGTGTGACATTGTGGATGAGAACCAAAACTAGACTCCTATAACCTCCTTTTTCATCCTTTAAATTGCAGAATTAACTGACTGTTCTAGTAATCGTTCTTGAGCACCTGAAGATGTGCACCCTAAATAATAAGAATAATACCTTGTAACATATGAATAGTCCATCTTGTGCATGTAGGATATGCACATGAGGTCCAATAAAATCACTAACCAGAATACTAGGTGTTATTAAAGCCTCTACAGGTTGATATATATGAATGTTACAGTGTGCAGGAGTATGATTCAATTCCATACGAAAATACAAAACATCTGATAGGATTTCCTTATACCTCATAGGCAAACAACCATTGTCCCTTCTATAGATGAGCAGAATAAGTGCTTGGTTCTCTACACTAAATAAAGACAAAGTATAGTACTTATTGCTGACAAAATAGGATTTAAATCGCGGTTCAATTGCTTGACATTCAGCTGGTCACAGAATTGTAGAGTGCATAATCGTAAGTGATGTTGCGAGCCTCATTGCTCAAAGTCTAAGGGTCTTGCGAGCCATAATCACAGCCATGTATGGCATATCTTGTGATTATGGCATTTTATGAGGTCAATTCTTGTGAAGACATTTCAGTTTATAATAAATTTTGAACCTCAACAGAGTTTTGGCAAGACCTGGCTGAGCTAGGACATCAACAACACAGCTGATATGAATGACATAATCTAGCCTCAAGAGGGAGCCTCTTTTGTTTCATCACTCTAACAATCTATGAAGTGGTGGAAAGCATAACAACTTCCCCTTGAATATGACACCTAAACTGAGTACAAATCCTAAATGATGCAGCCCTTGGTGCATGTCTCTCAAAGTATTGATATTTCAAATGTTGAAAGCTCTTGTGCCCATTTGATATGCATTCGATTGCAGTTCCCCTGAAGAAAGAATCTTATAAAGGTGAGGCCATGGCCAATATGTTAGCCATATCCATTGGAGTTGCCATTGCTTGACAACTTTAGTGTGATCAGTCCCACCATGATTCACATGGGCTTCTACTCAACACTGGCTGTTGCTATTGTAAGAGTCTTCAAGCTCGTTGAACCCATAGTATTGATAAGTGTATTCTTTGGGTCTCTGGTTTTCAAATTTTGCCTATGTTTTCCTCTCAGTATCATTATTTCAAATGCTGAAAGCTCTAATTCCCATTGCTGTGTATTTGATTGTGGTTTCCCTAAAGAAAGAAGCTTATAAAGGTGAGCCCGAGGCCAATATGTTGGCCATATCCATTGGAGTTACTATTTCAGCTTATGGGGAGGCCAAGATGAATGCATGGGAGGTGATTCTCCAGTTAAGTGCAGTTGCATGTGAGACTACCCAATTGGTTCTCATACAAATTCCACGAACATCAAAATGGATTAAGTTGAATCCCATCACATCTTTGTTGCTCCTTGTTGCCTTGTTTTTCTCAGCACCCCCTGGGACTTAGTAGAATACCCATTTCTGATAATCAGGGTCTCTTCCTTTGATTTGGATTACATGACATTTCTGCTTGTGCCTTGGCTCTTAATCTTGCAGTGTTTCTTCTAATAGGAAAGACTTCAGCCTTGACTATGAATGTTGCTGGTCTTGTCAAGGACTGGCTGCTCATAACATAATCTTTGTCTGTAATAAATGAAAAGGTTACAGTCATAAACTTGAGTGGGTGTGGACTGGCTTTTCTCGCTGTCTGTTACTATAATCATTTGAAACTTCAAGCTCCCAAGTCTAATGACAACCAACCAAAGTACCTCAGCAGTGCAGCTGATGCCAATGATGAAGGAGAAGGTTTGATAATGACGAGTGGGAGATTCTCAATCAGAGATTCAGAACCAGTAGAGAAAAATCAAACTCAAGCTTCAGGATTAGGTATTTAGATCATTAATATTGTCTTGTGCTAGAGATTACTGTTCTTGGATTGGCTCCTCTATGCCCAGATTTATTTGCAGGGAACAGGCCAGTCATTCACGGTGAAGAAGATAATGGCAAGATTAGTGTATAATGATGGACAAGATGGTGCCATGGTGCCAACCTAAATCTCAAGTAAGGAGACATTTGTTCATCAATTCGTCAAGAAGCATGGCCTACAATTCAATTGCTCTAAGCCTATCACTTCTTCCACCTGTCAAATAAATTGTTTCCTGTTTGTTTAGTTGACTATGGTTCTAATAAATATACTATTGTTTGATGTAAAAAGACAAAACAAAACAAAAAATATGGAAAGTTGTGACCCCATTTTCTAACTACAAATTGAAATCGGATTACCATAGTGACCACCTCTGCTTATTGGAATCAAAAGGGGGTGGGTTATGCACAATCCTCCGTATCATTTGCTATTACCAGAGATAATTAAAGCCACCCTAAACTCAAGTCTTAACTATGCTGATAGGGTGTTTGGGGAGGGGGATCCCTTACCAACCCACTATAATCTGCACAAAAGCATCCTAAGAACATATGCAAAATCAACCCTTCAATGAAATGATCCAAGAATATAGGTACTCAAACATTGATTTTATCAAAGAAAAATACAAGACAGAAAGAAAAGATCATAACAAGGATTAGAAGAGTCTAAGAACAGTGCTCACTGTCTACAGAGCCAAGACGAATGCAGAAGAGTTCTTCCTTCAGTTCCCCATCTGAGAAATCAGTTGCATGCCAGACCCAAGTTTTATCACTACCTGCGTGCTCCTGAAGTGACATTGGGGAATGAACTGCAAGGCAAAAAAAAAAAAAACAATATAATCCAGATAATAAGGATCAACACAAATTCTCGGCACAGAAAGCCTCTTAAAACTTGGACGTAAGATAAGCTATTACAATCTCAGGGGGGAAATTACACAAAAAAAAAAACAAACAAACAAATTTACCTACTTAAATGGTTTGCACATATTTTCAATGTCTTGGATTGCCTCATGACCAGCCGAACCTTTGTAGTATCCTTGTGCTTAAGAAACTTTACTGTTCCTACACCACGCTCCTTCCATTGATTCCCATCATTGGATGAAAAATTGGAATGAAACTCTTCAGCAGATTGTTCTTCTTCCTACCCCACCACCACCATAAATGCCAACAAGTATATATGAAAAGGAAATATTTCAGGACTTTAGAGCTCAAAAAAGTTCAATCACTATCACCCCAAGTTCTGCTGATATGAAAGCCTATTTCTGTAGAGAAGAAGTTCTTCGATACTCTGTTCCTGACAGGGCTGTCTCTTACACTACTGTAGATGGGAGTAATGCAGTTGTTGCTCCACTAAGGAAATTTGGTTGCAAACCTACCATAATGCATACACCATAGTGCATTATGACTCTTATTGAAGGATTGTCATTAGGGAACACTAAAGGAGATTACTCATTGATAATGAGCCAAAATGGAAGTAATAAAATATCTATGTTGAGAGCTATTGCGGGGATGTGGTGTTTTGGTAAAGGAACTAATAGGTTCCATATTAAACACAAAAATAAAGAATCAAATAAATCTAATTTACCAGAAGTTGTCAATCATATTCAGCGACTTAAGTCATGTTGTGATCTTGAAGTTACAGTGAATGACAAGGCCTAATCTCAAAATTTCATAAGGGTCCGAGTTGCTGATTGGAAGGCCAAGGCCCTGATCTTGAAGGCCAAGATTAGGACTTGCTGGAGGGTGGACAGTCCTTATGTTAGGCTTGAATCTGCTCTAAAAAAGCAGCATGGAGGGCATCATCTTATTGGAGGAGAGCTGCAGAAAGGGAAAGCAATTCTGGGCTAGTTTGATGAACTGTTAGGGACTGATTGGTGCCCTAAACAGTCCCAGAATTGCAGCAGTGCAACAAGAAGTCTACAGCACTTTTAAGAGATGCTTTGAGCATTCGGTTGGCGATGTTTTGAAGACATTTTCTTTAGTGTTGCTATGTGCTAGGCCACGGGCCATAGCACCATAGCAAGGGTTACCTTGGGGCTGCTGTCTTAGGACTGTTCGGAGACTGATCAGATTAGCCATTCATCACAGTCAAGGGAGTTTTGGCCTGCAACCAGAATTGCTGGAGCAGCTAGCGATTTGAAGAATGCTGCATCAGGATATGCTTCAGCACTCTTGATGATTGAAGACTGTCATAATGATGTACCTTCTTCTGCTGTCATAAAATCTCAGATTTATGTATTTGTACGATCTCTCTCTCTCTCAGATTTATGTATTTGTACTATCTCTCTCTCTGCTGAACTATTGAAGATTATAAGAAGAATTGATCAAGGGTTCCCCACATTGGGGTTTGTCCCTGGCTGGTGCCACATCTTGTGTCCTCTTCTCTTGGCTTGTCTTCTACTGTTTATGTTTATGTTCTATCTGCACTTTACTATCATGTTGATGCGATTGCTAATCTGAATATTGTCATTGGGCTAATATGAAAAATTGAAGTAAATTTCTCTAAGCATAGATCATACCTAAAATTAACACATGCAAAACTTATCCATGATGTGATGATGTTCCAGCAGATGATTAGCAGAGAGAAGTTAGACGTGTGAAATTTAGCCTAGAAGCCTATTTTCAAACCCAAACAAATCTAGCAGGCCAAAATAATATATGATTCCATCAGTTAAATTGGATGATCAGTCCTCACGAAATTGAAGAAATTGGTTTCTGGAATTCCTGATGTTCAAGCCCAACACGATGGAGTATGTCCTGGATGTGCTAGTGGAAAGAAGAGAAGGGGTCCATTTCCCTCTAGTGAGAACAAGACAAAAATACAAAAGACATCCTCCATCTCAGTCATTACGAGATATGTGGTCTGATGCCCGTACATTGGTGGTCATCTCTACTACATTATCTTCATTGATGATATTTTAAAGAAGACATGGATATATTACATGAAGCATAAGGATGAGGCCTTCGATTTGTTCAAGAATTTCAAAGCCTTGGTCAAAAATCAAACTGGAAAGAAAATTAAGATCTTCAGGTCTGACATTGGTGGAGAGTACATTTCCAATGAATTCATAAATATTTGCAAGAAGGCATCACGAAAGAGATGATTGTGCCCTATAATCTCAAACAAAATGGAATAGCCAAAAGGAAGAACGGGTCTATTGTAGAAGTTGCCCATGCCATGCTCCATGATCAAAAGTTGTTGAAGTTCCTTTGGGGGAAGCAACTAATGCAGTTGTATATGTTCAAAACAGGTACCCCATCAATCATTGGACAACAAGACTCCTGAAGAAGTATTCACAGGTTTATTCAAGTTGACCCTCACACCCTTGAAGAAGCTGTGAAAGAACAAGTTGGAAGGATGCTATGGTGTTTGATCCTTGTCTTTGGTAAGTCAGGAATCTCACCCAAACATATGATGCAATGTGTTCTACCACATGACTCTTGAGGGTTATTGTTTGGAAGATCAAGAAGCAATAGGATGGATGAGATATTGTATCATGCCTATTGCTCAACATAGGGTGGAAAATGTTAGTTCCCCTATGAGATGACTTAGGGTGAGAGTGTCCCATAGGACCTTCTTCATTGTCCGATGAAATTTTACAAGTAGGCATCAGTCTCTCTTTCAGCCCACGGGAAAAATAGAACATGTAAACAATAGCTAGTTACTCAGCCATTTCTATATATTCTGAGATATCTTTAAAAGCCCGCAAACTAGATCTCAGTTGGAGAATTAGCTGATTATGTAACTCAAATGTATAGCTGGGGGAAATGTACAATATTTTGATTCTGTTGAGATTAAATTCATTTTTCTGTTGAGATTAAATTCCAAAATGAACCAGTTTCTTATTCAACATCTTAGTATCACTGAAATACAAGCAAAGAAGTTCAGCAGTTATGAGGCAATAACAGTAAGATTAAAATTCTCTCCTTTTACACACCTACACAAATAATTGTGACCAAGAAGATAATTGATTTTGTCTTCTACTGATATGGGATCAAAAAACTAATATCATTACAATTGGGCATTATAAGTATGTCAAATGCAAACTGCTTCTCCTACTACAGTGTTTAACCAATTCTTAATCAACAGCACGCATACTCAATTTATTTGCATCTAGCAAGAATGAACCCACAAGCATAATGCTGGCCTAAATGATAAAACTGGGATTCCATATATGTATAGAGAGCAACTTTGCATACTTCGTAACATTTCGACAAAGTTTCAAGAGAGAGATAATTTTCTGCTAAAGCCCCCATAATATGTTAAGATGCACTAGACAATCTTAATTTTATTGTTCTGATGACATAGTGCCAGCTCACTAGCCTACCTATGATATAAATACTTCTCCTGAGTTAAAATTTATACAATTTTAAGCAAATATATAATAAATACAGTAATTTAACCATTAAAAGCATATCTACCAAAACAAATTTGCATCCAACCAATAATAAGGATAACGATTTGGAAATCTTTGAACTAAAATGCACCAAACTGAAATCGTGTTTTTTTTAAAACACTTTGGAAATTAAAGTGGGCAGTAATACACTCAACCCTTTTGCAGTTTTAGTCATTACATAAAACAGAAATTACAACAATAGGACTGTTTTAAAATTACAAATTTTAAGAGAATACTATTGTATGCATGACACAACTAAATGCATTGTGACATGCTTTGCCCTGGATTTCATGGCTAAGTACATACCCATGAAACTTGAAAGAGTTGTGGCAACAAGTCGTTTCTGTAACTAAAGAGAAGAATTTTAATTTGGTTGTTCACATTCATATCAAGTATAAAATCACCCAATAAAATTTCTCTCGAGGCATTAAAAACGACCAACCTCTCACAAAAGAAGCGCTTACCAGTTTTTGGCAATAGTCAAATTTAGCGCCCTCTCCCAATGTCAACACGAGTCCTACTGGAGCCTCCTTCATAACTTTCCTTCATTGCAGACCCAGCACTTGCCTTCATGGTTCCTCCACCTCCAATCTTGTCCATTGCTTTCTTCCCTTTCTTCACTTCCGTCAAGAACTGATCCAAACCAAATGGATCAGCTTCTTCTGCATCCTTTTCAAACTCAACAGGTCTGTCCCTAGGTCCACCCCTTTCAGTAGCACCAGCAAATCCTTTATCAGCTCTGAAACGGTCAGTCTTAAGCACCTTATCAAGCTGTTCATCTGCCCCTCCGTACATTTCATTATCTGCATCCTTCTTGGGTCTATAAAGAGTGGACAGTGTGTTATGAGCAGTAAATAGACCTTTATCATAAATATTGTACTGATCATCAGTTGCAAATCCAGACTCCATGCCCTTCTCCTGGTTGAATAGTCTCTGATCGTAGGCAACTTCACCTGTACCTGCAGTGGTATTGGCCATTCCGAGCGCAATTTTCTCACTAACATCACGGTCTCTGTCTCTGGTAATCTTGCTTTTCTTCCCAACGTGCCCTTCTTTAGCCTCCAACCTTCTTTCCCTTTCTCTCTCCCTTCTCCTCTCATCGCGAAGCGCTTCACGCTTAAGCCGTTCCTCTCTTTCCTCTTTATTCTCTCTTATGTTCTCCTTGGGGGCATCACGATCAGACTCCGTCTTCCTTTCACTGCCACCTGCAAAGGGCGTGACAGTTGCCCTTTCAGGTACTCCAATAGCGACCTTATCACCACCACCAGCACCGGCTCCGGCACCTGCACCTGCACCTGCTCCACTTCTCTCCATCCTAGCTCGTTGAGCCAGAGCACGCAGTTCCTGTTCTTTCTTCTCCTTCTCCTTGAGCATCAACTCCTTCTGGATCTTGGATCTCATCTCAACCGCCTCTCTGGCCTTCTGTTCAGCTACATACAACGCCTCTGAAAGCTTCGCAAAGTTGTCATTAATCTGGACCTCCTGGAGCCCTCTTCCATCAGCCGCAAGACGCTTGTCGAGCGGAATTGTATACCCTTTGGGATTCTTCCAATTGGAGATGCAAGGTGGGATTTTCCAGTCTTGCTGATCCTTGACAGTCACAGGCCTCGGAGGTGAATGCATAACAGGAACGGGGGGTGATCCGGAAGCTTTTGGTACCCTCTTATGTTTGAACTTGGGAGGCTCAAGAGGATCCTTGGGCATCTCAACCATCCTAATAATCCTTTCTTTCGCACCGGAATTAAAAGCCACTGATTGCTGTGAAGGCGTGTATTTGATATGGGTTGCTTCAGAGGACTGCTGGGGGACATTCTTCGGCTGTGCGGCACTGAGACGAACATTTACAATCTTTTCCAGGGCTGCCTTTGTTCTTAGGGTTGTTTCGTTTATCTCCTTATCCTCCTCCTCTTCGTCCATCTTCTGGATCCCACCAACCTCGTCACCCAGCTTAGGCACGAGATCCCTATGTTGAGAATACACAACCTTGGATGCATTCTCGTTCTGCTTAACAATGGCGTCGAAGGCTATATTGCCCTGCGCATCAACGCTCACGGGCAGAATCTTGGTGTCTTTCCTTTCTTCCTTGCGCCCCATGTCCAGTGGATATTGGGCAATGTGAATCTCTGGGAAGGCGCCCCCATCGCCGAAGTCTTCGATCTTGCGAGGGACAAATCCTGCCCGCTTCCCGTAAGGGGGTATTTGCTTAACCTTTACGACTGAATTGGGCTGGTGTTGATCTACCCGATCCCTGAACCATGGATCCGAAGCAAAATCATACTGTGGCCCGTTGTTTACCTTGGGAGCTGGAAGGCTCCCAAGTAGTGATCCTGCCATCTTCGAAAACGGACTAAGCACTGAACACAGAAGAACAGATAATACAATTGAAACCTAGTCCAAAAAGAGCTTCAAAATGAAACCTGGCGCTTCTGCAGAGAGAATAATTTGAGGGTTTTATTTATATTTTTACCCGTGGAATGAAGAATCGGCGCGCCGTTCGAAGAATTTCAAATTCTCTTCGAAGCTCTGCAGTTGAACATCGGAGAGCAGCACCAAACCCTGATCGAAAAAATGAAACCCTCTCTGCGGTAAGCTGTCAAAATACTTATACGGGACCATGCAGGTTACAATGTGAATTTGTTGGTCGGCAGCCGGCTCGTTGAAATTTAAATAAATCCTTCAAAGATTTATCCCATCGATTTTCTCCCCTTGTGTTTTCGGCGGTGAGTAAGTTTAGTGGTGGTGCGTAAAATAATTTGGCATAATGAAATTATCTCATGAGTTTATTGAGGTTCAAGTCTCCCCGTTACCTAGATTTGTAATGGAAAAATATTGGAAAATAAAATACCTTTTCTAAAATAACATTAAAATTAAGGCAAGGAATTGGGTATCTCTTCTAGTTTCATTAAGATCCCTTCATGTTGTTTAATTGATTTGATATTATTATTTGAACCTTATTTTTCATTTTGAGTTTTAAGTTGTTTATATTAATGCTTTATCAATGTTGTAAAGTTAGATTTAATCAACTTTTTTTAATGAAAAATTGTTTTTATTTGGTTAAGAATTTGTCTTTTTTGAAGGTAAAGAAATAGATTAATTACTGAAGATTCAAAATATCTTGCAAGAGTGAAATTACTAGCAAGTAATTATAAGTGGTATAGTTTTTCTTTAATAATAATAATGAGTCAACCTATATTAGCCTAGCAGATAACAGTTAGTGATGGTTATCCTCACTGTTGGTTTTATAATTGAGTTATGATAGATTTTCTCACTCTTTAAAAATAAAAATAAAAATAAGTAATATGTTACACTTGCTTTATACATTATGGAATCTAACCTTTGATTATATGTTGTTCTTTATAAGTAACATTATCCATGAGTGCCCGTGAACTACATGTTGAATTGCATGTTGTTCGTACATTCCCATAGAATGGGAGAACTTGAAATTCCTTTGCATTATAGAGTCGTTGTCCATAGACTTTATGAAGACGTGAAAGTCAAAATTAGGTTCCAAATAAGGTTTTACGACACATGCCAATTATTCCTAGACTACAACGGATGTTTCGTTATAAATCTCTTGCACAATTGATGGATTGGCATGCAAAGAATAGGAGTAAAGATGGATTCATGCGAATTCCTATGGACTCCAAAGCAATGAAACATATAGAGGAAAAATGGCCAAGAAAATTCAAGGATGAACCTCGCAGTATTAGGTTAGGATTTGCAATGGATGGAGTGTGCCCTTTCTCTTTCCTAAGCTCAAATTATAGTGTTTGGCCAGTTGGACTGATAGTATACAATATTCCCCCATGGATGAGTGTTAGAAAGGAACACCTTATGCTAACTCTCATCGTTCCAGGAAAACATCAAGTGAAAAAAATGGATGTTTACATTGCACCTTTTATTGATGAGATGCAATTGTTATGGAAAGGCATAAGAATGTATGACATATCACGTCCTCCATCAAATAGGTCCTTCATGTTTTATGGCATACTATGTTGGACAATTCATGATTTCCCAGGACTTGGTGTTTGTTCTGGTAAGAGATCAAATAATTTGCATATTCGTAGTACATCATAATTTATTTTCAATTCAAGTTGTATATAAGTATTACATTATTATTGTTTTCTTATGTAAGCTAGTTATTGATTATAGGGCTACAAACAAAAGGGATTTTTGCATGTCCAAGATGTGCAGAACAATTTGAGGGGCGATATTCTAAAGATCTACACAAAGTTATATATGCAAACAACAGGGTTTTTCTACCACCTGACCATAAGTTCAGAAGCCGCCTAAAGAATCAATTTGATGGAAAAATTGAAAATAAACCTCCTCCCAAGGTTATGGGTCCAGCTGATTGGCTTAAAATGTATGGAGATGCTGAATCAAAAGCTTGGAACCATTTTTTTTGTCATGATCATTCAATTGAGGAACCAGAACAAGTTATGGTTGAAATGCCAAAAGGAATGAAAAGGAAATCCATATTTTATGATCTCCATTACTAGAAGGATCTATTAATATCTCATTTAATAGATCCTATGCATGTTTTCAAAAATGTCCTTGATTCTATTTTTCGACATATATCTAGCAAAGATAAAGACACTTTGTCATCAAGGAGGGATATTGCTCTTTCACGTACCAAATTTGATAGAAGACATTTGTGGCCAAGTAAGGAAAATGAATCATATGCAGAAGCTCCATGGATACTAAAAAGGAAAGAGTTAGATCAACTAAAAAATGTGATTCGTTCAATAAGAACACCCACTGGATATGGATCATCATTGAATAAAGCTTTTACAGTAGAGGGACATATCACAGGATTCAAAACACATGATTATCACAATTTTATGAAGGTATTAACATCAATTAATTGTTATTCTTATCATTTACTTACTAAAACTTATTTTGATATATTATGATAAATCAATACTAATGAACTATAATAATTTGGTTTGATAGCATATCATGCCACTAGCAATAAGAGGGGATTCATGCCTTACAACTGACTTAAGGAATGCCATATGTCGATTGTTAGCCTTTACGAGGTATGTGGTCGCTTGATATTTACAAGGTTTTACATGGTATGAAATGTTCCTCTATATGATACAATGATATATTATATCTCATTCTAAATGTCACTAAAAATTCATACTAACTTAATGACAATATCTAATTAGGTGGGTGACCTCTAAAGAGATCCATGAGTCTGAAGTGCCAAGATGGAAGAAAGAAATCACAGAAATTGTATGTGTATTTGAAAAGGAGCTCCCTACAAGTTTCATGGACCTACAGGTCCATTTACTTATACATCTAGTTGATGACATTGAAATGGCAGGTATCATTTCAACAAGATGGATGTTTTTCTTTGAGAGATACATGAAAAACCTAAAAAGATATGTCCGACAGAAGGCACATCCAGAGGGTTGCATGGCTGAAGGGTATGTACTAAATGAAGCATTTTTCTTCCTATGTGAATTCCTTGGTAAAGATTTTGAAGATGGTGCACAATTTTGGGATCAAGAATGTGCATCTGATATTATAGATGGAGAAAAGCCTCAAACTAATGGTGTTCAAGAAGTAATTGGTATGTAAAATATTCATTATTATAGTTATTTTAGAATCATTTACTATATCATTTTGGGCTTCCCGAATTGAAAGAATAATATTTTAAGTTTGAATTATACATGTTGATTTTTAATAGGTGTTGATGAAAGTGTTGTGCTCAACAAATTTGTCCTCTACCAAATGGAATTCATGAATAAATGGATTGATATGTATGATATAAAAAGGAAAGAAGTGTTAGAAGAAAGGAAACAATTTAAGATATCAAACCCAAGGAATACCCCACTTCCCACTAATATTTCCGGTCAATGGGGAAAAGAATGCACAATAGAATGGGTTTCTAAACAAATTCAAAACCAAATAGATGAGGATAATCATTGTCATCATCGTCACCATCATCCTTGTCATTGTTATTGCCATCATTACATTATCATCATAATCACCATTCATGCCATCATCATCATCATTATGAACATTGTTTGCAATTGTTCATAATTGTAGATGTTGTAAGAAATATCATCAACCCAAAAAATGTGATCAGTGCTAGAAAAGGGTTGTTTAGGACACATTGCTATACGTAAGAGAAATAACAACTCTATTTTTGACAGATGATCGATGATCATCATCATCACCACCATTATCATCGTCATTGTCATTTTTATCATCCCCATCATCATCATTAATGTAATTTCTATCGACATTGTTGTAATCATGCATCATCATCATTCATGCCATTATTGTTTTTGATGATGACCTAGATGAAAATGATGATCATGACACCAAAGATAATGCTTATGATTATGACAATGACAACATCTAAAATTGGGAAGATTCGCCAACGTCATTAGCATCGTCATCATCATAATCATTGCCATCATCATCATTGTCATTGTAACCACTATCGTCTTTATCATCATAATCACAATTCATGTCATCGCCATCATCTTCATTTTCATCATTGTCAATATTATTGACATTGTCATCAATTGTTCATAATTGTCAATGCCATAAGGAATATCATCAATGCAGAATATGATGAGTGTTGGAAAAGGGATGCAAAAGCAAACATAGAAATGGGGGCAACAATAGAAGTAAAATTGGATGAAAAGTGGATACAACATAAGTAGATGCACAACAACATGAAAAACCTGACACAAAAGTGGATGCAAAAGTAGATGCAGTTGTCAAGGCAAACTTGGATGCAAACATGAAGGCAAAAGTGGAAGCAAACATGGGTCCAATGGTAGGTGTAAAACTTGGCACAAATTGTGGTGAAACAAATGGGGATGCAACAATGGAAACAAAAGTATATGCAAAAATGGATGAAACAAAAGTGGATGCAATAGGGGATGCAAACGTGGAAGCAAATGTGGTTGCAATGGTAGGCGCAAGATATGGTGCAACAAAAGTGGATGTAACAATAGACAAAAAATATGCAAAATAAGATGCAAAAATGGATGTAAAAGTGGAAGCAAAAATTGATGCAACAGGCAAAACAAAATTGGATGCAAAAAATGGATATAATGTAAGTAGATGCAAAAGTAGATACAAAACGAGATGCAAAACCCAATGCATAAACCTGACATAAAAGTGGATGCAAAAATAGATGCAATATTTGATGCAAAAGAGGATGTAAACATGGTTGCAAAATTGGAAGCAAATGTGGATACAACAGTGAGTGCAAAACATGGTGCAAATTGTGGCATAACAAAAGTGGATGTAATGATAGATGCAAAAAAAGAATCAAAGTATGATGCAAATGAAGATGTAAAAAGGGATGCAAAAAGTGTAATTTAAAATGGGTGCAACAGTGGATGCAAAATTGTGTGCAAAAGTGGATGCAATAGAAGTCGATGCAAAAGTAGATGCAAAACGATACACAAAACCTGATGCAAATCCTGGTCCAAAATTGGATACAAAAAGGGATGCAAAAATAGATGTAGTAGTTGATGAAAACCTCGACGCAAATGAGGATGCAAACGTGGATGCAAAATTATAATCAAAAGTGGGTGCAAAAGGAGGTGCCAAACTCGGCGCTAATTGTGGCACAAAAATATTAGATGCAATAGTGGGTACAATAATAGATGCAAAAGAGGATGTAAATATGGATGCCAAACAAGAGGGAAAAGTTGATGCAACAAAAGTAGATGCAAAATTTTATGCAAAACTAGACACAAAACTCGATGTAAAACTTGGCGCAAAAGGGATGCACAAATGGATGAAAAAATGGATGCAAAAAATGATTTAAAAAAGGATGTAAAAAAGGATGCAAAAGTCGATGCAAAAGTTGATGCAAGTGTAGGTGCAAAAAGTGGATGCAAATGAGGATGCAAAAGTATGTCAAACAAAATTAGGTGCCAAACTTGATGCAAAACCTGGAACAAAACCTGGTGTAAAGGATGACACAAAACTTGGCATAAAATTTGGTACAAAACGTGGTGCAAAACCTATTGCAATACCTGGTGCTAAACTGGATGTAAGATTTGGTGCAAAACTTGATGCAAATTTTGTGTCAAGTTTTGCACCATATTTGATAAATGGATGCAAATAGCACCAAAAATGGGCTCTAGATGCAAAAAAAGAAGTAAAAAGGGACGCTAATCGCTGGTTTTGTTGTAGTGAATGTCTTTTTCTCTCATATTCTTCATCATTAATAGTTTAAGCAAAATTACTAGTAGATGCTTCAGAATTATTACCTTTTATACCTGTGGCTAAAATGATTGTTTCATCTCCCGAATCTGACCCCAAATCTTTCTGAATAGCTGCAGCAGTTTTCTTCTTCTTACCCTTGGACTTCTTAGGTTTCAGTTCTGGATGCAGAATCCAACAGTGCTCATCATCATGCCCCTCCTTTTTACAGTGAGTGCATGAAGCTTTGCTTTTCTGTGCAGTATTATCCTTCCTTGCTTTCCACTTCTGCTTTCTTTTCTCCTTGCTCTTACTTGCAGTGGGTTGGGATGGTCCCCCAACTTCTGGATTTCCATTCTTTCCTCTAGCTTCTAGATGAGTAGCTTGTACAGATACCTCATCTATACTAGTGGGATTAAACATAAGGATGGTATGCCTCATGTAGTTGTGTAGACCACCAATGTACTTCAAAAGAGTTTCTTGTGAGTCTAATGAGATCCCTAGAATCAATGCTCTCTTTCTAAATTCTTGAGTGTACCCTTACACACTTTGCCCTTTCAACTGCCGAAGAGTTTGCCAACTCATCATGGCTTGTTGCATGTAGGCCAATGGATAGAACTACTTCTTGATTGCAGAAACAAAGTCACTCTAGACAGAGATAGTCTTCCCATGTCTTTTCATGTCAGCTTGGGTTTTGCCTTCCCACCAAACCAAGGCAGTGCCTCCTAGGTGTAGGCTTTCCAGCTGAATTTTTCTCTTCTCTGAGTCGATGTTTTGCACTCTGCAATACACATCAATTTGTCTAATCCAATTGTCCAACTTTTCAGCATTTAGCTCTCCATCATATATAGGAAAATCAAATTTAACATCTAGCTTGATCAAAGATTCTTTCTTATTATGCACAGGGCTATTAGGAGGTGTGAGAAAGCTTTCCTCTTTCCCTTTTCCTTTTGAGTGGTCATGGGAATGAGACTCATCTTCTTCTTTGTCTTGTTTAGAACCTGATGAATCTTCCTCCTTATGCTTTCTAAAGTCCCTATACATTTCTTCTACCATAGACTTTATAGCTAAGAAACTCTCTATGAATTGAGGGTCTAGCCCCATAGAACCTTCCTCTGACATTGTCTTCTGAGGATAGACTCTCCCAACTTCAAAGACTAGTTTCGAACAACTCTCCTTCTCCTAATTTGAGCTTTGATCTAGTAAGCATTCAACAGCTAAACCAACACAAGCTTGTCTAACCTTACAGTCTAGAGCTCTGATACCACTTGATCTGATAATCACCCTATGAGTGACCTCAGCTAAAGATTTATTAAATGAAGGTATTACATACTCATGTGTTGGTGTGTGTATTTATGTTATTTAAGCAACAGATCGATCAAATTGCAAATACACAGACACTTGAAATGGAAAACAGCAGAGAAACACAGTAAGAAAATACAAGAACACAAAAATTTAATAAGCCGTTCACCCTATCCTCCAGGGCTACATCTTCAGTCCAACTTTCAGTGGTAGCCTTCTTTTATTGTGTCTTGACGCAGAGAATTACAATGAAGGAGCTCAATGTGAGTCTCCTGAAACAGAATTTGCTTGGCAGGGTGGTTCTTGGACTCCCCAAGCCACTAGAGTACACAGACTCTTTTCCTTACTAGCTCTATGACCTTCTGGTCTACAATGGAGAGAGCCCAATGTGGTGCTCAGTCCAGATAGATCCTCTCTAGGATGGCTTGAATCCCTCAAGCTCTCTAGTGCTCGATGCTGCCTTCGGTCAGCTCAGCCCTCTATATTTCATTCTAGTGTTGCTTCACTGTCTTTCTTCTCTTTGTTCTTCCTTTCTATGTTCCGTCCTCCTCTCAGGATTCTGGTCGTTATTTTTTTCTCTCTCTGTCTCTGTGTCTATTCTATTCTCTGTTCATGGCTTTAAGGCCATTCGTGCCCATGGCTATTTGATTCCTCTTCCACTTCCCGTCGGATCGCCTGCTACAGCTTCGCTTGGAGTTCCCTGTTCAGCGTCATCATCAGGCTCACAAGGAGTGGCCACATGTCCTCCTGCAGCTGTGCCAATTCGCTTCGTCGGTTCGATTTTTTCATTACATTGTGGAATGAGTCTTTTGCCACCTTGACAGTCAAATCGGACATCAAGTATTTAAAAACTACGGCTTAATCCCCCGTCGATTCCGCTTTCCCATCAGGTGCGATCTCTGCTATTAGATCTGGGGCTTCCAGATTCGACGCCATATGCACATTTCGCGCGGTTGAATTGCTCGAGCGTTAACGCGCGATCAGCGGTGGTTTTCTCTTTCCTCCGCTGCCATGCATCGACCACTAATTGGGATCGCTCCATTTTCGCCAATTCCGCTTACCGTTTGAGGGTGCCCCCGATCAATACCACTGGTTTTCGGAGCGGGTCCCGCCTTTAGCGCTTTAGCCTTTATCCCACGGTTTTCCCAACTCTCATGCGACCGAGCGCTCGGGGCTTCTCCAATTTGAGGGTTTTTGCCCAACGATGTCAAAAACTACCTCCGTTTCCCAATCAGGGCCTCCCAGGGACTAAATTCGCCTCCCGCGCAGTCTCCATGGGCCTCGGTCAACACACTTTGACCGAGGTCCTCGTCGTCCCACGATGGCTGCCATTGCCACTGGTTTAGAGGTGTTTTTGATCGCTGTTGTAAATTCTTTGAAGTCTGTCCCGACCTAGTACAACCATGGCTCTGTTTATCACTCTTTATGCATCTAATTCGGATCATTTCTTCACCATTCAAATGTTTCAACATTAAATCCTAATGTTATTATGAACCCAACGTATTAGTAAACCCAAGGGACTAATATTATAAACCCTAGGGATTAAAAACCCAATCGATTAATATTACAAGCCCTAGGGGTTAATAAACCCTAATTTTCCCCGGATGCGGGTGTCGAAGCCAGACGTACAGGCATGCCACATGCAGTGCATGGGCTGCCCCGTGTAAACCCATAAGCTCCCCAATGAAGGCCGTCATATGGCCATTAAGCCACCCCAAGTGGAGAAGGCATTCAATGCAGAAGAGACGGGGTAGATGGAGGAGCAGGGCAGATTTATTGTGCACCTGCAACGAGAATTTAGGGGAGAATATTACAAGTTTCATGGCTCGATCAAGGTATTCTGGCCTTAGGAAAGTTGGCGGTCGTGGAAGCATAGCAAGCTCCGGCCAAGTTCGGTTTCATTCCCCTGCAGCTTGGAGAATTGTCCTTGCGGCCATTCTGGTTGCTGGGTGGGGAAGAGAGAGCAATTTGGTGCCTTGCAGCATCGAGTCTGGCAGCGGAATTGTTGGCCAATGAGCGAAGGAAGACAAGGGGAAAGCCGGGCATTTGAGAGTGAATTGGGAGGAAACTGTTGAGGCTACCAATTCCAGATTCAACATCGAAGACACAGAGGCAGCTTTAGACTTACAATGGCAAAACTTCGCGAATGGCAGCCATGTAGACGAGGTCCATCCAGAGGATCATCCTCAAGACCACCTGCAGCAAATGAGCACCATCATTGTTGCTGCTGCTACTGCCACCGGAGAGCTAGAGCAACCCCGCTTCCCATTCGACAATATGTGGAGGTTGGGGGATCTTGTGAAGGGAAGACGAAGCTCCCAGCTTTTGGTTCTGTGGTTTTCACCTTGCCGAGAACAGAGGATTATGAAGGCGTTAACGCCCATATCTCCATCATGTTCACAAAACTTCCAGATGAGGAGCATCTCCAGAACCCGCAGGAAAAACTACTGGAAGACATGGGCAGGGAGATCAGTCTTGGAAAGGAACAATCGTCCGTGGAAAAAAATGCTGCTGAAGCGCAACCAACGTCTGTTGTTGGAAGCTTGGAGGAGACGAGTCGGCAAGACCGCTTCCCTCCGGTGGGGCCACCTCCTCCAGATGTTGACGAAGACACTTGGCGGAAAATGTGGGAAGGGCGCGAGGAAGGCGACGGGTGGGCTTATGTCGTGGAGGATCCGAACCTGGCTGAAGCGGCAGATGCACACTTCGCCTCCATCTAGCAATCTTCAGCTCGTTGAAGCCATGGCGGGTAACGTCTGGATTTTGTCTTTTGATCCTCTGGTTAATGCTTCCTCTGTTTCGGTCTTTTGGCATTCGCCTCCTGTCTCTTGGTCCTGCTTAACTCTGAGTTTGTGGTCATGTCTTTGGTTTTGCCTCATCACTGGCAATTTGAATTGCATAGCTGACATCTGTAACTCAGTCACGTTGACACCTGTCAGTTATACAAGTCAAAATATTTCTGCTGATAGCCCCTGCGTGGGCATTCATATGTCTAGTTCACTGTCATGAAAGTTTAGCTCTTTGTCGCCCCTATGTGGGTTTTTTGTTTTCTTGGACATCTCAGTTTGGTTTTGGAAGAAGCTGCCCCTGCGAGGGAGCTATAAGGTTTACAGTCTGCAGGCCCAGGGCTATTCTTTTGGCTCTGGAAGGAATGACATGATGCTTGTAATCTTTTTGTACATATAATATATTACTTAGATAGCTTTTACAGAGAAAAAAAAAAAAATAAACCCTAATTTTCTAATGTTAAGAGGCCACATTGGAGTATGGTTGAGCATGAAATATTTTCATATTGAATCATGGTTGACCATGGTTGATTTTCATATTCAGACAATCTTTGTCACAATGTGATGTTGGACCATGCTTGGCCATGATTATAGACCCAAGGGATTAATATTATAAACTGAAGATATATAAACCCTAAGATAAAAATTATAAACCCTAAAATAAACATGGTTGACCATGGTTTACCATAGTTGATGTTCATATTGACACAATCTTTGTCGCAATGTAACATTGAAACATCAATGACCATGCATGACCATGATTGATTTTCATATTGAGACAATATTTCTCACAATGTGACATTGGACCATGGTTGACAATAAACCCAAGAGATTGATATTATAAACCCAATAAATTAATATTAAACCCTGTTAATTACTAAAAAATAATAATAATTAGTTAACTAACAACTTAATTAATATTAATTCACCCTATTAATTATTAATAATTAATTAATTATTAAGTATTAATTCTACTTAATTATAAATAATTAACTAATTATGTTTTCCCAAGCCATAAAAACCAATAGAGAAATTGCCTCCACGAAAACACCACAATAAAGATCCACAAACAAAATCTAGTAGGCACAAAAGAAAATGACCATAGTAGAGGAATTCAAAGACAAAAGTAATTACTAAGCCTTGTTTGAGGGAGAATAAGATGGACACTTCACAAAATGAGAATTCGTAAAAAAAAATTAATGCATGAGACATCAAGGAGAAAGGCTTCTCATAATTATTCTCATTAATGATTGAGCATGGGGATTGAAATCTCTCTTAAACAAGAGAAGTTGCATTGCAACTAGTCCCTGCTCGGTATGGGCAAGTATCCAGAGTCTCTCAGCGCATAGCTTATTCCATGCGATTAGCTTTCCGAAGGCATGATAGCATGAGCTAATTATACCTACTGTGCTGGATTGCCTTGTATTTACTGGGCATGAGATGAACTAATGAGAGAGGCTTGTTGTATTGGAATATTGATAAACACCTTGCTTACAATTACCATTACGCGTGCAGAGACAGTGATACGTGTTGCGATGGAGACCCTTAAGAATGCACATGAGTATGAGAAGGATCCAACAACATTAGACCCATAAGCAGCAGTCCCAGTTACAGGTCCAGTAGCAGATGTTCCAGTTCCAGATCGTTATAAAGATCCAGTTCCTTCTTCTACAGATCGAGACCCAGTAGATGAAGAAAAGAACCAGGAACAGGAAAAGTAGCAAGACCAGCATCCGTGTCAGCAGATCCAACAGCAGTAGACCCATAAGCAGCAGTCCCAGTGACAGGTCCAGCAGCAGATGTTCCAGTTCCTGATCGTTATCAAGATCCAGTTCCTTCTTCTCCAGATCGAGACCCAGTAGATGAAGCATGCTAGTAAAGATCCAGTTCCTTCTTCTCCAGATCGAGACCCAGTAGATGAAGCATGCCTAGTAGCTACGGCATAGGTATTAGAAACAGAGGCATCGTGCCCTCGGGTTAGAGATTGAGGACCAGTCCTTTCTGTACCCACCAGATACAGTGCTGCACCTTTGACCGATGAGATGGTTTTGTATCATGAGGAGCCTGGCACCATACATTCCCGATCAACTTCAACCTTTATGTATAGTTGTGTTTCTTTTTAGTTTTAGTTTTGTTTACTGTTTATATTAGAGTAGTGCGAGAGAGGAGCGAGCTTGAGTGAGGCCCAAGACCAACAAGAGAGCCGCCCAGCGGAATATCATGGAGAGGGAAAGAGGATATGGCTTTTCACCCCTGATTGAGGATAATATCTGTCACGAATGTAATTGGCATAGATAAGCAAATGAATGAGCTATTGACCGATAGTCTAGACTAACAAGGAGATCAATACTCTTTCTGTTATTTAATTTCCAAAGTAAATGGTTATACTTGTCATATTTGTTCTGTAGATCCTAATTTTTAGATTTCGAGTCAAATCAAAAAATTGCAATTGATTTTAACCATCGAAAAAAAATTCATTTATATTTTTTATAATAAATATTAATGAAGTACTCTATTAGATTTAGCAAAAAGACCTTCCATATATAAAAATAATATGTACAAATGTGGCTAACAAATTTCCAAAAAGTCTTTAAGTTCATTGCTATTGTTATAATAAAGGTTAATAGAGTACTTTAGTAGAATTGCAATATTAATAGATGTAGCAGAGAGACCTTTTATATATAAAAAGAATATGTAAACATGTGGAAGACAAATTTATTTAATCATTTGATTATATTAGGTTAGATTAATAAATGTTTTTAGAATGCACCCATCAAATTAAAATATTACTTAGAAGCACCATTAATATATTTGTGTCATTATTTCAAATTCTTTTCACTAATCATTCATATCCACGATATATTATGAATAAGGAAAGGAAATATCCGTCATGATTCTGAACTCACGATAAGAGCGACGCACACATACACAAAGCTAATAAGGAAAACGTTGCTAATATTATTATATTAAATATAACGATACTAATACGCAGGCTATTGACGAACTAATAAAACGGGGATAATAAGAATTCTACGACAAATTTGGTTCGATGGTATTCAAAGTAAAGGTAAGTGTTTGCTGGCTGGTCCTATGGGTCCCCGCTCCGTGGTATAGATGATTTAGAAGATTTAAAAAAGAGGCATTTCTCTATTTCCCATATTACCCCCAATATGAAGTATGGACAACGTATCATCGCTCGATCACTTCCTTTTCCACTAAGCGATTGCTTAGGAACCTTAGCATTATTTCAAATTCCTTTTCACTAATCATTCATATCCACGATATATTATGAATAAGGAAATATCCGCCCTGATTCTGAACTCACGATAAGAACGACGCACACATACATAAAGCTAATAAGGAAAACGTTGCTTATATTATTATATTACATATAACGATAGTAATACGCAGGCTATTGACGAACTAATAAAACGGGAACATTATTTTCATAGTTTATTAGCATCGCCATTGCGCATCGTAGTAACAGGCAACAAAAGGACAATTCCAAGGAGCAGTTACTTTAAATTTGGGCAACACGGTAATTGTGGGCAGCGGGTGCAACAGCAATCAAAGCAACAGTTTGCACTTTTGCACTTAAAACGTCCAGGATCAATCCATATTTTCTCCGACTTCAATTCATCACGTAACTTTCCAAGCTCAATCATTGAATGAACTCCAGCTTCACTTACAGTTTAAAAAATATTAAATTCACCTTTTAGATATTGATGAAATACTAAATTTACAATAAAATTAAATACTACCTTGTGCACCATTTTGGACATCTGCTGCTCCGGATATATCTTCGACAACTGAAATACATATTAAAGAGGGTCCCTCTAATATCACTTTTGATTCAATGAGAAAAGGGTTGGTCTCGCTCTACTTTAGAGGGTTAAGTTGACACAAACCCACTCTGCCCAGACAACACACTGCAATGTTGACGCAGGGCCAAATAGTGTGGTAACTGCCATGCGGCCTTTCAAAAGGAATGGCGAGCTTGATGAATGCTCGACCAGTTGTGCCCATCTACATGCATGTTCAACTAGCCTCTGAAGCCAAATAGCTCTGCTCGCCAGTTGCATCTTCATCCAAGCCACGTTTTCAACTGCATCCTCATCCAGGTCACACTTGTTTTCCTCATGCAAGCCAAACTTGTTTTCATAATCGCCATTTGTTTCAAAAGAAACTGTCAATAGGTGAGGATTTTAATGGATACATAGATCTATATACCCATATAGGAAAAAAACCCGAGTGCAGGTGAATGCTAAAATCCCTCCCCTGTGAAGGGTGGCTTGAGTTTGTTTGCATCGACAGATTTCTTATGTCTTGTTTGCGTAGACAGATTGCTTATGTGCTTGCGTCGACAGATACATGAAGTATAGGTTTTCTGGGTAGAGGTTCCTGAGTACCTGACCAAAGATTTATCATGTGGCAAGCGTTAGCGATCCAATCAACCATGAGCGTTAAGCCATCTGCTTATGAATCTGCAAGCAGGCTGAGCAGGGCTTCCATGGAAAATTAAAGAATTTTGACTGAGATTGAGTAGGGTTTCTGTGCTTCCGCGGGCCATTCAATGACGCAGTCCATAAGGGAGGTAATGGCATGACAATGACGTAATCAGTATAATTACTAGCTCTCATGTGCCTTCGCACACAATATTTATTTTTTGTTGTTGTTCCGCAGGCTTCGTTGGTCTGTTGCTTGTTACCCACAGATTAAAAAGAGCGAAGAGTGATTGCTTGTTACCTGGTTGCTTGTTACCTACAGATTAATAAGAGCGAAGAGTGATTGCTTGTTATCTACAGATTAAGAAGAGGGAAGAGTGAGGCAGTTCACTTTGTTTCTTTCCATGATGGAAGAAGCTACTCGGTTTCCGCAGAGGACTTTGACAGGCATCTAGTTCGGCGATTGCATCGTCTAGAGATGGAAGGTAAGTAGCATCAACGAAATAGAGAAGAAACCTGGTCCTAGTTTAAAGTTATTCTGTTTAATTCTGTAGCAAAACAATTATGCTACCGCTGTTAAAACCCAAATCCTTGTTACTTTGAATAACCTTGTTCTTGTTCCTTATTTTTGGATTGGTACGAAGCATATGCAATCTCATGCTTTCTCTGTTAATAAGCTTTCTAAAGAAAGAACCTTCAAAAATATATAGTGAAAGAAACATTCTAAATCTTTCCTATCAGTCTATCCTTGTTCTTACTTTCACAGGGAAAAAGTACTACAAAACAATTACAGGATAACAATTTAAAATGGCTGCAAGCAACAAGAAGAGTTCAGTTGAATTTTACATATTTATTAGCAGGAGAATGACTCATTTTCAAGACTTTTTATGACATATCGAGCATCAAAAGATGCCATACTTGCTGCTGCTTAGATAAATGATATGTCTTCCCTTTCATATGTAGATTCTTGCTCACATGTCCTTATCAAGGACTACTATATCGTCTCAAGTGATGATATTGCCGCAATAAAGAGTGGCTGGGATGAATATGGAATCTTTTATGGCACATTCTGCTTCTTAGAGATGCAAAACTCTGGGTTTTCTCTATTTTTTTCTGTTCCGGGGGCGTGAAGTGGATTGTTGCAGTTGCGGTTGCTGTGTGAAGCAAGGGCACATCAAGTTGTTGCAGTAGCGATAAGAAGGGGCAAGGCGCAATGCTAGTACATTCACATGGTCAAAATAGCAAAGAGGAATAGGCCATATAATTCATTTTCCTTCTTCCCATATTATATATTCTAATCTAAGGTCCCGGTTCGATTCAATCGATAGCTGGATGTTCGTCCCATGCACTCTTTTAAACATGTAAGAGCCATTTGTAAGCCATGTGTTTAAGCCCTATAACTTTGGCAGCGATGTGTTTGGTAACCATGTAACCAAAAAAGACTACAACTTGGCAACCATGTAACAGAAAAAGACTACAACTTTGCACCATGTAATCGAACATATGTTTTTTTTAATTTATAAGCATGAAATTTTATTCAGCACTTTTTTAAAACTTCAAAATGCTGTAAAGGAAATGGATAATTATAATATATGGTTTAGCCTCTCTTCCTCGGGAAGAGGCTAAATAAGAAGGCGAAAGATATTATATATATTATTAAGTCAAATACTTTGGTTACTAGCCACAGTAAGTCAAATACTTTGGTTACTCGCCACAGTAAGAAGAGTAAGCAGCTTAAAAAAACAGTTAAAATTAATGTCAAGTCCCACCATATCGATTACTATAATCCATGCCATCTTCCAAATGGCAAGGACTCATAAGTGATTTGAAGTGTTGACCTATAATTGTTAGTGTTATAATAGTGTGTTGTGTTATAATAATACTCCAGCTCATTTGCAAAAATCCATTACCATAGAAAGTGCAAAGTTAACATTCCTAATCCATATATCCCCTTATACAAAGTGGCATCTACTCTCTTCCGCAATAACCTTACAACCCTATCACCTAATGAAATGTAAATTATAATCATTAATTATTAAAAATATTTAAAACTTTTTTCTTTAAAATAAAAAATCCAAATTTATATAATAGTGGCAATCATATATATTAAAAATAAATTAAATAACTAAAATTAAATATAATATTATAATTAATTATATATAAAATTTAATTTAAAAAAATTATATATGACAAACCATTAAAATCAAAATAACAAGGAAAAAAAAAAATTAACAAATAAACTGCACGACTTAATATTCTTGACGTGCAGTAAACAAAGGTGAAAGGCGACGTCTTCTTTGTATTTTAGTGTGAGAGGAGAAACGGGTATTTTCCAAATAAAAAACGAAATCGAAGTTATAAATGTGGTTGGTCGTTTCTGCCCCTGGAAGAGGTGGGGCTGCAAACAAGGTCAGGGGTCGGGATTACAATATGACCTGGTTGGAAGTTGAAGGTCGGGGTTATTTTTATATGTTCATGCACCACCTTACGCTAATACAACAATATGAAGGTATTTATTTTTAAGACATTTTTTACACCAAATAATTTTTTTGTTTTAAAAAGTGTTTTGTTTTTGTTTTTGTTTTTTTTTTAATTTAATATCAATTGAGTTGTCTTAAACATAAAATTTGTAAGACAAAATTTTATATTCAAGACAAAAACAGTTTGAGACAAAACTTCATATTTAAGATAATGATCACTTAAGACATTAACAATTAAGACAAAGTCATTTAAGAGAGTTAAGAATTAAGACAACACCATATCAACTTAAGAAAATATTATCTAACACTTGCAAAATTGACTATGACAATGTGTCTTAAGTCTTCTAGCTTGTCGGCTATTATTGTCTCACACCTATACCGAGGTTGCTATTTCACTTACCATTCACGTTATCATATATAAAGACAACCATTTGTTGAGCTCATCGTTTTGTGGGGGTAGCCGACTCTGAAGAACACGACAACTTTTCCTAGCAAGATTTCCCTAACATCAATTTCTCTTCTATCCCTTTGATCTCTGTTGGTACAATTAAATACAACTTTTCTATTGTTGCATCCAGGAAGTTTGCAAAGAGATTCCATGAGTGGATAGGGGATAGTTATATTTTTTATTTTTGAAAATAAATATTCAAACTACATGAAATTTAATCAGATCAATTTTTTTTTTATATTATATTTTTTCTTTTTCATTAATCCTTTTTAATTAAATACAAAATTAGAATGTGTGAATTATATTATTTTTTAATTAATTATAAAATTAAAATATAACATTTTGAAAAATTAGATTATTTTTAATTAATCTCTATGTATTTCATTTAATGTATATTTATTTGAAAATATATATTAAAAATGATATAAAATTGAGAGACTAAAGATAATTTGATTTGAAAATAGTTAAATATATATATATATATATATATATATATATATATATATATATCACATTCTAAAAATATAATAAATAAGTAGATAATTTGTTTCTTGGTTGGCCTAACTCACTGGGTTTGAACTTTGAATCTCATGCTTTTACATAATACTTCATAACAAGGTGATTGTCAATTGAGTTACACTCCATGAGCTAATTTTTTTTTTTTTTTTAAATATGTGAATATTTTTAAATTACTTCAATTAAAACTTTGATATAAATTTGCATCTATATATATATATATATATATATATATATATATATATATATATATCAAAACTATACATAAAGAAATCCAAAAAAAAATAAAATACAAATTCATCAATATATGCATTTTAAACCTTCATTTTTTTCTTTCTAAATGAAAAATCAGAAATTTGATTCTTGCATATGTCTTATACTCACATCTCAATTTTATTTTCTCTATTGAGCAAATATATAAAAGAGATAAATAACAATAATTCAATTATTTCTTAGATAATATTTTAGTATTTAAATTTTTTCTTATAATAAAAAAATTCTACTAATATTGTCAAAAATATATATATACAAAATGCAGTTTAGTATTTTTTTATATTAATTTATTGTTAGGTATTAATATTTTGGAAAATATTTTCATTTAGTGATTAGAAAACCATGAATGCATTATTAAGAAACCAAGTAATATTAGTAATTTATATCATTTCAAACTAGGGAATAACGACTATGTGATTCATCTTCCTCACTTAATATAGATATATATAAATAAATTATGAAAGAGGTTGAAAGAGTACCTCTAGCATAAACTTTAATTTAACCTAAAAATCCATTATCATGCCACTATATTCATCACATTGGAGGCTTACTTAGTGCACCAGGGAAAATTTTAAGAACCCCCTAAATTTATAAATATAATAAATGGGTGAATCTCCATGGTATATAGGAAAAATGGAAGGCGATTTTATCAATAATATAATATGTATATATAATTTTTTGGCGAATCTCTCACTAGGCATGGTGAATATTTTACTCAATTATAAAATCTTGTAAGATCTTGGCGAGTCTTTCACTAAATAATAAAACTTTGTAAAGTCCTAGTGAATCTTAGCATAGGCTACATGCTGGTTTAATTCCCCCATTTAAATAGGCTACATTCCAGGTGAATACCATGGGTCAATACCATGTGCCATTTTGGTGAATACCATGGGTCAATACCATGTGCCATTTTTATTTTTATTAATTCTAATATTAGGGTTAATAATGGTTTTTTGCATGGTATTAATAACAATCTAGTCCATGGTATTTGTCCCATAGTATTTTGGCCATAGGCTTCACCTATATATAACCCATTTTTTGAGTGTTCGTAAATATAAGGTGACTTATGGAGTAAATATAAAAAAATGTTTTATTTGTTTACCATACCTCTTGTTTATTTATATTTTTATTAATTTACCATACCTCTTTTACAAATATGGTATTTGGCCCATAGGATTCACTTAAATAAAACCTCTTTCTTGAGCCTTCACAAATAGAACGAGGGTGATGGACTAAATATAAAAAGAGGTTTTATTTATTTACGATACGTCTAGTTTATTTATATTTATTTATTTACCATACCTTTTGAGTAAGTATAAAAAGACGTTTTATTTATTTACCATACCTCCACTTTACTTATATTTTTATTTGTTTACACCCTTACATGTATATAAGGTGACTTATGGAGTAAATATAAAAAATGTTATATTTATTTACCATACCTCTCATTTATTTATATTTTTATTAATTTACCATACCTCCTTTTTAAATATGGTATTTGGCCCATAGGATTCACTTAAATAAAACCTATTCTTGAAAATGGGCGAATGGATTCACTTAAATAAAACCTATTCTTGAAAATGGGTGAATGGAAGGTTGTAAGTCCTAATTTCAAGGGCTAAATTTACCTTTTTTACCCTCTCCCTTAAAATAAGGTGGGCTATTTGAGGTGATTTGTAAAAATGTATTATGATACAAAATATTCGCCCACTAAAAATTTAAAACCCCTTAATTTCGCCAAAGGGCGAACATTCGCCCCTAAAATTATCCTTGTAGTGCACCCAGTTGGCCCATCGCTATAGGTTTGTGGTGCATCATAACACATTTCAGCTCATCGATTTTCTCAATCTGCAACTATGTGATTTCAAATTACACCTCACTTTTTATATTTCATGATTCTTAAAATTAAGAAATTTAGCACTTATTGAAGTATGTATATAATCATTCCATACAATTATGCCTTAACATAACCAATGTGCAAATGATGTCAATGAAAGTAATCTTATAGAATCAACAACCCAACTTGCCTAACAGTTTTTAAATATTCAAATGTGTTATAACCAAGTGAACTCTAGTCTCGTATAGCAATTTAAAAATTATAAGAGCACACAATTCATACAAACCTATCCCCAAATTTCCTATTGATTTTATAAGAGCACACAATTCATACAAACCTATCCCCAAATTTCCTATTTGTTTTAGTTCCATCGATCACAACTTTTTCATAGATCAAAATCGTTTCACTTGATAGAAATAGTAAGTACTCTTGTATGCATGCAATGTATGAAGAATTAAGTTAAGTGAAGGAAAACAAGTTAAGTCTAATATTAGAAGTCAAGTGAGTTAGAGTTAAAAGTTGATGTGTTCTCAAGAAAATCTAAGTTAAGGAAAATAAAATTGTTGATTTATGTTAAAGTGAAGTTAGAAAAGTTTAGTTAAAGCATCAAATCATAGTTTACATGAGGAAAAGAAAGTTAGATTTTGCATGATTCCATATTTAGAAAGTTTAGTCCTTATATACTCATGGTTGGGTCATTGTGTTGTAACATAAATGCTTTTGATAAGTTATATATTCATAAAAGAGGGTATAAAAATAGAAAACAAAAAAATAGAATAAATCAATGAAAATATGAAAATTGTTGAAAAAATATGAATGAACCCCATGAAAAGAAAAACAAGTGTACAAGTGAGCAAGCTCAAATGCCACTAGAAATTTGGGTTTGATCATGATCATATAGTATAGCCATGATCAAACATGTTTAAATTTGTGTTTTTAGATTAAGAAATAATTCAACCAAACTGTTTGATCTTGGTTGAAACTAGTAGATAGGATAGATTAGAGAAAAAGTGACCAGAGAATTTAATCTTGGTCAATTGCATTTTATGCACTAGAATAGGGTTAGAAGTCGCTTTAGGAAATAAAAGAGGGTATGCTAGATCAAATATTCCCTTAGGATATATTAATCATGCTTAGATAGATTTATCTTGGTTAAATAATGAACTAATCATGTCATTGAAACATGATTAGCGAGATGTAATAAGCATTAAAAATTGATTTTTAATATAACGTCAGGAAATGATTTGAGGTTTTGTCGGCTTGTGATATCGAAAGAGCACCTTTCAATGGCCATGATTTTACCCATCTGGATCAACGGCGGGGAAACCACCCGCACCCCTCATCCCATTTCCTGTTAACTACAGAGGGGGCTCCAAAAACCAGTATTTATTTTAGGGGGCCCCACGGAAAGTGGCATTCCCTCACGTCTTCGCACTCCTCTCACTAAAAACCACTTACCAGCACTCCCCCCTCTAAAATTTTCCTATCTCTCCTCCGCTTCTGCCAACAGTCACCATGTCACCTCCCTCACTTTACCTTCCGCTAATCACATCGCGCCACTTGTCATTGCTCCATTTTCTCACCGCCCATTTTTGTTTCCATCTACCTGTTATACATTATCCATTGCAAGTTTCTCATTGCCCATTAATTTACCTTAAATCCTATTCTGTAACGCCTTTAACCGCAATGGTAAGTGATCAAGTCTTATAAAATCCACCTTGTCTCATCTCGTGCGACTCTCCTAGCTACTTTGTTACTATTTTTAATTGCAGGTATTGTTTTTAACTTTCGCAATCCCCACTATTTCCAGCACCTTTCAATTTTACAAATTCAAAGCCCACTACCCTTAAAGAGATTCATTTCTTATCCAGGTACCTGTTCAAGCCAAAGCTCTGTCCTTTGTTATCTTTTCCTTTTCAAATTCCTTAGACATGGAACCAAAGGGAAAGGGAAAATCCTCTAGTAGTAAATCAAAGAGTGAGGATAACCCTAAAACCTTTGCTACCGTGGACCTTGACCATATGCCATTAGCAAACCAACATTTTAAGATTTCCTATACCGAGTGTGAATTCGACTTATTCAAATTGCATCACTGGTTGAAGAAAAACTACCTAGACCAACAAGATGAGATTAACCTTTGGGAATCCCTGCTGCCTATGTTCATTTTCCCACAAACACATTATTTCCATGATTTGGTCATGTGGTGTGAAGCCAAATACAATCCACTGCAAAGAACCAATGTGGCCCAGAATGAAGACATTCTGATCTCAATTACACTTGAAACCATAAACTAGATGTTGCTTATTCCTCAAAATGGATCTCTTAGCCATTTCTTTGTATCTATTCTTATGGACTTGTATCATAAGCTCACCTTTCCTCGGAGAGCCCAAATTTTTGAGATTTTCCTTCTAGAAGACTCTCAGCTTCCTGAGAAAAATCCCCCTTATCCAGCTTCTATGTTCCCAGAGAAAGCCAAATAGATCATTGTTTTAATTTCTTTCCTTTTAGGTTATCCATCACACCAGTGGGTAGATGAGCCTATTATAGCCTTTCTATCTATTTTCTCTAATGAAGCAAGCCAACATTCATGTTAAATTTTACTCAATTCCTGGCTGATAATATGCGGGATCAAATGATGAAGATTACTACAGAAGGCATGTTTAATTATGCATCTATATTAGTCTATATGTTTATTTTTTAGCAGGGAGATAAGTTTCCCATAACTCTACATGAATAAGATGATCAAGGCATCAGCCAATCAATGATAAAGTGGACTTCATTAGTCAAGAAAAACTCAATAGAGTTTAAATTTGCAGACTTCATAGATAGTTTTGTTCATACAATTGCAGGGCTTCTTAGCAGTCAGAGTGAGCCAAGGACCAGTTCAGAGATTAAAATGGTTTTGCACCTGAGTGAGCAGAAAAAAACTGGAGACTGGTATTTATACCAGAATTATACAGAGATAAGGGTATATGGATGTGAGTTAGCTCCCTACAAGTTTCCTAAATATGTTCCAATGAGGATTTTCTCTCTAGAATATATAAGGCAGATGATCAATATGGATGAAATCCATTTTGTCTCAGGTAAAAGAAAATCACAATTCAAGATCAAGACTCAAGTGGGACCATTCATATGTAATACCAGAACAGTAGGAGATGAGGTAGACTCAATCCTCAAGCAATTCAATTTTCAGCCCAATTTCACCTGGTCATATGATCCATTCAGCGTAATTTCTAATTTAAGGGTGGAACTCAAAACCACACCTTATAATCATACCCCAAGACCAGAGATCGAGAAGTTTATGAATCAATACCAGTGGGAGGAAAATACATTACAAGAAGTAGAAGAGAAAATTTTGTCTACAACCACCCTCCACACTCTAGTACCTTAAGATAAATAGGGAAAAAGGCAAAGGGAAGAAACTTCATCTCCAACATGTACATAAATAAGTGCTCAAGAATTCATCATTCAATAGAAAAAGTAGAAGACACATCTGAAATATGTCACCATTCAGAATGAGGAAGAACAGTTCAAACTATTGTTATGAGTGGTTTACAGTTTTCCACAGGGTCAGAGGAACTTTTCTCTGATACCCCATCTTCCTCGGCCTCATAGAATCCTTCAGAAAATTCACAGTCAACAGAATTAGGTGAACAAGATGATCCCAATATCTTCAGTAAGGTTTTGCAAATTAAGAAGAAAAATGAAACACTCAAAGCCAACACCTATGCTCAGTTTTGGAAGTAGACTTCTACCTCCCAGCATAGGTTGTTAAAAACATTTTATTACATGCTCAAGTACCATCTCCAAAAACTCCTGCAGATTATAAGAAGACTATCTTCTTATTTGATAAAAAGCTAATACATCCCATTGATCAAATGGATATGCGTAGATAGTCTAGAGAAATGATTTTCTCCACTATGAAAAATACTGCTATAGAACTTTCAAAGTTAAGGACATCTCTCACAAATGTCCAGACACAATTAAAATTGGAGAAAATTTCTTCATTAGCAAAGGACACCAAAATCAAAACATTAGAAGATTTGGTGATCAAGCTGGGTTATGATCCCAGTGATGTCAAAGCAGTGGAGGATATCATCAAGAAAAATAATGGAGACATAGTGACACTCAGGAAACAACTGAAGTTACCTTCTATAGAGGATCCATAGACAAAAGAGATAGAATAGAGTGAGAAACATAAAGAAGACATGCTCAAATTGATCATTGAGCAAAATATACAGATAAAGGAGATGGAGGAACAGATAGAGAAGCTACTTAAGGAAAAAGAAGAGGTTGCACAATTTACTATAGCTCCAGTAACAACCATACCAATTACAGTTGTAGGGACAAAAGGGGATTCGACATTAGCACCAGATGATTTGAACAAAGTTATGTAGTACCTGTCTCTTTAGAGACAAGAAAATGATAAGCTGCAATACAAACTAAATAATCTAGAAGCACATAAGATAAAAAATGATACCCTCTTAGTGGAAGAGATGCATAAATATCATCAACTTACCAAGAAGATATATCAATTATAAAATCAGTCACTGATGGCTCACACCTTGGCCCAAGCCAAGGAAAGGATTTGGGTAGATATAAATCATGCCATAACTTAGATTTGGTCATCTATTCAGATTATTTTTGAACAAGAAGTGTTAATTGATAGGTGCAAAACAACCATTGAACAAGTGAAAATAGCACTAGGACAAAAACCAACTGAGGCTACATCCATGATCAGAGTATTGAACTCAAAGAATAGGTCAAATTCAGATTGCAGATAGAACAGAGACCATCCTAGAAATAAAAAAGGTATTGCAAAAAAGGAATTTAATGACTCGGTTGGAGACTAAGTGTCAAGCTCTGGAAAATGTTGTACAGAGATTTCATACTAAATTTAATTTTCTGAATAAAAGAGGATTGGGAGGGTTAGTAGCACCCAATGACAAATGTATCAACTTGGAATATTACTGTGAGAAACTTTACACTATTTCGGCATATACATCCAAGTTTGTAGGTATTAAAGGACATATCATAGATAAGGCTTTCATAGAAGCCTTGAAGTTTGATTTAACTATCAAACATGAAATCAAGTACATTTTCATCAACAAGCCAACCTTCGAGAAATATACTGAAGTAGCTGAAGTTTATAGAAAGCTAATAAATCTTTCTATACAAAGTGATGAAAGGTGGGATGAGTTGTGTGATACTATCGAGTAAAAACTCTTATCTTCAACAAACAGATAGTAAGACAACACATTTTGGGGCCAAGTCATCAACAATTTCCTTGAAGATAGTGCCAACAACCTCAATAGTTTAAGCATTCCTACATTTTTGAACTATTTTTGTAATTAGTTAGATGTTTCTAGAATCCAAATATTTTTGTATAAATGAGTAGCAATTCGATGTATTAAGGGTTGAACCCTTGGATGAGTTTTCTAAAGAAAAATTGTATCAAACTGAAATTGCTTCATATTAATGAAAGGATTCTGGATTTGCTTCAAACAACTTGTCACTTTGTGAGTTTTTCTTATGTTTTCACTTCATTTTGTTGTTCTACATGTATTTAAGTTCTTATGAAGAAAAATGGGTAAGAGAAAAATTGAATATCAGTCTATCTAAAACCCCCTCTGAAGTTATAATCTATTTTATAGATTATTTTATTGGATTGTTTGTCTTTATAAGCTCTGTAGAAAATCTGTGATAGGTTAACCTGATAATGCAATATAAATCAAAGCAGAATATTATAACCTACTTCTACTATCAATTTGTGGAAGCTTAAAGATCGAGCTGAACAATATAACCAGAAGAATAAGAATCAATGGCACAATACACATGAAAATACTTTGGGGAAAGTCTCAGATAAAACCCCACACTATTGTATTATCATACATGGTGGAAATACATAGGAATTATACAAAGCCTTAGCTCTCATAGCTAGCCATCTCTCAGTACAATCCTCACAGATGCTCATAGGCAATCCTGGCTTCTCTCCAACCTTCCTCTCTGCCCTCCAAGCTCCTATTTCCTTGCGTTGTTCCTTGTGGATGATTTTCCTATTACCAAGTGGAAAACCAATCCTTCAAAATTGTGCAATCCTCAAGGATAAATCCTTGATTGCATGCATGAGTTTTCTCCATGAGAAAACACATGCAACTGATAGTACACTGTCCTTGAACATTAATCTCAATTGGGTCTTTCTCAAAATAGACATGCATGAGTTTATGATGAGGGAATCTTCAGTTAACTGGAGTAGCACTAGTTGAGTGCATTAATGCATCAATTGACTGTTAACTCACTATTAGTTCTTCAAACAGTTTGGAACTAATTTAACTAGACTTAACTCAATAAATTGAGTTAACTAATTAGAACTCAAATATAACTCAATATTATCTCCTTAATTTAAGGGATACCTCTTGCATGACTTCAGAAATACTTCTAACTTGAATTTCTCCAACTAATTTTTTTTTTTGTAAGTCAGATATGTATATTATAGAACAAAATATGTTACAAAAAAGTCTGCCGAAGCAGAACGAAACCTTAGAAGGACCATTTAACCCGTGCTGACAGCAAGCCCTGAGCTTTCAAAACTAAGCTGCACACCACGCAGGGCGGCTTACTCTTAAAGCTATTACTTATCGCCACGACACTATCAAAACTTGGACAGAAACAAAGTAACATAACGATCTTGCATAAGGCCGAAGCCATGACAGAAACAGAGTAACATAACGATCTAGCATAAGGCCGAAGCCATGACAGAAGACAGAAGACAAACATAAAGAAGAAACTAAGGAAACCCGCCAGTACGAGGAAAACCGCCAATTCGACTGACTGTGTCTAAGCCCACGTCCAGAACATGCTTGTCAACTCTGGCCTGCATATCTTGCATGGATTGGAATTCCTGTGCTTCCTTCATCTTTTGCTCCTGCACCAGGGGGTCCGGGCTCAGAGTTTGCCGAAGAAGCCTGATGAGCAGAGTCAATTTCTTGTTGACAGTTTCCACAGCATCATGCACTGTGGAAATTCTTCGATCCAGCGATTCATGGATTTCATGAAATTTTGCTAACTGATCCTCCGAAGTGGAGTTCCCCTTCCCAGATTGCTGCTTCCCTTCGTCCTTTGAGTCCAGGGCTTTCGCAAGGAGAGTTTTGATTCTCCAGCTCTCCGCTTTAGTCCGAACATATTGAGTGGATCTTTTGGAAGGAGTGCCCGGGTCATGTAACCAGTCAACCTCCTCCGCAATGATCCCCTCCGTTCGCTGTGCTTCTTCCTCTTTCACAGAAGCTTCCAGTTCCGCGATCTTGCGTTTGCTCCTGGTTGCTGCTCTGGTCTCATACATGTTCTGCGCTGTTCGTAGCTCATGGTGAGCCGCCGAACACCTGCAGCTCCCCGCCTCCATACTATACCCTCTAATCTTATCGTTGTGATCACTTCTACAGACAGAAAAGTGGTGGTCTCTCGCAGTGCCTTGAACTGAGGTGAAAGAACCAGAGCCACGACTCTCCGTTAAATAGCTATTTTCCATGGAGTTTCCCATAATGCGCTCTCCCCTCCGATGCAGAGTGGAGGTACTTTCATTATTAATTCGAAAGATATCCGCACAAATCACACATCTCCTCCCTGACCTAACATAAATGTTGTTGAATTCCTTCCCATCAAGGTTGAGCCAGTTGTCCCTTCCTCGCAAGCGGACTCTACGGAATCTTTCGTGGCATGAACCATATTGATGGTTTCCAAATTTGTCCTTGTCTTGCCATAATGGTCACCGCCGCATCTGTCTAGTCGTCCAGCTCCCGTGATGAAATCCCATGCTGTTAAACTCCAGGTATACGGTGCCGGAAATAGAAACCATTGCCGGTCAAGCCCGGTCGGTTTCGTGTAAATCTTGCTGTGCCAACTATAAACATCTCGCCTTCAGGTTCGGGCAGTCCACTTCCTGCCAACAACTGTCCCACCCCCTGTCCTGATTGTCCACGCCACAATTCGCTAGGTAGTCTACCAGCCCGTTTGCCTTACGCCTTACCGTATGAAAGACTAAACCTTTCATTCCAGCCATTAGTCCTGCAATATTCTCCGTCACCTTGGCGAGCTACCAGTGTTTTGTGGCTTTGTTCACCTTAGTGCCTCGTTGAATTCTCTTAGCTATTGATATAACCAGTGACGAATCCCCTTCCACAATTACATTGCATTTTCGTAGGGATTTTAAAATTCTCAGACCATGCTCAAGCACTGCAAATTCCATCTCATTATTTGTGCTTTCCCCAAGCGCTATGTAATATATATGCAGAATTTCACCATGCTGGTTACGTAATGCACCTCCAATTCCTGCCATGCCGGGATTACCTCTCAAGGCCCCATCAAAATTCAGCTTCAATCCCCCTTCCGGCAGACGCTGCCATTTGTCGATCTGTGAGGATGGTTGCATTCTGTGTCTCGAAGCTGTGATGCTGGTGGTGGCTTCCAGACGAAAGCATTTCAGAATGCGTAAGTCTTGAGCTGAAGGTTTCTCGTTACATTCCTCTCTGCATTTCGTTTGAATTAACTGTTGAATGTTAGTTAATATATTGTCTTTAGAGAACTCTATGTTCCTGTGTTCGTCTTGAAATATTCTACGGTTACGTTCCTTCCAAATTGACCACAGTAAGAAGCCTGGAACAGACTTCCATATGCTGTTGAATCTTAGTATGTTGGAGAAGTCTTTTTTCCAGTTCAGTATGGTTCTGTGAATGGATTCTCTATCTCGGTCAGAACTGCTGAGAATTCCTTCCATCCAACTCCATAACCGATTAGCCCATTCACATGCATTAAACAGGTGGTTTATAGATTCCTCTTCAACGAGGCACATAAGGCATCTTGAGGGTCCCCTGAAACCTTTCTTGCATAAGTTGTCCCAGGTTAAAGTTTTGTTTCTCATTAGAAGCCAAAGGAAGGTCCTGATTTTCGGCCAGAATAGGTTGTCCCAAACTTTGCTGCACCAGGGCACGGCTTCTACATGTTCTTCCTTTTCTATTATATCCCTAGCTTCTTTTAATGAGAAATTTCCATTACCTTTTAAACCCCATCTCAGCTTATCATCCTCTTCAGTTTTCCGAATCTTTCTTTTGAGGATTCTCTCATTGAGTTGCTGAAAGCTTTCGTTGTTCTCCTCTGTGCTCCCAGGATTTAAATTAATCCAGTCCCTCCAGATCGGATCCCTACTGCTTTGAATCCAATATTGATTAACTCTGTATCTACCCTCGTTTTGACTTATTCGCTTGAGGGTAGATAGCTCTGGGGTATCCAGTTTAGGGAATTGCTGCCAAGCATCTTCCCAGAACATGGCAAGCCTTCCATTGCGAATCTCCCAAAAGCTGTGCTCCTGTACTAAGCTCCTGTTATTCCTGGCATGGTTCCATATTGACGATCCTTCCGGGACTTCCTGTAGTCTTATGAGGTCCTGAGTATCACAGTCTGGAGTGTATTTTTCCTTCCAATGCCTCGCCCAAGGTAAATTGGGTTCTTTAATCCATTTCCACCATATCTTAGCTCCACAGGTTCTGTTGACCACTGAAGGATCTACTAAGTTCAGCCCCCCCATAGATTTTGGCTGGCATAGCTTATTCCACGCCACCAACGCCCATTTCTTCTTATCCCCATTCCCATTCCATAAAAAGGATCTCTGTATGTTTCTCATTTGTTGCAGAATGCCCTTGGGAGCTGGAAGCATAGAAAGTAAATATTGCGGAATTGCTTGCAGAACAGCCTTGGTTAAGATAAGTCTACCCGCCAGGTTTAGGGCTCTGTGCGTCCAGTGCTTGCACTTTTTCTCCATGTTGGCTAGAACCTTCTCCCAGTGAGTTTTCTGCCAAGGTTTCAGAGTCAGGGGAGCCCCTAGATATTTCGAAGGTAGGGAACCAATCCTGAATCCAAGAAGCTGGGACAAGTGAGCTTGAACTGCCGGATGAGTGTTGAAAAATAAAATTGTGGACTTAGAAAAATTAATCTCCATACTAGAGGCTCGGCTAAAGAGATCAAGGATACCCCTATAAGGCACAACCTCCTTCACAGTGGGAGTACCGTGTAACATGGTATCGTCCACAAACTGTTGATGTGTTGTGGCTGGTATCGATCTTAGCGATTGCAGACCTTTTATAGATCCTTCTGCTTTCTTCTTGGCTATGATTCTGCTTAGTCTTTCCATTAGGATAACGAATAGGAAAGGGGATAGACGATCCCCCTGTCTTATTCCCCGCGAAGGAGTAAAAGGAGCTGAGGGAGCACCATTGACAAGGATTGAATATCTTAGAGATTTGATGAGAGCAAGTATCCACTTGATCCAAGCCCTGCAGAAACCAAATGCATCCAAAACAGCTTCAAGGTATCTCCAACTTACTTTGTCATAAGCTTTTGATAAATCTAATTGCATTAGCATTCCTGCTTCTTTTCTCGAATGAAGTGAGTGAATCATCTCCTGCGCTAACAAGATGTTATCTAGAATTTGTCTACCCTCAACGTAACCCGATTGCTCTTCCGAGATGATACCAGGAAGAATCGACTTTAGTCTATTAGCTATGACTTTTGAAATTTTTTTATAGATAACATTACATAAGGCAATAGGTTTGAATTTATCAGGTGTCTTTGCTTCTTCAACCTTAGGAATGAGCGCTAAAAAGGTGGAGTTGATGGATTTTAGAATAGTACCTGAGCGTCTGGAGTCCTCAACTACCTCCCAGACCTCCTGCTTAACAGTGTTCCAACAAGCCTTGTAGAAGTTGATGGTGAATCCATCTGGACCTGGTGCTTTATCGTTAGGCATACTCCTGATTGCCTCCTCCACCTCCTCCAGAGAGATTTCCCTGCTAAGGGCCCAATTCTGATCTGAGGTAATGGATTTAGGAATGGCTGCTGTGAGTTCCTTGATGGCCTCCTCTCTGTTTATAGGCGGTTCCTGTGCAATTGAGCTGAAGTGATCCGAGAGCAGAGCAGATATGTCATTGTGATTCTTTAATATCTCCCCTGCATTGTTTTTAACTCAAGAATCTTGTTAGCACTTCTATGGTCTAGAGCCGACCTGTGAAAAAATTTTGTATTCTGCTCCCCCTCTTTTAGCCACTGGATTCTAGATTTCTGTTTCCAAAGTATCTCTTCTTGTATACATCTTCTGTGCCACTGCTATGAAAGAACTTTTTCCTGCTCAAACGCTTCGACACTGTGGATGCCTGCTGCTCCATCTCTGTGAATCTGTTCCAGTTTGCTCTCTAGAATGGCTTTCTCCTGGAAGATATTTCCAAAAACCATTCTATTCCACTCTTTTATCTTTTCTTTAGTTGCTTTCAGCCTCTTTTGTAGATTAAACATTTTGGAGCCTCTTGCCTCCAAAGGTTCAGACCACCATTTCTCAACCATCTTGAGGAAGTTAGGGTGGTCTAACCAAAATTTTTCAAATCTAAATGGTTTATTCCTTGGAGTACCCTGAACTTCAACAATAAGCGAGATTGGCCAATGATCCGACCCACCACTGGGAAGGATATCTGATTCTGCTGTTATACCATCCATTATTATGCTTTCTGAGATCAAAAATCTATCCAAGCGAGAAGCTATCAACCTCTCTCCCCCCCTTCTGTTGTTCCAGGTAAACATGCCACTCTTGGGGTATATGTCTACCATTTTGACAGTTTCAATGAAACTTGTGAAGGCTTCCGCGTCCCTATTAAGTTTCCTAAGACCCCCTTTTTTTTCCAGAAGGGTGGTTATCATATTGAAATCACCCCCCAGTATACACTTAGACCTTGGATATCTTTCAATAAGTCTGGTTATTGAATTCAAAAAATTTATTTTATCTTCTAATTTCTGAGGACCATAAATGTTGATGCAAAGGAAAGACCCAGAGTTACCTGTGGGTTGAAAATCCACCGCTATGAAGTGTTTGTTCGCCTCAGCTGATAAAATCTGGATTTCCCTTGTATCCCATAGAGTTGCAAGGCCTCCTTCTCGTCCCTGGCTCTCAATCTCTAAAACTTCTAAATTTCTCCCAAGCTTCCTACATAGACTGTTGATGCTAGAGCTGCTACATTTAGTTTCTTGTAAGAACATAATTTCCGGTCTGTATTTCTGGATTTTCCGCTTTAAGATTCTGTGTTTTGCCTGGCTGTTAAGCCCTCTTGCATTCCATGAGATGATCTTCATGTTTAACTAATTTTCATTGGTAGGACGGGAAGGCGCTAAGCGCCTTCATCTTCCCTGAGTTTATCATTATCATGCCTAGCTCCTGTAGAACTTCACCACTAGTTCTACGGCCTCTTCTTTTCTTCTGCTTTGAGCTGGATGATTTCCATAAAAGACTTTTCGAATGGAAGCTATTGCCTTTTACTATACCTAGCTTCCTATTCTGCTTTTCTAATTCTGCTTTTTGCCTTGCTATGAACAGGTCGTTTACCTTCCTGATTTCTTCTTCCGGTGCATTCTCTATTCCTCGGGCCTTCCAGTTCTCAGCAATTACTGGTAGGTTCATCCCCTCCCTGGCTAGCGCCTCTTCCCACTCTTGATCCTCACTTCCGCCATCACTGGTGAGCATGTCAGTTTCTTCTTCCGTCTCCTCTGTTCTCTCCTGCATTTGAACTTCATTGTTGAGGTCCCCTTCATCCGTTCCTTCCCTGGTTGGTTCTTCCTTTTCATCATGCCCTGCATCTGATGTTAGGGTTTTGTGCTTGTCCTCCGAATCTGTTTCAAGATCTAAGATCACAAAAGAGTTGCTGTGGTTGTTTCTGTCTGTATTACCTTTATTATTCTTCCTTCTATTAGCTCTCTGTCTAGACTTAGGTTTTATGAAGGTTTCTTTGTCTTTGTTGGCTTGTGCTGTTTCGGTCTCTACTTCCTTCCTAATCATAGGGAAATCTCTCATCAAATGCCCATGTTCATGACATTTGCGGCACCGGAAGGGAATCTGCTCATAATCTATGGCCTGAAAGTAGTCCTCGTCCCTGTATTCCAGCCAGAGCCCCTCATGCAGTGCCCCGGAAACGTCCATTTCAACACATATTCTGGCGTAAGATGTGTATCTCTTTTGTAATGTTGCTTCCGAGGCCTTGATAAATGTTCCCAACTGGTCACCAATTTGTTTCAAGGCATTTAGACCCCAATAATCTATTGGGAGAGAGAACAAACGAATCCAGACTGGGACTTGAGTGAAAGATTCTTTCTCTGGGGTGAAGTTTGGTTTCCATGGTCGCATGTACAGACCAGCTGAAGCCAAAAAGTATGGACCACCCTCAAAAATTCTATCCTTGTCTTCTAGGTTGGAGAATACAACTGTGAAGAAACCCTTGGCTCCCAAATGAAGCTTAACATCCCCCCTCGGCTTCCATTGTTGTTTGATCCAATGACAAAGAGTCCTTTCAGATGGCCAAATGCCCATAAATTTGCAAATGACAGCATGTTCTGCCATGTGCTCTCTGTATGCCTGAATCTCTGGGTCAGTTATTACTACCCTGAGGTTATTGGTCTTTTTTGGTTTGCAGACCCCATTTGATGAAGAGTATTTATTGGGGCTTGTGCTTGTCTCCCCCTCCTTTTCCGGCTTTCCTTGCCTATTATCTGTTTGCTCCCTGTCTTCTTCAGCTTGTCGCTCCTCATTTTCTGATGATTTAATTATTGAGGCGATTTTGTCTTTAGTTCCTGTCAGGCTTTCACCCACTATGCCTTTGCCTTCCATTGTGCTATCTCGCTTGTCAGTTTCCCCTTGTATTTTCTCCTTATTCCTCCTGTCGTTCTGCTTGTTATTGTCAAGCACAGAAATCCTGACCCCTTCCTTCTTACTTTGCCTCTGCTTCTGCATGAATATCTGTTTGAAAGTAGGGGTCCCACTGGACCCCTCTGCCCCCATCCGGTCGGTCAGCTCTTGACCTTTTCGATACAGTGCTGCGAAATGAGAGATAACCACTTCCAGCCCTGCAATGGTATCATCACATTGGAATATTCTTGTTGCCATATTTCAACACTCCCTCTCAACAAGAAAGGGATTATCTGCCACCCCGATCCTGTCTCTATGGAACTCTAATTTACACTTTGACAATGCCTTTGTCAAAATGTCAACATCTTGCTCCTCTGTCGAAATATACTGTAGCAACATGATCCTCTCGACCTGTGAAAAACCACGGGCAACAAATCTTGCCTTATGCTTCTCCACACTACCATCAGCAGCTTGCTTCACCTTGTAAAGCCAACGAGAACTCACAACTGACTTGTTCTCCGGTCTCGGAACCACGTCCCAAACACTGTTATGAACTATGGAGTCATACCCTCCACCATAGCATCAACCCAAATCGGCTGCTTGACTACTTCCTCAAAGGAAGATGGCTTGGTCTCAACACATTCCCCAATAAGGGCCATGTATCCAGTGTACTTCTCAGGTGACCTCCTCTGTCTGTGCTGAGAAGATGGTGTTCCCACATTCTCTCTCGCATCCTATAACAATCTGTCAGCTTCTCTTGTGTGCTTCCATCCATCTCTGGAAGACTCTGCTTGAGTGGATGTCTCCACTCCTGGAACCTCTGCATGCGGCTGCTCCGCATCAGTTTGAGGCTCCTCCTCCTTAGGAATCAACAGTTCCTCCACAAGCTGTAGTTGGAGCTCCCTCTCAAGGGAAACTCGCATGGCCTTCTGCTCATCAAACTTGATATCTCTGTGAACCATTTTCCTCTGAGTGGTAGGCAAGTACCCCCGATAGTTGTGAGGTGCATGAATGTACCCCATAAATATCCCCAACTCTGTTGTCGGCTCAAGCTTCTTCCATGCATCCTTTGTCACATGGAAATATACTGCTGAACCAAAGATCCTGAAGTGACCCACATCTAGTCTCTTACCGGAGCAAGCTTCCTCTGGTGTCTTCATCCCAAGTATGCGATGCAGACTTCTATTCTGCAAATAGACCTTTGTATTGCATGCCTCGGCCCACAAGTGAAGTGGTAGGCCTTGGTCATGCATCATTGCCTGTGCTGCCCCTACAATAGTTTTTTTCTTCCTCTCAGCCACCCCATTCTGCTGTGGGTTATGAGGTACTGTCAACTCTCTTTTAATTCCTTCCACTGCACAAAAGTCCTTAAACTCTTGAGAGACATATTCTCCACCATTGTCGCTTCTCAAGGCCTTGATCTTCTTCCTTGACTCTTTCTTTGATCTAGGTGTATATTGGTGGCCACTTGCCAATTCTATTTGGACTCCCACCATTTCTTCTTTCAGTTTTTCAATTTCCTTAATTGTAGCACAGTTTGCTGTTTTTAGCAGTTTTTTGGGTCCTAAACTTTCAGAGCGATTTTGAGGCCCTAAACGACGTTTTTTTGGAAATATACTTCCAACGAATATTTTTATAAAATCGTCTTTTCCATCATAGTCCTCAGAGAGATCTTTCCAAAGGGTTATCATGCGCGTCAAACGGAGATAATATGACCAAGTCACGACCCCGAGAAGTTGGTTGTCCAACTCACCCCAACGGGGCCCATAAACTCTTGGTATTACATCTCCTCGGGTTAGGGTTTTGGTTGTTTAGGGTTTGCTCTTATTGTTCAATAATAAAAATGCCCTTGAGCCTCATTGTAAGGATTTCAAAGGCATGTATTCGCCACATCTCTTCTCAGAGATAAGTTACCATCGCCCTAGCTGCTTTATTTCCATTCCTGTTTGTAAGCATATTTCAATATTTTACATTAATGAAATGAAGTATTATTCTCACTGCATCTTTGTGTTTATGGTTATATATGTAATTTGCTACGTTCCTATTTAAATCCGAATCATTCTTGACCAAAGCTTTGAACTCACAAAACTTTGTGAAAGTTTGGTCCTTTTGCATGAAATAAATCCAGTATTTACGAGAATAGTCATCAATGAAAATCACATAATACCTTTGCGTCGTTGTGGATGCCATCGAGAGTGGTCCACACAAATTAGTATCAACTCGCTCTAAGAGAGCCTCTGCTCGACTGTCTCGATCATGAAAGAAAGACTTGGTGTACTTTCCCAAGGTACAACCTTTGCATGTGTCAACCTGCTCAAGTTTACCTTTGGGAAGTCCTGTAGATATCTGATGCATTATCTTCAAAGCCCCATGATGCAAATCGCCCAACCACCTATGCCACAACTTGCCAATGTCTTAGCTTTGCACTAATTCTACTTTCGTACTCAATGATGCACAATCATCTACCTCTAGTTTATAGAGATTCTTCACCCGAATCCCTATCCTCTTGGTCTGACCCATGGCTATGTGTCTTAGGAATGCCTTTCCTTTATTGAAGACAACATTGTAGCCTTTGTCCTCCAACATCACGACCGATACCAAGTTCTTCTTCAGTCTAGGCACATACATCACATCTGTCAACGTGAGAGGAGCTCCATGCTCCCTCTGAAAAGCAACCATGCCCACTCCTGAAACACTATAACTTCTGTCATCACCCATCTCTATGCGCATCTTAAGGTCTTTCTCCTCCAAGGCATTGAATAAATTTTTATCACAGGTCATGTGGAATGAGGCTCCACTGTCAAGATATCAGACACAACCCATCATCGATGACACCATGCATGCAATGAGGGTAAAGTCCATTTCGAACTGAGAGGCTCATGCCTCACCTTCTGATCCTTCCGAGGATCCCTTCTTGGACTTATTCGATGGTAAATTAGTCACATAATGTCCCATCTTGTGACAATTAAAGCATCTTAATTTAGACATGTCACCCCTCTTCGCTCCATGAGAAGAATTCGATTTGAAATGGGAAGCCTTCCCCTTCCCTTTCCTTGCCTTACTTGCTAAGGCCAAATTTTCTTCATCGTCATTCTTGGATGAAGAACCATCTCGTGTTCTCCTCCTGATCTCCTCCTGCATAAGATCCAACCACAGTCGTTCCCAATCCGATAGTTTGTCCCTTCCATTCACAAAGTCCTAGTAGCTATTCCAACTCTTTGGAAGGCCAAGGAGAGCAAGGCTCACAATATCATCATCGGCAGTAGTTATTCCCACACTGCCAAGCTCATCTCTGCAGGTGGTGAGCTTGTTCAGATATGTGGAAATAATATCACCCTTCTCCATCTTGATTCTTCAAAGCTTATCCTTGAGCACCAATTTCCTCTGGTCGCTACTGTTCTGGTAGAGGTCCTTCAATGTCTTCCACATTGAAAATGGAGTATGCTTCCCATGGAGACTCGAGAAAATATGGTCTCGAACTCCCTCAAGGATGATCCGTCTCACCTTCACCACACACTTCTTCCACTCAACCAACTCTTGTGCATTAGTTGAAGCTGGCTTTGGGATTTCTTGATCAATGAATTCCTTCAAGCCATTGTCTTCTAATACAGCCTCCATTCTATCTTTCCATGCTATGTAATTTGAGCTACCTTCCAAGGCATACTCGAGTCTCAAGCCATAGAACACCATTGGCCAACCTTGAAGTATGATATGAATTTGATTTTCACCTGCAACCCCGAACTTCAAGCTTCGAATTCTCTTCTCAGTATATTGTTCACAGCTATGATACCATGTAGAAAATCTGTGATAGGTTAACCCGATAATGAAATATAAATCAAAGCAGAATACTATAACCTACTTCAACTATCAATTTGTGGAAGCTTAAAGATCAAGCTGAACAATATAACCGGAAGTAGAAGAATCAATGGCATAATACACATGAAAATACTTAGGGGAAAGTCTCAGATAAAACCCCACACTATTGTATTATCATACATGGTGGAAATACATAGGAATTATACAAAGCCTTAGCTCTCACAGCTAGCCAGCTCTCAGTACAATCCTCGCAGATGCTCACAGGAAATCTTGGCTTCTCTCGAGCCTTCCTCTCTGCCCTCCAAGCTCCTATTTCCTTGCATTGTTCCTTGTGGATGATTTTCCTATTACCAAGTGGAAAACCAATCCTTCAAAACTGCGGAATCCTCAAGGATAAATCATTGACTGCATGCATGAGTTTTCTCCATGAGAAAACACATGCAACTGATAGTACATTGCCCTTAAACATTAATCGCAACTGGGTCTTTCTTAGAATAGACATGCATGAGTTTCTGATGAGGGAATATTCAGTTAACTGGAGTAGCACTAGTTGAGTGCATTAATGCATCAACTGACTGTTAACTCACTATTAGTTCCTCAAACAGTTTGGAACTAATTTAACTGGATTTAACTCAGTAAACTAAGTTAACTAATTACAACTCAAATATAACCCAATCTTATCTCCTTAATTTAAGGGATTAATCTTTCATGACTTCAGAAAGACTTCTAACTCGAATTTCTCCAACTAATTAATTTAAAATTAATTAATTAATTATTTCCAAGTGGCTATTAAGACTAAATTCGATTTTAATTCACAATTTAATTCAAGCACAAATTAAATTGGAATATTCTTGTTGCCATATTTCAACAAGATCCTCTACATTTATAAATTGTCAACCATCTTCATAAGATTAAATATATTTTGTTGGGCTATAAACATTGTTTACTTGCATGTTTCCTTTGTTTGAGTGGCTTTATTCCTTTGTACATGTGGAAATTATCTAATTGATGGGAATAAACTAACATGTAATGTCCAACCAGAGATTAAACGATTAGGTAAAATTGAAGAGACCGATTTAAGCAAAAATAGATTTTCGAGAATGATTGCCATGTAGATAAGCAATCGTAGTGCTCTGACGTACATTAATATCAGTGCAAATAGGTTGTATGGTAATGTTTCGTCAGATATAGTCCATCCGGGTAAAATTGAACATATCGATTTCAACAAGAACATGATTTCTGGTAAGATTCCTAAGGAGATAAGCAAATTCAATGCTCTGACATACATTGATCTCAGCTCAAACAAGAATTTTGGTATGATTCATAGGGAAATTGGTAATTGTGTTTCTTTGAGACACATTGATCTTATCCCTAACGAATTCAACTGTCCCATCCCACTGGAAATCACAAGGATGCCCAATCTAAACTCTTTAAAAATATCAGGAAACAAATTGTCTCGGGAAGTTCCCTTAGACATTGGTGATTTGAGCCAGATTGAAATTGTCCACTTCATGGATCTGATCTATGACTAGGAAAAGAAGTGTGAAGTTCTCAAGAGGCTAGAAAATCCTAGCAAAGTAAGGAAGAAAGTCTTGAAGGATTCAAAAGTCTAATTTTTTTTGTCATCTTCAACTCACACATGCGAGGAGCCTAGGATTTCTGGGCTTACCTTAGGATCGAAATTTTAGGAAGGTGTTGTGACTTGTCTTGGAGGTCACAAGGGCTAGAAGAGCTTTGTTCATGGAAGATTTTTGTCTCACTCTCCTTGTGGTATTGGTTGGTTGACTTGGTCTTGATGGAAACCATAGTTTTGTCTTTGGTCTTGGAATTATCCTTTGAATTGGTTCTATGAGAAGAGAAGTTCTTGCACGTTTTTCCCCTTGAAAGGGTTTTTCCCTAACTTGGAGCCTATATCTTGTGTTCATGTGATCTTTATTATTTTTGGAATTTATTTTTATGATGAGAACATAATCATAAATAATGAGAAGAAGAACTTAATGTCACAAGGAAAAGATAAATTAAATTTTTTCCATAATCTGTTTTACAACATGGTATCAAAGCGAAGGTCAAGGCATAGGAAGCTGGAAGATCAATGTTCAAAAGGTCTCTTGTATCTCTTTTTGTGACTATCTTGTGGGTTGAAGAGATTAGGAGCACAGTCGAATAGGTGAAGATCAAATCTGAATTGTTGGTGTATGATTTCAAGTAGTATTTTCTCTTTTTTCTAAAGGCCCACCTCTATAGATTGATTGCAAAAATGTCAAGCCCTATACAATATCTAGAAGGGATACCGAGAAGCCCAACTCAGGGTTAGAAAATAGCCCAAGTTGTAACGTATGGGAACAAAATAAAATGGAGGCGTTCTTTGGCATATCTTTGAGGAATATAGGAAGACCATTCAAGGTCATAATGCTTTGTTTTTTTATAAATATAGGTCGAGACTTTAATAGTGAATTAGTCTTGTACATGAGACAAAGGGCCTTGAAAATGTTGAAAAGGTTCACCCTAGACAACCTTGTCATCATTTTCCAGAGGTATGAAAGCTAGGGTAAGAGGCCTAATTTAAGCCAAGGGTCTTGTAAGGAAGGATGAAGAGCTTGCAAAGAAATTTTAAGATCTGTAATCACCTTTTTGAGAGGATGAATTGAATTTCAGTAGGGTAGAAATAATCATTTTAGCCAGGAATCACCTAGTAGAAGAACCTAGGCCAAATTGTGTTGAAAGCCTTATAATTATATTCTAAAAGAATATACAATAAATATGAGAAACCCTAACTAGAATTTCGAATGAAAAATATTCAGTAGTCTAGAAGCATCCCTCCATCCAATGAAGAAGATTCCTTGAATACAAGATAAAACCGCAAATTGAAAAAGCATTTTCATTCTAGTTGCAAGACTTTATTGTGAATATGAGAATCCCTAGTGTGAGGGACGATATTCATAAGTACCTATTCCATATGAAGGATCTTTACAAGTATTGGTTGAAGCAATATGTTATAATGGAGTTTTGGCATTTCCCTTAAAGGCGGTGTTGATGGGAATATCGTGGTAGTAACAATGCCTTAGATAGTGAGATCAAGAAGAAGGCTTTGAAACAACCTCCAGTGATTATGGAAGACAAAGGTATGTATTCCTTGAGGTAATTAGATTTCTAAGTATAGTATTTGTAAAGGGCCTGCATAAAATGTATTAGGTTTTTTATGCATATTTAATTCTAGGGTTTGTATACTTCATCTTGTTGAAGGTTTTTGGTATCTAGGGATTGCAAACCCTAGATGGTGCTTGGATTAGAAAAACCCTAATTATGTGGAAACCCTAATCCTATTCTAATTGTTCCCTCATTGAAACCCTAACTCTTGACTTTTAGGGTTTGTGGATAATCTAGGGTATATGGTAATCTTGAGCAAGGGTGGAATTGAAATCTAGGATATGACATCAAAACCCTAGGGATGATCTTTCTATGAGAAATATCAAAAGAATTTAGGGTTTGTGTGTAATAATCCTAGGAGAGTACCCTCTCTGAAAATCATGAAACCCTATGTCATTATCATGCTCTTGTATTTTTATTTTTCTTGTTCATACTTGTCGGTGAATGTTGTAGGTACATAATGAAGGAAGGGGTATCAAAGCAGTCCCTGTGCTTGTTAATAATAAGCATGACGGAGGGATGGAATTAAAATGACCCTAAAGGAACTAATTACTAAAGGAGTATCATGCATCTTGATCTAGTATGACATCATAGGTAGAAGCATGTGATAGCAACATATTTAAAGTCTACTTGTTTGAATTGCTTGGAATCATCTAGTCCTTTAAAGAATGAAAATCTTTGGGACCATTTTGCATACGTTTTCATCCATACATTATCAAAAATTATGTCATAGGAAGTCATTTTTCTAAGGTGGATCATCATGATCATGTAAGATTCATCATCTTGGAAGCCTCTTGAAAGAAGAATTATGACAAGACTAGTATATGAAAAGGATGAAGGAATGCAATTGGTCAAGTTGAAGGCTCATTGTGAAATACATATAGCTAGATGATTGTGTGAAAGATTAGGAATGCATGTTTAAAAGTAACCATTGGGAAGGATTCATATAATCCTATAAGAAAGGTTAGTCACATACATAGTGAATCTTTCAATTGATTATATCTAAGTAGATGAATTTGACTTACTCTAGAATGGATAGAATGTTAAGAATTTCTCACTAGAATATATTTACTAATGATCAACATCAAGTACAATCTCTGAAAGAAACTTGGTAATCAAGTTTGATGCTTGGGCACCCTAATGCATGAAGGAATATTCATGTGGTGATGGACCTTAAAGATGTTGATGAGGAGAATTTAGTCACGATGAGGTAAGTCTAATGTTATAATTATTGTTGGTTATCTCATTAACAGATTGTTTTGATACCTAGAAAGATGTTGCATATGTACATAATGACAATTGAGGCAAGTTTGATTGTATGAAAAATGTTGAGGGAAAGCTCAACATGTGGTAACTGGTAACTATGAAGACAAGATGTACTCATCTTGGGATTGCAAGGTATCAGTGTGAGAAGATAACCTGAATGTAAAAGTTCATACTACAAGAAGGAAGTTCACTTTCACAAGGAAGCTATGATCAACTTAAGTTTTAGGAAGGCTCAATAGAATTCCTTCATTAAAGACAAAATGAAAATGATGTGCAAGATGGATGACCTAGAACCTGCGATAAGATTGAAGAATATGGCTATGTGACACCTCAAAATAAATCAGGGTCGATACAATGAGATGCGAAGAAAAGAGGGAGCCAGATAGTTATGAAGAATTGGTAGTTGATACTCTTAAGAAGACAAGCTAGAAATCATGTGGATATGACTTCTCAATTAGAAAGAAAGTCAGGAATTTCCTATAGATTTAAGAGGGAGTGAATAATTCTCCTTGTATAGAAGTAAGGATCTATTCTCAATTTAAAAATAGGGATATCCTCTCTAGTTGAAAGGGAGTGATTTTGGACATAGCATGTACTTCTTGTCTTCATGTGTCAAGAACTTGACTAGGACTAATATCCATAAGTCTAAGTGAAGGCCTTGGAGAGAGGATGGTAGCATGGAAAATTTTTGGGGCTAATGTTCACTGAGTGGGCTAATTTTCCATGATTTTTCCACAAAAACGATTCACCAATTTCCATTTTTTATAAAAGACAATTTGTCCAAGTTTTAGAATATAAGATTATTTTACCTTAAAAATCGCCAACATTATATAGAGACTATATATAAAATCATTATAAATTTGAATAATTTTACAAATATATCAATAAATTTTTTATAGTTTGCATATTATGGATTAGTGAGATTCGCCAACGTTTTTAAACTTCAATAAAATTTTCCATCATTAAAATTTTCCTTGGATGGTAGAGGATTGGATAAGAATTTGTGGTTTCCTTGAGGATAGAACATCCAAGAAAGGAAATAAACCAACACTCTTTGAGTATGTGAAAGGCATCCAAAATAAGAGTGAGCGAAGAGGACCGATATTCTTTGAGGATTTAGGGCCAAGAATCCAAGATAAGAATAGACCTAAAAGGACATGCCTTTTGAACATATGGATGGGGTATGTGCCTTGTATATGTAGTGCAGTATCACATGTAAAGCCTTCCAACATAATTCTCTTGAATGAAGTAGAGCTTGTCTAGTTAGACCTCAAAGACAATGTTGGTTGATCATAACTTTGATGCTTACAGATGGCTTATCAATCCAATTCTTCTTATGAGAACTTTTCAAAGGGATTATTTTTCTTGTATCGTTTGGACAATTATGAATACCTCCCTAGTTATGAGGGAGTGTTGAAGAATGTAACTAGTTTCAATCTTCATAATTGGCATTTGACTCATGTCTTGATGTAATTCATATGTATTGATCAAAAGAAGATAGAAAAATGTAAGAGAAAAATTATTTATGAAGTGGGGTTCATGCTTATGTCTTTGGTCTCTAGGTCAAGTATCCATTGAATGTTTCTAGGTTTTTTTCACGAGTCATGTTCATTGTAATATTGTAAAAGACCCATTTGGACACTTTTCTCAAAGGAAGAAATATTTGTATTGTATTTGGAAGTGTCTAGAAGGGCTCCCTAGACCAAGTTGGCTAACCAAGAAGATGTCGGCCTAAAGAGGGCTATTCAATCCTCTTGGAAGGTTATAAAAGGATGGAACCTCAACCTCATTAGACACACATGAAGCACATAAATCATGGATCTGATCTGTGACTAGGAAAAGAAGTGTGAAGTTCTCAAGTGGCTAGAAAATCGTAGCGAAGCAAGGAAGCAAGTCTTGAAGGTTTCAAAATTTTGATCTTTTTTGTCATCTACAATGCACATATGCAAGGAGTCTAGGGTTTCTGGTCTTATCTCAGGATAAAAGTTTGAAGAAGGTGTTGTGGCTTGTTTTGGAGGTCGAAAGGGCTAGAAGAGCCTAGTTCATGGAAGATTTTTATCTCGCTCTCCTTGTGGTATTGTCTAGTTGACTCGGGCTTAATGGGAACCCTAGTTTGGTCTTTGGTATTGGAAGACTCTTTTGAATTGATTTTATTAGAAGATAATTTCTTGCAGGCTTCCCCTTGGAGAGGTTTTTCCCTGGCTTGGATCCTATATCTTGTGTTCATGTAATCTTTATTTTTTTTGGCATTTATTTGATGATGAGAACATAAGCATGGATAAAAAGAAGAAGAAATTAATGGCACAAGGAAAATATAAATTGAAACATTGCCCTAATCAATTTTACAACAATTTGAAGCCATCAACTAGCTCAAAGAGCTCCGTTGGCCAGAAAAAAAAGGTTCACAACATACGAACTCAAGGAAATTGACTGATGTTTAACATTAATTATGTCGGCTATCAATGGTTAGAAGTGTTCCCATGAATATGACCATTCAGATAGCGAGAAATACGTGGTGATCCCGACTGAATCGGTAGCTATGGAGTTGTATCAGAAGAACGGGGAAACAAATAGATCTTTAGCTATTATAGATAATACTGAAGGATGGATTGATATATATAAGCGAGGGGAAAAAATAAAAATCCATGTATCACCCTGGTATATCATATCAAGAAATGAAAGAGTCTAATCTAACTATTTCTAGTTTATCAATGTATTTTTTTTTTAATTACACTGAAGGTGTCTCTTTTTGAAATTGGTTAGGCTAGGCATTCGTCTACCCTTTTCATCTCTATTTGACACTTGTCCATCTGTTGTTTTTCCCATTAAGTGATATTTATTCAAAATTTTATTAGAATCCTTATTATCATCGCCATTGAGTGTGAACTCTGCCAAGGTAAAGGATTTTCATGTACGATCTTCCCACAGAATTAAACCCATATATCTTCAAAGAGTGTGAGTTCGAGCTCACGACAGTGTTGGAACTCTACTCACGCGCGAAAAACTATGGATTCAACCTACTGTATAATAGCTCCCTAGGTGACGACTGGTTCCACATGGATACATACATGTTGCAGACCATATTTCATGAGACGATTAAACAATATAGTTGACTCACTCCAAACCCTACCATGGTCGAGGCCGTGTTTGTGCCCTACTATGTTGGCTTCGACGCTCTCAGATATATATATCCACAAGAGGAATCAGATTCAGAGTCCAGACCCCTCGATCACTGGAATTTTGTAGGCTCAACATTTTCCCCAATTAACCTGATTGTGGGAAAAATGATCTGAAAATTGTCCACAAAAATGCAGAAAGACTGCTATCAATTTTCGATTATGTGTACTTATTTTCCACGTGCTTCGATAATAAACCCGTGATTAATTACATTCTTATCGTGGATCATGCTACAAATAATCAAATAAGTCCTTTACAAATATGGTATGTAGAGGCTGAGATGAATGTGGTAACTCTCAATTTCTATCCTTGTAGATTTCTTCTGCTTTAGTTGCTACATTTTCCATAAATAATTCCTTGGTTGACAACATCTCTGTTGTTTGGGCCATCGTGATTTTACTTTATGTTTGACACTTATCAAAGCCATCAATCATGATGTTTGATTCGTTTTGTGGGATTTGGCTCATATTGTTGTCGCCATCCCCTCTAATGTTGGTTGGTGCAACCACATTTTGCCTAACCGCCCCCAGACTAGTACTGTACCTATAATGTTTTATCAACCCAGTAATCATGTTAAGAAAATGTTTCTCTAAACTCCTCGAGAGTGAAATATCAACACCACCTCTTACATTTTCAAGTTTTGATTTTCTCACTATTTCAGCCAATTTTGTACGCAACTGACCCTCCTGAAAAATCAGTCCCACTATTCTCTTCTCCAGCTAACTTTTCATTTGTTCTGTTAATTTATCCTTCGATATTGTTATTGTATAATATGTAATTAGTTTTACATTCCGTTTTTACGGTTAATAAGTTACTGAGACACAATTGTCTCGTATCTAGATTGTACATGTATAAATAATTAATTTTATCATTAATATGATTCTCTTTCATTGTGCTCTTTATTTGGGCTTATACAGTGGTATCAAAGCCCCATTGAGTTTTCTATGGCGTAAATGAGACATAGAGCATGAAGGTTGTGAGGATAACTGAATGTAGAAGGTTAGCCCAGTGGGATACCCAAACTATTGACTCTTTGTAATTTTTATAACTTTTTGTCATAATGAAAGACGGTTGGAGAAATTCAGTGGTATAAAGTTTTTTTTTTTAACATATCCTTGGAAGTTAGAATACATATTGGAGTTTTTAGTACTTGTTGTTCTCAATAAAAAATTCCAATACTGAGTCGAATACCAATAATTGCTGGATTTTTTGCTAAAAGTCTAAGTTCCATACATCCAAGGGCCACTTGTTGTTTCAATTTTGGGAGGCTTTATTTGCATTTACTGCATCAAAGGGGAGTTTAATTACAGTGAAATTTCTATAGTAAACAAGAGTTTAATCACAGTAAAAGTTCTGAAGGATAGTATTTTCATTTACTACGTTAAACAAGATTTTAATCATAGTAAAATTTCTAAAGGATAGTATTTTCATTTAGGACAGTAAATTGGAGTTTAATCACAGTAAAATTTTAAGAGGCCATTGATAAAATAAAATATTTGGAGGATAATAATATTTGAACCTAGCTATTTTCTAGACTATTTTTGAAACTTACCATTAAACCACAAAGCCAACTTTGTTTGAAACAAGAGGAGAAACAAATTTATATCTTTTCAAAAGTATTGCATATATTTTGAATCTGAAAGGATTTGAAGAATATTTGGCTGCATAACAATTATGACTTCAATAGTTTCCATAGTTGGAGTTGTTCTTAATGGAAAGGAAAAGTATTAAGAGTGGTTTAGAAATCTTAAAAGTGCCCTTTTTTTTAATGATTTGTGGGAAGTTTGTCAAGGCAAGAAGGATAGTGATGGAAATGAAATTTCACCGGAGCCGCCTGATAATGAGAAGCAGCATGCAATTTGGGAGACAAAAGACTAAAAGGCATATGCATTAATAACTGCATTGGTGAAAGAAGAGGTAAGTCGGTATATCGTTTCCTATGATACTGCATTCAAAGTTTTAAAGAAGTTGAAAGAACAATATGATTCGCACTCAGAACTTGAAATTATTCAGTTGTTAAAGTTGTTTAATTTGGAGATGAAGGATAATGATCCTTTGAAGAGTGCCTCTGAAATAAAATCCATTTTTCATGATATAGAAGAAACTAGAATTAAAGTAGATTTAAAGCTTACATCTTTTATAAAAGTCCTTCACCCTATCTATTCACACTATTTGGAATCTATCCAAGCTAGTGGGTAGTTAAAAGACATTACGTTTGATAAACTAGTAAGAAAAATAACTGAGAGAGAAAAGGCCTTTGGGAAGAAAGAGACTCCACCTATCTCTAATGTAGAAACTTTGTGTCTTGCACAAAAGGATCAGAAATCTCATGCCGAAAATTCTAGAGGTGATAAAAGTAGTAGAGGTCATGGTAGGGGGAATTATAGAGGCAGGGGGGGAATAATCAGGGAGACAGGAAAAAAAATGATAGACAAAAAAGTAATTTTAATGATAGAAAAACTATCAAATGTTTTAGATGTGGTAAAATTGGTCATACTGTTACTAATTGTAAAATTCCTTGGGAGAAAGTCAGTGAAAGGAGAGAATAGTTGAATGAAAAGAAAGATCAACCACCACCAAATAAGGGAAAATTATCAGAGTTTGCACATTACATTGTTTCTCACTGTAATTTTAATATTAATGATGTTTTAAACACTACATTTTCTTCATGGCGAGATAGTTGGATTTTGGATTCAGGAGCCACTTGTCATATGACATTTAGGTGAGATTTTTTTGAAACATCCAGTGATGATATTGATGGTGTTATTTATTTTGTTGACAAGTCTCAAATTAAACCATCTGGAATTGGGTCTATTCATTTGAAGATACCGAATCTTACAGATTATGTTCTACAGGATGTAATTTATAATCCACAGTTTCATCGAAATTTGATGTCCCTTATCCATATTCGGCAACAGGGGCATTTTATTCATATATTTGATGGCATCATTAACATAAGAAGAGCATATGATCATGTCATTATTATGAACGGTGTGGAATAAGGTACGCTTTTAAATTTAAATGATATGTCATCTATTAATTCTTGTGAAAGTTCTATTTTTTTGGTGCAACAAAGTGATATCATGTCTCCTAGCTTGTTGTGGCATGCTCGATTTGGTCACATCAATTATGGTAGCATCAAAATGATGAAAAAGAGAGACCTATTAAAGATCTTCCAATAGTTCCAAGAAATATTACAACTTGTGATGCTTGTATTCTAGGAAAGCATTGTAAACAACCTTTTCATAGTTCTTCTTTCAAATCTTCATGAAAATTAGGTCTCATACATTCAGATTTATGTGGACCTATGTCGGTTGCAACTGCAAATGGAAATAAATATGTGCTAACATTTATTGATGATTACTCGAGAATGTGTGGGGTTTATTTATTGAAAGATAAGTCACAAGTGTTTGAAGTTCTTAAAACTTTTCATTTGATGATTAAAAATGAAACTCAACAAAATATAGGAATTCTCAAAATTGATAACGGTAGCGAGTATACTTCTCATGCTTTTGAACAATATTTGAAGGAAAATGGAATCAAACATCAAACTATTATACCTTATAATCCACAACAAAATGGTGTTGCAGAATGATGAATATAACTTTGCTTGATATGGTTAGATTTATGATGTTCTTTAAGAATGTTAAGTTGATGTTTTGGGGAGAAGCAATACTTTGTGTAACTTTTATTCAAAATCATTTTCCTTCTTTTGTCATCAATACTAAATCTCCTTATGAAATGTGGTATAATCGTCTTCATGTTGTTCAACATTTTAGAGTCTTTGGTTCTCTATGCTATGCATTAATTCCTAAACATCAGTGCAACAAGTTGGGTGCTAGGAGTCGCAAATGTATTTTCTTGGGATATTCTGCTACTTCCAAAGAATACAGGTTGTATGATGAAGAAAATAAAAAAATTATTCTTTCCAGAGATGTTATTTTCCTTGAATCGGATAAGGATAGTTCCACTGTTGATAGGCAACTGGCTTATTTGGAGAAATTTTCATCTAAGAAGTTCTATTTTGAATCTGATAATGATGTTCCACACACTGAAGGGGGGTTCCCATTCTGGATCAGTCTATGGTTTTTACATCTTTGACTCATGAGGATGTTTCTGCTGACGAAAACTTGGAGGATAGTGTTGTTTTTGTAGGGTCAGAAAGTGTTCCTAAAGAACCTGTACTTCAGGATGAACAACTATCACAACCCCTTCAACAACCTTTACGACAATCTACACATGCTCAAAAAGTTCCAAGAAAGTATGATGATTTTAAAACTAGAATGTCTTCTAAAGGTGATTCAGGTAATGTTTCTCATGACTGTGAGTTCAATCATTGTACAATTAGTGAACCTAGTTGTTTTGAAGAAGCTGCTAATTGTGATGAATGGAAGGATGCAATGCAAAAGGAATATGAAGCACTTATTAAGAATGGAACTCGGAGGTTAGTGGATCCTTGTGCAGGTGTCAAACCATTGGTTGCAAATGGGTGTATAAGATCGAATACAAAGAAGATTGTTTGCTTGATAAATAAAAGGAAAGACTTGTAGCAAAAGGCTACGCTCAGAAGGAAGGTGTTGACTACATAGAGACATTTGCTCCTACAACAAAATGGGGAACAATTAGAACTTTGTTTTCTGTTGTAGCTCAGAATAGCTATAAGATACACCATATGGATGTTAAAACAACCTTTTTGAATGGCGATTTGAAGGAGGATATTTATATGTTTCAGCCTGAAGGTTTTGCTACCAAAGGCAAAGAGAAAAAGATATGTAAGCTAGTGAAGGTTTTGTATGGACTGAAACAAGAATCTCGTGCATGGTATGAAAAGTTAACTGAACACCTTCTCAATTTGAATTATAAGTTATTTGATCTGGATGATGCAACTCTTTTTTTTAAGAAAAATGGAAAGTCAAATGTATATTTGGTTGTGTATGTAGATGATTTGATGATCACAAGAAACAATGATGACTATATAATGTCCATTAAAAGAGAATTATTGAAAGTTTTTGACATGAAATATTTGGGTTTGTTACATTATTATTTAGGGATTGAAGTTGATCAGAAACCCAAATATATTTTCATTTCTCAGAAAAAGTATATTGGACAACTATTTGATAGATTTGGAATGTAAGATTGTAATCCTGTCACTACTCATATGGGGCAGAATTTGAAGCTTACTTCCACTAAAGGAAGTATGTTTGAAGATCCAACAAAGTACGGGCAACTTGTTAGAAGTTTGAGTTTTCTAACTACTACTCGACCTAACATAGCTTTTGTTGTACGGATACTTTCCAGGTTCATGTATAAGCCATGTGAAGGGCATTGGAATGCAGCGAAGCGAGTGCTCAAGTATTTGAAAGACACTCGAACATATGACATCAAATATTCCAAAGTTGCAAATTTCCATCTCACCGACTATTCAGATTCGGATTTTTATGGAGTTAAGGTGAATGGAGTCTCTACTTCTAGTTACTTGATGAGTCTTGGATCAACATCCATTAGTTGAAGATCACACAAGAAATCTGTTCCTGTTGATTCTACCATTGAAGCCGAATATGTTGCAGCAGATCAAGCTACAAAAGAAATCATTTGGCTTCGAAAAATACTTCAAGACTTGAAGGAGAAACAAAAGGCTTCAACTCTATTACTCATCGACAACTCTTTTGCAATTAAGTTGGTTTCATGATCGAAGCAAGTGTATTAACACCAAATATCACTTGATTCGACATTATGTAGAGGCAAAAGTTATTCATCTAACACATTGCCCTACTTCAGAGCAAATCATAGACATATTTACAAAGCCACTAGGACGTGAAAAGTTTGAAAAGTTTAGAATGTTACTCGACATGTGAGATGTTCCTTCGGATTAAGGGGGCAATGTTAACTAGTCCTTCAGGATTGTTATTGTATAATATGTAATTAGTTTTACATTCCGTTTCTACGGTTAATAAGTTACCGAGACACAATTGTCTCGTACCTAGATTGCACATGTATACATAAGTAATTTTATCATCAATACGATGCTTTTTCATTGTGTAGTTTATTTGCGCTTGTACATGTTTTCTTTCAGAATTTTTTCTATTATTTGATATTTTAGATGTAGAAGGTTTGTGTGCATCCAAGAATTATTCTTCTTCATTAATATCAAACACACCTCCTAGAGCAACGTCGTTAATTGGATCCACTACCACTTCCTCTACACATTCTCGTATTTTCTTGAGGCGACGCTCTGTACATCCTCGAAAGCACTTGCAGGGTATTTTCTTATCTGGAGTATTTTCTCTTTAAAGCCATCAATTTCTCTAAAATTTGTACTAAGGCTTTGGAAAAATCTACTTGTAGAGTGAAGGAAGGCTTTGTTCATTCATATTAGTATCCAATAGTTTCAATATCTAAAGACACCACATTGAGAAATAAGTCAACCATTGTGCATACCTATCACATGGCGAATATCTTACATTCTCTAGTGTCCTACTATGATGATGAATGGAAACTTCTAGCTCAGCAAAGAACGAACTTACAAATTATCATTGAGCTTCTCATCCGATTCACAATGAATAAGTCGGAAAAATTTACTGGCAGTAACACATGTTGGAGAGGACTTCCTTTGAGAAATTTCTCTGGAGTAATGGTAAGTTTATTTTGTAACAAGGGGCTCTAAGAATGATTTCTTCAGTTGAAATATATATCTATATGTTGATATATATATATATATATATATATATATATATATATATATATATATATATATATATATTACAACATATATATAAAATAATTTCCCCACCCTTGACACAAGCTTTGAATTCCATTCCTATCTCCCAAAGTTTTGAATGTCATTCCTATCTCCCGGTCAACTTTATCAAACTAGTAGACAAACCATTTTTCATGTTCATGTGACACAGGTTACTAACCTGTAGCTATTTGGCATGGAAAGCTCCCGAAATTACAACATTGGATTTTAAAATGATAGTATGAACTTGAAGTTATTTGCGCTTATATGGAAACTTTAAGCATGGGATAGACTTGATATAAATTTTAAATGTATACAAGATAACATGTTTCATGTGAAGTTGTATAAATCAATGTGCAAATACCAATTTTTTATTTTGTTTGATATTTTTGAAACATTTTCGAGTATTTTTATATACTTTGGAAATTTAATAAATATAAAAAAATTAATTATTTAACTTTTTTTTATGGACCTAAAGAATTCTTAATATTATTATGTCTATTGTACATTTTGGAATATCCAAGAGATTTACTTTGGAATATTATATTTTGGAATATGGTATAAATAGAAGCGAAATTAATATCAATTATTTGAATTTCTTCATGTGTGTCATTCAAACACTCTTAGCATCCTTATATCAACTGCATATTTTAGAATATTCTAAAAATATGAAAGATGTAACAAAATCAATTATTTGATTTTGCTTATATAATAGTTTAATTTTCTCAAATGTGAAAAAAATGTAAAGAAATAAATATGATGATGGTTCTCCTTCTTGTTAATTGACAACTTAATTATGATAAGTTTTGTTATTTTCAAAGAAAAAAATAAATAGAGTGAGTTCCTTAAGCATAAGGCTAAAATGCAATTGGATGTAGTATTTGATTTCATGCATAGGACTAAAGAAGGATGCTACTTGAAAGCACATGATCCCATTGTTATTGCCTTAAGAATGACAAGAAAGGATAAATTGTCTTTTAGTTTTGGAACAAGATCAAACATTGTGTTTGATTAACTAAAATCTAATCTTTCTTAAACAAAAGAAAAAAGAATTAGATTAATATAATCCAAAATCTAAAAGCACACGAAAATAACCAATTTACCCTATATAAATTATGGTAAGAAGTGGGAATGTATGAAGTGACTTGATTCCTCTATGTGGATTTAACTTCACTTTCATGACCCGCGTGAGTCAAAATAAGGTGGCATTTGGGTAAATTATGAACTATGGTTGACCATGTAGAACATCCAACTATGTTTGAGCATGGTTAATAATGTTAGCCATGATGACCATGGCCAAGTATCTTTTAACCAAGTTCATAGTGGTTGACCATGTTATCTATAATTGGTAATGGATGAACATGTTGACCATGCTTAACATGTTGTCTATGGTTGACCATGGTTGATGAAATACATTATGTATGGCCATGGTGACCATGGTTGACTAATTCAACTTGAACGTCTTCTTTCCATAAGAGTTCCAATAACTTAACATAAGGAACCACAATTGAACGAATCAGCATTGATATAACATCCACTCCATTGTATAACGCATTCTCGAAGGTAGAGAGTAGATCGGAGGTCACGCAACCAGATACCCAACAAACATTGTAGACCAGAATACGTGCTTTGGGCGTCATTTTTTTGGAGATTTCGTGTCTGTAATCCATCATGTTGGCTCTGTCAACGAGATAGCTCGCGACGATGGAGGTGGTTTGCGTGCCATGGCCTTGTGAGTCCCGCACTAAACGTATTTCCACTATCTCGTTCAAGGGACCAAACGTGGCTTCATAGCCTTTGTAGAAACATCGTGCTCCAATTAATACAACACACCAACATAGAAATTTATGATTATTTGTGTTATTAAAAGTTTTTTTTTTTAAATTATGTAGCTGATTTTGAATTCTAAAATTTAATTATGAACTTATTTTTGGCTCTATTCTTGGAAAGATAATCTTCTCAAATATTATATTCCTTGTGTATCTTTACATATTTTGAAACAATTACTAATTAAAAAAATAAATTAATCCAAAATTAAATATAAACTTTATTAAAAAAACATCTCAATTTAAAATAAATTGAATTAATATGAAATTAAATAAAACTTTAAAATTATAAAATTTAAAACAAATTTGACTCCAAAATAAAAGCTATCACAAATTTAATATTTCTATTAAGAATTGAGCTAATAATACGTATCACAATATCAAAAAATATGTAAATGTCATAAGAACTTTTATTAAGGAATAAGTAGTGTTTACTTGACTTTGATTCGTTCGACGTCCTTACAATATGCATGCTTTTGTCTTAGATACGGAGAACAACTATAAATATTAATATTAAAATTAAAAGGAGGCTCTACTCTACAATATTGTTCAAAACTCCTCCTACCCGTGATATTGTTGAGAAGTTCATATGATATGATGGATACCCTTCCTCACAAGGTTCATATGATAGAAATTGCTCGGGCGGATATTTATATTGATGGATACCGTCTTCCCTACTCGATATAGATTATAGGGCCAAGCACGATTATGATGGATACCCTTCCTGCCTTGTGGATAGAAATTGCATGGTCCAGGCTTAGTAGTTTTGTGTGGAGAGGTGTAAAACATTGTGGATATTTATATTGATGGATACCGTGTTCCCTACTCGATATAGATTGTAGGGCCGAGCACGATTAATATTTGGGATTGGGCTTAATATTTGGGATTATGATGGATACCCTTCCTGCCTTGTGGATAGAAATTGCATATTTGGGATTATTATGTAGTAGTTTTGTGTGGAGAGGTGTAAAACCTTGTGGATAGAAATGCATGGTCGATATAGATTGTATGGTCGAGTTCAATGGAATATATAGATTGTATGGCCGAGCTTGATGGAATAGGTAGATGTGTAGATATAAATGTTTAATATTCAATATTTATATGTTGGTTTAGTTAACTGAGTATGGTGGAGATATAGTGTAAACATTTAAATTTTGGTTCAATTAATGTAATAAAAATAATAAAATTCAATCTGATATTTTATTTGTATTTGATATCCTCTTCCCTACTCGATATAGATTGTATGGTCGAGCTCGATGGAATATATAGATTGTATGGAATATATAGATTGTATGGCTGAGCTCGATGGAATAGGTTGATATGTAGATATAAATGTTTAATATTCAATATTTATATGTTGGTTTAGTTAATGGTGGAGATATAGTGCAACATTTAAATCTTGGTTCAATTAATAATAAAAAGTTAAAAGTAATAAAAATAATAAAATTCAATTTGTTATATTGTAATTTGTTTTCCAAGGCATCTTAGCCCTTCCAACTCAAGCTAGAAATTATGATATGGGAAAAATTGTATAAATAATTATAAGTTATATTGGTAAGATAAAAATGGTTGATAGAAAAATCATCCTATATTCTTGCTATACTTTGGAAATAACTAATAAATTGAGATGTGAAGTGGATAAGTAAATTGTTTGCTCAAGCATAACAACTTGAAAATTTTTGGTGTGTAGTAATCACTAGTAAGTCTACACATTTACAATTTTACTCCTACATAAGTGCAAGAAAACATAAATAATGGTGAGAAGTAACTCCTGTAAGTACATTTTTTATATCTTATTCCTATTCATTTTTATGCAAAAACTTGCTTAAATTAATGGTAGATATGTTATTTACTTGATTCTACTTGATTACAAGTTATTTTCAAGTATTTAATTTTTGGATGGTTTTCCTTCAAAACTTAATAATAAAAACTCATTGCACAAATATCTAAAAATCATGCATAAATATTGCAACCATATCCATAAATTATGGCATAAAATAGGTAAGGTAGTTATCCACATGGTATTATTTTTTTTAATAATATTAAAAAATAAATATTTATTTTTCAAAGTTAAACATTATAATTTGCATTGGTCAATGCTAAATATCAACACACAACTGGATTGTTAGAGTCTTGCTTTGGTAGAGAGTGATAATGATAACATAACAACATTTAAATTTAATTAATAAGGCACAAATACATAATACTTACAATAAACTTACAATATAACAAGTTTCTTAACCATGGATATCCACCCCCACTTTACCATGGATATTATTAACTTGTAAATAGATTTTGTTAAAATACCATGCACCAAAACCATGGCTTATCAATTCCACATGCCAAAAAACCATAACTCATTTCACAATAAAAAATTAAAATGTAAAACATTTGATATTATATATAACATTGATTATAGAGTGAAAATTCTCCATCATATGGAGAGAGAGGGTGCGGGGAGGGGAGAGAGAATGAAAGAGGGAGGGAGAGGGAGATAGTGATAGAGCTGGAGGGTAGAGAGAGAGAGAGAGAGTGATGTGGAGGAGAGAGAGGGAGAGAGAGAAATGAAGAGAGAGAGAGAGAGAGAGGAGGGTAGGGAGAGAGAGATGGAGTTGAAAGGGGAGAGAGGGAGGGAAGAAAAAAGACATAGAAAGATAAAAGTAGAGAGAAAGGGAGTGCCAAGTGAGAGATGTAGAGAGATGAAGAGAAAGGGAAGAGAGAGAGGGAGACATGGAGATGGAGGGAGAAGAGACTGTGGGAGTGATAAGGAGGGGGGAGGGAGATAGTGATAGAGTTGGAGGGTAGAGAGAGAGAGACAGGAGGGGGAAAGGCAGAGGGAGGTGGGAGAGAAAGGGAGAGAGAGGAAGGAAGAGAGAGAGGGGACTTGGGAGAGAGAAGGAGAAAGGGAGAGAGAGTAGAGAAAGGTGAGAGAGAGAGAGAGACTGAGGGAGAGATGGATCCAACCTACATATGGTATGTGCGTATATAACAACCAACCTAGATCCATCTTAACCCAAGACCTATCAATCACCAAGAGGGATCAAATCTCATTTCACTTTAAAAGAGATTTGTATCTCAAGAACTTCGACCCCTTGGCACTTAATAGATACAAAGTTAAGATAAATATAAAATGGTTTTATATTAACTACTTTTTTAGGTATATAATATAAATAATAATGATTTAAAATATATAATTATAAATAATAAATAAAATATATGTATTTTATATTACTTTTATAAATTTTAACAATAAAATTTTATAAATTTTAGCAATCAAATTACTTTAAAGAAAATCGTATCATAGTGTTTGAAGTGTCATATACTTATTATGTCATAGTTTGAATAATTAAGGGACTATTGATACATTTTATAATTATATTACAGTTTGAATGATTAGAATATATTTTCAATGGGTTTTCTTATTTTTGACACCTAATCATGGGGATTGGGTGAGAAGTTGTAAATAGTGTAAATAATAAATAATGGAAAAAGAAGAGTCATCGGGAGATGAAACCCAAGAGTCACTCCCTCATGTATATAACTATGAGCAATCTAAGTGAATAAGCAGATTTCATTTGAGGAGTTATCTCCTCGCCTGACATGGTATCAGAGCCAACGCCATTTTTGGCTTCCCTCTCTACTTTGTAACTCCCATTCTGCCTATTCTGCCCATTATGCCTATGTTGTTCATCCTTTGCAGAATGACATCTCTGTCAAATCCCTGCGAAATTTCATGCATTATTGAATGCACTGGTGCGTTAAACACTGGGTTTCATGCATTACTGAGGAAACTTGGTGCAATGAGCATGGACTGTGCATTTCCTGGAGGTACGCAACAGAAGTGTGGTGCTGTGGATGACATTGATAGCGTTGAGATTTGGTATATGTCGATTTTTTTGTATGGCAAATGAATGTTGTAACATTGAATGATTGTGGTAGAATATCGACACCACCATAGAACTCCAGTTACATTTAATGCTGCAAGGAGGTGTGATTTCCTTCTAGTCTACCTGCCCCCAAACGCAGCCTCCAACTCTGCACAGTCCAGGTCAATACATCATACCCCATTCATATAACCATACCTCCCCATACCACCATACTCGAGTTTATTCCATACTCGCTCCCACCAATTTTTAATACTGTGTTTAATATATTACTGTGTGGCTCCCACCTCCTCCCTCATATAAGCCCCTCCCCATATAATACCTCTACCATATTTATATTAGATTTGTAATTTTTTTACAAAACTACTGCAGGAAGTGCTATTTCTTGCAACATATTGGGAGCAAAGTATATATTTTTTTACAGTACATAGATTTTAAAATGCATTCAATGATATCTATTGTGGGAGTGGTTCTCATTGACAAGGAGAACTATCCAGAATGGTCACGGGAAATTAAACACACTCTCATTTTTAATGTGTTTTGGAAAGGGGTGTGTGTTGGAGAAAGAGACAAAGAACCAAAACAACCTACCTCAGACGAGGAATTCGCCATTTGGGAAAATAAGAACAGAAGGGCTTATGCCTTGATTGAAACACCAGTAAATGAAGAGGCGAGTCGCCATATTTTGCCATTTTCAAATTCTTTCGAAGCCTTACAAAAATTGAAGGAACTATATCACTCACACTCTGCACTTGAAGCTGTTAAACTCATGATTAAATTGTTCATCCTTGAATTACAAAATGATGATGCTCTTGCTCTTGCATCAGAAGTAAAATCTATTATGCATGATATCAAAGTCACTAATGTTGAACTGGACATTCCGCTTATAGATTTTGTCAAGGCATTTTATCCCACTTACTCAAATTATATTGAGCCATTGCAAGCAAATGGAAACCTCAAAGAAATTACCTTTGATTCCCTTGTGAATAAATTTGTTGAGAGAGAGAAATCTTTTGGGAAGAAGACAGCTCCTCAGTCTTCTAAAGAGGTTTTGTGTCTTGCACATAGAGAGAAGAATCTTGTTCAATATTCTTCCAGAGGAAGAGGTGGTCGAAGAGGAAGAGGAAGAAGAAATTTCAGAGGTAGGGGGGGCAAACACTCTCAAGGAGAAAAGTCAGATTTGCATTGCATATCTTGCAATAGAGATGGAAGTTACCTTGGGACAGAATTTAGAAGGAAAGAAATCAACCCAAAGGTAAAACTAATGACAAAGAGAAAGGTAAAGCACCTGAATCCGCTCACTACATTGTGGCACATTGTAATATTGGAGTAAATGAAGACTTCTTTAATGCTTCACTTGCTTCTTGGAAAAATGATTGGTTTCTTGAATCAGGCGCAACTTGCCACATGACTTTTAGAAGAGACTTTTTTGAAGAATTTACTGACAATGTTGATGGAGTAGTTTACCTTGCACACAAATCAAAACTCAAGCCATCAGGGCTTGGCACAATCAGGCTCAAATTGCCTAGTCTTCTAGACTTTCTTCTGCATGATGTTTTATATCTCCCACAGTTGATGAGAAACTTGTTCTCCTTAGTCCACATCCACCAGCAAGGTCACTCCATTCATATGTTTGATGGAAAGGTTGAGGTGAGAAAAGAATCAGATCACTCACTTGTCATGATGAGGAGAGAAGAATAAAGGCTTCTCAAGCTACAAGGTACCTCGGCTCATGCACAAAATTTCTCATACAATTCTCACTATTATGAAGGTACATTTCCATCAATTTTATTATGGCATGTTATATTTGGAGACTTGAACTATGACAACCTCCACTTGTTGAAGAAAAATGGTGTTACTGGTTTTCCTACAATTCCTAGGAAACTTAGGCAATGTGATGGTTGCATTCTAGGAAAGAATAGCAAATAGTCTTTTCATGATTCACATTCCAGAGCACATAAAAAACTTGAACTCATTCATTCAGATTTATGTGGTCCAATGCATGTTCCTTATTCAAATGTAAATAAATATATGATGACATTTATTGATGACTACACCAGAATGTGTTGGGTTTGTTTATTGAAAAACAAATCTGATGCTTTTCAAAAATTCAAGAATTTTCATACATGGATTGAAAATGATGCACAATCTCATATTGGCTCTATTCGCACTGATAATGGAAAAGAATACACTTCAAATGAATTTTAAAACTATCTTTGCCAACATGAGATCAAACATCAAACAATTGTGCCTTATAATCCCCAACAGAACAAAGTATATGAAAGAATGAATAAGAGAATATTAAATATGGTGCACTCCATGATGTTTTTCAAGAATGTAAAATTGATGTTTTGGGCTGATGCAGTTCTATGTGTTGTATATGTAAAGAATAGATGTCCATCTAATGCTATTAGAAACAAGACTCCTTATGAAATGTGGTATGGTCACATTCCTTCGGTAAAGCATCTCAGGGTCTTTGGTTCCACTTGTTATGCCTTGATACCAAAAGTACATAGAAACAAACTTGGTGCAAGGAGTCGTAAGTGTATCTTCCTGGGGAATTCAAACACCTCCAAAGCATACTGTCTCTATGATGAAGTTAATAAAAGGTTTGTTGTATCTAGAGATGTAATCTTTCTTGAATCATCCAAATCTGGCAATGTTGTTGAGCGGCAACTTGATCGCTTTGATAGATTCGCAAATGCAAAATCATTTCAAGAATTTGATAATTAGATTCCACATCTTGAAGGGGGGATTTCTATACTGGATCAATATGTGGAATCTTCTTCTGAAGCACTCTCTCCCCCACATGAAACTCCAACCACTGATGATACTTTGAGTGATATGATTGACATAATTGGGAGACTCAATCTTGATTCAGTCCCAACTCAATTAAATGAGCAACTTGGACCATCTCAGAAAGGTCTTCCAAAGTGGCTGACAAAGACACTTGAAAGTTTTCATCCTGATGATGTTGGAAAGACAGGAACAAGAAATCCAAACTGGAAAAATGGAGGTGATGTAGATGACTCTGATTCACCCATTGATATGGATGTTTCTTATGATTGTGAATTAAATTTTCCTGCAGATTTTGAACCAAATTCCTTCAAAGAAGTTGCTTCTCATGATGAATGGAAATAAGCGATGCAAAAGGAGTATGATGCCTTGATAAAGAATGGCACTTGGAAGCTAGTTGATCCTCCATTGGGAACAAAACCAAATGGCTGCAAGTGGGTCTACAAGAACAAGTATAAAGTTGATGGCTCACTTGACAAGCACAAAGCTAAGCGTGTGGAAAAATGTTTTGCATAGAAGGAAGGGGTCGATTATAAGGAGACTTTTGTCCCCACAGAAAAATGGGCTAATATTCAGACACTCTTTGCCTTAGCAGCTCAAAATGGTTGGAAAGTCCATCAAATGGATGTAAAAACTGCTTTCTTGAATGGAGATCTAAAAGATAATGTTTTTATGTCCTAGCCTGAAGGATTTGCTGTGAAAGGAGATGAATATAAAGTATGAAAACTTTTGAAATCCTTGTATGGCCTCAAGCAAGCACCGCGAGCCTGGTATGAAAAATTAATTGAGCATCTTCTGAAACTCAATTTCAAACATTATGATCTTGATAATGCAACTTTGTTTGTCAAGAAATTTGGAAAAATAGTTGTATATCTTACATGATATTTTGATGACAGTGAATAATGAGAGCTACATTGCATACATAAAGAAGGAATTGAGGAAAGGTTTTGAATGACTGATTTGGGCTATGTTCATTACTATCTTGTTATTGAAGTAACTCAACATCCGAAGTCTATATTCTTTTCTCAAAAGAATTACATTGGAGATCTGTTGAATAGGTTTGGCATGACTGAATTCAATCCTCTAACTACTCCAATGGAACAAAACTTAAAGCTCACATCCATTGAAGGAAAATAATTTGAGGATGCAACAAAGTATAGACAGCTTGTAGGAAGTCTCAACTACTTGACTACTACTAGACTAGTCATTTCGTTTGTTGTTGGAATCCTCTCCAAGTTTATGAAAAACCCTTGTGAGGGACATTGGTTTGTTGCAAAAAGAGTTATAAAGTACTTGAAGGGAACTCAAGACTTTGGAATGAAGTATACACAGGTGGGAGACTTCAGCTTGATTGGATACTCTGATTCAGACTTCGATGGAGACAAAGAAACTAGGGTATCTACTTCTGGTTATGCTATGAGTCTTGGATCAAGAGCTGTCTCCTGGAGATCATGCAAACAATCAGTTCCAACAAATTCCACAACAGAGGCAGAATATGTGGCAGAAGCTGAGGCAACAAAAAAATTGCGTGGCTCAAGAAAATCTTGGAAGATTTGTAGGTAAAACAAGTACATTCGACTCCACTCATGATTGACAACACCTCTACAATAAAGCTGGCCAAGAACCCAAAGTTCCATGATCGAATGAAGCACATCAATACAAAATACCATCTAATTTGACATCATGTTGAAGCCAAGACAATTCATCTATGCCATTGTTCCACTAATGAGTAGATTCCAGACATATTCACCAAATCACTTGGAAGAGAAAAGCTTGAAAGATTCAAAATGATGCTTGGACTCACCAACACCCCTTCAGATTAAGGGGGGGAATGTTGACACCTAATAATGGGGATTGGATGAGTAGTTGTAAATAGTGTAAATAATAAATAATGGAAAAGGAAGAGTCATCAGGAGATGAAACCCAAGAGTCACTCCCTCATGTATATAACTATGAGAAATCTAAGTGAATAAACAAATTTCATTTGAGGAGTTACCTCCTGGCCTAACACTTATCTTGATTTGAATTTGAGACAGGTCTCATATTGAAATTAAAGAGAATGTGTGATATTGTAATTTTTTATAAAATATTTAATTTATTTTTATGACATTAGAAAGGTAGTTTTTTATCATGATTTTGAGGTAGGTTTTATATTAATATTTATTGAGATATAATTCGAATAGTTAGAAAGTAGATTTCTACTAAGTAAAGACAACTATTTCTAAAGTGATGGAGTATATTTGATATTGTAAATTCTATCTATCTATCTATATATATATATATATATATATATATATATATATATATATATATATATATAATCTTTTATTGATTATTTTAAAATGAAAAATATCATATATATAATTATGGTTTTTCTTTGCTATGGTGTGCCATATATTGATAGGAGGATCATTGAGATGTATGAGATTGAGAATAGAAAAATAGACATAGAGGAGAAGAATGGTCCAGGGGATCAGTAAAGTGTTCAAAAGTGCGTGAAGTTGGTTCCAAAGGGTAGAACTCGTTGCTGACCTGAATCTAACACAAGTTGAAATGCTCAAAACCAATATCGTATGCGCCCAATATCGCGTTCTGGTCATTTTCCCAAACAAGTGAAATGTTTGCAGGTTGGGTGCAGGACTGTTGACTGGGTAGTCCATACGATGACTTAGTAGACTGACTGGGTAGATTGACTCGACAAGATGATTGTACCTTGCAGGCCAATGGCAAGCTGCCAAGTGGCATCATCTGAATGGTTTGATTTGGAAATTTCTAATTGGTTGTGGCATGTTTTATATGGACCAATGATGGGTCGCCACATGGCCTAGTCATGGGTTGCCATGTGGCACCATAGCGGTCAATAAAATTTGGATATGGGTTAATAGGAGGCCTGACCAAATTTGAATGCAGGACCTCAAGGTTTGCAGCACAATGCCTTACCACTACACCACGTGGTGGTTCTTAACCCATATAGCATCAAACATCTATTTAAGTTTTCAATGTTAAAGTGTTGGGGGAAGTGACTGAGGTTACGCCCCTAGCCCCTGGTCACTACAAAAATCATGAGACCTCGGGTGGAGCCACCGAGGGCTCGAGACTTAGCCTCGGCCCACAGTCTAAACCTTATACCATGTGATTGGAGGCAGGGCAAATTTTGGCGACTAGTGCGAGGAGGGGGGCCAGCCCCAAGGTCAAATGCATTCCCATAAGACAAATGCTCCAGGTTGAAAGCGATAGGCGGAAGGTTCTCTAGCAAGGGGGTTAGCCCCAGGGTCATATGCCAACCACAGGACCCAGCGCCAAATTTTAGTGGGGCCCGACAGGAAGGGCGGGTAGTTAGCCCAACCCTTGGACCTATGGCACCCATGTGACCATGACCCCGCGTTGAGGGGCTTAACCAATGGGGGCAGTTAAGGACCATCCCTCGTGTTTTTGGGAAAACTAGTATTCCTAAAGAATGCTAGCCCTCTAGGTTTGGTAGCTACCCTAGAAACAACAGTTTAAAGAAATTCAATGATTTCTTCTATGTGTAACAGATAAGAGAAAGATAAAGGAACCAACCTGGAACTTCCGCTTGATCCCTTGCTTGCTCTCTCTCCCCTTTGACAAATCATGCAACTCCTCCCTGTACTTAACACGCTTGGAGAGTACCTGCACAAGTACAGAAACAAATAACTGTCAAAGAATCGTGATCTATTACAACATAAACATTACATAATCAGATATATAATGAACAAATGATAACATTCACAATTGCACAATCATATGGAAGAAAACTTGAAGAGCTTTATTAATAGAAATGAGAATTACAACCCAGTTGTCTGATCCAGCATCATCCTCCTAGCTTCAATCCTTCTTCACCTCATGAAATAGCAAGAACACTCCAACAAGAATACAATGATCTTTCCTCAATTACAAACTATCAACACTTCCTTGCAATTCACAATATTTCAGCCTCTAGATCTCTTGGATGAGGGATCCATTTATAGGTGTTTGCAAGGGTGTGAGTCATCCATGGGGTTTGATTAGTGTCATTCCACTTGTTACAATGGGTTCCACAAGAGAAGGGATTGGAGATTTTTTTAGATCCCTTATTCATCCTTGGGCGAATTCAGATAGGCAAGTGGCACAGGAGAAGTTTCTAGAAGATCCCATGTGCAATCAATTGAAAAATGTCCCGGACATTTTCCCATCCTTGCCGATCGCACCCTATAGAAGGCCTAAACAATATGCATCACATCCTGGCAGTGTACCACTCAGTATGCATTGCACTTTGCCAGTGGAGCAATCGGTATGGTTCAATTTAGGCAATTTCTGGATGGTTTCTCAGGTGGAACTTTTGGGGAATGATGTATTTAGATGATTATGTTCCTTTAGGGTATGAAACAGCTCTTTTAGGGGTTGATGAGCCCTAATACATCGACATATAAGTTTGGGGTTGATGTGCCCAAATATGTCTATAACAGTTGCCCCCTAAAGCATGAGGTCATAAATATTCATGTCGGGTGAAATGCTTTATCATGAGGATCTGAAGTTTCGAATTGGAAGGTGACCTGCATAAGTTACAATACAATACATCATCATAATATAATTTTTCATGATCTAGCTGAGGGAGGCATTCCCATGCTCAGCTTTATAAATTTCATTTCATGTACATAGATCAGATAGTCATCTGCAGATACAGACTAGTGATTCTTCAGATATAGAGTCATCATCCATGATTAGGATGACCATCTGTGTAGAGCCTTTGTACATTTGATGTTTTTATATTCCTGAATATATCGCAGCCCGGATGGATGAAACTAGATCCAGGGTCTTCAAACTCGTTCAGTCTTCGCTCGATGTACAAGTCAATCCATGTGAAGAGATGTTCTGAAATCGAACATGGAAAGACATTGCCTGATTACTAGCCAATGATGTGAGCTGCTAACAGATGCAAGAGGGATCATCGATAATGATAATGATCCTGAAGGTACTACAGTAAAATTCACGTGGTGTGAATACATGATCCGATGTTGAACACCATGCAAAATCTTTCGGTCAAAGGCCATTGATGTCAACCTGTTGCTAGAAGTGAGAAACTTGCCATTGATGTATGCAAGCTTCAAAGCACTGAAAGGGTTGTTTCTAAGTCAACTTCTTGGATAATGAGCTGATGTCGACAAGAAGTGACTTGTTGTAGGAGGGCCTTGATGTATCCCACATCTACGACACAAAACGAAGAAAATGATTTCTGGAGGTGAAAAATGAACTGATGACACAAGGTTCAGGAATGGCGGTCATAAAAAAATGAAGGTTGGAGGTATTGCAGTGTATGAGACATTAACTGGATGGTGATTTCTCAACTGAATGACTTCTTTTGAACATGTCGACGACACTGAGATGAATTGGTAGCATTAACCCCAAAAGATGGATGGTATGAAAGACCAATGGTATGATGGCCGGTGAATGGAATAACCCAACCCAACTCAATAATGGAGATGAAGTGAAAGTGTCATGCTCAAGAGTGACTTTCCACCATAAATTCTTCAAGTTTTTTTTCCTTTTTCCCCAGTCATTGCTAACTAGTACCTCTTTATTTTTGTCAAGCTTGAGGAGGATAACATATGCTTGTTCTATAATTCACCCTTCGGGCAAACCTGTCGCTATTTAATGTTTTAACGAGTCTAGCGACAATGAAACTCGGTCTTGTCTAGATGGACAAGTTTGTCGCTATTGTTTTAACGAGTTTAACGACAAGGATAACTCGGTCCTTTTCATGTTTAGAGAGTTTGAAAAGGGATGAAAAGAAAACTCCATAAGTTATTTTTCGTAAAGTAATCCCTCAGGTCCGAAAAAGGATAAAATAATACAATAGGGATGACATTTCCAATACTTTAATGAGTTGGAAAAGACAAGCGCTCAACGATCTTTTCATGTTTAACGAGTTTGAAAAGGGTTTAAAAAGGACTCTATTTTGAGGAACGAGTGGTGTCTAGGGTAGCAACTGGTTCCGGTGATGTTGGAACTTCTCAAAACATGTTGATTTATGTGAAGAGGCTGGCTAATAAGACCACTCATTGCAACTGTTCCTAAAAAAGGTTAAAACAACCAGGTGAAAGCGTATGATCGGCCAAAGAGATGGTGGTGATGAGATGAAAACAACCAAGGCTCAAAAGGCTGACAGAATGACAATCACAAGGGTTAAAAATTGAAAATGGGTTCATTTTTAGACAAGCTTGAACCATAGGGAACTATGCTTGGATTTAGTTTCATGTTTACACAAGCTTGAAATGAAAAACTATTCTTGGATTCAGTTTCATGTTTACACAAGCTTGAAACGAAAAACTATGCTTGGATTTAGTTTTATGTTTACACAAGCTTGAAACAAAAAACTATGCTTGGATTCAGTTTCATTTTTACACAAGCTCGAAATGAAAAAACTATGCTTGAAAATGGTTTGCATGCCCCCAGCATGATGAAAAGGAGAGTCTTCTGTAACCAAATGGAAATCACTGCAGTGAAGTAGGATGGTTATCCAACACCTCTTTGGCTTCATTCAAATAGACAAAGGTGAATGGTGTGATAGACCAATCACATAACCTACAGGGAAAATTATCTTTACCATTAGGTGCATGCCCCCAAGCTTCATTACATTCACCTAAGTAGAGTACTCATGGCTATGAGGTGGGTGGAATGAAGGTTCTTTTACGAGATCAAGTGAAAGAATCGTCTGGGAATTTACGAGATCTAATTAGAGCCTTGACTTTGAACTTGGGACCTTGTTTCATTTTTAAATGAGCTTGACACAAGACAAGGAATTATGCTCACATCCTTGGTTTCATTTTTTAACAAGGTTGACACAAGAGAACGAACTATCCTCCGAGGGTCATTGTTTTATTTTTTAACGAGGTTGACTCAAGACAAAGAACTATCATCGGAGCTCCCGATCATAACTCGTAAGAGGTCATGAAGGAGAAATATGGTTCCAATGCCCCCAGTACATGATGTACAACATCACTGAATTGATCGCCAGTTGATGTAGGTCTGGAACAGGTTGCCACATAATTAACCCGTGGCAGGGATGATACCATCGATATAGATGGACCACTTAGGGATGATGATTTACTTGGAGCTATGTTTGGACCGGGAAATGAAAGCTGGTCAATGGTGACAATCTTTCCTTCATGCGGGAAACACATCACTTGGAAGAGTGTTGAAACAATAGCTTCCATGTTATAAACATAGTCACGCCCAAGAAGTAAATTGTAATCTAAAGGTCCTGGGACTACCATCACATTTAGATAAATGGTCTTTCCTCCCAAAGTAATAGGTAACTTAGGAAGGATCCCTGACAGTTGACTGGTTCCTCCGTTAAAGCCCAACAAATTTTGTGTAACAAGCACAAGCGGTGGCGAACCAAGCGCTTTCCAAGCAGTTGAAGAAAGGATATTCACTGATGCACCTTCATCTATAATAGTGCCAGATACAATCATTTTACAAACTTGTACTATGAACTGGAAACGCACATAAGAAGGAAGGCGGGATCCTGCCAGTCGATTCCAATCAAAGGAAGTGACTATGCTACTTGGAGGGGATACCGTAGAAACGGGAGTATTAACCCCTTGTGTTACAAGAACTGGAGGATTTTCCTCCTGTCTTGATGGGACAGGTGGATTGCCCCTAAGTTCGTTAGAATCCAAAGTAACAAAAAGAACTTGAACGGTATCATTTTCACTCTCTTCGGGAAAGGTACGATTAACTGAAGATGAAATTAAGTCAAGCTTTGTTTCGACCTGTTGATTTGGGTCGGGTATAGACTCATTGGATTCATTTTCAGAGAGAGTGGTTTCGATCGACGGTTGATTTTGGCCAGTCGGTTCTTCAACTAGTGAAGGATTTAGGGAGAGTTTCTTGTAACTAGATGGAAGTCGTTGCGGTGAAGCAGGATGGTTATCCAACACTCTTTTGGCTTCATCCAAAAAGGGACAAAGGTGAAGGGAATGATTACCTTCACATAACCTACATGGAATCTTGACCTTTCCCTTCTATCCATGAACTTTACTATCACTAGTTGATGGTGTGTTACCAACATGATCTCCAGAGGTTGATGACACGGGATGGTGTGAATGGGAAGACCATTCTTTCAAGATCCGAGGAAAGTAAGGACAATTTCGATGAAAATGGTCTCTCGCACAAATTATGCATGGATATTTGGCTTTGTGAAGCTTAATGGACGGATTTTCATCAGATGTTGCATTCAGAGAAATGGTTGCTTGGTTTCCCCCTTGCTGAATTGGCTTCTTCTTCTTCTCCTACCCTTTCTTCTTCTTCTTAGCCACCTGGTTACTAGTATCAATACTTTCACCAAGCAAAGAGGAAGAAGGGGAGGAAGAAACAAACGAGGAAGAAGGCAAAGGGTCAACTTCAGGATCAATTGGAGGTTGATTTTGTCCAGTTGAAGGTGTACTCGATTGTGGAGAAATCACGACATTTTGAACCAAAGAGGTTGAAAACAGCCATACTGGCAGGCCAATGGTAAATCCCGGAAGGGATAATGTAGCCATATAAGGAGCACCAATATTTCCGAAAGAAGGAAAAGGACTAGGATTCCCTTCAAAAGGGATTCCTTGATCAGTGGACTCTGGATTTGTTGCCATATGTCTGAACCTAAGATCAACTAAGGAATAGGGATGTTATTCCGAATTCAATTAATTTTAATGATGCTTGGACACAACTTTGCTTTTTCAGTTTTTAAGAGTCGAGAAAAAGCTAAATATGACTCTAGTCTCCAATTTTTAATGAGCCTGAAAGGACAAGTGCTCAGATGGGCCTTTTCTTTTAAAGAGTCGAAAAGGAACGGAAGTGACTACTTTGGAAAATCTAGACAGAGGGATTACCAAACCAATCGCAAAACTGCAATATACACCTTGGTGATAAATTAAAAAGAAATTACCAAGGACTTATGTATGGCAATCAATCTTCATGAATGATGTGTTCAGTGCATTGCGATCAATAAGGTGGCAAACTCAGTTTCCTATGGATAAAGGATTTAAGCCTATTATGGTCTCCCAATATATACGTAACAGTACGGGGAGCACAAGCTCATGCTAGCACTTGTCGTATCAAGGAGGAGGAATCATCCAACCTTCAATGAAAATGATAGCCACTAGTTTTAACAACGCCGGAACACGTCACTAGCCTAGACCTTTAGATATGTTGCGTTAAGTTCTAAAGCGTTGTTAGGTTCATTGAAATTTATTTTAAAGTTGATCTTGTTTAGAGTTTTCCTTTTAATAGTTCACCGCGTGATGATGATCTGAAATTCCTAAGATGCAATCTACAATGATAAACAATCTTTGTTTATTTGAGCAATGAAAATCCTAACTACTAGGAAAAGAAGATAACAGTGCTTTTAAGCAAAGAGAAAAGAGCACACACTAGTGCATTTCCCTAAATCATCTTTTCACACACAAATAAAAACATGCTAAATGCAAATGCATGTAATTGTTTTCACTCTCCTTAATGTGAAAAATGCCAAAAAGGAAAACTAAATGTAGCAAAGATCTGAAATATTTCACTCAAAATTACATTTTCGACAATTTCTTTTCAAAAGAGAAAGGAAGACTCAAAATGACACTTTCAATTTTGAATAAAAATTCTTTCGAAACTTCGAATATAAACAAATCAAACCAAATACATGAAGAAAATTTTAATCGATTATCAAGGGAAGGAAGAATGTACGACACTTCTCTTTTCGATACAAAACTACAATTACGACACTTTTTGTATCAAAGCGACAAATCGACTAAAACAACTTTTCAACAAAGGATTGTAAATGATGAACAAATGCACAAAAACATTCACTAATCCTAATGTAATTGAGGCTGATCTAAGTGATGCAAGTAAGTTTCAGTAAAGAGGCATTGTTCATATGCAGCAAAACAACCAAACAAAACTGAAAGCAAGGTCAAAAACCCTCAATTTCGAGATGGAAAAAGAGTTCAGTCAATCATCGCACCTAGAATTCATAGAAACTAAGATGCATTACACTTACTGCACTCGGGAGGTGTGATTCATACTGAGTCACAATAGAAGACAGTGCGATGGTCCAGGGAGCGCAACTGAAATGGGTTTTGGCTCAAATGTGGAGTTGTTTTCAATGAGTTAAGGTGGGTTTTGATGAACAATGATGAGCAAAGTATGATGGAATGTCTTGAGAGGTTACTGAGCTACCAAAAGGGCATCTAGATGTGCTTGCAAGTAAAATTTTTAATTCATAAACTAAACCAGAGATCGACTGAAGCAGCATTCATCTACTATGCAATTACAGAGCAAGATCAGTTCGAAGGCTACCTGGCTGACTTCAAACTCTGTCTATAGTTTATCAAATTGAACATAAAACAAATAATAACAACAAACAAACATCTATTCAGTCCCCAACAGAGTCGCCAATTTGTTTATGGGAAAACTAGTATTCCTAAAGAATGCTAGCCCTCTAGGTTTGGCAGTTACCCTAGAAACAACAGTTTAAATCAATTCAATGATTTCTTCTATGTGTAATGGATAAGAGAAAGATAAAGGAATCTGGAACTTCTTCTTGATCCCTTGCTTGCTCTCTCTCCCCTTTGACAGATCCTGCAACTCCTCCCTGTACTTAACACGCTTGGAGAGTACCTGCACAAGTACAGCAACAAAGAATCGTCAAAGCATCGTGATCTATTACAACATAAACATTACAGAATCAGATATATAATGAACAAATGATAGCATTCACAAATGATAACATTCACAATTGCACAATCATATGGAAGAAAACTTGAAGAGATTTATTAATAGAAAGGAGAATTACAACCCAGTTGTTTGATCCAGCATCATCCTCCTAGCTTCAATCCTTCTTCACCTCATGAAATAGCAAGATCACTCCAACAAGAAAACAATGCTCTTTCCTCAATTACAAACTATCAACACTTCCTTGCAATTCACAATATTTCAGCCTCTAGATCTCTTGGATGAGGGATCCATTTATAGATGTTTGCAAGGGTGTGAGTCATCCATGGGGTTTGATTAGTGTCATTCCACTTGTTACAATGGGTTCCACAAGAGAAGGGATTGGAGATTTTCTTAGATCCCTTATTCATCCTTGGGCGAATTCAGATATGCAAGTGGTAGAAGAGAAGTTTCTAGAAGATCCCATGTGCAATCAATTGACAAATGTCCCAGACATTTGTCCATCCTCACCCATCGCACCCTATAGAAGGCCTAAATAGTATGCATCGCACCCTGGTAGTGTACCACTCAGTATGCATCACACTTTGCCAGTGGAGCAGTCAGTATGGTTCAATTTAGGCAATTTCTGGATGGTTTCTCAGATGGAACTTTTGGGGAATGATGTATTCAGATGACTATGTTCCTTTAGGGTATGAAACAACTCTTTTAGGGGTTGATGAGCCCTAATACATTGACATATAAGTTTGGGGTTGATGTGCCCAAATATGTCTATAACACCTTGCCCATATGTGGGCCATGTGGCCCTTTTTTTCCGCTCAAAGGAGTTAGAGGGAATTTAAACGAACCAATAACATGCACCCGAACTAGCGGGAATATCACCAGCGCGAGGCAAAAATGGCGCTTGGCAGTTCTGGAAAAGGCGCAATTTGTAGAATAATTAGCAATAGAGTGCAGTTTGTAGAGCAATTAGTAGAAAAACTTCTCTAAGCATAACTTATTCAGCTTTTGGCTAAATTGAGCCCAACAAGAGCCCAGCTAGGGTTTTTGAATGTTCTGGAGACATTGGAGACATAATGCTTACATTATAAGCTTGGTAAATCCATGCAAACAAAAATTTGAGCACTTAATGAAAGAGGCCCAACATTAGAAGCTGGACCAGGAGATGTAACCTAGAAGTGGGGTGAACTCCTTTATCATTTTGTTGTCTTGTGTTTCTATATATGATATATTTATCTTTGTTTTTATGTTGTTAACTATGTTTTAAAACCATTATTTTATGTGTTTTTACAAAGTGATCCATTGCCTAAAAGACATAAAAGTTTACTTGCACATTTTTTATCACCTTCAAGTTTGTATTTCAGATCACAAAATAAATAATTACAAAAAAGAATCACCCAATTCGATGCAGGTCCCCGGAGCGACCTTTCTTTCCCTTTTTATTCAAAACCTTAACCCAACCTTCCAAAGGTTGGTTTATCAAAGCGATCTAAAGGTTATCATGATATTTTGAAGGAGAATCCTTGTAAGAATCCAAAGAAGTCGACTCATGAGTGTAATATTCCCTTTTTTGGATATGGTCAAAGTGGACAGAATCTTCCTGTGGTATTTACCGTGGTATTCGCCCACCACATTGGCTTATGGTATTTGCCTTCATTTTTCGAGGGAAAACAATAAAATAAAGTCTCTAGAGAGTCCATCAAGCTTATAAAAGGGGCTACGAGCCTAACAATGTGAGCATTCTGAGTCTATCTATCTAATTGTGTTTGTTGAGAAATTGGCCTAGCCAGTTTCAGTTTGATCCTAGGGACGAAAACCCCATGGGTGAGATTTCTCTAGTGGATCCCTCTAGGATCCACGATTGTGCTTCAGTATCTTTAATTTCTCTATTGATGGGCATGCATAGGTGCCATAGACATGGCTTTAGTAGGCCTTGTGTAGGCATGCAATTTTATTTTTAGTTATTTACGTAAGTAAGAGGCTGCATTCTCATATATGTTTTGTGCTCAGTGTTTTTACTGCAAGAATTTTATTAGAACACATAGAGTGTACCAAATCTATTAAAAATTTTGACGTTTGGGATATTAGAGTGGTATCAGAGTTGTCCATACTGCCACCCGGAGGGATTTTTGTTTGCAGGATTGTCGTAACTTCGATGGGGATTTCTTCTTGCCCTAGCTGGTAGTTTCCATCTTCAGTGGTATTTGGTATCACCCTAGTTAGTCTTTTACCTTTCAGTTAATTTCTACCCAGTGTGAGAATCAGATGTAGATTTGTATTAGGGAAGAGGGTTTCTTTATTAAAATAAATAAATAAATAAAAAGAAGAAGAAGAAGAAATCAAGAAAGTAAGAAAGGGCGTGAGAATATTTGAAGGAGGCCAAGGCTAATTTATTAAGAGGTCGTCAGCACTATTTCTTAGAGAGTCGAATGCCTAGACTGAGAGTCTTCTTGCTGAAGTTGTGTGTAAATTTTTTGTTTTCCAAATAGGGTGAATTCCAAATGATTTGTGGGGTGTCAAGGTTCAATGTTGGTCATATTCAACATTGTGAGAATGATATCACCATTTATAAAAGGCCAAACTAACACGCGAAGAGCAGAATTATTCCATTTATTTCCATTATATTAGAGGCCGAATTTATGAATGCAATTGGGGTCGATGACCGATTGGGTGATAATGACTCATTCCACACGTCAATCACACAAGAGCTCAAAGTTGAGGAGGGAACCATCCATATAAAATCTCACAAACCTATAGATGCTAAAACTGCTCCATATATTGATAGGTGAAGGGTTGTCGTGGAATATCAAGGTTCTTGTTGTTTAAGACATGCAAAGATTGTTGGGACCACAGTTAAAATCATATAGAATATCTTGTGCCATCCATTCAATTATAAGAGGTCACGTGGTCTATCAAGCCTCACCACAATTGTTGAGGGATGCGTAGGAGGGCTTAGACGCTAAGTATGTGGGGTTATATGCTCATTTTCCCACATTGCAAGGTCACAAGGCCATTCTCAAGGACATCAGATTATACAGTGGTACCAATATACAGTGGGTTGACCAAATGATTAGGAGGTGCATACATATGAGGGGGCCACTATCCATAATGCATAAATCCATCACGCGAGAGTACCAAGACAAAAGGAATTTTTAGAAGAACGCAGGCCATTGCTGACTGAAGCCATGAACAAATAACATTACAAAATTCGTGGGCAGTTGCCAGTGCCAGGGAGCCATAGGTATCCTATTGTTGGGTGATTTAGGTGTTGTCACTCATACGCTTGGAAGAATTCATTCTTACAGAAGCTATCTGCAAGGAACTTAGACATTGTTTGGGGAGATGATCAACACTATTAGCATTGGTTATCCAGACAAGATTCCAAACTTGAACATGTTGCATAATTATTAATTGATTTGTTGGTTGGAGTCTCGATATGCAATCGATTGCAGGCTTTCCTCTACTAATACCGTGTTGGTGGAGTGAAGTGCCCGTTACACAACACCAACTGGAAATCAGATGTTGCAGGATCATTTATTGTGCGAACGTGGAAGATGACAACATTTATCTTTGTGTGCAGTCCATGCATTCCCGACGTAGGCAATCGTGAAGCCACAAGTTGAGATCCCATTCATCATAGCGCAAGAGTTTGCCCCAAAAGTTATCGTAGAAGGTAGGCTGAGGTCCATTACTACATGGACATGCCATATTCTCATGCGTGGAAGCCACATATACATTGCACAAAACACAAAGTCGAGAGCAAAGGATCATACAATTTTGTGTAGACTAAGAGGCCAATCATGCAAGAGCATCGAAGATCTGTGCCATGTAGTCAAAAAATTAGGGCTTGTGGGCCATCTGTCCATCACTAGTGCTAATGGTATAGAAAAAATAAAAAGCACATAGTCGAGGACCATACACTTGTTGTGCAGGAATTGGGAGGTCATGAGGCCAAAAACACCACCTAAGAGGAGATTCAAACCTTAAGGTGCCACCTTATAATTGTAAAGGAAAAATAAAGGGTAGTGACATTGCATGGAGATGTCATTTCAATATTTCCCCGATGATCCTATTATATTTGAGTGGTATCCCCGCATAGAAGATCTAGATCAAGGTTATTTTTTCAGGAGAATATTGTTGTTGCAGAAGTTTATTGCCAGAAATAATTATTCAGAGGTAAATCAATTTTATTGAAGGAAGCCAAGGAGAGAGAAGGAGGATGAAGGGTTAAAATCCATTGATGTCAAGCCATAATGTTAAGGATTTACTTTTGGAAACGCCTCAGGAATCAACATATCAGTACATCCGTTGGTCCTCCAGGCTGCAATACTTCAGTGAATCAAAAATGGCAACAACTTCCATATCAGAAGCAAGAGCAGAACAACAGGCCTTTCTCTTGGAAGATCCATGCTATCCTTCAATAGTCAAAGGATATCTGGAAGGAAGATGTAAGAAGCAAGTTTCTCTTTGAACTTGGATCCAAAATGTAGAGAACAAATTCAGAAGATGTCCTCCTACTGTTAGACAGATTATACATAGCTTTATGTCTCACAAAGAAATCATATTGGAAAGGGTTAATTTGGGCCTTGAATCCATCCATGCGTACTTTGATACAACATAGGTTCCTGGAGTATTATTGTGAAAAGGTTAAACTCACAGTTGCCACTTGTCTCAGTAAAATATTAGCATTGACAGCACTGCTACTGCCCTACAATATTGACATCATGAGGAAGATTTTTCGAGTAATGATAGGATACCTCCAAGGATTGGACAATATCAACCTTCTTACTTTCTTTCAGAGGTGAAAAATCTTAGATTGCATGGAAAAATCCAAATTTGTTATACTTATGTTGGATCTAGAATGTGATGACTTAATCATTCAGAGGCTCCAATGCTTTTGCACCAACATTACAACATCACATCCAAAATTTGTCAAAACAAACATGCTAAAGGTCATGTCCCTCATCTTAGGAGAAGATAAGGTCATTTACAAACAATTGAGGTCCAAATTGCTGGCCATTTGGAGGAAGGAGCTAATTGTATCACTTGTTGCCTATGAACTAGTTGGGGTTGGTCAAATAGAACATCAAAATACTTAAAAGGAAGTTGACCAAGGAGGAAATAACAAGGACTTGTGGTGACAACAAGAATGAACTAAGAAGGAAAAGCCTATGCTTTATATGCAAGGGATATTGGGCACTTATCTATTCATGTCCATGTGATAGGAAGGAGGCAATGAAGATAGAACTAGAGGAAATTCTTTCAAACCACGAGGATTCATTTGAAGGATCTGAATAGTTAAGTACATAAGGTGAGCAACAACACAATGTTATTCAGAGAGACTTGCAGGACAAGCCAATGATAATTAGTCAGCTTGACAAAGTACATGGGGATTGATTGGATGTGTATCTTGGTGAAGGGTAGCTATCTTTACTGAAGATTCATGTCCATCTGCTCTTTTAGCATCTAGGAGCAGGAGCTTCCAACCCAGAACTCCCTTCCTTTATTTTGAAGGAATTAAGTTGTGAAAATGTATAAAATCGAGGCATCTGAATCGGTGTTGCCTTGAGTTTACTCTGTTTTCTATATTTCCTTATAGAGGGCATCTGAGTCAATGTTGTTTTCAAATTCCTCTATTTCTTTTTTCTTTCTGCTTTGCTTGCAGAGTCCTCATTCTCCTCCAATCCAAAGTCTTAGAGAAACTTCAGTAGGTTTAATATCTCTCCCTTTATTCCTTTGAATGGGGGATCTTCCTAAAACTCTTCCTTTGAAGGGTAGATTTTCCTAAACTCGCCCTCTCTGGGACATAGGTAGTCTAGGAGCTGACACAGTTACATGGTTTTTATTACTAAATGTTTATTTGGGTTCATTTTGTCCAATCCATTCATATTTGCATAGACAGTTGTAAATCAAGTCCCACAAATTTTAAATCCTTGCAGTTCAAGTTTTGAGCGAGTCATGCATAGCTTTTGGTTGAGGAGCATGGCAAGGTGTTAACTAATCGTTCTTATATTATATAAGAACATACATTCCTTTTTGTCTTCAAAGGAATTTCTGCAAGAATTCTACGGTTCAAAAAGCAAATCTTCATTTATTTTGTTCACATCAATTCGATGATGAAAAAAATTCTAAATCAAGAGACAAGTGATGGAAACATGATTTTATTACATATTTTTAAACATAGCATGAATCAAAGGCGTTAACTACTAAGAGAGGAGGATTCAACATTACGCGTCTTAGATTAATATTTTGATTTTAACACGTTTGAATTGAGTTGTCAATTAACAATACTTTATTTACATATCAATTATTTTCAGTTACCAGTGTCAATATTAGTATTAAGTAATATTTTGAGTTTTAACACGTCTCACTTAAGATTTGAAGTAACAATGCTTTATTTACATTTGCAAAAAAATATAGCTGAAATGAAACATCTTAGATAATGAGTATTTCTAGATTTTATATATTTTCATAAAAGCATAGAATTCTCATTACATAATTTAACAAAATTATTTCAAATATTTTCATAAAAGCATAGAATTGTCATTATATAATTTAAAAAAATTATTATAAATAAATTATTGTTTTATAATGGATTATTATATAATTTGTCATTTATTTTGTTAATTTTGAACGAAACTATTTGAGGAATTGATTTGCAGGATCCAATTTAATTTTTCTATCTTTCTTTGGATATTTTCCTGACCGACTTGATAGTTTATTGGCCAAATTATTAATATAATTAAACTCTGGAAAATAATTTGAAGCATTAGTTATAGTTAGTGCCTCAAGATGTGCTACACACTAAATGCTTAACAAATGAGACACTTTTCAAATGAAATTAGAGGCAAGGAGATATTTTTCAAATCAAATTAGAGGCCAGACCTTCATAAATACTTCTCATAGATCATCATCCATCTAACCCAAATCCTACCATTTTATATTTTGATAAATTCATTGATAATAATCCCCAAGAAATTACTATTTTGATAAATTCATTACTAATAATAATCCCCAAGAAATTACACAATTATTTTGTAGTGCTATCCTTCATTTTCAAAAAAACAAATAAGTTTTGTTGCGCGTGGGCATATTCTTCCATCCATTAGATGTGTAATATATATACAATAAGGTGTTGCTCCACTATTTTATTTGTGCTTTTATCCACAAAAAAAAAAGAACTAAAACATATTTTTGCCTTTAGGTTCTCACAATAAACTATTTTTGTTGCTCAAAAGAACTCTTTTCAAGATGCAATATTAATATAGGAAGAATATTCATTGGTTAAAGGTATAATAGCTGTTACTTTGTACCTATTCAAGTCACATAAATCTTTGTACAAATCTAGAAGTAAATATTTTATAGCCACAAAATATTTAGTATCCATCACACTGATTATTTTGTATTTTTGAACATCTAACATAATTTCAAAATGTTTAGTCATAGGTAAATATTATTTCCTTGATTCACTCTCTAATAGTTGAATTAAATGTTTATGAGCCTAATAAACCATGACCATTTAATCCACTTAATTGAATTGTACTACTAACTTCCCTTATATATGGTGTATCTTGTTTGAATTTGGTATAGAATGAACACTTAATGTTGTTTTCATCATCTAGACATATTATAAGATATGCACATTTATGTATATACTTCCATTCATATTTAAATAATCTTTTACCCTATTATCTTTCTTTTTACGATACATTCTTCAATATTAATCTCATCCTCAAATATAATATTTTTTTTTAATAGTTGTATTATTTGACTTCAATTTAAATACATCAACCAGTGTTATTTGTCTTCCATAGTTTTAGATCAATCAATTTAGATATTTCTTCTTAAGATTATCCTATTTAACAGATTACCATATTTTTAATGAAGATTAAATCGTGAAAGTTAAATTCAATGAAGTTCCCAAAAAAATGTAATAAATGGTAAAATAAACAATTTCCTTGTAACATCATGTAAAAAGCATGTTACAGTACAACAAATAATTCAATTATTATTCAATAAAACCTAGGTATATTTTAATTTACCATTATCAATCCTATCGTATTGGCACAAAGCCTAAATGTATTTTGGTAGCTTAAGTTTTCTTTAACAAAGTGTATTTTAGTTTGTCATCACTAATCACAAAGTTTGGTTTATTTTTGTAGGCAAGTTGTTTTTAAATAATGTATAAATGATCCTTATTAACTATTTTACACATTCAATTTTTTTTTACAAGTGGTTTGGAAATTGGAGATAGGTGAAAACTAACAAAATAAGAATATAGATTTTTATTCATAAACAAATTAATAAGATACCATTTTAAGTTTGTAAACTTTTTAATACATGTTTTTTTAAACAAGAACTAGAGTAGCTAATTTATTAAAAGATAATGAGTTAAAGTTCAGGTTAGATACATGCTTTTACATAAGTAAATTGAAACTAGTGGATATGGTCTGAATGAAACTAGCGGACATGGTCGGAACGGAGTATGTATCAATGGCCATCTACAAAACTCTAACATTGAAGTTTATGAACAAAATGTTATAATATGAACAAGATTCCACTATATGTGATGAAATGTTCAAAATATCTAGAATATGTAAGTATCATTGTAGCGCGAGCCTTATTTATATAGAAATGTTTGAATTACATGACATGATATGACATTGATATCAAAGTTTGTATGCAATGAATAGATAACTCATATATACATGTCAAATAGTCTAAGATATTTAGAATACATTGAAAGATTCTATTTTTGGAATAAGAATATATTGAATAAATATATGAATGAAGAATATGATCTGGTTACAACTGAGGGTCCCATATATATACTTAGGTGGGTACCCTTTTATAACAATCATGTCTTTCGAAACATGCCTTTTCATCATTGTTAACTATTAATTATTTACATTCAGAACAATGTATATTCACTAATCATTGTTAATTATTAATTATTAATTATTTACATTCACATTCATAATTGTTGACCTAATAAAAAACAAAATTTACAAAGCATCGAAATGTTACATTAAACCATAAGGAATTATTGGTCGACTTTGATTTTTGAGTCTAGTCAGTAACCATTAAGGAAGGGTGACATAACCTTTTTTCCATGCCACCAAAGTTCACCTTGATTTACCCTTGAACCCAAAATAGTCATATGATTAGCGTTGGAGTCGTTTGATCTGAGAATATGGAGACATTAAACCATAAGGAATTATTGGTCGACTTTGATTTTTGAGTCTAGTCAGTAACCATTAAGGAAGGGTGACATAACTTTTTTCCCATGCCACCAAAGTTCACCTTGATTTAGCCTTGAACCCAAAATAGTCATATGATTAGCGTTGGAGTCGTTTGATCTGAGAATATGGAGACATTTCTTCTTAGGGATACATTGGTACAAATGATACAACTAGTTGAAAATATGACTTCGATTTATATATGAAACTCCAAGCATATCTATGTTCTTGATTTATCTCCCACTTTACGATAGATATTCTTAATACCACGGCCTATCAATACCACATACTGAAAAAATCATAACTCATTTCATATAGCAATGGTTTATATAATTGCAATCAATTTAATTAAAATATCGAAAAGAACATAACTAGTTTAAATATAAATCTTAACCTCTAATTTGTATATATTACTATGATTATTATAGAATATCACATAGAAATTAAATTTATATTATTCACTTAATAATTATTGATAATTAAATTAAAAAAAAAATTATTCCATAACATACACAATTAATTTATAAAACTCTATAAAACAATAAATAAAATTATAGTAAATAATATGATATATATTAATAAAATAAAAAAGAGAAAGATAATAAATATTATATTCCATCTCTGTGAGTGAAATCAGTAAACCAAAATTAACGCATCCGGAGATGCAGATTTCAAAAGCAATTTCCTGTAAAAGAATTTTGGAAATGTCAATGAAGCATTCACTTTCTAAATTAAGCCTTGATCACATGGAATTACATTATTTTCGCAGTTTCAGAAAGGTCAAGGCTTCATCACATAGAATTACAGCTCTCTACATTTCTAGAAAGTTAGTTGTGGTTTAATGGTTTTTAGAATTACATATTTTCTCTACATTTTTAGAAAGTTAGTTGTGGTTTAATGGTTTTTAGAATTACATATTTTCACATTTTCGGACAGGTCAAGCCTTCATTACCTGGAATTACAGTTCTTTACCTTTTTAGAAATTCAGTTTTGGTTTTAATGAAAAGTAAGTGGTATTTTTTTTTGCAGTGAAAAAAATTATAATAATTTATTTGATAAGGTAGCAATTGGGACAGTTGTTTCTAGCTGTTATTAGCTAATGTTTATTGATTCAGAGCATTGGACTGATAACATGTTTCTTTACATTAATTTTTTAGCTAAACAGAAACAATTTTAGAAACCTGATTTTTAAAATTAATAAATTTTATACGGGTTAATTTTAAAACCAGTATAGATCCATCTTAACCAGAAATCTAGCAAGAGCAGAAAGGGATCAAACCTGGTGCACACCACTTTTAAAGTGTAAAACTTGAATAAATAGTTTGCATCTAGACAAAGTTTATCTCTATCTAAGCTTTGATAGATCTGTAATTTCTCTCTCTATATATAGACACTGCTTGTACTTTTTCATTATTTAAGTCACATTTTTTAATGTATAAAATGAGTTCAAGGTGTTCAAAATTTACTTGAGCATAAAATAGTGACATTGCCTAAAATATTCTAACCTATTATTACTTTATATAATGTATATATAGTCTTTTTTTATACTTTTAACTATTTTTTCTCTATAAAGTTTATATAAGATTATGTTATTACATATGGATATCTAAATATCTTATTTATGGTCTAGCTTAAAGTGAAATGTTTTTTACCCCTTCTCTTTAGTATGACCATTAAGAATAAGATTATTGATGTTTTATAATATTATTTAAACAATCAAACACATACAATTATTTTTGTTTTTTAATTATCTAAACATTTTTATTTATTTAAAAAATACTTTATTTTTATTTTTAAAAAAATATATGTCAACTTCGAGTTGAGTAAAGACAAAATTACACATCCCACTTGTAAAATAAACTTATAAGATCAATAAATCTCTTAACTCAATTAATAATATTTTATAATTACATTAAAAAATATCCGTCAAATTCAACCCCTAAATGTCATTTTATAGATGTTATTACCATTGTTTGCACACGCAAATTACGTGACGTGGATGTTGCAGTCACGTATAATTATTTTAGGCCTATTCAAAACCGGAACTAATTGTTTGCTGACATGTAAGAAAAACACTTTACCCTCTCAGCACCTGTTTATGTTTCATTGAAGAGAATTTTGTTTAATAAACGAATGGTTAGGTAATCACCCTTCATATTTTCTGCTATTGCGATGGATTCAGTCCATGCGCCCTTATCAATCAAAGCATTGAAATGTATTATAAGTGCGAGTTTGTGAAAGTTCTATGATAGCGGTTACCAACTTTCTTGACATCAAGACTATTATCCCAGGTTATGAGGTTATGATTATAGGTGTTTGGGATGTGTTAGTTTCATTGAAACTAATCGGAGATTTAGAGTTTTTTTTGTTGTATTTTTGGAGGGTATAGTATGCTTGGATTCTTGGACTAAGAAGGTAAAGAAAGGGTAGGAACGTACAAGAGGGCATCCGGATCAATAACTACATCAGATTTGCTAGCAAGTATTGAGTCTGCTAGCAAGTATCGAGTTTTGTGTATGTTTCCTTCCCTAGTTTTGGCATGCATGGCATATGCATGTGGATTTTTGGTTGTGATTTGTCATTGGCATGGAGGATGGACGAGATTGATAGTGGATTGCCTAGCCTTGCCATTTCCTAGATATCCATGGTGATTGTGGGTTTATTTCCTTGTTGTGTTTTTGGTTGGTTCTCATGTTTCCTTAGCTTGGGTTGAGCTATTAGTCTTGTAGCGTTGTTGGACAAATGCTCTAGAGCCATGGAACAACCTAGGTCAAGTTACTAGTCCCGTAGCCTGGGTTGGAAAAACGCCCTGGAGCCTTGATGGGTTGAGTGACTAGTCACATAACCTTGGTTGGACATATTCTCTCTAGCCCGGTAAAAGTTGTGGGTTGATTTACTAGTTCCATAGTCGGGTTGGACAAACACTTTGGATCCCTGGATGGCTGGGATAGAGACCGATCCGGTGATGGTTTTGTCTGTCCATGAGGTGGAATCATTGTTTGATGGGTTGAGGTGGATGGCCTCTGGAAGCCCTAGATGGTTTTTGATTGATGTGTTCTCTGAGAACCCACATTCATGCTTAGAATATGGCACATGGGTGAATGGTTGAAGACAGATTTAGCTTAGCCATTCTATAGGTGGGTGGAACGTGGAAATCCGATCCCGGGTTTGGATTTTGCATCATAAATGAAAGGTTATTTCTCTTGGTATTTCTAAGAGTATTATGATGGAATAAATATGGTTTATATGATTGTGATTTCATGGATAATTATGTCCCTATTAGGTTGGTTATGTATGTGTTTTTATGACAGCATCCATGAGTGGCTCTCATCATGTTTTTACTCATAATTGAATGATCAATGTATCTATGACCTAATGGATGGAATGATAGTTGTTGTGTTGAGGTGACAATGGTTCTTAGCGATTCTCAGCTAAGTATGAGACCCCTATGCTCAGAACTGTTAATTACACTTATAGATTACACATTTGCAATATGTTTGAAAACATGGCTGTCATGGTTAGTAGGGGTCCATTCAAGGTCTTGAATGAGTATTTGCTTTAGTACTGTCATTTCCATGTTAGTTTATTGATATGAAGAGATGGTTATTTATGGGCAGTGACCTAGGCTCTAGGCTTGAAAAAGTGGCTCAAATCCTAGAGTTGATGGCATAGCACTGACAGTCTTGGTCTCTGGTCGCTCGCAGGCAAGTCTGTGAGAGATAATTTAGGTTTGTGGTCGTACTCATGCCTATAGCATGGGAGCGACTGAGCCTTAAATTGTCCAAAATCTTAGTGGGACCCCAAGGAAAATTGTCTAAAGTATTGGATTGGTTCATGAGGGTCTTGTAGCTGATGATTAATCTCTGTATGGTGTGTTTCCATCGGTTCCACTTCTTTAATATGACTTAGGAGGTCAAATCATATCGTAGTCGCCTCTCGTCACATGTTTACCCCGGCTGGCTGATTGCTTGGGTATATGTGGGAGGAGGGTGTTACATGGGGTTGGTAAATATTTTATTTCATGGGGAATTCATTCAATGGTGGGATTCTTCCCAAAAAAGGAAATTTGAGCAAGCTTGTACAACTCGAGGGAGTTGAGGGAGTTGTATTTGTCCTATAACATACTACATAGCAGTATTCCATCTTTCATTGGGGACTTGCCAAAATTGAGAAACCTAGAAGTCCTCAACATCCATAACATATTTTTGTCAGAGGCATTGCCAATGGATTTGGCCTATCTCATGAAGCTCAATTATCTTGACCTCAGAAGAAATCCATTCTCAAGTAGCATTCCTAGTGAGTATGGGAAGCTAAAATACGTATAATCTCTTTTTATAGATCAAAATAGTTTAAGTGGAAAAATGCCTAGAGATATTGGAAAACTAAGGAATTTGAGAACACTTTCTTTGTCATTCAATTCATTCGATGGTGTGATTCCTGCCGAGATAGGAAATTTGAGCAACCTTGTATTCCTAGATATCAGTAGTTGTGCTCTTAGTGGTGCAATTCTTTGGCATATTGGTGGTCTTCAAAATTTGGAGATGTTTTTTTTGTACGGAAAATGCCTCACGGGCCCTATCCCTCCTCAATTGGGCCAACTTGTGAGCTTAAAAATCTTGGATTTATCTTATAACAAACTACATGGCAAGTTTCCATCTTCCATTGGAGACTTGTCAAAATTGGATTTTTGGTGGATTTCGAGGAATAATTTTATGGTTCTCGTGCCTCAGTTATTAGGTGTAAGTGGAAAGATAGTGGATCTTTTTCTTGATTCTAACATAATCACTAGTTCCATCCCTCCAAATATCTGCAAGGGAGGAAGGGTACAAAAATTATTCAGAACACATAACTTATTTTTTGGCCCAGTTCCTGAGTCTCTAGGTATTTGCAACTCTCTGGTTGAAGTCCACATGGGGAAAAATATTTGAATGGTTTGATTCCTATAGGATTGTTATACTTAACTATGTTGACTTGGATTGAATTGGAAAATAATAATCTTATTGGGAGCATACCTCACATAATGTGTAATGTATCCTTGATGCTGCTGACAATGATAATTTCCAATAATCATTTGAGTGGCTCTATTCATTAGTCCATGTGGAAATCATCTGCTTTGAAGAAACTTGTGATTGATGGAAATTAAATAAGAAGTAATGTTCCACCAAAGGTTAGCAAATTGGGTTAAAATTGAACATATCGATTTCAGCGAAAAAAGGTTTTATGGTATGATTCCTATAGAGGTTAGCAACTGTAGTGCTCTGATATACATTAATCTCGGCACAAACAAGTTGTATGGTAATGCTCCCTTAAATATAACATGTCTGGGTAAAATTGAGAATATCGATTACAACAAGAACAACCTTTCTGGTATGATTCCTATGCAAATAAGCAACTTCATTGCTCTTACTTACATTGATTTCAATGCAAACAGGTTGTCTAGTAATGTTCATTTAGATATTTTCCCTCTGGGTAAGTGAGAACATATCAATTTCAACAAGAATAAGTTTTTGGGTAAGATTCCTAGGGAGATAAGCAACTTGAGTGCTCTAAAACATATCAATGTTAGAAAGAATAGACTTTATGGTAAGATTCCTAGAGAGATAAAAATATTTAGTTCCCTATCATATATTAATATTAGCACAAATAGGTTGTTTGGTATGATTCCCACAGAAATTGGTAACATTAGTTATCTTATAGAAATTGATTTATCTGAAATGAACTCAACAGTAGCATCCCAATGGAAATCACCATCATAAGCAATATCTACTTCTAAAACTATTGATAAATCACTTCAATGAGAGCATTTCAACAAAATTTGTGAAAATGACAAACTTGATCACCATGAATTTCTCTTAAAATAACTTTTCTAGTCTTGTCCTAAAGGGCCTGTTTTCTCATTTAAATCCCATCTCTTTCATAGGGAACCCCTACTTATGCGAAGAACAACTGGTCAGTTGCAATTCTAGTGTGAAAGGGTCACTCGTCTGAGTACACTTCAAGCTTGCATTTCTCTTGCCTCTCTTAACGCTTGCAATTTTCTTCTTCTATTCATTGATGTTGGAAATTTGAGCAGTCATAATTAAAAAACCCCGAAATAAAGGATGTGAATTGGCTTCCAAGCCTCCCTAACCCCATATAGAATATTAAAACAAAACCTCATTACCCAAAGAAATTGGACCCATCACCTCAAGCCCTATCACAAAACTAAAATTAAGACCAATTTCCAAGCAGAGATTAATTGACCTCAGTTTTAGTGGAGGGAGTTGCAAATGACACCCACACCAACCCATTGTACTCCAAGATTCTAAGCATCTAGACATAGACCACACCTCAATGGAAACTCCACAACTTCCAACAACACCTTCTCAAGCCATAAAACTCAGTTTTTGTCGTTTCAATCATAGACCCAAGCTCAAATGAAAACTCCTTACACTACCAACTGAAATAGAAGGCATGTACAAGGAGGTCGAGGACTTACCCTTGCCTCCACTCAAACCACAACCAACAATTTTCTGAAACTTTGATTGAGCTAGGTTTATAATGATCATTACCAACTGGGGGTTTGCATGCAATTACATGTAGGGGGTTGGCCACGCCATCCCTTCATTAATGCATATCATGTCTGAGAGTGGTGGGCATAGCCTCCAAAGCCCTCTCTTTAAACACACTAACACCATATCCAATAAATCACCTTTTTAATCTTGAATTAATATTTAAAACTTGTTTTTTTTCAAATGCTCCATTAGTTTCTTCATGTTTAAAATCCAAACTTGGTATTTTGATTGTCTGGGTAATTATTTAAGTCCCCAATAGTTTTACAAGGAGAGTGCAAACACTCAGTTAGGAATCCACAATCATTATATTCGAGTTGGAAATCCTTTTGAAAGAAGAGAGGTTCCATAGTTATTTTGTTAATACCAAAATCAGCCCACCATTGTTGAAACCATTCACAATACATTACATTCTTTTTATAAAATTATTATAACTCCTTTCAAGACAATTTCATGAATATATATATATATATATATATATATATATATAATTTAAAAAAAAATATTAATTTTCTATTTAATAAACTTTATATTTATTAGTTTCTTTTCTATAAATTGTCCATTAAATTTAGACAAATGCAACATTTTTCCAAACAAATTATAATGATGATGTATTTATTGACTTGTTTTTTGTAAAAACAATTTATAATGACTTTTCTTTTCAAAAAAACAATTTATAAGGACTTTCTATTTGTTGACTTTCTTTTGGAGAATGGTCCATTCAATTTGGAGAAATATTGCATGCTTAAAAAAAAAAACAATTTACAATGACTTTGTATGTATTGACTTGCTTTTGGATAATGGTCCATTTATAAGGACTTTCTATTTGTTGACTTGCTTGTGGAGAATGGTCCATTGAATTTGGATAAGGTTGATATGCTTTTTTAAAATAATTTATATTGAATCAGTGTTTATTAAGTTATAATTTATCTATTTGATATGAGAATCTTAAAAAACAATTTATAAGATTTTCTTTTCGGTAATGGTCCATTGAATTTGGATAAAGTTGACATGATTTTTAAAAATAATTTATATTGAATCAATGTTTATTAAGTTATCATTTATCTATTTGATATGAGAATCTTAAAAAAGATTTTACAATGAATTTGTATGTATTGACTTGCTTTTGGGTAATGGTCCATTGAATTTGGATAACATTGACATGTTTTTTTTAAATAATTTATATTGCATCAGTGTTTATTAAGTTATAATTTATCTCTTTGATATGAGAATTTATATGGTCTTTGTGATTAAATTATTAAAGAAGATTATCTATATATATATATATATATATATATATATAATTCATATTTATTAATATGGTTTTTTTGTCAATTAAGTTTTTATAAAGTATGTATATATACTTTAGATCATTTGTATTAATTTTATGTTTATTAGTCATTATTTCATCAAGGACTATAATATTCATCTCACATTAAAGTGTGTTTACTTTCTAAGCTGGGAATTTGTAATTTTAACTAAAGTTTTAAGAAAATGTTTAATATTTTTACTTTCTCGTAAATTAAAAATTTAATTTTCTAATTGTCAAAAATGTTATTTCTAATTTTCAATTGGTTGAGCTAGCTCTGAAGGTACATAATTCCCCTAGTGGAGGTTGTTTTATTTTTGGTATTTTTCAGTGCCTGAAAAATAATTTTAAAACAGAAAAAAGGCTAATTTTGTGAGTGGCTAACACTGGCACTGACATTGTTATGCTACTGCTTTGCCAATGATTCTAGAAGTGATTCGGTTGCGGGTCCTTTACGTAGACAGGGAGGGTTGGGATGTTGAACTAATTTCCAATTAATATTTTGGAGCTTTCATTGTGAGTAAGAACCTCCGCACAATGTTGATATGTACGGTGGTGGAATAATAGGCGAAATAACTCTTACAAAGCATGATCATAACTAAGATCTATTCATAACAATTGATATTAGTCAATACAAAATCTTGTGACGTGATACTCTCATCAATTTCATTAATTCCATTTCATTTGATTGAGTTTTGATTATGTTACAAATTCCATATGATCATGGGAATTCATCTAGCGATCAATTTGGGCAATATTTGTATAGAGAATAATTGATCGATTTTCTCACTATTAGCAAATTTTCATATTTGCAACTGAATTATATGTAGAAAGACATTTTCTAGCATGCTAAGAGTTATAGATGAAGCTTTGTTGTATGCCTTGTATCTTGCATGTTACTGTATTCAGAAATTAGTCAATAGTGTGGCAGTACTCGATTTGAAATTAAAAAAATTACATAACCCGCTGAACTGAGTCACTGAGTTATCTATTGTCCGTCGTCTCTTGTCCCTCTATATGTTGAAGGAAAGAAGTGTTGTGGACTAGCCTCATCCATTCAGTAAATCCCTTTCCTTGTCATAAACTATTTCTTTCACAGGGTTCAAATTAGAGATTGGTTGCATGAGCGACTCCATTTTATGGCAGGGGATTATACAAAATACTCATGTTCAACAAAATCCTATAATTTAACAAAAGTATTCCCATGCATGAATGTTTGTTTCTAGCTTAAATTTTCGTAATTTCCTTGCTCTTAGATTTCATTATTTGATTTTTTAGTGAATGTTATATTTTATATTTTGATAAATATTCCCTGACTCTCTTAAGAGTTCACTGCAACTTTGTTTTACTCAATACTGACATGATGGAATTCACATTGCTAACCTCTAGTTCATTAATCGAGCACCACCACTTCTGCTGATATTTAAGGGTAAATGGAGTGACTGGTAGTTCCAAGGAGGACGTCATAAATGTAGGTATAGTTGGGGGATAGGTAATATAAGTATCATAATGGGGATATCAATGTAACCATTTTCTTTCCCATTGTGTTTATCCCAATTTTCTTCGAGGATCAACACGGTATGTCGAGCAATCGAACTTGCTTTTGAATGCCAAAGAGATGATAATGGCCACGACACCGCCATCAAGAATCTCAAAGCGTTGCATAGAAAACACTAATGCGATGTGCACTCCTCAGGTTTTCTTGTTGGAATACTCTGACATAATAGTGGAAAATAAAGGATAATCTCTGCCTATGCCAATGTCGATCCAGAAAGTGTGTGAAGGATGGGTTGTGTGGAGGTGTGCTTTGTAATCTGAAAGTGTGCAGAGGATGGCTAGTGCAGAGGTGCAGAGGTTGGGTTATGTGAACGATGCTCATTATTTGATATTTAAAACTTATTATACTTACCGCCTTAAAAAATACAAAATTTAATATAGTACATACCCAAATCGACTTTTTAAATAATTTAGGTTGCGTTCGGTGTCACTAGCTAGCATAATTTATATTGATATAAATTTGTATATATGATCGATGCACAAATTATCTTTTTTGGTTCGACAAGTACCATAAACTATTAGCTGTTGTGTCTAACGTGGACACTCTTGACTACACTACCTCAACAAATATGTGGTGACTCATGACATGGAATTGGTTAGATGTGAAGAACTGAGTTTATGCATTCATTGGTGGGACAATAGGCCAACTTCTTTATTTCTTAGGTAGAATTGTTTAAGCATAGATACTTGTATTAATGAATTATAGGAATAGACTCAATAAGTGGGAGGAAGAAGCTACTAGAGTGGGAGCGATTGTGTTCCAACTTGGTACAGGAAGATATCTGGCGGAGCACCAGAGATGGATCCTTATCAAAGCATGATGATGAGGAGAATTGTGCCTTAGCGGGTAAGGAAAAGAAAGGGAAGGGGAAGTCATCCCATTCCAAATCATATTCTTGTCACAACAGCAAGAAGAAGGACATGTTGAAAGTCAATTTATTTCACTATCAAGAGTTCGGACATTTTACCACAAATTGTTTGCTCAAGAAGGCCAATAAGAAGCCCTCAAGAGGAGTGGCAGGTGAGGCTTTTGCTTCATAATTCGAACTGGACTTTATCGTCATCGCTTGTATGGTATTATCGATGATGGGTAGTGTGTGGTACCTAGATAGTGGAGCTTCTTTCCACATGACCGGTAACAAAGATCTCTTCAGTAACTTGGAGGAGAAGTATCTCCAAATGCATATCGAGATGGGTGATGATGGGAGGTATAGAGCTACCGGGACTGGTACAATTACCTTTCAGAGGTATTTAGGTTCTCCCCTCACTTTTAGATATGTTATGTATGTTCCTAGTTTAAAGAAGAACTTGGTATTTGTTGCCATGTTAGAGGATAGAGGCTATGATGTGATATTTAGTAAGGGAAAGGCATTAATTTTTCACATAGCCAGAGGACATGTGAAGATGATAAGGGTTCGAGTGAATAATATCTACAAGTTGGAGGAAGACGATCGTGCTTCCTTGAGCACAAAATCATAGAAGGTGCAGAGATGAGACATCGGTGAGTTGTGACATAGGAGGTTGGGTCAATTACATCATGGCACTTTGAAGATCATGCAACAAATTTCTACTGGTATTCTCAAGGGTACACTAGAGCAGGAAGACACATGAAAAGGGTGTACATTGGGAAAATACACCAAAGCTTCATTTCATGACAAAGACATTCGAGCATAAGCAATCCTCGATCGAGTTCACTCAAATGTGTGTGGACCGATCTCGATAGCATCCATGGCCAAGAATAGGTATTAAGTTATATTTTTTGACGTTTTTTCTCATAAGTGTTGGATCTTCTTCATGCAGAAGAAATATCATACTTTTGCAATTTTTTTTGAATTTAAAGTATTGGTCGAGAAAGCTACTATCAGGAAAGTTAAAACTCTCAAGAGTGATAATGATGGAGGGTATGTGTCGTATGAGTTCAAAAACTTATGTGCCTCAGAAAGAATTCAACAAGACTTGATAACACCTCACAACCCATAATAGAATGGGGTGGATGAAAGGAATAATAGAATCCTTTTGGGAGTGGCACGGATGATGTTTCATAATCTGGGACTACCATTACACTTGTGGGATGAAGCATGCAACACAACTATTTATTTATAGAATAGAAGCCCTCATCGAATTATTCGGATGAGTACACCAGAAGAGACTTTTTCAGGGAAGAAACTAGATGTGGGACACTTTAAGATTTTTGGTTCATTAGTCTACTGCCATGTAACCAAAGATGGACTAAAAAATATTGAGTGAACAGCTACATTGGGGATATTTGTGGGGTACACTGATACACCTCACAACTATCGGGTGTGCCTACCAAACAACAAGATGATAGTGGTTCACAGAGATGTAAAATTCAATGAAGAGAAGGCTATGAGATGTTCCCTTGAGAGAGAGCTTTAGCTACATGTGGTTGAGGAGCTTCTAGCTCCAAAGGAGGAACCTCAGGATGATGTGGAGCAGCCACATGTAGAGGATCAGGGAGTGGATATACCCACTCATACAGAGTCTTCCAGGGGAAAGCGCACCAGAGAGACTGACAAGTTATTGCATGATGGTAGAGAGAATGTTGGAGCAACCACATCACAACACAAGTAGAGGAGGTCACTAGAGAGGTACACTGGCTACATGGCTCTGATGAGTAGATGTGTAGAGATTGAGATATCCTCTTTTGAGGAAATATTGTAGCAACCATTTTGGGTTGATACCATGGTTAAGAGTATGACTCCATTGTTGGGAACAATGTCCGAGATGTGGCCCCAAGACTGTCAAACAAGTCAATGGTGAGTTCTAGATGGTTGTGCAAGGTAAAGCAAGAAGTAGACGGTAGTGTGGAGAAACAAAAGGTGAGGTTTGTGGCCAGAGGGTTTTCTCAGGTGGAGGGGAGTGATTACGATGAGACTTTTTCTCCTGTTGCAAGGTACTCAACAATCAAATCCATTCTAGCACTGTCAGCACAGATGGGATGGAAGATACATCAGATGGATGTAAAGACAACATTATTCAATGACATGATTGAGGAAGAGGTGTATATTGAGAAACCTGAAGGATTTGAGACCTTTAATAGAGAGTCATGTGTGTGTCGACTTAAGCGAGTGTTGTATGGACTGAAACAAGAACCTTATGCTTGGTACACTAGGATCGATAACTATTTCATTAGGTTGGGCTTCACCAAAAGTTATTCTTTTATATGCTGACGATTTGATTATGAAAGGTGATGATAAGTTGATCAAGTCTTTAAAACAGGATCTTGCAAGAGAGTTCGAAATGAAGGACTTGGGGCTCATGCACTAATTTCAGGGTATGGAAGTATGGCAAGGTGATGAGGAACCTTTTGTCTCTCAGGGAAAGTATTCCAACGAGATACTCAAAAGGTTCCACATGGAGAGCAGTAAACCCATGGAGACTCCTCTAGGAGGTAACTAGAGGAAGGAGGATGCTACTTCCGGTGAAGTAGTGGAGGATACTATTTACAAGAATCTTGTGGGTTCACTCATGTATTTGGTGAACACATGACTAGACATGTGTTATGTAGTTAACTAGCTTAGTCAAGCGATGGTTAAGCCAACCAAGTTTTATTGGAAGGAAACCAAACATGTGTTGAGATACCTCAGAGGCACTACTCAGTATGGTTTATTATACAAACAGACAGGGGGAGTGAAGCTTCAAGGCTTCATAGATGCATATTGGGTAGGGAGCCCATCTAACAGGAAGAGAACATCAAGTGGGATCTTCAATATTGGGTTAGTAGATGTTTCTTGGTACAACAGGAAACAAAGATCATTTGCACTTAGTTTAGCAGAAGAAGAGTACATGGTTGCTAGTCAAGCAACTTGTGAGGCTATCTAGATGAGGAAGATTCTTGTTGGCTTGTTTGGTCATCATATGGATCCAACTATGATTTACTGTGATAATCAAAGTTGTATCAAAGTCTCTAAGAATCCAGTTTTTCATGATCGGTCCAAGCATGTTGATATCCAGTATCATCATCTTCGAGATTACGTGGAGAGGAGAATTATGTTGTTGGAGTGCATTCCCACAGAGGAGTAGGATGCAGATATTTTGACAAAGGCCTTGTCAAGATGAAAATTCAAGTTTCACAGAGGCAGGATCGAGGTAGCAGATAATCCCATTCTTATTGAGAGGAAGTGTTAAAAGTAGCAACAAGAAATTCCAGTTTAATGTTTCCTTGAATTAAATTGTGAATTAAATAGAAATTCTATTCTCATAGAAACTTTTAATAGTTAACTAAGCTAAATTGACTTAGTTGACTTAGGAAATTTGAGTTGGAAGTCCATCTAGAGTCATGTAGAGTGCTCCCTAAATTTTGGGGCCCAAGTTGAGTTATTTTGAGTTTTAATTAATTAACTCAGTCTAACTGAGTTATAGTTGGTTAAACTAGTTCTAATTGTTAGAGGAACTAGTAGGAGGTCTAGTAGTGGGGACGGGAACTAGTGCATCCTCAATGCCACTCCAGTTAACTAAAGATTCACTCATAAATAACTCATGCATGTTTGTTAAGAGGAAGACCTAGTTTAGATTAGTGTTCAGGGACAGTGTACTATAAGCTGTATAATTTTCCAAGTTGTACAAATAGTGGATGAAATTAGTTAAGGACCTATGGATGGATTACGCAATCATGGGTGGATAATTTCCCAATTAAATATGGGCTAATTCTATCATAAATTGTGCAAGGAAGTAGAGGATTGGCAGGTGGCATAATTGGCTAAGTGTTGGCTTGAGATGGTTTGTGAAGTAGAGAGTTAAATTGTACTAGTGAAGGAATTGTCCGGGTTGAACAAACATTGTATTTTCTTCTAAGATATTCTGGTTAATGCAATATAGATAGCCAGAGTTTTTTAGTTGTTTCTTTCCCCAGAGAAATATTGTGTTATGCACGATTGATATTCTTCCTTTTCTACTTATTGTTTTCATCGATCAACTTTGGTTTCCATTAAAGAGTATAGTAGACTCTTGTCTTTTGTTTTAGCATATCGCATAAGTTGTTGAATCTACAAGTAAATAACTACATGGTATCGGAGATGAAGATAAGATAGAAGAGGAGAATCCAAGTTTGTTGTGCAGGTGAAATCGAATTTACAATTTCATACTTTAGAGTCAGCAATATGTCATTCTACTGTTTGAGAGTTGAGTATGTCCTGGAGGGAAGCTCAAATTACATAGCTTGGAAGGACAGGAGGCAATTCTGGAAGACGATGGCCTCAAGGAATTCATAGATCATGATATTCTTAAGCCTCTAGCATCTTATGCTAAAGATATGGTTGAATGGAGAAAGTGTGTGGTAAAAGCGAGAAGGATTATCCTGGAAGGAGTTCAAGATCACATTGTCTTGAATCTCCATGGTAAGAACACTCCATTTGCAATGTGGAAGGGAAAATGGAATTTTTGGCACATTTGATTTATGAAAATAAAGGAAATTAGGATAAGAATAAGGCGAAAGGTCATAGGTTTCATGTGAGGAGGAAATTGAACAAAAATAATGGAAAATGAAGAAAATAGAGGCCTCATTGATAAAAAAACCTTGTTCAGTGTAAAGCTTGGTCAATTTAGTTTTGGATCTCTATCATTATTCTCTCTCTCACTCACTCTTGGACACTTAGAGTCTTCTTGGGAAACTCTTAGAGGGTGTGTCATACTTGGAGTTTTGGAGTAAGAAGGCACAAGAAGAGTAGGAAAGTGCAAGAGGACATCGATATCAGTAGCTACAATGGGTTTTGCTTGCATGTACCGAGTTGCATGTATGGTTTCCTCACTACTTTTGGCATGTATGGAATATGCATGTGGTTTATTAGTCATGATCTATCACTGACATGGAGGATTGACTCGATTGATAGTGGATTTGCCTAGCCTTTCCATTTCCTGGATAGCCATGGTGATTGTGGAGTTATTTACTTATTTTTTTTTGTTGGTTCTCATGTTTCCTTTAGCTTGGGTTGAGTTACTAGTTCTTAGAAGCCCTGGTTGGAAAACCGCTCTTGAAGACCTGTAATAGCTTGGGTTTAGTTACTAGTCCTGGAAGCTTTGGTTGGACAAATGATTTGGAGGCCCTAGGTGGGTAGGAGTTACTAGTCCTGGAAGCCCTGGTTGGACAAATGCTTTGGAAGCTTGGAATAAGTCGTGGGTTAAGTTACTAGTCTTGGAAGCCTTGGTTGGAGTAAACACTTTGTAGCCCTGGAAGGCTTGGGTAGAGACCAATCTATGATGGTTTTTTCATGTCCAATAATGAGGTGGAATAATCGTTTGATGGGTTGAGGTGGATGGCCTCTGGAAGCCTTGGATGGTTTTTCATTGATGTGTTTTATGAGATCCCACATTCATGCTTGGAATATGGTATGTGGGTGAATGGATGAACAGAGATTTGGCTCAACCATTCTACAGTTGGGTGGAACTTGGTAATCCCATCCCGGGTTTGGATTTTTCATCATCAATAAGGTTAGTTCTCCTTGTATTTCTATGAGTATTATACTATATTATATGTGGATCATATGGCTGCGATTTCCTTGGTATTTATGTTGCTATTATGTTGGTTATGTATATGCTTTATGATAGTAGTTATGTATGGATCTCATCATGTTTTTACTCGTAAATGAATGAACAATGTATCTATGACCTAATGGGTGAAATGGCAGCTAATGTGTTGAGGCATCAATACTTCTTAGCAGTTCTCAGATGAGTATGAGACCCTTGTAGCATCAATACATAACTACTTGAAGTAGAAGAAAATGGAAGCCTTCCCTTTCTTGACATCCTCATCAAAATAAAGCAATATGGATCCATATCCCACTAGGTTTATCGTAAGAAAACCCACACAGAACATTATCTTCATGCCAACTCTCACCATCATCTAGCTCAGAAACTTGGAGTTCTGAACACTCTAGCAACTAGGGTTGTTCACATTTCAGATCTTGACCATTTTGAACAGGATAAGAACCATTTCATGGGTGTTTTTGAAAAGAATGGATATAGAAGACACCAAGGAATCAAAGCTTTCAAGTAGGCAGAGGCTCCTCATAACAAACAACCAATGGATGATTATGTTGGTAAGTTTCACCTCCCTTACATATTGGGCACCACTGATAAGATTGCTCATATTTTATAAAAGAACATTATAAAAACCACCTTTAAACCTATGAACATAATTAGCAGATGCCTAAAATCGACAAAAGATTCCATTGATCCAAAATGCCACAAAGGGGTGTATGTGATTCCTTATTCATGTGACAAAACCTACATTGGTGATACGAGTCGATCAATCTTAACAAGGATTCAAGAGCATGCTGCCGACATCAAACATAACCAGTCCAAAACGCCAGCTTTGGAAGAGCACTCTAGTAAAACTAATCATCATATTTGTATTGAAAATTCTTGCAGTGTGGCCAAAATTGAGCATTATCACCATAGGAAGTTTAGGGAAGCTATAGAGATAGGAAAACACCCTAGCAACGTTAACCGTGATGATGGTTGGAAAATAAGTGATAACGGGATTCCCACTCTAACCTCTGAATCCACCTTCCCCTAGCTAATCCCTGCCCTCTTACTGCTTAATTTGTCCTTTCAATGTCTTCCTTATAATGTAAAAATTCACAGTCCCTAAAATTTTTCATTAAAATTCTTAATAATAGATGTTAAAAATTCTATGATTTTTAACTAAATTCAATTCTAATTTTACCTTAAAAATGAATCATAACAGTGAATAATAAACTAATAAGTTTATGAACATATTAATTATTAATATTTTTTTTTTCAAGTTAATTCCAACAAAATTTTAATCTGATTCTAAACATTAAATATAAATTTTAAAACATTAAAATTCAATTTTATCTAAAAAATATTCTAAAAAGCTAATGAAAATTAATTAATAAAATAAAGAAATGTATTCATTAAATAATAGTTATTAAAGACTAGAAATAATTCAAACAACCCATTAACAATGGGTTGATATACTAGTTAATATTTGTTAATAATAAACAAACAAATAATAGCTCTTAATTATTATTAATAAAATGAAAAACTGTACCATTACAATTTAATTCCAACAAAACTCGTTAGAAACATTACATTTAATTTTAAAACAATAAACTCAATTTTAATTTATAATTAATGCAAATTTATGAAAATTAATTAATAAAATAATGAAAACTATTTTATAATTATTAAATAATAAACAACAAAAATTTATTAATAATTTTTAAAGTAAACGAGGTATTAAAAACTAAAACTAAAATTAAATCATTATCTATTGTTTCACTCTCTTTCTCTCAGAACTTGTCGGTTGTCTTTCATTCCCATCCTAGCCCACACCTTTATTTATTTACCCTATTGAGTTCTGACTTATTCAGTCATGGATCTATCCTGATGATGAACTTGACCCTATTGAGTTCTGACTTATTCACTCATGGATCTATCCTGATGATGAACTTGACCCTATTAAGTTCTGACTTATTCACTCATGGATCTATCCTGATGATGAACTTGACCCTATTAAGTTCTGACTTATTCACTCATAGATCTATCCTCATGCTGAATCATAGAGGATGATTCAAAATATCGATTCAAAAAAATAAAAAATATGAATGCGATGACTCCAGAAGATGACACACACACACACACATAATTTTTTCAATAATATAAATTATTTAATAAAATCAATAATTTTATATTTAATAAAATTTATATTTATTAATTTCTTTCCTATAAATTATCCATTGAATTTGGACAAATATAGCATTTAAGTATGGGGGTTTACGCAGTGCATTATATTAGATATCATTTTGGGATTCAACTGCGTTAAGTAAGTCATTTGCGTATGACCATTTCCATGAGAGGTAGTCGTAACTCACTAATTTCTCATGATTTTTGTTTCAAACAAATTATAATGACTTTGTATTTATTGACTTTCTTTTTAAGGCATGATGGAAAAATAATGCATGCTTTTTATAATATGAATTTATAATGACTTTTTTTTTGTAAAAACAATTTATAAATACAATGTCCATTGAATTTGCACAAATATAGCATTTTTGTTTGAAACAAATTATAATGACTTTGTGTTTATTGACTTGCTTTTTAAGGTATGATGGAAAAATAATGCATGCTTTCTATAATATGAATTTATAATGACTTTACTTTTTGTAAAAACAATTTATAAATACAATGTCTAGTGAATTTGGACAAATATAGCATTTTTGTTTCAAACAAATTATAATGACTTTGTATTTATTGACTTGCTTTATAAGGTATGATGGAAAAATAATGCATGCTTTTTATAATATGAATTTATAATGACTTTGTATTTATTGACTTGCTTTTGGAGAATGGTCCTTGCATGCTTTAAAAAAAAAACAATTTACAATGATTTTGTATGTATTGACTTGACTTTGTATTTATTCACTTGCTCTTGGGTAATGGTCCACTGAATTTGGATAAATGTAGCTTATTTTTTAAAAATAATTTATATTGAATTTGTGTTTACTAAATTATAATTTATTTATTAAGAAGAGTTTATATATATATTTTGTTTTTTTTGTCAATTAAATTTTGATAAAGTTTGTATATATATTTTAAATATTTAGTGTTAATTTTATGTTTATTACTCTGTCTCCCCAAAGTATATAACTTTCACTATGGTCAAAATTTGTGGACTTCCAATATTTTTTTGAGGTTTTTGCAATTTTAATCAAAGTTTGAAGAAAATGTTTAATATTCTTTTTTTCCCGTAAATTAAAAAATAATTTTATAATTTTCTAGAAATATTATTTCTAATTTTCAATTCTCTGAACTAGCTCTGATGGGACATAATTTCCCTAGTGGAGCGTTTTTTTTTTTGTATTTGTAAGTGACTGACAAATAATTAGAAAAAAAGGAAGCTAATTTAGTGAATGATTATTTCGTAGGTGAGTGCTCTAACACTAACATTGGCACACTGACACCATTATATTACTGCTTTGCCCAATTATGCCAGAATTGATGTGAATTTAGGTATTTTACTTAGAGGGGAGGAGGAGAAGAGTGGGGTGTTGAACTAATTTCCAATTAGCTAATTTTTTGAGTGGCTATTTAGTAGGTGAGTGCTCTAATACTAACACTAGCATGAAATTGTTATGCTACTGCTCTACCCAATTATGCCAAAATTGACGTGACTGTAGGTGCTTTACATAGACTACAAAGGAGAAGTGGGGTGTTGAACTAATTTCCAATTATTATTGTGCAGAAATTTCATTGTGCGAAAAAAACCTCCACACAATATTGATATATAAAATGGTGGAATAACAAACGAAATAATTATTACAATGCTCTATTCATAACTATTGATATTAGTCGATACAAATACGAATTCTTGTGAAGTGATACTCTCATCAATTTCATTTGATTGGGTTCTGATTATGATATGAATTCTGTATGATCATGTGAATTCAACCAATGATCCATTTGGGCAATATCTGTATAAAGAATAATTGATTGATTTTATCACTATTACCAAATTTCCGCATTCACAATTGAATTATATGTGGAAATACATTTTCTAGCACGTTGAGATGAAGCTTTGTTATATGCCTTCTATCTTGCATGTTATTGTATTCAAACATTAGTCATGTAGTGTGGTGGTACTTGTTTTGAAATAAAAAACTTTACATAACCCGTTGAACTGAGTCACTCAAATATCTATTGTCTGTTGTCTCTTGTCCCTCTATATGTTGATGGAAAGAAGGGCTATGGACTAGCCTCATCCATTTAGTAAATACATTTCCCTACCATAAACTCTTTATTCCACAGGGTTCAAATTAGAGATCGGTTGCATGAGTGGCTCCATTTTATGGCAAGGGATTATACAAAATACTCATGTTCAACAAAATCCTACAATTTAACAAAAGTATTCCCATGCATGAATGGTTGTTTTACGCTTAAGTTTTTTTAATTTCCTTGCTCTTAGATTTCAATGTTTGATTTTTTAGTCAACGTTATATTTTGATAAATTTTCCTCGACTCTGTTAAGATTTCATCGCAACTTTGTTTTACTCAATACTAACATGGAAGAATTTGCATTGCTAACATCTGGTTCATTAATCAAGCACCACCACTTCCACTGATATTTAAGGGTATATGGAGGCACTATTAGTTCCAAGGAGGACGTCATCAACGTAGGTATAGTTGGGGGATAGGTATGGGGATATCAATGTAATTGTTTTGCTTTCCCATTGTGTTTATCCCAATGTTCTTCGAGGATCAACACGGTATGTAGGGAATTCGTACTTGCTTTTGAATGCCGAAGAGACAATGATCGCCATGAAACTGCCATTAAGAATCCTAAAGCCTTGCATAGAAAAGACTAATGTGATGTGCGCCCCTCGGGTTTTGTTATTGGAATATTATGACATAATAGTGGAAAATAAAGGATAATCTTTGCCTATGCCAAAGTTGAGCCAGAAAGTGTGTGAAGGATGGGTTGCATGGAGGTGCGCTTTGTAATCTGAAAGTGTGCAGAGGACACTGTGGAGAGGATGGCTAGTACAGAGGTGCAGAGGATGGGTTATGCAAACAATGCTCATTGTTTGATATTTAAAACTTATTATACTTACCTCCTGTTGTGCTGTACAACAACCCCCCATTTCATAAAATTTTTACTTTCAAAACTATAATATGTAATGGGTCCCTTTTAGATTAAATTGGTATCAACTTATCATTCCTCAAAAGGTCTAAAAAGAAATAAAACATTATAAACCTTTACGAAAGCACATAATCAGTCTTATAATAAAAAAATGAATAATCCTTTATTATTGCGATAAAGCGATCACAAGATTGCATATCGCAATAACAAAGGGTGCATGACAAAAGACCCATTGGTTTTCCCCGATGCGACAATGCACGAATAACTATCGGATATCAGGAAGGCAAGAGATCATAACAAAAGGCCCCTCTCTTTAATCCGATGCAATATCGCTATCGGCGATTGGGGAATGTAGCATGCATGCATCTAAAAACCCTCTTTTAAAAAAACTCCCGATGTGAATTGGCGATATCACTATCGGCGATCGAGGATTCTGAAAGGACACCAATATAACAACTTAAGCATTCCTCCAATCGCCGATTGCGATAAAGCTAGGCGCAACTTTCAAAAACCATTGATAAGGCTGGGATATATTATGTTTAATTAGTATTAAAGGCCTTTCTCTTCCCGATAGTGATTCACTTACGCCCAATCGCCAAAACATCAAAGACACGCTTAAATGAATTATTCGGCCAATAAACGATATGATGAGCATTTAAATGATTGACAGGTTTAAACGGCCATTTAATGGAACAGTAAGGCCAAAATCTCTTCAGAGATTGTACCCGCGACCACCTTATGTTAATCCTCCATTATTCATTAATTAATATACCTCATTCATATTTGGTTTGCACCACCTATTCTCCACATTACGTTCATTTTATCTCCTATACAGAGCTCCTCCGAAGCAGAAAATTCAGGCCAAATGGGGAAGAAGTCTAAGAAATCTGGAACGGCTTCAGCTTCCGCAGTAACAGGACAACACACTGTCGATCCGGGACCAAGTAAAAAGGGATTAAGCTTAGACACCACATGTCTTGGTCTTGGTAAAACTACTTGGCTGAGCATCTATAATCTGTTTGAGGTTGAAGAGCCTCAGTTAACATCAGTACAAGCCACAGCGACCCGACCCGGAAGTCTGATGCAACCCTAAAGGATTTGGCAGATTCTTACCTACACTGGATAGCGTCTCGAGAGCAAATTCTTCCATACACAGATGTGGTAATATGGGCAATTGAGGAAATTCCAATTACAAATAGAACATTTTGCACTATCGACGGGAGAGTGTTCGGCTCGTTTTGACCCGATGATTTGAGACAAATGTACCATTTGCCTGCACCGGAGAAGAAGTATAATAAAGAATTTCTGGAGAAGTTCAGAGATGAAAATGACATTGAATTAGCACCTATACGCGATTGCAGACAAAACCCAGCGAGGCACAAGCATGAGTCTTCGGGTAAGTACTCAGTCGATTCCTTGTGTTCTCCTTATTATTATGCCGGAGTAATGATGTGTAGGATTTGGGGGTTGCATGATTCCTCAAGCTTCACTATAGAGATGGTACCTTTAATGGAAGCAGCATGCAATAGTGAAATAATGGATTGGGGGAATATATTATCTGATAAGTTAGCAACAGTTGTTCTTGAATTCAAAAACAAATCCCGCATTACTGAAAGGTTCATTCCTCCATTTTACTTTAGTGCCTACATCTTAGATACTCTCTGAATTTCATGTGCTGGGGTGGAGATGGACTCCACAAGGCCCCATTCATATCTATCACCAGAAGTTGTGGAAATCCCACTATAAACACCAGCTATATCAAGTTTGCAATGGATTTATGTTACCCATTTACTATGCAATTTTTGACAAACCTGCTCCTAAGATTTCCTCACAAGCACAGATTGACTTGACAGCCTTAGGAAACTGGTTCGGAGAAGAAAAATTTACATATGTAAGAGTTTTCGGCAGTCATGCCAGGCCTCATGTCCTCCCCTTGTATATACCCGACAAACTATTGGCTCGAGAGATAGCATATCAGCTTACATCCGAAGGAGTTACACAGACTCTAAGGAATAAAAAGAAGCAGGTCTGGCCTCCTTTTCCTCTAAGGTGTGGTGTTTACGCTCTGCATGACTACAAACATGCAGAGAAAGAAGCAGAAAAGATAAATACACTGAATCTCGCCACTCTTCCTAACAGACGATTTGATCCAAACAAAGTCGCCTATAATGCACTTGAACAGGCAAAACTCACTAAATTTGAACATAAAGAAGATGAGTTTGATGACCTATTCTCCTCGGTCGAGTCATTATTTCAGGTTCAAACGCTAGCTAGAATGAGATATCACAATGACGGGTTAGTTGAATTTAACAGACATAGAGAGAAGAGGTTGCAAACTCTGCCTCTAGATTTGTTAGCAATAGCTCCGATGACACAGTCAAGCGAGCCCAAACAACGACTTACCAATGAACCTCCTGCTACATCAGAAACTGCTAGAGAAGTCCAAACAAGAAAGCAGGAGGAAATCTAGAGGAAAGAACAAGAGGAAGCGCAGAGGAAAGAACAAGAGAGGATATGTGAAGAAGCGTAGAGGAAAGAGTAGGAGCAGAGCAGCACGGACGTGAATGTCGATGCCTAGATTGACCCAAAGTTGCTCCAGGAATGGAAGCAATTTGATTCAATCATAAGCAATCTAGAAAGCTCAAAGGAAGCTGATACATCCAAAGCGGCTGATACACAGGATACAACATCAAAAGAGGTTCCAAGTGGAACCAGCAGCCTAACCCCTACAACAGACATAGAAATAATTCCCAAATATCCTTCAGATCAAATCATTTTGCAAGTGGAGGATATACCTCCATTGGATGTCTTTTACAGCCCAAAGCACAGGGTCGTAGTAAAGCGACAACGGAAAAGGAGAAGGATTGATCAACCTTCCCTGTTCCCTGAACAAATAGTGACAACCAACATGGTTTGGAAGGAGGAGTTTGATCCTTCTGATGACCTAACAAAATTGTCGCAATATGTTGGAGCCTATTCGGCGGCCACCATGGACAAGGCATTAGAAGTGAGTAATCTATTAAAAGAAAAGGACCAGGCAATCACTTCGCTACAAGCACAGCTATCGGAGGCACAACAGAAAGCAAAACAATTAGAACAGAAATTGTCCACGCAGCAACAGATAAATAATCAATTGAATAAGCAGTTGCATGAAGAGAAACAAAGGATCGATTCGAGTGCAATTCAAAACCAGAAAGAGCTGTCAGAAGCATTAGCAAAATTGAAAGCAATGAATGAACAGATGGTAAAGACAAAAGATGAGCAAATTTCTCAATTATTAGGTCAAATAGAGAAGTTCAAGAATCTTCCGCAGCCTGCCGAGTTCAGAGCAGAAGAACTACAGATTAATAAGGCATTGGTAACACAAATAAGATTATTATGTCAGAAAATTGCTCAAGTGGAACCCCTGTGTGACATAACAACATCAATAATCGATAAATCAGTCAATGCTAGAACAAACTTAGAGCAGGCCGATGAGACCTTGACAAATTTTCTTGATTGGCAGGACACTAATGAGGGACAAGCAACTAATTTGCCAAAAATATTAGAATCCCATAAAGAAATCCTATTTATGGAATGGCAGTCCCAGTTAATGAAGGCAGATAGAGCAGTTTCTAGATGCAAATTAACCACAAGTAATTTGGTTGAATTAATTAATGATACTCTCTATTTATCTAATATGATCTCTCAATGTACACCAAGTAAATTACTATCGGCTAAAACATTGGAGCAGTCATGTTATCAAGAGTTGGAAAAGAATGGGATATTGATCGCAGGTATTAATAGTTTAACTTGGGACACCTATTGGTTGTTCCTAGTAAAACCATACAGCCAGAGAGCCGCCCTTAAGTGCCTCACAAAAGCAATCGGGTGAATCATTCCCGATATACAAGATGCCACCTAAGCTGCTCAACTCAATTCTCGTCTCAGCCGCCCTCAAGAAGTGGAACCAATGCTAGCGATATGCCAACTTAGGTCGAAAGGCAAACAACCAGAGTCATGAATCATGCTACCGACTGCCAGATTGCTATGGGGAAGATATTCAAGATCAAGTTGTACCAATTAAGTAGCATTCTAATTTTGTAGTTAGTTAGTTTTAATCAAGTATTTATAGACCCTTTCAATGCATTGGAAAGGGTTGTAAGTTTTTGTATATGACTTAAACCTGAAGTTGCACTACTGTACTTCAGGTATATTTTTTTATAAAGACTGGGCCAATTATTCCAATTTTGATAACGAAGCTTTTATGTGGATGTGCACTACTTCCTTTATTTAAAAGTATTTCTGAGTCGGAAGAAGGAATTTGAATTGTGATTGATGTTGGGAATGATTTCCAGCTCATATGGTACTACTATCTATGTCTGAATTCATTCTTTTCATGTGAATTGTTATTTGATCACTCTTGCTATTATTGAATATATGCATGTGTTTTAACATCATTCTTTATACTTTCCACTATTGGATATTTACAACATGCTCTGCTTCTCATCATACATGTATCAATAATATAAAAGGATAAGTGTAACAATGTTTTATTAATTACTTTGTTCAACTATTTGAACAAAGCAATTATTATGTGAATGAATTTCTATTTTTATTGAATAGAGTCATCTATATGCCTATTGATGAACAGAGATCATCAAGCGTTGCGCTTAAGAATAGAAGCTTCCCGGGATAGAATAGTCATTTGTATTTTCGCTTTTTAGATTAAGTCATCCATTCATTATCATTTATTAGAAAACCAATCACTCATCCATCCCCTTTTTTACTGGGAAACTGGTCCCATTATATCCAGTCGGAGCCACCATCCCAAACGGAAAAGGAGCCGTATTAAGGTCCGGACCAGGTGGTTATCCCTCGATGTTGATGCAACGATTTTCGGGGCATCAACACCGCCTTACAAAATACAAAATTTAATATAGTACATTAGGTGCCACCAACTAGCATAATTTCTATTGATATAAATTTGTACATATGATCCGTGCATAAATTAGCTTTTTTGGTTGTGGCATAATCTGTATATATGATCTGTGCATATATGATCTGTACCGTAAACTAATTATTATCGGTTGTGGCTAACATGGACACTCTTGACTACACCACCTCAACAATATGTGGTGACTCAAGACATGAAATTGGTTAGATGTGCAGAATCGAGTTTATGCATTCATTGGTCAGACCATCGACCCACGTCTTTATTTCTTAAGTAGAATTGTTTCAACCCAACTACTTTTATTAATGAACTATAGGGACAAACTAGCAATATATACATTTTATTTTTATTTTTTATTTCTTTAGCCAGCATATCCGAACAATATTCATATGCTATCGAGTGACTGGTACCATTTGTTTAGTTGATGTTAGAAGCATAGTTGTTTTTGTCAAAGATGTTTGAGAGGATTCTTTTACTAGTTTATCGTTGTTTTAAGGCGTGTCAAAAAAAAATTCACTGAGTTCTTCTTGGGTTGTTTTTCATTTTCACCTGCTCAACAACTGAAGCCAAAGTTTGAAGTTGAAAATCCCTTTCCTTCAAGTTCTTTTTCAATTGGCGAAGCATAGTTTCCAAAGAGCCATCATCCACTATGATGGGAAGAATCTGCCAAATTCAATATCCGTGCAAATCCCCTGTATATACCTCACCATTTTCTCTTTATTCATCTTCATTATCTTTTGTTATTAAATCACATTTAGTAATAAATCTTCGTTGCAGTGGGATGATAAGAGAAATGAGAGTGGCGGTGTCTTATTCTACAGTCACAGTTGCAAGGGGATTTTTTTCCTTTACAAAAATCTATTTTGTCTATCTTTCTCTACAACATCATTTGTTGCAATCCATATAATTACACTTCAACTATAGTGCTATGAAAATTACATTGTTTTAAATATTAAATTACTATACACCTAATAAGCTTAATGTATCATAACTTAGCCTTTATGTTGAACCCTATGATGACATATGTCACAAAATTTTAAGTTGTGAATGCTTATGGCTCATATCCTTTTCGCTCTCTTTGTTTCTTGCTTTTATCCTTCTCGCTCTCTTTGCTTCTTGGTATAAGTAGAACCCAACAAAAATAACAATAATGAATGTGTGGTTGAATCTATTGGAGTTCAACTTCTCAAATTATTGGGGGAGGAATCATTTGGACCATATATCTAACTCTTTAAAATTGAGAACTATTGAGGGTTCACACTATCAATTTAAATATGTTGCAACTGTTATAGCAGATACATGAAACAACTATAATCCTGGAACTGATTTATTTAAGCGCAAAGGTTTACCCCTGTTGTCATTTTATTGTGACTAGATTTGACTTGTAAAACATACCTGCATACTATGAGAAGCGAGTTTAAACTTAATACTTTAGTGTACCATGCTAAGCTTACTGAAAAAAATGCAGAAAATGCATCAGTTGAGTGTTCTAAAAGTGCAATAAAGGCTAATCCTTGGTACTTTTACTTTGGGAGCTAGATTATTTCAAAAACTATCCCGACTTTCCACAACTATCTTCTACTCTCGCGGATCCTTATCTTTTGTCTCTCTATAATTTAAATTAGTATCAAACATATAATGATAATGTCAATGAAGCCTCAACATTTATTCCATAGTGATTAGGGCATTATGTAGTATTCATTGTTCCATGCTATGAGTTCTTTGTGGTATGAACTATTACTTGTTCATTTTGTATGAATTAGTGGTATTTATTTTGCGGTATTTATCACTATTATGGTATTTATGTGTGTTCTTTGCAAGATTGATGTGATCCTAGTTTCAATTGTGTGGGGCCCATTGTGTGAAAAAATTGATTGTGCAGAGTTACTTTGCACCTTCACATAATGAAAGTCTCATAATAATGGATACTCCCACCACAAAAATCATTCTCTTTAAGATATCCTATCACCACTTTATCTTTAGTTCATGCTTTTTATTTATAAGATATAGTTATTTATTTTATATTTCTAACTTGTTTCCTTTTCTAAAATTATTAATAAACTATAACTATATGTTATTAGAAAAAATTACGAAGGTTGAATTTGTTTTCTTTTTACACTTTAATAACGTATATAACTGAAACCTACTTTTCTCTATATATATTTTGTTTTAATATATAATAACTAAAAACTATTTTTCTTTATATTTATTTTGAAAATATTTTTTTTGTATGTTCGGTAAGTCTTTCTTCATTCGTTAAAGTAAAGTAGGTTACAAACATGTAAAAGACGTTTAATGGACTCAACCTGTGCTATGGGAAACCAAGTTTGTTGGCCACCAAAACACATTATATGCCATCTAAAATCTGAAAGTTTTATATCTGTCCATCAAGGCTTTATATGCATGTAAGTCTGACCAACAATGTTTACTAATATATCTACAAAATTCTATAGTATCCGACACAACTAAACTTAAAAACATCAACTAATCAGAAGACTCCACTAGAGCTGGGTCTCATGCACTTGAAACCAACATATTTGACTGAGAGAGGCACTGAGTGTGATCCTTAATGTGGCCGAGGCACTTGTTCTGTTGTTGAATATGAACCTGGATCAGTTGTAGCTCTCTTTGAATTTCCTGCAGTCCCGGGTTTGACTCCGTGGCATGCTCCTAAGGGGTCATTATGGCTATGGCCACTAGGCTCTTCATAATCAAGTAAAGGTACACAATGTGCTTGTACTATGTGAGACGACCACATGTGTTACTTGGGTCCAAGACAAGATCCTTCCATTCCTCCACCCTGACTTCCATGCCTGCTCGACAGTTAAGACTAGTTTCCTAGGTTTTAACCAAATGTTTGACATCTGTAAGCATGCCTAAATCATAGGCTTGCATCTCCTCCTTAAGTCTATGAGCATCGGTGCACCGACCACTCCTTATTGACGTTCTGACTAAGGGTGGTGCTTTCTCCCTCGTCTTCATGTACCTACTTCCATTTACATGGCCTCCAATACTGAACACTCTCATGTTGAGCATGACTGGGCTAGTCTAGAAGCCCCACCACTAGCTCGAGCCAAGAAATATTCACACAATAATAGAAGACACTAATATTATAGAGACCTACTATATAATTATTAGAGAGAATCACAAGACAGTCAGGTTCCGAGTTATGCCACCAAAACATAGTCCAATTCATCTCATGTGGGCGCTCCATCGTATATCAACTCAGTGAAACACCCAGTAAACCAAAAGGCCATATAAACATCCTCTACTCATGCAACAAAAACCTTGAACATTATCACCACTGAGGAGTTCCTCATCATACTGAGTCCTCAACCAAACCATGCTAGAAGACCCATACAACCATAACATACCCTTGCCCAACTAAATTTGTAGTGAAACCCACCGCTTGAAAATCCTACTACCTTTTTCGGGCTGCAAGGAACCTGACCTCTGCTGATACCCACAAATAGAGAGAAACATGCCCATGCAAGAGAGAATAATGTCGAACATAACTATGACAGGGATAAAAACAACGTACTTGATATATAAAACTTCATGCCATGACACCGCATACAAACGACTACCATATTGAACCAGACCAGGCCATCCCATAACCCTAACATTTTCGTGACTACGACACACATTCTTTAGGGCTAGAGGGGAGGTAAAAGAAAAAACATACCCGGTATTGATTTTCATTCTTTCATGTTGCGGTGATAGTTGCGGTGAGCAACACCTCCACCATGAACTCACCAGTGCAGAACACCAACGCCACAAAACAATCCAACTGAATCTACCTGAGGGAGAAATGCTGAGTGATTGAGGTGTTGTCCACAAAAACAACTAGGTAGAGTACCACTTCCCTTGTGGGACCTTTCTGATCACACACTGCGTGTCCTTTGTCTTAAATCCACACCATTCTCGCATGCATGCACTAATAGTTGGTCGCCTCCCAGCCTTATCTCCTAATGTTACTCTCATTGCCTAGATTCCAAAGACGATTTCCCTGCCTTCTCTCACCCCAATCGAGGGGATATTTATTTTGAAAATCTTAATAGTTAAAATCTTTTAAAATTTAATAACCTAATTTTAACACTACATTATTATTTTTCATTCAAGATAAATCTTAATTGTGGGTCAATCTCATAATTAAAGGTTCTTTATGAAGTTGGATGCTAGAGGTACATTTAATTAACTGAAGCACTTTGTGTATTAATTCCCAACAACATGTTCGAGGCCCCACAAGTTTGATGTGAGCCTAGTTTCGATTGTGTGGGGCCCATTGTACGAAGAGATCAATTGTGCGAAAACTTTCATTGTGTGGAGTTACATCGCAGTTCCGCACAGTGAAAGCCTCCACACAACACATATTGTTAACTCATTATCCAGAGAGTTATTTTAATATCATTGTGCGACTAATCGTGAATTGGAGTTTTTTTTGGTATTTATTTGCATCTATTACTAGATGATGGAAATGTTAATAAAGTTATTGACATTGAGAAAACCAATAACACACTTCACCACACTTTACTTATGGCTACATAATTCCACTTGGATAATAATTAAACAATCTCTTAAAAAAATCGAATATTAATTAAAACATATAACTCTTCTTTACATTATTTATTAATTTATCTAAACAAACCTTACTAAAAACCCCTTAATTTGTGGAAAGCAAAAAAAAAATCAATCTATAGTCCAACATAAGCATTAAGTATTGGTTACTATTGACGATATGCACATGATCTTAATTATATGTTAATTACAAGGGCACCTCAGTGTTAGGAATTGTTTTATATTTTCAATGATGTGTTGCAATTTAAAAAAAAACTAAGGACTCTTTATTTTAAATGATATCAAGACATTGACCTCTTGTGTACAAATGATTGAGATTGTGATTAATATACTGAAGTTAATCAGATACTTTAAGCTTTCAGTGTTTTAAGATTAACAGCATTTCTAAAGAGACGTTATAGTTTTTGCATGCAGGCTATGTACAACCCAAATTAGTGTAGAGGAAGCCCGTGCAGAGAAAAAATGCTTGTGCGAAGAGCTTACACTGTGTGAAAATATTAATCAATTAATTAGTTGTAGAGACAGGGACAATGTTGTAATGCAACTATTAATCTTGTTGGCTTATTTTTTTAATAGTTCATTAAAATTTAATGAATATTATATAGGATATATATATTTTATATTTGTTAAACAATTTAATAATTAAAATAAGTTTTGTTTGTTTCTGTTTTATTTTTTTCATCTTCTTGTTTTTAGTTGGGTGGAGTTAATTTTGGGCCAATTTTTCTTTTGTGAATCCAAAATTTTCCGTTAATGCCAAATATTACATCTTCTCATAACGTATAAAAAAATTATTGGCCTCACTCTTCCTAGATTTGTTTGCCAGTAGGTGCATATGTAGATATATATTAAACTTCTAAAATGACAATTATTTACATAAACTAACAAGAAAAAAGTGTCATTACGCCTGTAAAATTAAAAGACAACAAATGATCATTAGATATCATCATAATTTACCAGGATATGATGATATAGAGTTGAGCTAGGGGATGGTGAGGGTTTGAATTCACAATGGGCACACCTTTCCATGTGAACCATCCTAGTCTCCAAACGGTGAAGCTGCTCCTAATGCACCATTTTCCTCTCCATATATTAATGAGGTTGTCATGCATCTCCCACAGGTTTCATTGAAATTTATTCATGAAGTCAGGTGTGTCATTATGATCATCTTTCTGAGGCTGATTGACTTGGTCCAATGAGTTTCTCAACTATCAAAATATGCTTGCATTGTGTTGGGACTTAGAATTGACCAATTTTGACCTTATATTTTTGCCATAACATTATCCTTTTGCAGTCATAGGTTGAAAGCTTTTGATTTTATAATGACTTAATTACCCCAAGGTACGAAGTAACTTTCCGCATATCTATATGTTTAATTGTTCATTGCATATTCGTGAGTATCTTTATATTTATCCTTGGAAAAGCTGACTAAGTTGCCAAGTAATTGTCTTAAGCTTGCAGGAATTATAATTTATAGTTGTTGTAACACCAGAAACAACAACTACGCAGTTGCTGCAACACCAGAAACAGCAACTACGCAGTTGCTGCAACACCAGAAGAAGCAACTCCGCAGTTGCTACAGTCAGCAATAGCAATCATCTAAAGCAAGCTATTTTCCAACAGCTGCGAATAACAAACGGCAACTATCTAAAGAACTCTGACGCGGCATGATCAAGCAGATGTCTAAAGCGGGTAGAACACAGTTACCATTGCCTAAATCAGGAACAGCATGGGGAAACGAAAAAGGAATGCGAATATCCCGAGAAGACGGTCGAAGTTGGTTACTAGCTGTGTAACAGCCAGAACCTAAGAAAGAATATATTATTATACTGTTGTAACAGCGTTCTGTAATTCTTATTTTTGATAGAATGGGTTAACTGAATGAACTGTAATAATCTATTGTAATAGATGTCTCCTCTATAAAGAGGAGACATCTACATGAGAAGGGGGGTAGTCTGTAAGTGAGATTTTGAGAGACATCAGCAAGTCTGAACTTTATTGTACTTGAATCTTTTGGCAGATGAATAGAAAATTGTTCTGAGCACTTAATCTAGCCTTCGTGTTCTGGGGAATCTTGTGAGAAGGACTGGGCCCACCTTCCTCACAAGATTCACCCATTTACTTTTCTGTCAAGTGTGTAAGTGTGTAATAGTTTCTTTCTGCTAGTACTCTATTTGGATTCTGTAGCATTACCTCTGGTATTTCTGTTTTGCTAGTACTCTGTTTCATTAATTGCTTGAAGTTGTTTTTCACCGGTGGATTAGAGTGCAGTGTGTATTAGCAATCTAGTTACAGAGGCAGGTGCTGAATGTCCCCACCTGGAGGATAGGGTCCTGATCCTCTGCCAACAGAGCATCCATCTCTTTGCTTTTCAGATTTTTAACCTTAATTAATTACTTTCACTTTATCTGTACTTTGATGACTTAACGTAAGAATTACGTTTACTACAACTTTTTAATGCTTTTAAAATTTAAGTACATACAGTACGCAGTAGCCTTTGGAATAAAAAGACTTTCCCAGGTTGACAATTAATGTGGTACTTGATTGTTTAATTAATAAACAATTCAACTAGCCAACATTTTGGCGCCGTTACCGAGGAAGGCAACTAAAGATTTCTAAAAGCATTAATGATTTCTTTGTGAAAATAACAGGTGCATGAGAGGACGCAAGAAACTTAATTTCGTAGGCGGCAAAGGAGGAAGAAAGACTTTTATTGATGAGATCATCTCAAAGGCCGAAACATCACAGAGGACGAGTTCCCAGAGACCGAAAATCCAACACTCCTCACAAATGGATCAACAGACGGAGGAAGTACTGGGACCTGAAAGGAAGCTAGAAGCACCAGAATACACTGAGGAACCGGTGGAAGAACCTGAAGATACAGAAGACAAAGTAAGTGATTCAGGAAAAAGACCAATGGAGGATAACAGAACAGAAGGAAGAGGGGAAAATTCGCTCTCTACCCTGGAATTCCCTATTAGGGAGCTCCCGAGGGGAATGACCCCTATGAAGAATATTCCACTCTCAGCATTACCCAACTTCCATGGGTTATCCTCTGAAGACCCAGATGAATTCCTCTTTGAATTCGACATACTATGCAGAAGTTATGATTATGTGAATCCTAATCAGAAACTTAAATTGTTTCCAACAACACTAAAAGGGAATGCGTTGAGGTGGTTCATGAGCTTAGGAGCTCAGGTAATCACCACCTGGGACCAGATGAAAGAAGGATTCCTGGCCAAATATCAAGACTACTGCCAAACGAGAGAAAGGAAATAAGAACTGTTTAAAATGGTTCAAAAGGAAGACGAGAGCTTAGAAGATTTTGTGGAAAGACTGCAGTATAATCTGCAGAGGTTTGACCATCCCAATATGAGTAAAGATATTCTAAAAACCATATTGTTGAAAGGGGTAAGAGATGACTGCTTGGACATGCTGAACATGCTAGGAAAAGGGGACATTTCCAAAGAATCATTTGATGAAATCATCAATCTCTGCATGAGATGCTCAAGAGGAGCAGGCAACAGATCAAAGAGCAGGGATAATGTGTATTCAAGAGTTCAGAAGTCAGCCAGTGGAGGAGCAACAAGAGCCGAAATAGGTAACTTATTAGAAGAATTTAAAACTGAGATGCTAAGCTCTTTTGCTTCACAAATCGATGCTCTGCAGGTTAAGAAGAAACAGGCGGAAGCAGAAGCTGCTCTAGCTATTTTCTGTTCCAAATGCAGAGAAAAGCACCCACTCAGGGAATGCCCACTGGATAATATACCTATCTGCACAATCTGCGAGAAGGACCATGAAACTCAGCAATACTCCTCTCTGCCTGGAATCAAAGAAGCACTGCAGTCAACTGAAGAAGAGGCTGAAGCAGTGTACCTGATGACACAGAGGAGGCAATGGCCACAAAGACAACGTACGAGCTCTAACACAACATTCAGTCATTGGAATAATAATCCTCCTTTTTACCCACCCATGAACCAAATGCAGTACCCACCCTTCAATACAATGAATTTTCCACTTATGCAGCAACCAAATCTTCCTTTTCATGATCCTACTATATGGAATCCTTGGGCTCCCCAACAACCATATTTCAATAAATGGAATTCAAACTGGGCAGCCCAACAGATGCCATTTCCTCAACAACAACAGTCTCTTTCCTTACCATCTAATACTCCTCCAAATAATCACGAAATTAGACCACAGCTGCCTGTACAACCTAACCCCAATCCAAATAACAATAAAACCCTGCAAGTAATTGACATTCAAAATCAACCTATCTCTCCCCTGCAATGTAACGATATCCATCTTTGCTCAGGGAGAATTGTTGAACCCATTATAGATGATATTACTGACTTTGACAAAGAAGAAGTTAGAAAAGAAAAATCAGCTAACAACAATGCTGAAACAGCAGAATCGGCACCTAATAATAATGATCAAACAATAGATCCGCCATTTGCTGAACGGCTGGCTCTCATGAAAACACTTGAGCAACCTACCTTTAACCTTTTAGGAGAGTTACAGAATTTTTATGTTAAAATCCCATTATTGCAAGTATTAAGAGATGTTCCTATTTATGCTAGAACTATTAGAGACATTTGTATAAAAAAACCGGGAAGAAAGGCTAAGGACCCCCTCACAGTTCATGTGATGGAAGAATTAACTGCTTTAATGACCGAAAAAGATTATCCTGTGAAGTATGGTGACCCTGGTCACCCTACAGTAACAGTCCAGGTTGGAAAAACCTTTATCTCTAAAGTTCTAGTAGATTTAGGAGCTGCAATAAATATTATGACACTCGAAACAGCACAACTGCTTCAGTTGAAAAACTTTATTAGGGAAACTCCAACTATCTTAGAGTTGGCTGACCGATCTACAATTAAACCTGAGGGGGTCATTGAAGATCTTATAATTTCTGTAGAATCCTGGAATTACCCGGCTGACTTTGTGGTGCTACAAACTAAAACAAAGTTGGGGGGTCATCCGTTGATTCTAGGGAGACCTTGGCTGGCTACAGCAGATGCTTTCATTAGCTGTAGATCGGGATCAATGACCATCTCCAATGGGCAGGAAACTAAACAGCTTACCCTCTATCCTCATGCTACACCCATGATTAATACTGACAATTCTGTATGGGTAGACTATGAGGATGAAGAAACCCAACCTATACTAACTATTGGACAAGCCTTGACTTTTAAGGACTCCACCGAAGATGAATTAATCAGTAGCTTTATTTTTGAACCCTCTTCGGTTAGCCCTGAAACATATAATCACTTCACTGCAATCTTAGAATCTGAATCCCAGCAGAACATGAAAGATGAAAACTTAGTTCAGACAGCAGTAGGCAACCCTTCCAAGAGCACAACAATTGAAATCGAACTTGGTAAAACATTAAATATAAATCCTGACTTGGCTGATAATGAAAAACAACAATTAATAAAGTTACTCCAAGAAAATAAAGAGGCATTTGCATGGGACTACACAGACATGAAAGGGATCTCCCCTGAACTATGCACTCACCGTATTTATATTAAAGAGGGATCCCGGCCAGTCTGTCAACCCCAGCGAAGAATGAACCCCAACCTTAGAGAAATTGTGAAGGAGGAACTCCAAAAACTCTTAAATGCAGGATTTATATACCCGATATCTGATAGTGAGTGGGTTTCCCCACTTGTAATTGTACCTAAGAAGAATGGGAAATGGCGAGTATGTGTGGATTACAGAGCATTGAATAAAGCCACCCAAAAAGACCATTTCCCTTTACCATTTATTGATCAGGTATTGGATAATTTAGCAGGTAAGAAATTCTTTTCATTCTTGGATGGGTTTAGTGGATACAATCAGATTAGGATTGCACCCCAGGACCAGGACAAGACCACATTTACTAGCCCATGGGGGACCTTTGCTTACAGAGTACTTCCATTTGGGCTATGTAACGCTCCAGCAACATTCCAAAGAGCGGTGATAGGGATCTTTTCTGATATGTTAAATGATTCATTAGAAATATTTATGGATGACTTTACTCCTTATGGAGTGACCTTTGAGGATGCACTGCAAAACCTTGAAAAAGTACTTAAGCGGTGTATAGAAGCACACCTTGCCTTAAGCACTGAAAAGTGCCATATGATGATGAATCAAGGTATTGTATTGGGTCATTTCATTTCATTTTTAGGAATTCAAGTCGATCCAGCTAAAATACAGGTGATTCAGAACCTTCCTATCCCCAAAACACAAACTGATGTGAGAAGCTTTTTAGGACATGCCGGATATTATAGAAGATTCATTAAGGATTTTTCCAAAATAGCTTCTCCTCTATTTGTGTTGTTAATGAAAAATGTTGAATTTAAGTGGACTGATGATTGTGAAAATGCATTCAATAAACTTAAACATCAGTTGTCCGCAGCTCCCATTTTGAGAGGACCTGATTGGGCATTACCCTTTCATATCTCATCTAATGCCTCAGACATGGCAATTGGAGCTGTCCTGGGTCAGGAAGAAAATAATCTCCCCTATGCCATCTATTTTATTAGCAAAAACATGACACCAGCTGAGCTAAATTATACAGTGACTGAGAAAGAATTTCTAGCAGTTATTTATGCTATTAATAAATTTCGAAATTATATTACTGGCTACACTACTTTTGTGCATACTGATCACTCGGCCATTAAGTATTTAATGAATAAATCAATTACAAATGCCTGAGTCACCAGGTGGTTATTACTATTACAAGAATTTGATATCACAATTATAGATAGGCCAGGAAAAGAAAATGTAGTTGCTGATTTCCTTTCTCGTTTAAAAACTAATGAAAATGCTCCAGTAGATGATTCTTTTCCTGATGAGTATTTATTTGCAGTATCTGCTCACTCACCTTGGTATGCAGACATTGCCAATTATCTAGTTTCAGGAAAATTACCATCACACCTATCACACAGGGAAAGAAGAAAGATCATCCAGCAAAGTGCTAGGTACAGCTGGATAAGAGGGTGTCTGTTCCACACAAGAATAGATCAAGAAATCCGGAGATGCATTGAGGAAGACGAGATTTATGACATACTAAAAGCTTGTCATGATGGCCCTTGTGGAGGACATTTTGCAGACAAAAGAACAGCAAACAAGGTACTTAGAATGGGTTATTATTGGCCATCACTTTTTAAAGATGCCAGAAAATATGTGAAGGCTTGCGACAGCTGTCAAAGAATGGGCCAGCCTAACCATAGGGATGAAATTCCACTTAACCCCCAGGTAACTCTTGAACCTTTTGAGAAATGGGCATTAGATTTTATAGGTCCCATTAATCCTCCATCTAATCAAAGAGTGTACATATTAGTATGCACGGATTATATGACTAAATGGGTAGAGGCCAAAGCACTCATTAAAGCTAATGAAGAAGCAGTACTAACATTTTTATTTGAAGAAATCTTTGTTATATTTGGACTACCCAGAGAATTAGTCACTGATGGAGGACCTCCTTTTAATTCTCATGGCTTCAAAAATACACTCCAAAAATATCATATCAAGCACAAAATGACTACACCATACCACCCCCAAGCAAATGGGCAAGTGGAAAGTACCAACAAGGTCATAGAAGCCATCTTAACAAAAATGATAAAGGAGAATAGAAGGGACTGGTTTCAAAGGTTGCCCGAGGATCTATGGGCCTATAGAACCACTTGGAGGAATACAACAGGTTTTTCACCCTATGAATTAGTTTTTGGAAAGAATGTTATTTTCCATGTAGAGTTTGAGATTAAAACCTTAAGAACTGCCTTAGCTATTAACCTTGATTTAACTGATGCACAGATAGCCAGGTTGCAGTAGCTTCAGGAATTGGATGAGAAAAGACTGGATGTCGTCCATCAAACAACTATGATACAGCAACAAAGAAGCAGATGGCATGACAGAACCATCAAGCAAAAGCAGTTCCAGAAAGGTAACTGGGCTTTACTTTATGATTCCCATTTCGAGAATTTTCAAGGGAAGCTAAGAACAAGGTGGTTGGGGCCGTATGAAGTGGATGTTGTTTTTCCAAATGGAACAGTCAGACTTTTAACAATTGATGGGAGCAGAACACCACTGTTAGTGAATGGCTACCGACTTCGGTTATATCAGCGGCCGGTTTCCAAAGAAGATTTTAAAGCCACTTGCATGGCAATAAAACAGTATTCTTTTCCAGGGGAACTTGCTGTCCCTCAAAGCACTTGAATTTCTATTATTTATGTAATTTTCTTAGGTTAGATATTCTTGTTTTTTAAAGAAACTAATAAATCCTGCCAAGGATTGCGATATTATATTTCAGTATTTTGCAGATTTTAGCCTGGGAAGTAGCTGAGAACAAAAGTTTCAAAGGAATTACTGTGCGGACTCGGAATCCCCGTTGCTGCAACACCACTCCTGTTGCTGCAACACCATTCCCTGTTGCTGCAACACCATTTCCTGTTGCTGCAACACCACCCTTGTTGCTGCAACACCATCTCCCGTTGCTGCAACACCACTCCTGTTGCTGCAACACCATTCCCTGTTGCTGCAACACCATCTCCCGTTGCTGCAACACCATTCCTGTTGCTGCAACACCATTCCCCGTTGCTGCAACACCATTCCCGTTGCTGCAACACTACTCCTGTTGCTGCAACACCATTTCCTGTTGCTCCAACTCCATTTCTGTTGCTGCAACACCATTTCCATTACTCCAGCACATTTCCCGTTTTTACAAACGTCTTTTTCCCGATGATAGAACACCAGTCCCTGTTGCCACAACAACAATTTTCCGTTGCTGCAACACCAATCCTGGTGCTACAACATCGCTTCCCGATCACAAAATACCCTTCCCAGCAAATTCCCTCACGTACGAAAACGCCAGTCTTACCACTTCAGCCCCAAGGAACAAATCTTGATAAAATATACCACTTCTTGTGATGATTACAGCACCCTACTATCACTTCTCGTCATTATCATTACAAATCGCCCATATTCCCATGCTTTCAGATCCGCGGTAATCATTATGATCCAGCAGAAGACAAGACAAGACTTTTTGACGCAGCAATCAAAAAGGTAAAATACGAAGGTACGCATGATTATGTATGGACATTAAATAATAGATAATGCGGAGAAGTTGATAGGACCATCAAATAATTGTACTTCCAATCATATCATTTACACGTGGGGGGGGGGGGGGGGGGGGGGGGGATTACCAAAGCAACTCTCATAATGACATACTACACCAACTGCCGCCACCCTTAACTCTCCCGGTAATATGTACAAGCCACCCTATCACGGTATGTTACCATTTGCGATGTTTTACTCTGAACTGAAAGCGGAAGCTCGGCTCTGAACTATGAAATTCACTGAAACAACAAGCTATGGGAGGAACCCTCATTACACATGAACCTGGCATGACAGCAGTCCTGGAACTCTTTCCGGAGATTTATCAAATCTTCTTGCAAGCAGGATGGATAGAGTACTTCAGGAGACTTCCGGACTTTGACGAGCAGCAAGTCCTTGAATTTGCATGCAATTTAATAGAAGGATTCTCTGTCGTCCAGGGAGTTCAAGTTCCAGTCACGGAGGAAATCATGGCCGAAGTTACTGGGCTACCAGCTAATGGCACACGGTGGTTCAGTAGAAAGCACCTGATTCTTAATGCGCAGCAGGATTTTCTCCGACCAGGCGAGCAGGTAGAGCCCAAGGGCAGAGGCGTAGCACTTCGGTCGTTACCTCAACCATGGCCAAAAGTCGCTGAATTTGTCAAGCAATATCTGACGTGCGAAGGCCGCTACCAGGTAATTTACCAGCACGATTTCGTCCTGTTAAATCATTTGAGAAATGGTCAGTTAATAAACATGCCATATTATCTATTGGGTTGTCTCAAAAATATGTCACGTTATGCTATTAAAGCGAAGCATCCACTTCTCTCCTTAAAACACCACCGCTTAGCCCAATTGCTGATTAATAGAGCCCTCGCTCTAAATAACCCTCCACCCCCCATTAATCCCCATCAGGAGGTAGAAATCCCACAGCCGGAACATGAAATTCCTCATCAAGAAGAGGAAATTCTTCATCAAGCTGAGGACACACCTCAGCAAGATGAAGAACTTCCTCAGCAAACGGAGGACATTCCTGAACAAATCCCTCTAGAAAACCCTCAGCAAGCAGAGCACATTCCTGAACGACCCTAGCAAACACCCCCGCAAGTTGCTGAGAATGAACAAGCAGCAGTAGAAATAACCACATCTCCCAAAAGAACCAATCCTTCCATTCCCATACTTAGTATTTCTACTGATAATTCCGATGAAAATATCCCAATTACCCTGCTTAAACGAAAAATGCAGCAGGGAAAGAAAACCCCAGTGAAAAGAAGAAGAACCAGGGTTTCAGCTAAAGCACCTGCTACTCCGGCTACTCTCCCTGTCATAAAGAAAGCTAGCCGGAAGAGAAAAACGCCTGAATTCCCTGCTTCTCTACCAAAGCGAAAATCGGTAGCAGTTGAATCTCCTAATTCCTCCAGTTCACCGCCCATTACTATAAGAATCCACACTCCCACCAGTCCTCAAAACTCCTCTCCCTCACCCACGGAAGCTGATATGCAGAGTGTTCATAGCTTGGTGACATCATATTTTAAGACAGCTGACACACAAGAACCAGCTGTCGACACCCAAGGTAATAGTGACCAAGTGGCTGCAACACAAGAAACAGCCACTACCCTAGGTGACACACAAGAACCACCTGTGGGGAATACTGATCAAACTAACAAAACACAACCTCTGCCTCCACTGGAATCTACCGCTCCACAGAATCAGCCTACCATACCTGCCCTATAAGAAGAAATTGAATTTCTGAAATCTCAGATTTAGGACTATCAGGAAGAAATAATAAGGGTCAAGGAAGCATATCAGAATGAATTCAGCCTGCATGTTTTAGCATGAGTAGCGTCTGCAGTAGAGAAAAGTAAAGATAATGAATATATGTGTACCAATTGTGGTGAAATATATACTCAAGTAGGATATAAGGTAGTGGCAGAACCATTGAAGGAAGCCCCCGCTGTTGTGGATGAAACAAAAGAGCCTATCGATACACAGACGGAAATCCCACAATCCTCTGCTGAAGTAGAAGAACCTGTTGACACACAAGAACCAATAGGCTCTCCAGAAAAGGTGCAGGCAGAAGAACCTGTTGACACACAAGAACCAACAGGCTCTCCAGAAAAGGTGCAGGCAGAAGAACCTGTTGTTACACAAGAACCAACAGGATCTCCAGAAAAAGTGCAGACAGAAGGACCTGTTGTTACACAAGAACCAACAGGATCTCCAGAAGAAGTGCAGGCAGAAGGACCTCTTGCCACACAAGAACCAACAGGCTCTCCAGAAGAAGTGCAGGTAGAAGGACTTGTTGCCACACAAGAACCAACAGGCTCTCCAGAGAAGATGCAGGACCAAACAAAAGAGCTTACTGACACACAAGAACCAGTAAGTTCCCCAGAAACTGCACAAGATCAAACTGAAGAGCTTACTGACACACAAGAACCAGTAAGTTCCCCAGAAACTGCACAAGATCAAACTGAAGAGCTTGCTGACACACAAGAACCAGCAAGTTCTCCAGAGACTGCACAAGAACAAACAGAAGAGCTTGCTGACACTATGCAGGAAGAAACAGGGAATAACAAAGAGAAGAATATAGATTCACCCCGGCCTACCCAAATTGCAATGGAAGAAGAAGTTACACAAGAATCAGGAAATGAAGAAGGAAACACAAATTCATCTCGGCCCACTCAAAGTGTCATGGAACGAGAGGAAGAAATAGAAGAAAATAAGGAAAAAGGTACAGAGTCACCCCGGCCTACCCAAACCGTTATGGAGGAAGAAGAAACAGTTACAGGAGGAAATGAAGAAAAATTGGACTCACCCAGGCCTATTCAGATTGCCAAGGAACGAGAAGAAGAAGAAGGAAATGAGGAAAAAGGCACAGACTCACCCCGACCCACCCAAATCACCATGGAACAAAGTGAATCAGTACAACAGGAAGAAGAGACACTAGCCAGAAATGAAGAGAAAGATGTTGGATCATCCCAGCCTACTCCAACAGAGCAGATTATCCTTGTTGATGCCTTTACACAAACAGAGCTTCCCTCTGTTAGTGATGTATGCACAGAAACAGATAGTTTTCAGGCATTAAAAGGAAAGTGGTGGAGAGAATATGAGCAGTCACAAGGCAAAGCATTCCAACAGCAAAAGGGGACCTGGTTCAATCATGCCTATAAGAACTGGGAAGCACTGGAGCAGTGTAGAGCCCAGTATAAAGAAATCAAGGAACTGAAAGCCAGATTGTCCCAGATGTTTGAATTATTCCAAAGAATGCTTGCCACAAGGAAACCCTCTTTTAATTATGCCACATTTTTTAGGGAAAGACTCACATTTCTACAGATAAAGGCTGTCAAAGAGGGAAGGCCTCATCAGGTAGTCACATCAGAGCAGTTTATGCAGACCTTTGCAGAGGCACCTAAAAATGATCAAAACATGTTATGTGAACTGTACCTCCATAATGAAGCCATGTCCGAAGAAAGAAATATGAATATGATACTTGTAGTTGGTGACATACAGTTGAGAGCCTTTATCTCCTTTTTAGCTAACCAACTTACATGGCAGAACGCCTTTGCCTCAACTCAACATAATGAACAGAATTGTCTTCTGTGGATTAGAGCTGAACCACAGAACACTGCCACTTTCATTGCACAACACCTAAGAATGGTAAGTGATCCAGAAATGAAGGACCATGTCAGGCAATTGCAAGCAGAGGTCCTAAGAGACTGTCAGCATTATGTGAAGACTAAGGCATCCTTGGCTGTCAAAGCAAATAAACTGTTTTGGGAAAACTGCCCCACGGAGAGGCAGGAATATCACCCTTATAATCCATCAAATTTGCAAGTAGCACTCTCAAGGGTACCTCATTATGTTAAATGCATGCAACACTGTGCTGAAAATTGGATGGGTTACAAATTTAAATTTCCACTTTTATGGTTATCTGGTGAACAATATAAGGGCCAGTTTGGACTACCCAACAAGGAAGAAGCAGCAGCAGGGAAGCATATACAGACTGTTTGTGGGTTCAGGAAGAATTTTGATGCCACTTCCTATAACTATTGTCTCAGTAATCTACATTGTTCATCCCAGTTCTCCGACTCAGACTCAGAGTAGCCATTGCATGGGGACATGCAATCTCTTCAGTTGGGGGGGATGTTGGGACTCAGAATTGACCAATTTTGACCTTATATTTTTGCCATAACATTATCCTTTTGCAGTCATAGGTTGAAAGCTTTTGATTTTATAATGACTTAATTACCCCAAGGTACGAAGTAACTTTCCGCATATCTATATGTTTAATTGTTCATTGCATATTCGTGAGTATCTTTATATTTATCCTTGGAAAAGCTGACTAAGTTGCCAAGTAATTGTCTTAAGCTTGCAGGAATTATAATTTATAGTTGCTGTAACACCAGAAACAACAACTACGCAGTTGATGCAACACCAGAAACAAAAACTACGCAGTTGCTGCAACACCAGAAGCAGCAACTCCACAGTTGCTACAGTCAGCAACAACAATCATCTAAAGCAAGCTATTTTGCAACAACTGCGAATAAAAAACGGCAACTATCTGAAGAACTCTGACGCAGCATGATCAAGCAGATGTCTAAAGTGGGTAGAACACAGTTACCATTGCCTAAATCAGGAACAGCATGGGGAAACGACAAAGGAATGCGAATATCCCGAGAATACAGTCAAAGTTGGTTACCAGCTGTGTAACAACCAGAACCTAAGAAAGAATATATTATTATACTGTTGTAACAGCGTTCTGTAATTCTTATTTTTGATAGAATGGGTTAACTGAATGAACTGTAAAAATCTATTGTAATGGATTTCTCCTCTATAAAGAGGAGACATCTACATGAGAAGGGGGGTAGTCTGTAAGTGAGATTTTGAGAGACATCAGCAAGTCTGAACTTTATTGTACTTGAATATTTTGGCAGATGAATAGAAAATTGTTCTGAGCACTTAATCTAGCCTTCGTGTTCTGGGGAATCTTGTGAGAAGGACTAGGCCCACCTTCCTCACAAGATTCACCCATTTACTTTTCTGTCAAGTGTGTAAGTGTGTAATAGTTTCTTTCTGCTGGTACTCTTTTTGGATTCTGTAGCATTACCTCTGGTATTTCTGTTTTGCTAGTACTCTGTTTCATTAATTGCTTCAAGTTGTTTTTCACCGGTGGATTAGAGTGCAATGTGTATTAGCAATCTGGTTACAGAGGCAGGTGCTGAATGTCCCCACCTGGAGGATAGGGTCCTGATCCTCTGCCAATAGAGCATCCATCTCTTTGCTTTTCAGATTTATAACCTTAATTAATTACTTTCACTTTATCTGTACTCTGATGACTTAGCGTAAGAATTACGTTTACTACAGATTTTTAATGCTTTTAGAATTTAAGTACATACAGTACGCAGTAACCTTTGGAATAAAAAGACTTTCCCAGGTTGACAATTAATGTGGTACTTGATTGTTTAATTAATAAACAATTCAACTAGCCAACACATTGTATTCCACAAAGGAGATATTTCCCACAGAGGGAAAGGATTGAGCGAATGGTGGGTCTACTGTTTCTCCATGTCCCTACTCTTGTTGTTATCTCCACCACAAAAATACCCTTGCTTCCATTCCTTTATGAGCCCAACCTCGTTGAGGATGCATATTCATCACTGTCCTTTGAACTTCTTGTCTCATAAAGGAAAAGTCCGTGTTGCAACAACTAATACTGCTAAGTTGTTGTGGCCAGCAACACCCCCCCCCCCTTTTTCATTTAAGTGTTGTCCAAAATACTAAATGAATGGGGACCCTTAGTTAAAACTTTAGGAAAACCAAGAGTTTCCTTTCTTCAAAATAAGGTTACCATCGTAAGCTTAGGAAGATCTTTTGAATACTTTAAAACCTAAGTTTATGATAAGAAAAATCTTTAAAAAGTCGCATCATAAAATGACAGAAAAACACCTCCATTTGGGTATAATCCTGGTATGTGCAAGATTCTCGTACTAAAGCGATATATCACATCGCAATAAGGTAATGCCAATGAGAAAGACTTCAAGATTTTCTGATTTGCGATAAACCCGATCGCAAGATCGCATATCGCAGGGAATGGGCTAACAAAAATATGGCAAGCATAAGACTTCTGCGATCTGCGATGTGTGCGATATCGCGATAACGCGATGGTGTGATAATGCGAGAGCGCGATGGTGCGATAATGCGAGAGCGTGATGGTGCGATAATACGATGTCACGATCTGCGACGATTGCGAACCAAATCGCAAAATCACCCCATCGCGAATCTTTCGGGCGCGTTATTCAAGAAAAGCCACTTACCATAACCTGACTTAAGATCATGCGCTTTTAATGATAATAAAGGAATTAGTTGTCATCTATTAAATGTAGACATGTTCTTTTGCAAAGAATTACTTCACGTAAGGTGGCATATTTGATATATCTGCTGCATTTAAGACTCTCCCATCACCTTTCTTGATCAATCATTTCCATTTGTGAGCTGCAGGAAAGAAGAACGAAGGGCGATACCAAACCATACGCAGGAAGAAATGGGAAAGAAAAGTAAGGCTCAGGGCTCTGAGGTGAAGGAGATGGCACCTTTATATACAGACACAGCTTGTAACAGAGACGCAGGGATATCAACGTGGGAAAGCATGTACAGACTACTTGAAGAAGAAAACCCCAGAATAATGAAGGTTACCGCTATCGCAGATTCACAAGGCTCTTCCGAAGCATCCTTAGAAGAAATAGCGTGCTCATTCCTTCATCGGATAGTAGCAAGGCCTAAAATTCTCCCATATACGGATATGATCAAGTGGATAATTGACAATGCAAAAATGAGCGACAGATAGTTCAAGATTCAAGGACATGGGCTCATCGGGTCATTCGCTGCACAAGACTTAAAGCTCATGTATCATCTTCCTGAACTGCAGGTGACTTACAATGCACAATTCATTAAAAAATTTGTGGCGGAGAACCCGAACCTATCAGAGACCATTAAAGATTGGTCCAAAAAAGATGAACCGCTCAAAAAGGATAAAAACGGTATGTACAGCACTAGTTCCCTCACCTCTCCATATTGTTTTGCTGCGGCCATGCTTTGTAGATTATTTGGGATGCCAGATATCAATAAGTTTTCGTCCAATAGGTTACCATTGATTGATGCTGCCACAGATGCCGTTATTATAGATTGGGCCAAGATCTTTTCTAATAACCTATTCACGGCTATTATCAATTACCGGTCTAAAAGATCCATGTCTCAAAGGATCTATCCTCCTTCTTACCTATCCACATATGTTATGGATTCTATTTTTTATGTGTCTAAATTTCCCTCTATGGGTTGGAAATGGACAACTTAGGACCCATTACCCATCCATTTTTATCATAAGATATTATGGGATTCTCAGTTCATTCCACATTTCTACCAAATTTGTCATGGGCTTATCTTACCCATGTATAGAATGATGTATGATAAAGAAACCCTATCACACCATCCCTCCTCATGTCCTACCTTTGTATATTCCTGACAAACTGCTGGCTCAAGAAATTGCATATCAAACTTGTTCAGAAGGCGGCCTGACCAAAGACCTAAAAGACAAAAAGAAGGCCATATGGCCCCAGTTTCCTGTAGCTTGTGGGGCCTTTTCATTGTTCGATGTAGGTCACGCATTCACCGAAGTGGAGAATATGACGTGTCTACAATTATTTAAATTCTTGGCAAGGCCATTTGACCCAAATGAAGATGCCCAAGATTTCAAAACTAACGTCAAGATAAAAGTATTCGTTGGAAAGAACGATTTATTTGATGATTTATTTCAGAATAAAAGCTCACTCCAGGAAATTTTGCGGGAAGCTCAATAGCGATTGTCTCCAGATGACCTCCAAAAATTCATGGTATACAGAGAAAGAAGACTAGCCACTGTTCCTCTAGAAAAGCTGCAACTACCTGCCAGAGAACCTACTCCAAGCATTAGCCTTAGTGGGAATTCAAGCGCTTCTGGATCTAAATCTAAGAGTGGACAAGAGATGCCCGAGCATTCAAAAAAATCTGAAAACGACCAAGATAGAGGCGAAGAGTCAGCTAAGAACACCACTCAGTCAATGGAATTTACATAGCAACAACTTATTGCCTCGCCGTCAAGAGATGTTCCCCCTCTCATCATTGAAGCACCACCCGTCACAACAGAATTAGACAAAGAATGGGAAACCTTCAATGAACTAATCAATCTTGAAGGACAGGCCCCAAAAACACCTATGATCAATATGTTAGCGCTTGAGATTTCACCCTAGGCTGAGGAAGGTAAACCTTCAAGGCAACATCAAACCATTTCACCTCGTAGCTAGCCCTACGAGGTATGAGAAGGCTCTCTCGGGTCAGATTTGATAGATATTTCAATATGATTAGGCTGACCAATTAAGAATAAAGATTTTAGGCTAGTAAATTGATAGGGGGGTTGATTTAATGATTTTTGGGGTTTTTGGTGGCAATTGGAGGGAGTGCAATTCAGGGTGCGGGGATTGAGCACAGTTTTTGCAGGGGGATCTCTGGGGCAAGGTAGGAGTGAGCGCTGATGCCTTAATCTGAGATGGATGATCAGGGATGATAGAGGAGGAGCTAAAGATGGAAAACAAGGACTTTGAATCCTCTTTAAACAGTGGAAAACATAGATATTGAACAGAATTAAAAATTGAGCATGGCATGCATGAATTCAAACTTTATCACTTCATCTTGTTCAATTAGCAGCAAAGAAAGAGAGATGTAACACATAAACAAACTTACAGTAACAATTAGAAGACACACCATCAACACAATGATCCACAAGAATCCACAATGAAGTCTGCAAAACCCTGGCTTTCCTTTCCTTAAATTGCAGAAATAGATGTACAATACACAATAATGTTTCTCCCACAAGAGTCCAACCATGAAAATGAGAAGGAGAGAGCATAATATAGACCATCTAGACCATATAACTCCTTTCCCCACCTCTAGGGGTCGAGCTCAGCTTCCTAGGAGCAGTTTGAACTAATTCTAAACTAAGAACTAGAAAATAGGCAGCCAAACAACTTGCCTCTATTACTTAGCTAACTCATCCATGCATTAATTTTTCACTTTTTACATCATGGAAGCTTCTAGAAGGGTAAAGAGAGATAAAATCTATCAAAGTGCCATGAAAATATTACATTTATCCATCATCTACAAGTAAAAATGGTCAACCATAGTCAAAACAGTGTTTTTTGACAAAAAAGGTCAATTCTGGCAAAGCTGGCTCGAATGGTCGCGCCCCCTGTTCAAATGGTCGCGCCCCTTTGCAGCTACTTTTGAGTGGGTTCCACTAAACCAAATCAGGTGAAAGATGGCTCATTGGAAAGCTTGGTCTGTCTACTTTCCATCCCAAGTGGAATTTCTGAATTTGGAGTTGTTTTGCCCCCTCAAAAACCATTTCTCCCAAGGTCACTTTCTGCAACTCAAAAAGTGGGCAGAAAGTCATTTTTTTGATGTATTTTGAGCTTTTGGAGGCTCAAATCTCAAAATCAGGCTTCTCCCAAGTATTGGTAATTTTTCTCTTTGCATGCCCTTTCCAAAAATGCCAAGTTTTCAAAATTCCGAGCAATCCTCCAGAATGGTCTCACCCGGGGTGAGACCATTCCACGGCCAAAACCTGTAAATTGCACAAAAAATTCACAAATGACAAAATTTTCTCCAAATTTCTTGAAATTTGGGCTGGGAGTCCCCGATCAAGTACCATGCTCATTCAAAGAGGCTTTGGCCAAAATTTGGAGTGGATCGGGCGTTTTCCTTCGTTTTTGTGCTTTGGCCAACCGTCCTTGGAGCACCTTCATTGTCGCCGGTATTTTTGACATTTCTCTCAAACCATGACACCTGTGTAAAAAGTGAAAGAGGTTTTTCTTCCTTGGCATGTTGTGGACAAAAACCTCTCTCAATTTTGCAAAATTCATCTTTTATTGCTCTGAAACATCATTTGAGTGCAACTTGTCCCGATGTGTGAAACAAGGGATTTTGTCGAAATGGAGCGAAATGAAGGGGATAGAGGGCTTCTAAATTCTTGGGGAAATTTTTGGGAGTGGGGAGGGATGTTAGGAAGCAGGGGAAAGTGGAATCTCAGGGATTGAGTGAGGGGAAGGGGTCGAAAAGGACAAAACACAGGCCAAACCTAGAAAATTTCCAGCTTGTAGCTAGAAACTAGGGTTTGTGCAAAAATGAGGAATTTGGCGGATCTAAGGGATGGGAAGTGTTTGATAAGGTACTTTAAGGATAGGGGAAGGTGTATGAACATCAGGAAACAAGTTTTGCTGGTGATTTGACCATCCGAGAGAAATTGCCTTCAAAACCCTAGGAGAGGGAAATGACCTTGCCTGGGCGCAACATGAAGCATGAACAAGGTGTAAAATGACTCATTAGACACTGACATGATAATGACAACCCTCTGAATGATGATAGACTCAGCTGAATGATGACATGGACTGACATTTGGGCAAACCCTAGACCTAATGCCTAGTGACCAAATTTTGCTTGAAAACTCTTTGAAATGACAAAATTTGACCTTGACACTTCAAAATCACTTTGTAAGAGCATATTTGATCACTGGAGGAAGGCTGAAAAGACTGACACTAACATTGGCTCCAATGGGGATGGTAGCTCCTTGGAGGTGCCAAGAACCTCAGACCTCTGGGAGAGCAGACCAGTGCCTTATCCATTGGGCGATGGAGTCATTATTTCGGCAAACAACACAAGACTTTGACTCATTTATTGACTGAAACCTAACTGAAGCTTGACTCAAACCAACTCGATGGCAAACTGAAATAACTTGAAAAAACTCACTCAATAGACCAAACTCAAATGACTCATGACTGACTTAACTAAAACAAGAGAAGGGCAGCAGTCCATCAAGATGTGAAATCATGATGACAACCACCGGTGTTTCTTACAAGACTATATACATCAAACTATATCAAAATGCCAATGCAACCAATCAAGCAGATGCCTTCTTGATTGATTCTCCCAATCAGATCTCATGATCAACAATAGATACTGGTAACTGGGCATCCAAAAATATAGCTGACCATGATCTCCTTCATCACTGAACACTGCAATAAACACTATCACTGCTGACTATAACAAATCTGCCATTGGATCCTGGAAAACATGAAGACTTGACATTGCCACCTCCTGCTTAAAGAACAAGGTATCTTTTGTTTCAAATTCTGATCTACCTTCATCATGTGCTTCGGTAAAAGTATGCTCATGGGCTTCAAAAATCTCTGAACAAATGGATGAGCAGATCTCTTCTTGGAAAAACATTTCAGCACATGAAACATATGAAGAATCTGAAAAGTAATCCTGTATGCTATGATCTTCGGTAGTCAGACAATATGGTGGGTGATCTTCATAAGATATGACAGCCGGATTATCATCTTTGTGAAGGAAAACATTATCTATTTGCTGATCTATAAAACTAATTACAAGACTGTCATCATTTTCAAAAGAGGAAGAAGTTTCACCAACACTTTCGTGACCATGTGCACACTGCTGATTTGCTTTAGCTTGGGTTGTAGAATGACCTTTCAAAAGCTGATCTATCTCCTCTTCAGACAAAGGAGATAAGACTTTCTGTTTCCCTTTGCTCAAACAAGTCTTGTCTTCTTGAAATAACATGAAAAACATGAAAAATCTGAATGACAGTCCTGATCTTCTGAAACTTGGAAACATTGTTGATCATCTTCATATGACATGGCAATCAAACTATCCAAATTATGATTGAAAGAAGAGTTTTCACTTACTTGAACAAATATCTCATCTTGATGTTCATGAGCATCTAAATCCAAAACTCTGTCTATGATCTCAACAGCAGAGCTCTCTTTGATGGATTGCATGCTGCTGTCTTCTGTGGGCAGATCTGAAACAAGCTCTTCTCTTTCATCATCTTCCACTATATGACCATCTTCAGCCTGTTGATCTTGATTCTGCTGCAAAATTTCTTGATCATCTGGACAAGGATCCTCTAGGTTCTCTTCATGTTGCTGAAATGGATTCTCATACAAAGCCTCCATGATCTCAACATCCATAAAATTATCATCTTCATAATACTTCTCAAAGCTTTCAATAAAACTATAGGCATGCTTGCAACAGTCTTGAACTAGATTTAATGATGGATAAGATGCTTGATATCTTACAATGAACATAGCATGAAAATCCTTTAAACAGTAAATACAAGCAGGCGGCAAACTTTCATACCATGATTGGGCTTTACCTTCCAAAGTGGCCAAGAATATCTTCATCAAGCAATCTTCAGGAAAATCAACCTTCAACTTGCGAATATGCATGTGAAATCTAACTAGATGAAAAGCAGCATCCTTCTTACCATCATCATTAAATATAGGCAGATTCCTTGACCAATCTACCTTCGAAATTTTATTTGGAAAACCAGGGATGTGATCTCGGCTCAAGGGAGCATATCTTCTTGCAATCCGATCCATCTTGAAAATCTCACAGCTACTGATCTCTCTGCAGTGAAGTCACCATGGAGCATTGATCTCTGGATTTTTCAGTGAAGGAGTCGCCAGTGAATGATTTCAGCCTTTCAAGTGTCTGATTGTTGTCCACTATCAACAATCAGATCTAAACTTGATACATGTACTGGGGTAAAGTGTCAATGAAGTGAGGGTTTCAAAAGCTCACGGAGATTGATTGAAGCAGCGTTTATCTACTAACGCTAATGTAAAACAAGAGTGTTTTCGAAGGCTTCTGGCGTAACTTCAGGCTCCGTCTAAGACTTAAGAAATCACACTACAATGAGCAAATTACAAATTTGTTCTCCTCAGTGGATTCGCCACTATGTTAGTGCTTGAGATTTCACCCTAGGCTGAGGAAGGTAAACCTTCAAGGCAACATCAAACCATTTCACCTCGTAGCTAGCCCTACGAGGTATGAGAAGGCTCTCTCAGGTCAGATTTGATAGATCTTTCAATATGATTAGGCTGACCAATTAAGAATAAAGATTTTAGGCTAGTAAATTGATAGGGGGGTTGATTTAATGATTTTTGGGGTTTTTGGTGGCAATTGGATGGAGTGCAATTCAGGGTGCGGGGATTGAGCACAGTTTTTGCAGGGGGATCTTTGGGGCAAGGTAGGAGTGAGCGCTGATGCCTTAATCTGAGATGGATGATCAGGGATGATAGAGGAGGAGCTAAAGAGGGCAAACAAGGACTTTGAATCCTCTTTAAACAGTGGAAAACATAGATATTGAACAGAATTAAAAGCTGAGCATGGCATGCATGAATTCAAACTTTATCACTTCATCTTGTTCAATTAGCAGCAAAGAAAGAGAGATGTAACACATAAACAAACTTACAGTAACAATTAGAAGACACACCATCAACACAATGATCCACAAGAATCCACAATGAAGTCTGCAAAACCCTGGCTTTCCTTTCCTTAAATTGCAAAAATAGATGTACAATACACAATAATGTTTCTCCCACAAGAGTCCAACCATGAAAATGAGAAGGAGAGAGCATAATATAGACCATCTAGACCATATAACTCCTTTCCCCACCTCTAGGGGTCGAGCTCAGCTTCCTAGGAGCAGTTTGAACTAATTCTAAACTAAGAACTAGAAAATAGGCAGCCAAACAACTTGCCTCTATTACTTAGCTAACTCATCCATGCATTAATTTTTCACTTTTTACATCATGGAAGCTTCTAGAAGGGTAAAGAGAGATAAAATCTATCAAAGTTCCATGAAAATATTACATTTATCCATCATCTACAAGTAAAAATGGTCAACCATAGTCAAAACAGTGTTTTTTGACAAAAAAGGTCAATTCTGGCAAAGCTAGCTCGAATGGTCGCGCCCCTTTGCAGCTACTTTTGAGTGCGTTTCACTGATCAAAATCAGGTGCAAGATGGCTCATTGGAAAGCTTGGTCTGTCTACTTTCCATCCCCAAGTGGAATTTCTGAATTTGGAGTTGTTTTTCCCCTTCAAAAACAATTTATCCCAAGGTCACTTTCTGCAACTCAAAAAGTGGGCAGAAAGTCATTTTTTTGATGTATTTTGAGCTTTTGGAGGCTCAAATCTCAAAATCAGCCTTCTCCCAAGTATTGGTAATTTTTATCTTTGCATGCCCTTTCCAAAAATGCCAAGTTTTCAAAATTCCGAGCAATCCTCCAGAATGGTCTCACCCGGGGTGAGACCATTCCACGGCCAAAACCTGTAAATTGCACAAAAAATTCACAAATGACAAAATTTTCTCCAAATTTCTTGAAATTTGGGCTGGGAGTCCCCAATCAAGTACCATGCTCAGTCAAAGAGGCTTTGGCCAAAATTTGGAGTGGATCGGGCGTTTTCCTTCGTTTTTGTGCTTTGGCCAACCGTCCTTGGAGCACCTTCATTCTCTCCGGTATTTTTGACATTTCTCTCAAACCATGACACCTGTGTAAAAAGTGAAAGAGGGTTTTCTTCCTTGGCATGTTTTGGACAAAAACCTCTCTCAGTTTTGCAAAATTCATCGTTTATTGCTCTGAAACATCATTTGAGTGCAACTTGTCCCGATGTGTGAAACAAGGGATTTTGTCGAAATGGAGCGAAATGAAGGGGATAGAGGGCTTCTAAATTCTTGGGGAAATTTTTGGGAGTGGGGAGGGATGTTAGGAAGCAGTGGAAAGTGGAATCTCAGGGATTGAGTGAGGGGAAGGGGTCGAAAAGGACAAAACACAGGCCAAACCTAGAAAATTGCCAGCTTGTAGCTAGAAACTAGGGTTTGTGCAAAAATGAGGAATTTGGCGGATCTAAGGGATGGGAAGTGTTTGATAAGGTACTTTAAGGATAGGGGAAGGTGTATGAACATCAGGAAACAAGTTTTGCCAGTGATTTGACCATCCGAGAGAAATTGCCTTCAAAACCCTAGGAGAGGGAAATGACCTTGCTTGGGCGCAACATGAAGCATGAACAAGGTGTAAAATGACTCATTAGACACTGACATGATAATGACAACCCTCTGAATGATGATAGACTCAGCTGAATGATGACATGGACTGACATTTGGGCAAACCCTAGACCTAATGCCTAGTGACCAAATTTTGCTTGAAAACTCTTTGAAATGACAAAATTTGACCTTGACACTTCAAAATCACTTTGTAAGAGCATATTTGATCACTGGAGGAAGGCTGAAAAGACTGACACTAACACAATACATAGGTAACACAAGAAGTGTGCTCAACCATAGTCAGCAATGTCACAGAAACGGAGCATATTCCTATCGCTCCATCTTCTGAGCTTCTACTAAATGTAGAAGAAATTCCCCCACTGGACATATTTTACAGTCCCCAACATAAAGCAGTTGTAAGAAGGCAAAGAAAAAAGAGAAAGTTAGAAAACACATTTTCTCAAGATGCTGAGCATTTAGACGTCCTGTGGAAAGATCCTGTCAATAATCCAACTAAAAATCTCACCAAACTGTCTCAGATCGCAAGGGCGTATGCCTCTGCGACTATTGACAAAGCGTCAGAAGTACAACAATTGCTGAAAGAGCAAGAAAATTAGATACAGGTACTGCAACTACAATTGCAACAAGCCAATGCAAATAATGAGGTACGCAAACAGCTTGAAAAGTTGCAGGAAGACTTCCAGCAAATGCAAATAAGTTATCAAAGAAGTTTGGATGAAAAGGGAAAACAATTGCAGGATGTACAGGAGATGCACAGGGACGACCCCAAAATTACAGATTTCATTTCAGAATCTATTGCCTTGAACGAACAACTACTGCAGCAACAGGAGGAGTTGGGACAAAAGATATCATAGTGGAGTTATTATTGCGAACTGAGTGATAAAATCACCAATCAAGTAGTAGACTTGCGAAGTGACTATGATTAGATTGAAAAACGAGTGAAGGAGTACTTGGCTTGGTAGGAAGAAGACGAGGGAAAAAGAGCAGGCGCACCCAAGATAAATAAAAATCATAAAGTCTTGCTCTTCAACAAATGGGACGATCAAATCAGGGAATCAGAACAAGCAGCAGAAACAGCGGCCACGACTGCGAGCATTCTTGTCGACTGTGTGAATGAAAATTTGCACAGAGCAAACTTGATCACAGAGACCACCCCAGGGTATTTTCCAAATAAACTATGACTAGAAGCAGAATGGAAACAGAAGGCACAAGAAAAGGAAAAAGAGGTCCAAGCACTAGACAGGTTAAATTGGGAGTGTTACTGGGCATACTTGGTGAAGCCGCATAGTCAGCAGATGACTGTGAAATGTATCATAAATGCGGCCGAGAAAGTAGTGCCAGCTCTCATAGATTCTGTTTGCTCAACCCAACTCAAAGCAGAATTCAGCCAACCGACTCTCCTCAAACCCATGATGAATGCATGCAGTTTTAAGGATCAGATTCAGAAGTAACTTTATTTAGAATGTTGTTTTTTTCTTTAAAATTAGATTAGAAAAAGGATGGTCATTTGAAAACCGCATCCTAAATTTTGTAAATAAACTATTATTAGAATTAGGAAGTAGTATTTTAACCCTTCTCATGCATTTGGAGAAGGGTCCAGAAATTTGTCAAAAACTTGTCCTTAGAACATGCACTTCTGCACCCTCAGAGGAGGTTTTGATGAATGGATGGATCGAGGTTTATTAATGTTTGCATTTGATATCTGCTACTGATGTTGCACTTTTGTACTCTTAGTAGATGTTAGAACAAGTAGAGATAAATCATTTTTGCTTGAAGCTTATGAGTAGGACCAGTCATAAATGGTACTTTTATCTCTTGGCCATTTCTGCTTATATTCTTAAAGTGATATATAGTTTTAGTTGTTGATATGTTATTGCATGAATGCATGAGTTACCATTTCGCACTTTTGTACGGTGGAGTCATTTATTTATGTTTAATATATGAATAACTTATTATGCGATATGCTGTTCACAACTGTTTTGCCTAAATTTTTATGCAAAGTGGTTCATCTTAATTGATCTCCATTCGTATGATAGCTGAATGATCTTTATTACCAGTTATTGTTTGAAATCTCTTTAGATCGCATAATAGAAGAAATACACCCCAGGTTAGCGTAGATTAGATGTGCTATTTTCATTAGATTACAATATCATAGAAATAGACTAAAGTAGCTTAGATTAGAACTCTTAGATCAGCATCATCCAACTCTGCACACACACACACCTTTAGATTGGGAAACTGGTCCCATTATCCCCAGTCGGACCCGCTATACCAAACAGAGAAGGAGCTGCCAACCAAGGTCCGGACCGGGTGGGTATCCCCCTTGTTTTCGACCCGATTTTCGGAGCTTCAACATATTTGGCGCTAGAAGGAGGGCCTGAACATAGCGTCTATTGGAATGGTTTGAAATCATAATCATTTGAATTAGGATGGCTGGTCACAAACTTCCCATTTGGACTTGCATCGATGTTTGTGCCTATTCCAACACTCCACCTGAAGTGGTAAGACTCTTGTCTCAGGTAAAATTCAATGGTAAGAATAATTCTTCTGCTTTTAATCATAGCTCTTCAATTTATTCAAAGGATTTCAAGTTCGAACATTCAAAGAATTGATGAAGGCGTTTTATGCAGAATTTTTACTCTCACATTCACGGCAGAATCTAGAAAATGGTGTAAAACCCTCCCAGTTGCCTCAATTCATAGCTGGGACCAATTTGTCAAAACTTTCATCTGTAAATTTGATTGCTATGATTATGATCAGGTATATGATGAAATTGAGTATCTACGAAAAGAATATGAATCTGTTAGGGATTTTAATATGCGATTTCATCTTGATTGTCTGAAATATGATCTTGAAAATGAACTCATGAATGAAGAATCTTCAGATGATGTTGAACATTCCCTACCTCCTATGTCTGATCCATCAGAAATTAGCTCGATTCTTGTTTTATTTTCTTCTAATACGAATGAAAATTCCAATTTGAATGTGCAAATCGCTCATGATGAAGAAAATTCCCAAAGCTTAGGAAACATGCCTGCTCTAACGCAAGAAGACAAAAGCGAGGATGTTGCGAGAAATCCTGCCTTGGAACCAGAAAGCAACTTGGAGACAAGGTTGGATAATATCATCGCAAGTCAACAAATGTAGACGCCAAGGTTAGAACAACAAATTAATTCTCTTTCGGAATATACAAACATGCAAAGGTATGATCTAAAGCCCGATGTCTACGGTGAATGTGATGAACAAGAATTTTTTCACGATGATATTTTCAAATGCATTGTTTCGGAATCGCATTTTTCTCTTTATCCTGATGTATTTAGTGATGATAATTTTTCCCCCTCAGTATTAATGATATCTCAAAAAGTACAGAGGATTATTCAAATGAATCACCATTAGGTTTTCAAAATAAAGAGGCAGCTAAAGAACATCCTTTGGCCATTTATAAACAAGAACGACTTGACCTTCCTTTTCTGAAAATATTGGATGAAAAAGAAAAATCTAGAGAGGCCAGTAAAATCATTTATGATAGCTACTATGATGATGATGATGATATTGATTTATCTCAAGTAACTCAACAGAGCTCAGATAATAAGAGATATTCCAATCCAAGAATCATATCAGTCGATCCTCATTTCAGAGTGATTCTGAATCTAAACTCTTTAAAATTATCAGGAAACGGATTATTTGGGGAAGTTCCCTTAGACATTGTTGGTCTAAGCTAGATTGAAATTGTCGACTTCAGCAAAAGAAGACTTTCTGGTAAGATTCCTAAGGATATTGGTAACTTTATTCGTCTAACAAAAATTGATTTTAGTCAGAACGAATTCAACAGTCCCCTCCTAGTGGAAATCACCACGATTAGATCTCTCAACTCTTTAAATCTATCCAAAAATCACTTCAATAGGAGCATTTCCAAAGAATTTGATGCATTGATGAGCTTGATCTCTACGGATTTCTCTTTTAATAAAGTTTTCGGTCGTGTGCCAGAGGGTCCATTATCTCATTTAAAAGCAAGCTCTTTTGCAGGGAACCACTTATGCAGAGAATAGTTGGGCAACTGTAATTCTAGTGTCCTAACACACATCAAGCTTGAACTTCTCTTGCCTCTCTTAACGCTTGGAATTCTCTTCTTCTGTTAGCTGATGTTGGCAATTCGAGTAGTCACAATTAAGAAGAAAGATAGCAAGGGCAGGCCATGGAAGATGACGACCTTCCAAGCACTCAACTTTGAAATCGATGACGTGGTGGAATGCATTAAAGAAGAGAATTTCATTGGCCAAGGAGGAGAGGGTGTTGTATATAAAGGAATCATGCCCAATGGGGAAGTATTTGCAGTGAAAAAACTTACGTGGATAGGCTCTTAAAATTCTCATTGCTTCTCAGCAGAGATCAAAACTTTGGGCAGAATCTGCCATCGACATGTTGTTAGATTGCTGGCATTTTTCTTCAACCATGACACCCATCTTCTGGTGTATGAGTAAATGCCAAACGGAAACCTGGCTAAGTTGCTTCATGGAAACAATGCCACGTCTCTGGTGTTGGGTTGTGTTATATTCTTTCCACGACTAGCCCACATAGTTAACCAGGGGTTAGAGGGGGGTAGGTCACAGGGTGTTTGAGGGGCACCCATAACCCCACTTTATGGGGTCCGAGGCAGCGCCCCGGAAAATTTTGGTTTTGGACCCTATGTTAGGTTGGGCGGACCCACCTATGGTTTTGTGCATGATTTTTGCACATGCTTTTGGACGCGATGGTTTTCGGTGCATGGTATTGGACGTGATGGTTTTTCGGTCCATGGTATTGGATGCTTCGGCATGTATAAATATGTATTATAACATTTAAAGGAACATAATGAAAAATCAAGTTGGTAGTCCCAGTATTGGGATCCAAGGGAAAATATCTATGTATATGTGTTTTATGTGTTATGCTCTCGCATTGTTTATTTTATGTGTTTTAGAATTCGTATGCAGGTAATTTATGTACAGGGTTAAAACCTACATTTGGTATTAGAACTATTTTGGCTTCAAGGGGACACCTTTGTTGCTGAGGGGTTTTGCTCGGGCTTGTGGTAGACCCTGTTCAATGGGAGATCTGTGAGATCGATTCTAGTGGTGAAAGAAGATGGCAAGTAGTGGAAAGATAAAGATCGAGAAATTTAATGGTCAGAGTTTTGAGTTGTGGAAACTCAAGATGGAGGATCTATTGGTGGATAAAGATCAGTGGATCGTGGTAGATCTGGGTACTAAACCAACGAGAGTGTCTGATGAAGAATGGAAGAAGTTGGATTGGAAGGCAAAGAACACAATACGATTGTGTGTCTCAGATTCAATATTGCTGAATGTATCAGGGGAAGCTACAGCAAAGGCTTTGTGGGACAAGTTAGGGACTTGTACCAATCTAAGTCTGGTGAATAAACTGTTCCTACGGAAAAAGCTGTATAACCTGAGGATGAAAGATGGAGACTCGGTGACAGAGCATCTGAACGCATTTAATATTATGGTAAGTCAGTTAGCATCTGTTGATATTAAAATTTCAGATGAAGATAAGTGCATCAGTTTGTTGTGTTCTATACCAGATTCATGGGATAATCTGGATATTGCAATAGGCAGCAATGCAACTACCTTGCAGTTTTATGAAATAGTCTCAGCCTTGTTGATGGAGGAGATGAGATGGAAAAATATGGAGAGCCGGAATGGTGATGCCTTGTCTGTATGAGGACGGTCCCAGAACAGAAACAAAAATAAATCATCGAGTGGGAGATCTAAATCTAGAGGGAGATCTAAATCTCCAGGAAAACCTATAAAGGTGGTGTGCTGGAAATGCAGAAAGGAAGGGCACTACAAAAGGGACTATAAATCTAAATCTACTGATAAAGGAAAGGGATCTGATGATGCTCCTTCTGCATAGGCGAAAACCACCTCAGATGAAGGTGGGGATGTGTACTTGGCTTCTTCAAGTACACATGTAGATCATGAGGCATGGATAATTGACTCAGGTGCATCCTTTCACTTCACTCCCCATAGAGAGTGGTTCTGCGAGTATGAGAAATATGATGGTGATGCGGAAAAGTAAAGTTGAAGCTGCAAGGTGGAAGGGTTAGAACACTTTCAGGTGTTTTGCATATTCCTGCATTGGCCAGAAATCTGAATTCTGTAAAAAAGTTTGATGATGCAGGTGTAGACACAGTGTTCGAGAAGGATACCTACAAGATGGTTCGGGGAGCAAGGGTATTGATGTGAGGAGTTCGGATTGGAACTCTGTACAAGCTGCAAGGTAGCACGGTTGTTGGTGGGTGCAACAATTTTGCAGTTCCTGAAAGTGGAGCAGAAAATATAGTGATCTCTGGAAAGAAGACCATGCTGTGGCATCAAAGGCTTGGACATATTGGAGAGAAGGGCCTTCGAATACTTCATGGTAAAGGTATGGTAGAAGGTATGAGTAATAGCTCTTTAGATTTTGATTTCTGTGAAAATTGTGTATATGGGAAGCAGAATCGGGTGAGTTTCCCCTCTGGTAGTAAGAGGACGAAACAAATATTAGAACTTGTGCACAGTGATGTGTTTGGACCTATGAAGGTTCCATCACTGGGTAAGTCTGTGTACGATGTATCATTTATAGATGACTTCTCAAGGAATACATGGATATATTTCCTTAAGAAGAAATCTAAAGCCTTTGACAGGTTTAAAGAATTTAAGGTTCTCGTGGAAAAGAGAAGAAGATAAAGGTGTTGAAGACAGATAATGGTGGAGAGTTTTGCAGCAAGGAATTTGAAGAATTCTGTAAGAAGTGTGGTATAGCACGGTAGAAGACTACTCCATATACACCTCAGCAAAATGGAGTTGCAGAAAGAATGAATAAGACGTTGATGGAAAGGGAAAGAAGCATGCTCATTGGTGCTGAGTTAGGACAAGAATTCTGGGTAGAGGCGGTGGATACTGCATGTTACCTGGTTAACAGGTCACCTTCATCAGCGTTGGAGGATAAGACTCCACAAGAGGTATGGACTGGTAAGAAACCCTCTCTTTCACATCTAAGGGTATTTGGATGTGATGCATATGTACATGTTCCAAAGGAGAAACGAACCAAGTTGGATAGTAAATATGAAAAGTGCATCTTTATTGGGTATAAGGATGGTTTAAAGGGTTATAAGATTTGGAACCCAGTAACAACAAAGGTTGTGTACAGCCGAGATGTGGTGTTCAGAGAGGCGAAAGATGTTATTAAACATGAAGTCCAACCAAAGGAACCTGAGAAGATAGAGTTTGAGTTAAAGGAGGAAGAATCAAACTCTACAGCAGAGGAGGAATCAGAAGATGAAGAGCCACAAACTCCGACTTTGAGAAGATTAGTTCGAGAAAGAAGGCAGCCATAAAGGTATAGTCCATTTTCTTTCTGTTCAAATTTTGCTTTGTTTGTTACTAATTATGATCCCAAAACTGTGAAGGAAGCAGTGGATTCATAGGATGGAAAACTCTGGAAAGAGGCCATGGTTGATGAAATGGCATCTTTGCACAAAATTGAGGCTTGGGATCTAGTGCAATTGCCAGCTGCAAGGAAACCCATTGGAAATAAGTGGGTGTTCAAAAAGAAGACAAATGCAGAAGGAAAAGTGGAGAAATACAAAGCTCGGTTGGTAGCAAAAGGTTATTCCCAAGTGCCAGGAATTGATTTTGGTGATATTTTTTCTCCTGTTGCTAAGGTAACTTTTATTATATTATTTTTATCTGTTGCTGCCATTTTTTATTTTGAGGTAGAACAGATGGATGTGAAGACAACATTTCTTCATGGGGATTTGGAAGAGGAAATCTACATGAAGCAACCTGAAGGCTTTGCGGTGAAGGGTAAGAAAGAACTGGTATGCAAGTTAAAGAAGTCTCTGTATGGGTTAAAACAGTCACCATGGATGTGGTATCAGAAATTTGATACATTTATACGGGGACTTGGCTTCACCAGAAGCAAAGCAGATCATTGTGTGTATTTTATATTAATTGGTGACCGTGTTATTTATCTGGTCTTGTATGTGGATGATATGTTGTTGGTTGGAAATGACAAAGAAATTATCCAGGATTTGAAAACCCAATTGTCCTCCAAATTCGACATGAAAGATCTTGGTGCTGCAAACTATATTTTTGGCATGGAAATTAAAAGAGATCGGGCAAAGAGGAAGCTCTGGTTAAACCAGAGGAAGTATGTCGAGACAATACTGCAGAGGTTTAATATGTAGGATAGTAAACCGGTGAAGGTTCCTATTCTTGTAGGTGTGAGGTTATCTGTTGAACAGTGTCCCAAGACACAAGAAGAGGAAGAGGACATGTCCCGTGTTCCATATACAAGTGTAGTCGGTAGCCTGATGTATGCAATCGTTTGTACTAGACCAAACATCGCACATGCAGTGGGAGTATTGAGTAGGTTTATGTCAAAACTAGGGAAGGAGCATTGGACAACAATGAAGCGGGTTTTCAGGTATTTGCATGGAACTAGTGATTATGGTTTGTGCTACCAAGGAAGACCAGGATTGGATAGAGTTTTTGATATTTGTGGCTTTGTTGATGCAGACTGGGTTGGAGATCTGGATCAGACAAGATCTACAAGTGGGTATGTGTTTAACCTGTTTGGAGGTGCAGTTAGTTGGATGAGTAAGAAACAATTTGTAGTGACACTATCAACTACAGAGGCAGAATACATGGCAGTCACTCATGCAAGCAAGGAAGCAGTTTGGTTGCATAGATTGTGTTCAAGTATGGGGTTAGTACAGGTAGCTATAAGGATAGACTGTGACAGCCAAAGTGCAATTTTCTTGGCAAATAACCCCGCATATCATTCAAAGACAAAGCACATTGATGTTCAGTATCACTTTGTGAGGGATATGATAGAAGATAAACAGGTGTTGCTGATAAAGGTGGACACTTTGAAGAATACTACAGATGCATTGAAAAAATCTGTGAGCTCTGAGAAGTTCTCTTGGTGTAGAGAAACAATGGGCGTTGCAGGGCTGGATAAATGATTAAGCTCTCTTGTGCCCCCCTGAGGAAAGAAAACAACAAGTGGGAGAATGTTGGGTTGTGTTATATTCTTTCCATGACTAGCCCACATAGTTAACCGGGGGTTAGAGGGGGGGAGGTCACAGGGGGTTTGAGGGGCACCCGTAACCCCACTTTATGGGGCCCCAGAAAATTTTGGTTTTGGACCCTATGTTAGGTTGGGCAGACCCACCTACGATTTTGTGCATGATTTTTGTACATGTTTTTGGATGCAATGGTTTTCGGTCCATGGTATTGGACGCGATGGTTTTTCGGTCCATGGTATTGGATGCTTCGGCATGTATAAATATGTATTATAACATTAAAAGGAAAATAATGAAAAATCAAGCTGGTAGTCTTGGTATTGGGATCCAGGGGAAAATATCTGTGTATATGTGTTTTATTTGTTATGCTCTCGCATTGTTTATTTTATGTGTTTTAAAATTCGTATGTAGGTAATTTCTATACGGGGTTAAAACCTACATCTGGATTGGAACACCGGATACAAAATTGCAGTGGAAACTGCACAGGGGTTGAGCTATCTTCATCACGATTGTCGGCTGGCCATCCTTCATCGCGACATGAAGTTCGACAATATTCTTTTGGACTCCAAATTTGAAGCTCGTGTTGCAGATTTCAGCCTAGCCAAACTCTTGCATCAATCTGGTATGTCGGAATATATGTCTTCAGTTGCAGGCACCTTTGGCTACATAGCTCCAGGTAAGTGGTTGTTTCATCTTTAAATTTTGAAGTCATTGATTTTGAAGTGGGTGTTTCATCTTTAAATTTTAGTAGAGGGTCACTGTAATGTTTAACGAAGTTGCTAGCTTTTCAAAATGGTTTGTTATTGAAGTCCATCATCTATTATTGCCAAGGCAGAGGCAGAGCAGCGCTGCATTATAAATAAAAGCAATTATATAGAAGTCAAAAGTTCTTCATAGTATGCATATTGCTTATTTTGCGGTGGTTTTGCCACTGGCCTTTACTGTAGTATACCATTTAAGATTGGATGTTGAATTTACAGAGTATGCATACACCATGAAAGTGGATGAGAAGAGTGATGTATATAGCTTTGGAGTGGTTTTTCTTGAGGTCATCACGGGGAAAAAGGCAACGAGTGAAAGCGAATTTTAAGAGGATATAAACATCACAGGGTGGGCGAAGAAGATGACCAATTGGCACAGAGAAGAAGTTATGAAGATTATTGATCCCAGGCTTATCAACATCCCAGTTGAGCAAGCCCTGCATATATTCTTAGTGGCTCTACTCTGTATACAAGCACAGAGTGTTCGCAGACCTACTATGCGCTAGGTAGTAGTAATGCTCACATACTTCAGTCCCAGGCAATAATTTTCATCATTCAAATTTGACCGTCGAATATGATTGGAAGAGGTTCTATAGTAGAGAATCAAGAGAAGAACAACTTCCAACAAGCATAGCTTGGATAGAATTTGTTAGAGAGGGTAATTCCATAGTGAGTGTGGGTAGAATTTCCCATAGAAAGAGATAGAAAAAGATGCCAAGAAGGAGAACTTGGTACTATAGCAAGTCACGGAATTGTTATGAGAGGAAGAAAACTTGTTGCAACCCACAAGAAATGGAAAAGAAGTGTTCATGGAAGAAGAATAAGGAATGGATACTAATAGTCACATACATGGTTCAAAGAAAAGAAATCACAACCAATCAAAGAAAAATTCCAAAGCAACTCGCATAAGGAGGATGAGTGATAAAGAATTTGAAAGGGAGATGATTTAGTTAAAGGAAGAATTCAATCATTTGAGACAACTATTGTGAGACCAGGGATATGTCTAGATGATGAAGAATAATATGGTGAGATGGCCTTCACTAGAGAGGAAATTGAAAGAGAGGATGCATGCTAGGATGCAGGAAGAATTCAGAATAGCTGAGTACCAGATGGAAGTTTATTATGAACCTGAACAAGGAGTGATCCTTGGAGAGGATGAAAGTGATAGAGATGATGAAGATAGATATTTTGATGCTAGAGAGTCTTTTATTTTTCACTGATGATTGGTGTGTGAATGCAAGAAGTTTTTCATATGATGTGCATAACATTGGTTTTGTTTATTACAAGAAGAAAGAACAACCATGAAGCATTGTTGCAGACAAAGAAGGGAAGGCATAATTGTCTTGTAAAGGAAAACAAGATGGAGACTGTATACAGTGGATGAATGCAATAATGAAGGAAGAACCTAAGGTGGAGAAAATTTTATTCTTAGATGAGGTGTATGAGATAGAAGCATTTACTTTTTGTAACAAAAGTGATGAGGATGGTGAATCTTTGGAGGAAAAAGTTGTTGTAGTGGAGAGGAACTTGATGAATGGTTTCATGTTTCCAACAATGTATAAGGAAGAGACATTGGAGGCATCTACAGAGACGTTAAAGTCTCATAGTTTTAAAATTAATATATTTTTTGTGTCTATGGGAGATGATCAATGCAAGGATAGGCATGCTTATGAATCTATCAATTTTGAGAAGGAAATATAATTGAAAGGACATGTAGATACAGTCAATGAAATTTTTCAAGAGGATGAGGACATACAAGAAATGATATGCTGGTATGTAGAAGTACAAGGAATTTTGGACGAGGCTATACAAGATTACAAAAGAGTAAGCATGGCATTGGTAAAAAAGAAAGATGTTGCAAAAGAATGTAGAAAAACTATAGAGGAAACCTTGCACAAAGGGATAAGTTATTTGTGGAAAATTTGTAATTTTAACAAAATACATGATATGGACTTGTTGGAATAGGCGAACAACTTGAAGTTTCAGCCCAAAAGCATGCAGCAGAGGACCTGTAGGCTTGTTAAACAACAACAAAATAAATTGGAAATGATAACAGTTGTACAAATTTGTTGTGGGGATCAACAATCAATAAATTATAGCAACAAAGTTCAACAAGAATACACCAAGGATTGGAAGAAGATGTACCATCCATAGGACAAGCTCGAGATAGAGATTGGTGAATTATGGATGCTAACAAGGAAAACATCCAGGAAGGAGAAAAGATGCAGTAGATAGAGGAAGATAGGCCATCAAAGGTGCAACTAACCGAAGCACTTTGAATCAAAAAAATTAGTGGGAAACTGCAACATAAAGTATGGAACCTAGGAAGGAAAAAGAGACAATTGTGGGACAACAATAGCATAAAAAACAGTTGGTCTATTGCAAGTCAAATGTTGGGTCCAAGAGGATTACATTAGCTTATGAAAGCACATGGCCAGGATACCATGAATCTTTTGAACCTTGGGAGTATGATGCAGGAGCATCTTACGTCCAAGAAAAATGTATTTTGACTAGACCTATCGATTCTCTTTTACCAAGGGAGTTGGTTCCCTAATATTGATTTCATTCTATATTTTAATGTATAAACATATGTTTTTATGAGATTACTATGAATGTGAGGAATATTGTAATGAAATCTTCTCCTTAAGAGAGATTTAAAGTATAGTGTATGAGTTAGAGAACATATTGGGTTAGTTAGAATATGTAGAGTTACAATTGTTGAGAAATGGCAACAAGAGAGTCCAGTTTAATTTTTCCTTGAATTAAAATGGAAATTAAATTCGAATTCTATTCTCATAGCAACTTAAAATAGTTAAATTTATTTTATTAAACTTACTTAACTTAGGAAATTCGAGTTGGAAGTTTTTTTGTCATCATGTGTATGTTATCCCTACTAGGAGTCTAGTATGAGTTAATTGTGAGTTGTAAAATAGAAGACTTAGCTTCATGAGTCAGCTCAATTAAATTAGTTTTCAAACTGATTGAGAGAACTAATAGTGAGTTAACTATGAGTGGTGTCACTAATGAACTTTGTCAGTGCTACTCTTGTTAACTGAATATTTTCTCATGCATGTCGAATCAGAGAAAGACTGAGTTGGGACTAGAGCGCAGGGACAATGTGCTATTTGTTTTAGATTTTTCTAAGTTGCACTGATAGTGCATGCATTCCAGAACTGATCCTTAAGGGATTGTGCGTTTTTTAGAGGCTTTATTTCCCTTTAAATACAAGTTATCCTCCATAGGAATTACAGATTGGAATAGAGACTTGGAGAGCTTGTGAAGAGACTAAGATTTGGCCTTGAGCTTGCTTATGAGTTGGAGATTGAATTTTCTGAGTGCTGGTATTGTTCTAGAGAGAACAAGCATTGTAATTTCATCTTGATTTTTTGGATTAATACAAAACATATACTGGGGTTTTAAGTTGTGGCTTTCCTTATATATTTATTGTGTTATGTGCCTTTGATTCTCTTCCTCTATTGATTATTGTTTGCTCGATGTTTATGTGATTCTGTTGTAAAGAGTAGAAGTAGATTCTTGTCTCTTTCTTTAGAAAATTGTGTTAGCTTGTGAATCTACAGGATTTTCTACATGGTATCAGAGCTAAGAACATTGTACTAGAGGATATTTTGAAGTTTTAAGTTTCTGAGTTACAAGTGAAAGTCTAATTTGCAATACATACTTCAGGATCGCCAGATGGCATTCCATGGGTTGAGGCTTGAGTATGCATTGGAAGTCAGCTCGAATTTCATAGCCTAGAGGGACATGATGGAGGTTGTGATAGAGGACAATGGCTTGAAGGAATTTGTTGAACAAGCAATTCCTAAGCCAGTAGCTACTGATGCATAAAACTTGGCCAAGTGGAAGAAGTGTGTGGTGAAGGCAAGGAAAATAATCCTTGAGGGAGTTAGAGATCATATTGTCTCAAGTCTTCATGGAAAGGAAACCCCACATGCTATGTGGAAAACATTGACGAACTTGTATCGGAATAGCAGTGATCAAAGGAAGTTGGCACTGAAGGATAAACTTCGTAAAATCAAGATGGAAAAAGAAGAGAAGATTCCAAAGTACTTGGCCAAGTTCACTCAATGTCGGGATGAACTTGGATGTGTTGGAATCACGTTTTCCAAGGAGGCTATGGTAAGGCTTTCTCTTCTTGGACTCCCAAAGAGTTGGCATAGTTATCAAGACTCTGTCAATGGTTGGGAGAAGCTGCCAGATTGGGAACGACTATGGTCGGATTTGATGTAGGATAAGATCAGGAGGAACACCAGGGATGGCTCTTCATCAAACATTGATGATGAAGAGAATTGTGCCTTAGCAATTAAGGAAAGGAAGGGGAAAGGTAAAATTTCTCATTCCAAATTAGATTCTTACCATCATGGAAAATTTTAGGGGCGAATGTTCACCCTTTGGCAAAATTAAGGGGTTTTAAATTTTTAGTGGGCCAATATTTTGTATCATAGTACATTTTTACAAATCCCTCAAATAGCCCACCTTATTTTAAGGGAGAGGGTAAAAAAGGTAAATTTAGCCCTTGAAATTAGGAGTTACAACCTTCCATTCACCCTAATTTTCAAGAATAGGTTTTATTTAAGTGAATCCTATGGGCCAAATACCATATATATAAAAAAGGTATGGTAAATAAATAAATTTATATTTACTCCATAAGTCACCTTATATACATGCAAGGGTGTAAACAAATAAAAATATAAATAAAGTGGAGGTATGGTAAATAAATAAAACATGTTTTTATACTTACTCAAAAGGTATGGTAAATAAATAAAAATATAAATAAACTAGACGTATGGTAAATAAATAAAACCTCTTTTTATATTTAGTCCATAACCCTCTTTCTATTTATGAAGGCTCAAAAAAGAGGTTTTATTTAAGTGAATCCTATGGGCCAAATACCATATTTGTAAAAGAAGTATGGTAAATTAATAAAAAGTAAATATATATACGATATATATTTACGTAAACAAATATTTATCAGTACTGCAAACGCGATTCGATCCCTCGCTACAGGTTTTCTCACTCATTCATTCCATTTGTTTCAACATACTTTTCTGTGTTTTGTTGTTTGTAATATCCCCAATCCGAAGTTATCACACCAAACATTTTAAAATAGGTGGTTCTCATTTATCATTTCTGCGAGAGGTATGGTAAACAGATACAACATTTTTTTATATTTACTCCATAAGTCACCTTATATTTACGAACACTCAAAAAATGCGTTATATTTAGGTGAAACCTATGGGCAAAATAATATGGGCCAAATACCATGGGCTAAATTATTATTAATACCATGTAAAAAAACATTATTAACCCTAATATTAGTATTAATAAAAATAAAAATGGCACATGGTATTGACCCATGGTATTCACGTGGAAAGTAGCCTATTTAAATGGGGGAATTAAACCAGCATAGATCCATCTAATGGGGGAATTAAACCATCATAGATCCATCTTTATTCTAGATCTACTAAGCCCGAAGAGGTATCAAATATCGTGATATGCAAACTAGCATAGAGTGAAAAAATATTTGATCCCTCTCACGGCTTGGTGGATCAAGAGTAAAAATGGATGTTGTAATTTAATGTATGTTAAACATTTTAACTTGGTTAAAATAAAAAATAAATTAAAAATCAATTATTAATTTTTATAAATTACTAATAGTAATTTTTAAGCTCCAGGTTTATGATAACCCATGGTATTGACCCATGGTAATACCATGGTATTCATGTGAGCATAGACTATTTAAAGGGGAAATTCTATCATTTTAGATCCATCTTAATTCTGGGTCTACCAAGTGCTCAGAGGGATAAATAGATTTCATCCCCCTAAGAGTGGTATATGTGGAGTTAAGATGGATATAGGTTGGTTTTTATGATAATGAAGATATTAAATAGACTTAGGAAATTATATTGTAAAAACATCTTAAGGTGAATGGTTAAAACTACAGTTAGTCACTTCACAAAATTTAGTAAAAAATACCAATATTTCCATTAATATTGGTTTTTAACTTTTTCTGATTTAACAAAAAAAAATTCAAAACAATGAAACCTTATCACTCTTTCCGCATCACCCTCGCACAAGATTTCTCACCATTGTTCAAACATTCTCAATATATTATCTTCATGAATAGGTTTAGGTACTGATGTTGTCTCAGTTTGTCCTAATGATCTGTAGGGGTTGGAGCACCATATTTTCCTAAAAGGTGGAGATTGTTCACCAAAAAGGAAATTGATCTACATGTTAATTCAGATTGGGAGAGACGTAATTAAATTTTATTATTTAATTGAAGATTTCCAATTAAAATAATAATAAATCTACATTTATATATTCATATATTGATTGGAAGGATTCTCACAATGGTCACTTCTTTCAATTAGATCCCCTTCAAGCCCTTGGGATACCTAATACTTTCTTATATAATATAGTTGGGGCTTGCTACTTGTTGGCGTGTTGGGGTAAACAAACTTGATGTGTTTTTTTTTATCTCGCAGTTAGAGTCTATGGAATAAGAAAGAAATTTGATAACTTGAAAAAATTGGTAGCTTGACAAAAGTTGTATAGAAAAGATTAATCTCTCCTACCTTGACAAAACTTGTTGTCAATATCAACACCTACAAGAACTTTGTTGTGGAATATTATCAAAACTAATAGAAGGATATAAAAGAGTGTATTGTAAGAACCTTGACAAACATGGCCACCGAAACTTGGAACATTGTTTATAGGAAGAGAAAATTATGTTTCTTTTTCCAAACATGTATGTTAGTATATTACAGTTTAATGAATATGTTTTCTTATTATCATATATGGTTTCATACTTTAACAAAACATTCACCAAGACTTCACAATGTTTTATTATTCAGTAAAAGGTTTGTCTAAATCTTACAAGATTTTATAATTCAGTGAAAGATTCTCCATCACTGTACAAGATAATATAATCTGGTGAGAGATTCGCCAAAAAAATTATATATACATATTATATTATTGATAAAATCGCCTCCCATTTTTCTTATGTATCATGGGGATTAGCCCATTTATTATACATATAAATTTAGGGTGGTTCTTAAAATTTTCCAGGGTAAGTAGAAGGACATGACGAAAGTTAGATGCTTTCATTGTCACAAGATGGGTCACTTTGCTACAAATTTTTCATTGAAGAAGTCCAAGGAGAAGTCCTCAGGAGGAGCGGTGGGTGACGCTTTGGCTTCCCAATTTGAATTGGACTTTTCCCTCATTGCATGCATGGTGTCTTCAATGATGGGAAGTGTCTGGTACTTAGACAGTGGAGCTTCTTTCCACATGACTGGCAACAAAGTGTTATTCACTAAACTGGACGATAAAGATCTCAAGATGCATATAGAGATGGGTGACTATGGTAAGTATAGTGTTACTAGATTGGGCACTATTACTTTTCAGAGGGAGCATGGGGATCCACTCACCTTGAAGGATGTTATGCATGTATGAGGATTGATGAAGAACTTGGTATCTATTGCCATGCTTGAGGATAGAGGTTATGTTGTGATCTTCTCAAAAGAAAAGGCATTCCTTCGACACATAGCCACGGGTCAAGTAAAGAATATAGGGGTTCGAGTTCAGAATCTCTATAAGTTGGAGGTAGAAGATTGTGCTGCTTTGGGTTCAAATATGTTGAGCCGAGATGTCAGCGAGTTGTGGCACAAGCAATTGGGCCACTTGCATCATGAGGCTTTGAAGATATTGTAGCAAATATCTATTGGTCTTTCCAAAGGTACGCTTGAGAAAGTTGATACATGCAAGGGTTTTACTTTGGGAAAATACACCAAGTCTTCCTTTGGAGACAGAGATAGTTGAGTAGAGTCTATTCTAGAGAGATTCCATTCATATGTGTGTGGACCATTCTCAACAACATCCACGGCCAAACACAGGTATTATGTTATATTTGTTGATGACTATTCTCGTAAATGCTAGGTATTTTTTATGGAGAAAAAAGGATCAAACTTTCACAAAGTTTTGTGAGTTCAAAGCATTGGTAGAGAAAGAGTTTGACAAGAAGGTTAAAGCTCTATGGAGTGACAATCTTGGTGAGTATGTCTCCAATTAGTTTAAGAACTTCTGTGCAGTGGAAGGGATTAAACAAGAGTTGACGGCACCCCATAACACTCAATAGAATGGGGTTGTCGAGAGGAAGAAAAAGATCATAGTAGGGGTAGCAAGGGCAATGTTGCATGATCAGGGCCTACCACTACACTTGTGGGTTGAGGCATGCAACACAATGGTTTATGTTCAGAACCTTAGCCCACATTGGATACTTGAGATGAAGACACCATAGGAGGCTTATTCCGGTAAGAGGCCTGACGTTGGTCACTTCAGGATTTTTGGGTCATCAGTTTATTGCCATGTGACCAAAGATGCACGGAATAATCTTGAGCCAATAGTAGAATTGGGGATATTTGTGGGGTACACTGATACTCCCCACAGCTATCGGGTGTACATGCTAACCAGTTAGATGACAGTGGTTTGCAGGGATATCAGGTTCGATGAGGAGAAGGTCATGCGGGTTTCCCTTGAGAGGGAGCTTGAGGTACATGCGTATGAGGAGATTTTAGCTCCTAAGGTTGAGGGGCCTCATATTGATGTGGAGAAGCCACATGCAAAGGTTCAGAGAGGGGAGACATCCACTCAGGCAAAGTCTTCCAGAAAGGGAAGAAAGTGCACTAGAGAGGCTGACAGATTGTTGGATGATGCACGGGAGAATGTGGGAGCACCCACTTCTCATTGCAAAAAGAGGTCAATAGAGATGTACAACGGATACATGGAACTTATGGGTGCATGTGTTGTGATAGAGCCATCTTCCTTTTGGGAAGCAGTGCAGCATTCAGTTTAGGTTGATGCGATGGTGGGGGAGTATGACTCCACAGTTTGAAACAGTGTTTGGGATGTGGTACCGACACTGGAGGACAAGTCAGTTGTGAGCTCCTATTGACTTTACAAGGTAAAAAAAGTTGCATATGATAGTGTGGAGAATCATAAGGCCACATTTGTGGCCTGTGGCTTCTCATAGGTAGAGGGGATTGACTATGATGAGACCTTTTCTCCTGTTGCAAGGTACTCATCAATCAGATCTATTTTGGCACTATCAGCATAGATGGGTTGGAAGATCGATCAGATGTATGGTGAAGTCTGCCTTCCTCAATGGCATGATTGAGGAAGAGGTGTACATAGATCAGCCCGAAGGGTTTGAAACCTTGGACCATGAATCACAGGTGTGCCGACTCAAGAGAGAATTTTATGGGTTGAAGCAAGCACCTTGTGCTTGGTACACCAAGATAGATAGCTACTTCACTGGGTCGGGCTTCACAAAGAGTGAAGCGGATGCGAACCTGTATCACATAGTGGTGGAAGGTAAGTTGTTGATTATTGTACTTTATGTAGATGATCTCATACTGATAGGTGATGAGAAGCTCATCAAATCTTGCAAGGAGGAAATTGCAAGAGAGTTTGAGATGAGGACATGGGGCTCACGCATTACTTTCTTGGCATGGAGGTAAGGTAGGGAGATGGGGAGTTGTTTGTATCTCATGGAAAGTATGCCAATGAGATACTCAGGATATTTTGCATGGAGAGCAGTAAACCCATGGAGACTCCTCTAGCTGGTAACTGGAGGAAGGAGGATGCTACTTCAAGGGAAGTAGTGGAAGCTACTTGATGAGCCCCAATTTTTGGTACAATTTGGGCTCATATTGGCCTACTTACCTTGTTCAACCATTCATATTTTACCACTTATGCATTCATTTCTTAGTATATTCGTGTTGTTTGTAGGAAGAAGGGCGAGCATTATATCTATGTGACTAATACATGATGATTTCAGGTTCTTGGCATTAAAGAAAGCAAAAGACCACGCAAAAGGAGACAAGGAGACAGCAAGGGTGGCATTGCAGGTTTATAGGGAGGTTGTCTATGCCTTAAATGACTTCCCTTGTGATTGTCACCTTAACTCCGAGCTCCAACAGCTCTCCCCACCGAGCTTAAAGGCAGCCAACACGTTCTACAGGATCAGCAGTTTTACAGCAGTTTGACTTTCAGTTGGACAGCCAAGCTCCACGAATGGAGGAAGCCAGCTTGATCCTCATTTTGTATAAATATGAAGGCCGTAGCCTTTGTTAGAAGCTTTTTGACCTTTGGAATTACTATTTTAATCTCTGAGCACGAGTTACAGCTCGGCGTTTGTTGTTTTGTAAGCCAGTTTTGGCATGACATTAGACTTTTGATTATGAATAAAGGCAAGCAGATTTGGATCTAATTCTGAGTTTTTAAGGGAGCTATAGCTCTCAGGTTAGGGCCCAACCTGAGAGCAATAGCTCTCCTCTTCTTGTAGTGTTATTTACCTTTCTTTCCAGCATTGTGTTTCCTTGTTTTGATATGCATTTCAAAGAATACAGTTTGCTGATTTGATTTGGTTAATGAGAATTGCGTAGGATTAGTTCATGGTTAAATCACTTTCAGTTGTTAGATCAGAGTAGGAGGTTTGTAATCCACTGGAGCTCCAAGAAAAAGGTTGTTAGTGCCTTCACTGCCATCTCTGTCTAGGGATTGGGGTGCAGTCCATATCAACCACCAAAAAGAACGCAGTCTTTTACTTCCATGCAAGCTGCAACATAGTCATTTTCATTGAAGATCCATCCATGCACTTTTGATATTGAACCATACTGCTTCATTTTCACTCCATGCACGACTTCTTTTCTCGGTTTACATTGTTGTTCATAGGTTTAATAGCACAGGTAGCATAGGTTAATGAATTCTCGTTTTTGATGCAAGACATAAGTAATTTGTTTTATTTACACTGCTCCATATCCTTCTACTTCCTTTTTCTTCTTCTTAACCTCTCCTAAAGCCATCTACTCGACCTCTGTTCAGCTCGTTCACCTTCCAACTCTTCCATTGCCCACGTAGCTTCATCTTTTTGACCTTTCGTTGATCCCATCCTTCTATCCACCAACCACTTCGTGCACTCTTTCTCTGTCCTATTCCTCTGCCCTCGAGTCACCACAAGCTCCATCTCCACCTTACCTATCCACCCATACCACTTCATCACCTCACCATCACCTAAAACTCCCATGGTAGAGCATCCTGTAGAAGTTAGCAGACTTCCTGTAGAATCCCTGAGTTTCCTGTAGGATCCCCTGCAGACATCCTGTAGAAGCCTGCAAACTTGGTTGCCGAGCATCCGAACGTTGTAGACTTCTGTGGACTGATGCTAAGGATCCCCTGGGACCTCTCCTATCCCCCCCTGACCTTTCCCAAGCTTTCCTTCCTTTCACACCACCTCTGCACAACCAAACCCTAATAAGAAACAAAATCATCATCACTCCAACCATTTAAGCAAAAATACAAAAACATGTTCTTTTCAATGAAAGTAGTTTAAGTTCATGCATTTCACATCATTAGAAGTAATGGCATCATTTCCAGACACTTGCACTCCACCCATTGCATCCTAGAGGTTAAGCTAGTCAGATTAGGGTTTACTAGGGTTTCCATGTTTTGGTTGGCTTTCAGTTCATTTTTGCAAAATAGATTAATTTCCTCTGAGATAGCCTTCGTCCATCATTTAGCAAGCTTCTTCTGAGAGCATATAGAAGTTGGCTTGAGCCCTAGCGGAATTGTGCCAGCTGACCAAGTGACAGCTGCGACAAGAGCTAGTACTTGTGCATATAGCACCGTCGCTTCCAAGTTTGTACGAACTACCGGGTTGATAAAATTAGAGATAGGAAGCTCCAAGAGTTGTAGAATTATTGCTACAATACTGGAGCCCACCATATTTTTGGCACCGTTGCCGGGGAAGCGTCAGAGTATTAGTAATTGTTGCTTTTCTTCTATTTTCTTACTCTTGCCTTCTGCTAAGTAGTTTATTTCATTTCCATTCTGCAAAAGTAGCATAGACATTTCCTACTTTCATAGATTAGCATTTCCTGCTTCCATAGATTAGCATTTCCTGCTTCCATAGATTAGCATTTCCTGCTTCCATAGATTAGCATTTCCTTTCTGCAAGCGTAGACTAGCATTTCCATTCTTGCAATTTCATTGGAGCAAAGTAGATTAGTTCTTTCCTGCTTTCAGTTTAATTCTGCATCTTTTATAGTTAGTTGTAGATCAATCTGTTTCAGTTTTGCAGGTACCAAAAGAAAAAAAGCAAAAGCAATCAAAATAAAAAGAAAGCCTTTTCCCTTTCATGCCTCGTAGGAACCGAGATAGATTAGGCAAATTCCTACCAAACACCCCGACCACATCACTAAGTCACCCTTCTCTCTTCTTTGGTGACAGTGACCCAGAAGAACCTATAGGTGAACATCCTGAGATAGACAAAGATCCTATAGAAGAAGAAGAGTTAGAGACCACTCCATCTGAAGCTATGGCTGACAATAGAAGAGAAGATGAGAGAATAGAAGGTGCCTTCCCCATCCGAGAGACCAATGGAGAGATGAAAATGAAGAACATTAGCCCCTCCGCCTTACCTCACTTCCATGGACTGACTACTGAAGATCCTGATACCTTCCTGTTTGAGTTTGTTGTCCTTTGTAGAACCTATGACTATGCTGAAGATGAGCAAAAGCTGAAACTCTTCCCTTCAACTCTTAAGGATGCAGCATTGCGCTGGTTCATGGGTTTACCTGGGAATAGTATCACCACTTGGGCTCAAATGCAACAAGCTTTCAATACCAAGTACAGGGATTACTGTAGGTCCAAGGAAACCAAGGAGGAAATCTTTCGGATGACCATGGGAAATGATGAGTCCCTAGAGGATTATGAGGAGAGGTTCCAACTTAGCTATAAGCGGGCCAGGTGCACACTTGACCCTGAATCCCTCAAGTTGGTCCTGCTCTGAGGAGTCCCTGAAGACCTATTAGATACCCTTCACATGTTAGCTGGGGGGGACATTTACTAACTTCCTTATGAGGACATAAAAACTGTGTTTAGAAACCACTCCAGGGCAGCTCGGAAACGAGGTAGAGGAAACCTCCTCTCAACTAGTGTCCCTTTCTCCAAACATGAGCTTGCAAATCAATTAGAAGATCTCAAGAGTGAGGTGAGACAGACCATTGCCATGCAGCTGGACACATTTAGGATCCAGCAAAAGAAAGAGGAAGTTGAGAGAGCCTTGGCTGTCTTCTGCCCTAGGTGCACAAGGAGACACCCTAAGAACGAATTCCCATTGCATTCGGTTGAAGTGTGTTTCGTTTGTGAGGAGGACCATCCCACAAATCAGTGTCCAACCTTACCAGGGTTTAAAGCCATGTACCAAGGGACAGAAGCTCCCACTGAACCTCTCTATTATCTCAACCAAAGGAGGCCACAAGGATCTAGACCTTATCAGTAGGGAATGCAAGGGGCACCTCAAGCTTATTACAGCCCCAACCAATCGACTCATATGCCTTCCTGGGGTCCCCCTGCTCATCCTTCCTGGTCCATGCCTCCTCCATGGTCTTATCCACCTCAGTACCCTACTCAACCTACTTCTCATTCATACCATTCGCATGCCCAGCCTCAGCCTCAGTGGAATGCACCTCAGTCGGGGTGGAGACCCCAATACAACACTCCTCCTGCCATCTTGCCCCACCACCAGTTCAACCTCAGCCTTTACCTCCTGCTCCTCCAAGGAAACCTCAAATGCCTGCTCAACCGAACCCGAACCCCAACAACAGACAAGCTCGGCAGGTATACACTGGGGAAACCTCATGCCCTACCTATGCTGTGGAGATCCAGGGGATCAATCTTCGATCTGGAAAGACTCTACCAGATCGCCAACCTCCTCCCCCAGAGGATGAGGAAGATAAACAGGAAAGTGAACCAAAGGCTATTCCACCCTTTCCTGAGAGACTAACAGCCACCACACAACCCAACCCAGAGGAGGATGAGCTTCTGGGTGAGCTCAAGCAGTTGTGTGTGAAAATACCACTTCTCCAATCCATCAAGGATGTGCCAATATACAACAAACTGGTTAAGGAAAAGTGCTTCAAACATCCAGGCAGGCGGAAGAAAGATGCTTCAACCATTAATGTCATAGGACAACTGTCTGACCTTATGCTAGGACAAGTCATCTGCCCAAAGTACCTAGATCCTGGAAGTCCTGTAGTAGATGTCCACATCAATGGCACCATCATACCTCACACCTTGATTGATCTGGGGGCTGCCATTAATGTGATGACCAGGGATACCATGCTCAAACTTAATCTTCAGGGTTCCTTGAGGAAGACCTCGACAGTACTGCAACTAGCAGATCGCTCCACTGTGACTCCCGAAGGGATTGTGGAGGATGTCTTGGTCTCTATTGACTCTTGGGAATACCCTGCAGACTTCCTGGTTCTGCAACCAAAGGCAAAGCTTACTGGATATCCTCTCATTTTGGGAAGGCCTTGGTTAGCTACTACAGATGCTTACATAAGTTGTCGTGCAGGAAACATGACCATCAAAAATGGTCCCATGTCCAAGCAGCTAGTCCCATACCCTCCTTCCCAACCCTCCTTAGAGCATGACTTACCACTCTGGTTGGAGGAAGGAGAGGAAGACGAGGTGTACTCAGCACCTTTGTGCACCTTAGATACCACTAGAAGAGACCCCCCAACCGAGGATGACTTGATCGAGACCTTGATCCAGAATCCACCTTCCAGTACACTACCCTTAGAAAAATTGGTGGAGGATGCCCAAGCTAGCACCTTAGTGGATCTTTGTACAACCAACCCTGTTACTCCCAGAGTCAAGAATGTGGAGTTCGGCCCTGAGAGAGCATTGAAGATCAGCTCCTCCCTATCTCCTTCCCAGGAAAAGGAGCTGTGTAGCCTGTTGGCCAACCACCTAGATGCTTTTGCTTGGAGCTATAAGGAGATGAAAGGAGTCCATCCTTCGGTCTGTACTCATCATATATACATCAAAGAGGATTGTAAACCGGTTAGGCAACCCCAGAGGAGAATGAATCCAGCTCTTAAGGACATTGTCAAGGAAGAATTGCAAAAACTGTTGGATGTAGGATTCATCTACCCCATCTCAGATAGTGAATGGGTGTCCCCTCTGGTGTTGGTTCCCAAGAAAAATGGGAAATGGAGAATCTGTGTGGACTACCGAGAACTGAACAAAGCTACCAAGAAAGACCATTTCCCTCTACCTTTCATAGATCAAGTGTTGGATGGACTGGCGGGAAAGAAGTTCTTCTCTTTCCTGGATGGGTTTAGCGGGTACAACCAAATCCAAATCAGCCCGGAAGACCAAGATAAGACCACCTTCACTTGTCCTTGGGGTACCTTTGCCTACCGAGTTCTTCCCTTTGGGCTATGCAATGCTCCTTCTACCTTCCAGAGAGCTGTCTTGAGCATCTTCTCGGAGCTGGTCCATGATGCAGTGGAAATCTATATGGATGACTTTACTCCTTATGGGGCCAACTTCCAGGAAGCATTGTCCAATCTAGGAAAAGTCCTAACCAAATTCATTGAGATGAACTTGTCCCTTAGTCCTGAAAAATGTGAATTCCTAATGACTGAAGGGACCGTGCTAGGCCATACCATTTCTTGCCAAGGGTTACAGGTGGATCCTAACAAAATTGCTCTCATCAAGAAGGTTCCACCTCCTCAAAAGGTAAGGGATGTCCGGAGTTTCTTGGGATTAGTGGGATATTACCGGAGATTCATTAAAGACTTCAGCAAGCTAGCCTCGCCATTGTTTGGCCTGTTGGCAAAAGATGTGGAGTTTAAATGGACTGACGATTGTTAGAGGGCTTTAAATGAATTGAAGGACAAGTTGGTGTCAGCCCCAATCCTGAGAGGTCCAAACTGGGCCCTACCTTTCCACATCCACACCGATGCCTCGAACAAATCCATAGGTGCAGCTTTAGGACAAGTTGAGCAAAAACTTCCATATGCCATTTACTTTGTTAGTAAAAACTTGTCCAAAGCCGAGCTGAATTACACTGTAACCGAGAAAGAATTCTTGGTTGTGGTCCATGCACTGAACAAGTTCCGACATTATATTACTGGCTACCAAACCTTTGTACATCCAGACCATGCTGCAATTAGATATTTAATGAATAAACCAGATGTGAATGCTCGTATTATTAGATGGTTACGTTTATTGCAGCAGTTTGATTTGACCATTGTTGACAAACCAGGTAGAGAAAATGTTGTTGTTGACTTTTTATCTAGATTGGATTTGTCTACAGATGAGGATGGAACAGTGGATGACCAGATGCCCGATGAACATCTGTTTGCTATTTCAGTACTCTCTCCATGGTTTGCTGATATAGCAAACTACCTTGTTTCAGCACAATTCCCTCCGCACCTATCTTCAAGAGAGAAGAGCAGAATCATCAGAAAAAGTGCCTCATTACTTGGATCGGGGGCAATCTATTCAAGCTTGGCCCCGATCAGATCTTAAGGCGTTGTGTAAGGGAGGAGGAAGTCTGTGATATCCTCCTCACCTGTCATGATGGGCCTTGTGGAGGACATTTTGCAGCAAAGAGAACTGCCTTCAAAATCCTGCAGGTAGGCTACTATTGGCCCACACTTCATCAAGATGTCAGAAGATATGTCAGTCAGTGTGACTAATGCCAAAGAATGGGGAAACCGACCCAAAGGGATGAGATGCCTCTCCAACCTCAAGTGACTCTTGAGCCATTTGAGAAGTGGGGTATGGACTTTGTGGGCCCAATCAACCCTCCTTCGAGGCAACGGTCTTACATCATTGTGTGTACTGACTACTTGACAAAGTGGGCAGAGAATAAAGCAATCAAAGAAGCAACAGAAGAAAAGGTGGTCGAGTTCCTAAGAGAAAACATCTTCTATAAGTTTGGCTATCCAAGAGAGCTGGTCACCGATCAAGGGAGCCAGTTCACATCCAACCTGGTTGAAGATCTACTAGCTCATCACAAGATCAAGCATAGGACTTCCACCCCCTATCACCCTCAAGCAAATGGGCAGGTGGAAGTCACCAATAGAGCATTAGAAGGGATCTTGACTAAGGTGGTGAGCAGCAGCAGAAAGGACTAGGCAGATCGCCTGGTTGAAGCCACATGGGCTTACAACACCACTTGGAAGACCACCACCGGCTTCACACCTTATGAGCTGGTCTATGGGAAGAAAGATTTGTTGTCCATTGAGTTTGAATACAACACTTTGAGGATGGCAGCTCAGCTGGACCTATATCTCAGCCATGCACAACAAGAGAGGTTATTGCAGCTGAATGGAATGGATAAGCACCGAATGCAGGCCCTCCTTCACTCGGAAGTGGTTCAACTTCAGAGAAAGGTGTGGCATGACCAACATCTCCATGACAAGCAATTTTAGCCGGGAGATTGGGCTTTGTTATATGACTCCAGATACAAATATTTCAAGGGGAAGCTGAGAACCAGATGGCTAGGGCCATATTCAGTGGAAAAATGTCAGGACAATGGATCTGTTCTTATTCGGACCATTGATGAGGAAGCCATCCCCATGCTTGTCAATGGGCATCGATTGAAGATCTACAGGAAGCCTCTCTCAAGACAAGAATTCATCAAAACTATGGAGAAGGTAGTGTTGGTCATAGAGAAGGGTTCTGCCCCTGTTTCGGGCATACCCTGAAGAATCTAAAAAAAAAAAAAAAAAATAATAATAAAGATCCTTGGGTGAAAACCTTTCTGAGGCGCCCAAGGCAGGTGGTAGGGGTGAAAACCTCATTGAGGCGCCCTTATTGTCTTTCAAAAAAAAAAAAGATAAAGATTTGAAAAGATCCTTGAGTGAAAACCTCTCTGAGGCGCTCAGGGCAGATGGCAAGGGTGAAAACCTCATTGAGGCGCCCCTGTTATCTTTCCAAAAAAAAAGAAAAAGAAAAAACAAGGTCAGCAAATTCATTATGTAAAATTGCATGCAGGTGTTCTATGGAGGAGAGGAAGCCTCTCAACTCAAAGCCAAGGGTCCTCATCATGCAGTCAGGACACCTCACTAGCACCCCCTCCAAGAATACTCATTTTTTCCAAGGTATGTGCAATTTTATTACAGCTTGAGTCTTCTACAGGAAGACGCAGATTTTCTACAGGAAGATGCAGAGTTTCTACAGGAAGGTGCAGACTCTCTATAGGAAGTGCAACCTTTCTACAGGAAGCTCTGTATTTCTACAGGAAACTTCCTGTAGAAGCCCAGAACGGCCCAAAATTCATTTCATGAAGAGATCTAAAGGCTAAGGATCGGTTTGGACGCATGCATGCCACTATTGTCAACCATGCACATTGCTGTTATCTTGCTCCACCATCCTTGTCGACATGCAACCAAGTTACCTGCACCAGCAAAGCAAATCGATGAGTCTCGAGAAAAAGCAAATTGTAAATGGAAAAAGCGCTAGAGATCTCACACCATATTCATCACAGTCAGCCAGAAGCTCCGAGAGCATGATCGTGAGGCCATCCATCGTCGTGCAGCATGCACCCAAGGAGGAAGAACTGTTCCAAGACATCCCGCGGGAGTCCTGTAACAGTTGAGCCTGCTAGAGTGGATACCATTCACAGCACAGGCCATATGCAAGGAAACGTGGGCGCATGCAACTGAAGCATCCCATCCATCGACGACAGCTCGTGAACATGGACCTCCGGGCCTGTGTAAGTTCGCCAGCAGCAGGTAAATCGACTCATCAGCGTCCAAAGAGCCGAAACATCATGTGCAGCCACGCAGGTAAGTGTCTCGACCCTTCCTTCCCTCAGACTGCATGAATGTTACCTTGATTGATTGCTAAGTGTAAAGGTGAATGGGTTGAGCGGCTATGTGGCCATTTGGCCGGCCACGTCGGCCAGTTAATGGTCTAGTTGGATGTGTGGGTGGCGGCCATGACAAAAAGAATGGGCAGCATGCACGTGAGAGAGATCCCGTCGAAGAGAACGAGTTTAACCAAAGAGGCGGCGGCAGATCTGCGGGAATTAGTGTGGCAGCAAGTGAACGCGTAGTTGAATGATGGGGTGATGTCACCCAACGGTCCGGCGGGGACAGCTCACCCCCCGCGCCACGAATTCCGCCGAATTCAAAATCTAATCGGCTAGATTGCACTCATGCAATTATCAACCACCGTTTTGAACTCGAGCGGCGATCCTGATCCTTCTGCAGTATGATACGCCGAGCCTTTGGCCATCAGAACGATTGAGAAGCACACCCAAGGCGCAGACCGACTGCAGTCTCTCCCGAAAATCGCGCGTTGCATTCTACAGGAACGCTGTCATTCTACAGGAACGTTGTCATCCTACAGGAACGCAGTTTTCTACAGGAAAGCAGGTGCCTCACGTAAAAAGGTGGCCAATTAAAGAGGTAACCCTGAACTCTTCATGCAACTGGTTATTAAAGGTGGCAGAATTGTCGTCCACAGTCTGATCATAGAAAAACGGTGAAATTGTTGTCTGTTATGCCTATACTGTCATTCTACAGGATGTCGAGTAATTAAACTGTGTTCAGTTCCTTAGGGATAAGTTTGTGGGTTATGTGCATGACATTCTACGCTCTGTCTCAGTAAACCAAAATCTCTTCCACAATCACCACCTCTGGTTAAGAAAACTGTTTTATCATGCCGGGTGGGTTTATTAGACGAGAACCCACTGATTCAGCCAAATTAAGGGAAAACCAGGGGGTGGTAGAGCTCTTCACACGAGCACAATGGATATCCTTTTGTGATAAGCTGCAGGGTTACGACGATGAAGTGGCCGAAGAATTCTTGCAGGCTCTGAGGCCGAAATCCAAGACACTGGCCACAGTGAATTTCAGGGGCCTAAGCCTCAAGCTCACCCCGCAATATATCAGTCGAATCACTGAACTTCCAATGGGTCTGCCGTGGGATAAGGAAGAACGGAAGTTGAGCCAGCAGGCCAAGAAAGAATTCTTTCCACCTGAGGAGGAATTCTCAGAGGAAAAAAATGGGGTGCGAAGAACAAGTCTGTTGCCACCATGGAACGAAGTTAGCCTGAAAATCATGAAATATATAACCTGTGAAGGTTGTTATAGCATCGTGTACGGGTATCACTTTCGGTTGCTCACTGAGTTAAGGCACCGAATTGATCGTCCTGTAGAAAAGAAACTGAGCATTCCTTATTTCCTGCTACAGTCGTTGATGGAGTGTGCTACGAAGCTAAAAGAGGGCATACTAGATCAGATAGCCCACCATGGGTTGATCAAAATTCTTGTGGAGGATGCACTTCATTCGTATAAGGTTCCCCTCTCATGGGAATCATTCAGGAATTTAACCAGAGATGGAGACATAAGGATGCTCACTGAAGAAAGTGGTTCCTCCAGCAGTGAGGAACAAGAAGCAAAGGCCGAGGGAAAGGGAGAAAAAGGCCAGAAGACCCCGACCACAGTGCAGAAGAAAGAACAAAAGAAGAAGCACGAGGAAAAGGATGACAAAGAAAAAGGTGGCACACCCATCTTATCAGCAAGAGAAAAGAGGTTGAAGAGCAGAACGGACAAAGCTGAGGTGGTCCACATCAGCCCAAGTACCTCGTCAGCACCTACAACCAAACCAAAAAGCAAAACCCATGCAGCTAAGCAAGCAAAGGTGGAGACACCCGTGTCTACAGGAAAGCAGAAACAGTCTTCTACAGGAAGCCCGAAATTGGCAAAAGGGTCTTCTACAGGAAGCCCGAAAATTACCCAAACACGGGCTTCTACAGGAAGCCCCGAAAAGGTGAAACCCAAAGAGAAGAAGGTGGATATTCTGGCACGGGAGGCAACAGCTGTATTAGCTGGCCTCAGCACGCCACCTAAGCCAAAAGAAAAGAGGAAGAGGGAGACACCTCTGTACTTTAAAGCTCGAAGAAGTGTTAGGATAAAGACAGGCAAGCCACAGCCTCCGTCCAGCAGCCCGATTGTCATCGAAGATACCCCTGATTCTCCCAAAGAAAAGTCCCCCTCAAGGATAACAGTCACCTACGAAAAGGGGAGTCCAAAGAAAAATACATGGCAAGAAAGGTTAGACCTGTTGACTGAAAAAACTCGGCTACAGGAAGCTGAAAATGTTCTACAGGACACTCTGGCCCGGCTACAGGAAATGGAAAAGAGGGAAGGAGAAGGACCATCATCACCACCAAGGGAGGGTGAGGTAGAGCCACCTGAAGAGATAGAAAGGGAACATATACAAGAACCTAGCCCTTCGCCTAGTCTGAGTTCATACTACACCTTTTTAGAGGCGAGCAAAATCATACCGCAGAAATTTACTGTGCCTCTATTTTTTGCATTAGAGGAAAGAGTCCGTACCCACACATGGATGCAGATCGCCAGGTCAAAGGGTGTGGCGGACATAGGTCCCTTACAAGAGCAACTCAAGGAGGTCAGGAGTGAATTCGCCATGGCTAAGCATGTGGCTAATTGCCAACGTGTGCTTCTACAGGAAGAAAACCAGAAGCTGAGATTGCAGCTACAGGAACTAAGGGCAGGGGTCGGTACATCCTCCAAAGACACCACAGACGAACAACAGGGAAAAAAGGAGCTGACCACCAGTCTTGAGGAGCCAATGACACTTCTATAGGAAGCAGAACAGCAAGGCCAAATTGAAGCGCAAGCTCTAAAAGAGCAGTTGCAACAAAAAGAAGCACAATTGGCCTACATGGCCAGTTGGGCCATGGAGGCAATAAGGTGCAGACAACCTGCAAAATCCTATGCTTTGTACTTGAAAGGCCAATGGCTGCAGTTCCAAATAAACACCTTGGCACAAAGAGGTATTTCTCATATACAAAACCCCCAGCAATTTTCTGAATTGTGCAGTACTAGTTCGTCAGAAGACAAGGCCAAATTAGCAGAGTTCTACCTCCATAATTTGGCTTTGCCTAATGAAGTCTCCTGGGATCCCAATACTGCCTTGGGTGATATGTAATTAATGGCGTTCGCTTCATGGTTGAACCATGAGGATCAAAGAGCAACAGAAGAAAAATCGGTCATGAGCCGAGAAATAAACGAACCATTGCTCATTCGAGCGGAACAAGAGGATCCAGTAGCCCTCATCTCAGTACACCAACACTTGTCTACTGATCCCACAGCTTCCTTGAGATTTATGGACCAATAGGCCCAAGCCATAGCTCATTTTGAAGACATGGAAAGACTGCTAGGAGAAACTGCTGCCCAAGCATGTGCACGCAGATGGAATACCTTGGCACACAGTTTAAAGATCCGAGAGTACCACACCCCAATTCGGATGAGGGAAGCTTTGGCAAGGGTAGACATTTACAAGAAATCCATGCAAAGCCTCCAGGCCAGCTGGATTGGCCTTAAACTCATCCCACCACTACTGCTAGGGTTGACTGAAGGCAATACAGAGGAGGATGACAGTGAACAATGGGAAGAGGTGAACAGGAAAGCAGGGTTTCATATCAGCAAAGAGGACACTACCACAGAGGCTTGGGATGTAAGGGAAGCTGTAAAAGCAATGAAGGATGAAGATTTGGACTAAGTTGCTCAAGGATGAGCAAATATTTCAGCTGGGGGGTGATGATGAGCCCCAATTTTTGGTACAATTTGGGCTCATATTGGCCTACTTACCTTGTTCAACCATTCATCTTTTACCACTTATGCATTCATTTCTTAGTATATTCGTGTTGTTTGTAGGAAGAAGGGCAGGCATTATATCTATGTGACTAATACATGATGATTTCAGGTTCTTGGCATTAAAGAGAGCAAAAGACCACGCAAAAGGAGACAAGGAGACAGCAAGGGTGGCATTGCAGGTTTATAGGGAGGTTGTCTACACCTTAAATGACTTCCCTCGTGATTGTCACCTTAACTCTGAGCTCCAACAGCTCTCCCCACCGAGCTTAAAGGCAGCCAACACGTTCTACAGGATCAACAGTTTTACAGCAGTTTGACTTTCAGTTGGACAGCCAAGCTCCACGAACGGAGGAAGCCAGCTTGATCCTCATTTTGTATAAATATGAAGGCCGTAGCCTTTGTTAGAAGCTTTTTGACCTTTGGAATTACTATTGTAATCTCTGAGCACGAGTTACAGCTCGGTGTTTGTTGTTTTGTAAGCCAGTTTTGGCATGACATTAGACTTTTGATTATGAATAAAGGCAAGCAGATTTGGATCTAATTCTGAGTTTTTAAGGGAGCTATAGGTCTCAGGTTAGGGCCCAACCTGAGAGCAATATATCTCCTCTTCTTGTAGTGTTATTTACCTTTCTTTCCAGCATTGTGTTTCCTTGTTTTGATATGCATTTCAAAGAATACAGTTTGCTGATTTGATTTGGTTAATGAGAATTGCGTAGGATTAGTTCATGGTTAAATCACTTTCAGTTGTTAGATTAGAGTAGGAGGTTTGTAATCCACTGGAGCTCCAAGAAAAAGGTTGTTAGTGCCTTCACTGCCATCTCTGTCTAGGGATTAGGGTGCAGTCCATATCAACCACCAAAAAGAACGCAGTCTTTTACTTCCATGCAAGCTGCAACATAGTCATTTTCATTGAAGATCCATCCATGCACTTTTGATATTGAACCATAATGCTTCATTTTCACTCCATGCACGACTTCTTTTCTCGGTTTACATTGTTGTTCATAGGTTTAATAGCACAGGTAGCATAGGTTAATGAATTCTCGTTTTTTATGCAAGATATAAGTAATTTGTTTTATTTACACTGCTCCATATCCTTCTACTTCATTTTTCTTCTTCTTAACCTCTCCTAAAGCCATCTACTCGACCTCTGTTCAGCTCGTTCACCTTCCAACTCTTCCATTGCCCACGTAGCTTCATCTTTTTTACCTTTCGTTGATCCCATCCTTCTATCCACCAACCACTTCGTGCACTCTTTCTCTGTCCTATTCCTCTGCCCCCGAGTCACCACAAGCTCCATCTCCACCTTACCTATCCACCCATACCACTCCATCACCTAAAACTCCCATGGTAGAGCATCCTATAGAAGTTAGCAGACTTCCTGTAGAATCCCTGAGTTTCCTGTAGGATCCCCTGCAGACATCCTGTAGAAGCCTGCAAACTTGGTTGCCGAGCATCCGAACGTTGTAGACTTCTGTGGACTGATGCTAAGGATCCCCTGGGACCTCTCCTAGCCCCCTGACCTTTCCCAAGCTTTCCTTCCTTTCACACCACCTCTGCACAACCAAACCCTAATAAGAAACAAAATCATCATCACTCCAACCATTTAAGCAAAAATACAAAAACATGTTCTTTTCAATGAAAGTAGTTTAAGTTCATGCATTTCACATCATTAGAAGTAATGGCATCATTTCCAGACACTTTCACTCCACCCATTGCATCCTAGAGGTTAAGCTAGTCAGATTAGGGTTTACTAGGGTTTCCATGTTTTGGTTGGCTTTCAGTTCATTTTTGCAAAATAGATTAATTTCCTCTGAGCTAGCCTTCGTCCATCATTTAGCAAGCTTCTTCTGAGAGCATATAGAAGTTGGCTTGAGCCCTAGCGGACTTGTGCCAGCTGACCAAGTGACAGCTGCGACAAGAGCTAGTACTTGTGCATACAACACCGTCGCTTCCAAGTTTGTACGAACTACCGGGTTGATAAAATTAGAGATAGGAAGCTCCAGGAGTTGTAGCATTATTGCTACAATACTGGAGCCCACCACTACTATTTATAGGTAGCTTTTGGGTTCACTCATTTACTTGGTGAACACATGACAGAATATGTGCTATGCAGTTAACCATCTTAGTCAAGCAATGGTTAGGCCTACCAAGTTGTATTGGAAGGCGACAAAGCATGTATTGAGATACCTCAGAGGCACTACTCATTTTGGGTTATGTTACAGACAGACAGATGGAGTGAAGCTTCAAGGCTTCACCGATGTAGATTGGGTAGGGGGTCCATCCGACATGAAGACCACATCAAGAGGGATCTTCGATATTGGGTCAGTGGAATTTTCTTGGTACAGTAGGAAACAAATATTGGTTGCACTCAGTTCGGCAAAGGAAAAGTACATGGCTACAAGTCAGACATCATGTGAGGCTATCTAGATGAGGAAGATCATGGCTGGTTTGTTTGGTCAGCAGATGGATCCGACAGTGATTTATTGTGATAACCAGAGTTGTGTCAAACTCTCTGAAAATCCAGTTTTTCATGATCGGTCCAAGCATATTGATATCCAGTATCATCATCGTAGATTGTGTATTGAGGTGGATCATGTTTTTATATTACATTCCCAAGAAGGAACAAGATGTGGACATCATGACAAAGGCATTGTCAAGATGTAAATTCGAGTTTCACAGAGATAGGATCGGGGTAGTTGATAATCCATTTCTTGTTGAGAGGGAGTGTTGAGAAATGGAAACAAGAGAGTCCAGTTTAATTTGTCCTTCAATTAAACTAGAAATTAAATTCAAATTCTATTCTCATAGCAACTTAAAATAGTTAAATTAAGTTTATTAAACTTACTTAACTTAGGAAATTCGAGTTGGAAGTCTTTCTGTCATCATGTGTATGTTCTCCCTACTTTGTAGGAGTCCAGTATGAGTTAATTGTGAGTTGTAAAATAGAAGACTCAGTTTCATGAGTCAGTTCAATTAAATTAGTTCTCAAATTGATTAAGAGAACTAATAGTGAGTTAACTGTTAGTGGTGTCACTAATGAACTCTGCTAGTGCTACTCTAGTTAACTGAATATTTACTCATCAAAAACTCATGCATGTCGAATCAGAGAAAGACCCAGTTGAGACTAGAGTGCAAGGACAGTGTGCTATTTGTTTTAGATTTTTCTGAGTTGCACTCACAGTGCATGCATTCAGGAACTAATCCTTAAGTGATTGTGTAGTTTTTAGAGGCTTTATTTCCCTTTAAATACAAGATTTCCTCCATAGGAATTACACATTGGAATAAGGACTTAGAGAGCTTGTGAAGAGGCTAAGCTTCGGCCATGGGATTTCTTATGAGTTGGAGATTGAATTTGCTGAGTGCTCAGATTGTTCTAGAGAGAACAAGAATTATAATTTCATCTTGAATTTTTGGATTAATACAAAACAGATAGTGGGGTTTTGAGTTGTGGCTTTTGTCGGATATTTATTGTGTTATGTGCCTATGATTCTCTTCCTATATTGATGATTTTTTTCTCGATGTTTATGGCCTTCTGCTGTAAAGGGTAGAAGTAGATTATTGTCTCTTCCTTTAGCAAATTGCATTAGCTTGTGAATCTACAGGATTTTCTACAACAACAACAACCCTAAATTAGAGGGCCTGGGTGAGACTTTTGTGGATCTAGGAGGAATTATTGGATATGAAATCAAAAGTGGTTTCAATCCCTTTTTGTATAAAATCTTTTATGTAGTTAGAGTAGAGAGAATAGAGTAGAGGAGCTTGAAAGAAGATGAGAGAGACACTTGTAAAGGCCAAGAATGGGCTTATTGTAAATCAGGTCAAAAGGGTCTTTTAAACATCCTTATATATACATATACATATACACATACACACACACACACACACAGATATATATATATATATATATATATATATATATATTGTGAATTAAACATCGAGTGGATTCTATTTGGAGGGCTTTGTTCCTTAATCTTATGTGGTTGAATTTTTATGAGTGGACGTATATGGGTATGAGCACTGATAGAGTAGTGTTAATACCTTAGAGAGAGATGGCTTATGAAGCTTTGACTTAAATCTAAGGATGGATAGAAGCATGTGGTTCATAGAGAATCACATTGGACTATGTCAACAATTCAGGAGGATAGCCTTACATATGTGCGAAAGGCATACAAAAATAGTTTCATAGAGAAGCCTTGAAGGATGAACCCAATCAAAGAGATGTAGGGAAGTGCGGAGCGAATCCCAGAAGGATTGAGATTGACCAAAGTGGTGTAGTGGAGATGTATAGAGAAGTATTGAAGAATAAGCTTATTAGAGTGGCGCGGCGGAAGCATGATGAAAGCAATAAGATACACGGGTGAACTTAAAAAGAATTGCAGGATATAGAGATGAAGACGAAATGCCTTGTTAAAGAGTTGTAGAGGAGTAAGAGGGTCATCTACTCGAGTACAAAGGGACATTATAGCACAATGGAGAGAATCTTTTTAAAAGGGACTTGGTAACAAAACAGAGTTGGAGCACAAAAATAGAACTGGAAGAATTCTCGTCCATAGATAGTACGTGGAAGGATTTAACTGGTTTGGACAAAAAGGAAAATCCTAGAGAATGCTAGCAAGTCGACCTCGGAAGCTTAAAAGACAGGAATCACTTAATTCATTTACAATTAGTGTTGGGCTCTAGGATTTGTCAATTGAAATTACCGGGATACAGTAATAAACAAAGTAGGGAGACAAAAATAGAGAGCACTTGGTCGAGATCTCGAAAGTCGAGGATCTCGTAACTTATTTTTAATAAGACCCGAGATTGGAAGCCGAGATCATTAAGTGTCGGAGACGAGAATATCTTCATCACCTGGATTAGTCAGTCGAAATGAGGCTATATCGAAAGCATTGGATCTTAGAAGTCGAGAAGCAGATGAGCTGAGATTCAGAACCCATTTCAAAAGCAGAGCCTTCTGAGGAAGTTCTTCCGAGATCATACGTGGCAACACATTTGTTAAGCCAAGACCCACAAAGCGTGTTGAAGGTGATTTTTAGTGTTAAATAAAAAGGCGAAATCTCGTAAGTCTCAGAACTTTTAACGAAGTGAATTTCGAAGACCGTCTGAGATATAAAAGTCCCGAGGTCTCGAGATTACGAGAAAATTGATGTTCTAAGGTCGCTAAAGGTTGTGAACTTGAGATCCGAGAGGCGCCAATAGTATTATGAGGGATAAAATTCCCTTTGGGGGCTATTCAAATTAAATGAAAGGCTTGGGACGATAAGAGGAATTTAGCACCAAGAGGAGGAAAAGTAAGGGTCGAGACTGTAAATGAATTGGGCTTGCACCCCGAGGACTATATAAAGCTTAGAGCTTGAACTAGTGGTTTTAAAGGAGGGTCGTATACCCTTGGAGTACCACCACTTGTACAAGAAAGGGATTTAAATCCCTACAGGGTGAAGGAAACAACTTTTAGACAAAGCAGAGTGCTAGGACCATGGGTTAGAGTAAACTTGACCTTGGATACGACTTTGGGTTTGCATTAAAATTCCTCTTCTCTCTCACACAATCTCCTATCCTTTTCTCACACACAGAAGAATTACACCCAGCCACAACACAATTCCCTCATATAAACCAGGGTCTCCTTCTAGAGAAAAATCCCTTAAACTAACATAAATTCTATTGTCTTATACCTAATGAATGACCTAGATTGATTACGAAATTAAAATATTTTACAAGGCAATTGTTTTATCTAAATTTTGCTTTAAGGGCGCTTCCCTGAAACACTCACCAAAGGGGGGGGGGGGGGGGGTAAGGGTTGCCGCCACCCCCCAAGCAGCACTAGTGGGGAACAAGCCACCCCTTGTATGGGACTAGATCCAACCACAGTTGAAAAAAAACCTCTAAATCAAGAATATAATTAGGCTCCACACCCAACATGATCTCGTTCAGAGAGCAACATTGAGGCACAAACCCTAGCTTACCAACCACCTCATTGGTCATAAAATATTTAACTTATGATCACAAGTTCAAAAAACTAAACTTTTCTTATAGAATTGACTTTCAAATATATGAATTGAAACATAATATTTTAAATAGTTAGATGTTAAATTTTCATTGGATTTAAATTCTCAATAAAATATTTCTCCTCTATTCACACTTATATTTAAAATAATTTAATAATTTTTTTATACTGGCCATAGTTATATAAATTAAATGGTTGGTAATATTAATAGACATCAATTCATAATAAACATCAAAATACTTGCTCCATAATACATTTTACTAGTTAAAATTAATTTTATATATATATATATATATATATATATATATATATCCTTATTTTAAATTATTATTATTATTTAGTGAAAATGTCTTTATTTTAAAATTATTTTAATGAGAAATTTATAAAAACATGTTGTTTAGGCGGCTTTTATTAAGAGATCTTTCAGTAAAAATCACATAAGAGACTTACTTTTAGGTGAAGCTTTTAGTGTGGTTAATCTTCAGGACAAGATGAGGAACCATATATTGACATCTATTTAAATAGATGAGGAAATTTTTTTTACGAAACATTAGAATATAATGACTAGTTTTGACTGAAGAATTATTATAATTTATTTATTTATTTATTTAATTCGTAGCTCACTTAGATGGGTGAAGGAGCCTAAAAATGGGAAAGGTGTTTATGTCATCCCATGCCCCTGTGGGATTCCGTATTGGTCGCTCAATAAATCAAAGAATTCATGAACACCTAGCTGATATCAAACATAGAAGGTCCCACTCCTCAGCTTTGGTAGAACATGCAAAAAAAGAAAAAACATCACATCTGCATTGAAGAAGCCAAGGTCATTGCAAGGGTTGATTGAGAACATGTAGAAAAGAAAAACCATCACATCTGCATTGAAGAAGCCAGGGTCATTGCAAGAGTTTATTGAGAACATGCAGAAAGAAAAAACATCACATGTACATTGAAGAAGCCAGGGTCATTGCAAGGGTTGGTCATTTTCATCACCGTTAGTTCATAGAAGCCATGGAAATTGAAAGGAAGCTTAACAATCTAATTAAAGATGATTGTTGGGTTATTAGTTGATGCAGGTGTGGGAGTCGTGCCTTGTCTTTTTAGGTATTTAGAATTAATTGTTAACTCTATTATTAATTTTATTTTTATTTTCTCTCATTTCCTCTATTTATTTTGTTTACTATTATTCTTTTTATTTATTTATTGTTATGTTATTTGCCTCTATTAATTTTGTTTATTATTATTCTTTTTATTTATTTATTTATTGTTATGTTAGGTGCCTTGTCTTCTTAGGTATTTAGAATTAATTGTTAACCCTATTATTAATTTTATTTTTATTTTCTCTTATTTCCTCTATTTATTTTGTTTATTATTTTATTTATTTATTTATTATGATGTTATTTTTATTTGCATTATTTATCAAATTTCTTTCTATTATTTTTATTAATTTGTTGTTTGGCTATTTAAGTTTGATATTTTTATTTTATTTATTAATTTTATTGTGTGAAATTTTAAGATTAACTTTTTGAATTATTTCAATTAAGCTTTTCTTTTAACTAAAAAAATTAATTTAATTTAATTCCTATAATAAAAATAATTTTGTTCAATATTTTTTTTTATAATAATAAAATTAGTTATCATAAAAATAATTCCCTGATTATTTATTTTGTATTTTTAAAGTTGTTTTTCAATTTCTTATTATTATTCTTCTTAGTTATTAGATTTTATTGGACTTTTCATTATTTTACTGTGGGTACCTTTTTTTATTAAAACAATGTATTAATATTAATAATTTGTATTTATTATTTTTTACTTATTAAATATTTCTTTATTTAATTAAAATATTAAAATTAAAAATAAATATAAATTATAATAATTTTAAAAAAACTCTAAAAATCAATATTCATCAATCACATTAAAACAATATATTAATATTAATAATTTGTATTTATTATTTTTTACTTATTAAATATTTCTTTATTTAATTAAAAAATTAAAATTAAAAATAAATATAAATTATAATAATTTTAAAAAAACTCTAAAAATCAATATTCATCAATCACAGAAATCTAAATTCTATTATTGTTTTATTTTAATCAAAATTTCAATTTATCTGCATTTTATTATAAAAAAATGTTATAAAATTATTTTATTTTAATCAAAATTTCAATTTATTTGTATTTTTTATATAAAAATCAAAATTTCAATTTATCTGTATTACTATTATAAAAAAATATTATAAAATTATTTTATTTTAATCAAAATTTCAATTTATTTGTATTTTTTATATAAAAATATTTTATTTTAATCAGAATTTCAATTTATTTGTATTTTTATTATTATAAAATATTATAAAAATATTTTATTTTAATCAGAATTTCAATTTATTTGTATTTTTATTATTAGAAACTACTATAAAATGAAAAATCAGGAAGAAAGATTAAACTCCATCCCTTTTTAAAAATATATTGCTCTGCATCTCACAGAGTATCAAAAATCCGTGTTTAATTGCAATATGACGTTGCAAAGTCTTTCCGTTCTCTGGCCTCTTTTCATAGTCGCCCTGTTTCTACACCCATCATCATCTGCCCTCCGCAATTCATCAATCCATGGAGATGCCAATGTGCTCATTTCAATGAAAGCAGACATGGATCCTTACTACAACACGTTATATACCTGGACAGTACCTGATAAAAACCACCATTGTTCATGGACTGGCGTCCATTGTGACCTCATGGGTCGAGTGGTGGCTCTAAATCTCTCTTCATTTCTCTACCGTGCAGGCCTATTCCCCACTCAAGTCACGAATTTGTCATCGCTCCGATTGCTCGACCTCTCCTATAACTACCTCTATGGAAGCCTCCCCTCCAATCTATCAAACTTGAGGAATCTAACGGTGTTCAATGTCGCCCATAACAGCCTCACTGGAAGCCTCCCCTCCAATCTATCAAACTTGAGGAATCTAAAGCTGTTCGATGTCTCCTCTAACAGCCTCACTGCAAGTCTTCCCTCAAGCATATCAAAATTGAGGAGCCTGGAGGTCCTCGACGTCTCTTACAACGAGTTGTTAGGGGCGTTGCCACTGGATTTGGCCTATCTCCTGAAGCTCAATCATCTTGATCTCGGATTTAATGGTTTCTCGGGCAGCATTCCTGCTGAGTATGGGAACCTAAAAAGTGTGGAATACCTTTCAATCGCTGCAAACAATTTGATTGGAAAAATACCCGGAGAGCTTGGAAAACTGGGGTATTTGAAAACACTTAATTTGTGGAGAAATTTATTCGATGGTGGGATTCCTCCTGAGATAGGAAATTTGAGCAACCTTGCAGAACTCGATCTGTCCCATTGTCGCCTCACAGGCCCTATCCCTCCTCAACTGGGCCAGCTTGTGACCTTAGAAATCCTGTATCTATATAATAACCATTTCTCTGGTGAAATACCCGTGGAACTCGCGGAGCTAAAAGAGTTGAGGGTTTTGGACCTGTCCCATAATATACTACAGGGCAGGATTCCATACATTGATCTCAGCTCAAACAGGTTTTCTGGTATGATTCCTAGGGAGATAAGCGACTTCAGTGCTCTGACATACATTGATCTCAGCTCAAACAAGCTTTCTGGTATGATTCCTAGGGAGATAAGCGACCTCAGTGCTCTGACATACATTAATCTCAGCTCAAACAAGCTTTCTGGTATGATTCCCAGGGAAATTGGTAACTGTGTTAATCTGACAGAAATTGATCTTAGCCAGAACGAATTCAGCGGTCCCATCCCACTGGAAATCATAAGGATGCCCAAGCTAAACTCTTTAAACCTATCAGGAAACGGATTGTCTGGGGAAGTTCCCTTAGACATTGGGGGTCTGAGCCAGACTTTCTGGTAAGATTCCCAGGTATATTCGTAACTTTATTTATCTGCTACAAATTGATTTTAGTCAGAACGAATTCAGCGGTCCCCTCCCAGTGGAAATCACCAGGATAAGCAATCTCCGCTCTCTAAATCTATCGAGAAATCACTTCAACGAGAGCATTTCCAAAGAGTTCGACGGAATGACGTCCTTGTTCTCCGCGGATTTCTCATACAATAACTTTTCCGGTCTTGTCCCAGAGAGTTTGTTTTCTCATTTAAATGCAACCTCTTTTGTAGGGAACCCCTACTTATGCGGAGAACAGTTGGGAACTGTAATTCTAGTGTCCGAACACACATCAAGCTGGAACTTCTCTTGCCTCTCTTAACGCTTGGAATTCTCTTCTCCTGTTCGCTGGTGTTGGCAATTCGAGCAGTCACAATTAAGAAGAAGAAGAAAGATAGCGAGGGCAGGCCATGGAAGATGACGGCCTTCCAAACACTCAGCTTTGGAATCGATGACGTGGTGGAATGCATTAAAGAAGAGAATGTCATCGGCCAAGGAGGAGAGGGTGTTGTGTATAAAGGAATCATGCCCAATGGGGAAGTAGTTGCAGTGAAAAAACTTACGCGGATATGCTCTTCAAATGCTCATGGCTTCTCTGCAGAGATCAAAACTCTGGGCAGAATCCGCCATCGACATGTTGTTAGATTGCTGGCGTTTTGCTTCAACCATGACACCAATCTTCTGGTGTATGAGTACATGCCGAACGGAAGCCTGGCGAAGTTGCTTCATGGAAACAATGCCACGCCTCTGGATTGGAACACCAGATACAAAATTGCAGTGGAAACTGCGCAGGGGTTGAGCTATCTTCATCACGATTGTCGCCTGGCCATCCTTCATCGCGACGTGAAGTCCGGCAATATTCTCTTGGACTCCAACTTTCAAGCTCGTGTTGCAGATTTCGGCCTAGCCAAACTCTTGCATCTATCTGGTACGTCGGAATATATGTCTTCAGTTGCAGGGACCTTTGGCTACATAGCTCCAGGTAAGTGGTTGTTTCATCTTTAAATTTTGAAAACGACGATTTCTAATTTTAGCGGAGGGTCGCCTGAAAGTTTAACTGAGCTGCTAGCTTTCCGAAATTCTATGGTCTGTTATTGAAGTCCATCCATCATCTGTTATTGCCAATTATAAACATAGCATGCTGAGGCAGAGCAGCGCTGCATTATAAATAAAAGCAATTGTATAGAAGTCAAAAGTGCTTCATAGTACGCGTATTGCTTATTTTACGGTGGTTTTGCCACTGCCCTTTGCTGTAGCATACCATTTAAGATTGGATGTTGAATTTACAGAATATGCATACACCATGAAAGTGGACGAGAAGAGTGATGTATACAGCTTTGGAGTGGTTCTGCTTGAGCTCATCACTGGCAAAAAGGCGGTGGGTGAAAGCGAATTTGAAGAGGATATGAACATCACAGGGTGGGTGAAGAAGATGACCAATTGGAACAGAGAAGAAGTTATGAAGATTATTGATCCCAGACTTATCGACGTCCCAGTGGAGGAAGCCCTGCATATATTCTTAGTGGCTCTGCTCTGTATACAAAAGCAGAGTGTCCGAAGATCTACTATGCGCCAGGTAGTAGTAATGCTAACATACTTCAGTCCCAGGCAATAATTTTCATGGTTCACATTTGACCCCGGGATATGATTGGAATAAGGCATTCTCAACCTCAGCCAGGCAGTTCAGGGTTGACTGAAGATCCATATCTATCTGCTCTTTTAGCATCTATGTGCAAGGGCTTCCAACTTCAAAGTCCCTACGTTTGTTTTGAAGGAAGTAAGTTGTGAAAATGTATACAACCAAGGCATCTGAATCCCTGTTGCCTTGAATTTCCTCTGTTTTCTGTATTTCCTTATAATGGGCATCTGAATCAGTTTTGCTTTGAGATTCCTCTGTTTTCTGTATTTCTTTATAATGGGAATCTGAATCAGTTCTGTTTTTTTTATTTCTTTTTAATTGGTTCCTCATTATTTTTCTTTTTAATTTGTTTTCTTCATGCTCTTTTAATTAAAAGCTTTAATTCTCTTCTGATTTAAAGTCGTAATGATGAGTAATTTAATGGTTAAGAGCATGTATTTCTTCCTGGGAAATCATAAGTTCAAAATCAGAGCGGGTAGAGTATGTATGCCTTTATAGACTTAGCAGTCCAATTGGATAATAATAATAATAATTTCTTTTATCTGCAGTTTGTTGACATATATTAACTCTTTGTCCCACAAACAAAAAAGTCTCACACTAATTTGGCATCTGACTTGACCGTGACCTTAAAATTAAATAATAATAACTTCTTTTATATACAATTTATTAACACATATTAACATTTTTCATTTCAGAACAACATCAAATCTCCTTTCATTCATCACTCTACCTAATTTCTTTATCTCTTTGAATAATGGATCTTCCTAAACTCCTATTCCTCTGAAGGCCGGGCTTTAGGAAAACCCAGCTAAAACCCAGCCGCTCAAAATATCAGAGCCCAAAGACAATGGCCCAGGTCCACATGTAACCTAGGAGGCAACAAACCTTCTATAATAATTTTGTCCAACAAACCTCTTATAACGCTTTGTCCTCAGGTACATGGTTTTAATTTCTAAAAAGTATCTTTGGGTTCATTTTGTCCGATCTATTCACTTTGACATAGATAGTTCCAAATCAATTCCCACGCATTTCAAATCCATGCGAGTCAGACATACATAGCTTTTTTGTTGAGAATTACAGCAGGGTGTAAACTTTTAGAGCAAAAATAGAAAGTTTAAAAAATATATTAATCGTTATTAATAAATATTTATTTTTATCTGATAAGAATTACAAATTGCCATGAGGAAATTACTGCAAGAGTTCTTCAGTTTTTTCAGCATTTGTCAATAACAAGGATCAAAGGGTATTCAACATCATGGGTGTTGATTCTTCCTTTTTCTCTTTTTTTTGTATAAAGAATATTTAGCAAACTAAAACGGCAGAGCTCATGTAAATTATGAATAATTCTCAATCACTGGAACCAAACCAAAATAGGTAGCAACGGGTTTGACTTGAGATTCCAAAATAGGTAGCAACGGGTTTGACTTGAGGTCTCAACCATCCGTACTTTATTTACATACCAATGATTTTCAATTATCATAATATTTTGAGTTTTAATAAGTTTGAATTAATTTTCAATTAATAATTTGGAAAAAATATTATTGAAATTGAAAATATATTTAAATAATTAATATACTTAATTTTTATGTGTTTTTAAAAAGATATGGAGTTTTAGATTATTATTAGATAATTTTGGATTATAAAATACAATAAGTTTATTGAATTGAATTAGATGGAAAAATGGGAAGAATTGGCTTGCAGGGCTCATTTTAGAATTAGTGATTTGGAGTTTAAAAAATTCCAAAATGAGTTTAAAGCATCATATGACATTGTCTAGGGTTTAAACTTTACAACGGGACCTCCCAACTAGAGATCAAATTTGAAGAGTAAGTTTACATTTCAAATTGAAAAGTAAAATTTATTTAACTTTTCTATGCAAACCAACTAAAATAAATTATTGTTTTCATATGAAGCTCTAAAATAATTTAAAACATTATATGTAAAATCACAATTTTATAACCTATTAATTATAAAAAAGTTAACAACATCATTTTCAAAACATATCTTCATAATTTTCAAATTAAATTTAAATAATTAGACACAACTTCAGTTGGTGTTAACTAAATAGATATAAAGATAATAAGTTTACATATTGATATAAAATACTCTTTTAAATGCATTATTCAAAGTATTGAATATTACAAATTTGAGGTGAGAGAGTTTGTTCGTGTTTGATGCTTGCCCATGTTTCATAAACTATGTTCCAATTTACTTGGTGCTATTTTTGAGGTGGTAGATAAAGTCTAGACCTATCATCATTTTTTACTCAACTCAACTTAAAGAATAATTTTTTTCACAACTAATCGTGTTGGCCCGATGAAGAAGACTAAGAACAATTTTCCACAATTTAATTAAATTTGGGTGAGAGTCACACTAGTGAGGTTCTCCTCCATATTGTTCCCATGCTCCAACTATTTGTTCTTTTGATAGCCTAATATAGAGTAATAATGAATCTTTCCTTTCACCTTCACATTTTTCTGTATCAATTATTGTTGAATATTTGATATCAAAATTTTCATTTAGACATCTCAACCATAGTTTTGTTTCAAAGTCCCTTTCATTCACTTTTTCAAAGTAAAAAATGAGGAATGAAAAATTTTGTTGTATTGATTACTGCAAATTTGTAAGCCCATCAGTAAGACAATCAAACAAATTTTGGGCAAATGCTTTACTCAAGTGAGCACAATTCCATAGTCCTTGGCCCAAGTGGTATAGGTTCGAATCTTAACATATGCACATGTGAAGCACCTACCTTATCAATAAATTCCATTTTTTCATGTTTTTATTTTTGAAGAAATATGAAACAAGTTGAGAACATGCTCCAAACACATTTCACAACTATTTGTGAACAAGTTCAATAAACACATCTAATTGCATAGCAATAGATGTTATCTCAATATGTTCCTGTTGAAATTAGTGAGAACATTTGCAAGCAAATAAATACAAAATTGAACTTGAAATATTGTTCCCATTTCATACATCTTTTGGTTATCGTGTTTCTATTCTTGTAATAATGTTGGCATGATTCTTACAAGCTTGAAATTAGTGAGAACATTTGCAAGAAAATAAATACAAAATTGAACTTGAAATATTGTTCCAATTTCATACATCTTTTGGTTATCGTGTTTCTATTCTTGTAATAATGTTGGCATGATTCTTACAAGCTTGTTCATCACCTGTACTCTAGAAATCCATTGGATATGATGAATTTGAAGTAGTTGTAACTTATCAACTTGAAATATGCAATTAAACGTGTAGGTTCTGCGTGTCTCTTTGCATATTTTCCCAAACAAGAATATAATTTATTGACCAACTTATCAATATAATTATAGCTAGTGCCTCACAATGTGCTAGACAATGAATCCATAACAAATGAGATACTACTCACAACAACTTGGAGGCCAAACCTTCATGAATGCCTCTCATAGATGAGTCTCCATGTAACCCAAATCCTACTGTTATATATTATGATAAATCTTTTTATAATAATCACAATAAGGATTCGTAAATTGATTGTGAAGTACTAGCCTTGATTTTCAAAACACAAATAAATTTTAATGTGGAATTCTTTCTCCATCCATTAAATATGTGATATATACAATAAGGTCTTGCTCCATTGTTTTATCAGTCTTTTCATCCACCAAAATAAAATAAAAGGAACTAAACAAAATTTTTTCCTACAATTTTTCTAGATAAACTATTTTTGCTACTAATAAGTACTTTTTTCCACATGTAATATTGGTACATAGATAATATATTCATTGATTAAAGACATATTAGATGTTTCCCTGTACCTATGAATGGCACATAAGTCTTTGTACAATCCTAAAGAAAAATCTTTTATAGCCACAAAATATATAGTTTCTTTAATCATGGGTAAATATGATTTCCTTGATTCACTCTCCAATATTAAAATTTACTTTTATGAACCTCATAAACCATGAACATTTAATCCACTTAATTGAATTATACTACGCCTTCCCTCCCATATGGTGTATGTTGTTTGAATTTGAAACAATTATTGAAAAAACATGAGAAATTAGTCAATTACAACTATATTTCATGGAAATGATCATAAATGAATGACTCACTTAACCTAGTTAAATCCCAAAATGATATCTAATATAACGCACTGTAAAATACTTAAACTTAAATGTATTTTAGTAACTTAAAATATGTATTTTAATTTATCATTAGCTATGATTTGATTCACAATCTCCAGTAGCCATCGCTGCGTGTGAAGTCATCGCAAAATTCATTTCTTCACTGACCATTGACTCTTAATAAAAATATAACAACAAAGTTGATTTCCAATTTGCCAACCGTACATTATCGCAGCCACGTACACTATTTTTCAGAAAAGACGTAGTCTTTAACGCGATTTTTTGAAAGCCTTTCCGGCGATTTTTTCCGGTGAAAATCCGGCAGTAATTTATTGAAATCGAAGTTTGATAACTAGTTTCTGCACAATGAAAGCGTCCCAGGGGTTTTTCAGGGTGCTGAATCCGAATATGCAGTTAAAAAACCATTTTAACTGCAACAAATTATGATTTCATCTCAATTTCTTCCGCCGGATTCCGTCACCGAAATCTCAAAAAATCGCATTATAGACAACTCCGAAAAGAAAATAGGTCCACGCCCATCCCATCGTTAATTATTTTGAAGTAATAAAAATTTCATAGGACGATAATTCCACGCGATCTCGGAACCATCGTTGACTAGAAATTTCAAATTGCAGTAATAAAGGTCTCGTAGGAAGATAATTCCACGCGCTGTAAGAACCATCGTTGACGAGCAAGCAGGGCTGGAATTTAAAATTTCTTTCTACGCGTTAAGGGAAAATTTAAGCACGGTTATGTAGATTTAAGTTTTATGCACATTTATGAGTTCAATTTTTTTATTTATTTTTCTAAATTCCACGCAATAGATTTCATATATAATATAATTGTGATTATACTTATGAGAGGTAGGCCATATATAATATAATTGTGATTATACTTATGAGAGGTAGGTTAATTAGTTTGTGGGATGGTTTCCAATTGGTTATAGGATAAAATTTTACGGGGAGCAAATAAAAACGAGAATCACATTTAAGAGAATTAAATTATTTTAAAATAGTTTTTTATTTTTAATTTTAAATAGTAAATAATTATTATTAATATTTAAATAATATCCAAAAAATTTGTTTATGGTAATAATTTGAAGCAATTGATTAACAAATCTGGAAAACAGATATAACATTATATCCCATTTAATATAAGAGAGTCTAAAGAGATTGTTTTTTTTGTTTTTGTTTTTTACGAAAATGGTTATAATTTGTATTAAAAGATTGGCAAAACTAACTGGCAGATTACATTCAGATAGGACAAGGACCGGTTGTCCTCAACAGATAAATAAACTATTACCATAGTCCTAATGTTCTGGATCTTCTTAATACTGTCAGACGAGTCGATTTCCAGAATTTTCCCAATCTTGTGGATACAGACAAACTGCTAAAGTAAAAGACAGTGGAACATGAGAAACAAAATTAAGGGATCGGATCCCAATTTTCAACTCCGTCTCTTATCCGAGTGCCAACAGAGAGGACAGCTTTATTAGCCTGTGTATCCACTTCCTTTTTATTCTATTGAAGAACGTGAAAAAAGTTCACTTGAAGGAAGAAGCCTACTAGCTTTCTTATTCTTGTAACCACTCTTGCCGGAAATCACGAGGAGACGTGTTATCCACTAGGATTCTAATAAGGATTGGGAGTCCCCAAGAATAATGACTTTCTAAATGCCAAGATCTTGTAAGTGCTTAAGGCCTTGCAATAAGGCCATAGCCTCTGCTTGCATGTTGGTACTATGACCCAAGCCCCAGGCATACTTGTGATCAATGCCCCGGATTGCCTTTGGCAGCCCCGTAAAAAAACTAGCACGCTTTTGGAGCCACATGTGGAATTCTTCCTTAGCAAGCCTAATCTGCCAATCTTTCCAAGTGTTGCTTTGTCTCTCACCATCAGAACACCATCAGAACACTGGAGACCAAGCAAAATCCCCTACGCCAAGTCTTGTGGACTTGGATTTTTATTCTCCAGCTTCCCAAACTTCTCACCAAGAGACTCCTTGAGCAGGCGGTTGGCTTTTGTCAAAACTAGCTTATAACTCTGCACTTTCTCTTGAAAAATTATGTGATTACGCTCAATCCAGATGTGCCAGAAGATGAATTTCGGATAGGCCAGCCAAGCTGGCTTGAACCATTTGTTCTTGGGGAACTTCCCGGGATGGAAGTGAGCCCAATCGGCAAAGAAGCCAGAAATAGTGTTGGGCAGACTAACTGTAGATCCCCATGGAGAAATCGCCTCTTCCCATATGCTTTTGGCGAACCTGCATTTGATCAATAAATGAAAGGCATTTTCCTAGTTTTCCAAGCAAAAGGCGCATCTGGTAGGGCAAGGAAGCCTTTCTTCTTAAGTCTGTTATATGTTAGAATGTTGTTGTGACACAATAACCAGTTGAAAAAGTCAATTTTCGGCACACACTTCTATCTCCAAAGACCTTTCCAAATCGCAGAGCACCAAGGAACATGTGGAATTTTTTGAGTTGTGCATAGCCTTGCCCAACTGTGTAAAAACCAGTGTGAGAGCCCAATCAACCAGAAAAACCACGCGTGATTAAGAGCGATCGGAATTTGTAAAACTGATTTTTATTTATTTTTACAAATGTAAAAAACACTTGTTATATTAATGATAAAAATATAAAAGGACATACGCTCATAAACAAATTCCTTATTATAGAGAAAATCGAACTAGGATTGTTCATCCAAAATCAACCCAATTTAACGTACATATTTATAACTAACCATTAAAATTTAAGGGTGTAATTTTATTTTCACTTGTCCTTATTATCATTTTATATTTTATATTATTTTTTTGTTAATAGTAAATATTCTTAAAAAAATTAAAATACAATGTCAAATTCCAATTAGAGGCCTGCTCGCCAGGTCCAGCAGCCATCGCTGCGAGTCAAGCCTGGAAGCCGTAATGACCACATCTGGACATACGGCTTTCACAAGTAATTTCCTCGAATATTTTTTTGAAATGAGAATGGTCTGCACTTTTTTTTATTAACAGTAAACATGTTGAAAACCCCTAAAATACCTTCAACATGACGTCAAAGTCCAATTCCAGATCTGCTCGCGAGCTCCAGCAGCCATCACTGCGAGTCAAGCCCGGAACTGGCAATGACCCCGTCGCGGGATATGGATTTTTTTTGAAATTAGAATGATTATGCGCTTTCTAATTAATTTTTTTTGGCAACATAGCCTTGGGTCATTAATCCAAGGCTATGTTGTGAGGGATCCCTGGTGGTTGTGATGGTTCATTAATGACTTTCTCTGGTGGTTGTGATGGTTCATTAATGACTTCCCCAGTTCGGTTAGAATCACAAGACCCAACGATGATGTCATGATGTCGTAATGATGATGTAATATATGCCTTTATTCCAGGGGTCTCACCCCATTAAAACATAGCCTTGGGTCATGAAAAATGAATTATATCTCTATATATTAGATTTGATATGTGAGATATTAATAATAATGAGTCATTGTATATATATATGAAATTGAGTCTGCACTGTGTAATTAATTTCCTCGCAAGAAAGTGTTTACTCACGAGAATGCATTATATTTATCTGTATATTAAATTTGGTATATAAGATATTAAAAATATATAAAATTGGTTAGTTTTTTAATTTTTAAAGAAAAATTAACTAGCACAATTATATTAGTAAATATGGTTGTTATAGGTTGAAGTCATTTTTATATGCCTATTGCCTTATGAAAGAGGGAAAATGACTCATTTTAACATATATCAAGCATATTTACTAATGTTATTGTGTGAGTTGATGACCTATATGTGTGGGGTGAATTTGTTGACCATGGTTGAAGAGGGTTGATGAGTTTGATCATGGTTGATGATGTTGACCAAGGTCGAACATGGTTCACAGATGTTATCTAAATTTGACCATGGTCAACCATTAATTTAACAATGTTACATTAATTTTGACCATTGCAAACTAAGGTTGAGTATGTTTGACCATTCTAATTATGGTTTGTCATGTTGAGCATGAGTTGACTATTGTTATTCAAGGTTGACTATGGTCAACCATAGATGACTATGGTTGGTCATGGTTGATCATCATTGACCATTGTTGACGATGACTTTGAGCTTGGTTCACTATTGTCAACCTTCTTGAATAGAGTCAACTATCGTTGTTGATGGTTGACCATGTTGAGCACAGTTATCTACAAGCTATAATAGTTGACTATGGTCGGTAAAATATGGTGACCATAACTAGCAATGGTCACCTTATATAGTTTACCTTAATATTATTATTATTAATCAACTTTATTAAGCCTTATTGAGAGATCTTAATATTATTATTAAATATTAAACTTTATCCACAAACCCCAATATTATTAATATTATTGATTAACTTTATTAATACTACTAATATTATTATCTTTAATAATGATAATAATATTAATAATATATTCAATCATATACTAATAATAATAATATAGTCAAGCATAATATTAATATTATTATTCTGATTATTGCTATTATTAATAGTTAGCGTTATTAACATTAATTTATTATTATTAAACATCTTTAAACCTTGACTATGACCAACAAAGTTTGACTATAATTGAATATGGTCGAGTGATGTTGATTAAGGATGAATATGAATGAACAAGCCTGACTATTTGTCAGGCCAGGCAGTAACTCCTCAAGGCAAAAATGAATCGTATATGTTATTCCATCAGGTAGGTCTTTATTATATACATGAGGGAGAAACTGTTCAGTTCATCTCCCGATGACTGTTCATATTTCTTATTTATCTATTTACATATATTCACCCAATCACAAGGATTAGGTGAATCCAAACATCATTCTGAATCGTTCAAGCTTTTCTCTTCCAAGTGCTTTGATGAAGATGTCTGCAATTTGCTCATTTGTGGGACATGTCTGCAATTTTTTTTCATGTCCTTTCACAGCAAATCCTTCAGGCTGGGACATAAAAACATTCTCTTTTAGATCTCCATTTAAGAAATCAGTTTTTACATCCATTTGGTGGACTTTCCAACCATTTTGAGCTTCTAGTGCAAAGAGTGTCCAGATGGTAGCCCATTTTGTTGTGGGGGAAAAAGTCTCCTCATAATCGACCCCTTCCTTCTATGCAAAATCTTTTGCCACAAGCCTAGCTTTGTGCTTGTCAAGTAAGCCATCAACTTTATACTTGTTCTTGTAGACCCTCTTGCAGCCAATTGGTTTGGTTCCTAATGGAGGATCAACCAGCTTCCAAGTGTCGTTCTTTATGAGAGCATCATACTCCTTTTGCATTGCTTCTTTCCATTCATCATGAGAAGCAACTTCTTTGAAGGAAGTTGGTTCAAAATCTGTAGACAAGTTCAATTTACAATCATAAGAAACATCCATATCAACAGGTGAATTAGAGTCATCCACATCACCTCCATTTTGCCGATTTGAATTTCTAGTTCTTGTTTTTCCAACCTCATCAAGATGAACACTTTCAAGTGTCTTTGTCAGCCATTTTGGTGGACCTTTTTCAGATGGTCCAGGCTACTCGGTTGATTGAGTTGGGACTGAATCAAGATTGAGTCTCCCAATTCTATCAATCACATCACTTAAAGCATCATCCGTTGTTGGAGTTTCATGTGGGGGAGAGCGTTCTTCAGAAGAAGATTCCACATGTTGATCTAGTATAGGAATCCCCCCTTTAAGATGTGGAATCTGATTATCAAATTCTTGAAATGATTTTGCTTTTGCGAATCTATCCAAGCGACCAAGTTGTCGTTCGAAAACATTGTCAGTTTTGGATGATTCAAGAAAAATTACATCTCTAGATACAACAAACTTCTTATTTACTTCATCATAGAGGCGGTATGCTTTGGAGGTGTTTGAATACCCCATAAAGATTTACGACTTCTAGCACCAAGTTTGTTTCTATGTACATTTGGTATCAAGGCATAACAGGTGGAACCAAAGACCCTGAGATGATTTACCGAAGGAACATGTCCATACCACATTTCATATGGAGTCTTGTTTCTTATAGCATTATATGGACATCTATGCTTTATATATGCAGCACATAGAACAGCATCAGCCCAAACACATTGTCTTTACATTTTTGAAGAAGAGCATGGATTGTACCATATTTAAGATTGTCCTTTCATTCTTTCAGCTACACCATTCTATTGGGGATTATAAGGCGCAGTTGTTTGATGTTTGATCCCATGTTGGTGAAGATAGTTTTCAAATTCATTTGATGTGTATTCTTTTCCATTATCAGTGTGAATAGACCCAATATGATATTGTGCATCATTTTCAATCCATTTATGAAAATTCTTGAATGTTTGAAAAGCATCAGATTTGTTCTTCAATAAATAAACCCAACACATTTTGGTGTAGTCATCAATAAATGTCATGATATATTTATTTCCATTTGCAGAAGGAACAAGCATTGGACCACATAAATCTGAATGAATGAATTCAAGTTTTCTATGTGCTCTTAAATGTGAATCATGAAAAGACTGTTTGTTATGATTTCCTAGAATGCAAGCATCACATTGCTTAAGTTTCCTAGGAATTGTAGGCAAACCAGCAACACCATTTTTCTTCAACAAGCGGGCGGAGACTATCATAGTTCAAATGTCCAAATCTAGCATGCCATAATAAACTTGATGGAAGTGTACTTTCTTCATGATGAGAATTGTATGAGAAATGTTGTGCACGAGCAGAGGTTCCTTGCAGCTTGAGAAGCCTTTCTTCTTCTATTCCCCTCATGACAAGTGAGTGGTCAGATGCTTTTCTTACCTCAAGCTTGCCATCAAACATATGAATGGAGTGACCTTGCTGGCGGATGTGGACCAAGGAAAGCAAGTCTCTCTTGAGCTGTGGGAGATATATAACATGATGCAGAAGAAAGTCTGGAAGACCAGGCAGTTTAAGCCTGATTGTGCCAAGCCCTGATGGCTTGATTTTTTATTGATCTGCAAAGTATACTGCTCCATCAACATTTTCAATGAAATCTTCAAAAAAATATTTTCTATGAGCCATGTGGCAGGTTGCTCCTCAATCAAGCAACCAATCATTTTTCCAAGAAGCAAGTGAAGCATTAAATAAATCTTCATTTACTCCAATGTTGCATTGTGTGACAACATAGTGAGCAGATTCAAGTGCTTTACCTTTGTCTGTATCATCAATTTTACCTTTCTGTTGGTTTCTTTTCTGCTCAATTTTTTCCCATGGTAGCTTGCATGTAGAGGCATCATGTGATCCATTTCTTTTGCAGCGTATGCAGTGCAAATTTTCCTTTTCTCCTTGAGAATGTCTGCCCCCCTGCCTCTGAAATATCTTCCTCTTCCTCTTTGACAACCTCTTCCTCTTGTAGAATATTGAGCAGGATGCTTTTCTTTATGAGCAAGGCACACAGCCTCTTCAAAAGTTTCAGGGGTTGTCTTCTTTCCAAATGCTTTCTCTCTTTTAGCAAACTTTTTCACAAGAGAGTCAAAGGTGATATCTTTAAGATTTCCATTTGCTTGCAATGACTCAAGATAATTGGAGTAAGTAGGATAAAGTGCCTTGAGAAAAGCGATAAGAGGAATATCCAATTCTACCTTAGTGGATTTGATATCATGCATTATAGACTTTACTTCAGATGAAAGAGCAAGAGGATCATTATTTTGCAGTTCAAGAGTGAAGAGTTTAATCATGAGTTGAACAACTTCAAGTGTAGAATGTGAGTCATAGAGTTCTTTCATCTTTTGTAAGGCTTCAAAGGCAGTTGAATATGACAAAATATGGTGACTCGCCTCTTCATTTACAGATGCTGTGATTAATGCATAAGCTTTGCTATTCTTGTGTTCCCAAATGACGAGCTCTTTGTCTGAGGTAGGCTATACTGGTTCATTGTCTCCGTCTTCGACACACACTCCTTTCCACAACTCATTGAAAATGAGGGTGTGTTTTATCATCTGGGACCATTCAGGATAGTTCTCCTTGCCAGTGAGAACTATTCCCACCATGGATATGATTGAATGCATTCTATAAAAAAAACTTCTACTGATAGAAAAATACTTCTGCTGGGAAAATGTGCTTCAAAAATAATACAGCCTTATTCTTCCTTCTTGAATTAATATACAAAGATCAAAACTATATTCTATGCATATAGAATATCACCATATTTTATTTTTTTATTTTTTACAATATGGTTGCAATTCAAGAGAAATAGTATCAACTGCTCAAAAGTGAATCAGAAATCTGATGCAAATCAGAATTTGCCAAACACTTGGACGGAAATATAAATCCCTATGCTCAAATCCTATGCTTTATACCTTGACTGCATACTTTCTCATTGGAAAAATACATCTCTTTCCTTTTCTGTCTCTCAGTCTTCAATGATGCCTGATGCTTGGTAAGGCATCACGTGATAATTAAATAAGTGTTCAAACTCAGCTTCTGGCGAGTCTTGAAGGGAGCAGCATATATCCCACTTCTGAATGTGGACAGATTCCACAAGTAGCAGCGGATACCATGAAGGAAACACCCCGTGCATGCATGAAAGGATTTAAAGAGTCCACGGCTTCAATCACACTCTCATTAATTATCTCCGAGTATGAATGGCCCTTCTTCCTCAAGATCTCAATCTGTGGAGATCTCTGTTAATGGGTGAGCCCGCATCGATAGCCACAAAAGCTTGTTGAGTTAAAATATAATCAAATCGAGGGGCCCATTTTCTTGACCCAAGCCGTGCTCTAAAAAACCCGGAGTGTATACATTCAACAGGCATGAAACATCGTTTATATCAGTGTTTACATAAATGGATACTCATAATCGAACAACGTATATATAATATATAACAACTCGCTCTGATAGTTTGCAACAAATCTATATCTTGTAGCAATGATATCAAGGATATCAAGGCTAGAGACTTGGACAATTCCAACAACCAAAAAAAAACTTTAGAAAATCATAACAATGGGGAACACACTTGCAAACCTGAGATTTCTACGGTACAGGTTATCACGATGTGTAATTGCAGATTTTTGCAAGAGTTATCAAAAGACTTGTATCCAAACAAGAAAGAGAACACGGAAGCTTTCAAAACCATTCCCCGGATGCGCACCAACAACCACAACTATGCGGGTCTGGACGCTTTTCAAATATGGCACCACTGGTTTGAGGGAACAGTCACAACTACACATGTCTGAGCTTTTCAAATATGGCACTTCAGTGGAATAAGTTGCCCAGAAGGAACATTCCCAGTTAGGAGGACCACAGTTAATGACTTAATCTGCCTTGATTCCCTTGGACAGTATGGCAAAAAGCCTAACTACTCGAACATCTCAAGCTCTCAGAAACCAACCGTTATTAGTGGAAATGGACACGAGCATGCCATAGGCTATCTGAAAGGAGGTGCAGCCACTAACGTTTATGTACAGTCCAGAGAGCTAGAGAGCACATGCAGTGTAGTAGACAGGCATATAGGCACTGAATTATATGGACAGCGAAAATGTCAGGCACTGAATTATATGGAGAGCAGAGGAGCAGACTAGGGAGTTACAAAGGACATAAAAGCTAAAAAAAAGGAGCTGGCTCTGATACCATGTCAGGCCAGGCAGTAACTCCTGAAGGAAAAAATGAATCATATATGTTATTCCATCAAGTAGGTCTTTATTATATACAAGAGGGAGAGACTGTTCAGTTCATCTCCTGATGACTGTTCATATTTCTTATTTATCTATTTACATATATTCACCCAAGCACAAGGATTAGGTGTCAACATTATTATTGACTATGGTAAACATAAAATTGACTAAGTTAGATTATGATAAACTATTAATAATATATTCAATCATATACTAATAATAATATAGTCAACTTTGTTGTTGTTGTTATTGTTATTATTATTATTATTATTAAATCTTGACTTTGACTAACAAACATTGACTTTGGTTGACTAAGTTGACCTTGATTTACTTTGGTCAACCATTGTTGACTATATTTCAATATGGTCAAGTTACATTTATTGATGATGACTATGAGTGAACAATGTTGAGTATTGTTAACTATGATATATATAGGGTTAACCAAGTTTGATCATGGTCAACTCTCAATAATATATTCAATTTAGTAATATATTCATTTGATTTTTGACAACCATGGTTTACTATACAAGAATATGGTTAATATAGTCAACCTTAATAATAATATTATTATTACTAGTTAAATTATTTATTATTATTATTATTATTATTAAACATCTAAAAAATCTTGATTGTAATTGACCAAGGATGAGTTTAGTTGACTAAGGTTGACAATGTTTGACTTTTGTCAACCATGGTTAATTATTAATTGAAAATGGTCAAGTTATGTCGACTAGGGACAACTTTGAGTGAATAAAGTTGATTATTGTTAAATATGGTAAATATAGGGTTGACCAAGCTTGATCCAAGTCAACTATGTAAACATTGACTATAAATGTTGACTTTGTTTGACTATGCTTGACTAATGTGGTTGACTATGTTTGATTATTAATATTAATCAATTAATAGGTTGTTAGGTTTGATCAAAGTTAAAGGCTGTTGACTATCAAATACAGTCAACCCCATTAGTAAATGTGGTTGAATAATTTTGTAATGTCGCATTGCAACATTAGATAAATTGCAGTGTAATTTAACATTACGACAATGTTTATCACATTACGACGTTGGATAGATTTTTGTACCATTCCAATGTCACAACATATTTGATTATTAATATTAATCAATAATATTAATATGTGATTATGTTTGACTGAAGTTGAAGAGTGTTGACGGTCAAACATAATAAAACATAGTTGAACATATTTAACCACAATAGTAAATGTGGTTGACTAATTTTGTAACGTTGCATTGTGATGTTGGATAAATTGCAATGTAATATAACATTGCGACAATGTTTGACACATTGAGATGTTGGATAGATTTCTTTAGCATTCCAATGTCATAATATTAATAGTAATATCATTATTATTATTCAACTTATTAATATTAATTTTTTTATTAATAAACATTTTAAAGTCTTAATTATCGCTGACCATAGTGGACTAAGGTTGATAATGTTTGACTTTAGTCAACCATAGTTGACTATAAGTGAATAAGGTTGAGTTACGTTGACTAAGGATGACTATGAGTGAACAATTGACTATTGTTAATTATGGTAAAATAGGGTTTACCAAGTTTGAACATGGTCAACTATTTAAACATTGACTTTATTTGACTATGTTTGACCAATGTGATTGATTGTGTTTAATTATTACTATTATTAAATAATAATAATAATAATAAGTGATTATGTTTGACCGAAGTTAAAGACAGTTGATTGTCAAACATAGTTGAACATGGTTAACCACTTTAATAAAAAATGTGTTTTAAACCATATTAATACTAATATTATTAAACATTTTAAACATTGGCTATGGGTGAGCATGGCTTAACTATGGGTGAGCATAGTTTAACCATGGGTGAACATGGCTTAACCAAGTTCAAATTTGACCATGGTTGACCATAGTTTTCCATGATAGATTTTGGATGTCTATATTGATAATGAATAGCTACAGTCGACCATGTTTTATCATGGTCACCTAGGTTGATCATGTTTGACCATATTAACCATTGTTGGCCATGTTGAGCATGGGTTAACCATGGTTTTCAAAGTTTGATTATGGTGACTATGGTTGACCAAAGATGATCATGATTGACTTAGGTTTCCATGGTTAAACATGACTGACTATGTTTGATGATGGTCAACCATGTTGACTAGAGTTAACTATGGTTGGCCATGGTGACCATAGTTAACTATGGTCAATCATAGCTAACCATAATCAACCATGGTGATGATAGTTGATGATGGTTTATTGTGGTTAGACTATGTTTGACCATGTGTGACTATTGTTAAACATCACTAACTATGTTTTTACTATGGTTAATGATTGTTTGACAATGGTTGACCATGGTTTACTATGGTTTTCCATGTTCACCTTATTTAAACATCGATGACTATGTTTTAACTATGAGTGACTATGTTTAACACTTGTTTGAATATGGTTAACCACAATTAATTATAGTTGTCCATGTTCACCATGTTTAAACATCGTTGATTATGTTTTAACTTTTAACTATGAATGGCTATGGTTAATGATTATATGACTATAGTCGACCATGGTTTGAATAGGATTTGACTATATTTGAACATATTTTAACTATGGATTTTCTACAGTTGACCATGACTTGACTATGGTTATGATTGCGATGGTGGTTGTTGATGATTAACCATATTCTTAAACCCTATGGTTTATTTGTAACTATCATATATGAACTTGATAAATCTTATATGCCACTATGGTTTGTGATGGATCACTATAGTTCAAGCATGGCCAATCATGCCCATCAAATATAGGTCAACATGGTCAACCTTGACTGTCCATTATAGGCCACCATGGTCAGCCATGGCCATTCACAATGGTTCAATATAGTTCACTATGGGTCACATACACATAGACCATAATGGCCATGGTAAGTATGGTTTAACAAGACAATCATGTTGACTATTAATGTCCATGTCGACTATGGTTGACCATGTCAACTATAGTCAACCATAGTTAACATGTATTAATGCATAGTTAATATGGTTATTATATAATTAATATGTCCGTGTTGACTATAGTTGACCATGTCAATCACGACTGACGTGTGTTAATGTTTAGATTAATATATTAATGTATTTCTTCATATTTTAATGTATAAATTAATATATTATTAATGTGTTATATGTAAATAAATATATTTTTACTATGCTAATTTATAAATTATTGCACCAATATATATTTATTAATATATTATGGTTAAATATTTTTATTTAGTTATTAATATTATTAATCAAATTATTAAATTCCATATAAAATTTTATTATTAAATTTTGATATTATACTGATATCAATGTTAATATTATTAATAAAATGATTAAACTTTAATTATAATTTTATTATTAAATTTTAATATTGATATTGATATTGATATAAATATTAGTAAATCTAATATTAATATTAATTCAAATTTAAATTAAATACCAGCTTAGATCCATCTAACACTGGATCTATCTTGTGTCAAGAGGGATCAAATTCCTCGAGGTGCAAACCTTCTTTAATCCTTCGAGGTGCAAACCTTATTTTGGAGTGTCGAACTTGAGGAAAGGTTTGCACCTCAAGGGATTTGATCTCTCTCAACACCTGATAAATCCCATGTTAGATGGATATAAGATGGTTCCAATTGAGGGCAACAATATCACATTTTTAGATTATCATTATTATGTACATGTTTGAGATTAACTTCAAAATTCACATTATGTTTTCTTTGTTGGGCATGACCATATCATTCTGTTCTTTAATTTAGTCTATGTTGCTTGCCTTGAATGATTTGTACATATGTGTTTGGATGATTTGAGTGGTTTGTGTGTTTAGATTTGGATGGTAGTGTTTGTGAATGCTACAATTGTTGTGTTATATTTTTATGTGTATGTAATTGTCTATTAACAATTAGGTTGTGATGAAGAAGAGAGGCAACATCTTCAATAGTTTGTAAGAGGATTGACACTACACATCTATTTCATTTAAGTTTAGGTATCACAACTTTTGACAACTAATTAATTCTTAGTAGTGTCCCTATAGGTATTACTAATACTAATTATATCTTGATGAGTAGTTTTAATAATTTATAGTGTCAAGATATCTTGATGAGTAGTTTTAATAACTTACATCATCGAGATTATTCTTGATATAATTTGTTTCTTTGCTAATGTTTGAAATAATTTATTTCTTTCAAGAATATTTTGATGGTTTTTTTGTTTTTGTTTTTGTTTTTGTTTTTTATAATCTATTTTGCAAAGTCAAGAAATAATGTGTTTTTGAATTTTTTTTAATGAGTGGCCAGATTTATAAAATCTTCACATCCAAACAATTATCACATCTCTTTCAAGAATATTTTGATTTTCTTTGAATGTCTATAAATATATATTTTCCTCTTATAAATATTTTGAATACATTTTTGTACACAATTATCTATTAGTAATTTTGAATATATGTAACTCTCTATTAGTAATTAGTTGGTGATGAAGAAGGGAGACGATCTTGTCAAGGAATAATTTGTAGTTTGCAAGAGGATTGATTATGCACATCTATTTCATTTTAATTCTAGGTATCACAACTTTTTATAGCTAATCAATTCTTAATAGTGTCCCTCTAGGTATTACTAAATATATATTGAAAAACATATTTTTTAAATAATCTAAAGCCTCAAGATTAACATCTAATGCATCTAATGCAAGCAATCAAATAGGATTAGAAGACAAAATCTACACTGAAATCAATGCATCTAATGCAGACAATCAAATAGGATTAGAAATCCACATATTGATATGTTTATGTATGATTAGTTTTGTTGTGTTAATAACAATTATAGATTTATAAATATGTGCTTCCTTATTGCTCCTTGTGTTGAGGTTTCATTAGTTTTTTTTTTCTAAATTAAGACTACTGCTATATTAAGGAAAAGAAAATATGTACAGAGTTTTACTTTCTGCGAGGAGGCCGAAGCCAGTCCTCAAGCATAAGCAGCTTTAACCGTATCATGAGACAGAGTCCTTTATAGTTCTTGGACTTCATACAATCTAGACCCAAAATGACAAAGACTTCATATCCCCTGGCCAGACAGAGCCGGTTTACATTATGAACCATTAAACTGAAATAGCAAATTGCTGAAGCCTGCGGCTTGCAGCAAAGACCTGACCCAAAAACATGAAAAAGACCCCAAAAACACAGCATGAAATGCATTAACATGACGGTAAGAAAAACTAAAACAGAGCACCCGTGACTTAGACCGGCTGGTTGGATGTGGCCTCCTGCCTTCCAGTATCTGGGCTTGGCGGACCGAGCCAAATCACCGACTCGTCCTCGTTCTGGAGCGGGTGTCCCTGGGCTGGCGAAGCACGACCATTGAAGACCTCCACCTCCATATTTGAATTGGGCGGTGGCAGGACCTCGTATACAGAGGCGGCGTGAACGGTAATGCCCTGTCTCGGAGCACAGGAGCTGTAAACATTCTTCTCCACATTGGAAATGGGCAGCGGCTGGACCTCTTGCACAGAGGCTTCATGGCCCGAAGTTTCCTGAATTGCTTGCTGGGCAGCGTAACGATGAGTGCGATACACCAGACCTTCCATATCGGCCAGGAAGATGTCGCTGTCTTGGACAATTTCCACTGTAGGGGAGCTGGAAGTAGTCCGGCCAGGCTCCTCTTCAGAGATGAAGACTGTAAAGGTGACCACCACTTCAGGGCGAACAAGGCGGCTGGGAAAACGAAATCTGAAGGTCTGGTAGGTGCCCTGAGGAAGGAGACACTCCTGCTCCGAGCTAGAGGACGAAGGTGGCTCTACAGCAATTGGCGCAATTGGGTGTATATCGTCTATAATCACACGGGTGCCAGACCTTCCCCCACGCCTAGGAATCCCTCTACTGCGCGGCATGGCTTGAAGGAGAAGCACTACCAAACCCTCAGCGAGCCCTTGAGAAGTTGCAGACAGGATGCCTTCCCTCAGAGCTCTTAAAGTAACAATAGGATGGTTCTGCGTTGTAATTGGCATTTCCAGAGCCATATAATACTCAACCTGCAGTTTCAACACGGGGGAAAGGCTTTGGGCCTTTCTCCCCTTTCGCATCAGAGCTTGAATCGCCATGCTTGGCGTTAATGCTGCGTCCTCCCTTTTTTGCCGCAGACCAAGAACCATAAACCACTGCATTAACTCCCTGAGCCTTGTACAGGCGCCGGCGTTCTCTTCCGCCTACAGGTGTCATGGCGCATGCCATGGTGAGGGGCTATTAAAGACACCCGCATCCGGGTTGTTGAGGTTTCATTAGTTGTTTGTGCATACAATCAATTAAATTTCGTTAAGTTTTAAAAGACATTCATGAGAAAAATAGCTTCAGAAACAAATACTAAACAACAAACATGTACAGTGTAGCAAGTCATCAAAGAGACACATTAACACAGTATTTTGATGAAGGAGTTCACCCCTCCTGGGCTACATCTCCTTGGTCCAGCTTCCATGGCTTGGGCCTCTGTATTAGATCAATGTGGAGAAAATGTTGTTTACAAAGCTCTATGTCTCCTAATACCTGCACCAATGTATTTAGAATGTCCACATTAGCCAAAAATGACTATTAGACCTCTGAAAACTAACTCTGCTTGATATGGGAATGACCTCCTTCCCTAGTGGCCCTAGGCTTCCCTAAACTTCCCTATGGCAAAATCACATACAGAATTATTCTATTGCCTTTGCAACATATACCAATGAGTTAAGAGTGTCCAAATTAGCCAAGAACACCTCTTTCTGAGCTCAATGTGGTCGAAAATTTCTCAAGGTATGCTTCATTCAATTTTTCCCTAGGAAACCCTGTTAAAACTGAAGAAGACTCCAGTTAGCACCGACAAAACTGGCAGTCCTGCCGAATTTGGCGCTCATATGAAATTATTGCTAACTTTAATTACGTATTAATTAAATTTAAACATGGATTAGCAACACTAAGCGCGCTTATCCGTTAGCGCTGTCTCACAATTCTGATTGCATGGTCGTATGGAGAGGGGGCTGGCTCCCTCCTCTCCCGCCGTCGACATTCACGTCGGTATTAAATATAATAACATGGCCTCTATTAAACAAAACATGTGCTTGGTTCATTGGTAAGCATTGGAGTTTGGGAGGGGGAGGTCACGGGTTCGACCCACCCTCCGCCCGTCCCTTCACACATTTTGTCACCAAATGATATATGCGAACCTTTGGGATATAAAGCTTAGAGCCGTTGGATTTAATGCGGATTTGAACCATACTGTAAAACATTTAAATGCACCATGGTAATATATATATGCGGAATTATACATAGTTCATATTTGTATAGTTTCATATATATATATATATATATATAAAATACAATTTCCACATAATATTCACCATGAACCATAATTCCACCTTGGAGGATATTGGGAAATTTCACCTTCACACAACCAAACTGGCAAATCCTAAAGTGACATTTGTTACAGCCTCATTGGGAAAAAAATGAAGAAGATTCCCATCATGCTGATTGTACTGCCATGTCATCATTCTGTCATGTTCTGCAATTTTTTTAGCTATTTAGGAAAACGAACAGTAGGCCTTTTCTCCTTCACCTAGACTCGATTTTCAGTGAAATGAATTGCGTTGCGATCGTCTTGGCAAGAAGGACGCAATCATTTAGGTTTCTAGCCAATCTAAGAAATTTTATTTTTGAGCTAAACACTGAGCACCTGATCATTCCTCCCCACTAGAAGCCTTTTGGACCCCAAAAGATCACTATTATCTGACAAGTAGATGACAGTACAACCCCCTAACCTTTCCAATCTCGATCCAATTGGCTTTTGACGAATTTGTTTCCTTGAGCTCCTCTCTAAGGAAATCAACATTCACTTGCCTTGAGGACCCCATTCTTCTGTCACAGAGGGTGTCTTGTTGAAACTGATTCATAAATTATGTAGGAATGAATTCAGAATGTGAAATTTGAACATTTTCTCCTTCTTCAACAACTTGAAGTCTATTTTTGCAAAAATAACACCAGCTTGCACTGTCGACTTGAAACCTGTGATTGACATAATACATGTACTTGTATTTGCCCCTTTCAAGTTGATCTTACATTGTTTGTTGCACCATTTTCAGTCATTCATAGAAACTCATGGTTTTCTCCATGTCGCCATCAAAAGCAACATCCTTCTTACCAAAATGACATAACAAAATATAATGCAATTGGATGACAAATTTCACTACTTGGTTTACACGACTCAAGCCCAATTGTACATCTTGAAAGTATGAAATTTTCTAAACATAACTTTCATGTAAAACATAATGACGCATGAATACAACAGTTACGTAACCAATATGCCTAAAAGGAATAACGATCAACTTGCTACTTATACCTATTTTGTACCTTTGAACCTGTTTTAGCGGTTACAACCACCCTCCAAAATTTTTCCTTAGCTTCGTTTTGGAGCCTCCTTACCAACCTTTCACAGCAGCATGTCTTGCCTTGTCAAGTACACAAGTTTTAGTGATTTTCTAGCAGATTTCCAGCCTGTGCATCAGAGCTTGTTGCATCCCTCATCACAGGATGTTTCTCCAGACTTGGTCTAGCTGCAGGCTGAGCAGCTCCCTCAATAAATTGCGCAATTCTGGAGGGGAACCAGCCTTCCCTCCAGAAATTGCATAATTTTGTCTGGCAGCCTACTGGGCTCTAGAATTATGCAAATCTGTCTGTCACTGTTGACTAGAAAAATTTCACAATTCCTTCCAGCAACGCTGCTCAACCCATAAATTGCGCAATCCTTGGCAGCGATCAGCTACTCTACCCATAAATTGCACAAATCTTCTGGGCAGCCAGCCCAGCTCCCTCCCAAAAATGCACATTTTTTCCTCCTAGCTAAGCAGACTATTGCATGTGCAATTGAGTTGACCGGTTCCCTCCGAGACCAAGAAAAACTGATTTTCATGCATGGTTTTCTCCTCCCAAGGAAGCATGCAAAGGCATCCCTTGATTCAGGGATATACTTTTAGGAGCTAGAGGTTGCATGCAAGGATCATTTCAGAAACCTTTCGCCAAGTGTCATTCTTCCTAGATTTGTGGCATGTGTGTCACATCTTCAATTTTATCAAAACTCATGGACTGGATGCTGCAAAGATATTTCCTCGCATCGAACTTGCAGATTCAAGATCCCACATTGCATCTAGGAGTCGTCGACACATTCAACTCAGTTGTTTTGGGGTAAGCCCGATGTTCATGACTTGCACTGCATTTCTGTTTTTTTTTGTGTTTTGCATTGTGTGAGTGTTGTCAGCTTGATTTCAGTGAGCGCTTGCATTTGTTTACATGCATACTAGCTTGTACTAGCACCATTTTAGTTTTCATTAACATCTCATTGATGTTGCATGCATGAAACTATTTTTGCATGCATGGTCACCATTGCGACGACTCGCTTCACACACATGCATGCTTTCTCATTTCCTGAATCCTGCACTTGTTGTTTGCATCTATGATCATTCACTCTTTTTTGCACTCATCTCATCATCCATTCATACCTCTCATGTTTTCAGTCATCATCGGCTGGATTGGGTTGCTTTGGCCCAGACCGCGCCTTGCCAGGCTAGCACTACGCATTCTAACCAAGCACTGACCTCCAGGCTTGCATTACACAATTCTTGGAGGTCATGTCCTGTCGGCCCCAGAAACTCTAAAATGCAGTTTGCTGGTTGCATGTCAATGTTGACTAAAATGCAGTTTGTTGGTTGCCATGTGAGCAAGTCAAACTTAAACTTTGACTGGCTCTAACTTCTGCATACGAGCTCGGATTTGCATCTCGTTTTCACTGTTAGATTTAGAATGATGAGCTCTTCGATTTGAATCTAAGTTTATCAAGATTCTGACACTTTGATTTTTTGGCAAATTTTGAGCTCTTGATCATCGACCCAGTAATCATGTTAAGAAAATGTTTCTCTAAACTCCTCGAGAGACAGATATTAACACCACCTCTTACATTTTTAAGTCCTGATTTTCTCACTATTTCAGGACCCTCCTGAAAAATTAGTGCACTATCCTCTTCTTTAGCTAACTTTTCATTTTGTTCTCTTGCAAAATGTTTTCTATTATTTGAGATTTTAGACGTACAGGGTTGGTGTGCATGCAAGAATTCTTATTCTTCATTAATATCAAACACACCTCCTAGAGCAACGTCGTTAAGTAAATCCACTACCACTTCCTCTGCACATTGTCATCTTTCTTGGCACGACGCTCTATACATTTTTAGAAGCACTTGCAGGGAATTTTCTTATCTAGAGGATTTTCTCTTTAAAGCCATTAATTTCTCTGAAATTTGTACTAGGGCATTGGAAAAAGCTAATTGTAGAGTGAAGGAAGGTTTGTTTATTCATATTAGTATCCAATATTTTCAATATCTAAAGACGCCACATTGAGAAACAAGTCAACCATCATGCGTAACTATCACATGGCAAATATCTTGCATTCTCTAGTGTCCTAGTATGATGCTGAATGCAAACTTCTGGCTCAGCAAAGAACAAACTTACAAATTATCATTGAGTTTCTCATCCGATTCACAATTAACAAGTTAATTTTAGTTAATCAAACACAATGTTTGATCTTATTCCAAAACTAAAAGACAATTTGTCCTTCTTTGTCATTCTTAAGGCAATAACAATGTGTTTGATTAACTAAAATCTAATCTTCCTTAAACAAAAGAAAAAAAATTAGATTAATATAATACAAAATCTAAAAGCACACAGAGATAACCAATCTACCCTATATAAATTATGGTAAGAAGTGGGAATGTATGGAGTGACTTGCTTCCTTTGTGTGGATTTAACTTCACTTTCATGACCCCGGTGAGTCAAAATAAGGTGGCATTTTGAGCAGTTATGAAACTGTGGTTGACCATGTAGGACATCCAACTATGTTTGAGCATGGTTAATAATGTTAGCCATGATGAACATGGCCAAGTATCTCTTAACCAAGTTCATCATGGTTGACCACGTTGTCTATAATTGATAATGGATGAACATGTTAATTATGCTTAACATGTTGTCTATGGTTGACCATGGTTGATGAAATACATTATGTATGGACATGGTGACCATGGTTGACTAATTCAACTTGAACGTCTTCTTTCCATAAGAGTTCCGATAATTTAACATAAGGAATCACATCTGACCCAATCAACATGGAAATAACTTCCACTCCATCGTCTAACGCATTTTCGAAGGTAGAGAGCAAGTCGGATGTCACACAACCAGATACCCAACGAATCTTGTAGACCACAATACGTGCTTTAGGTGCCATTCATTTGGAGATTTCGCATCTGTAATCCATCGTGTTGCTCTATCAATGAAATAGCCTGCGACGATGGAGGTGGTTTGCGTGCCATGGCCTTATGAGTCCCGAACTGAACATATTTCCACTATCTCGTTCAAGCGGCCAAACATGGTTTCATAGCCTTTGTAGAAACATCGTGCTCCAACCAATACAACCACATCAACGTAATAATAAACAAGGTGAAATTAGCATGCAAAATTGTGAAAATATTAATTATTATTTTGAAATTCTATATTTAAAATTAAATATGGTGTAAGATTTAGAGTTTTTTTTATTACAAATTTTGTGTGCATGTAAAGTTTTAGTAAAAATGAATATTTGTTTGTCATCGTTATGTTGAATGTAATTAAATTTATTTAGTTATTTGTATTTTATAAATAAAAATTTATGATTATTTGTATTATTATAAGTTTTTTTTGAAATTATGTAGTTGATTTTGAATTCTAAAATTTAATTATGAGCTTATTTTTGGCTCTATTCTTGAGAATATAATCTTTTCAAATATTATATTCCCTGTGTGTATTTTACACATATTGAAACAATTACTAATTAATAAAATTAATTAAAAAATTCTGCAAGTATGCAACATGGGTATTCCTTGGACGAGGAATAAAATTCTGCATCCAATGAGTGTTTTCTCTCGAAATTCGAGTAAACCCATAGCAAGATAAGTTGAAAATACAAGTTGAAAAAATAGTTTTTTTTTTTCTAAAATTTCATGATGTAATCTAATATTATTTTATTATTTCCACTATTATTTTATAATTTCCTTAGGAGGCCCATTTTAGACCTCAAAACTCCCCTAATTCCACCTATCCGGTCACCTTAAGGAGAACTGTGAAGAGGCTTCTGTATATGTATCAACAAAACCCTCCTAATCGGATAAAGGCTCAAAATCCTTTTATAATAAACATGGAACTCCATATTGTTTCATAATGGTGAATGATACTGGAGAAAATCATCAAACCCTCCTTGGTCAAGCCACATCCTCTCCGATTTCCACAACTGGTGGAGTCTCGATTATGGAGAAAGGTAGCTTAGTGGATTCACCTTTCTAGAATGATATTATTAGACTGGCTGATCCAAGTGGATATTGGTGGACACCTGCTAAGTCCACCTAGACCCCCACCATTGTTTCTCTCATCACTTTCAGTTTCCTTAATTATAGCACAACTTACTATTTTTAGTAGCTTTTTGGGTCTTGAACTTCCGGAGCCGTTTTGAGGCCCTAAACGACGTTTTTTGGGAAATCTGGGGGAAATATGGGTCCATGGACCGATGTTTCCTTGCCCAAAGTGGTAGTGCTCGGATAGATCTTTCTAACGAGCTATTGTATGCGTCAAATGGAGATCGTATGCCAAAGTTACGACCATGGGAATTTGATGTACCAATTTACCCAAACGGGGCCCACAGTTTGGCGTTTCATCTTCTAGGGTTAGGTTTTGGAATGTTAAGGATTTTCCATTATTTCTAAACAATAAATAGGCCTTTGAGCCTCATTGTAACACAGTTCAGAGGCATGTAGCCAGCACATCTCTTCTCAAAGATAAGCTACCATCGCCCTAGCTAGTTTATTTCAATTATTGTTTGTAAGCATATTTCAATATTTTACATTAATGAAATGAAGTATTATTTCCGCTGCATATCTGCGTTTATGGTTATCTCTATAAATTGTTGCATTCTTGTTTAAGTTCGGATTAGTGGTATCAGAGCGGTCTACTTTTTCTTTGTTTTTCTTTGCATGTCCCCAACGAGGTCGGGATATAAGGCGTTAGGGCTTGAACTGGTCGAACCTTTGCGAGATCAGCCTTGCAAATCCCGATGGCCTCCCATGGCAGATGAGAAGAAAGATGAGGGGGCAGGAGATCCTATCAAAATCTTGCTCGAAGAACCCCTCGAGCGACAACGGAATGCGATGATGGATAGCTTTGCCCAGATCCTTCAGCGGCTACCTAGAAGCGACGCATCGGCTTCCAGCAGCTACTCAGGAAATGCCACGCCCTTTAAGGTACAAGTTAATTATGAAATCCCCATATTCGAGGGTCAGATAGACGCAGATGTCGTAGATAAATGGTTAAATCTGCTAGAGGGTTATTTTTCTGTTCATGAATTTTCGAGTCGGGAAAAGATTGTTTTCGCTCTTCTCAAAGCAACCCCCCACGTCAAGGACTGGTGGGAAACCTACTACGAGCAGAAGGATGAAAATACCGGCTCACTATTTTCAGCTACATCCACCTGAAATTCATTCCGGGATGCCATCAAGGAGCAGTACTACCCTGTCGAAAGCTATGAGGATGAATACATAAAGTGGACCACGCTGCGGCAGGGAAGGGACCAAGACGTGTCGGAGTTCACCAATCTTTTCCATACCCTTCGCACAAAGTTGGGTATCAAGGATACTGTTATGAAACCAGCTCAAGAAAAGATAGAAAAGATAGATCAACGCCTTAGAATTCAGCCTCTTCGAGGGGGCAACCTCCTTTACATTACATAAATGAACAATTCTTGGATGATACAAATGACAAAACCTCCTTTCTATATATAGGAGTCTAAGGAGTCACAATATAATCCAGCCGACCTAACAATAATAATATAAAGCCACAAAAATAACAATAGAGGGATTCTATGGGGCACAGAAATAACAATATGGGGGTAATAGGGGCACAACAATATAAATAAGGGGTATAACTACAATAGTAATGGGGTAATCACTAGTATTATAGGGACCCAACATGCCCCTCTCCTTCAAAAAAGTGTTGTCCTCAACGCTTGAGTAGTTCTGGATACTTCTGCATAAAATTCTCATCCTCCCATGTGGAATCTTCAGCGGATAAGTTCTTCCACTTGATAAGATACTCTGAAATTGATCGATTTCGTAGCTGTCGAGTTCTTGTTTCTGTGACTGCTTCCGGTTCCAATATAATTTTTCCTTCCTCGTCAAGTTCTGGCAATATTGTTTGAATTGGGAGCTTGTCACCTATAACCTTCTTTAAACATGAAACATGGAAAACTGGGTGCAATCGAGAAGCTGCAGGAAGCTCCAATTTGTATGCCATAGTACCAATCTTTTGCAACACCTTGTACGGACCATAATACTTTGGTGATAATTTATTATCCTTCTTAGCTTGCTTTAGGGACATTTGCTTATATGGTTGTAGCCGTAGGAATACCCAATCACCTACATCAAAACTTCTTTCACTGCGATGTTGATCTGCCTGTTGTTTCATTCTATTTTGTGCCAACACGAGGTTATCCTTTAAGAGTTGGAGGACTTGTTGTTGATGTTCGATGTGATGTTCCACTGCCTGAACCTTAGAATTTTCTCTTAAATATGATGTGATGGATGGTGGTTGATACCCATAAAGTGCCATAAATGGGGTCATTTTTGTTGCTGTATGGAAGGAAGTGTTATACCACCATTCAGCCAGAGGCAACCATTTGACCCATTGTGTCTGTTTATCAGATACAAAGCAACGAAGATATCCTTCCAAACATTTGTTTACTATCTCAGTTTGCCCATCAGATTGAGGATGATAAGATGAGCTATGAGCTAACTGAGTACCAAGACAAGAAAATAATTCTGTCCAAAAATTTCCAGTGAAAATGGGATCTCTGTCACTTACAATAATCTTTGGGTTTCCATGTAGCTTTTGAACTGTTTCCATAAATGCAGTAGAAACTGTACTGGCTTTAAATGGATGTGATAATGCACAAAAGTGTGCATACTTGGTAAGTCTGTCAACTACCACCATGATGACACTCTTTCCCTCAGACTTGGGTAAACCTGTGATAAAATCCATTGAAACCTCCTCCCAACGTTGGCTTGGAATGGATAAAGGTTGTAATAGACCCGGTGTCTTAATTGTTTCAACTTTATTTTGTTGGCAAACCAAACATTCCGCCACAAACTTTTGAATATCTGATTTAAGGCCATCCCAAAAAAATTCCTTCTTAACCCTGTGGTAAGTTTTTAAAAATCCTGAGTGCCCTCCTAAGGGAGAAGTGTGCAATTCCATAAGAATCTTTTGTTTTAGCTGGGAATTCTTACAGAGGTATAAGCGATCTTTGTACCATAACGAATCATTTTGCCAGCTAAATGTATCAGAAGTACTGGAATCTTGTTGTAGCTTTCGAATAAGTGCCCACACTTCTTCGTCATTCTTCCATTCCTCCCTTGCTTCGTTTATCCAATCTGGTTGGATAATAGAAATGGCACACAACAATGCTTCCACATCCTCATCCTTTCTTGAGAGTGCATCTGCCACCACATTTTGCTTCCCTTTTTTGTAGATGATTTCAAAGTCATAACCCAACATCTTTGTGACCCACTTTTGTTGCTCTTCAGAGGATAATCTTTGTTCTAAAAAGTATTTAAGGCTATCATGATCCGTTTTTACCTTGAAGTGTCTTCCCATTAGGTAGGGTCGCCATTTCTTAAGTGCATGGAGTATTGCCAACATTTCCTTCTCATAAATAGCTTTGCTTAAAAACTTTCCCTTGATTGGACGACTTTCAAAAGCAATGGGTCTTTCATCTTGCATTAGAACAGCACCAATTCCATTTCCTGAAGCATCACATTCCACAATAAAGGTTTTTGTGAAGTCCGGTGTAGCTAAGACCGGTGCTTGGCACATTGCCTCTTTAAGATGTTCAAAGGCCTTTGTTGCTTCCGGAGTCCATGAAAATGAATCTTTCTTCAATAATGTTGTTAGAGGTGCTGCTATTCTCCCATAATTCTTAACAAACTTGCGATAATACCCTGTCAACCCAAGAAATCCTCGCAGATGCTTTATGGATGTGGGGATTTTCCATTCCTTAATGGCTTTAATTTTGCTAGGGTCTACCTTAACTCCTTCATGAGATACAATATGACCCAAATATTCCACCTCCTGGACTCCAAAGAAACATTTGGATCTTTTTGCATATAATTGTTTCTCCTCCAATAGTTGTAGCACCCTGTCAACATGTTCAACATGATCCTTCCAAGACTTGCTGTAGATTAGTATATCATCAAAAAATACTAACACAAATTTTCTAAGGAATGGTTTGAAAATTGAATTCATCAAACCTTGAAATGTTGAAGGTGCATTGGTAAGGCCAAAAGGCATGACCAAAAATTCATAATGACCCTCATGAGTTCTAAATGCCGTTTTCGGAATGTCTTCAATCTTCATTCTGATTTGATGATATCCCGAACGAAGATCCAACTTGGTGAAGTAAATTGATCCATGCAATTCATCCAGTAATTCATCAATAACAGGAATGGGGAACTTATCTTTAATAGTGAGCTTGTTGAGCTCCCTATAATCCGGACACATGCGCCATGATCCATCCTTCTTGTGCACCAATACTACTGGAGCTGAGAAAGAACTTTGACTCGGTTGAATTATACCAGCCTCTAGCATTTCTGCAACCATACGTTCAATTTCACTTTTTTGGACATAGGGATATCTGTACGGCCTGATGTTTGGAGGAACACTTCCTGGAATCAGATGAATAGCATGATCATGATCACGCATAGGTGGGAGACCCTTGGGAGTCTCAAATACCTTGGAATGATTGTCCAGGACTTTTTGGAGATCTGGAGAAATAGATGATTCCAATGTGGAAACATCTAGCGAACATAATTGTGCAATTACACCTCTTTGCTCCTTTTTAGAAGCTTTGTCATACCATTAGAGCTGATTATCTTTCCTGGTTTCCCTGCAATACCCCTTAATTCAACTTCCTTTCCTTCCGTAGAAAATTTGATGAAAAGTTCTTGAAAATTAAAAGCTATTGTACCCAAGGATTGTAGCCATTGGACTCCTAGTACAACATCAGCACCTCCCATTGGAATGGAAAGCATTGGGCTAGTCAATACATATTCTCCCATGGATAGCTTGATATTATGGCACTTTCCAGAGCAATTTATTGTTCCTCCATTTGCAATCATCACTTGACACTCTGGTGCTGGATATAGGAAGCAATTCAATTCTTTTGCTACCCTACAATGAATAAAATTGTGGGTGCTTCCTGAATCAATCAACACTATTACCTTTTTCTTCTTGATTTGTCCTTCTATCTTGATGGTTTGAGGAGTGGTAATTCCCGCCAATGCATTACAAGATATGGTCGGATTTATTTGTTCTTCATCTAGGCTTTGTTCCTGGAGTATATCTTCTTCTTTTGACCTTTCTTGCTCCTTTTCTTCTTCCTCTTCACAATCTATGTAGAATAATTTCTTCTCAGCACACTTATGACCTTTAGTGTATTTGCTATCACAACTGTAACAAAGCCCTTTTGCTCTTTTTTCTTCCAATTGTTGTGGTGTCAACCTTATAGGTTGTGGAAGACTAGGGGCAACAACACTTCCATCTTTATAGTTGTGAGTGGTATGCTTCCTGGTTGCCATAATTTTGCTTTCCATTTTTCTTGCTAACCTGAATGCCTTCTCTAATGAATCAGGTTCCCAAAGGCGAACATCATGTTGGATATTATCCTTTAAAGACCCTATGAACACATCAATCCTATGCTCCTCTGGAATATCTTTTACCCTTATGTTCAATTTTTGGAACTCCTCAATGTGCTCCATTACTGAACCCTTTTGTTTGAGACTTATCAATTGGCTAAAAAAAGTGTTGCTTTTTGTATCTTCATAATGTGCTATCAATTCTTCCGTAAAAATTGCCCAAGTGATAAATTGTTTACGAGAGAAAAGCCATTGATACCATACAAACTGATTTGGTTCCAAATATACAGTTGCCATACGTACCTTTTGTGCGTTTTGCACATTATTGAGATCGAAGAATTGCTCCATCTGTAATATCCATGTGGCGGGATCCTTGCCATCAAACTTCCTCATATCGATTTTTGGAATATGGTGATTCTTCGATCCAACATTAGTGTCTATGGAATCATGATTAACATTTCTTTTGTTCTCATCATGAGTTTCCTTTACTACCTTTTCACCATTAGTGACCCTTTCTTGTAGCAACTTCTTCAATTCTTCCATGTCTGTCTTCAAATCTATCTTCAAATCTGCCATGTCTCTCTTCAAATCTTTCTTCGAATCATCCATCTTAGCTTCCATGCTCTTCATCTTAGATTCCATGCCATTTATCTTAGATTCCACGCCACTTATCTTAGCTTCTGTTAGCTTTTGTGAGCGTGACATTTGTTGCACTTGTTCTTGTAATTTTGATATATCATGTAGCATTTCTTCCTCTTCTTCATGAGTCATGCTAGAGCTTTCAGGTTCCTTACTAGGTGTTTGCATTTTTTTTCCTCGGGGCATCAGTTACCGATAATAATGCTTTACTATGCCCTTTGAATTCCGTTAAACCAAGCTTACACAAAAATTTAAAAAAAAAATACACACCTTTTTTCACTTTATAGAAGCCTGATATTGAATCTGATGTATCTCTGTAATTTCAGATCATCCAGTTCTGAAATTGATACCTGTAGTAGCCTTTTGCGTCCTCTTTCCAATGCCACAAGTCTGAGCCAAATTGGATTCTCCAAGGAAGAGTTATGTGAAATCTCCCACAGTGACTTGCTTTTAGACTGGTTCAGTAGAGCGAACTTGTACGACGTGCCACGAGTCACTGTTTCAACCTTTGAATCTGAAACACACACACAAGAAACTACAGTCCATCCTCTTTCTGTACCTTCTTACGAAATTTCAATCTGATCCCCAGAGAGAAAGTTATGACGATTTTCCCCAGGTCACCTGTTTTGAATGTAATTCAGGAGTCTGCAAAAAGACCAACTTCCTCAGATCATATCTCCGCAAATATCGTGCGAAAAGCTCTAAATTCGGACCCAAGGTTCAGCGCGATTTCTTCTCAAATGGGTTTTTTTTGCGACTTCTGAAACATCACAGAAAAAAAGTTATAGCGAAAATTCCACGATGACCTGTTTGGAGCAGCGAAACCCTAGAATCCAAAGCTCTGATACCAAATGTTATGAAACCAGCTCAAGAAAAGATAGAAAAGATAGATCAATGCCTTAGAATTCAGCCTCTTCGAGGGGGAAACCTCCTTTACATTACATGAATGAACAATTCTTGGATGATACAAATGACAAAACCTCCTTTCTATATATAGGAGTCTAGGGAGTCACAATATAATCCAGCCGACCTAACAATAATGATATAAAGCCACAAAAATAACAATAGAGGGATTCTATGGGGCAAAGAAATAACAATATGGGGGTAATAGGGGCACAACAATATAAATAAGGGGTATAATTACAATAGTAATGGGGTAATCACTAGTATTATAGGGACCCAACAGATACGGAGCAGCATTTGATACTCAAATACCGCAGCTGCCTGCACAAGTACATCCAGGAAGAAATAGAATTCCTGAACATCTCCTTGCTCAGCACAACATACCGATATGCCATCAAGGTTGAGAAGAATTTTAAACAAAATAAGCGAGACTTTGGATCTGCGAATCCGAAGCAAGGGAAAGGTGCCCCTAAACCACAGAACAAAGGACAAATCCAAGGTGAGGCAGCCCAAGACAACCTGCCAAAGCTGCAAGCAAAGAACAGCGTCACGAAGCTGAAAAAGGACATGGGAAAATGGTGTGAGTTCCATAAGAGCTCCACTCACAACACAAGCGAGTGTCGGGCCAAGCAGTCACTGGTGGCTGACCTAAAGGTTTCAGAATCAGATGCATGTTCTGACTCTGAGTCAGAACCCGACAAGGGGAATGAAAAAGGGAAGTATATCATTGATGCGGATCCCAATGCCACTGTTGCTACTGCCAAGATCCAGAAAAATGAACCCGAACATCCAGAGGAGGAGGAGCGTCTCTTCCACTCCAAGATGTGGGTAAAGGGCTCCCCGCTACAGTTCATTTTCGATAGCGAGAGCCAAAAAAACCTCATTTCAGCAGGGGTCGTGAAGCGGTTGGGCTTACCGACCACAGCACATCCACGACCGTACACCATTGGGTGGCTTCACCAAGGATGAGACATTTGCGTGAGACAATAGTGTCGCCTTCCACACAACATCAAGCCCTTCACGGATGAGGTATTGTGTGACATTGCTCCCCTTGAAGCTTGTGATGTATTGTTAGGACAACCATACTTGTGGAAGCGACATGCTGTGTATGAATCAAGGCCCCGTGCTATTATTATTACATTGGGAAATAAGTTGTACAGGATACCATAGGTAGCACCGCCTACTGCCATCTCTTTGATTACTGCAAAACAATGCAGTAAGCTCATTTCCAAAACCGGGAAATTTGTTTTCTTGATGATATGCCCTCAAGGAAAGAAGAAGAAGGTGGCCATGGCCTCTAGACAGGGCCCCTCTGCACGACAACTACAGATGGACAAGGTCTTGGAGGAGTACGAGGACATCTTCACCTCCCCCGCAGGGGTTCCTCTACACTGTCAGTTCAAGCACTCCATCGATCTGACCACAGGTGCGTTGCTACCCAATGGACCAATTTATCGGCGCTCTGTTCTGGAGAACAATGAAATCAAGAGGCAGATTCAGGAGCTACTGTAGAAAGGTCACATCTGTCCGAGTTCATCGCTTTGTGGGAGTCTGATCATGTTGGTACAAAAGAAGGATGGAACTTGGAGACTCCTTACTGACTATCGGGCGCTGAACAAGATCACTATCTGTAATAGGTACCCGATCCCGCGGATTGATGACCTCCTAGACCAACTAAAGGGGGAAAAATATTTCAGCAAGATCGATCTGAAGTCAGGATATCACCAGGTACCAATCAAACCCTCTGATGTGTGGAAGATTGCCTTCAAAGCCAAGGAGGGCCTTTTCGAATGGTTGGTTATGCCTTTCGGATTGACAAATGCTTTTGCAACCTTCATGAGGCTAATGGATGACATCTTGCAGCCATTCACCAACTCATTTGTAGTGGTATACTTGGATGACATTCTGATCTTCAGCCAGAGTTGGGAAGAGCACCTCCACCACATCCGACAGGTTCTCCAAACACTGCAGCAACACAAGCTATGTGCCAATTTGGAGAAATGCACTTTTGGCATGACCCAAGTTCAGTATCTGGGATACATTATTGATGAACAGGGGGTGCATGTGGATCCAGCCAAGATCCAAGTCATTCGGGATTGGCCACCTCCAACAACTCTGACAGAGCTTCGTAGCTTTCTAGGTCTTGCCAACTTCTACCGCAGGTTCATGTTGGGGTTTTCTCATATCACTTGGCCCTTGAGTCAAGTCACCAAGGGAGGAGCGAAAGAAAAATTCTTTTGGTCTGAATCTCAATAGAAGGCATTCATAGAGTTGAAAGATCGCCTCTGCATGTCACCAGTTCTCGTGTTACCAGATTTACAACAACCATTTGAGGTTGAGACGGATGCCTCTGACTATGCTATTGGGGCAGTCCTTACTCAACACAAGCATCCAGTGGCATATCACAGTGAAACACTTTCAGACACAGTCCGGAAGTATCCCACTTATGATAAAGAGATGTATTCCATTGTGTAGGCTTGCCGACAATGGAAGCATTACATTTTGGGGAAGGAAACGGTCATCCACATAGACCACTAACCCCTGCAGTTCATATAGACCTAAGGGAAATTGCAGAATGATCACCATCAGAAGTGGTCTACATACCTGCAACAATTCCATTTGAATATCAAGTATAAGAAGGACAACACTAATAATGTTACAGATTGCCTCAATTGACCACCGATCATGGCGTTAATGACCGTGCTCAACTCTTATGGGCATGAGACTTCTGATTGGCCACTTCTCTACAAAAGCGACCTAGAATTCGGCCACACATACCAGACACTCTTGGAGGGTCAGCATGTTCCAGATTTTCACCTCCAGGATGCCCTGTTATGCCACCTGGGTCACCTTTGTGTTCCTTCAAGCGAGCGTGCCAAGATGATTTTGGAAGCACACTACAGTCGGGCTGCTGGGAATTTCGGGGTCAAGAAAACGGTGGCAGTACTGCAAAAGTATTTCTATTGGCCGAATCTTCGGCAGGATGTCGGGAAGTACATCAGATCATGTATTGCCTGTGCCATTGCCAAACCGACCATCAAGAAGCAAGGCCTCTATACCCTGCTGCCTACCCCTAGTCGACCTTGGGAATCCATCTCCATGGATTACATGTCAGGCCTTCCTTCCACCAAGCATGGAAATGACTGTGTTTTCATGGTCGTCGATAGGTTATCCAAGATGGCCACTATGGTGGCCTGCAAGAAGAATATCACGACATAAGCCACTGCTAAACTCTTCTTTGAATGAGTGTTGATGCACTTTGGGATCCCACATTCTATCATCTCAGATCGGGACAGTCGGTTCCTCAGTACATTTTGGTACAGTCTTTGGTCAATGCTGGACACCAAACTCACTAAGTCCACAGCCTTCCATCCTCAAACTAATGGACAAACAGAGGTTGTCAATAGGATGATTGTACACATTCTGCGCATGTACAACTCAAAGCATCCACGCACATGGGATGAGAGTCTCCCCTATGTTCAGCACAGCTACAACCGAGCTCTTCACAGCTCGACTGGCCACAGACTTTTTCAAGTGGGCTTGGGATTACAGCCACTATGTCCCATTGATGTGGCCATGTCACATGCAACTACTCACATAGATTCGGCTCATGTCCAGTCTGAAATAGACAAGGCAACCAGCTTCATTGAGCACATCCAACATATTCGCTAGAAGGTCCATGAAATTCTAGAGAAATCAAATGCCAAGTACAAGCAACGACATAATCAACATCGGGTGCCACACAAGTTTCAGGTGGGTGACAAAGTCTGGTTGCATTTGCAAAAGGAACTCCTTACTGGAGCCTATCTGAAACTGAGACCACTCTGATATGGTCCTTACACCATTACTAAGGATGTGGGAGGATATGCATTTGAGCTCATCATTCGCCCATTCCTTGGCCTGCACCTAGTGTTCAATGTGGACCGCCTTCGACCATGCTTTCCACCATTTCTAGACACATCCGACATTGCAGAACAACTCACACCCACAGAATTAAATCCAGATTGCATGGAACAAGCTGCAACTAATCGGATCATGAAAACACAGATCAAGAACACTCGCCAACAGAATATCTAATTGTATCGAGTTGTCAAAGCAGGCCAACTCCTTCACCAGGGAAAGTGGCTCACCGGGGACCAAGTTCAGCAAAAGTTTCCTCATCTCGTGGAGGAACTCAACGCAATGGGGACCATTGCTTCCTGAGGGGGGAGGAATGATCCAGGTGGATATTGGTGGCCACCTGCCAAGTCCACCTAGACCCCCACCATTGTTTCTCTCAGCGTTTTTAGTTTCCTTAATTATAGCACAACTTACTATTTTTAGCATTTTTTAGGGTCCTGAACTTCTGGAGCCGTTTTGAGGCCCTAAACGACGTTTTTTGGGAAATCTAGGGGCAACATAGGTCCATGGACCGATGTTTCCCTACCCAAAGTGGTAGTGCTCAGATAGATCTTTCTAACGAGATATTGTACCCGTCAAATGGAGATCGTATGCCAAAGTTACGACCTCGGGAAATTGATGTACCAATTTACCCAAACGGGGCCCATAGTTTGGCGTTTCATCTTCTAGAGTTAGGTTTTGGAATGTTAAGGGTTTTCCATTGTTTCTCAACAATAAATAGGCCTTCAAGCCTCATTGTAACGCAGTTAAGAGGCATGTAGCCACCACATCTCTTCTTAGAGATAAGCTACCATCGCCCTAGCTAGTTTATTTCCATTACTGTTTGTAAGCATATTTCAGTATTTTACATTAATGAAATGAAGTATTATTTCCACCGCATATCTATGTTTATGGTTATCTTTGTAAATTGTTGTGTTCTTGTTTAAGTCCGGATCATTGGTTTCCTCGGAAAAAAGGGCTCTCTCTTCTCTTATAACCCCTTTGATACAGAATGACAATGAAGGATCAGGAGGGATTTCTCCCTTGCTCTGTAATGGGGTCAAGCTTCAGAGACAAGGCTCTGGTTTACAATGTTTAAAGGTGGAAGACAACACTCCTTTGACCATTTCCTCCTCAAGTGATGTCAATCCTCCATTTAATGTTATTTCTAGTAAACATGTACAACCCCTCATTGTTGAATACTATTTATTAATTCATAATACAAGTTTATATTCCACTGAATCTGGGAAAAATAAGGAGACATGCTCTAAGACATCTATGCCTAATGATTCATACCATACAAATGTTCCTCCTCTCTGTAACCCCTATTTCCCTCCCCTCAAACCTCTGCCTTCCTCATCCTCTTTCACCAACCCAACACTAAAGATGGGGGGTCATCTCAAATCTCCTTTTTTCTTGAGTTCCATTCTCAATTGCCCTGCTCTGCCAACCACTTCGACTCTTTGTTCGATAAGAAATCAACCAGTTCTTAAGGATTTAGAATGAAATAATAGGCATATCAACATTGCAATGAAAGAAGTTTTGATATAGGTTACTAGGTATTTCTACAGCTAGATCCATTTAAACAAATGTCCTTCAAGCAAGCTAAGAAGGATAATAATTTATCACCAAGGTATTATGGTTCGTACAAGGTGTTGCAAAAGATTGGTACTATGGCATACAAATTGGAGCTTCCTGTAGCTTCCCGAGTGCACCCAGTTTTCAATGTTTCATGCTTAAATAAGGTTATATGTGACAAGCTCCCAGTTCAAACAATATTGACAGAGCTTGACGAGGAAGGAGAAATCATATTGGAACTTGAAGCAGTCACAGAAACAAGAACTTGATAGTTATGAAATCGATCAATTTCAGAGTATCTCATCAAGTGGAAGAACTTACCACTAAAGATTCCACATGGGACGATGCGAATTTTATATAGAAGCATCCAGAACTACTCAAGCATTGAGGACAACACTTTTTTGAAGGAGAGGGGCATGTTAGGTCCCTATAATACTAGTGATTCTGCCATTACTATTGTCATTGTAAACCTTATTTTTATTGTTGTGCCTTTATATTATTATTGTTATGTCAGCTTTGACTATATTGTGACCCCTTAGACTCCTATATATAGAAAGGAGGTTTTGTCATTTGTGTCATCCAAGAATTGTTCATTTATGTAATGTAAAGGTCGTTGCCCCCTCAAAGAGGTTGATTTTGAAGTCGTTGATCTATCTTTTTTCTATTTTGTGAGTTGGTTGCATAACATTGACTTGGTCTTGATGGGAGCCCTAGTTTGGTCTTTGGTCTTGGAAGAATCCTTTGAATTGATTCTATTAGAAGAAAAGTTCTTGCACATTTTTCCCCTTGAAGGGGTTTTTCCCTAACTTGGAGTCTATTTCTTATGTTCATGTGATCTATATTATTTTTGGCATTTATTTGATGATGAGAACATAACATAAATAATGAGAAGAAGAACTTAATGTCACAAGGAAAATATAAATTAAAATGTTTCCCTAAACAATTTTACAACATGGTATCAGAGCTAAGGTCAAGACATAGGAAGTTGTAAGATCAATGTTCAAAAGTTCTATTGTGTCCCTTTTTGTGATTATCTTGAGGGTTGCAGAGATTAGGAGCATGGACGAATGGGTGAAGATCAAATATGAATTGTTGGTGCATGATTTCAAGTAGTATTTTCTCTCTATTCTAAAGGCCTAGCTCTATGGATTGATTGCAAAAAGGTCAAGCCCCATATAATGTCTAGAAGGGATACTGAGAAGGCCAACTCAAGGTTGGAAAATAGCCCAGGTTGTAACGTATGGGAAAAAAAGAAAATGGAGACATTTTTTGGCATATCTCTGAGGCATATAGGAAGTCCATTCAAGGCCATAAGGCTTTTTTCACTTGATAAATATAGGTCAAGACTTTAGTAGTGAAGTAGTCTTGTACATGAGACCAAGGGCCTTGAAAAGGTTGAAAAGGTTCACCCTAGACAACCTTATCATCATTTTTCAGAGATATGAAAGGCAGGGTAAGATGCCAAATTTAGGCCAAGGGTCTTGTAAGGAAGGATGGAGAGGTTGCAAAGAAATTTTAAGATCTATAATCACCTTTTTGAGAGGACGAATTGAATTTAAGTAGGGTAGAAATAGTCATTTTAGCCAAGAAGCACCTAGTAGAAGAAACTAGGCCAGCTTGTGTTGAAGGCCTTATAGGTCTATTCTAAAAGCATATATAGTAAATATGATAAACCCTAACCAGAAGTTAAAATGAAAAATATTCAATAGTCTAGAAGCATCCCTCCATCCAATGAAAAAGATTCTTTGAATACAAGATAAAACTGCAACTTGGAAAAGCATTTTAAGTCTAGCTTCAAGACTTTATCGTGAATATGAGAAGCCCTAGTGTGAGGGTTGATATTCAGAAGTACCTATTCCATAGGAAGGATATTTTCAAATATTTCTTGAAGCAACATGTTATAATGGAGTTCTGACATTTTCCTTAAAGGTGGTGATGATGAGAGGATTGTGGTAGTAACAATGCCTTGGATGGTGAGATCAAGAAGAAGGCTTTGAAACAACCTCTAGTGATCATGGAAGACAAAGGTATGTAGTCCTTGAGGTAGGTAGATTTCTAAGAATAGTATTTGTAAAGGGTTTGCATAAAATGTATTAGGGTTTTAATGCATATTTAATTCTAGGGTTTGTATGCTTCATCTTGTCGAAGGTTTTTTTGTATCTAGGGATTGCAAACCCTAGATACTGCTTGGATTAGAAAAACCCTAATTATGTGGAAACCCTAACCCTATTCTGATTGTTCACTCATAGAAACCCTAACTCTTGACTTGTAGGATTTGTGGATAATCTAGGGTATATGGTAATCTTGAGCTAGGGTGGAATTGAAATCTAGGATATGACATCAAAACCCTAGAGATGATGTTTCTATGAGAAATATCAAAAGAATTTAGGGTTTGTGTCTAAGAATCCTAAGAGAATACCCTCTATGAAAATCATGAAACCTATGTCATTATCATGCTCTTGTATTTGTATTTTTCTTGGTCATACTTGTCGATGAATGTTGTAGGTACATAGTGAAGGAAGCAAAATGAGAAGGATGGGTTATCAAAGCAGTCCTTGTGCTTGTTAATAATAAGCATTATGGAGGGAGGGAATTGAAAGGACCCTCAAGGAACTAATGACTAAAGGAGTAGCATGCATCTTGATCTAGTATGACATCATAGATAGAAGCATGTGATAGTAGCATATTTAAAGTCTACTTGTTTGAATTGCTTGGAATCATCTAGTCCTTTAAAGAATGAAAAGCTTTGGGGCCATTCTGCATAATTTTTCGTCCATACATTGTCTAAAATTATGTTAGAGGAAGTCATTTTTCTAAGGTGGATCATCATGACCCTGTAAGAGTCGTCATCTTAGAAGGCTCTTGAAATAATCATTATGACAAGACTAGTATATGAAAAGGACGAAGGAATGCAATTGGTCAAGTTGAAGGCTCATTGTGAAATACATATAGCTATATGATTGTGTGAAAGATTAAGAATGCATGTTTAAAAGTAACCATTGGGAAGGATTCGTATAATCCTAGAAGAAAGGTTGGTCACATACATAGTGAATATTTAATTTGAACATATCTAAGTAGATGAATTTGACTTACTCTAGAATGGATAGAATGTTAAGACTTTCTCGCTAGAATATATTTACTAATGATCAACATCAAGTACAATCTTCAAAAGTAACTTGGTAATCAAGTCCAATGCTTGGGCACCCTGATGCATGAAGGAATATTCATGTGGTGATGGACCTTGAAGATGTTGATGAGGAGAAAGAATTCATGATGAGGCAAGTCTAATGTTATAATTATTGTTGGTTATCTCGTTAACATATTGTTTTGCTACCTAGAAGGATGTTGCAGATGTACATAATTGTAGTTGAGGCAAGTTTGACTGATATTATTTGAGGATTTAGGGCCAAGAATCCAAGATAAGAATAGTCCTAAAAGTACATACCTTGTGAACATATGGATGGGGTATGTGCCTTGTAGAGGTTGTGCAGTATCACAAGTAAAGTTGCCCAACATAATTCTCTTGAATGAAGTAGAGCTTGTCTAGTTAGGCCTCAAAGATAGTGTTGGTTGATCATAATGTTGATGCTTACAGATGGCTTATCAATCCAACTCTTCTTATGAAAAATTTTCAAAGGGAGTATTGTCCCTGTATTGGTTGGACAATTATGAATACCTCCCTAGTTATGAGGGAGTGTTGAAGAATGTAACTAGTTTCAATCTTCATAATTGGCATTTGACTCATGTCTTGATGTAATTCTTATGTACTAATCAAAAGAAGATAGAAAAATATAAGAGAAAATTTATTTATGAAGCATGGGTTTCATGCTTATGTCCTTAGTCTCTAGGTAAATTATCCATTGAATGCTTCTAGGTTTTTGTCATGAGTCATGGTCATTGTAATATTGTAAAAGACCCATTTGGACACTTTTATCAAAGGAAGAAATATTTGTATTATATTTGGAAGTGTCTAGAAGGGCTCCCTAGACCAAGTTGGCCAACCAAGAAGATGTCGGCCTAAAGAGGACTATTCAAGCCTCTTGGAAAAGATATAGAAGGATGGAACCTCGACCTCATTAGACACACATGATGCACATACATCATGGATCTGATCTGTGACTAGGAAAAGAAGTGAAAAGTTCTCAAGAGGTTAGAAAATCCCAACAAAGCAAGGAAGCAAGTCTTGAAGGATTGGGAAATTTGATTTTTTTTGTCATCTGCAACTCACACATGCGACGAGCCTAAGGGTTTTGGGCTTACCTCGGGATCAGAGTTTCAAGAAGGTGTTATGTCTTGTCTTGGAGGTCAAAAGGGCTAGCAGAGCCTAGTTCATGGAAGATTTTTGTCTCGCTCTCCTTGTGGTATCGTTTGGTTGAATCAATCTTGATGGGAACCCTGGTTTGGTCTTTGGTCTTGGAATTCTCCTTTGAATTGATTTTATTAGAAGAGAAGTTCCTGCGGGTTTTTCCCTTGCTTGGAGCCTATATCTTGTGTTCATGTAATCTTTATTGTTTTTGGCATTTATTTGATGATGAGAACATAAGCATAGATAACAAGAAGAAGAATTTAATGTTACAAGGAAAATAGAAATTGAAACGCTACCCTAATCAGTTGTATAACAATATGAAGCCATTAGCTCAAAGAGCTCCGCTGGCCAAAAAAAAGAAGGTTCTCAACATAAGAACTCAAGGACATTGACTTATCTTCAACATTAATTGTGCCAGCTATCAATGGTTAGAAGCGTTCCCATGAATATGATCATTCAGATAGCGAGAAAGACGCAGCGATCCTAATTGAATCGGTAACTCTGGAGTTGTATCAGAAGAACGAGGAAACAAATAGATCTTTAGTTGTTCAGATAACATTGAAAAATAGATTGATATATGTAGGCGAAGAAGAAAAAGAAAATCCCTATATCACTCTAGTATCTGAGATCAAGAAATAAAAAATTGTAATCTAACTATTCCTAATTTATCAATATATATATATTTTTTAATTAATAAAATTAATTTAAAAAAAAACTTAACCCAAAATTAAAAAAAAAACAAAAACAAAAACAAAAAAAACAAAAAAAAACTATCAACATATAATTGAAAATTAATTGAATTAATATAAAATTAAATAAAACTTTAAAATTATACAAATTCAAACAAATTTGACTACAAAATAAAAGCTATCACAAATTTAATATTTCTATTAACAATTGCACTAATAATACGTATCACATATTTAATACTTTTATTAAAAAATATGTAAATGTCATAAGCACTTTTATTTAGGAACAAGTACTCTTTACTTCACTTTGATTCCTTTTACGTCCTTGCAATATGCATGCCTTTGTCTTAGATACCGAGGACAACTATAAATATTAAAATTAAAAGGAGGCCCTACAATATTGTTGAAAGGAGGTTCTATTAAAAAAAGAGAGTTTGCAAGGCATTTTAACTCTTCTAATCTGAATTAGAAATTATGTTTTTCGAAAAATTTGTATAAATAAATCATGCTATAGTTTTGTTTTGGTATTAATTAATAAATTGGGATGTGAAATTGATAATTAAATTGCTTGCTCAACCATAACAATTTGAAAATCTTTGGTGTGTAGTAATCACTAATAAGTCTACACATTTACAATTTTACTTCTACATAAGTGCAAGAAAACATAAATAATGGTGAGAAATAACTTCTGTAAATACATTTTTTATATCTTATTCCTATCCATTTTTTATGCAAAGACTTGCTTAAATTATGGTGACAAGTAATTGATGGTAGATATGTTTTTTACTTGATTATACTTGATTTTAAGTTATTTCCAAGTATTTAGTTTTTGGTTGGTTTTCCTTCAAAGCTTAATAATAAAAAATCAATGCACAAATATCTAAAAGTCATGCATAAATATTGCAACTATATATATAAATTATGGCATAAAATAGGTAAGGTAGTTATCCCTATGGCATTATATTGTGCAAAACCTTCCCGTTATGGGCCAATCAAATGTTTGACCTTTTTTTAATAATATTGAAAAATAAATATTTGTTTTTCAAAGTTAAACATATAATTTGCATTGGTCAGTGCTAAATATCATAAACAAATGGATTGCCAAAGTCTTGCTTCGCTAGAGACTAATAATGATAACATAACAACATTTAAATTTAATTAATATGGCATAAATACTTAATACTTACAATAAACTTGCAATATAACAAGTTTCTTAACTATGGATATCCACCCCAAGATACCATGGATATTATTAATTTGTAAATAGGTTTTGTTAAAATACCATGGCTTATGAATACCACATGCCCAAAAATTATAACTCATTTCACAATAAAAAATTAAAATGTAAAACATTTGACATTGCGTATAACATTGGCTATAGAGTGAAAATTTGTTGAAAAATGGCAACAAGAAATGCTAAAAATAGAAGTGCTAAAAATAGCGTTGCTAAAAATAGCAGTTTGGGTACCAGTGCTGCATTGAGCACTAGGGAATGAAAAATGGAAGTGCTAAAAATAACATTCTATTTTTAGCAGTTCAGGATGGATTTCTATTTTAGTCAGTCCCTGGACTAAAAATAGGAAGTAAAATTTGAATTTGAACTTAACAACTGTTTGAAAATAAATTAATTAATTCTCCATGAGTTAATCAGTTGTGAAAAATCAAACATGAAATCTATGTGAGGACATGCAACAGTTTCTCCATTAATTGAGGAAGTTATCGATTGATTAAAGGAGATTAGGATGAGTTCTAATTTGAGTAGTAACTAGTTGGCTCAGTTAACACAGTCAAGTCCAGTTATATTTGATTTAAACAGTTTGTTTAAATTAAGTAAGTTCAGTTAGTTAATGCATGCTATCATATAATTGTTGTACTTCAGATAACTAAAGATTCTCTCATGAATAACTCATGGATGTTAGTTCAGACAGAGACCCAATTGAGATCAGATAAGGGACAATGTACTATCAGTTGGATGAATATTTTTCCTATAAAGGAAGCTCATCCATGATGAGGATTTATCTCTTTCAGGACTGCGTAGTTGGATCAGAGGTTAGTGAATGTGTGAAGAGGCCAATTCACACAAGTGGATGCACTTGACCCCAATTAGAATTGTGCAAAGAAATAGGAGGCTTGGAGAGCATACCAGAGGTTAGATCGAGGCCTTTGACTATCTATGAGCAGCAGAGGTATTGCAGAGAGCAGGATAGCTTTTGAACTGATTCTTTTTGTAATACTGGTTATATTTCCACTTGTATGATAATACAGAGATGGGGTTTTAGGCTGGTGCTTTCCCTTGGTTATATCTTCTGTGTTATGTGTGTTTGATTTCTCCATATCAGTTATATGTATTATTATTGATGTTGTTCAAATTGATTAAGGTTTCACAGAATTGATTGTAGAAGTAGATCAAGTATTTTGCTTTAGTATATTGCATTATCAGGTGATCTACAGGTGGGAATTTCTACTTGGTATCAAAGCAAAGGTGATCAAAGCAGAGAACAGTGTACACAAAGAAGAGAATTCGAAGTAAAAGAAAAAAAATTGGGCTGTAAGTTTTTAGAGAAGATCTGAAAATTTTTGTGCAAAATTTTCAGAAACAAATAGTAGATCTAGATTCCTTGCAGAAAAAGACCCAATTTCCAAAAAAAAAATCATCTGAATCAGAGTTCAGATGAGGGAGATATTGTTGATTTAAAATCAGCTCTTTTTCGAGAAAATTTCGTGACAGTGGGAAAGATGAAACAGATTGGTGTGCTAGCCAAGAACCTGTATGCACTTGAGGTATAAGATGCATGTAAAACCTTGAGGAGAAAGGCAAAGGTTAGATACTTGGTGGTTGAGAGGGAAAGTAAATTACCTCTCAACATGCAGCCATAAGAGAAGTCTCAGACAATTGCGGAGGAGCCACGATTGGTGAAGCAGCTTCAAGAGGTTGTGGAGTAGCCATAACTGGGGAAGGCAAGTGGAGATCAAGTGGAAGCATCCACTCATGCAGAGACCTCCATTAGGGGGAAATTTCAAGCCCAGTGGGCAGATGTGGAGTGATCGTCCCACGGAGGCTGATATGGGGGCAAGATACTTGAGGTACCAAACCTCTTTGATTCAACTTTGCTACGGGAGACCTGACAAGGAGTAGCAGGACTGGTTGATTAGGTAGAGACAGATGCAGATGGAGCGGTAGAGAGAGCTACAGTGCAGTAGTCCCAAGACTGTGTAGAGCTAGCAGACTGCAACAATGCGAGAGGCACAGGAGTGTTGCATTAGTGCAGGATGGCACAGAGAGGTGTGCAACGATGCGAGATGTATGGAGTGTTGTAGCAACTCAGAGGTTAGAAGGGGAACACTTGTCAGCAGTAGTTAGAGCTTCAGCATCAGAGTATGTTTCTAGCCCAACAGAGAGGTCAGTTGGGAGATTTTTTTGTTCCTAGAGTTGCTGGAGCAACCACACTTGGTAGAAGTGTTGCATGCAGAACATTCTAGAGGTACAGGATCGGGTTCAAGTTGAAGCCTTTCTTGTTGAGAGGGAGTATTGAAAAATGGTAACAAGAAATGCTAAAAATAGCAGTTTGGGTACCATTGTTGGGTTGAGCAATAGGGAATGAAAAATGGAAGTGCTAAAAATAGCATTCTATTTTTAGCACTTCAGGATGTATTCCTATTTTAGTCAGTCCCTGGACTAAAAATAGGAAGTAAAATTTGGATTTGAACTTAACAGTTGCTTAAAAATAAATTAATTAATTCTACATGAGTTAAATAGTTGTGAAAAATCAAACATGAAGTCTATGTGAGGACATGCAACAATTTCTCCATTGATTGATGAAGTTATCCATTGATTAAAGGAGAATAGGATGAGTTCTAATTTGAGTAGTAATTAGTTGGCTCAGTTAACAGAGTCAAGTCCAGTTATATTTGATTTAAATAGTGTGTTTAAATTAAGTTCAGTTAGTTAATGCATGCTAGCATATAACTGTTGTACTTCAGATAACTAAATATTCTCTCATGAATAACTCATGCATGTCAGTTCAGACAGAGACCGAGCTGAGATCAGAGAAGGAACAATGTACTATCAGTTGAATGAATATTTTTCCTATAAAGGAAGCTCATTCATGATGAGGATTTATCTCCTTCAGGACTGCGTAGTTGGATCAGAGGTTAGTGAGTGTGTGAAGAGGCCAATTCACACAAGTGGTTGCACTGGAAGCTTGGAAGGCAGACCAGAGGTTAGATCGAGGCCTTTGACTGTCTATGAGCAGCAGAGGTATTGCAGAGAGAGCAAGATATCTTTTGAGCTGATTCTTTTTGTAATACTAGTTATATTTCCACTTGTATGATAATACAGAAATGGGGTTTTAGGCTGGTGCTTTCCCTTGGTTATATCTTCTGTATTATATGTGTTTGATTTCTCCATATCAGTTATATGTGTTCTTATTGATGTTGCTCAACTTGATTAAGCTTTCGTTGAATTGATTGTAGAAGTAGATCAAGTACTTTGCTTTAGTATATTGCATTATCAGGTGATCTATAGGTGGGAATTTCTACTTGGTATCAGAGCAAAGGTGATCAAAGTAGAGAACAATGTACACGAAGAAGAGAATTTGAAGTAAAAAAAAAAATTGGGTCGCGAGTTTTCAGAGCAGATTTGAAAATTTTGTGCAAAATTTTTAGAAACAAATAGCAGATCTGGATTCCTTGTGGAAAAATACCCAAATTCAAAAAAAAATTGTCTGAATCGAAGTTCAGATGAGGGAGATATCGTTGATTTAAAATTAACTCTTTTTCGAGAAAATTTCATGACAGCGGGAAAGATGAAACAGATTGGTGTGCTAGCCAAGAACCTGTATGCACTTGACGTACAAGATGCATGTAAAATCTTGAGGAGCAAGGCAAAGGTTAGATACTTGGTGGTTGAGAGGGAGAGTAAATTACCTCTCAACATGCAGCCACAGGAAAAGTCTCAGACAATTGCGGAGGAGCCACGATTGGTGAAGCAGCTTCAGGAGGTTGGGGAGCAGCCACAACTGGGGAAGCCAAGTGGAGATCAAGTGGAGGCATCCACTCATGCATAGACCTCTAATAGGGGGAAATTTCGAGCCAAGTGGGCATAGGTATCACATGCGTCCATACCTCCAGGTAGGAGGTGGGGCAATGTGGAGTGGTCGTCCCACGGAGGCTGATATGGGAGTAGGATCCTTGAGGTACCCAACCTCTTTGATTCAACTTTGCTATGGGAACCCCGACAAGGAGTAGCAGGACTGGTTGATTGGGTAGAGACAGATGCAGATGGAGCGGCAGAGAGAGCTACAGTGCAGGAGTCCCAAGACTGTGTAGAGCTAGCAGGCTGCAACAATGCAAGAGGCACATGAGTGTTGCACCAGTGCAGGATGGCACAAAGAGGTGTGCAACGGTGCGATGTGTATGGAGTGTTGCAACAGCTCAGAGGTCAGAGAGGGAGCACTTGTAAGCAACAGGTAGAGCTTCAGCATCAGAGTATGTTTCTAGTCCAATAGAGAGATCAGTTGGGAGATTTTTTTGTTCCTAAAGTTGTTGGAGCAACTACACTTGGTAGAAGTGTTGCATTTCTAGTCCAATAGAAAGATCAGTTGGGAGATTTTTTTGTTCCTAAAGTTGTTGGAGCAACTACACTTGGTAGAAGTGTTGCATGTAGAACATTTCAGAGGTACAACATCAGGTTCAAGTTGAAGCTTTTCTTGTTGAGAGGGAGTGTTGAAAAATAGCAACAAGAAATGCTAAAAATAGAAGTGCTAAAAATAACACTGCTAAAAATAGCAGTTTGGGTACCAGTGCTGGATTGAGCAATAGGGAATGAAAAATGGAAGTGCTAAAAATAACATTCTATTTTTAGTAGTTCAGGATGGATTCCTATTTTAGTCAGTCCCTGGACTAAAAATAGGAAGTAAAATTTGAATTTTAACTTAACACCTGTTTGAAAATAAATTAATTAATTCTCCATGAGTTAATTAGTTGTGAAAAATCAAACATGAAGTCTATGTGAGGACATGCAACAGTTTCTCCATTGATTGAGGAAGTTATCTCTTCATTAAAGGAGATCAGTTTGAGTTCTAATTTGAGTAGTAATTAGTTGGCTCAGTTAACTAATTAAGAGAGAGGGGAGAGAGGATGAGAGGGAGGGAGAGGAGTGAGGGAGAGAAGAACAAAGACATAGAGAGATAAAAGTAGAGAAAGAGGAATGAAAAGTGAGAGATGTAGAGAGAGGGAGAGAGGCGAGGAGGGAAGAGTAGGGTTATAGATTTCTAAGGAGGGATATTTCTCATATTTTTGAACCAAAAATGGCCTAGGAACTGCATGGGACTAAGTTGCCTTCATGGGGGTAAACATGGACACCATCTTTATAAGTAAAATCTCAAAAGGAAGAAGGTTTGCCCACACCACCCCCTCCTAAATGAAGAGCCATATAAACAATGACATCATTACCAATACTGTAGACTAAAAGAGGGAAAGAATTGCCCAACTGCTTACCTTTAAAAAGAAGTCATTGCATGATTGAGGGAATACCCACCTGGAGCTTCAGGGAAACTTGAGGTACCATACCAAATCTGTGGAATAGACCCCAAGGATCAAGGACCGGTTAGAGAGGGGCTCAACAAGGATCTGAAAATAAATTTGAGGATTTGGGGGCCTCACCAATACCAAGAAGGTTAGAAAATATGAATCACTGGCCTTATCTTGGTGGAAAGAGGAACCCAACTACAAAAAAATTCCACAACTATCTTCTTCTCACAAGAATTAAAAGGAGAGTGGGCTTGCACGAGATTGACGTGCATTTCATCCAGTGGGGGCAAGGATTCACCAATCATGGAGATTATTCCTTTGTCCACTATGGTTGACCCTTGAGATCCACTGTAGCACGAGATGCCAAATAACAACTTAGGGTGGGATCCTTGAATATTGCAGACCATTTACTAGGGTTGTATTTTTGTATTCTCACTCGAAGAGTCACCTCTTCCTCCTTTGCCCATTTCTGCTTCGGTGCACCCATCTATTCAAACCTTAATCTTTGGTTCAGAGAGTGGCATTGAAGCACAAACCTTAGCTTACCAAACACCTCATTGGTCATAAAATATTAACTTATTATCATAAGTTTAAAAAATTAAATTTAAATTTAAATTTTCTTATTAAATTGACTTTGAACTATATGAATTAAAAGATAATATTTTGAATGATTAGCTGCTAATTTTTTATTGGATTTAAATTCTTAATGAAATATTTCACCTCCATTTATATGTATATTTAAAATTATTTAATATTTTTTTTATACTAATTATATAAAATAAATAATTGGTAAATATCAATAAGCATCAATTCATAATAAACATTAAAATAGTCACTTCATGATACATATTACGTTAAAATTTAGAAAAAACCATTAAACTAATTACACTATAACCTTATTTTAAATTATTATTATTATTTTAGTGAAATATAAAAAATTATTTAATTAAAACATTTTATAAACCGTGTTATTTTTGGCATATAGTTTTTATGATTTATTATTTAATATTTTAATAAAAATTCAATTTATTTGTAATTTTATTATAAAATATATTATAAATAAAAAATTAGGAAGAAAGATTAAAGTCCATCCGTTTTTATTTTTTAAAACTAGAAACGGTCAAAGGAGAATCGATGGAACATTGAGAAATTCAAAAGCTGAATTCCATTATTTGAATGGGCCGGCAATCTAACCGTTCATACCAAGACTAACAGTTGACTTGTGTTATTTCCCAGTCTACTGAGGTCTCCGTGCCTTTTGTTTTTGTTTATATTAAATGGGTCACTGGCATTTTAAAAATAAATATCATCATGCTCTGGATCTCACATACGTTTAAAATTCTGTGTTTAATAATTGTACCTTCATTCACTGCACTGCACTATGAGGTTGCAAAATCTTTCCGTTCTCGGGCCTCTTTTCGTCCTCGCCCTGTTTCTACGACCATCATCATCTGCCCTCCGTAATTCATCAATACATGGAGATGCCAATGCGCTCGTGTCAATGAAAGCATACCTCTTTGATCCTTACCATATGTTACATAACTGGACACTCCCCAATAATACCACCCATTGCTCATGGACTGGCGTCCACTGTGACCTCATGGGTCGAGTAGTGGCTCTATATCTCTCATCAATGGCTCTTGAAGGCCCATTCCTCTCTCATTTCCCAAATTTGCCATCGCTCCGATTGCTCGACCTCTCCAATAACTCCCTCTATGGAAGCCTCCCCACCAATCTATCAAACTTGAGGAATCTTAAGGTGTTGGATGTCTCCGATAACAGCCTCACCGGAAGTATTCCCTCAAACATATCAAAATTGAGGAACCTGGAGGTCCTCGACGTCTCTTACAACAAGTTGTCAGGAGCGTTGCCACAGGATTTGGCCCATCTCCTTAAGCTTAACCATCTTGATCTCAAAGGTAATTCCTTCTCGGGCAGCATTCCTGGTGAGTATGGGAACCTAAAAAGTGTGGAATATCTTTCAATCATTGCAAACAGTTTGAGTGGAAAAATACCCGGAGAGCTTGGAAAACTGGGGAATCTGAAATCACTTTATTTGCCGGGAAATTCATTCGATGGTGGGATTCCTCCTGAGATAGGAAATTTGAGAAACCTTGTAGAACTCGATCTGTCCGAATGTGGTCTCACAGGCCCTATCCCTCCTCAACTGGGCCAGCTTGTGACCTTAAAAACCCTGTATTTAGGAAATAACGGTCTTTCTGGTGAAACACTTAATTTGCGGGGAAATTCATTCGATGGTGGGATTCCTCCTGAGATAGGAAATTTGAGCAACCTTGTACAACTCGATCTGTCCGATTGTCGCCTCACAGGCCCTATCCCTCCTCAACTGGGCCAGCTAAAAGAGTTGAGGGAGTTGGACCTGTCGAATAATGGACTACAGGGCAGGATTCCATCTTTCATTGGAAAAATACCCGGAGAGCTTGGAAAACTGGGGAATTTGAAAACACTTAATTTGCGGGGAAATTTATTCGATGGTGGGATTCCTCCTGAGATAGGAAATTTGAGCAACCTTGTAGAACTCGATCTGTCCGATTGTCGCCTCACAGGCCCTATCCCTCCTCAACTGGGCCAGCTAAAAGAGTTGTGGGAGTTGGACCTGTCGAATAATAGACTACAGGGCAGGATTCCATCTTTCATTGGGGACTTGCCAAATTTGGGGGTTTTGTGTCTTTCGGGAAACAATTTCATAGGTCTCGTGCCTCAGCAACTGGGCGTAAGTGGAAAGCTACTGTCATTGGATGTTTCTTCCAATAGGCTCACTGGTTCCATCCCTCCGAATCTCTGCAAGGGCAGAAGGCTACAGATATTAAGTTACTTTCTTACTCTGACATACATTGATCTCAGCTCAAACAAGCTTTCTGGTATGATTCCCAGGGAAATTGGTAACTGTGTTAATCTGACAGAAATTGATTTTAGTCAGAACGAATTCAGCGGTCACCTCCCAGAGGAAATCACCAGGATGAGCAATCTCAGGTTTTTAAACCTATCCAGAAATCACTTCAACGGGAGCTTTTCCAAAGAATTTGATGAAAGGATGATCTCCGCGGATTTCTCTTTCAATAACTTTTCCGGTGTTGTGCCAGAGGGTTTGTCTTATTTAAATGCAACCTATCTTGTAGGGAACCCCTACTTATGCGGAGAACAGTTGGGCAACTGTAATTCTAGTGTCAAAGGGTCGTCCGTCCGAGTACACATCAAGCTTGAACTTCTCTTGCCTCTCTTAGCGCTTGGAATTCTCTTCTTCTGTACGCTGGTGTTGGCAATTCGAGCAGTTACAATTAAGAAGAAGAAGAAAGATAGCGAGGGCAGGCCATGGAAGATGACGGCCTTCCAAACCCTCAGCTTTGGAATCGATGACGTGGTGGAATGCATTAGAGAAGAGAATGTCATCGGCCAAGGAGGAGAGGGTGTTGTGTATAAAGGAATCATGCCCAATGGGGAAGTAGTTGCAGTGAAAAAACTTACGCGGATAGGCTCTTCAAATGCTCATGGCTTCTCTGCAGAGATCAAAACTCTGGGCAGAATCCGCCATCGACATGTTGTTAGATTGCTGGCGTTTTGCTTCAACCATGACACCAATCTTCTGGTGTATGAGTACATGCCGAACGGAAGCCTGGCGAAGTTGCTTCATGGAAACAATGCCACGCCTCTGGATTGGAACACCAGATACGAAATTGCAGTGGAAACTGCGCAGGGTTTGAGCTATCTTCATCACGATTGTCGGCTGGCCATCCTTCATCGCGACGTGAAGTCCGGCAATATTCTCTTGGACTCCAACTTTCAAGCTCGTGTTGCAGATTTCGGCCTAGCCAAACTCTTGCATCAATCTGGTACGTCGGAATATATGTCTTCAGTTGCAGGCACCTTTGGTTACATAGCTCCAGGTAAGTGATTGTTTCATCTTTAAATTTTGAAGTCGTCGATTTCTAATTTTAGTAGAGCATCGCGGGAATGTTTAACTGATCTGCTAGCTTTCCAAAATTTTATGGTCTGTTATTGAAGTCCATGATCTGTTATTGCCAATTATAAACATAGTGTGGTGAGGCAGAGCAGCGCTGCATTATAAATAAAAGCAATTATATAGAAGTCAAAAGTGCTTCATAGTATGCGTATTGCTTATTTTGGGTGGTTTTGCCACTGGCCTTTGCTGTAGCATACCATTTAAGATTGGATGTTGAATGTATAGAGTATGCATACACCATGAAAGTGGACGAGAAGAGTGATGTATACAGCTTTGGAGTGGTTCTTCTTGAGCTCATCACGGGCAAAAGGGCAGCTGGTGAAAGTGAATTTGAAGAGGATATGAACATCACAGGGTGGGCGAAAAAGATGACCAATTGGAACAGAGAAGAAGTTATGAAGATTATTGATCCCAGGCTTATCAACGTCCCAGTGGAGGAAGCCCTGCATATATTCTTAGTGGCTCTTCTCTGCATACAAGAGCAGAGTGTCCGAAGACCTACTATGCGCCAGGTAGTAGTAATGCTAACATACTTCAGTCCCAGGCAATAATTTTCATGATTCACATTTGACCGCGGGATATGATTGGAATAAGGCATTCTCATCCTCAGCTGGGCAGTTCAGGGTTGATTGGATGTGTACCTTGATGAAGGGTAGCTATCTTGACTGAAGATGCATATCCATCTGCTCTTTTAGCATCTATGTACAAGAGCTTCCAACCTCAAAGTCCCTACCTTTATTTAGTAAGTTGTGAAAATGTATTCAACCAAGGCATCTGAATCGGTGTTGCCTTCAGGTTCCTCTGTTATCTGTATTTCCTTATAATAGGCATCTGAATCAGTGTTGCTTTGAGATTCCTCCGTTTTCTGTATTTCTTTATAATGGGAATCTGAATCAGCGTTGCTTTCAGATTCCTGTTTTTTTTTTTCCTAATTTTCTTTCAGAATCCTCATTATTTGTTTTTTTGTATTTCTCTCTAATTTGTATTCAGATTCCTCATTCTCCTCCCATCCAAAGTCTTAATGACGAAATGCTTCTGCTTCTGCTTCTTTTATCTGCATATGTTAGCATTGTTCACTTCAGGGCAGAGTCAGATCCCCTTTCATCCATTACTCTCTGACAGAGAAACCTCGAAGATCTCCTGCTTTATCTCTTTGGATGGTGGATCTTCCTAAACCCAGCCGCTCGCTCAGAATATCAGAGCCTAAAAAGTATCTTTGGGTTCATTTTGTCTGATCTATTGACTTTCGCATAGACAGTTCTAAATCACTTCCCACGCATTTCAAATCCTTGCGAGTCATACATACATAGCTTTTAGTTGAGAATTAAGGCAGGGTGTAAACTTTTAACACCATAGTATAGAACACGGACAAAAATAGAAAGTTTAAAATATATATTAATCGTTATCAATAAAAATTTATTTTTATCTGATAAAAATTACAAGTTGCCATGAACAAAATTACCGCAAGAATTCTCAGGTTTAAAAAACAAATCTTCCTTTATTTTGTTAGCCTAATTTCGATGATGAAAACAATTCTAAATCCAGACATCAGTGATAAAAAATAATTCGAGCACAAAATTTTGACAATAACGAAGATTAAAGGTTATTCAGCATCTTGTCAATAATGAGGATCAACAAAGATTATTCAACATCATGGGTGTCGATTCTTCCTTTTTCTTTTTTTATAAAGAATATTTAGCAAACTAAAACTGCAGAGCTCATGTAAATTATCATTGATTCTCAATGACTAGAACGAAACCAAAATAGGTAGCAACGGGTTTGACTTGAGGTCTTAACGATCCCTGCCTTATTTACAAATAAAAAAATTTCAATTATCAACGCCAATATTATTATTAAGTAATATTCTGAGTTTTAATAAGTTTGAATTAAGTCTCTATCGGGAAAAATAAATATTCTTGAAATTAAAAATATATTTTAAATTATTTATATATTTAAATTTTATATCTTTTTAAAAATATGGAATATATGATTATTTTTAAAACTTAATAAATTTATTGAATTATAACGAATCATTACATTACATTATTTGTTATTATAATGATTTTCACAAGCTGGTTCATCACTTGTATTCTAGAAAGTCATTGGATTTGATGAATTTGAAGTAGTTGTAACTTATCAACTTGAAATATGTCAATTAAATTTGTAAGTTCTTCATGTTTTTTTTGCATATTTTCCCAATCAAAAATATATTTTATTGACCAATTTATCAATATAATTAAACTTCCAAACATAATTTAAAGTATCAATTATAGCTAGTGGTGTTATAGAATGAATGCATAACAAATGAGATACTTCTCACAACAACTTAGAGGTCAAACCTTCATGAATATCTCTCATAAATGAAGCTCCATCTAACCCAAATCCTACCATTATATATTTTCATAAATCTATTTATGATAATAATCACAATAAGGATTCATACATTGATAGTGAAGTACTATCCTTGATTTTCAAAAGAATGTGGAACACTTTCTTCATCCATTAAATATGTGATATATCCAATAAGGTGTTGCTCCATTGTTTTATCAATCTTTTCATCCACCAAAATAAAATAAAAAGAAGTAAAATCATTTTTTGCCTTCAATTTTTTTAGATAAACTATTTTTGCTCCTAATAAAGACTTTTTCCACATGTAACATTGACACATGGATAATATATTCATTGGCTAAAGACATACTAGGTGTTTCCCTGTACTTATGAATGTCATATAAGGCTCTGTACAAATCTAAAGGAAAATCTTTTACAGCCACAAATATATAGTTTCCAACATAATTTGAAGAGGTTTAGTCATGGATAAATATGATTTTCTTTATTCACTCTCCAATATTTGAATTGATGTTTATGAACCTCATAAACCATGACCATTTATTCCACTTAATTGAATTGTACTACTACTTTCCCTAGCATATGGTGTATGTTGTTTGAATTTGATATAGAATCAACACTTTCACCATTTGTTATAGAATATTTCTATTTTCATATTTACTTTCATCCATATTTAAATGATATTTTAAATTTTTCAATATATTTTTCTTCATTATTAATCTCAATCTCAACCTCAAAATTAATATTTTCTTCAATAATTAAATCATTTGGCTTCAATTTGAACACTTCGACAAAATGCTATTTGTTTTCTATATTTTTTAGGTCTATTATTCATAGACAATTTTTCTCAATAAATTACCTTATTTTTAATCTAAATTCAACAATGAAAATTATATTCATTAAATTTCCAAAAAAAAATATTATTAGTGATAAAGGAAATGAAATAAAAGTGAAATATATTTTGATTTTACCACCATTTATAATCTCTTATTGAAATTACACCAGATCAAACAAGTTAACATTTAGGTCTTGATTAAGGAAAGGTGTTAGAGTATTAATCTCGAAGCTGTCCATGACTATTCAATAATTAGTATAGTACAAATTAAAAAATAATAATCTACATAAATTAGTAAGCTTAAAAGAAAAATCCAAACCATCCTTATAAATTAATATATAAATTTCAACCACTAAAATGCGATCATCAAACTCGTGTAATGATGTATAAATTTCAAACACTAAAAAGCAATTATCAAATTCTTGTGATGAATCTTCATTTCTGATAGAAAAAGTTGGTTGGGCATATATAAAAATATCTATAACCAATTCATTAAGCATTGCACAAGCTTTAATAATAACATAACGATAAATAACAGGCCAACTAATTTATTTTTTTTAAGTGAGAGGGAAAAAGATAAATATACTAAAATCAGGTAAATAATTAATTTTATGCAGAAGCTAAAAAATTTAATAAATTATACAACATAGCGTAAAATTAAAATGGATTTGCTATCATGGATGGGATGCATCTATATTTAATGTGAATACAAAACATAAATATTAGTGAGGATGATAGGAGTTTGTAGCACCGCCTTTTAATAGACTCTTGGTTGATATTGATACAAATCTGGGAAATCACACAATTTTACACTAGCTAATTATATAAAAAATAATATACAATTTCCCTTCCCATAATAAATTCTTGGTCAAATTATTTGTGAACTTGTTTTGCTGCCAGAATTCATCGTTTAATATCTATATTTCACATCATTTTATGTTTGGATTCCGGACAGAGATTGACTTTCTTTTAGTTCTTAAAAGAAATATCAATTATAATTAAACCTGCCACGATTTGTATAACTAACACGGCAAATTCTCTTCTGAAAATTAGGTGATTCATTTTTGTTCCCAGATAATTCCACCGGCGATGGACTCTGGATAATAATAAAGTTGAGTCCGTATTCGCCAACTGTACATTCAGCTCGCAGAAATAAGGCTTTGAAGGACGATAATTCCACGCGTTCTAAGATCTATTGCGACTGATTCGCGAGGTCCAGTAGCCGTCATCGCAAAATTCATTTCTTCGCTGACCAATGACTGTTTATAATAATAGAATAATAAAGTTGAGTTCCAATTTGACCTATTGCAACGACGTACAGAAATAATTCCATGCGCTCTGAGAACCATCGTTGACAAAAAGCAGCGCTGGAATTTCAAATTGCAGAAATAAAGGTGTCGTCGGACGATAAATCCACGCGCTCTAAGAACCATCGTTGACCAGCAAGCAGGGCTGGAATTTCAAATTTCTTCTACGCGTTAACGGAAAATTTAAGCTGTATGCACATTCATGAATTTTTTTTATTGTTATATTAAGTTGCACACAATAGCTTCCATATATAATATAATTGTGATTATAATTACGAGAGATAGAGATAGGTTAATTAGTCTGTGTGATGGCTTCCAATAGTTTCAAATTTTATGGAAAGCAACTAAAGATGACAATTATATGGGAGAGAATTAAACTATTCTAAAATAAAATAGATTTTTAATTTTAAATAAAAAAATTTATTATTAATATTTAAATAACATTTAAAAATTTTGTTGGTTTTCTTGGTAATCATTTGAAGCAATTGATCAATAAAATTTGAGGTAATTAATTTGAATAATTGATCAACAAAATTTGAGGCAATTGATTAATAAATCTGGAAAACAGAAAACAGAAATTATTGAGAACATTATAGTGGATTTATCCTAACGAGAAGTCATTAATATCTAAGTAGCATGTAAGAAATTTAATCAAGCTTTTTGGTAATAATTTGACCTATTACATTAAATGCTTAACTCTTTGAGAGTTTCTAGAGATTTTTCTTCTTTACCATGTATAAAAATCTTTCTTTGGTAATCAAATGACCAAGTTGTGTTCTGTATGTGTGATAATTGATACGGGTAATCTCACAGATAATTGATATGGATAATCTAGCAGAGATTTTAGGGATTACGGGATCTTCTATTAGGAATTAGTTGAGTGAATTATGGAAAATATCATGGATTTAGTATAATCCATAATTATGTAATTATGCTATAAATGTAAGCCGGCGAGGAGAATGTTACAGAATGTTAGGAAGAGTTAGAAAGCGTTAGAGAGAGCTAAGTAGTGGTGAGAATAAATCAGAGCACAAGATGTTCTGAATGGATATGTAAATACTATTATGAATGAAAGGAGTTTTGTGTTAAAAACTTGTTTCTGCATGATATTTTCTTATATGATTTGGTTTCGTTGATTCTTTAAATCGTAGGCTGAATCTTTGTTAAATACAGGAATTTGTGTGCAAAATTAAAACCTGTAGTGGAGTTTGATGTTTGAGGTTTTAATTCGTTGATCGTGGTTGAAAGCGTACAAGATTGAATGCACTAACAAATCATCATTGATCACAGGATGGATCAATGATGATCTATTCAGTAGAAGATCGACAGATCCAATAGATCTAACGGTTATCGCATGCCAACAAGCGCAGGCGTTAATCAGAATAGAAAAGCAGTCTTCGTCGGGGAAATTTCTTTCTCGTGCGGTCTCAAGGTAGTAAGTTGTATTCTGAAATTTCACGCGATTACACTTAGCAGCCGACATGTAGCACGGGAACACTATTTTTCTCGCATGTTCTCGCCTCGTTATACATTGCGCAAGATTCCACATGAGATTACACGACAACCAATGGATCAAGCAGAATTGATCAACGGTGGAGATCGTCTGGACTATTTGGTGAGCGGACAAAGCAAGCACTGTCGGATTGAGGAATGAGATCGACGACGGAGAATTGACGCGCTAAAGGTTTGTGGAATGACGGATGTGACAAGGTTATAAACTACAGTTTAATTTACTTTTGGTTCCGTGGAAAATTAGAAGGTTTGCCATATATCGGGTAAATTTAATAGTTCTGCTATTTTAGTAGAATAACTAAATTTGGAAGTTGATGACTAATACTCTAAAGGAAACCTGTTAGGGCCCTATAATACTAGGATTACCCCATTACTATTGTAATCTTTATTTTTTTTGCAATTTATTTGATGATGAGAACATAAGCATGGATAACAAGAAGAAGAAATTAATGGCACAAGGAAAATATAAATTGAAACATTGCCCTAATCAGTTTTACAACAATTTGAAGCCATCAACTAGCACAAAGAGCTCTGTTGGCCAAAAACAAAGGTTCACAACATAAGAACTCAAGGACACTGACTTACATTTAACATTAATTATGTTGGCTATCAATGGTTAGAAGTGTTCCCATGAATATGACCATTCATATAACAAAAAATACGTAGTGATACCGACTAAATCAGTAGCTATGGAGTTGTATCAGAAGAACGAGGAAACAAATAGATCTTTAGCTATTACAGATAACACTGAAGGATGGATTGATATATATAAGTGAGGGGAAAAAAGAAAAATCCATGTATCGCCCTGGTATATGATATCAGAAAATGAAAGATTCTAATCTAACTATTTCTAGTTTATCAATGTATTTTTTTTTAATTACACTGAAGGTGTCTCTTTTTGAAATTGGTTAGGCTAGGCATTCGTCAACCCTTTTCATCTCTGTTTGACACTTGTCCATCTGTTTTTTTCGCATTAAGTGATATTTATTCAAAATTTTATTAGAATCCTTGTTATCATCACCACTGAGTGTCAACTCTGCCAAGGTAAAGGATTTTCATGTATGATCTTCCATGGAATTAAACCCATATATCTTCAATGAGTGTGAGTCTGGGCTCGCAACAGTGTTGGAACTCTGCTCGTGCACGAAAAAATATGGATTCGGGCTACCGTATAATAGCTCCTTGGGCGAGGACTGGTTCCACACAGATACATACATGCTGGAGATCATATTTCACGATACGATTAAACAATACAATCGATTCACTCCAAACCCTACCATGGTCGAGGTCGTGTTTGTGCCCTACTATGTTGGCTTTGACGCTCACAGATATCTATATCCACAAGAGGAATCAGATTCGAAGTCCAGACCCCTCGATCACTGGAATTTTGTAGGCTCAACATTTTTCCCAATTAACCGGATTGTGGGAAAAATGATCTGAAAATTGTCCTCAAAAATGCAGAAACACTGCTATCGATTTTCGATTATGTGTACTTATTTTCCACGTGCTTCGATAATAAACCCGTGATTAATTACATTCTTATCTGTGGATCATGCTGCAAATAATCAAGTAAGTCCTTTACAAATATGGTATGTAGAGACTGAGATGAATGTGGTAACTCTCGATTTCTTTCCTTCTAGATTTCTTCTGCTTTAGTCACTACATTTTCCATAAATAATCCCTCGGTTGACAACATCTCTGTTGTTTGGGCCATCGTGCTTTTCCTTTATGTTTGACACTTATCAAAGCCATCAATCATGATGTTTGATTCGTTTTGTGGGATTTGGCTCATATTGTTGTTGCCATCCCCTCTAATGTTGGTTGGTGCAGCCACATTTTTCCTAACCGCCCCCAGACAAGTACTATATCTATAATGTTTTATCAACCCAGTAATCATGTTAAGAAAATGTTTCTCTAAACTCCTCGAGAGTGAGATATCAACACCACCTCTTACATTTTTAAGTTCTGATTTTCTCACTATTTCAGCCGATTTTGTACGCAATTGACCCTCTTGAAAAATCAGTCCCGCTATTCTCTTCTCTAGCTAACTTTTCATTTTGTTCTGTTAATTAATCCTTCGGGATTGTTATTGTATAATATGTAATTAGTTTTACATTCCGTTTTTACGATTAATAAGTTACTGAGACACAACTGTCTCGTATCTAGATTGTACATGTATAAATAATTAATATTATCATTAATATGATGCTTTTTCATTGTGCTCTTTCATTGTGGAGTTTATTTGGGCTTATATAGTGGTATCAGAGCCCCGTTGAGTTTTTTCAAAACTCCATGTATTTGAAGTCTATGGCGTAAAGGAGACATAGAGCATGAAGGTTGTGAGGAAAACTGAATGTAGAAGCTTAGTCCAGTGGGAAACCCAAACCATTGACTCTTTGTAATTTTTATAACTTTCTGTCATAATGAAATACGATTGGAGAAATTCAATGGTATAAAGGTTTTTTTTTTAACATATCCTTGGAAGTTAGAATACATATTGGAGTTCTGAGTACTTGTTGTTCTCAATAAAAATTTCCAATACTGAGTTGAATACCAATAATTGCTGGATTTTATGCTAAAAGTATAAGTTACATGCATCCAAGGGCCACTTGTTGTTTCAATTTTGGGAGGCTTTATTTTCATTTACCACATCAAAGGGGAGTTTACTTACAGTGAAATTTCTACAGTAAACAAGAGTTTAATCACAGTAAATTTTTTGAATGATAGTATTTGCATTTACTACAGTAAACAAGATTTTAATCATAGTAAAATTTCTAAAGGATAGTATTTGCATTTACGACAGTAAATAGGAGTAAAATTTTAAGAGGCCATTGATATAATAAAATATTTGGAGGCTAATAATATTTGAACCTAGCTATTTTCTAGGCTATTTTTGAAACTTACCATTAAACTGTTAGTGCCTAGATTTACCTCATGTTGAAAAGGTAGGATCCAGGGCCAACATCAAACCATGCTCAGCCTCATAGCTAGCCCTATGAGGACAGGAGAGGGCTCTCTCTGGGTCAATCTCAGCGAGTAATGATCTATGGGGCTTGAGATGACTGAAATATCTTCTTATCTTAGGCTAGGTATATGTGCAAGAGGTTTTGATTTGATAAAATGGAGTTTGTTGGATTTGATGGAAAGATGGTTTTGGGTGCGGGGATTGAGGCTCAGTTCTACAGAGATCTCAATGGGGCAAGGTAGGCAATCGTTTTGGCACTTAAATATCAAAGGAGATGGAAGGAACAGACAGATGAGGTGTTGAAGAGGGCAAGAACAATCATGGATCCTCCCCAAACAGCTAAAAACATCAAACAACTAAAGCAAACTTCAAGTAGAGCACTGATATCAATGAATTCTACTTACACTCTTGTTTTTTTAGTTTAGAAGAAAATAAGATAGATAATGGCGTACAATCACATAAACAAATTCACAATTTACAAAGAGAAACACTATACCAAGACAAATTTCCACATGGATCCCAAAGAGTGCTGCAAATCCTGATCTCAAATTCCTTAGCCCAAATGCTGAAAAATATGTACAATGAAGCCCAAGGCTTTCTCAAGAGTCCAACCATGCTAATGAGTGAAAAACAACATAATATAGACAATCATAGCTCATCCTAACCTCTAGGGGTCGAGCTCACATGTTTAGAGGCTGTTTCAACTAATTCTAAGCTGAGAACTAGAAATTAGGCAACATAACAGCATGCCTCTAAAAACAAGGGAACTAATCCATTCAGTTTCAAACAACCTTTGAACTGATGAATCAACCTCTACAAGTGGAAATTTACCATATTTACATCATAATCCATCATTTTTCATCAAATTACATCACAAATTTTCCATTAGGAAAGTCAAAAAGTCAAACTAGGTGAAACTGGGCGAAAAACAAAGCAAAACTGGGTCAAACTAGCAATTTTTCCTCTATGCGCGGCGCCTGTTTGGACCCACTTTTGGAGGCCTTACCAATGTCCAAATGAGCTCCAGGTGTGCTTGTTGGAAAGGTCTATCCATCTACTTTCCAACCCAAGTGGAATTTTTCAATTTGGCCTCCATTTTTCCCTCCAAAAGTCCATTCTCCCAACACTGCTTCCTGTGTGTCAAAATAGGGGTAATAAGGTCATTTTTTGAGTGTCTTTTGACCTTTAGAGGGCTCAAAACCTACCCAAATTTCTTGTCCATAGGTAGGAAAGTGTAATTTTTCATGCCAAATCCAAAAATGCAAATTTTTTGTGCTTTGGAGCCCCCTAGAAAAAGCGAGCGCCACGTGGCGCGACACATAGGGAAGGAAAACCTGTTTTTTGTGCCAAAAAATTGCAAAATGCAAAAATTGCCCCAAATTTCTTGAAATTTAGGCTGAGTCATATCTATCAAGTGTTGTGATGGGCCGAGGAAGCCTCAGCCAAGATCTGAATTCCTTCACCCTCTTCTTTCCTCCTTGATGCTCTCTTCAACTTTGCCTTCAACTTCTCGATTCTCGCTTTGCACAACCAATTCCGGGATAAGTAATGATATGAAAGGTTTCTAAGCATGTTCTTTTCATTGATGGACTTCTCCAGTTTCCTCTCCAAGTGGACATTGGCTCTTTCAAGCCATGACTCTCTATCTGCATTGATCTCTTGCTCCAATGAAGTGAGCGCCACCCTCCTTCTTTGGGTAGCCCGGCGATTCTCCCGGATGTTTCGCAACTCCATAACCACCTGCTGGTCCTCAAGTTGCTTGTTCCTTTGCTCTAAGTACTGTATAGTCCATTGGGATTTATCCAAGGTGGTAAACACGGCATCAATTTCTACCTGTTTCTCCTGAATGATTTCTCTAAGATTTACACTCTGTGGGCCCATGTCAGTATCATCACCCTCAATGAGGATGAAATCAGTCTCTCGCTCACCTGATGGTCCTTCCTCCTGTAGAGGTCTCTTTCCTCGGTCCTAAACCTGCTATGCTGATGATGGAAGTGAGGCCCCTTCCACCCCAGGTGGAGATAACACTCGCTTTGCCGCTGCAAACATTCCTCTCATACCTCTATGATAGGTGACATATGTCGGCACACTAGTAGTCTCTGCCTCCTGACCTCCATACTAATGTGAAGGTTCACCCGCATCATGGACAACCTCCTGATGAGCTTCTGAAACTGTGAAGAAATCATGGGAAATGAAGTCCTCCCATGTGATACCCTGCAAGCCAAGCTGATGTACAACAATGATCTTGATGAGCGCATAGTGGTAAATGTTGTTGTACTGTTGTTCAGGAGTCTTCTTCTGTACAAGAGTAGTCATCCTCTCTATGTTTCGGCACATGAAATAAGGAATGTTCATCATCCGTACCCGGGTAAAATGCATCAGCAGCCTGATGTGATAAGCATACAATCGGGAGAACCGGCCCTCACAGCTGAAATACTTCATGATCAATTTCATTAAAGGAGCATATTCATCCTTGAGGTACCGAAAAGGAAACACTCTCTTGAGCTGCCTCAAAAAACCAGGTTTGATGTAAGGTTCATAGTGCTGCCGGTCAATTTTCTGCCTCTTGTTCCATGGTTCTCCAATGTTTGGTATGCCGGTTGCTAATGAAATGGATTATGGTGTTAGTGTGAAAGTGACACCAGCAAGAGTGGCTTGATCACCATGTAAATGCAACACAAATAGGCGGGCCAACTCATGATGAAACTGAATAGTAGCAACCTTCTCACAAAATCCATAACATGATTGATGCTGAAAACAAAATATGAGAAGGGGGCAAGCCTGTAACTCAGCAAGAGTGGTTGGTTCTTCCCTGATATGTTTGCCACCTCTAGGAGGCCTCCTGGGTGCATGTCGCTCTTTTGGGGAGTCTCTATGAGTTTCCCCATCATACTCATATGAAGAATCAGATGCCATGGCTGCTAGTACACAAATTGCTTTGGAGAAATAGGTGCTGCTGAGTCAAACTGTGTTTGGACTGCCTTTGAAGATTGTTTGATTTCTGCCACCAAAGGGGAAAAACAGTGAAATGAGGGACTGCAAGGGGAGGGAAAAATAGTGGGAATTTAGGGAGTGATTTAGAAATTTGTTGGTATGGGTTTAGAGTTAGGGAGTTTGGAATTTGGGTTTTGGGTTTTAGGAAATAGGAATAGGGGTATATGATTAGTGAATCAGGGGTATGTAACTTGGGGAATAAGGGAAGCAAGGGGAGTGAAAAAGAGTGGGAGTTGAGGGACTGTTGGGATAAATTTATTTAGGGAAATGTGGAATGTTTGGGAGGTTTTTTGTATGGGGTTAGGGTTTGGGGATTTTGCAATTAGGATTTTGGAAAAAAGGGAACTTGAAATAGGGGATTAGAGATTTTAGGGGGTAGGGGAACTTAGGGAACAATGAAATCAAGGGAACAAAGGGATAAGGGAGTGATGGAGGGATGATGTACTTGGTAGCAAAATGATTAATCAAACCCTAGCAGCAATCTCCTTTGACAGTTTTGAAGAGATGGGGTTTGTTTTTTCTTTACCCATTCATCATACAATAAACACCATCACACAATCATCAAACTTGGATGCAACACAATGATGGAGGCTCTACCTGGTAAATCCGAGCGAGTTTTGGCGATTTGGGAGAGTTCTGGAAATTTTCGGGCTCTTTAACTGTATGCGCCACGCAGCATGCCCAGTGCATCGCGCCTCACCAATGCGCCGTGCCCGTGTTAAAATGCACTGAGTGCTAAAGCCCAGTGCGCCGCGCCCCACCAATGCGCTGCGCCTCCTGCCCAGTGCACGTCGTCGGCAATCTTACAGCAAATTTCGCCCAATTTCTCACTTGCTCACCAAATTTTCTCTATCTTGCTTCTCTTTTGAAAATGGACTTTTCAAATGAAGAAATAGCTTATAAACCAAGAGGTTTTAAATTTTTGGCTCATGAAACCCACTTTTATAATGTTTTGGATTTGACTTTATCTTTAAACTTTGTTTTTGAACTTTTTCGTTGCTTTTTCACTTTGTGATGAATTTAATGACCTGAGCTTGCTTGTTTTGCAGGTAATGGAGCTTCTGGGGCTAAGGAAGGAAACCAGGATCACAGATGAAGAAATTTATAATGAGAAAAGCAAAATTCTCATGATTTTTACAATAAAGGCTAAATACTCTGTTTTTTTCCTCAAAATAGGGTTTTGAGGAAAAACACATTTTCGAATGCTTGATTACAAAATTTATTGATGTTGCAACTTCCTCAGGGCCTACTGGCTGTTATTAGACATTTTGAGACATTTTTGACGAAACCATAATGAAACCCTAGACCTAATTAATGATGAAACCCTAAAGACAACCTTTGCAATCTTGATGACAAAAAGAAGACTGTATATGCTTTTAAGATGAACAAACATGAGCCAGCAGGTAGATAACATGAGGGAAACTAGAGGAATTCCACTACCGTCAGACGATCTATGCGCCTAATGGAATGAAAATGACTGGGCGGGACACCTAATATGAAATGCAACAAGAGGATTTGATCTCTGATGGAGGGATGAAAATATCGACTCTAACATAAACCACAAATCCAAATTTTTTTGAAATAAGAGGAGAAACGAATTTATATCTTTTCATAAGTATTGCATATATTTTGAATTTGAAAGGATTTGAAGAATATTTGGCTGCATAACAATTATGACTTCAATAGTTTCCATAGTTGGAGTTGTTCTTAATGGAAAGGAAAAGTATTAAGAGTGGTTTAGAAATCTTAAAAGTTCCCTTGTTTTTAATGATTTGTGGGAAGTTTGTCAAGACAAGAAGGATAGTGATGGAAAAGAAATTGCACTGGAGCCGCCTGATAATGAGAAGCAGCGTGCAATTTGGGAGACAAAAGACTAAAAGGCATATGCATTAATAACTTCATCGGTGACAAAAGAGGTAAGCCGGTATATCAATTCCTATGATACTGCATTCGAAGTTCTAAAGAAGTTGAAATAACAATATGATTCGCACTCAGAACTCGAAATTATTCAGCTATTGTTAAAGTTGTTTAATTTGGAGATGAAGGATGATGATCCTTTGAAGAGTGCCTCGGAAATAAAAGCCATTTTTCATGATATAGAAGAAACTGGAATTAAAGTAGTTTTAAAGCTTACAAATTTTATAAAATTCATTCACCCTATCTATTCACACTATTTGGAATCTCTCCAAGCTAGTGGGTAGTTAAAAGACACTACATTTGATAAACTAGTAAGAAAAATAGTTGAGAGAGAAAAGGCCTTTGGGAAGAAAGAGACTCCACCTAACTCTAATGTAGAAACTTTGTGTCTTGCACAAAAGGATCAAAAGTCTTATGTTGAAACTTCTAGAGGTGATAAAAGTAGTAGAGGTCGTGGTAGGGGGGATTATAGATGTAGGGTGGGGGCGAATAATCATGGAGACAGAAAAAAAAATGTTAGACAACAAAGTAATTTTAATGATAGTGTTGGCATTATGATGCATGTGTTGTACTTGATGGCAACCCACTTGTAGCAGAAAAACTCACTTGTACATGGGAAGAGATATCAGATGTGACAGAATGCATGGCAGTAGTATTTATAGATGTGATGAAATGGAGGGCAGCTTCAAGGAATCAGTTCAGAAGGCAACTCACTCAGATGAAAGATCACTGTATAGCAGGTAAACAACAAAGAATTACAGATCAGTCTTCACAGAATGAAGAGAGAGAGGTATACACAGGTTCACCATTGACCAAGTTGTGTATACACGCGGGTACACTATATACAAGTCGCGTATACGTACACATGCACTTTCACAAAAAGAAAAGCATGTATACCTTGGAAAACTAAGTTTTTGGTCCGAAGTATTTGGTCCATGGTATTTTGATCCATGGTATTAGTCCAAGGTATTGGGTCCGAGGTATTGACCCTAGGTATTTGGTCCAAGGTTTTGGTCCTAAGTGGTTTTGGCCTATGGTATTGAGAAATGCCTACAAACTATAAAAGGAGGAGAAGATAATTAGGCCAAGGCATGCAAGTATCGAATATTTGATAAAGTGTGAGATCCAATATGTAGGTTATTGGGTTATGGTGCATTGCTAGATCTGAACCAAGGATGAACTGTAGCGGATGATGAGGAACTAGATCTAATGATGGATCGGGATCTTAAATCTTGAAATGAATTATCTTTATATGGTTTTATCATGTTTATTCTAGATCTGAATACTGACGCATGTGTTGTTCTGTAAATGTTATGATCTAGGTATGACTGAAGTCTGAAATAGTTGCAAAATTATGAATTAATATTTACAGACATATCCGCTGGTTGGCTTTGGTAAAAGCATGTATACACGCTGGTTCGACACATCGAAGTAGTGTATACCTTATGAACTATGATGTTTGAAGTTACAGTTGGTTCTGTTGTCGATGCAAAGTTCTGGATTTTCTTTATGTTCTGGTGACTGCATTCTGGTAACAGTTTTCAGATTGACTAATTTTGATTTGCTTCAGTGATCATGGATCAGATCTAATAATGGATCAAGATCATAATGAATTATCATTATGTGATTTGATGGGCTAGATCTGATTGCTAACACATGTATTATCCTTTATATGTGATGATCTAGTTATGTCTGAAGTCGGGAAGTGCAGCGAAGTTATAAGTAAGTATTTTCAGATCTATATGCTGGTTCACTTTGATGAAGTTGCATATACACGCTGGTTAGGCTCTTCCAAGTTGTGTATACACTCTGATGCATGGTTTTGAGGTTACAGCTGGTTCTAAATAATGATGCAGTGTTCTAGGTTCAGTTTTGTGTACTGGTTATAGTGATCTCTCTGTTCCAGTTGATTTGTTGAAGTTGATTAAGTATGAATGAATGGTTGATTCAGTTGTGTCAAAGGTTGTTAGTGATTGATTCAGCTGTGGTTGATTCAGAGAGTGATGATTGAGTTTCAGTGATTGGTTGATGCAGATATATTTGATAGTTGTATTACAGTGGTGATTAATTTTGAGCTTCAATGTTGTTGATGGGTCCAGTATGAAAATTAGACGAAACGAGGCCTTCATGTGTATTGTTGTGTACCAGGGGCATCCAGTCTGAAAATTTATGAAACGTGGTCCCTGGAGGAAGAAATAAGGTCGTAGCATTCTGTAGGTTGGCACCTACGTACTAGTAAACATATCGGCTAGTACAAGAGCTAGGGGGTTGTAGCTCCCTTCTAGTAGAAGCTGGAGAAAGAGAGAAGGTTGTAGCCTTCTGCAGGTAGAAGCTTGCATACTGGTATGAGTCTGCACCAGTACAATGTTGTAAACATATTTTCTTATTATTAAAAGAAGATAGAGACGACAGTAGTAGGTGGTTTTCATCGGGATTGGGTTTCCACCTTAAATCTTGGTGTTCATGTGTGTTGCTTATGTGTGATGGTTCATTCTGTTATTAACTACACATGGTTACTGTTTAATGTTTAATTAAGTACTGATGCACATATTAAAGATCAACATATGATGAATTAACTGAATCATTATTTTGTTGGATATACACTTGTTTCCTTAAGCACAGTTGTGTGTACACACGGGTTTACCCACATGGAAGTAGCGTATATAAATTTGAGTATCAAAAGGAAAATAATATTGACTTGACTAATAGTCACCCCCCCCCTCTAAGTATTATTTCCAACAGTTGGTATCAGAGCTAGGCGCTTTGGTAGAAGCTTGATCGCTTGAAGGAGATCCGTAGAACAATGGGAAAGAAGCTAAAGAAGAAAGCACCCTAGAAAAAGAAGACATCTCAAAGGAACTATGACAGTGGGAGAGTCGATTGGGGATTATGTGGAAGCAACTCTTCAGATTCAGAATCACCTCAGAATGAAGATGAACAAGCAAAAGAACTATCAGGTATGAATTTGTTATCCTCTGGTGATGCATTTCTCTGTCCATTTGAAGATGATGAAAGTGATAGCGAAACAAATGAATTTTCTTTTATGGGTGAGAGAGAAAGATATCAAATAGAGGAAAAAATTAAAACGCTCACAGACAAAATCATAGATCAACAAGATCTATTGGACAAAATGGAGTGTGCTTTCAAAGAAGAAGCTACCAAACTAAAGGCTCAACTAGAGGAAGGAAACAAAGTAAGGAAGCAATTCAAGGAAAAGGAAGATCAATGTCAAAAGCTGCAGGATGAAGTGACATCATTAAGAATTGAAGTAAATAAAAGGAGCACAACAATCAAGAAACTCAAAGATAGATCCAGTTACTATGAAAGTCTTGAAGCTAAGATCCTCTCTCTAAAAGAAGATCTTGAAAAATCAAATAAGCAGAATGAAGAACTACTCCAAGCTCTTGAAAAACAAAACGAAGTTCTTGAATTAAGGCAACAGATGGAAGAAGGAAGAAAAGATGAATAAATCATGAAGAAGCAGTATCTTGAAAAGGAAGAGCAATATCAGGTTGAGGTAAATATACTAAAAGGTAATTCAGAAGAAAAGGATAAGCTCTTACAATTTCAAGATAGTACTAAGATTTTGGATGATATTATTAGTAGTCAAAGGTCTCCTTCCATCAAATCTGGTCTTGGTTTCCATGAATCTGTTGAAGGTGAATCTAGCTCACAAGCTAAGGCAAGGAACTCCAATGTAAAACCTCAAATGCTCAACAAGAAGATTAAAGGTCAACCCCATCAACAACCAAGGAAAGAAATTCTTCAAAGAAAATATTTTACTCCTAAATGTGGAAGCGATAGTTGGTCATTTCCTCAAATGAATAATGTTGAACGTTTTATATGTTATAATCTTGGACATGTTGCAACAAGATGCAGAAGTAGAATGGTTCAATACCATCACACAGAAAGATCATCAGCTTCCAGGTACTTTAACGGATATTGTTTTTCTTGCAATATGTTTGGTCACGAAGCCATTGACTGCTATAGAAGAAATATGAAACATGTAAGATGTTATGCATGTAACAAGTTTGGAAATATAGCAAGGGAATGTAGGAGAAAATATCGGGCACCATACCAAAAGGAGAAAACATCATCACACTCGAAGATATGGAAGAAGAAGGAAGTACAGTCAGAAAAATGTGGCATGGCACAGTGTACAAACATGACAGACTTCAGAGAAGCTAAAAGTATGAAACTTCAATGTTCTAAATCTCATACACAAGTTTCATGAAGACAAGTCATGTATATACGCGAGTTCAAAGCTTCACAGTTGTGTATATGTAGTTTGAGAAAAATATTGTGGGACAGTCTTAGAAAAACTGATGTGATATGATTCAGACAATTATCATTTACCTTTTCTGTCTTAGATGACTACAGTCTGTAGAAGTGTCTTGATCCTAACAAGTTGTTGATAACTTGATGTATATCTAATTGATGATGATGCCTTTATACTTCTTATTGATATATGCAATGATCAGATCTGACAATGAACAGGTGGAACAGGTTTAGGGGGAGAACATGCTATGCTTCTAACAAAGCATTGTTGGCATTATGTTTAGAAGTATTTTCAATGATGATGATGCTTATGTGGCTAAAGTGTTTAAATTGATACATCTTGCTATTGATTGGGGTTACATAGTTGTTATTCAGATCATATTTATGGATGATTTTGGATGACTTTTTGATGATGTATACAATACATATATGTTGCTTACATGATGATCTTCATAAGGACAAGGAGAAGTAGAAAGCTTGAGTACACAACTTCATTATTTGATGATGAGCCACTCATTTCCTTTATGTTGTTGTCATCATGCCTTCAAAGTTGAATAATGTTCATATGTTGCAGTCATGATGTAGGATTCCTATAGTTCTTAGCTCTCACATGGATGAGGAGTGTTGCTTTTGATGATATCAAGAAATCTTTACAAATGACCATGAGCTCATGATTGGCTTGATGGATATACAGTATGATGGATACATGAATGATTACTTAAGTTGCATATTGTTGGTTGGCCAAGAGAATGGTGTTATTGCAGGTTGCATGAAGACATGAATATTTGAAGACATGGCTTACTTAACCACATAATGATGATGAGCTCTTACCTTATGATGATAGGTTGATACTTACATATGATTATCATGGTTGATGCTTATCAGATGTCAGATGTTCCCTCGTGATGATACTTGATTGATATATTGAAGGTTCTTGTGGAATGATCATGCAGTTCTTGATGATGATGTTATGATCATAGATGATGACTATGGTGTTTTCACATACATATGATGATGTGCTACTGCTTGGAGATATGACATATGCTGAGTTGATTCATGGAAGGTTATGATAAGGGTCGTTCTACTAAGGAAACGAAACAAGTTGATCTTGATGAGATCAAGAGGATGAATTGATATCTATATGCAAACATACTTTGTAATAGGCTGATGATATTTACACTGTCATATCTTGGGAACTAATGATGGACATATAGAGGTTGTTGGTTTGGATGTTGTTGACAGATGCTTATGGAGCAGATTATACATGGTGTATTATAGTTTCTGATGACTATCATGGTCTTGTTTAGATATTTGGTCTATGTTATAAATGTCATGTATATCATTCAATGTAAAGGTCATATCAAGACCCATGATGTAATAATTTGTCTCTGTCTGGTTTAGTCTTTTGATGAGTCCCTTTTGGTCATATGATGTAATTTGTATCCCCACTATGCATGGGAAGGATGATGTAATAATTGCTATATTTCAGTTATGTATAAACAATTGGTATGTCCCCACTTGGTTGGGTCGATGAGTCAAGTTTGGTATATCCTCACATGGTTAGGAGAATGGATGTATGTATGAGTCATTGGTGATAGGAAGGTCAAACTCACATAGTTGAGTTATAGAGTCATGCTATTTTTCTTGAAAATATTTGCAGACTCTACATGTGCTCAGGGGGAGCATGGATGATACAATACATCTCAACATGAACAAAGGGGGAGTTCAATCAAAGAATTCAACATGTGCCTAGGGGGGGCATGATTAATACTTAGTTATTCAGATATGAAAGTCTTCATTTTGGTCTGCCCTTTTCTCTTGATATCAAAGGGGGAGAATATCTTGGTCCGCCCTTTGCCCTTGATGTCAAAGGGGGAGAGTGACTTGGTGTTGTTGTTGCCATCAAGTCCAAAGGGGGAGATTGTTGGCATTATGATGCATGTGTTGTACTTGATGGCAACCCACTTGTCGCAGAACAACTCACTTGTACATGGTAAGAGATATCAGATGTGACAGAATGCATGGCAGTAGTATTTATAGATGTGATGAAATGCAGGGCAACTTCAAAGAATCAGTTGAGAAGGCAACTCACTCAAATGAAAGATCACAGTATAGCAGGTAAACAACAAATAATTACAGATCAATCTTCACAGAATGAAGAAATAGAGGTATACGTAGGTTCACCATTGACCAAGCTGCATATACATGTGGGTTCACTATATACAAGTCACATATACGTATACATGCACTTTCACAAAAAGAAAAGCACATATACCTTTGAAAACTAAGTTTTTGGTCCGAAGTATTTGGTCCATGGCATTAGTCCAAGGTATCGGGTCCGAGGTATTGACCCTAGGTATTTGGTCCAAGGTATTGGTCCTAAGTGGTTTTGACCCATGGTATTGAGAAAGGCCTACAAACTATAAAAGGAGGAGAAGATCATTAGGACAAGGCGTGCAAGTATCGAATATTTGATAAAATGTGAGATACAATATGTAGGTTATTGGGTTATGGTGCATTGCTAGATCTAAACCAAGGATGAACCGTAGCGGATGATGAGGAACTAGATCTAATGATGGATCGGGATCTTAAGGCTTGAAATGAATTATCCTTATATGGTTTGATCATGTTTATTCTATATCTGAATACCGATGCATGTGTTGTTCTGTAAATGTTATGATCTAGGTATGATTGAAGTCTGTAATAGCTGAAAAATTATGAATTAATATTTATAGACATATACGCTGGTTGGCTTTGGTAAAAGTGCGTATACATGCTGGTTCGACACATTGAAGTAGCGTATACCTTATGAACTATGATGTTTGAAGTTACAGTTGGTTCTGGTTGTCGATGCAAAGTTCTGGGTTTTGCTTTATGTTCTGGTGACTACATTTTGGTAACAGTGTTCAGATTGACTGATTGTGATTTGCTTTAGTGATGGATGAGATCTAATAATGGATCAATATCATAATGACTTATCATTATGTGATCTGATGGGCTAGATCTGATTGCTAACACATGTATTATCCTTTATATGTGATGATATGGTTATGTCTGAAGTCGGGAAGTGCAGCGAAGTTATAAGTAAGTATTTGCAAATCTATACGCTGGTTCACTTTGATGAAGTTGCATATACATGCTGGTTAGGGTCTTCCAAGGTTAAAGCTGGTTCTGAATAATGATGGAGTATTCTAGGTTCAGTTCTTTGTACTGGTTACAGTGATCTCTCTGTTCCAGTTGATTTGTTGATGTTGATTAAGTATGAATGAATGGTTGATTCAATTGTGTTAGAGGTTGTCAGTGATTGATTTAGCTGTGGTTGATTCAGAGACTGATGATTGAGTATCAGTGATTGGTTGATGCAGATATATTTGATAGTTGTATTGCAGTGGTGATTAATTCTGAGCTTCAATGTTGTTGATGGGTCCAGTATGAAAATTAGATGAAACAAGGTCTTCATGTGTATTGTTGTGTACCAGGAGCATCCAGTCTGAAAAATTTATGAAACGTGGTCCCTGGAGGAAGAAAGAAGGTCGTAGCCTTCTGTAGGTCAACGCCTACATACTAGTAAAAATATCGGCTAGTACAAGAACTAGGGGGTTGTAGCTCCCTTCCAGTAGAAGCTGGAGAACGAGAGAAGGTTGTAGCCTTCTGCAGGTAGAAGCTTGTGTACTGGTATGAGTCTGCACCAGTACAATGTTGTAAACAAATTTTCTTATTATTAAAAGAAGACAGAGACGACAGCAGCAGGTGGTTTTCACCCACATTGGGTTTCCACCTTAAATCTTGGTGTTCATGTGTGTTGCTTATGTGTGATGGTTCATTTTGTTATTAACTGCACATGGTTACTGTTTAATGTTTAATTAAGTACTGATGCACAGATTAAAGATCAACATATGATGAATTAACTGAATCATTAGTTTGTTGGATATACGCTTGTTTCCTTAAGCACAGTTGTGTGTACACGCGGGTTACCCACATGGAAGTAGCATATATAAATTTGAGTATGAAAAGGAAAAGAATATTGACTTGACTAATACTAATTCACCCCCCCCCCCCCCCCCCCCCTCAGTATTATTTCCAACAAATAGAACAACTATCAGATGTTTTAGATGTGGTAAAATTGGTGATATTGTTACTAATTGTAAAATTCCTTGGGAGAAAGTCAGTGAAAGGAGAGAATAGTTGAATGAAAAGAAAGATCAGCCACCACCAGATAAGGGAAAATCATTAGAGTTTGCACATTACATTGTTTCTCACTGTAATTTTAATATTAATGATGTTTTCAACACTACATTTTCTTCATGGCGAGATAGTTGGATTTTGGATTCAAGAGCCACTTGTCATATGACATTTAGGTGAGATTTTTTTGAAACATTCAGTGATGATATTGATGGTGTTATTTACTTTGCTGACAAGTCTCAAATTAAACCATCTAGAATTGGGTCTATTCATTTGAAGATATCGAATCTTGCAGATTATGTTCTATATGATGTACTTTATAATCCACAGTTTCATCGGAATTTGATGTCTCTTATCCATATTCGGTAGCAAGGGCATTTTATTCATATATTTGATGGCATCATCAAGATAAGAAGAGCATATGATCATGTCGTTATTATGAACAGTGTGGAAGAAGGTACACTTTTAAATTTAAATGGTACGTCATCTACTAATTCTTGTGAAAGTTCTATTTTTTTGGCGCAAGAATGTGATATCATGTCTCCTAGCTTGTTGTGGCATGCTCGATTTGGCCACATCAATTATGGTAGCATCAAAATTATGAAAAAAAGAGGTATTAAATGTCCTCCAACAGTTCCAAGAAAGATTACAACTTGTGATGCTTGTATTCTAGGAAAGCATTGTAAACAACCTTGTCATAGTTCTTTCAAATCTTCATGAAAATTAGGTCTCATACATTCAGATTTATGTGGACCTATGTCAGTTGCAACTGTAAATGGAAATAAATATGTGCTAACATTTATTGATGATTACTCGAGAATGTGTGGGGTGTATTTATTGAAAGATAAGTCACAAGTGTTTGAAGTTCTTAAAACTTTTCATTTGATGATTAAAAATGAAACTCAACAAAATATAGGAATTCTCAAAACTGATAATGGTGGCGAGTATACTTCTCATGCCTTTGAACAATATTTGAAGGAAAATGGAATCAAACATCAAACTACTATACATTATAATCCACAACAAAATGGCATTGCAGAACGTATGAATAGAACTTTGCTTAATATGGTTAGATTTAGGATGTTCTTTAAGAATGTTAAGTTGATGTTTTGGGGAGAATAAGTACTTTGTGCATCTTATATTCAAAATCGTTTTCCTTCTTCTGTCATCAATAATAAATCTCCTTATGAAATGTGGTATAATTGTCTTCATGTTGTTCAACATTTTAGAGTCCTTGGTTCTCTATGCTATGCATTAATTCCTAAACATCAGTGCAACAAGTTGGGTGCTAGAAGTCGCAAATGTATTGTCTTGGGATATTCTGCTACTTCTAATGAATACAAGTTGTATGATGAAGAAAAAAAAAAATTTATTCTTTCCAGAGATGTTATTTTCCTTGAATCGAATAAGGACAATTCCACTGTTGGTAGGCAACTGGCTTATTTGGAGAAATTTTCATCTAAGAAGTTCTATTTTGAATCTGATAATGATGTTCCACACACTAAAGGGGGGGTTCCCATTTTGGATCAGTCTGTGGTTTTTACATCTTTGACTCATGAGGATGTTTCTGCTAAAGAAAACTTGGAGGATAGTGTTGTTTTTGCAGGGTCAGAAAGTGTTCCTGAAGAACTTGTACTTCAAGATGAAAAACTATCACAACCACTTCAGCAACCTTTACAAAGATCTACACGTGCTCAAAAAGTTCCAAGAAAGTATGATGATTTTGAAACAGGAATGTCTTCTAAAGGTGATTCAGGTAATGTTTCTCATGACTGTGAATTCAATCATTGTACAATTAGTGAACCTAGTTGTTTTTAAGAAGCTGCTAATTGTGATGAATGGAAGGATGCAATGAAAAAGGAATATGATGCACTTATTAAGAATGGAACTTGGAGGTTAGTGGATCCTCCTGTAGGTGTCAAACCCATTGGTTGCAAATGGGTGTATAAGATCAAATACAAAGAATATGGTTTGCTTGATAAATACAAGGAAAGACTTGTAGCAAAAGGCTACGCTCAAAAGGAAGGTGTTGACTACACAAAGCCATTTTCTCCTACAACAAAATGGGGAACAATTAGAACTTTGTTTTCTCTTACTGCTCAGAATAGTTATAAGATACACCATATGGATGTTAAAACAACCTTTTTGAATGGCGATTTGAAGGAGGATATTTATATGTTTCAGCCCGAAGGTTTTTCTACCAAAGGCAAAGAGAAAAAGAGATGTAAGTTAGCGAAGGTTTTGTATGGACTGAAACAAGCATCTCGTGCATGGTATGAAAAGTTAACTGAACACCTACTCAAGTTGAATTATAATTTATTTGATCTGGATGATGCAAGTCTTTTTGTTAGGAAAATTGGAAAGTCAAATGTATATTTGGTTGTGTATGTAGATGATTTGATGATCACAGGAAACAATGATGACTATATAATGTCCATTAAAAGAGAATTATTGAAATTTTTTGACATGAAATATTTGGGTTTATTACATTATTATTTAGGGATTGAAGTTGATCAGAAACCCAAATATATTTTCATTTCTCAGAAAAAGTATATTGGACAACTATTGGATAGATTTGGAATGTCAGATTGTAATCCTGTCACTATTCATATGGAGCAGAATTTGAAGCTTACTTCCACTGAAGGAAGTATGTTTGAAGATCCAACAAAGTATAGGCAACTTGTTAGAAGTTTGAATTTTCTAACTACTACTTGACCTAACATAGCTTTTTTTGTAGGGATACTTTCTAGGTTCATGTATAAGCCATGTGAAGGGCATTGGAATGCAGCAAAGCGAGTGCTCAAGTATTTGAAAGGCACTCGAACATATGACATCAAATATTCCAAAGTTGCAGATTTCCATCTCACCGACTATTTAGATTCAAATTTTGATGGAGTTAAGGTGAATAGAGTCTCTACTTCTAGTTACTTGATGAGTCTTGGATCAACATCCATCAGTTGAAGATCATGAAAGCAATCTGTTCATGCTGATTCTACCACCGAAGCCGAATATGTTGCAGCAACTCAAGCTACAAAAGAAATCATTTGGCTTCGAAAAACACTTTAAGACTTGAAGGAGAAACAAAGGCTTCAACTACATTACTCGTCGACAACTCTTTTGCAATTCAGTTGGTTTCATGATCGAAGCAAGCGTATTAACACCAAATATTACTTGATTCGACATTATGTAGAGGCAAAATTTATTCATCTAACACATTTCCCTACTTTGGAGAAAATCGCAGACATATTTACAAAGCCACTGGGACGTGAAAAGTTTGAAAAGTTCAGAATGTTACTCGACATGTCAGATGTTCCTTCGGATTAAGGGGGGAATGTTAACTAATCCTTTAGGATTGTTATTGTATAATATGTAATTAGTTTTACATTCCGTTTCTACAGTTAATAAGTTACCGAGACACAATTGTCTCGTACCTAGATTTCACATGTATACATAAGTAATTTTATCATCAATATGATTCTCTTTCATTGTGTAGTTTGTTTGCGCTTGTACATGTTTTCTTTCAGAATTTTTTCTATTATTTGAGATTTTAGACGTACAAGGTTTGTGTGCATGCAAGAATTCTTCTTCTTCATTAATATCAAACACACCTCCTAGAGCAACGTCGTTAAGTGGATCCACTACCACTTCCTCTACACATTCTCATATTTTCTTGGGGTGATGCTCTGTACATCCTCGGAAGCACTTGCAGGGCATTTTCTTATTCGAAGGATTTTCTCTTTAAAGCCATCAATTTCTCTAAAATTTGTACTAAGGATTTGGAAAAATCTACTTGTAGAGTGAAGGAAGGTTTTGTTTATTCATATTAGTATCCAATAGTTTCGATATCTAAAGACACCACATTGAGAAACAAGTCAACCATTATGTGTACCTATCACATGGAAAATATCTTGCATTCTCTAGTGTCCTACTATGATGATGAATGCAAACTTCTAGCTCAACAAAGAACGAACTTACAAATTATCATTGAGCTTCTCATCCGATTCACAATGAATAAGTTGGAAAAATTTACTGGCAGTAACACATGTTGGAGAGGACTTCCTTTGAGAAATTCCTTTGGAGTAATGGTAAGTCTATTTTGCAACGAGGGGCTCTAAGAATGATTTCTTCAGTTGAAATATATATATATATTACAACCTATATATAAAAAATAATTTCCCCGCCCTTGACACAAGCTTTGAATTCCATTCCTATCTCCCGAAGTTTTGAATGTCATTCCTATCTCCCGGTCAACTTTATCAAACTAGTAGACAAACCATTTTTCATGTTCATGTGACAAAGGTTACTAACCTGTAGCTATTTGGCATGGAAAGCTCCCAAAATTACAACATTGGATTGGAAAATGATAGTATCAACTTGAAGTTATTTGCGCTTATATGGAAAACTTTAAGCATGGGACAAACTTATTATAAATTTTAAATGTATACAAGATAACATGTTTTGTGTGAAGTTGTATAAATCAATGTGCAAATACCAACTTTTTTATTTTGTTTGATATTTTTTAAACATTTTCGAGTATTTTTATATACTTTGGAAATTTAATAAATATAAAAGAATTAATTATTTAACTTTTTTTATGGACCTAAAGAATTCTTAATATTATTATGTCTATTGTACATTTTGGAATATTCTAGAGATTTACTTTGGAATATTATATTTTGGAATATGGTATAAATAGAAGCCAAATCAATATCAATTATTTGAATTTCTTCATGTGTGTCATTCAAACACTCTTAGCATCCTTATATCAACTGCATATTTTAGAATATTCTAAAAATCTGAAAGATGTAATGAAATCACTTATTTGATTTTGCTTATATAATAGTTTAATTCTCTCAAATGTGAAAAAAAAGTAAAGAAATAAATATGATGATGGTTCTCTTTGTTGTTAATTGACAACTTAATTATGATAAGTTTTGTCATTTTCAAAGAAAAAAATAAATAGAGTGAGTTCCTTCTTAAGCATAAGGTTAAAGTGCAATTGGATGTAGTATTTGATTTCATGCATAGGACTAAAGAAGAATGTCACTTGAAAGCACATGATCCCATTGTTATTGCCTTAAGAATGACAAGAAAGGATAAATTGTCTTTTAGTTTTGGAATAAGATCAAACATTGTGTTTGATTAACTAAAATCTAATCTTCCATAAACAAAAGAAAAAATAATTAGATTAATATAATCCAAAATCTAAAAGCACACGGAAATAACCAATCTACCCTATATAAATTATGGTAAGAAGTGGGAATGTATGAAGTGACTTGATTCCTCTATGTGGATTTAACTTTACTTTTGTGACCCTAGTGAGTCAAAATAAGGTGGCATTTGGGTAAATTATGAACTATGGTTGACCATGTAGAACATCCAACTAGGTTTGAGCATGGTTAATAATGTTAGCCATGATGACCATGGCCAAGTATCTTTTAACCAAGTTCATAGTGGTTGACCATGCTATCTATAATTGGTAATGGATGAACATGTTGACCATGCTTAACATGTTGTCTATGGTTGACCATGGTTGATGAAATACATTATGTATGGCCATGGTGACCATGGTTGACTAATTCAACTTGAACGTCTTCTTTCCATAAGAGTTCCAATAATTTAACATAAGGAACCACAATTGACCGAATCAACATTGATATAACATCCACTCCATCGTATAACACATTCTCGAAGGTGGAGAGTAGATCGAAGGTCACACAACCAGATACCCAACAAACATTGTAGACCAGAATACGTGGTTAGGGTGTCATTTGTTTGGAGATTCCGTGTCTATAATCCATCATGTTGGTTCCGTCAATGAAATAGCTCGTGACAATGGAGGTGGTTTGCGTGGCATGGCCTTGTGAGTCCTGCGCTGAACGTATTTCCACTATCTAGTTCAAGGGACCAAACGTGGCTTCATAGCCTTTGTAGAAACATCGTGCTCCAACCAATACAACCACACCAACATAACAATAAATAGGGTGAAATGTTAGCATGTAAAATTGTGAAAATATTAATTATTATTTTGAAATTCTATATTTAAAATTAAATATGATGTAAGATTTAGAGTTTTTTTTATTACAAATTTTGTGTGCATGTAAAGTTTTAGTAAAAATGAATATTTGTTTGTCATAGTTATGTTGAATGTAATTAAATTTATTTAGTTATTTGTATTTTATAAATAAAAATTTATGATTATTTGTGTTATTAATTTTTTTTTTTGAAATTATGCCATTTTAAATTCTAAAATTTAATTATGAACTTGGGAAGATAATCTTCTCAAATATTCTATTTCTTTTATATATCTTTATACCTTTTGAAATAATTACTAATTAAAAAAATTAATTAAAAAAAAAGCATTGATCTAAAATTAAATATAAACCTTATTAAAAAAAACAACTCATTTAGAATAAATTGAATTAATATGAAATTAAATAAAACTTTAAAATTAAATGTGTAAATGTAAATGTGTAAATGTGTAAATGTAAATGTAAATGTAAATGTTTAACATTAAGAGGTAGATGTGTAGATATAAATGTTTAATATTTAATATTTGTGTTGGTTTATTTAACTGAGTATGGTGGAGATGTAGTGCAAACATTTAAATCTTGGTTCGATTAATAATAAAAAGTTAAAAGTAATAAAAATAATAAAATTCAATTTGTTATATTGTAATTTTGTTTTCTAAGGCATCTTAGCCCCTCCAACTCAAGTTAGAAATTATGTTCTAGGAAAATTTGTATAAATAATTATAAGTTACATTGGTCAAATAAAAATGGTTGATAGAAAAATCATCCTATACTCTTGCTTTGCTTTGGAAATCAACACAAAAATGGATTGTTAGAGTCCTTGCTTTGGTAGAGAATAATAATGATAACATAACAACATTTAAATTTAATTAATAAGGCATAAATACCTAATACTTACAATATAACAAGTTTCTTAACCATGGATATCCACCCCCACTTTACCATGGATATTATTAACTAGTAAATAGGTTTTGTTAAAATACCGTGGCTTATCAATACCACATGCCCAAAAACCATAACTCATTTCACAATAAAATATTAAAATGTAAAACATTTGGAATTATATATAACATTGATTATAGAGTGAAAATTCTCCTTCATATGGAGAGAGAGGGGGGGCGGAGAGAGAATGAAAGAGGGAGGGAGAGAGGGAGATAGTGATAGAGCTGGAAGGTAGAGAGAGTGTGTAATGCAAAGGAGGGAGAGAGGGAGATAGTGATAGAGCTGGAAGGTAGAGAGAGAAAGTGATGCAAAGGAGAGAGAGAGGGAGAGAGAAATGAAGAGAGAGAGGAGGGGAGGGAGAAGAGAGAGGGACGAAGAGAGAGATGGAGTTGGAAGGGGAGAGAGGGAGGGGAGAACAAAGACATAGAGAGATAAAAATAGAGAGAAAGGGACTGACAAGTGAGAGATGTAGAGAAAGGGAAGAGAGAGAGGGAGACATAAAGATGGAGGGAGAAGAGACTGGGGGAGAGATAAGAAGGGAGGGAGGGAGATAGTGATAGAGTTGGACGGTAGAGAGAGAGAGATGGGAGGGGGAGAGGCAAAGGGAGGTGGGAGAGAAAGTGAGAGAGAGGAAGGAAGAAAGAGAGAGGACTTGGGAGAGAGATGGAGAAAGGGAGGGAGAGAGTAGAGAAAGACAAGAGAGAGGGAGGGGGGAGAGAGGGGGAGAGAGATGGATCCAACCGACATATGGTATGTGTGTATATAAAAATCAACCTAGATTCATCTTAACCCCGGACCTATAATTCACCAAGAGGGATCAAGTCTCTTTTCACTTTAAAAGAGATTTGTATCTCAAGAACTTTTGATCCCTCTCGGCTCTTGATAGATAGGGAGTTAAAATATATCTAAATTGGTTTTATATTAAACAAATTTTCTTAGTTATATAATATAAATAATAATGATTTAAAATATATAATTATAAATAATAAATAAAATATATGTATTTGATATTACTTTTATAAATTTTAACAATCAAATGACTTTAACAAAATGAATCGTATCATACTGTTTGAAGTGTTCTATACTTATTATGTCATAGTTTGAATAGTTAAGGCATATCTAATACATTTTATAATTATATTATAGTTTGAATGATTAGAATATATTTTCAATGGGTTTTTTTATCTTGATTTGACTTTGAGACAGGTCTCATATTGAAATTAAAGAGAATGTGTGAGATTTTAATTTTTTTACAAAATATTTAATTTATTTTTATCACATTCGAAAGGTAAACTTTTTATCTTGATTTTGAGGTAGGTTTTATATTAATATTTATTAAGATATAATTTGAATAGTTAGAAAGCAGATTTCACTAAGTGAAGACAAATATTTAAAGTTATGGAGTATATTTGATATTGTAAATTAATTAATTAATTATATATATACAATTTTAAAATTTTATTGATTACTTTAAAATGAAAAATATCATATATATAATTATGGTTCTTATTTGGCATGGTGTGCCATATATCGATAGGAGGATCATTGAGATGTATGAGATTAGGAATAACAAAAGAGAAATAGAGGAGCAGAATGATCCAGGGTATCGGTAAAGTGATCAAAATTCAAAATGTTCAAAAGTTCTCGAAGTTGGTGCCAAAGCGTCGAAATCACCACTGACTTGAATCTAATGCAAGTTGAATCGCTCAAAACCAATATTTTATGCTCCCGATATCAGGTTCTGACCATTTTCCCAAACACGTAAAATTTTTGCAAGTTGGGTGCAGGATTGCTGACTAGGTAGTCCATACGATGACTCAGTAGGCTGACTGGGCAGCCTGACTAGAAAAGGTGACTATGCCTCGTAGGCCAATGGAAAGCTGCCAAGCAGCCTCATCTGAATGGTTCAATTTGCAATTTCTGATTGATTGTGGCATATTTTATGTGGACCAACGATGGGTCGCCACATGGCCCAGACATGGGCTACCATGTGGCACCACAACGGTCAAAAAACCTTTGGTATGGGTTGGTCGGAGGCCTGACCAGATTCAAACACAGGACCTCAAGGTTTGTATCACAACGTCTTACCGCTACACCGTGTCATGGTTCTTAACCCATATAACATTAAACATCTAATTAATTTTTCGACATTGAAGTGTTGGGGGAAGCGGTCGGGGTTAAGCCCCTGGCCCCTGGTCACTAGGCAACCCTCGACCATATGTGGCCCATGTGGCCCTTTTTTCTATCTGAAGGGGTTAGAGGGCATTTAAACGAACCAAAGAAATCCACCCAAACCGGCGGAAACCTCACCGGCGCCAGGAAAAAATGACGCTTGGTGGTTCCGTAAAAGGCGCAATTTGTAGTACAGTTAGCAAGAGAGTGCAGTTTGTAGAGCAGTTAACAGAAAAACTTCTCTAGAGCATAACTTCTTCAGTTTTTTGCCAAATTGAACCCAACAAGAGCCTAGCTAGGTTTTTTTTACTGTTATGGAGCCATTCGAGACATAATTTTTACATTCTAGGCATTGTAAATCCATGTAAACACAAATTTGAGCACTTAATGAAAGAGACCCAACATTGGAAGCTAGACCAGGAGATGTAGCCCAGAAGTGGGGTGAACTCCTTTATCATTTTGTTGTCTTGTGTTTCTGTATATGGTATATTTATCTATGTTTTTATGTTGTTAAATAAGTTTTAAAACCATTATTTTATGTGTTTTTGGAAAGTGATCCATTGCCTAAAAGGCATAAAATTTTACTTGCAAATTTTCCCATCGCCTACAAGTTTGTATTTCAGATCACATAATAAATAATTACAAAATAGAATCACCCAATACGATGTAGGTCCCTGGAGCGACCTTTCTTTCCTTTTTCTCTTCAAACCCTTAACCCAACCTTCCAAAGTTTGATTTATCAAAGCGATCTAAAGGTTACATGATATTTTGAAGGAGAATCCTTGTCAGAATCGAAAGAAGTTGACTCATGAGTGTAATATTCCCTTTTTTTGGATATGGTCAAAGTGGACAGAATTTGCCCATGGTATTCACTGTGGTATTTGCCCATGGCATTGGCCCATGGTATTTTCCTTCATTTTTTGAGGGAAAAAGATAAACTAAATTCTCTAGAGAGTTCATCAAGCCTATAAAAGAGGGTCAGAGCCTAACATTGTGAGCATTCTGAGTCTATCTATCCAATTGTGTTTGTTGAGAACTTGGCGTGGCCAGTTGTAGTTTGATCCTAGGGACAAAAACCCCATGGGTGATATTTCTCTGGTGGATCCATCCAGGATCCACGATTGTGCTTCAATATCTTTAATTTCTCCGTTGATGGGCAGGCATATGTGCCACATGCATGGCTTGAGTAGGCCTTGTGTGGGAATATAATTTTGTTTTCAGTTGTTTACATAAATAAGAGGCTACATTCTCACATCTGTTTTGTGTTCGGTGTTTTTACTACAAGAATTTTATTAGAACACCTAGAGTGTAACAATTCTATTAAAAATTTTGATGTTTGGGATATTACAGTGGTATCAGAGTTGTGCATCCTGCTAGCCTGAGGGACTTTTGTTTGTAGGATTGTTGTAACTTCAGTGGGGATTTCATCTTGTCTTAGCTATAAGTTTCCATCTTCGGTGGTATTTGGTATCACCCTAGTTGGTCTTTTACCTTTCAGTTAATTTCTACCCAGTGGGAGAATGAGATGTAGATTTGTATTGGGGAAGAGGGTTTCTTGATTAATATAAATAAATAAAGAAGAAGAAGAAATAAAGAAAGGGCGTGAGCATATTTGAAGGAGGCCAAGGCTAATTTCTTAATAGGTCGTCAACATTGTTTCTCAGAGAGTTGAATGCATAGACGGAGAGTTTTCTTGCTGGAGTTGTCTGTAAATTTTTTGTTTTCCAAATAGGGCGAATTACAAATGATTTGTGTGGTTTCGAGGTTCAACGTTGGTCATATTCAACATTGTGAGAATGATATCACCATTTATAGAAGGCCAAACTGACACACGAAGAGAAGAATTATTCCATTTATTTCCATTATATTAGAGGCAAAATTTATGAATGCAATCGGGGTCGATGACTGATTAGGTGATCACGATTCAGTTTGCACGTCAATCGCACAAGAGATCAAAGCTTAGGAGGGCACCATCCATATAAAATATTGCAAGCCTAAAAATGCTAAAATTGCTCCACATATTGACCAGTGAAGGGTTGTCGTGGAATAGCAAGGTTCTTATTGTTTAAGACATGCAAAGATTGTTGGGACCATAGGCAAACTCGTATAGAATATCCTGTGCCATCCAGTCAATTGTAAGAGGTCACATGGTCCATCAAGCCTCACCACAGTTGCTGACGAACGCGTAGGAGGGATTAGGCGCCAATTTTGTGGGGTTATATGCTCATTTTCCCACTTCTTGCATGACGAGCTTGTCCATGGAAAACTTCAGTAAAACATGTGAAGGCTTCTCTGCTCTGTACATCTGTATGAAGGTGTCAAAAGGTGAGGCATACCAATCTACTATGTCGATCAGTGCCTCCATTTATGCCTTCAACATGCAAGGTGTGTTACACAGTAAATTATCACTGTCTTCCTACTAGTCTTCCTACTGTGTCATGAGTCCAAATCATCTAGGCTCATGCTCTCTAGTGTTGCCAAATGACCCACTTTGCCAAAGTTTTTGCTATCATCGCAACTGTTGTCGAAATAAACGCGTTGATTGGCGCCCCATAACAGACCGAATGCACTGCCAGTGTGGAAGTACACGTTATTCCCGCGCTGGTTGAATTTCATGAGATAGCGCGTCTGTTATTCATATTTGATCACGCTGACATGACCTCCTGTGTTATTCAGCAGCGATGTCAGCGCCCCAGTGCAGTTATGAACCCACGCTGATCCAGTTTGGGCGAGTTTGTTCTAACAGCCGGCCTTCCAGATGACTCCAGACCTGGTTGTTGGCCTTGTAAATGTCGCCCTCCCTTCTCTGGCATGTCTGTTTCGTCATTTGAGCCACCTTCCTTGGAGATAAGCTCATCCTCCCACCATTCATGGAGACTTCTTCTCCTATTTAAGCCTCTACCATTGCCATGAGCAGCTAGTTTTGGAATTCATAGTGCTTGGAGTGTTGCTGCTAGTGTGTGAGCTTGATAGGTAGCTGGTGTGACAAGTGTGGGATTTCTAGAGAGCTTAAGGGAGGTTGTGAAGTGTTTCTTTCTTGTGTAAACTTGAGTGAGAGAGAGCTTTTGTCTTGGGAGATCTACCTTCAAGGGTGAATGCTTGAGAGACTTGTTGGCTGGACCCTCTTGAGAAGGATTTGACATCAGAACTATGGTTGTATTCTTCTTTGTTTATTAATAATAGACTACTATCATTATGGTTCCACTCTTATTGTCTTTATGATGATGTTTGAGTTATATCCTTTCTGACTGATATATAGTTACATCTACTGGATTTTATGCTTGTGTTTGTATCGTTCTTTGCATGTGCAGGTGTCCGTGCATGAGGATCGTGAGGATTGTGACCAGCCAGAGCAAAGGAACGAGAGTTTCAACTCTTCTACAAGTATTAGCATTGGAATCCAGGTAGGCCTACATCACTGGTATTTTATTTGTAATTAGGAACCTGCGTGTTAGCGTTGTTTGATTGTTGCTAGACCTTGTTCGGACTAGTAGGGATCGCCTCTGTCCGCAGAGGGGATTTACCTCCACAACAAGGTGGATCCTGCTCAAATATCATCTTGTACACCGGGGTGATGAAATGGTCTGATAATTGTGTGATGACTTCATGGAAGCTGCATTCAGAAAACAATCTGCAATAAGTTTTCACATAGGTTTTCGTTGATGTCCATGCCCTCTTCAAGTCCAGGAACTATTGACGGGCATAGATTGCATCAAGGATGTATGCGGACATGTGGATTGCTGCTTGCTAACCTTTGGGCGACTATTGAGCTCCTGTTACTATTTCTTCACCCTGTGAGCCAACATGTCAAACCAATTTCATTCTCTGTCTTCATTGAATAGTTGGTCCAACACGATCACCCAACTCTGCGGGAAGGTCTCCGTGCTCTCTTGGTCGTATAAGTGACATGAAAAAATGACCAAGTACTGATATTCCTTCTGCAGTATCTTCATCTTGTAAATCTGGTTGGGTGTCATCCTGAACTTGGCTGGCTCCTTCACCCAGTTCTTCAAGATATCCCTGGAGTTTGCATTGTTGTTGGGTATGCTGAAGGGTGTCTCCATGGTGATCACTGGCTTCGGCAAGTGGTACATCTGCTAATAGTCCTATGCCCTAAAGGTAGCAATCTTTGTCCCACTAACACTGCTTAACACCATCATCTTGGGATCAGTGTGCGAGACAATCCAATGTATCATGTTTGCGCATGGGAACAAGGGAAACCTGCATGCAATCTGGTACAAGCCAGACTTGTGAATGTTCACATAGAATTTGCGGTCTTCAATATCTTCCCCAAATGTGCCTGAGAATGTGTCATTGATCTCCTGCCATTTCATCTTGATGTCTTTTTCTACAATCATCTTGGTGTCTTTATAAATCAGCAAACTCATAGACACTCACTCAACTACTTTTCAGTTGTGCTTTCGTCGGTGTCCTTTGACCTTTCTCTCTTGGAGGCCATTGATCCTAAACTGCTGATAGACAGGGGAACACCTCATATATCTAGAGACATGGCAACATGCATGACAAGGAATCTATCAGTTAAAACCAAAGGAAACTTGAGGACTGACATGCAACATACCTAGGAGACTATTGGCAAGGATTACGCAATTTTCACTGGGAGTTCGACAGACTGACTGCTAGAACTGTGAAAAAGGTAGTTCGGACTGTCAAGAGGCTAGTTGACTACTGGAATTGTGCAATGCACAAACTAGACTAGCCTGTTGGGTGCTGAGATTGTGCAATGTGCAATTTCAGCTGGCAAGTCATGCAGGCCCAGGGACTGCATTGCGCAATTTTCTGGGTCAACAAACACTATCTCTCAGAATCGCACAAAGCAAGTCTGGAGGACACTATCTAGCCAAATTTGCACATTTTCTGGGAGGAAGGTAGAGCCTTCCCTCTCAAAAATGTGCAATGTTGTTTGGGCAAGGCAGAGTCTGGGCCAAGGTTTCCCAGACCCGCCGACAGGCAACTGAAAACATATGAAGATGTGAATGCATGGCGAAACTAAGTGTAAGTAGGAGTAAATGATCATGCATGCAAACAAAAAATGCAAGATTTAGAAAATGAGAAAACATGCATGTGTGTGAAACGAGTCACCGAATTAGCGACCGTTTGTGCAAAACAATGTCATACATGCGACAATAGTGAGATGAAAACGAAAACTGAAACGGTGCTTGTACAGACTAACATGCATGAAATCAACAACAATAATTCACAGAAATCAAGCAGATAACACTCACACAAGCCAAAACACAAAAAACGATAGAAATTCTACAAAAGGAAAGTAAAGCGGACTTACCCAAGAATAGTTGAGTTGGATGTGCTGAAGACTCGTAGATGTGGTGTGGGATGTCAGAGCTCCAAGATCAATATGAAGAATGAGCTTTGAAGCATTGAATAAATAAGTTTGAGGCTTATGACGCGCATGCCACAAATTTGGGAAAAAACGACACTTGGAGGAAAGTTTCTAAGACAATCTTTGCATGTAACCTCCAGCTACTAAAAATAGATCCCTAAAACTAGGGATTATTTTTGCATGTTTCTTTTTGTTATTTCGGGGAAAATTAGCCCATGCATCCAAATCAAGTTTGTTGGGTCCCAGGTGGAACTGTTCAACCTGAAGGCACATGCAACAGCTTACTTGACTGAGAGAGGGATTTGCGCAATTTTTGGGAGGAGTTGGGCTTGCTGTCCCAGAGGTATTGCTCAATTTCTCGGAGGAGCAAGAGACTTCTTCCCAGAATTGTGCAATTTCCAGGTTGAGCTGCAGTGCTGGGCCAGATTGCACAATTTTCCTAAGGAATATTGTCTAACTGCATTGCGCAATTTATGAGCCCAGCAGGCTGCCCTGCAGATTTGCACAATTTCATGAGGGAAGGTTGGTTCCCTTTCAGAATTGCACAATTTTCTGAGGGAGCTGCTCAGCTAGCAACTAGCTTAAGTCCGGAATGACAGCCTATGAGGGGAGTGAAGCAAACTGACATGCACAGGCTGGAAAGCTGTTGAAATATCAATGACGCCTATGTACTCAACAGTGCAAGACATGTTGTTAGGTTGGTTGGTAGGGAGGCTCCAAAATGAAGCTAAGGAAAAATTTTGGAGGGTGGTTGTAGCCACTACAACAGATATGACATCAAAACCCTAGGGATGATCTTTCTATGAGAAATATCTAAAGAATTTAGGGTCTGTGTCTAAGAATCCTAGGAGAATACCCTCTATGAAAATCATGAAACCTTATGTCATTATCATGCTCTTGTATTTGTATTTTTCTTGTTCGTACTCGGCGATGAATGTTGTACGTACATAATGAAGGAAGCAAAAAGATAAGGATGTGTTATCAAAGTAGTCCTTGTGCTTGTTAATAATAAGCATGACAGAGGGAGGGAATTAAAATGACCCTGAATGAACTAATGACTAAAGGAGTAGCATGCAGAATAGCAAAATAGACATAGAGGAGCAGAATGGTCCAGGGGATCAATAAAGTGAACAAAATTCAAAGTGTTCAAAAGTTCGTGAAATTGGTGCCAAAGCATAGAACTCGTCGCTGACCTGAATCTAACACAAGTTGAATCACTCAAAACTGATATCGTATGCTCCTAATATCGTGTTCTGGTCATTTTCCCAAACAGGTAAAATGTTTGCAGGTTGGGTGTAGGACTGTTGACTGTGTAGTCCATACGATGACTAAGCAGATTGACTGGGCAGGCTAACTCGACAATCTGATTGTACCTTGTAGGCCAATGGCAGGCTGCCAAGTGGCATCATATGAATGGATCAATTTGGTAATTTCTAATTGGTTGTGGCATATTTTATTTGGACCAATGATGGGTCGCCACATCACCTAGTCATGGGTTTCCACGTGGCACCACGACGGTCAATAAAATTTGGGTATGGGTCAACAAGAGGCCTGACCAGATTTGAATGCAGGACCTCAAGGTTTGTAGCACAACGCCTTACCACTACACCGCGTGGTGGTTCTTAACCCATATAGCATCAAACATCTATTTAATTTTTCGACATTGAAATGTTGGGGGAAGCGACCGAGGCTAAGCCTGTTAGGCCCCTATACTACTAGTGTAACCCCTTATTGTTATTAGTACAACCCACTTATTATATTGATGTACCCATGTAGTGCCCATATTGTTACTCTTGTGCCCCATAGAAGCCCACTATTGTTATTATTGTGCCCTTACATTATTATTGTTATGTCGGCTCTGATTATGTTATGACCCCTTAGACTCCTATATATAGAAAGGAGGTATTTTCATTTGTATCATCCAAGAATTGTTCATTTATTCAATGTAAAGGAGGTTTCCCCCTCGAAGAGGCTGAATTCTAAGGCGTTGATCTATCTTTTCTATCTTTTCTTGAGCTGGTTTCATAACATTTGGTATCAGAGCTTTGGATTCTAGGGTTTCGCTGCTCCAAACAGGTCATCGTGGAATTTTCGCTATAACTTTTTTTCTGTGACGTTTCAAAAGTTGCAAAAAAACCCATTTGAGAAGAAATCGCATTAAACCTTGGGTCCGAATTTCAGAGCTTTTTGCACAATATTTGTGGAGAAATGATCTGAGGAAGTTAGTCTTTTTGCAGACTCCTGAATTACATTCAAAACAAGTGACCTGGGGAAAATCGTCATAACTTTCTCTCTGGGAATAAGATTGAAATCGTAAGAAGGTATAGAAAGAGGACGGACTGTAGTTTCTTGTATAGCATTTTCAGAACCAAAGATAAAAAATTGTACACGTGGAACTTCATACAAGTTCGCTCTTCTGGAAAGGTCTATAATCAGGTCATCTTGGGAAATTGTGCATAACCCTTTCTTGGAGAATCCAAATTGGGTCAGACTTGTGGCATTGGAAAGAGGACATAGAGGGCTACTGCAGGATGCAATTTCAGAACTTAAAGATCTGAAAGTACAAAGTTATAGTCATTTCAAGATCGAGCTCCTAAAATCAAGAAAAAGAGAGATGAGGAAGTTTGATGGCAAGGATCCGGTAAATTGGATACTACAGTTGGAGAAATATTTCGATCTACATGAGGTGCAACTGTTACAAAATTTATGTATTGCATCTTCATATTTAGAACCGGATCAATTTTTATGGTATGAAGGGCTTTGTTCTCGTAAAAAACTGGTTACGTGGTCAATTTTCACGGAGGAAATGATAACACATTATGAGGATACAAAGAGCAACACCTTCTTTAGAGAAACACCACAACAATTGGAAAGAGTAAAAGGGCTTTGTGACATAGTGGAAAGCAAACTTATGGAAACCAGGAAGCATACCCCTCACAACTATAAATATGGAAGTGTTGTTTCTCCTAGCCTTCCACAACCTACAAGGGTTACACCACAACAATTGGAAGAAAAAAGAGAAAAAGGGCTTTGTTACAATTGTGATAGCAAATGCACTAAAGGTCATAAGTGTGCTGAGAAGAAATTATTTTACATAGAGTATGAAGAGGAGGAAGAAAAGGATCAAGAAACATCAAAAGAAGAGGATATATGCCAGGACCCGACCCCAGAGAAAGAAGAAATGAATCAAAACATATCTTGTAAACTATTGGCAAGAATGACCACTCCTCAAACTCTCAAGATAGAAGGACATATCAAGAAGAAAAAGGTGCAAGAAGTGAAAGATCATATCAAGAAAGAAGAAATGAACCCAGCCATATCTTGTAATTCACTGGTTGGAATTACCAATCCTCAAATTATCAATATAGAAGGACATATCAAGAAGAAAAATGTTCAAGAAGTGAAAGATCACATCGAGCGTCAAGAAATGAATTTGACCATATCTTGTAAAGGATTGGAAGAAATTACCACTCCTCAAACTCTAAAGATAGAAGGACATATCAAGAAGAAAAAGGTTCAAGCAGTGAAAGATCACATCGAGCATCAACAACAAGTTCTCCAACTTTTAAAGGATAAGGCCACTTCGGTGAAAAATCAAATGAAGCAACAGGTAGATCAACATCATAGTGAAAAATGTTTTGATGTAGGCAACTGGGTATTTTTACTGCTACATCTAAAGCAAGCTATTTATGAGAAGGAAATTTTGGCAATACTACATGCACTTAAATAATGGCAACCTTACCGAATGGGAAGACTCTTCAAGGATGAGGATGTGGAAGCATTGTTTTGTGCTATTTCTATTATCCAACCAGATTGGATAAATGAAGCAAGGGATGAATGGAAGAAGGACAAAGAAGTATGGCCACTTATTCAAAAGTTGCAAAAGATCTCAATTCAAACAATATTGCCAGATATTGAAAAGGAAGGAAAAATCATATTGGAACCTGGAGCAGTCACAAAACAAGAACCCGACAGCTACGAAATCGATCAATTTCAGAGTATCTCATCAAGTGGAAGAACTTACCCGCTGAAGATTCCACATGGTAGGACAAGAATTTTATACAGAAGCATCAAGAACTACTCAAGCATTGAGGACAACGCTTTTTGAAGGAGAGGGGCATGTTAGGCCCCTATACTACTAGTGTAACCCCTTATTTTTATTAGTACAACCCACTTATTATATTGATGTACCCATGTAGTGCTCATATTGTTACTAATGTGCCCCATAGAAGCCCACTATTGTTATTATTGTGCCCTTACATTATTATTGTTATGTCAGCTCTGATTATGTTATGACCCCTTAGACTCCTATATATAGAAAGGAGGTCTTTTCATTTGTATCATCCAAGAATTGTTTATTTATGTAATGTAAAGGAGGTTGCCCCCTCAAAGAGGCTGAATTCTAAGGCATGGATCTCTCTTTTCTATCTTTTTGTGAGATGGTTTCATAACATCGAATCTTGGGAAGATCACACAGCGAAATGGGGAAAGGAGGTAAGTTGAATTGGTCTGAGCCCAAAGTGCCAAATTTGGTGGGAATTTACCGCAAAATTCTTTGGTTGTTTCAGCAGGCAAGCTAGAATGAATTCTTCCACTACTTTACCGACTAACACGATCTTGTGGCTCAATATTTTTCATAGGGGTTCGATGGGAATCATGTGGAGGTGGGAGGTTTTTCATTTGACGTTATAGAGCAAACCATTCTTGAGGCTACAACCTTACTAGCAGACAGTGAGAAGATTTTTCATAGTCATGTTTTGGCAGGGATCAATGTCCCTTTCTTCTTCAAAGAAGTATTCAGAGTGAAAAATTGGAGGGCTGGAGTTTGAAAGGAGTGGTTGCAAGAACAATGGCATGTCCCTTTACACCTCTTTCAACAATATTTTACGTGTGAAGGGCGGTTTAATTGGGTAAACCACTACCATTTTTATTTTCTCGCACATCTTGCAAGTAAGTTAGAATAAATCCATGTTTTTATTTGTTAAAGAGCCTTAAACATATGGCAGTTATGTTTAGGGCCCACATTTATCCATCTTCTCATTTTATATACCACAAATCCCTGATAAAATTGATAATAGAAATCCATCTAGCTAAGGTAGAAAGAACTTGAAATCATTTCCTTTTCTGGGGAGGTATTCAACCTCAAAACTTAAGAGAAGAAGAGGTGGACCATAGACTTCCAAAAACAGGAAAAAGATAAAAATCAAACTTCTATTGAGCCCTCTCCTAGCGAGGAAAATCTAGGATTTCCATATACATCATTTGTTCTGAAGATCCCTGAAGCTTACCAAAGGAAAAATGCTCGACTTCATAAACCAAACCTCGTATCCGCTGTGAACCCACCTATTGACGTTGGCTCTTCCCATGCTGCAACTCCACCTTCCAAAACTTCCCCTGCAGACACCACTAAAACATAGGATCCTAAGGGAAAAGAACCAAAGTTTTAAAGCAAGGAGGATGAGACACTATCTAAGGTCTTTAAGGGTGGCAATAGACATACCAGGCCAACCAACTAGTTAATATCCAATATCAAACTCATAAATAACCCATATTTGGCCAAGGAGGTGATTGACGTTGACAACATGCCACTAAAGGACCTCATTATTAAAAGGAAAAGGGCTATAAGCTCTAAGAAGAGAAGAGGCAGAGAACTTGTGAAAAATAGACCCATGGAGACAAGCCAGATAAAAAAGAAAAGATTGGAGAGGGTAGATGTATTGCTTAGAGCTGCTAGTACCCTCAACTAAGATCCTTGGGGGAATAAAACTCGAAATTTTTCCTATCTTTTCATGAAACAAGGTTTTCATTTTATCATTGATACTCGGCCTTATATCTTTTTTCTGTAGCATAACAATTGGGAGAGCTGGCATTCCCATCGTCAGCATTTTTGATAAAGTTGATAGATACACTATTATCTATTTTGGGACGAAAACTATGTGTGCTTGTTGATAGAAACAATATAGGTAAATGCTAATAGTTAGTTTGTCAGTGATTTTGGAGCAAAGAGGGAGCACTAAAATCTCCATTAGCAATGATATTTAGACAAATAAAATGTTGACTCTCCAGTTCTCAATGATTTTGAAATCAGGCAAAAAAAAAAATGTTGACACTTAGCCTCTCAGCAAAAGCTATAAACAAAAAACTAGTGAAGTTGACAACGACAATATCAATTGTTTTTCCAGGAGTTTCAAAGGAAAGAGGGATGAACAAAAAAGTTGTGTATGGAGGAGTTTTGGGCATGATTTGCAGAGGGAACTGTTTTTCCAGCTAGGATGCTCAGCCACCAGATAGGGACCTGTTTCTTTTTCCAAGGAAAACAATTTGAGAGATATTTTACTTCACCTACATATCAACATATTTTCCTGTAGCTATTTTAGGAAAAACATAATGTATTTTTTTACATGCATGAACTTGAAAAATATTATAGATATCTCATATTTTTGTAATTAATATGGAGAATAGTTGTTTGCAAACAGTTAATGTAAGTTCTATAAACTAGTTTATGAAGAATGAAGAAGGATTGGAATTTTATTGAAAAATATTTTCATTTTTTTATATTTGAGAAAATATTGAATCTATTTACAATTTTTAATGTGAAATTTGTATGAAACTCATGTCCTATAGTTCCTTGTCAGTTTTCCTCTTTGTAATACAAGATTTCTTCCATGTCTGAAAATGTTAGTTTCTAAGATTGGATTTCATTTATGCTCCTTTCTTGTATTATCATACATTAGTATTTGTTATTTCAGTGAGCTATAAACTCTATCTCACTTCATTTTTTCCTTCCAATTTCTCAAAGAGTCAAAGTATTTGCTGCTATCATGATTTTTATAGCTTGCTCATTCGATTTGTAACTTCACTTGTTTAGAACTGGACTCCATGCCCAATGGTATGTTTTGTAAAATGCCCAACCACTTTTATCCCATAAATTAAATATGGCCACCGAACTCAATTGCAAAACCTTATACTACAGTGACCATAGAGTAGTTGATCTTTATGGAGAGATCCCTCTCCCGGTTAAAGGGTTAGGTTTCAACCTAAAATAGGTTTGATGTTACCTTAGCTTTTATCCCACAACCAGGGTTTTCCCTAAGTGATAACAGAGTTGAAATTATGGAAAGAGGCACGTGGTCACTCAATTTACCATTTTGTTGTTTAACTGGTTAAAGTTCGTTGGAAAAGGCATAATCTGATAGAATCATCAATCAATGAATTAGACACACACCAAATATGATATTTCATAATGTGATTTGATGGGTCCTCTCCTAATTTAACTTCAATCTTCGGTATATCACTTTGTAACCTAGTAGGAATTGTCATCCAAAATGGATAATAATAGATAGGATCATTTGTGAGACGAGATAAATCTAGAAAGTCTAAGGTTGCGATGAATGGTAATTTTCAGTTGAAGTCTTGTTGTGGATTTTGATAACCCTGAGGGTTAAGTCCAACCTAGGGAGAAGGATACCCAGGATATCCTAGAATAGCTTATGTGGTTGGTATTTGCATTCCTCTAGGGTAATGAGGGTGAGACATACCAGTTTTTTGTTGAAATGGAATTTGAAAAGTATGACCAAGATATGGTTGACTCTAAAAAGGTGGGCTTTGAACGATTTTACCTAAGTATTATTTCCCCTATGAAGGTTGACTTTTCAAAGGTTGACCTTGAACAAATTGACTTTGAAAAGGTTGGCCTTCGAAAAATTGGGCTTGTAAAGGTTAGCTTTGAAAATCTTGACCTTGAAAAGGTTGAATTTGAAGGGCTTGACCTTGATATGATTTTTGCATTATCCCTATACTAGGTTGTCTGATAGGAATCTATGTTGTAGACTGGAAAGTAGGACCAGTTTGATCAGTATATTCCTATACACAGAGGTATTGGTGGGTTGAGTCCTAGAAGGAATTTCTAACATGTTTCGTCTTGGTGAAAAAAAGAAAGGAGTGCAGTGACGTGGAAGAACTTGACCTAGATAGTTAAAGGGGGTAAAATACCAAGGATTTGCTCGGAAAGGATCAAAAGGAAGTCTTGGAAAAATTGTTGGTTCACCAGTAGTAACAGGAGTACATGGTGATTCTTCCTCCTCTTCTCTAGTAATATCTTCAATACTTATAAGACCAAGAGGTAGACCAGATGTGATTATAATCCTCCTTCGAGGTGAAGGTGGTGCAGGAGTAGGGACTATAATAGCTAAAGGTGATTCAGGTTCAGAAATGTCAGATTCTGGTTCTTTAACGTTTGGTTCAATTAGTTCTGTGTCTGAAATTTCTCCGGTATTAGATTCTCTTTGAATAACTTCAGTAGCTTTTGCCCAAATTGAACCAAGCATGATTCTACTTCGTGAGGTTGAATCACTTCAGTTTCTACTGTCTCAGATTCTACAATTGTAGATGTCTCAAGTTGATCTAAGGTCCTGGATCCTGTTGATTTTCACTTCTCAGCTTTAATCTTCTCCAATTGACTAGGTGTATATTCAGGGGGTAAACCCTGCATTCTACATGAATGCCTCAGTCAATTAGCTGTGATGAATTTTTATTAAGAATTTACATAATATTCACAATCCACACCTAAGGTCTGTAAAAAGTAAAACCAAAAAAATAACACATGCTAGTAAATCTAAGGAGTCAAATCATGCAAACAAACTTTTCACCGTGAAATCACTATTTGGTGATGAAATCCAACGTCGTAGAGATCAATGTAAAAATTGAATAAACATAGAGCGGGTAGAACCAATTACGTTGAAAACCTGTTTAATGAACACGATGTGGTACAAGGAAATTCACTTATGCCATCTCGAGTGAAGAATACCCTCCAAAAAGGTCCAAGTGATTCTAGACAATGTTTGTACCAGGTACAACAGAGACTTCCCCTTCATTGTCACCTTGGGTAATAGCCCTAATATTATGGTCTCTAAGGTTATCACTTATGACAATTTAAACTGGGGGGACAGTCACAGATCAAATGTACACACAAGGGCAGAGTAACAAAGCTCAATCTCCTTGAAAGTTCCTCAACATGGTTAATCTGAGGTTTACCTTCAAGTGACTCCCAAGCACCTTTCGGCACCATTTGTAATACATGTAAATAACTCCACTGTAACCAATGAAGTGGGGTAGACTACTCCACTGGGTCTGATATGATCTCGTGATTAACTTATTTATTAGGGGAGCTTCGTAGAGACAAACTGTAATAAATGGGTTTACTCCATATCACAATATTCTAGTGTTTGTTTGCAGCTTTCTAAAGTTAACTCACTTCCCTATTCCAAATCCCTACAACTTGATCTAATGTAGGTTGGAAGAGCCCAAAAATAATAAAAATTCTAATTAATTTTATTAGTGTTTTTTTTTAAGTTGTTACTTACTCAATTGGTAAATGGATGTGAAACTGATAGTGTTATGACCTGACCCAAAACTTTAATGCAATCAAACATGATATTGTGATCTTTTTCATTTTGATGAATTTTTAATTATGGTAAAGAGAGAGTCATTTCAATTTTTCTAAGAAAATGTAAAAACTCTTAATTTCGCCATATCCATTTTCATGAATGAAAAATTTTAGTTTCGAACAACCCAAATGCATAAATTAACCTTTAATATTTCAATTCGACAAATAACTCAAAACCCATGAAACTTTCCTATAACATACAGTCACTCAAAATTTTCAAAATGCATAAGGATGCCAATCAAATCCTTAAAATGAATTTCTTACAATGAATGGCATGAAATTAATGTTGTCTAAAGTACAATTTTGAAAAACTTCAACACTTAAAAAAGAACAGTTTTTCGTTTCAAGTTCACCAAAAGAAGCATTTTCATAAAAAATACTTATTCTCGAAAAAACACTACTTTTAATTAACAAAATAATCTTTTAGAAATAGGTAAAAAAAACACTAAATATGATTTCTTTGAGAGAATAAAGACAAGAAGACATAAAATCAAGAACAACCAATCCTTCTTTTGATAGATCGATAAAACACCAGATGAAGCTTTTACCCTAATTCATGAAAAACAATAAATTTTCAAGAAGGCTCTTTTGTAACACTCAATTGAACTTGTTATCACCCCAAGAAACTCTCCGAGGTTGTATATGAGAGATGCTCAGGAACATTACAAACTCAACAAAATGTTGGATAAATGGCGGATGAATGAAAGAAATGCTACATATTCAAGCCAGATAACCACTTCTACTATGCTTAACCCCAGACATGGGGGAACACCCCCAGACTACAACGCTTTAGACCACCAATTACTCACAATTTAAAGAAAATGTGATAATGGAGAAGACTGAACACACCAGCAGATGCACAGGACCCTGTGATGGCTAGATGCAACCAGTTAAAAGGTCTGTAAATCCATTTCCTAATGCACAGACAGGATGACAGCTCTCTGGCATTAAAACAACAGAAACCTGCATACAAATTCAATAATACATGCTAAATTCTAACACAGAGGTGGGATGACAACCCATATAATGCTACACATTAATAGCACATGAATAAATGCATAACAGGCACAGCCTGGAACAAAGAAGAAGAAGTGGAAAGTGAGAAATTAACAGTAAAAGAAGCTTGCATTAGCTGAAAATGAAGACTAGGCATTGCAGGTATCACAGTAGTTACAGTCTCCAGAAGTTGAAGCTTACAACAAAATAACATTCATCAACCTATTACATTCTGTCTCTGGGTATATATTGAGGTTGGTTTACAAAAATAGTCTGCTAAACTATGCGTGGAGGAGTCAATAAATGACCACCAAGAACATTTACAATCTGAACTGGGCCATTGCTGCAGTCTGAGAGCTTTAATGAACAAAATCGACCCTTTTGGATATTCTGTTGTCCTTCTCTGCTAAGATGGAATGATAACCGAAAGAATCCCATAACTGATAAATGTTTTAACTGCTCGAGTCAGTCCTTTTTGTCCTTCAGCCATCTTGTCTTTAATTGCAGTTGTTGAAGCCTTAACTGTGCAGAGAGCAGGTAGATCATCCCCTTCATCCTTCGGGAGCACAAAACAGGTTACGGGCGAGAACAGAATGGTGGAAGCAGACTTGCATCGGAGGAATGAATCTCAGTCGTCGGATCATACAAATCAACGGCGGAGATCAAACTATGGAGGCCATCGGGAGGTGAATGATCGGGGTGAATGAGGGCCGTTGGATCAGGACGCCGCAGATCCGATGGTGATCGCACGTAGAAGATGCACGAAGATTAACAAGCGGGGAATCAGCGGTTTCGCGGGCGGGCGGTTTCCCCACACCGATTTACGGCGTCAGGCGGTTTACATACCAGAAAGCGCAATCCAGTAAGGTTGCGACACGTGGCCGCCCAAAACCACCCCCCGCGAGTTATTGCGTGCGCAGGTCACACGATCGGGGGAAGCGTCAGCCGTCCGATCTGCAATGGACGGTCAGGCAGCAGGGAAACTGATCAATGTTTAATGCGCGAGAAAAGGCACGAAGACCATTGGATCGGGGCGATCAACGGTTGAGATTGCAAAGCGACAGAGGGTTATATAATTCACGAAGGCACGTAGTTATAAAGGGTTAATACCTTAGCGCCGGGGTAAAATGAAAAATAGGTTAATATGGGGTTTAAAGGGTTATAATTTATATGCACGCGGTTATGAGGAAATGGTCATATGGCCATTTCAACTTTGCACTCGGGCTAAGCACAAAAACCCTTAAATGTAATTTGAAACAAAGGACCCCGGGAAAAAGGAGGATTGAGGATGAATGAGGTAGAAGGTGGCTTAAACAGGGTTTAAAGGGTTTTTAGAAGACAACAGTAATAATGGAGTTAGGAGAATAAGGAGAATGAAAGGAGAAAAGGAAATGGAGGCAGCGGGGCTATAAAGGCATAATGCAAATGAAGGAGAAGGAAAACAATGAAATGCTGCGAGCTCCTTTGCAACTGAAATCAGCGTTGCCCAACCTGTTTTTTTACCCATCAAAGGCTTAATCTTCTAGCAGAGCTAACACTGGCTCCTTCTAGGGATGAGATCCTCCCTGTGAGGTCTCAAGAACCTGCAGATCAATGCCTTCATACAAAATCACCTTCCAAAACATGTCCTAGTATCCATTGGGCATGGAGTCAAACTAGGTCCACACTGAGACTTGTAAAAGAAAAAAGCTTACAATCATTAAGGCTTGAAAACTTAAAACTTCAAAAACTGCCCATCTTCTGGGTCATCAAAATTGTTTCATGTCCTTCGGTTCATCATAGATCAGCAAGACCGGATTTATTTGATCCTCTACCTCAAATAGTTTAGGACATTTGAGCTTAATAGGTAGATATGGATCAACTTTCATCTCCCTTCTGTGTGCTCTCCTCCTTGGATGTTCTTTATGGGAGCATTTGTACACCTGCTAAATAACCACTGTTTCCGTGTACACGTCTGTGTCTTCTTTGGCCTGCATAATAAATATAAATGGTGTACCAATATGTTCATGTGTAGGGGACACAGAAACATTATCTGCTCCTGAATCTATCTTTGAACAATCCTCATCCAAAGAGGAGTCCCATAACTGTACATTTGCTTCCTCTGTCACCTGATAAGCTACCTTTTCATTCTGTGTGGAGGCCATCTGAGCAGGCATCAAAATATCAAGGTTGAGATGATCAGTTTCAGCCTTGATCATTGAATTTTGTTCTGCCTCAGTGTTCAAGGGGCAACTTAGGGGGATTGTTTTTGGAGCAGACAAAGGGACAAAAAATGATGGGGAGATTTCTTCTCCCTTATTGATCATTGGGTAGGAAACAAAAGCAGGTTGGTGAATTTGCAGGTCTACACAGCCATGTGAAGATGAGCTGGCTTCGGGCACAGATTCTTGAAGGAGAAAGGGATCTGTTGATCAGCTTGTTGTTCTTTAGCTACAACAAACTGGCAAACAGTGCCTCTTGATAATGCTTCTTCATAGGCAGCTCTAGTTAGGAAAGGAGCACCTTCCAAACCATGGACCTCCTCCTCTTCAAACAGCTCTTCTTTCATGACTATATTTTGACAAAGGTTCTTCACCCTTTTATCTTCATTTGTAACATTATTTCTTTGCAAAATTTGCAAATGTTCATGTGCTCCTGTACATGGATATGGAGTTGGAAGAGAAATGGAACAAGGAGCTCCTGCCTCCTCAGAATACTGCTCAGCTTTTAATTTGGAAACTTCAAAGGCCAAAAACTCAATCATCTTAGCTAATTCATCTATCTCAAGCTTTGAGGATGATGAGGATTCACCTGCCTGACTTCTCCTCTCATCATCACCTTCAAGTCTCTCTGCAACAATGATGTTTGATTCTACTTCAAAGACTACAATTTGCATATCAGCCAAAGAAGTAGATCTTCTTTCTCTTAACAGCAGGCAAAACTGAGAATCAAAAGCATTGGCATAAATAATCATAGCAGAAGAAGGGGTGGGTCTTACTTCAGCTAGCATTTTGCTGTACATAAGGTTGAATCTTTTGTTGAAATCGGACAACAGCTCACCATCTTCTCTCTGCAAGTTCCCAAATTCATCATGATAAAAGAGCAGATCTTTATTATTTCCCCAGTGCTTTAAAAATACATCATCTAGGGCCTCAATGTATGCTATAGACCTAGGGGGTAAATTTCTAAACCATTTTCTAGCTTCCCCATCTAGGCTTTGGACAAAAACCCTCATCCAGACATCCTCTTCATTGATATCCAAGTTATAAACATAGCTATAAAAGGACTCTAAATGCTATTTAGCTATTACTCCTTCTACACCAGTGAAATTTGGCATAAACTCTTGATAATCTCTTGCAGGCATGGCATTCAAAGAAGTACGCAAGACTAAGGGTCCATACCTAGCAGCAACTATTCTTTCTATCTTTGTGAGGGCTTACTGACTTGCCATGACTGAGGCAAGTGGAAGGATACTCGTAGACTGAGTGGAATGAATCAATGAACGGAATGACAGAAACAGAGGAATATGATGGACAACATGGATGCTTCTTTCAACTAAGGTCCGAAAGGGAAATGAATGACTAAGGAGCTATATGAATCTCTGAAGGTATTTCTACACTAGCAGAGATACATAAAAATTCCAAGGCTTACCTGATTCTGATGCTCCTTACTGTGATATTTTCTTCTGCTGAACGATCTTCTCAGGATCAGGCACTGGTTCAGCTGATGGTTTCTGAAGATATCTCCGAACATGCCTCACCAACTACACCAGAACTACAATGTGGAGTCGCCAAAGGATGGTCTTCCACCAGTGGAGTCGCCAGATAGATGATTACAACCAAAAACTGTGTTCAAGTCTTGTCTATCATCAAAGCTTGAAGCTATGTCATTCTCCCAAGGAAGCTGAGCCTCAATCTCCTCTTCCCAGCAACGGCGCTAATTAATGTTATCACCCTAAGAAACTCTCCTAGGTTGTATATCAGAGATGCTCCGGAACATTACAAACTCAACAAAATGTTGGATAAATGGTGGATGAATGAAAGAAATACTGCATATTCAAGCCAGTTAACCACTTCTACTATGCTTAACCCCAAACATGGGTGAACACCCCCAGACTACAAGGCTTTAGACCACCAATTACTCACAGTTTAAAGAAAATGTGATAATGGAGAAAACTGACCACACTAGCAGACGCACAGGACCCTGTGATGGCCGGCTGCAACCAGTTAAAAGGTCTATAAATCCATTTCCTAATGCACAAATAGGATGACAGCTCTCTAGCATTAAAACAACAGAAACTTGCATACAAATTCAATAATACATGCTAAATTCTAACACAGAGGTGGATGATAGCCCCTCTAATGCTACACATTAACAGCACATGAATAAATGCATAACAGGCATAGCCTGGAACAAAGAAGAAGAAGTGGAAAGTGAGAAATTAACAGCAAAAGAAGCTTTCATTAGCCGAAAATGAAGACCAGACGCTGCAGGTATCACAGTAGTTACAGTCCCCAGAAGTTGAAGCTTACAACAAAATAACACTCATCAACCTATTACATTCTGTCTCTAGGTATATATTGAGGTTGGTTTACAAAAACAGTCTGCTAAACTATGCGTGGAGGAGTCAATAAATGACCACCAACCACATTTACAATCTGAACTGGGCCTCTGCTGTAGTCTGAGAGCTTTAATGAACAAAATTGACCCTTCTGGATATTCTGTTGTCCTTCTCTGCTCAGATGGAATGCTGACCGAAAGAATCCCATAACTGATAAATGTTTTAACTGCTCGAGGCAGTCCTTTTTGTCCTTCGGCCATCCTGTCTTTAATTGCAGTTGTTGAAGCCTTAACTGTGCAGAGAGTAGGTAGATCATCCCCTTCATCCTTCGGGAGCACAAAACAGGTTACGGGCGAGAACAAAATGGTGGAAGCAGACTTGCATCAGAGGAATGAATCTTAGCCGTTGGATCATACAAATCAACAGTGGAGATTAGACTATGGAGGTCATCGGGAGGTGAATGACCAGGGTGAATGAGGGCCGTCGGATCAGGACGCAGCAGATCTGACGGTGATCGCACACGGAAGATGCACGATGATTAACGAGCGGGGAATCAGCGGTTTCGCGGGCGGACGGTCTCCTCGCACCGCTTTACGGTGTCAGGCAGTTTACGTACCAGAAGGCGATATCCAGTAAGGTTGCGACACGTGGCCACCCAAAACCACCCCCCTGCGGGTTATCGTGTGCGCAGGTCGCGCGATCGGGGGAAGCGTCAGCCGTCCGATCTGCGATGGACGGTCAGGCGGCAGGGAAACTAATCGATGTTTAATGCACGAGAAAAGGCACGAAGACCGTTGGATCGGGGCGATCAACGGTTGAGATTGCAAAGCGACAGAGGGTTATATAATTCACGAAGGCGCGTAGTTATAAAGGGTTAATACCTTAGCGCCGGGGTAAAATGAAAAACAGGTTAATATGGGGTTTAAAGGGTTATAATTTATATGCACGCGGTTATGAGGAAATGGTCATATGGCCATTTCAACTTTGCGCTCGGGCTAAGCACAAAAACCCTTAAATGTAATTTGAAACAAAAGACCCCGGGAAAAAGGAGGATTGAGGATGAATGAGGCAGAAGGTGGCTTAAACAGGGTTTAAAGGGTTCTTAGAAGACAACAGTAATAATGGATTTAGAAGAATAACGAGAATGAAAGTAGAAAAGGAAATGGAGGCAGCGGGGCTATAAAGGCATAATGCAAATGAAGGAGAAGGAAAACAATGAACTGTTGCAAGCTCCTTTGCAACTGAAATCAGCATTGTGAAACCTTTTTTTTTACCCATCAAAAGCTTAATCTTATAGCAGAGCTAACAGAACTGACAAATACTTTCTGAAGGTGCAAACAAGTGTAATCAAGCATCAAATACAAAAGTTCCTGGACTTAGTGAGAGGAAGAAACCAATTTTCAAAAATTTCAGGTATGTGTGCAGGAAAACAATTTGATCCAGTGTGCATACGCACTGTTTCTAAAGGCTCAATGTGCAGATATATGCTCTATTTCTAAAGATAAAATGTGCAGTCTGAGAAAATTTTAGAAAAAATAAAAAATGAAACCAAACAATTCACAAAATACAAACTTTTAATATCTTTCAGACACTCAAACAAGGCTATGAGAAAAGGTTCAAAATTCAAAACAAGTAGATGATGAAGAACAACACATTCCCTACAATGGTCTCCAATTTGTTATAGCAGACTAATCCTTCTTGCATACAAGAAGAATCTCCCTAGATTTCCAAAAAAACCTAGTAACAAACAACAAAAGAATTGTTACCTTTCCTTAGCTTATAACTAAAACTTGAAACATGTAGTATCTGAAGAATCACTTACCTATTAGTGAAGTGCTTGTAGAAGTCCCTTCAATTCTTTCCACAACCATAATTTCTTCAATTGCTTAGACGCTTTCCCAATGCTTTCCAAAACTTCTCCATGATGCTCCAAAAGAAATGAATAGACAAAAACATTCAAAAGGATCAAAGCATGTCGCATATAAAATCAAAGGTAAATGAAGATCCTAAATGAACAACATCATATAGTTGAATCAATAATCAATTATACACCAGGTGAGTGATCAAGGAATCTCACAAATAAAATCAAAATAAATGAAATTAGGGAATAAAAATTTCTTTGTATTGAATTCTAAGGAGAACAAGCTTGCAACCTGGTTGCCTTGATGTCACAAGCCTCTTCCAATGGTCTCCAATATTCTCCTTGAATGACAAGCCTTCTAGCCCTATTTCAGCAACATAGGTTTACCTGTAGTGGTCCTCCCTAACCCTCTGTTCTGTGTTTTATTTATAGGCCAAGAGGAGAAGGTTTGAGATCCTCAAAAGGTGGGATTAGAGCTCCATAAAGAGATGGAATTAGCTCCATGAACATAGGGATCAAACTTGATTAAGAATCAACTCGAAGCTTTCAATTGGGAAATATTCACTCAACAAAGCTTCTAGAACATACCTTTTTATTTTTACTTCTGTTGAGTCATGTGTGAAGTTCATAGTGAAAGACAGAGCACAAATTGGCACTCACTTTAATGGTCAAATCTACGTATGCACAAAAGCTAGCTAGGGAACCACACAGGTACTCAAAAATAGGTTTTTGGAACATGTAATCTATAATTCTCATTCTCTTTAGGATTGTTTAGCTTCTAACCTTCAAGGGGAATGCTTTGGAACACTTTGATAAATAGCAAAAGATATGGATTTATGGTCATTTGCCTAATGGTGAAAAAATTACGTGTAACATACACTTGAATTTTAAAGCCTACTAAGGATCTTACAATATGTCATTCTATGGTCACTTCATTGTCGATTGATGTTGTGCTAAGTGTTTAATTCTTCTTCCTGGTTTCTAACTATCAAAGTCACTTGCTCACACATGCTCAATCCTTGGTGAATTCATAAGCGATATTCCTTTTTGCAAGCTCGAACAGGAATAATGCAATCTATGAAGATAGTTCTTGTGTAATGTTAAACCTATGTTGAAATTCAGTGCACACTTTCCATTGACAACTTCCCTCATTCTCGTACTTCTATTTCGGTGATCTTTCCCAACTGTCTCTTTTGCACACATATTCCTTCACAAGTGTCTCTTTCACTTTCATGATTATCGCTTTTGCTTGTTTTCACTTTAAAAAGTTGTGTTTTTATGTTATCTTCACTTTGACATGTGTCTCTTTCAATTTCCTTAGCTTTTTCAACTGTTGTTTTCACATTTTCTTACTATCACAAGTGTCGCTTCTAACTATTTTAACTCCTTCATGTGTCACAACTTTGCACATCACTAGAGTTAGTTATAGCACACTCTTCTGCATTAATATGGACTATACACATTCCTACAACTAAGCTCACTTTCTGGTTACAGTGTTGGGTCCCTATAATACTAGTGATTACGTCATTACTATTGTAGTTATACCCCTTATTTATATTTTTGTGCCCCTATTACCCCCATATTGTTATTTCTGTGCCCCATAGAATCACTCTATTTTTATTTTTGTGGCTTTATATTATTATTGTTAGGTCGGCTGGATTATATTGTGACTCCTTAGACTCCTATATATAGAAAGGAGGTTTTGTCATTTGTATCATCCAAGAATTGTTCATTTATGTAATGTAAAGGAGGTTTCCCCCTCGAAGAGGCTGAATTCTAAGGCGTTGATCTATCTTTTCTTGAGCTGGTTTCATAACATTTGGTATCAGAGCTTTGGATTCTAGGGTTTCGCTGCTCCAAATAGGTCATCGTGGTATTTTCACTATAACTTTTTTCTGTGACGTTTCAGAAGTCGCAAAAAAAACCCATTTGAGAAGAAATCTCGCTGAACCTTGGTTCCGAATTTCAGATCTTTTCGCGCGATATTTGTGGAGATATGCTCTGAGGAAATTGGTCTTTTTGCAGACTCCTAAATTACATTCAAAAGAGGTGACCTGAGGAAAATCGTCATAACTTTCTCTCTGGGGATCGGATTGAAATTTCGTAAGAAGGTACAGAAAGAGGATGGACTTTAGTTTCTTTTATGTGTGTTTCAGATTCAAAGGTTGAAACAGTGACTCGTGGCACGTCGTACAAGTTCGCTCTACTGAACCAGTCTAAAAGAAAGTCACTGTGGGAGATTTCACATAACTCTTCCATGGAGAATCCAATTTGGCTCAGACCTGTGGCATTGGAAAGAGGTTGTATAAGGCTACTACAGGTAGCAATTTTAGAACTGGATGATCCGAAATTACAGAGATACATCAGATTCAATATCATGCTTCTATAAAGTGAAAAAAGGTGTGTAGTTTTTTTTTTTTAATTTTTATGTAAGCTTGGTTTAACGGAATTCAAAGGGCATAGTAAAGCATTATTATCGGTAACTGATGCCCCGAGGAAAGAAAATGCAAACACCTAGTAAGGAACCTGAAAGCTCTAGCATGACTCATGAAGAAGAGGAAGAAATGCTACATGATATATCAAAATTACAAGAACAAGTGCAACAAATGTCACGCTCACAAAAGCTAACAGAAGCTAAGATAAGTGGCGTGGAATCTAAGATAAATGGCATGGAATCTAAGATAAATGGCATGGAATCTAAGATAAAGGGCATGGAAGTTAAGATGGAGGATTCGATGGTAAATTTGAAGATAGATTTGAAGACAGACATGGAAGAATTGAAGAAGTTGCTACAAGAAAGGGTCACTAATGGTGAAAAGGTAGTAAAGGAAACTCATGATGAGAACAAAAGAAATGTTAATCATGATTCCATAGACTCTAATGTTGGATCGAAGACTCACCATGTTCCAAAAATCGATATGAGGAAGTTTGATGGCAAGGATCCCGCCACATGGATATTACAGATGGAGCAATTCTTCGATCTCAATAATGTGCAAAACACACAAAAGGTACGTATGGAAACTTTTTATTTGGAACCAAATCAGTTTGTATGGTATCAATGGCTTTGTTCTCGTAAACAATTTATCACTTGGGCAATTTTTACGGAAGAATTGATAGCACATTATGAGGATACAAAAAGCAACACTTTTTTTAGCCAATTGATAAGTCTCAAACAAAAGGGTTCAATAATGGAGCACATTGAGGAGTTCCAAAAATTGAACATAAGGGTAAAAGATATTCCAGAGGAGCATAGGATTGATGTGTTCATAGGGTCTTTAAAGGATAATATCCAACATGATGTGCGCCTTTGGGAACCTGATTCATTAGAGAAGGCATTCAGGTTAGCAAGAAAAATGGAAAGCAAAATTATGGCAACTAGGAAGCATACCATTCACAACTATAAAGATGGAAGTGTTGTTGCCCATAGTCTTCCACAACCTACAAGGTTGACACCACAACAATTGGAAGAAAAAAGAGCAAAAGGGCTTTGTTACAATTGTGATAGCAAATACACAAAAGGTCATAAGTGTGCTGAGAAGAAATTATTCTACATAGATTGTGAAGAGGAAGAAGAAAAGGAGCAAGAAAGGTCAAAAGAAGAGGATATATTCCAGGAACAAAGCCTAGATGAAGAACAAATAAATCCGACCATATCTTGTAATGCATTGGCGGGAATTACCACTCCTCAAACCATCAAGATAGAAGGACAAATCAAGAAGAAAAAGGTAATAGTGTTGATTGATTCAGGAAGCACCCACAATTTTATTCATTGTAGGGTAGCAAAAAATTGAATTGCTTCCTATATCCAGCACCAGAGTGTCAAGTGATGATTGCAAATGGAGGAACAATAAATTGTTCTGGAAAGTGCCATAATATCAAGCTATCCATGGGAGAATATGTATTGACTAGCCCAATGCTTTCCATTCCAATGGGAGGTGCTGATGTTGTACTAGGAGTCCAATGGCTACAATCCTTGGGTACAATAGCTTTTAATTTTCAAGAACTTTTCATGAAATTTTCTGTGGAAGGAAAGGAAGTTGAATTAAGGGGTATTGCAGGGAAACCAGGAAAGATAATCAGCTCTAATGGCATGACAAAGCTTCTAAAAAAGGAGCAAAGAGGTGTAATTGCACAATTATGTTCGCTAGATGTTTCCACATTGGAATCATCTATTTCTCCAGATCTCCAAAAAGTCCTGGACAATCATTCCAAGGTATTTGAGACTCCCAAAGGTCTCCCACCTATGCGTGATCATGATCATGCTATTCATCTGATTCCAGGAAGTGTTCCTCCAAACATCAGGCCGTACAGATATCCATATGTCCAAAAAAGTGAAATTGAACGTATGGTTGCAGAAATGCTAGAGGCTGGTATAATTCAACCGAGTCAAAGTTCTTTCTCAGCTCCAGTAGTATTGGTGCACAAGAAGGATGGATCATGGCGCATGTGTCCAGATTATAGGGAGCTCAACAAGCTCACTATTAAAGATAAGTTCCCCATTCCTGTCATTGATGAATTACTGGATGAATTGCATGGATCAATTTACTTCACCAAGTTGGATCTTCGTTCGGGATATCATCAAATCAGAATGAAGATTGAAGACATTCCGAAAACGACATTTAGAACTCATGAGGGTCATTATGAATTTTTGGTCATGCCTTTTGGCCTTACCAATGCACCTTCAACATTTCAAGGTTTGATGAATTCAATTTTCAAACCATTCCTTAGAAAATTTGTGTTAGTATTTTTTGATGATATACTAATCTACAGCAAGTCTTGGAAGGATCATGTTGAACATGTTGACAAGGTGCTACAACTATTGGAGGAGAAACAATTATATGCAAAAAGATCCAAATGTTTCTTTGGAGTCCAGGAGGTGGAATATTTGGGTCATATTGTATCTCATGAAGGAGTTAAGGTAGACCCTAGCAAAATTAAAGCCATTAAGGAATGGAAAATCCCCACATCCATAAAGCATCTGCGAGGATTTCTTGGGTTGACAGGGTATTATCGCAAGTTCGTTAAGAATTATGGGAGAATAGCAGCACCTCTAACAACATTATTGAAGAAAGATTCATTTTCATGGACTCCGGAAGCAACAAAGGCCTTTGAACATCTTAAAGAGGCAATGTGCCAAGCACCGGTCTTAGCTACACCGGACTTCACAAAAACCTTTATTGTGGAATGTGATGCTTCAGGAAATGGAATTGGTGCTGTTCTAATGCAAGATGAAAGACCCATTGCTTTTGAAAGTCGTCCAATCAAGGGAAAGTTTTTAAGCAAAGCTATTTATGAGAAGGAAATGTTGGCAATACTCCATGCACTTAAGAAATGGCGACCCTACCTAATGGGAAGACACTTCAAGGTAAAAACGGATCATGATAGCCTTAAATACTTTTTAGAACAAAGATTATCCTCTGAAGAGCAACAAAAGTGGGTCACAAAGATGTTGGGTTATGACTTTGAAATCATCTACAAAAAAGGGAAGCAAAATGTGGTGGCAGATGCACTCTCAAGAAAGGATGAGGATGTGGAAGCATTGTTGTGTGCCATTTCTATTATCCAACCAGATTGGATAAACGAAGCAAAGGAGGAATGGAAGAATGACGAAGAAGTGTGGGCACTTATTCGAAAGCTACAACAAGATTCCAGTACTTCTGATACATTTAGCTGGCAAAATGATTCGTTATGGTACAAAGATCGCTTATACCTCTGTAAGAATTCCCAGCTAAAACAAAAGATTCTTATGGAATTGCACACTTCTCCCTTAGGAGGGCACTCAGGATTTTTAAAAACTTACCACAGGGTTAAGAAGGAATTTTTTTGGGATGGCCTTAAATCAGATATTCAAAAGTTTGTGGCGGAATGTTTGGTTTGCCAACAAAATAAAGTTGAAACAATTAAGACACCGGGTCTATTACAACCTTTATCCATTCCAAGCCAACGTTGGGAGGAGGTTTCAATGGATTTTATCACAGGTTTACCCAAGTCTGAGGGAAAGAGTGTCATCATGGTGGTAGTTGACAGACTTACCAAGTATGCACACTTTTGTGCATTATCACATCCATTTAAAGCCAGTACAGTTTCTACTGCATTTATGGAAACAGTTCAAAAGCTACATGGAAACCCAAAGATTATTGTAAGTGACAGAGATCCCATTTTCACTGGAAATTTTTGGACAGAATTATTTTCTTGTCTTGGTACTCAGTTAGCTCATAGCTCATCTTATCATCCTCAATCTGATGGGCAAACTGAGATAGTAAACAAATGTTTGGAAGGATATCTTCGTTGCTTTGTATCTGATAAACAGACACAATGGGTCAAATGGTTGCCTCTGGCTGAATGGTGGTATAACACTTCCTTCCATACAGCAACAAAAATGACCCCATTTATGGCACTTTATGGGTATCAACCACCATCAATCACATCATATTTAAGAGAAAATTCTAAGGTTCAGGCAGTGGAACATCACATCGAACATCAACAACAAGTCCTCCAACTCTTAAAGGATAACCTCGTGTTGGCACAAAATAGAATGAAACAACAGGCAGATCAACATCGCAGTGAAAGAAGTTTTGATGTAGGTGATTGGGTATTCCTACGGCTACAACCATATAAGCAAATGTCCCTAAAGCAAGCTAAGAAGGATAATAAATTATCACCAAAGTATTATGGTCCGTACAAGGTGTTGGAAAAGATTGGTACTATGGCATACAAATTGGAGCTTCCTGCAGCTTCTCGATTGCACCCAGTTTTCCATGTTTCATGTTTAAAGAAGGTTATAGGCGACAAGCTCCCAGTTCAAAAATATTGCCAGAACTTGACGAAGAAGGAAAAATTATATTGGAACCGGAAGCAGTCACAGAAACAAGAACTCGACAGCTACGAAATCGATCAATTTCAGAGTATCTTATCAAGTGGAAGAACTTATCCGCTGAAGATTCCACATGGGAGGATGAGAATTTTATGCAGAAGTATCCAGAACTGCTCAAGCATTGAGGACAACACTTTTTTGAAGGAGAGGGGCATGTTGGGTCCCTATAATACTAGTGATTACCCCATTACTATTGTAGTTATACCCCTTATTTATATTGTTGTGCCCCTATTACCCCCATATTGTTATTTCTGTGCCCCATAGAATCCCTCTATTGTTATTTTTGTGGCTTTATATTATTATTGTTAGGTCGGCTGGATTATATTGTGACTCCTTAGACTCCTATATATAGAAAGGAGGTTTTGTCATTTGTATCATCCAAGAATTGTTCATTTATGTAATGTAAAGGAGGTTGCCCCCTCGAAGAGGCTGAATTCTAAGGCGTTGATCTATCTTTTCTATCTTTTCTTGAGCTGGTTTCATAACATATAGTCAAAACTTTTTTCACACTTATATTTTAAGTGTCGCAATGTGGTGTTTTAACTGTCGCACTTCGAAATAAGTGTCACTTTGTTGTTTGTTCAAGGTGTGATTGATGTTGATGAGTCATGTGCATTCCTTTGGATTTTATTTTTGGCTTCCATGTGTATGATCTATGTTTGAGTCTTGTTCAAATACTTTCCCCCTTCTTACTTTACTATTCCCACACTTAGCCATTTTGGAGTGCTTCTCGATCCTACTTCCCAGTGTAGGTTATGTAGGCATTTCCCCTTTTTATAGGTGATGATAAAAACCTATTCATGAGCCCCATTGATGATACCTCTTTCTCCTAGACTCGTGCACTAAGTCTTTTTGAAGGTCAGCTCCTTTGGTTGCACATTCAGAACATTAAAAGCACAGTCACTTAAGCCTTCTAGCTTATACTAACTCACTACACTGATTTTTTATCACCTCTGCCTTGCATAGTGCACAAAGCACCTATAACTGAAAACAAGGACCTATTTCATCCTCTTGTAAAAACAAACTACTCAATGCAAAGGCCCTCCTCCCTTCACAATGCAATGAGAACCCTCATGGGCAAAAGTAACCTAACTTTATGCTACTTACCTTAATGAACTATGCAATCTCCTCTTACAAATAACAATTGTTGGAGAAAACTACACTAGCATAAGACACATAGCATAGTCTAGCAGATAATGAGCCTTTGTGAAGTCAAAATGTACTAGTCCCAATCCTGCCTTTCGCTCTTAACGTATAAGTGCAATTTAAGGCAATAATGACTCAACCCTTGGCCACTAAACTCCCCATATGCACTAGCATAAGGCTAAGATCACATTGCTAATTGAAATTCAACCACTGTTGAGTCAAATTGTGCTAGTATAGAGACCTTCCCTTAATCCCATCATGTGGCATAGTAACAATGCTTAGTCTTGCTCCAAGTATTTACTGTGTTCCCTCTCTACACCCAAAACTTGTCCTATCTTTCTTCCTTAGTGCATGGCAAAACCTTAGACGTCAATGAAGCCTCCTCTCAGTAATTTTCAAGTCAAACTGCGCTCTCATTGTCTCTTACTCCTTTGAGCCTAACGCATGGTGCAGTCTTAGTCATCAAGCTCATCACATTGTTCCTTGTGATTTCCCACTACACTAGACCTTGAAGAGCCTCTTGTTATAGTGCATGACACATTTCTAATGAACAATGGTGTTCTCCTAAGTTACTGTTGAGTTCAACTACACCCTCCTCATTAAGTGCTTCCTTCTTAGTCCTTTCACAAACCTATCACAAGCAACTTCTTCCATAAGCTATGAAGATATAGGATAGATGATTTCAAGACTAATTCTTCATTGTCATGAGTGATCTTCATTGGCAGGTGTACCACCTAAACAAGACAAGGTGATTCTCAAGGAAGATGTCAAGGAGAAGAAGCGAAGAAGCACTTTCATAGAAGAAGCACAAATAAGAACCATCGTGAAGACATGAAGTAGATCCTTGACCAAGGCAAGATGGAGACATTTTGTGATGACTCAAAGGATTTCAATGTTAAGATGGATCTAGAATGATTATATAATACTATAAATATATATATTTGTATCAATGTGTCTCTTTCTTATTCCCTCTCTCTATAACACCCCTAAAAATACACTCTCTCTCCATCTCTCTCTCTCTCTTCCCCTTCTCTCCTTATCTCTCTTCCCTCCCACTCTACTCTCTCCTTTACTCTCTCTCCATCGCGCCCTTATCACTCCCTCTCTCCCCCTCCAACTCCATCTCTCTCTTGAGTCTTCTCTCTCCCTTTCTCTCCCACCTCCCTTTGTCTCTCCCCCCATCACTCTCTCTCTCTCTTCCCTCCAACTCTATCACTGTCTCCCTCCCTCTCCCCTTCTCTCTCTCCCCTCCATATGTGTGCCTCCCTCTCTCTCTTTCCCTTCTCTCCCTCTCTCTCTCCCCTCCTCTTCTCTCTCTTCCCTCCTCTCCTCTCTCCCACTCTCTCTCCATTTCTCCCTTGTCACTTCCTCTCTCTCTCTCTCCACCTCTATCTCTCTATGTCTTTGTTCTTTCCTCCCTCTCCTCCCCTCTCCAACTCCATGTCTGTCTCTCTCTCCCTATTTCATTCTCTCTCTCCCCTACTCTCTCTCGTCTTTCCTCGCTCTCCAACCTCCCCATCTCCATCTCCCCCATCACTCTCTCTCTCTCTCTCTCTCCACCCTCCAGCTTTGTCACTATCTCCCTCCCTCTCTTGCCTTCACTTTGTTTGTTGTCATGACTTGGATCCTTACTTAAAATGTATCTATGTTGGTTCTTACTAATACTATTTGTATTATATAAATTTCACATATTTAAATATAAAAGTATTTTCATTTTTTTATTTTATTCATAACTTAATTTAATTTCTATGGGGATATTTTTAGTAGTCTAAGGATAGAGGGTTTAGATATATCTCAAAACTAGTTATAACCTTTTTCTTTTTAGCTTGAATTAATAAAATATTATTATTAAAATTAAAATTAAATATTTTTATTGTGAAATAAGTTATGGATTTTGGGCATGTGATATTAAAAAGTCATGGTATTGACCAATATTCCACCAAATTATTTTAATATCCAATCACAAATCCTTGTTCAAATTAATTTTACTATCCATATTAATTCGGGCAAAGTTTGAATTCCATTCATATCGCATTATTCAACCATATATTTCACATGTAACTTAATTTCCGCCAAAATTCGAAAACTATTTTGGTATCCAATCACAAATCCTTGTTCAAATTAATTGTACTATCAATATTAACTTAATTCTGCAGGGGGTTTGAAGAAAGGACGATAATTCCATGCGTTCTAACAACCTTGGGCACCTCGTCGCCGACCATTGACTCATGTGAAGAATAGTAAGATTGAGTTCGAATTCGGAACTTCACAATAATTCCACGCGCTCTAAGAAGTATCGCGACTCAATGTTAGTCAACCAACCGAAATGAACGCATCCCGAGATGCTGATTTCAAAAGTAATTTTCCATAAATGATTTTGGAAATAAGTGTTCACAGAGGTCTCTATCGATGTCCATGCCCAATTCAATCCCAGGAAATCCTAACAGGCACAGATTGCATCCAAGATGTAAGCGGACATGTAGATTTCTGCTTGCTGACCTTTGGGTGGATGTCAATCTCTTATCACCTATTCCTTCACCCCGTGAGCCAACATGTCGGACCAGTTGCATGTTTTTCCTTCACTAGCCAGTTGGTCCAACGCGATCACCCAACTCTATGGGAAGGTCTTCGTGCTCTCTTGGCCATACAAGTGACATGCAAAGATGATCAAGTATTGATACGCCTTCTGCAATTTTCATCTTGTAGATTTGGTTGGGTGTCATCTTGAATTTAATCGACTCCTTTACCCAGTTCTTCAAGATATCTCTAGAGCTGGCATTGTTGTTAGGTATGTTGAAGGGTGTCTCCATGGTGACAACGGGCTTCATCATATGGTACATCTATTCATAAACCTGTGCCCTGAAGGTATCAATCTTCGTCCCGCTGACACTGCTCAATGTCATCGTCTCAGGATCAGTGCGCAAGACGATCCAATGTATCATGTCCACGCATGGGAACATGGGATACCTGCATGCAATCCGGTACAAGACAAACTTGTGAATGTTCACATAGACTTGGCTATCTTCAAGGTCTTCCCAAAATATGTCTACAAATGCATCATTGACCTCTTGCCATTTCCGCTTGATGACCTTGTCTACAATCAGCTTGGTGTCTTCATAGATCGACAAACTTGTAGACACTCACTCAACTGTTGCTCCAATTGCGCTTCCGTCAGTGTCCTTTGATCCTACTCCCTTGGAGGCCATTGATCATGAATTGATGAGAGGCGGATGAACACCTGCTAGATATGGAGACATTGCAACATGCATGGAAAGAAATCTATCAGCTAAAACCAAAGAAAACTTGAGGAACAACATGCAACATACCTGGGGATTGACTGGCAAGGATTGTGCTCTAAGATTGATCTGAATAAGTGACCTTTGAAGCGTCGAATAAATATGTTTGATGTTCATGACGTGCATGCCACAAATATAAGAAAAAGTGACACTTGGAGGAAAGATTCTCAAATGATCTTTGCATGTAACCTCCAGCTGCTAAAAATAGCTCCATAAAATCTAGGGATGCTTTTTGCATGTTGTTTTTTGTTATTTCAGGAAAAATCAACCCATGCATGCAAGTCAATTTTTCTCAGTCCCGAGTGGAACCGATCAACTCGATGGCACATGCAACAGCCTGCCTGACTGAGGGTAACTTTTGTGCAATTTCTGGGAGGAATCTAGGCTGGTTTCCCAGAGGGATTGCACAATTTTTGGGCTAAGGAGGTGACTGTCACCCAGGATTGCGCAATTTCAGGGTTGAGCAGTCCCGCCGAGTCAAATTGCATAGTTTTTCCAGGGAAGGTTGACAGGTGGAATTATGCAATTCCTGGGGCTAGTAGGATTCCAGTCAGGATTGTGCAATTTCTATAGGGAAGGCTAGTTCCCCTCCAGAATTGCGTAATTTATTAAGGAAGTTGTTCAGCCTGTAGCTGGACCAAGTTCGGGGAAGCAGCCTGTGACGAGAATGCAACAAGCTATCATGCACAGGCTTTCATGTTGCTAGAAAACCACTAAAGCTTGTGTACTTGACAGTGCAGACATGCTGCTGAGTATGGTTGGTAGGGAGGCTCCAAAACAAAGCTAAGGAAAAAATTTTGAGGGTGGTTGTAGGCGCTACAGCAGGTAAAGAGAGATTCGTTTCAATTTTTCAAAGAAAATGCAAAAACTCCTAATTTCACCATATCCCTTTTCATGAATGAAAATTTTCAGTTTCGAATGACCCAAATGCAAAAATTAACCTTTAATATTTCAATTCGCCAAATAACTCAAAAACCATGAAACTTTCCTTTAACATACAATCACTCAAAATTTTCAAAATGCATAAGGATGCCAATCAAATCCTTAAAATGAATTTCTTCAAATGAATGGTATGAATTTAATGTTTTCTAAAGTACAATTTTGAAAACTTCAACACTTAAAAAATAATAGCTTTTCGTTTCAAGTTCACCAAAAGAAGCATTTTCATAAAAGATACTTATTCTCGAAAAAACACTACTTTTCATTAATAAAATAATATTTTAGAAATAGGTAAAATAAACACAAAATATGATTTATTTGAGAGAAGAAAGACAAGAAGACATAAAATCAAGAACAACCAGTCCTTTTGATAGATCTATAAAACACTAGATGAAGCTTTTACCCTAATTCATGAAAACAATAAATTTTCAAGAAGACTCTTTCGCAACACTCAATTGAACTGATAAAGACTTTCTGAAGGTGTAAACAAGTGTAATCAAGTATAAAAACCAAAATTTCATGGATTTAGTGAGAGGAAAAATCAAATTTTCAAAAATTTTAGGTATGTGTGCAGGAAAACAGTTTGATCCAGTGTACATACGCACTGTTGCTAAAGGCTCATTGTGTAAATATACGCTCTATTTCTAAAGATAAAATGCGTAGTCTGAGAAAAAATTAGAAAAAATAAAAATGAAACCAAACAATTCACAAAATACAAACTCTTAATATCCTTTAGACACTCAAACAAGGCTATGAGAAAAGGTTCAAAATTCAAAACAAGTAGATGATGAAGAACAACATGTTCCCTAGTATGGTCTCCAATTTGTTATAGCAGACTAATCCTTCTTGTAGACAAGAAGAATCTCCCTAGATTTCCAAAAAAAACCTACTAACAAACAACAAAATAATTGCTACCTTTCCTTAGCTTATAACTAAAACTTGAAACATGTAGTATTTGAAGAATCACTTACCTATTAGTGAAGTGCTTGTAGAAGTCCTTTCAGTTCTTTCCACAACCATAATTTCTTCAATGCCTTAGACACTTCCCCAATTCTTTCCAAAACTTCTCCATGACGCTCCAAAAGAGGTCTAAATAGGCAAAAACATTCAAAAGGATCAAAGCATGTCGCATATAAAATCAAAGGTAAATGAAGTTCCTAAATGAACATACATCATATAGTTGAATAATAATCAACTATAAACCATGCGAGTGATCAAGGAATCTCACAAATAACATCAAAATAGTTGTAATTAGGAAATAACAATTGCTTTGTATTGAATTCAAAGGAGAACAAACCTACAACCTGGTTTCCTTGATGTCACAAGCCTCTTCCAATGGTCTCCAATCTTCTCCTTGAATGACAAGTCTTCTAGCCCTATTTTAGCAGCATAGGTTTACCTTTAGTGGTCCTCCCCAACCCTCTGGTCTGTGTTTGATTTATAGGCCAAGAGGAGGAGGTTTGAGATCCTGAAAAGGCAAGATTAGGGCTCCATAAAGAGATGGAATTAGCTCCATGAACATAGGGATCAAACATGAGTAAGCATCAATGCAAAGCTTTCAGTTAGGAAATATTCACTCAACAAAGCTTATAGAATATACCTTTTTATCTTTACTTCTGTTGAGTCATGTGTGAAGTTCATAGTGGAAGATAGAGCGCAAATTTGTGCTGACTATAACGGTCAAATCTACATATGCGGAAACATTAGCTAGGGAACCATGCAGGTATTCAAAAATAGGTTTTTGGACCATGTATTCTATAATTCTCATTCTCTTTAGGAATGTTTAGCTTCTAACCTTCAAGGGGAATGCTTTGGAACACTTTGATGGATAGGAAAATATCTGGATTGATGGTCATTTGCCTAATGGTGACAAAATGATGTGTAACATACACTTGAATTTTAGAGCCTATTAAGGATCTTACAATATGTCATTCTATGGTCACTTCATTGTTGATTGATGTTTTTCTAAGTGCCTAAGTCTCCTTCCTGGTTTCTAATTGTCAAAGTCACTTGCTCACACATGCTCAATCCTTGGTGAATTCATAAGCGTTATTCCTTTATGCAAGCTCAAACAGGAATAATACAGTCTATCAAGATAGTTCTTGTGTAATGTTAAACCTATTTTGAAATTCAACGCACACTTTCCATTGACAACTTCCCTCATTCTCGTTGCAATTATGCTTCTATTTCGGTGATTTTTCCCAACTATCTCTTTTGCACACTTTTTCCTTCACAGGTGTCATTTTCACTTTCATGATTGTCTCTTTTGCTTGTTTTCACTTTAAAAATTTGTGTTTTCATGTTATCTTCACTTTGACATGTGTCTCTTTCAATTTCCTTAGCTTTTGCAACTGTCGTTTTCACATTTTCTTACTATCGCAAGTGTCGCTTCTAACTATTTTCACTCTTGCATGTGTCACAACTTTGCACATCACTAGAGTTAGTTATAGCACACTCTTCTGCATTTAATGATCATACATATCATAAGAATATGCACTATAAACATTCCTACAACTAAGCTCACTTTCTTGTTACAATCGAAACTTTTGTTACACTTATATTTTAAGTGTCGCAATGTGCTGTTTTAACTGTCGTACTAAGAAATAAGTCTCATTTTGTTGTTTATTCAAGGTGTGATTGATGTTGATGAGTCCTGTGCATTCCCATAGATTGTATTGATGTCTTCCATGTGTGTGATCTATATTTGAGTCTTGTTTAAATACTTTTCCCCTTCTTACTTTACTAATCCCACACTTAACCATTTTGGAGTGCTTCTCGATCCTACTTCCCAGTGCAGGTTATGAAGGCATTTCCCCTTTTTATAGGTGATTAGAAAAACCTATTCATGAGCCCCACTGATGATACCTCTTCCTCCTAGACTTATGCACTAAGTCTTTCTAAAGGTCAACTCGTTTGGTTTCACATTCAGAACCTTCAAAGCATAGTCACTTAAGCCTTCTCGCTTATACTGACTCACTACACTAATTTTTTATCACCTAGGACTTGCATAGTGCATAAAGCACCTATAGCTAAAAACAAGGACCTATTTCATCCTCTTGTAAAAACAAACTGCTCAATGAAAAGGCCCTCCTCCCTTCACAATGCAGTGAGAACCCTCATGGGCAAAGTAACCTAACTTTATTCTACCTACCTCAATGAACTACACAATCTCCTCTTACAGATAACCACTGTTGGAGAAAAATGCATTGGCATAAGACAAGAGCACGTTCTAGCAGATAATTAGCCTCTGTCAAGTCAAACTGTACTAGTCCCAAGCCCGCCTTTCGCTCTTAGCATATAAGTACAATTTAAGGAAATAATGAATCAACCCTTAGCCATTAAAATCCCCCTATGCACTAGCATAAGGCTAAGATCACATTGCTAATAAAAATTCAACCACTGTTGAGTCAGATTGTGTTGGTATAGAGACCTACCCTTAAGCCAAGCTCGTGGCATAGTAACAATGCTTAGTCTTGCTCCCACTATTTATTGTGGTCCCTCTTTGCACCCAAGACTTGTCTTATCTTGCTTCCTTAGTGCATGGCACAACCTTAGACCTCGGTGAAGCCTCCTCTAAGTAATTTTCAAGTCAAACTGTGCTCTCACTATATCTTACTCCTTTGAGCCTAATGCATGGTGCAGTCTTAGCCATCAAGCTCATCACATTGTTCCTTGTGATTTCCCACTGCACTAGACCTTGAAGAACTTCTCATCATAGTGCATGACACATTTCTAATGAACAATGGTGTTCTCCTAAGCCATTGTTGAGTTCAACTACACCCTCCTGATTAAGTGCTTCCTTCTTAGTCCTTTCACAAACTATCACAAGAAACTTCTTCCATGAGATAGGGAGAGATAGGATAAATGATTTCAAGACTAATTTTTCATTGTCATGAGTGATCTTCATTGGCAGGTGTACCACCTAAACAAAGCAAGGTGATTCTCAAGGAAGATGTCAAGGAGAAGAAGCAAAGAAGCACTTTCATAGAAGAAACACAAATAAGAACCATCATGAAGACATGAAGTAGATCCTCGACCAAGACATAATGTATACATTTCATGATGACTCAAAGGATTTCAATGCTAATCCATTATCCTTTAGAGGGTGAGAATGGAGTACAGATCAGATCTATCATAAATAAGTCAAATACATAGCAACAAGGAGAACAACTTGGCATTGCCACCTCATCATGAAGTCCATGTCATCATTTCCAAGTTGTGGGTTATACAAGTTTTTTCACAGTATCATGTGTGTCCATGTATCTTGCCACATCGCCTGTGGATGTAATGATGTAATTACTAAAGGGGAAAATGAAAAAATGTAATAAGTGGAAGTCCAAGAGTCATATGTGTAATATGAAAATTCACATGTTGAAAAATGAGTTAAATAGAAGTTCAAAATTCATTTAGGAACTCAAAAATCATAGGAGATATGAAAGGTCATTCCTCTTATTATAAAAGAAACCTCATAACTCAAGCAAAGGGCTTTTGGAGGCTTAGGATTTGGAGAGCTAGTCTTGGCTTCTCTAACTTGGCATAGGAGAGAAAACTATTCTTTGGAGAAGAAAGAAGTGACTTAATGCTCCACTATTGGAACTAGTGTCTCATCATTGTAACTGTGTACTTGGATCTTTCACTTAATAATTGAAGTTTATTGAGCCAACACATTTTCATGCATGTATCGTGAATATTGTAAGACTATTCTTTGTGTTTTTACGATATATGGTGTAATCATATGTACTGAAGAAATTGAACTACTTCATTAGCTTTGGTGCTTATCTTGTTGAAGATGTGTTGTATTTTCTTTAATGATCGTTGTGTCTATGTGAGCTAATTCTTTAGATAACTAATGAATCTTTTGTTGATCTCATGTCTCTATCTTAGGTTAGTACTATTACTTCCTTCTAGAGACTCACTCATGTCTCCCCTCTTGTGAAAGTTTATTTTTACACATTGCAATTAGTGTTTCACAATGCCAACTTACTTATTTGTTCAAAAGTTATGTGCCGGTTGAGCTATTAAGTTCCTCATATATATATATATATATATATATATCATATTCCCAGTCATAAATTAGAACATAATTATGACCCCACAATAAAAAACCATTAGTCATTAACATAGGTCTCATTCGTGAGACAATGATATGATGATGGAGTAGTTTGTTGCATATGAGGAAATAATAAGGTGATGAAGAAGATTGTTACATATGAAAGATGAATAAGGTTCATTACTTATATATAGAAAATTTAAAATAAAAATATGTGATCATCATGGAAATTATTTAGGTAAATGAGAGTTTAATATACCTTCAACAAGAAGAGAAACACAGTAATTACACAATCTTAAGAGAGATCTTCATATGGATTTGTTATCATGGATGGGATGACTCCAATACTTCATCTGAATATTACAAATATTAGATGTATGTTAAGATTGGTTTACTAGACCGTATAAATATTAGATGTATGTTATTGGTTTCCTGAACCGTATAAATATCAAAAGTATGTGCTTGTTATCAAATTTTTTGTTGATGTTCACACAAGTTTATAGTGAGAGAATAGGTAACAAAACAATGAAACTTGTAATTATACCTGCCTCGATCCATGTTAACCCAGGTCTATCAAGAGCCGAGAGGGATGCAACTTCTCGAGGTGCAAACCTCTTTTTGAGTGCAAAAATTGAGGAGAGGTTTGCACCTTGAGAGATTTGTTCCCTCTTGGCACTTGATAGATCAAGGTTAAGATGGATCTAGGATAATTATATAATAATATAAATATCTATACTTGTATCTTTGTGTCTCTTTCTTATTCCCTCTCTCTATAACACCCCCCAAAAATACACACTCTCTCTCTTCCCCTTCTCTCCTTCTCTCTCTTGCCTCCCACTCTCCTCTCTCCTTCACTCTCTCTCCATCGGTCCCTTATCACTCCCTATCTCCCCCCCCTCCAACTCCCTCTCTCTCTTGAGTCTTCTCTCTCCCTTTCTCTCCCACCTCCCTTTCTCTCTCCCTCTCTCCCCCACCTCCCTTTCTCTCTCCCCCCATCTCTCTCTCTCTCTCTCCCTCTCCCCTTCTTTCTCTCCCCTCCATCTCTATGCCTCTCTCTCTCTCTCTCTTTCCCTTCTCTCCCTATCTCTCTCCCCTCCTCTTCTCTCTCTTCCTTCCTCTCCTCTCTCCATCACTCTCTCTCCATCTCTCCATTGTCACTTCCTCTCTCTCTCTCTCTCCACCTCTATCTCTCTATGTCTTTGTTCTTTCCTCCCTCCCTCCCCCCTCCAACTCCATGTCTCTCTCTCTCTCCCTCTCTCCTTCTCTCTCTCTTCCTTCCTCTCTCTCCCACCTCCCCATCTCTGTCTCCCCCCATCACTCACTCTCTCTCTCTCTCTCTCTCTCTCTCCACCCTCGAGCTTTGTCACTATCTCCCTCCCTCTCTCTTGCCTTCACTTTGTTTTTTGTCGTGATTTGGATCCTTACTTAAAATGTATCTATGTTGGTTCTTACTAATACTATTTGTATTATATAAATTTCACATCTTTAAATATAAAAGTATTCTCATTTTTTATTTTATTAAAAACTTAATTAATTTCTATGGGGATATTTTTAGTAGTCGTGAGGATAGAGGGTTTAGATATATTTCAAAACTAATTATAACATTTTTCCTTTTAGCTTCAATTAATTTTTTTTATAAAATTAAATTAAAATAAAATATTTTTATTATGAAATAAGTTATGGGTTTTGAGCACCTGGTATTAATAACTCATGCTATTGGCCCATGGTATTGTAACAACACCTATTTACAAGTTAATAATATACATGATAAAGTTGGGGTGAATATCCATGGTTAAGAATCATATTGTTATAAAAGATTTTGATTGTTAAATAAGTCATCGCATTTTGGCATGTGGTATTGATAAGTCGTGGTATTAGCCCATGGTATTGTAACAAATCCTATTTACAAGTTAATAATATCCAGGACAAAGTGGGGTGTGAATATCCATGATTAAGAATCTTGTTATAATGTTATAAAATATTTTGATTGTGAAATAAGTTATGTTTTTTGGGCATGTGGTATTGATAAGCCATGGTATTGACCCATGGTATTGTAACAAAGCTTATTTACAAATTAATATTATCTATGGTAAAGTGGGAATGATTATCCATGATTAAGAATTTTTTGTATTGTTATAAAATATTTTGATTGTGAAATAAGTTATGTTTTTCGAGCATGTGATTTTGATAAGCCAATGTATTGGTCCATGGTATTGTAGCAAAGCCTAATTTTTACAAGTTAATAATATCCATGGTAAAGTGGAGGTGGATATCCATAGTTAAAAATATTGTCATAATGTTATAAAATATTTTGGTTATGAAATAAGCCATGGTATTGACCCATGGTATTGTAAAAAAGTCTATTCACTAGCTGAAAACAAAATCAAAATATAAAAAAATTAAATTTTATTATTTTTATTACTTTTAACTTTTTGTTATTAATTAACCCAAAATTTAAATGTTTACACTATCCACAATCACCTTTTTTTTTTAATTAAAGCGATATTTAAAATTATTTACATAATTACATTAAACCTACACAGCTACTCTATTTACATATTTACATTACCCCTAGGCGTCTATAGTAAGCTGTCCAAAATTCAAACCCTGCCCATTATTCAACGAAAAATATTTTAACCTGCCATGAAAATTGAATAATAAGGTTGAATATTAGCCAACTGTACATTATTTGCCGAAAAAGGGGTTTGAAGAACGATAATTCCACGCGCTCTAACAACCAAGGCCACCTCGTCGCCGACCATTGGTTAAGAATAATAAAATTGAGTTCGAATTCGAAACTTCACATCATTGCAACTACGTACGTTATTTGCAGCACAATAATTCCACGCGCGCTAAACAGTATCGCGACTCGCGAGCTCCACCCCCGACCATTGACTCATCTTAGGAATAATAAAATTCGAAACTTCACATCAATGCGACTACATACATACGTTATTTGCGAGCTCCACCAGCATCGATGTTAGTCAACCAACCGAAATGACCGCATCCCGAGATGCTGATTTCAAAAGTAATTTCCTGCAAATGACAACGAGTCTGCATTTTCTAATTAATTTGCTGGCAACCAAACTTCAGCTCATGATAATGAATTATATTTAGCTCTCTGTATATAAAATTTTACATGTGAAATACTTAAATAGTTTGAATTATATTTCTTAATTTGTATATACAATTTTACTTCTCTGTACATAAAATTTTACATGTGAAATACTTAAATAGTTTGAATTCTATTTCTTAATTTGTATATACAATTTTACTTATCACATACTTTATAGTTTCAATTTTATCAAATATTTAAAATATTATTTATTTATTTAATGGTTTTTTATGTTAAGAATAAAGGTTTGTATATTAAGAGGTTTGATCTTTCTCAATTCAATATATTAGCCATTAAGATGGATCTAAATTGGTTTTAGATGTGCATTATAACACACAATTTGTTAAACATCTTTGTAATATAGTCATTTTATTTTAATTTTAAATTTTCTAAGGTAACTCAATTTGTTAAGAAGATAAAGAGGGTTAATAACTTGAATGATGAAAAATGATATTGTATAACTATTTTAAGTTTTGGAGTTTTTGGTTGGATTTTGACTAAACCATTTTTTGTCATATCGTGATTTTCTGTTATTTAAAATGTGTTTTTTAATACATAAATGGACTTAGCACCCCAAAAATCCATAGGGCAATCAAATTGTGCAAAGTCCTCTCCTCAAACTTGTGATTTTAGGAAAATTTTCTTATATTTTCAGGGAAATTTGAGCAAAAAAATATGCCCATAAAACCTCCAAACGGTAGAACTATTAGACTACGACATGAAGAAATATGAAATAAAATATTTGATTGTGAATTGACAATGTAACAATGTTAAATGATAGAAAATGTGAAAGAGGGTGTAACTAGAGAAAATATTGTCTTGAGAAATCCACACATGACTAAAATTCAAGCATATTAAACCATATTCCTCCAACCAATACATTGAAAAGTTAATGTGCTCTGTGAGGACCTGGAAGGAAATGTTTCATTTTTGACTTCATATTATCCCTATCTATCCTCTGTTTTACAAAACGTGAAGCCTATGTCTATACAATTTCATGATTTTTTGGGTGTTAACTTGAGAAGTAAGTCTAAGTTACTCATTATTAAAAGTTACGTAGGGTAATCTTTAATTTTCTTTAAAATTACCCCATTTATAGCATTCTTAAAAGTCTATTATCATTTCTAATCACATGCCAATTGTCATCTAGTGTCCATACTTATTATCATGTACCTCCACTATTCTCCCTACACTAGTGAAGGCATCAGTGCTTTGGTCAAAGAGAAGGATTGTTGGAGAAGGAGCACTAGTCATGGGTTAACTGGCATTGTAGGCAATCTTCAAATATTTTCCAGGTACGAGGATAGTGGAATATGTGTGTTCACTTCCCTCTAAAACTTAAAAGAAGACCCAGACTTGAAGCAACAATACTATCAAAGATAACCCTTGTGTTAGATAAACTAGATCCAAGATTGAGGGGATGTTGTACGAGAACACCAGGGATAGTCATTTGCTGAGTTTTCTTTTCTTAGATGAAGGGCTTTGTCATAGCCTCATAAATGATAGTTTTATATAATGTAAATCTATAGACATATCTAGGTTAACAAACTTAAAATATCAATATGCACATTATCTGTATTCTATTCATTAAAATAAGATTACATATATACAGAGTGTTGTCTCAAGATAGGGAGACTATTTTGGACACACAATCTGTTGGTTGAGGAAATCTCTCAACCACACACCAAACTAGGAAATGGATCCTAACTACTAGGAACAAATTGCTTTATTTAGTGAGAATCACAACTAAAGACAAGTAGGAATTAGATATTCCAACACTCCCCATTAATGAGTACTTGTCTCGATATCAGTTTGCAAAATCTAGTTGTGGTCAAATATACCAAAAAGAATATGTTGATGTCCATATAAAGGAGCAACCATCCACCAGAATGCATGGGTTCTAACCACTACAACTGCCAGTCTTGTAGGATGTCCTTCGCATACATGGTTCTTCCAACCATTATAACTACACACCTGTACCTATACCTATAAATCCCTCTCCATCATTGTTAACCTCGGTTTTGTCGGATTACCCGTAACCATGCTCTGGGTTTTAACGATCACCCTCAACCATGCCACCAAGGGTTCTCAGCCAGCACGGCTCAACTTAGCCACCAAAGCACTCAATTTAGCCACGAAGGCTCTTCATGTTAAAATGATACCATGTTAAAATGAGATACCACTAGGGCACTCCAGCCACCATGGGCCACAAACCTGCCACTAAGGCACTCCAGCCACTCTGGGCCACAAACCTGCCACTAAGGCACTCCAACCACTCTGGGCCAAGGGTTTTGTCGGCGAACCCTAAACCATGTTTACAGGAATCTCTGTCCCACTTCACTGTTACATGTGGTTTCTGGCTTACCACAAACCGACACTGCAAATACAAAGTGGTTTTTAGATTACCACGAACTGTATGGGGATACACATGCCTTACAAGGCTTACATTTCACACTCCAACTCTCGAGTTACCAGGTACATACACTACAACGACCACTACAAACATCCTAGACTTGCTTACTAATGTATGTGACATATACTATGAGTCTGCCTTATTTCAACACACAATATTTTACCTTGTTTGTCCATCCATTGCTGCATCAACCAACTTCTCCTAGAATCATACTTAGTGCTTTCATCTTGAATCTTTCTAACTTCAATTAGCAATTGCTAGAGTGATCAATTCTAACTAATTGCATTTACATGGTGAGTTGATCATGCTCAACATGTTTCACTTACAAACTTAAAAAGAATTCAAGAACACTTACACTAGTATGGAAAAATTTGGTTTCTCCATCTTCACCCATGTAGAATGAGTTTTCCTCTTTAATCCTTTTGCTTTCATAAATATCTATCATCATTGTCTCCCATGCTCTCCCACATTGTCCTTCTGAACCATAGATGGAAAGAGTGACTTGCAACAGCTGGGGCATTCCTTATATCAGTCTCACCTATGCCATTGTCATAAAGACTAAACTATTGTTTTGTTGCCCCACCCGGTTCAATCTCTTTTGTACCATTGATCTCAAATCCACTCTTCCACATTGCACGACTTGTTCACATGTCCTGAAATGCAAAAAAAAACTTTGTCCCCGAATTGTTCTTGCGGCCAAAGCTAGCAAACCACTCAGGGCCCCTGCGGAGTATGGTTGGTGAAACAACCACTGTCTCCACATTTGTAACTATTGTTGGATAGCCATAAAGACCAAAATTGGTAGGACAAGGAGGTTTCAGTCGAGACTTGCCAATGGAACATATCATCTGCCACCAGTCCTATACTGCATGAAGTAGGAGGATCCTTTTGGAGATCCTTGAGTTCCTTTATAATACGCTTCGACGCCATAGACACAGCAACAACTTACAGAACAAACCTTAGGATTTCTCAGCGCTTAGAAGAGCAATTGTAGAGCTGACAACCAATATACCCCAGAATTGACCAGATCAGACGCAAATGGGCAAATCGAACTTGCAATCTATGATGTGAATTATGGACGACCTAGAAGAATGATATCTCGGCCTCTGAGACTTCCAGCTCCTCTAGAGAAAAAAAAAAAAAAGAAAACGAAAAAGAGGTTCTGTAAGATCACCACACTCCTCGCACAGTAGCACGATGGATGGAGGGAGGAGTCATCAAAGCATGGCCCATACAACAGAGAAGCCATGGCATTCATGGAAACCCATCCAACTTCGCCGGCTCGACCACGCTGCACCATCGGCTCAACTGCTCTCTTGCTTGATAAAATATTGCATAGCAAAATCTTTCGGTCTAGGCTGCTTCAAGAACACAGGAAATGTGAGCACCCCAGAGGGTTCACTGCACAAACCACAAATGTTCCTCCACGCAGATGGTTCACTGCCACCAATACACACCACCAGGCAGGTCTCACCTCTAGACAAACTCCTTGGTCGATGCTCGACTGTGACCTCAAGACTTTTTGTAGAATCTATCGCCCAGGCTAACGGATTCCATGCTTAGGAAAACGACGGCCAACGGATTCCCTGCTCGCTTAATGTGAAGGAGTCGATACCACCACTGCTCACACAACCCACGTTGAACATCCACTGAGTATGATCAACCTGAAGATCGACCTTTACAACAATAGAACCACAGATCTGATCCATAGATCCACCGAACAACAAATGAAACAAACAAAATAATTATCAAACTTTTTATTTTCTTCAGCCCAGGAGCGGCCAAGCCCACGAGGGGCCAGGCCCTCAGGGCTCTGATACCAACTTAAAATATCAATATGCACATTATTTGTATTCTATTCATTAAAATAAGATTACATATATACAGAGTGTTGTCTCAAGATAGGGAGACTATTTTGGACACACACTCTGTTGGTTGAGGAAATCTCTCAATCGCATACCAAATTAGGAAATGGATCCTAACTACTAGGAACAAACTCCTTTATTTAGTGAGAATCACAACTAGAGACAAGTAGGAATTAGATATTCCAACAAACAATACCCTTATACATTGTTTATGTATTGTTAATTCTTTGAGAGATTTCTCCAGATCAACTAGGTCAGAGCCTTTGATCTCCATATGATCTCCCTATGTAAGACTGATTTTCAAGTAAAAGATAATAATGATGCCAGATTCTATCTCATTTGCAATTATATTATGTTTATGATTCATCGTATATTGTGATTTAGCCTTCCTTTAAGAGGGTGCAGGTTGGTATGGGCCCAACCAAACTAGCTCATCACTCCTCCAGGATCTAAGTGTGGTGTGATTGCTTTGATTTGTTTGTGGCGTGTATTGATTTGTCAATGTTATGGTTTTTATTTTTCTTCAATTTTAACGAATGCTCTATTTCATTCTAAAATTACATGGTTGTGTTATATCACTTTTAAATCTTGAATGAGTGATCATAGGTTTGGGCAATGTTCGATGAATGCATGACGGATATGCTCTATCGTTATTCAGTGATGTAAGCGTAAGCACATTTATTGGAAAAAGTGTTGTGATCTATTCTCATTTGAGCATAAATTGAAGTACGGGTAGAGCGTTTGGGGAGAACAGTGTTTCGTTAGAAGTGTAGGTAGATTCTTTTACTCATTATTTTTTTTGTAAACCATTGCAATTGCAGGCAGAACTCTCGTACTAGGGTATGCCTGTCTTTGTTTGTAAGTTTTTGCAAAAACAAAGTCGTGTCTCGTGTTTATTTATAAGACTGGTGTGAGTGTGGACAAACCATTTGAGAGCATTCTTTTTATTCTAACATTGAGGCATTTGTAAACAATTGAAAAGGTGATCCAAAAGAAGATAAATCACGGTTTTGTAAGATTACAGGGTCATGTTGAGTTTATTTCGTCGAAGCTCTTGAGTCATCTAGTCTCAAGAGCTAAGAAATCTTATTACTTCGACAAACTGTGTTTTAAAAAAAATCCATAGGCCAAGGTCATTAATTTTTTGTTCAGTGATTTGTAGTGTGACTTTCATTCGATTTAGTATGAATTCCTCACACTAAGCATACAATATAGTATTTACAGTCTTGATTCTAGACTCGTTGCATAAATATATGATAAACTTGTTTTTACACTGGAATACTTGTAGCACAAAGCAAGTAAGTTGGATTTGTTTATATATATAATGATTTGGTTTATTTATGCACATAGCTTGTAACATTTTCATCGTTAAACAATTTGTGTGACTAGACTATTTAGATTGTTGTTGAGCATAAGGAGAGGGATTGAATTATTACAATTGCGCATATGATATTCTTGTTATTATTTCTGTAGTCTTTACAATTTTTTTTTTTGCATAAACAGGGTTGGCAAATCTGAACATCTTTGAGTTTGACTTAAAAAGTACAGGAACATAGTGTGTCTCCTTTATGAGATTGAATGCAGCGATTGATCCACATTTATAGAAATCATATTTTAAAATAGAGGTTAATTAAACAACTTTAAATTTGAATTTGGTGAATCTCGTTGAGAGAATTTGATTAACATTGGTCGTACTTGCATTATGTGTAATTTTTCAAATTCTTGAAATCAAAGTGATGAATGGTTTGGGGAGTGAAGGTAAGATCTAAGTTGATTTATTTAATAAGGTTTCCAATAGTACATGAAGTTAGTATGGTGATTATTTACTGAATTTGGAATCTGAAGTTTGTGATTAAGCTAGAAGAAGGAGGTATCTCTCAGATTTGTTGGAACTCTTAGGATTAATTGTTTCGCACCTCGAAGTATACGACCCCCTGGTTTGACAATTAAGTGTTGAGGTTTGTAGTAGATATACGTATCACCCAACATGCTCTATCCATTCCTTTATCATTTTGGTTTCTATGAACTTTTCTTGTTTTCTTGCATAAAAGAGTTAAAGACTAACCATGATTTGAGATAAGTTGCATGACAAACAAAAATCATAGAGAGAAGGTACACAAAGACAATGTTGAAAACTAAAGCAAGAATATAGATTATGCTGGGTTCCACTAAATTTTTAGGATGTGCGGATGCTTCTCCACACCTCTAAATTTTAAAAATCATCAAAGGAGATATGGATAATCCTGCATGAATCTTTGTAAGATAGGATTTGAAATCACCAAGTGGTTAGCATAATGGGATATTATCCCCTCTACCTAGTTTCAAATCCCATGGGGGTACATCTCTAGCTTGTCATGATAAGGATTAAGGAATAGGATTCCCTACCCTCGTGGAGTCTCATCTCTTGCTAAGTCATAAATTTCATGTCTTGAAGATGGACCCAACTGGTAGTTTCGACACGTCGACTAAAACTCTCAAATATGTGGAACTTCCTCCATTGATCAATAATCATGTCTTGAATATGGACTCGCTAGTGGGTCCAAAATGCCAACTGAAACTCTCAAATTTGTAGATATTCCTCCGTTAATAAAAAATCTAACAAAAAAAGCCTAAAAACTATAAGTCATGAATTCCTAGTATCTTTGGCTTATGGGTTGTTGGATATACTGTTAGTGTTGTAATAGCAACCACTAGGTTTGATCTTGAGTCTCGCCTATATTTCTCCAACAAGTTACCGATTCTCCATGGTAATAATAATAATAATCAACATCTACACTAAAATCAATGCACACTATTAATCTATTTACCTTGAAATTAATGTAGATCATCATTTTAGTTATACAATATCATAAATGAACATATTCACTAAAAATGCATGTAGTGTAAAAAATCAAATAGGATTAGAAGTCAACATCTATCCTGAGTTCATTATATACCATCAATCTATTTACTTTGAATTAATGCAAATCTTCCATCTAATTACATTAGATTAGAAATTAACATATACATTGAAATCAATGTACCTAGTGAAATTAATCAAATAGGATTAGAAATCAACATATACACTGAAATCAATACATTTAGTGTAGTCAATCCAATAAGATTAAAACCACCACATTTATTTTAATAAAAGCCAAAAATAATAATGTCAAAGCAATCTAAACTCTAGTTAGGACCTTACATATGCCTTTACCCCTTTAATTTAATGAAAATTTCAATAATTTTTTGTATCTTGTTTTTTATAATTTTGAGACTTTGATGGCTTTCTAAATCCAACTTATTTTACCTTTTGTAAAACCCTTCATTTTCCTCCACTGTTAGCCATCGCTCAAATCTAGATTATGGTGGATTTTGTTAAGATGGATGTAAGCACATTTAGTAAAAAAATTAACATCTATGATGAAACCAATGTACGCTATTAATCTATTTACTTTGAAATTAACATTCATCATCCATCTAGTTACATCAAATAATAAATTATCACGTACACTGAAATCAATGCACACTATTAATCAATTTACTTTGAAATTAAAGTAGATCATCCATCTTTACATCAAATAAGAAATTAACATCTACATTGAAATCAACGCATTGATTTCAAATAGAATTATAAGTTAACATGAATAGTTCCTTTACCCTTTTAAATTGATGAACATTTCAATAGTTTTTTGGCATTTTGTTTTTAATCTAAATTTAAGACACCAAGGTCTCAACTTAGGGTTTTAGCCACTTGAAATATGACATATAAGAACTATTAAAATTTTCATTTTTTAATTAATCCAAAACTATATTATATTAGATTTTGTGCATTTTTAATGATACCTAAATTATTTAATTACACTTATATTATATTTGAAGATTGTAGATTATTGTGTATGAAATTGTCTTATAAAGAAAAACTTTCCAAATATTTAGACATTGTAATAACATATATGATCACTCTAGAAAACTATAAAATAATAAATAACTATTTTAATTTAAAAATGAGAACTTTACCAAATACATAATTTATCTTATTTTTGTATCTACCCAACACAATCAAAAAATACATATGAAAACATGCCATTTGTGAAAATGTAAGAAAAAGATAACCCATAAGAAATTTGACAACTAAATTGAGCCAACATAAAGTCATATAATCTTATAGGCGTAATGTTAAAATTAAATGTTATTTTTACTTGTTCAAACAGTGTATATAAATAAGTGAAGCAATGCTTAAAGACATTTAAATAAAGAAAGATTAAAATGATAATTTTGTCCATTCAATATTGCGATAGTTTCATCACAAAGTAATATGATTGAATGGAATATAAGTTTATTTTTTTCCTTTATAAAGTAATTTTTTACTTATATATAGATATGCCCAATTTTGTTGTCATGAAATAATTGTTTACTAATACAAAAATATTCAATTTTATCCAGGTCTTTCGGTGGAAAAATGGTAATTTTATCTAAGCTTTTGGAAAGAATGAGTTCATAAAAAAAACATAATCCTTAAGTTTTTGTATAATTCCATTTTAGATTGGACAAATGCAATTGGTCATCTTACCCTACCTTAGTATATTTCAAAACTAAAATGAATTTAACAACAAATAATAATAACAATAAATGAAAATGATACGTTTGATAAAAAATAATTAATACAGATAGTTTAATTTTTTTAATACAGAAATATATTACTCAATTTCATCATACAAACATTTACAATATGTGGAAACCATAAATTTTTACTACATAATACATGATAATATGAATATAAAATAATACTAACACAACTACAATAATAAATGTGATTGATATACACTAATAGATGTATATCAATCACATGCAAAATCATATTAGTAAATGTGGTTGAAATACGCCTATACATATTAATGGTATAGATTTAATATTGATATTAATATCAATATTGATAAATATATAATAATAATACTAATACTAATAATAATAATAATAGTGTTATTATTATTATTATTAAATAATCCATAGGTCTTAATATGTAGGGTTTATGATTTTATTAATCTCTTGGGTTTATTATTATTATTAGGATGACGTTATCAATTAATATTAATATTATTGTTAATTATAATTAATTAATAATAATAAAGCCAATGGATGAATATTATAAACCCTAGGGATTACAAACACAACATATTAATATTATAAACCCAAGGGATTAATAAAACCTAATTTTGTAATGTTGAGAGACAACATTGTATTGATTTTTGTACCATTCAAACATCACAATACAAAGCCCCTTTGTAGTGTCACAATGTGACGTTGAAAATTTGTAATGTAATGTAAGTTTCCAACAATGATTGTCATCTTGCTTGTCAAATTGTGACAATGTTTGTCATAATGCGGCATTGGGTAGATTTCTTCACCATTCAAATGTCACAACATTAAACCATAATGTTATAAACGCAAGGGATTAATATTATAAACCCAAGGGATTAATAAACACTAATTTTGTAATGTTGAGAGGCGACATTGAATAAATTGCAATGTAATGTAACATTGCGGCAATGAGTATTAGATTGATTGTCATCATGCAACAATGTTTGTCATAATGCAATGTTAGATTGATTTTTGTACCATGCAAACGTCACAATATAAAACCCTTTTTTACTGTCCCAATGCGACATTGAAAATTTTCAATGTAATGTAAGTTTCCAATAATAATTGTCATGTTGCTTGTCAAATTGTGACACTGTTTGTGATAATGCAACATTGGATAGATTTCTAACCATTCAAATGTCACAACATTAAAACTTAATGTTATTTTAAACCTAAGGGATTAGTAAACCCAAGGGACTAATACTATAAACCCTAGGGATTAAAAACCCAAGGGATTAATATTATAAACCTAAGGGATTGATATTATAAAACCAATGGGTTTATAAACCCTAATTTTGTAATGTTGAGAGGCGACATTAAATAAATTGTGATGCAATGTAAAATTGTAACGACATTAAACCCTAATGTTATTATAAACCCAAGGAATTAGTAAACCCACGGTATTAATATTATAAACCCTAGGGATTAAATACCTGATGGATTAATATTATAAACCCTAGGCATTTAAACCCAAGGAATTAATATTAAAAACCCAAGTAATTAATAAACCGAAGGGATTAATAAACCCTAATTTTGTAATGTTGAGAGGCAACATTGAATAAATGACAATGTAATGTAACATTATGAAAATGAGTGTTAAATTAATTCTCATATTGCAACAATGTTTGTCACAATGCGACATTGGATTGATTTATATACAATGCAAACATCACAATACAAAGCCCTATTATAGTGTGGCAATGTGACGTTGAAATATCTACAATGTAATGTAAGGTTCCAACAATGATTGTCATATTTCTTATCACATTGCAACAATGTTTGTCACAATGCGACATTGGATAGATTTTTGCAACATTGAAACGTCACAACATTAAACCCTAATGTTATTATAAACCCAAGGAATTGGTAAACCCAAGGGATTAGTATTATAAACTCTAGGAATTAAAAACCCAAGGGATTAATAAACCCTAATTTTGTAATGCTAAGAGATGACATTGAATAAATTGCAATGTAATGTAAATTTGTGACAATGAGTACAGATTAATTGTCATCTTTCAACAATGTTTGTCACAATGAGACATTGGACTGATTTTTGTACCATGTAAACATCACAATACAAAACCCTATTATAGTGTCACTATGTGACGTTGAAATATCTGCAATGTAATGTAAAGTTCCAACAATGATGGTCATATTTCTTGTCACATTGCGACAATGTTTGTCACAATACGACGTTGTATACATTTTTGCATCATTTAAATGTCACAACATAAAGCCCTAATGTTATAATAAATATTATAAACCCTAACAATATAAAACCAATATTATAAACCCTAACATTAAACCCAATATTAAAACCATAATATTAAACCTAATATTTAAGCCAACCTTATAAACCCTAATGGTCTAATGTGACAATTCAACCCAAGGAATTTCATATTGGGTTTAATAAACCCAATATGAAACCCAATACTAGAAGCCCTGATTTTAAACACTAATTTTGTAATGTTAATATGGGAAATTGAATAAATTGTAATGTAATGTAACATTGTGACAACGAGTATCAAATTCATTGTTATCTTGTGATAATGTTTGTCACAATGATTCACCATGGTAGTCATGTTAACTATTGTTGACTATGATGCTCATGTTGACTATAGTTGACCATGTCAACAAAATTCAACCATATTTAACATGTGTTAATGTATAAATATTATAAACCCTAAAATAATTAACCACATTTTCTTTTATTTCTTGTCACATTGTGAGAATGTTTTTCATACTGCGACATTGGGTAGATTTCTTCACCATTCAAATGTCTCAACATTAAATCATAATGTTATTATGAACCCAACATATTAGTCAACCCAAGGGACTAATATTATAAACCCTAGGGATTAAAAACCCAATCGATTAATATTATAAACTCTAGGGATTAATAAACCCTAATTTTCTAATGTTAAGAGGCCACGTTGGAGCATGGTTAAGCATGATTGATTTTCATATTGAACCATGGTTGACCATGATTGATTTTCATATTCAGACAATCTTTGTCACAATGTGATGTTGGACCATGGTTGACCATGATTATAAACCCAAGGGATTTATATTAACCTAAGGATTAATAATATGAAACCTGGGAATAATATTATACCTTAGGAATATGAACTCTTAGATTAGTAAACCTAAGGGATCGATATTATAAACCCAAGGGATTAATACTAAAAGCCCAAGGGACTAATATTATAAACCGAAGATATATAAACTCTAATATAAATATTATAAACCCTAAAATAAACATGGTTGACCATGGTTTACCATAGTTGATTTTCATATTGACACAATCTTTGTCACAATGTGACATTGAACCATCAGTGACCATGGTTGTCACAATATGACGTTGGATCATGAGACAATATTTGTCACAATGTGACCATCGTTATGACCATGGTCAACCATGATTGATTTTCATATTGAGACAATCTTTATCACAATATGACATTGGACCATGGTTGATGATAAATCCAAGGATTGATATTATAAACCCAATAAATTAATATGAAACCGAAATATATAGACCCTATTAATTATTAATAAATAATAATAATTAATTAACTAACAACTTAATTAATATTATTTTAATTATTAACTTAATTAATATTAATTTACCCTATTAATTATTAATAATTAATTAATTATTAAATATTAATTCTACTTAATTATAAATAATTAAGTAATTATGTTTCCAGGCCATAAAAACCAATAAACCAATAAAAAAATTGCCTCCAAGAAAACACCACAATAAAAATCCACAAACAAAATCCAGTACGGACAAAAGAAAACGACCATAGTAGAGGAATTCAAAGACAAAACTAATTACAAAGCCTTGTTTGAGGGAGAATAAGATGGAAACTTCACAAAATGAGAATTAGTAATTTTTTTTTAATGCATGAGACATCAAGGAGAAAGGCTTCTCATAATTATTCTCATTAATGATTGAGTATGGGGATTGAAATCTCTCTTTTAAATAGGTGACTTGAAGTGTTGACCTATAATTGTTAGTGTTATAATAGTGTGTTGTGTTATAATAATACTACAGTTCATTTGCAAAAATCCAGTGCCATGAAAAGTGCAAAGTTAACATTCCTAATCCATATATCTCCTTATACAAAGTGGCATCTACTCTGATCCGCAGTGACCTTACAACCCTATCACCTAATCATTAATTATTAAAAATATCTAAAAAAAATTAAAATAAAAAATCCAAATTTATATAATAATAGAAATCATATATATTAAAAATAAATTAAATAATTAAAATTAAATATAATACTATAATTAATTATATATAAATTTAATTTAAAAAAAAATTATATATAACAAACCATTAAAATCAAAATAACAAAGGAAAAAATAATTTAACAAATAAAGCAAAAAAATCATATGCACGACTTGAATAATTTTGACGTACAGTAAACAAAGGTGAAAGGCGGCGTCTTCTTTGTATCTTAGTGTGAGAGGAGAAAAGAGTCTTTTCCAAATAAAAAACGAAATCGAAGTTATAAATGTGGTTGCTCGTTTCTGCCACTTGAAGAGGTGGGGGCTCCAAACAAGGTCAGGGGTCGGGATTACAATATGACATGGTTGGAAGTTGAAGGTCGGGGTTATTTTTATATCTTCATGCACTACCTGATGCTATTACAACATGAAGGTATTTACATGAAGGTATTTTTAAGACTTTTAAAAAGTTTTTAGTTTTTATTTTTTTTTAAGTTTTTTTAAGTTTTTTTATTTTTTTTATTTTAGTTATTTTATATTAAAATTTAATATCAATTGAGTTGTTTTAAACATAAAATTTAGGACAAAAATAGTTTAAGACAAAATTTTATATTTAAAACAAAAACGGTTTGAAACAAAACTTCATATTTAAGATAATGACCACTTAAGACATTGACAATTAAGACAAAGTCATTTAAGATAGTTAAGAATTAAGACAATACCATATCCACTTAAGAAAATATTATCTAACACCTGAAAAATTGACTATGATAGTGTGCCTTAAGTCTTCTAGCTTGCTGGCTATTATTGTCTCACACCTATACCGAGGCTGCTATTTCACTAATCATTCACGTTATCCTATATAAAGACAACGATTTGTTGAGCTCATCGTTTTGTGGGGGTAGCCAACTCTGAAGAACACGACAACTTTTCCTAGCAAGATTTCCCGAACATCAATTTCTCTTCTATCCCTTTGATCTCTGTTGGTACAATTAAATACAACTTCTCTGTCGTTGCATTCAAAAAGTTTGCAGGGAGATTCCATGAGTGGATAGGGGATAATTATATTTTTTATTTTTGAAAATAAATATTCAAACTACATGAAATTTAATCATATCAATTTTTTTCTTTTATATTATATTTTTTCTTTTTCATTAATCCTTTTTAATTAAATATAAAATTAGAATGTGTGAATTATATTAATTTTTTAATTAATTATAAAATTAAAATATAACATTTTGAAAAATTAGATTATTTTTAACTAATATTTATGTATTTCATTTAATATATATTTATATGAACAATATATTAAAAATTACATAAAATTGAGAGATTAAAGATAATTTGATTGGAAAACAGTTAACAATATACATATCACATTCTAAAAATATAATAAATAAGTAGATAATTTGTTTTTGGTTGGCCTAACTCACCGGGTTTGAACTTTAAATCTCATGCTTTTACATAATACTACATCAATATATAAATTCATCAATATATGCATTTGAAACCTTCATTTTGTTCTTTCTAAATGAAAAATCGGAGATTTGATTCTTGCATATGTCTTATACTCACATCTCAATTTTATTTTCTCTATTGAACAAATATATATAAGAGATAAATAACAATAATTTAATTCATTCTTAGATAATATTTTAGTATTTAAAATTTTTCTTATCGTAAAAAAAAATTCTACTAATATTGTCAAAAAAATATACAAGAAGCAGTTTAGTATTTTTTTATATTAATTTATTGTTAGCTATTAAGATTTTGGCAAATATTTTGATTTAGTAATATAGAAAACAATGAATGAATTATTAAGAAACCAAGTAATATTAGTAATTTATATAATTTCAAACTAGGGAATAACGACTATATGATTTATCTTCCTCACTTAATATAGATATATTAAATAAATTATGAAAGAGGTTGAAAGAGTGCCTCTAGCATAAACTTTAATTTAAACTAAAAATCCATTGTCATGCCTCTATAGTCACCGACACTAGAGGCTTACTTAGTGTACCCAGATGGCCCATCACTATAGGTTTGTGGTGCATCATAACTCATTTCAACTCATCAATTTTCTCAATCTGCAACTATGTGATTTCATACTACACCTCACTTTTTATATTTCATGATTATTAAAATTCATAAATTTAACACTTATTGAAGTATGTAGATAATCATTCCATACAATTATGCCTTAACATAACCAATATGCAAATGATGTGAATGAAAGTAATCTTGTAGAATCAACAACCCAACTGGCCTAATAGTTGTTAAATATTCAAATGTGTTATAACCAAGTGAACTCTAGTCTCAGCAATTTAAAAATGATAAGAGCACACAATTCATCCAAACCTATCCCCAAATTTCCTATTTGATTTAGTTCCATTGATCACAATTTTTTCATAGATCAAAATCGTTTCACTTGATAGAAATAGTAAGTACTCTTGTATGCATGAAATGTCTAAAGAGTTAAGTTAAGTGAAGGAAAACAAGCTAAGTCTAATATTAGAAGTCAAGTGAGTCAAAGTTAAAAGTTAATGCCTTCTCAAGAAAAGCTAAGTTAAGGAAAATAAATTTTTGATTTATGTTAAAGTGAAGTTAGAAAAGTTTAGTTAAAGCATCAAATCATAGTTTACATGAGGAAAAGAAAGTTAATGTTTGCATGATTCCATATTTAGAAAGTTTAGTCCTTATATACTCATGGTTGGGTCATTGTGTTGTAACATAAATGCTTTTGATAAGTTAGATATTTATAAAAGAGGGTATAAAAATAGAAAACAAAAAAAATAGAATAAATGAATGAAAATATGAAAATTGTTGAAAAAATATATGAAATGAACCCCATGAAAATAAAAACAAGTGTACAAGTGAGCAAGCTCAAATGCCACTAGAAATTTGTGTTTGATCATGATCATATAGTATAGTCATGATCAAAGATGTTTAAATTTGTGTTTCTAGAGTAAGAAATAATTCGACCAAACTGTTTAATCTTGGTTGAAATTAGTAGATAGAATATATTAGAGAAAAAGTGACCAAATCATTTAATCTTGGACAATTTCATTTTATGCACTAGAATAGGGTTAGAAGTCACTTTAGGAAATAAAATAGGGTATGCTAGATCAAATGTGCCCTTAGGATATATTAATCATGCTTAGCTAGATTTATCTTGGTTAAATAATGAACTAATCATGTCATTTAAACATGATTAGCAAGATGTAATAAGCATTAAACATTGAGTTTTAATATAATGTCGGGAAATGATTTGAGGTTTTGTCGGTTTGTGATATCGAAAGAGCACCTTTCAACGACCATGATTTTTCCCTCCCGAATCAATGGCGGGGAAACCACTTCGCACCCCCTCATCCCATTTCCCATTAACGGAAAGGGGGGGGGGGGTGGCTGGTCCGAAAAGTGGTATTGCTTTTCTCGAGCCCCATGAAAGTGGTGCTCCCTCACGACTTCGCACGCCCCTCGCTGAAAACCGCTTACCATCACTCCCCCCTTGAAATCTTCCTATCGCTCCTCCGCTCCTGCCAACGGTCACCAACTCACCTCCTGCACTTTACCTTCTGCTAATCACATCACGCCGCTTTTCATTCCTCCATTTTCTCACTGCCCATTTCCATTGCCATCTACTTGTTATATATTATCCGCTGCAATTTTCTTGTTGCCCATTAATTCACCTTAAATCTCGTTCTGTAACACCTTTAACCGCAGTGGTAAGTGATAAAGTCTTATAAAATCCACCTTGTCTCGTCCCACGCGACTCTCCTAACTACTATGTTTCTATTTTTAATTGCAGGTACTGTTTTCAGCTTTCGTAGCCCCTACTATTTCCAATACCTATCAATTTCATAAATTCATAGCGCACTACCTTTAACAGAGTCTCATTTCTTATTCAGGTACCTGTTCAAGCCAAAACTCTATCCTCTGTTATCTTTTCCTTTACAAATTCCTCAGACATGGAGCCAAAGGGAAAGGGACAATCCTCTAGTAGTAAATCAAAGAGTGAGGATAACCATAAAACCTCTGCTACCCTAGGCCTTGACCATATGCCATTAACAGATCAATATTTTATGATTGTAGATACCAAGTGTGAATTCGACCTGTTCGAATTACATCACTAGTTGAAGAAAAACTACCTAGACCAACAAGATGATATTAACCTTTGGGAATCCTTGCTTCCTATGTTCATTTTCCCAAAGACACATTATTTCCCTGATTTGGTTCTTGTGGTGTCAAGCCAGATACAATCCACTACAAAGAACCATTTTGGCCTAGAATGAAGACATTCTGATCTCAATTGCACCTGAAACCATAAACCAGATGTTGCTTATTCCTCAAAATGACTCCCTTGGCCATTTTTCTATAGTTGTTCTTATGGATTTGTATCATAAGCTCACCTTTCCTTAGAGAGCCCATATTTTTGAGATTTTCCTTCCAGAAGACTCACAAGCTTCCTGAAAAAAATCCCCCTTATCCAGCTTCTATGTTCCCAGAGAAAGCAAAATAGATCATTGTTTTAGTTTCTTTCCTTTTAGGTTATCCATCACACCAATGGGTAGATGAGCCTATTCTAGGCTTTCTATCTATTTTCTCTAATGAAAACAAGCCAACATTCATGTTCAATTTTAGTCAATTCCTGGTTGATAATATGCATGATCAAATGATGAAGATTACTACAAAAGGCATGTTTAATTATGCATCTGTATTAGTCTATATGTTTATTTTTCAGCAAGGAGATAAGTTTCCCATAACTCTACATAAATAAGATGATCAAGGCATTAACCAATCAATGGTAAAGTGGACTTCATTAGTCAGGGAAACTCAATAGAGTTTAAATTTTCAGACTTCATAGATAGTTTTGTTCATACAATTGCAGGGCTTCTTAGCAGTCAGAGTGAACCAAGGATCAGTTTAGAGATTAAAAGGGTTTTTCACCTGAGTGAGCAGACAAACACTGGAGACTGGTGTTTATACCAAAATTATACAGAGATAAAGGTGTATGGGTGTGAGTTGGCTCCCTACAAGTTTCCGAAATATGTTCCATGGGGATTTTCTCTCTGGAATATATAAGGCAGATGATCAATATTGATCAAATCCATTTTTTCTCAAGTAAAATAAAATCACAATTCAAGATCAAGCATCAAGTGGGACCATTCATATGTAATACCAGAACAACATCAGATGAGGCTGACTCAATCCTCAAGCAATTCAATTTTCAGCCCAGTTTCACCTGGTCATATGACCCATTCAGCATAATTTCTAATTTAAGGGTGGAACTCAAAACCACACCTTATAATCATACCCCAAGACTAGAGATTGAGAAGTTTATGAATCAAGACCAGTGGGAGGAAAATACATTACAAGAAGCAGAAGAGGAAATGTTGTCTACAACCACCCTCCACACTCTAGTACCTCAAGATAAATAGGAAAAAGGAAAAGGGAAGAAACTTCATCTCCAGCATATACATAAATAAGCGTTCAAGAATTCATCATTCAACATAAAAAGCAAAAGACACATCTCAAATTATAAATATGAAACCATTCAGAATGAGGAAGAATAACAAACTATTGTTATGAGTGGTTTACATTTTTCCATAGGGTTAGAGGAACTTTCCTCTAATACCCCATCTGCCTCGAACTCATAGAATCCTTCAAAAAAATCACAGTCAACAAAATTCGGTGAACATGATGATCCCAATATCTTCAGTAAGTTTTTGCAAATTAAGAAGAAAATTGATCATCTAGCCTAATTTACTAGATGGATCGAAGTACACCATGTACAACCAATTTTACCATAGTAAACTTGCTTTCACTGTGATAAATTACCTAATAAACCACCTTTATTAAGTAATTTATAGTTAAACCCATGAAGAATAATTAAATAAATCAATGTTTATTTGATTTTCTTCTAGGAATAATTAATTAAACCATTGTTTTATTATTTTTCCTTATTAAATTTGACCCAGTCATAAAAAATAAACAGATAAATCATTATTTTTCTCTAAGAATAACTAATTAATCATTAATTAATTACTATTCTTTGTTAAGTTTAACTAAATCCCTTAGGAATAATTAAATAAATCATTATTTGTTTATTATTCCTTAACTAATTCCTTGAGATAATAAATAAATCATATATATATATATATATATATATATATATATATATATTTGTAAACTTGGTGGTACTTCCTCTATTGAAATTATCTATTCAAAATCAAATCTTCCATTTGTTCCAGGTGGTCTTCCTTGCCCAAAGGAAACCAGGTAGCCACCTGTCTGCATTAAACCCTGTCGAAAATTTAAAAAGGTCTTTCTCTATCCATCTAGCAGCATTGTCTATACTATCTATACTACTGTTCAAGTTAAACAAGTAAGAACTATTCATCATAAAACTTCAACAAAAATGTAACTGGACCTCTGCTTCAATCCTCGTCCGAGGATATTACTGGGGCTGGTGCTTTGGCACTGGAGCCCAGCATCTCGCTCCTCTTCATGTCTTGCAGTGTTTGTTCAATTCTCCCCAGTGCCAAGTTGTTTCTGTAAGTTTGTATCTGGACTGTTGCAATCTCCCTGAGGAGTTATACCCTGACGGGATCCTTTTCCTTGGTGTCCTCCTTTACCTCCAGTCCTCTGCTTGCTGCTTGTTCCTGATTGAGAGTCATAGCCCGGGCCACCACGTTCTTCATGACCCAATACTGTTGTATTATCTGTCTAAAGAGAGAGTGTCGTCCTCGGGAGTTCCCTGGGTCCGGAACCATGCTCTCCCATTCCTCCATGGGAATGTCTTGGTTCCTTATGTTGTCATTTAGTTCTCGCTCCCAGCCAGCAATTTGAGCTCTGACTTTCGGTGGGTTCCCTGCCATGTAAGCGTCGATGAGGGTTTTCATGTGTTCACATCCAGTCTTTCTCCCTCTCTTTCTTTGCTCTTTGTTTGAGCCACTCACCCCCTCTACCATATTTTTTCCTGTGTCTCTCTTACCCTTCCTGGTCACCATGTTGTCTTCGTAACTGTTGTTGGTTGCTTCTTTCTTTTTACTGTCCTCCTCTCTGTACTGGGCGTATTTTGAGGTGAGACCTATCACATAACCATAAAAATTATCAGTTTGATATTGTACAGACATCCAAACAATTTCCCATTTACCTGTGTCATGTTTGTTATCCCTTTCAGGGTCGGAACTGAGGCTTTTCATGGTTTCTTTTAGATTTTCCCATCTCATCTCATAGTTTTGGGTTCTTCTAATCTCTCTTCTCTTACCGTCGTGTTTTTCTCACGTCAACATCCATCATTCAGATAGCCCGATAGAGGCATCCGCTTGGGACTGCCTCCAAGATAGACTGGGTTACTGTTCCTTGCGTCGCAGGGAGGCTTGGCCGTGGGGATGTTTTCCAGGGGTCTAAGCAGCAGTACCCTCACCCTATTCTCTTCCACCCCTAGTGAATTTTTTTTTTTCCATTTACCTCTTTTCTCTGTTCTCTTTACTCTCAGTGGCTCTTCGTTTTTTCCCTCTGTTTTGTCCGAGGAGTCCCCAATAGGAATCATTATGGCCTCACTCTCACGTGTTTTATTTCTTGAGGTTACCGTGGTGGAGACCTCTCCATTCCTAGTTTCTATCCCCTCCTCTCCTGGCTTAATCACTAGGATTTTCATTACAAATTCTATAATTTTCATCCATCCAGGGCCTAAGGAATTCCTGGGTTCCTCCCTACCAGAATCGATCCCTATCCTGTACAAATTTCATAGATTTTTGCAAAAAGGCATCCTAATTCTTAATATGTTGAGGGCCAGAGAAGAAACATACCGACTTTCAGAGCTAGTTCCACTTCTTTCCTCGAGCTGTGACATCATTCCTCGGCCACCTTTCTTCTCTCCAATTCTCGTTTCCTCCGTCTGCATGCATCTGCCTATGGACTGTTTCTCCTTATGTTTTATTCCCTGCCCCTTTCTGTCCTTTCCCTTTTCGTCCACTTGTCTGTCATAATTACTCCCCTCACTGATCCCTACGCCATCACCTTGAAATGGTGACCCTCTATCCTGTCTTACACTATCTCCCATTAACACTCACTTACTCCCAGCTTCTCTTGCCGTATGTCCTCGACCCTTGTCCTACCATTTGCTGGCGTCCTTCTGCCTGCACTCCCACTGCCCCCCTGCCATCCTCGTTGTATTCCTTTCCCATCTCCACTAGCCTTCTCTCAGGGTTTGTTCCTTCCCTGCCCTGTCTGTCCACTTGCCCTTTCCCCTGTCCTCTCCCTGCACTTTTGATGAAAAGAGAAATAGGGGTATATCCATTTCCCCTTTCTTTACAAATAATTGATCTTGGGACCTATGGGTTATGAGCCCATTTCATTCTTGGAAGCATTATCTTACACTTTTTCTTTAAAAAAACCCAGGAAACACATATATCGGAAATACACGAGAAAAAGGGGAATACAAAGGAAAACCCCGTCGAAACACAAAGCTGGAACTCAAACATTACAAACTCACGTTCATAAAATCGTTAGGTCCGTCTCTCGCCACTGCCTTTTCGCTTTACTGCTCTCGATCTCCGATCGCCGATCAGCGCTCAATTGGCCTATCAGAGTATCGACCATCGCAATATTGTCATTCCATTAACTACTAGCACTTAACCTTTATGATATGTGATTAGTGACTAAATCACAACCGTTGATCCTACAGTTGATCCAACAGTTGACGCTAAATCACTTACCAGCCTATCCACTATCTGCCAATCCTTCACCTCGGCCTAATGCGATAAGCAAGCAAATCTCCACCGTGGATCCTCTTCCTGATCCAACAGGCCATGCTTAATTGCATGATCACAATCGCATTATGTTTATGTCTGGTTCCGATAACTTCCAAAGGCTTTCGCCGATGTGCTATTGAGATCTCTGTTCCAGCGATTGGATTGGTTCATTGATCTATGAGATCTAATGGCCCCTGTGCATTGATCCTTAATTGATTTCGTTCAACATTGATGGGTTTATGCTAAATCCTAGTTTCTTTGCCATACTCCATTTAACACACGCATCACTCATAGTGTTATTGGATCGCCATCAATCCTTTAAGTGATCGATGGTCAATCAACAATCTACTAATGCTGGATTCAAGCCATCTTTGCATATACACAGATAACTCAGAAAATGCATTATTACAATAACACACACGGAAATCAACACAACACGTATCTATTCATTATACATAGTATGACTACATCCTAAGGCATTTCAGCCTTAGGAACAGTTCTCCTTTGGACTACATTGTAAATACTTTATGCTTACACAGTTTTTTGTCTATTCCTTTCTTTTTTTTATCACACACACAGACTCTCTTTTTATATGAGATTACAACAGTCGTGGATCATTTAAGATGCACGATTTCTTCCCATAATGACTCAACAAACCCCCTAATTCTCTCTACAGCTCGTTATATGGATATATATGAATACATGGCATATTACATTAATATTTAATTAAGTCCATCAATTACTCCGTTTTAATAGATTTGTCCCCTGTTTAGCTTGATGTTCCACGTCCTCCTCCTTCTCCGCTTTGGATTCCTTCTTTAATAAAGAGTGTCAGATGCTCCTGCATCAGACTCCTGAGGCACAAAAATTTTATGACCTCCTGCTCATATGCTTCTCCTTATCCCTAGCAATTCTACCCACATCCTTGTGGAATTGCCTTTATGATCTTCTGTGAGCTGCAACCAAACCTCTACGGTAACAGTCTTCCTCTGATACAAGATACCTCACCAAGCTCTCCTCACTTAGTCTTTTGGCATCCTTCTGGTTCTCTTCTCTGGAACCAATTGAGCACTCCTTGCTCTAGGTTGTTGCAAGTCTTCCCACCTTCCACTGTCGTTCTCTGCACAACAATAAGACCATAAATTCTCCAGTCTTCACCACAACTGTACCTCCTTCTCCTTCTGCTTGCACTCTTCTCCCTTCTTGTAGGAAATCCTTTCCATGCTTTGATACCACTTGATGAAAAGAGAAATAGGGGTATATCCATTTCCCCTTTCTTTACAAATAATCAATCCTGAGACCTATGGGTTATGAGCCCATTTCATTCTCGAAAGCGTTATCTTACACTTTTTCTTTTAAAAAAACCTGGGCAACACATATATTGGAAATACATGGGAACAAGGGAAATACAAAGGAAAACCCCGCCGGAACACAAAGCCGGAACTCAAACATTACAAACCCGCATTCATAAAATCGACAAGTCTGTCTTGCGGCCACTACCTTTCCGCTTTACTACTCTGATCTTCGATCGACAATAACTCTGATCTCCGATCGCCGATCGGTGCTCTATCGACCTATCAGAGTATCAACCATCGCAATATCGTCAATCCATTAACCACTGGTGCTTGACCTTTGCGATATGCAATTAGCAACTAAATCACAACCGTCAATCCTACAGTTGATCCGACCATTGACGCTAAATCGCATACCAGCCTATCCACTATCTGCCAATCCTTCACCTCAGCCTAATGCGATAAGCGATCAAATCTTCACCGTGGATCCTCTTCCCGATCCAACGGTCCATGCTTAATCGCATGATCGCAATCGCATTATGTCTAGGTCTAGTTCCGATAACTTCCAAAGGCTTTCACCGATCCACTATTGAGATCTCTGTTCCAGTGATTGGATCTAGTTCGTTGATCTATGAGATCGAACGACCCCTGTGCATTGATCCTTGCTATTGATTTTGTTCAACATTGATGGGTTTACGCTAAATCCCAGTTTCTCTGCCATACTCCGTTTAACACATGTATCACTCATAGTATTATTGGATTGCCATTGATCCTTTAAGTGATCGATGGTCGATCAACAATCTACTAACACTGGATTCAAGCCATCTTCGCATATACACAGATAACTCAAAAAAGGCATTATTACAATAACACACACGGAAATCAACACAACACGTATCTATTCATTATACACAGTATGAGTACATCCTAAGGCATTTTAGCCTTAGGAACAGTTCTCCTCTGGACTACATCGTAAATACTCTATGCTTACACAGTTTTCTGTCTATTCCTTTCTATCTCTATCACACACACAGACTCTCTTTTTATATGAGATTACAATAGTCGTGGATCATTTAAGATGCACGATTTCTTCCCATAATGACTCAACAAACCCCTTAATTCTCTCTACAGCTCGCTATATGGATATATATGAATACATGGCAGATTACATTAATATTTAATTAAGTCCATCAATTACTCTGTTTTAATAGATTTGTCCCCTGTTTAGCTTGATGGTCCACGTCCTCCTCCTTCTCTACTTTGGATTCCTTCTTTAATGAAGAGTGTCAGATGCTCCTGCATCAACTTCCCACTCCTGTCCTTTCACTCGCTTGGATACTACCTCCCACTTCCCGGTCCCATCTCCCCTGACCCACTTCCTCCACAGTGCTACACCTCGATCGAGGGATTTATTTATTTATTATTTCTAAATAAAAGTTTAAATATTTTTTCCCTCCTAAACAAATATAATAAAATATACCAAGAGGTAATTCCAAGAATGGGATCAATAATATTTTATTATAGCTCATTATTCAAGGATAACTCAATATTTTGTTATAAATAGGAGGGTTTTCCATTCATTATTCACTTTTGATTATTTTCATTGTTTCACTCACTCTTGTAACTATTATTATTTTCATTGTCGCACACCATATTTTTGTTGGTTTTATGCATTATAGAGGAGAGAGACTCTACAGAAGCTGAAAGCATTTGAGATTTTCCAATAACCCATCCCATAGAGGGGGACTGGTAACATATATTTGTTCCCTTCACATGTATCATAATAAAATCATTCTTTACAAATCTGGTTTCCATTGGATGTTTTGGGGTTATTACTCTTCATTTTACTATTTAACTATGATTTCAGCATAGATCAGGATTTTGGCAGGTTTTGTTTCTATCAATAGCTACAAATCTACAATGTTTAGCAGTCATTTCTATTGTTGAGATCGTTTCTCATCCACGATATTAAGTGGATTCTTTTTGTACATCGTTGAGAAGAAAACACTACAACAAATTGGCGACTCCACTGGGTTTTATACTTTAGATCCAGAAACCAGGGTGACCTTTGGTTTTCATCTTAGGGTTTCCTCCTTTTTCTCTTCTATTAATGTTTCCTAGTGTTTTAAACCTAGATATGATAATTTTCTGACTTCTGTAAGCTTTCTGGTCGTTTCTGCAGGTCACAGGAACCAGTCAAGGCAAAGGTGACACTTTTTTCTGAAATTTGCAGATCAGAAGTCTCGGAGCAAAAATCATAGTTTTCAGCCCAAAAGGTGGGATCTAAACTCCAGAATGCATCTTTTTGCCCAAAAAGTGTGATTTCATCAAAAAACAGGCTAGAACCTACGATTTTTGGGTTTTAGGGTTTTTCTCATATTTGTTTCTGGGTTTTGCTAAGAGCTTTCTACTAGGTTTCTGACCTCTGTCTCATCCCACTCAGGCCTTGATCCATTCTATTTTACTCATCGAAGTCGAATTTAGCCTCCCTTAGGGCTTCTAGTACACTTCTGCCTTTCTAGGAGGAGTTTAGCTGAGTGAGAAGTATGAGTTTCTGCAGCACTTTCAGCCACATTTTCCAGATCTGTAACCTTTTGTTTCAGATTTGATAAGATAGGTTGATACCATCCATAGTTTCACATTCATACTTGTTTGGTTATTCCCTTAGGGTCCCATCGGTTTCCCTAGGTATTTCACCCATCTCCCTATCTTTTTGCAGCGGTTTTCCCCTCTGGTTTTTTGTTGTTGCTGCACAACTTTCCAGTGGCTTAGAGCCACTTGATCCCAGTCATACTGACATTCATATCTCTTGACCGTTTTAGTGTATTTTCCATCAATTTAGCCACCTAGCAGTACAGTGTTTGCAAACCCAGTTTGGGTGGGGTTTAGTTAATTTTTTTTTGTTATTTATTTCAATTTATTTACAACAAGATTTTTCTTTTTTACAAACATGATCTGGGCTTAATCAATTAATATGCTTGCACACACAAGAACACCTTAAGCGAAGGGAGCTTGGTTTACATCGCAAAGCCAAGACTTAACATAATAAATTTATCTCACTGCATCAGAGACAGAAGATATATTGTTGATCTCCCTTCACCCTTTCCGTGTTCCGTGTGTCCTTCCATCATTGCACCACCAAGGCATCAGTTACAGAGACTATTAGGCATTCAGCCCCAATTTCCACTTGGGCGTATTACTCCTCCCCATCGGGTTCAAGTTCATAGCCCTCTGAGTCCCCATTCTAACTCTTCTCCTAGTCCTTTTGATTCCTCATCTGATTCTGAACCTCCTTTACCGCACATCGTCACCATGTTTGGACCCACATCAGGTGCATGAACCCAATCTGGTGGTGCCTTTGGTGCTATACTAGTGGTCACATCAAGCAAAACAGTCTCAGGAACCATTCCGGCAGCCTCCATGCTCCCCTTTATGGCTGGGTTAAGTCTACCAGATCTAAACCAGTTGATAAACAACCCCATACACCATGATGTTGGTTGGCCCTCTATGCCGACTAAGATTCCCTCAGACATCCCAAAGTTTGAGGGTATTGCTGGAGAGGATCCTACTAACCATGTTCGATCCTTCCACAATTGGTGTTCATCCAAGTCCATAACTGATGACTCCATTCTTCTTCGGCTTTTCCAATGCACACTCACTAGAGACACTGCAAAATGGTATGTAGACTAGCCCGCTGCCTCTCATTCCATTTTCATGACACTTGCTAAAGTGTTATTGTCCTATTTCTAGTTACCTTTCCGGTATGACACTACTACTAATCTTTTGACCACATTCTCTCAATCCTCTGCTACTCGCCTTTCTAACCATGTTCAAGAGCGGCGTTGAAGGAGGAGCACCTATTGTGCCCTGCCTTTCGAAGACCGTGTTTATCTAGATTGGTTTCTCAAGAGCCTTTTATCCCCCATCAGGAAAGATGTTGCATCCCATTTTCCTCAAACCGAGGAAGAAGCTCTCCAAACCACATTGAGATATGATCTGATTTATGCTCAATTAGGTTATGTCTATACCGTTATTCCAAACCTCCATCATCCTGGAAGTGCTAATGCACAGGGGGCATCTCACGCTGCCAATAGTATCATTGGATCCATTTCACACTCTCCACCATACACTCAGCAGAGTTATGGCTATCCATAGGGGGGCACCAGTTCCTCCAACATTTATGCCCCTCTTGCTAGCAACATGTTTCCAGGGCCTCAACCTGTTTACCAAACTGTTGCTCCTTCTTATGCACAGCTTGGCGCTCCAGCCCCTCAAGCATTAGCGCCACAACATCCCATGCATCCTCAGCCCTAGCAGCCACTGCCCCCTCAGGGCCAGGTGTTTGCATAGCAGAGTGATACCAATCCCCAAGATTCGAAGAAAAAGAATAAGGGGAAGGGTAACAAGGGTAACCAGGGTAACCAAGTAACCAGCCTAGTGAACCCCAGAGGAACCAGCCTAACACCAAAAACCAGCAATAGGGTGGCTAATCCAAGCAAAACAAGGCTATTCATCTGAATAAGCCTTGTGCATGTTGTGGTGTACATGGCCACTATACATAAGAGTGTCCTATTTTACCCCAAATGCGCCAACTATGGGAAGCTCAAGTAGTTTCTCAAGATCAACAATCGCCTCATAATCTTGCGCCACCTCAACCTGCTATGCTCACAAATACTTTCCCTCAACAAGAATTTGTCGCTGCTCAACCCTAGCCAAGTCAAGCAACCCACCTCCCCCAACCTTCTGTTCCCAGTGACTACCAAATCCTCATGATGGATTGTAACGAGGTCAATACCTCTGATCAACAGCCAGCTCCTTAGCACCCTGTTCTTACCATCTTAGTTGAGTCATCCGAATCCACCCACCCAGGACCTCCTCCGTTTGTGGGTGCCTCTCCTATGTTCCCACCAGGAACTGTTCCTCTAGGTCTTAACCATCCAAGAGCTATTCCACTGGGACATTACCCTGTAGAACAGATACCTTTCGTATTCCCCCCTCTGGGAATATTTTCTATCCATTCATCGCTTCTCTGGTTCTTTCTAACATGACTCTAGGGATCCCAGCATGGTACATTGAACCCCCAGCAAGCACTCTGCCTATTCAGCTATGACCATATCATCCTTTGGCCCCAGTTCAAATGGTCCCTTCGACCCCTGTCACTGCTCTAGTTCCACCGCAACCTCAACATGAACCCACTCTTGTTGCAACAACATCCAGTAAGGGGGGCAAATCCAAGAGTAATGAACCTAAGGACAAGCCCACCCAAGCTTCTCCAGCCCCCAAAGCCCCAAAGCTGTCACATCCACGCACTTTGTGTGAAGTCATTGGGCATGCCACCAATAATTGTCCCGAACTTCCTCGACTTAAACCTTTGGTTCACGAGGCGTTCCCTGAGTCGAATATTCTGGAAGTCCATATTAACTTACCATCCCACCTAAGAAACTCAAAATGATTCGCACAAACCAACCTTGTGCCCTGTGTGATCTTCATGGTCACTATTCCCATTGCTTCCCTTGTCTCGATGAATTTCACGATTGCCTTGGGGCGATTAAATACGAGGCCACTCGTAGTGGATCATCTACTCCTCTACCCGTGTATTCTGGTACCACTAGTCAACTAGAACAGGGAGACTCTAGCCCCACTATTGTGATCCCTCCCCCCAATGTCGAGATGACGGACACCATGGTCCATATCCTTTACCCATCGTCATCCTTGAGTTCCTCGTCGGCAAACCTTCCTAAGGTTGTTGCGCGCATTTCTATTGAACCTTTTTTGATAGAATATGAGGTCTCAACATCAGTAGATCCTCCATCTACCAACCCATCATCTACCTTTCTAGACTATGCATATGTGAACCTTATTCCTCAGGTTGATGCAACAGGTAATCCCGTCGCATCATGTAGTCAGCCTTCCTCCCATTCACCCATCTCCTAGCCTGATGAGGACACCTTGGAAGCTATGTCTACCCCTCACTCATCGCATCCTTCATCTTCATGTTCATTTAGATTCCTTTCTACTTGTCATGCAATAAAATGGTGTGTATCATGTGCATAACCAAGTCCTATTTAGAAAATATCTACGAGTGAAGCTACTGGTACGTGAATTTGAAACCATTACATTTAGTCATGTGCCTAGAGCCCAAAATCACTATGTAGATACCATTGCAAACAACATTCTAGATTGGCATTTATCACATGTATACCATAGAAGATAACCACACAAATGGCGAACCATCATTGTCATATAAAATGCATAATCATATTATGTATCATATAAGTGTTTGGATCCCTTAGCTCTAAATACATCCAGTATGCCCTAGTATACTAAGGGAGCACATAGGCCCCTACATCTTCTTTGGAGGATCTCATGCCAAGTTGGGTCGAGAGGCTTGAATCCCTTTTTCGAGCACTCGAAACATAATGGCACTCCACAAACGCCTCCTGCAGGGGGCATCATTCCCACCTTTGCATACCAAATCAGTATCTCATGCTTGGGGGCATGATGGTTTTCCCCTGGACATCTTCTCAATTAAGCCTTGGCCTAGATCCCACTGGATCTAGGTATGGTCGATTATCCTCCCATTCCTTGGATAGTTTGTCCTACAGGCCTCTCCGGCGAGCCATATGCACATTGCATATCATAGAAATTTGATACCATATCTTCAAATATTCTACTCTATGTCCACATAGTCCTCATGGCTGACTTCGTGGATGAGGATGATTCTAGACCTCCTGTAATAGTTCATTCTCATTTCCTTAATTCCTCACCAGGAACCATCGTTCCAAGAAGCATTAAGGCCATCTTTAGACAAGTAAGGCCACTTGCCAGAAAGTTGCAGGTCTCGATTCCAATGGTCAATTTGTCTGCTACCATAGCTTCTTTTGACAAACTGTTAGCACCTTTGGAAAGCTCTCATCGAGCTCTATAATGGGTCTTCCTCAGTTGTTGATGATTTAACACTTCGCTAGGAAACATTTTCTCCAAGAAGGGTCACTTCGTCCCCTCTTAAAATCGAATTTCATCATAAAGGGACACTTGTATTTTGAGGCCCACCTCCTCTTAATACTTTTCATACCATATGCTAATCTTCGTCATGAGTAGCCATCATTTACTCATGTTTTCATGGTCCCCACTAGGCCTAGTCTGTGTGGCAACGTCATCAAGTCACCCTTGTTCAAAGCATCCGTGATGAGTCACCCTTACATTCTTGGAGTCTATTTAATGTCCCATCATCTCATGTCATAGTATTTCATCCATATTTGCATGTCGTTCATCCTATGTTGCCCATTTGGGCCTCCAGTCATACTGTCCCCATCCCCTCCAAAGTTGAGTTAGTTGCTGCCAGGTCAACCATGCACTTTATGCTTTGACAAGGGTAGTCGTTTGTTTGTCCCTCAGTCCCACTTTTCCCATTATTCCTGGTGTCAATCCATCAGTCACATTACTATTTTCCCTCGTGCTTTAATTGAGGATCCTCATTACCTCATCTATCGCGGGCCCTATTCTGTCGACATCAGCTCATTTATTCCAGAATAATGACCTAGAGGGCAGTGTATCTCGGTTCCAACTTCCATTCTTCTTCGGTGCCTTGTATCGAGCAGAGGGTCCCATTATTCCCCTTTTACTTGGTTGTTTCATGTTCATGATCCATACACTTGATGGTCCAGTGATGCAACAGATTGTACCAGTGATTCCCGAGTATGTGTGAGATGTTTCAGACGTCATGAGGGGGTGGCCCTTCAGGTAGCCCCCCACATGCCGGTATGCATACCTACTATGCTACTGCCTCAGATGCAGTTCAACAGAGTTGATGGGTTCGGTTCCTACCGATCACAGTGTTCATCGCATGCACGTCTCCTCCAAATGATCCGTTCAGTTTTGCAGAGCCCTCCCTTGTTCAACAGAGCTTCTTTGGTTGTTCGACCCTCCCTCCCACCCATTTTTTAAGGGAAGGGGCATTGTATCTCTTGTACTCAGATATTAATGTATTCAGTCTTGGCTCACGTTTTTACTAGGTGCATTATGTATATGGGACAGATTGTATTATTCTCTGGCTTTGTTATGCTAGCGTGTCATGTACCATTCAACATGTACTTTATTGCTTAGTTTCATATTTCTAGGCGAACCATTATTTTTGTACTAAGTTATCTCGATGGGTATGGGTATGCCTCCCCCACCTCATTGAGGTCTGGTACCACAAGAAAAAGGATACCTTCATTAGTCTCGCCCCCTCTGTCACTATCCTCTCTCAACTTCACCTTCATTGGTCTCTCTCTCTTTCTCCTTGACACCCTTGTGTTGTCTAGTGATTGTTTTTTTACAACGTACTTCGGTCATATGTTTTGCTCCTAACACTCATACGTTGGGGGGCAATCTATTATCACCAAAAAATTGATTATCTAGTCTAATTTACTAGATGGATCGAAGTAAACCATGTAAAGCCAATTTTACCATAGTAAAATTGCTTTCACTGTGAAAAATTACCTAATAACCACCTTTATTAAGTAATTTATAGTTAAACCCATGAAGAGTAATTAAATAAATCACTATTTATTTTATTTTATTCTAGGAATAATTAATTAAACCATTGTTTTATTATTATTCCTTGTTAAATTTGACCCAGTCATGAAAAATAAACAAATAAATCATTATTTTTCTTATTTTTCTCTAAGAATAACTAATTAATCATTAATTAATTACTATCCTTTGTTAAGTTTGACTAAATCCCTTAGGAATAATTAAATAAATCATTATTTCTTTATTATTCCTTAACTATTTCTTTGAGATAATAAATAAATCATTTATTTAATTATTATTTCTAAATAAAAGTTTAAATACCTTTTCCCTCCTAAACAAATATAATAAAATATTCCAAGTGGTAATTCCAAGAATGGGATCAATAATATTTTATTATTTCTCATTATTCGAGGATAACTCAATATTTTTTTATAAATAGGAGGGTTTTCCATTCATTATTCACTTTTGGTTATTTTCATTGTTGCACTCATTGTTGTAACTCTGATTAGTTTCATTGTCGCACACCATATTTTTGTTGGGTTTATGCATTACAGAGGTGAGAGACTCTACAGAAGCTGAAAGCGTTTGAGGATTTCCAAGAACCCATCCCATAGAGGGGGACTGGTAACATATATTTGTTCCCTTCACAGATGTTATAATAAAATCATTCTTTACAAATATGGTTTCCATTGGATGTTTTGGGGTTATTACTCTTCATTTTACTATTTGACTATGATTGTAGCATAGATCAGGATTTTGGCAGGCTTTGTTTCTATCAATAGTTGCAGATCTACAATGTTTAGCAGTCATTTCTATTGTCGAGATCATTTGTCATCCACGATCTTAAGTGGATTCTTTTCATACATCATTGAGAAGAAAACACTACAACAAGCACCTATGCTTAGTTTTGGAAGCAGACTTCTACCTCCCAGCACAGGTTGTTAACAACATTTTATAGTGAGAAAGGAAGGATGCAAATGGAATTCTTACATGCTCAAGTACCATCTCCAAAAACTCCTGCAGATTATAAGAAGACTATCTTCTTATTTGATGCAAAGCTAATACATCCCATTGATCAAATGGATATGCATAGACAGTCTAGAGAAATGATTTTCTCCACTATGACAAATACTGCTATAGAAATTTCAAAGTTAAGGACATCTCTGACAAATATCCAAACACAATTAAAATTGGAGAAAATTTCTTCATTAGCAAAGGACACCAAAATCAAAACATTAGAATATTTGGTGATCAAGCTGGGTTATGATCCTAGTGATGTCAAAGCAGTGGAGGAGATCATCAATAAAAAGAATGGAGACATAGCAGCACTCAGGGAACAACTGAAGTTAGCTTCTATAGAGGATCCACAGACAAAAGAGATAGAATAAAGTGAGCAGCATAAAGAAGACATGCTCAAATTGATCATTGAGCAAAATATACAAATAAAGGAGATGGAGGAACAGATAGAGAATCTACTTAAGGAAAAAGAAGAGGCTGCACAATTGACTATAGCTCCAGTAACAACCATACCAATTACAGTTGCAGGGACAGCAAGGGATTCAACATCAGCACCAGATGATTTGAACAAAGTTATGCAGTACATGTCTCTTTAGAGACAAGAAAATGATAAGCTGCAACAAAAACTAAAGAATCTAGAAGCACAGAAGATAAAAAATGATACCCTCTTGGTGGAAGAGATGCATAAATCTCACCAACTTTCCAAGAAGATAGATCAATTAGAAAATTAGTCACTGATGGATCATAGCTTGGCCCAAGCCTAGGAAAGGACTTGGGTAAATATAAATCATGCCATAACTTAGATTTGGCCATCTATTCAGATTATTTTTGAACAAGAAGTGTTAATTGACAGGTGCAAAACAACCATTGAACAAGTCAGAATAGCACTGGGACAAAAACCAACTTGTTGGGTTGTGCAACAGGTATAAATTTACTCTCGGTTACACTATATTTTTCCTCCTTTTTATGCATTTGTTCCATGATGTAATAAGGTTTTGATAAGATTTCGATAGAAAATGAATGAAACTGCTTTTGATGCGATTTGGCTGTCAAAACTAACTTTCGTTGCTTTTTATGTAGAAATTAGCGAATGGAACAGCTGTTGTTCAAACTATTGAACAACAAAGGCTAAACAGAGAAAACAGTGTGCGTCTTGTGCAGTCAAATCGAGAAGTGAATCAGGAGGATCAATGCAAGATGAAAGATTGTCTGATAATAGTATTTGGTTGTGAATTCCTCAGGATCTCCTAATCCTGAGGAATCACATTTATCTCTTTTTCTCTTTGATTATAAGGGGGGGAAATGAAAATAATAGGGGGAGCTTAAATTTTTCACTTTTCACCTCAGTTGTAATTTTAATACACATAATGTTATTCTGAAGGAGACATCGTGCTATAATGACATTTGGATTTGATGAATAATATATAATTTGTGTTGCTATTCATTCGCGATATTATGAAGTAATTAAGAAGTAATCATTGGCGGCTTGGGCCCAGTCACTGGTGGATTTCACTGATGTTCCCTGTTTTATAGCTTACCTTTCTTTTACTACAAATTTAATTACTCTATTTTATAGCTTTACGATTGATTTACTTTCATCAGTGTTGAGTTTGCGTAATCATTGCATTAATTCTTATTTCTGTTGATTGGTTTCATCTATTTGTGTTGTCAATTGATTTTATTATTAGGTAAGAATCATTTCTTGTTAATTAAAAGCCAGAGTGTTATTGGTTAAATCAGGTTCATCACTTTTATGCATAAGTCTAGATTCAGCTGAAAGAGCTCTGTTATCACTACGGTGCACTCGGTTGATGTAATTGCAATTAGATTAAGATTGAGTTTGGTTCTGATTAAGATTGAGTTTTGATGTTTGAATAAGTTAATTTCCTTGAAGTTACAAGTTGGTAGTTTACGGTTTGATCCGTTTACTCTTGTATTGAAATCAATAAGTTATTTTAAAGCATTACTCTATGTAGATTCAACGATTTACATCACTTTCACATATTGTGTACACTCTTGAAACAAAATGACTTACCCAGGTTGATAATTAATGTGATGCATTTAAGAGTTCTAAAAGACACCTTACTTGCACCCAACATTCTGGCGCCATTGTCGAGGAGAGTGTTTCCACTTCACAGAAGGTGATGCGTGTTTTATGTTTGTGTGCTATGAAAGAACTGGGTACTAAAAATGGAAGGTAAGAACCTGCGTACAAGTAAGTAAAGTGCTTGCTCCCTCGCCCACTTTTCAGCACAATTGCGTAGGAATAGATGTTTGATGTTTGTTTGTTGTGTAAGAACTGGGTATTAAAAATGGAAGGTAAGAACCTGCGTACGAGAAAGTAAAGTGCTTGATCATGTGCCCGCTTTTCAGCAAAATTGCGTAGGAATTAAAGTATAAATAAATGTTTGAATTTTCGTGTGAATGACTAAGAAGAAAAGAGAAGTAAAAGATTTAATTCCTCCGCCCAAATCTGAAAAATCTAAGGGATCGGTGCCCCTTGGACGATCAACCTTCATCAAGAAATCATAAGGAAATCTGAGTCTCAGTCATCAGTAGGACCCCGAATCATTTCTACAATAAATCCTACTATAACCCTTCAGGCCGCAAGATCACCATCTGCAACTGATGCTGAGATTCACAATAAGACTAAAGGGTCTGAACAAAGTTTTCAGAACACTGAAAATTTGCAGTTTAGCCCTTTACAA